>CM057818.1:24638203-25990703 GCA_030067965.1 Latrodectus elegans
AATAGTTTAAAATTATCGTTTTGTAACATGTAACTTAAGGCTTTGAATACCGGCTAAAAGTATTATTGTTTTAATAAAATTAAGTAAGTAATGTACTTAATAGTGCAAATTTATAAATTTGCTCAAATGTAAATTTTGGTAAATTAAACATAATATATTCATTTATCGTGAATTTCTTCAGCTTATGGTGATTGGTATGGTTCCATAAAAACAAATGTGTTTTAGTTAAATTAACTTTTTACTGATGTTTTTAATTTTTTTATTTCCTATATTTATTGATACTTCTAATATTAGGGAAAATAACTCAAAATTATTGATCAGGTTTAATTTCAAGAAAAATTCTTCAGTTCTCATAAATTTCTGTTATGAGAAAAATATAATTAAATAAAACTTTTTATTAATTTTAATAATAATATATTTTTTATAATTCTCGTATCAAATAAATACTGATGAATTTCTAAATCTGTTATTTGTTTGATTAACATGAATTTTTTAATACATTCATTCCTCTAAAACTGTTCATTTGTTGAATTGCATTAAATATAATGAAATTTCTATAACGATATATAAAAAAAAAAAAATCGGTATTTCAAGTGATGTTGCAATTATAGCCGTTTGTATTTAACTACCGCCAAATTTAGAAGGGAAATATATTTTCATATTTATATTTCATACTCTAAAATTTTCATTTTGAGCTCTCTCGGAAAAACAGCTCGATTTTCACATGCTGAACTGTGGATGTAGCTAGTACAGCTAAATCCACTTCAAAACTTAAGTCTTGGTCCACTTGTGACTAAAAGCGACCTTAGAGCGTTTATCTAACCCTTTTCATTTGGGATAATTAGATTTTAGAATCTAAAGTCTAATTATAATAATTTGGTGGTAGTTAAAAAAAAATAAAATTCAAACTCATCTAAAGTTTAAATGATTTTGAATTTTATTGTTTTTTCTGTTACGGAAACATTTGTTTATATATCACTGGTCCCTAAATCAATTTTCAGAACACAAGGTCCTGGAGGCCACTTCAGCTACCGTTAAACAATATGTGATGACCTTTTCGATGACCGTCCCTCGCGATGGGTGCTTGGGAATTTCTCCCAAAGTTTTCTTCTTTGAAGACGTGAATACGGCCCACTATCTACGAAAGTCGATTTTACGTGCTGAATACTAAAATGCCTTATAACGGCCTGTAGGCTGTTCGCTATACAAAGTCAAAATCATAGTTCTTCACCCTCCGTCGTTGGTATGATGCCTCCTGGAAGGAGTTTTCCTTACATGACCACACTCGCTTGTTATATGCGATAAAACTCTAAGAATTCTGACAGGGTGTTTAATAAAAGAATATTTCCTTTCCCAGTGTGGGTGGCACCTAACTCAAATCCCTTTCAATTCATTAAATAATACATTTTATAAGAGGTTTACTTTTATGTTAAAATTTATATTGTATAAATGTCATGAGAAAATATATGTAATCTTCAATGGCGTAGGAATAGCAATTCGGGGTGCCAATACACAGGTTTGAGGTTCGGTCTTTGGGTTGGGCTAGGTCGACTCAGCCTACCATTCCTACTTACATGCAGACATTGCGGTGCCGGCGAGCCCCGGAATTTACTGTTAGGTTAACGGGTTTGGAATACTCGCAAGTGCCTCCGTCGCATTTTGAACCACGATCAAGTGACATACTCATATCTGAGCTGCCGCCCTCTTCTTCACATCCACGCCACACCAGCGGAAGGACTTTAGAAGTCATAGATGAACATGGACACGTCCCCAACTCACGGGGTTCCAGCAATCCAGTGAGGGGGAGAATGTGGCTTCCCTCCCAATCACTGCCCTCGGCAAATGATGCTTCGTTTTGCTGATCTTCACGAGAAACGACTGAGCCACAGAAGTTCTTCCATCCCTTCAGTGGAACGATAAAACTGAGCACCAAATATGCTTGGGAACTAAATAATGGGGGTTTCGCATTAGGCTGATCACCTAACTGGGACATAGGTTTCGCAGCATGGACCATCGGTTAAGAAAACAGATATAGACACAGAAAGCCTTGACACAACATAGCTATCGTGTCAATTTTTTTATAAATGTCCCGGATCAGACATATTTAAATATGAATTTAATTCTTGAGATATGATTGAATCCTTGTTTTATTTTATATCGAACAGTTTAATTGAATTCTACATTTACTAAAAGCTCTTAACTGTAAAAGATCTAAATATGTCCTCGGTATGAACCTAAAATATCAGCTGTAGTAATAATTGTGTCTCTATGCTGGGTGAAGTGAGTTACTAGGGGTGGACGCAGCTACTTTTCAGCAATAGGGAATAAATATTACGTTTTTACTTTCTATATGAACATCTGCTTGGGAGTTTTTCTCTATGAGTATGCCCCGTTGTCTATTAAAAGTGCTCCTTGAAGACAAGATTTGGGAAGCGTCCAAGTGTCTTACAAGTATTTCGATTGCCTGATTCACGCTTTTAAAGCTCATAACTTATACTCGTTGTCACCATGTTCTTTGAAGTGAAAAGCCCTGGGCAGATATCAGCGCCCATTGAAAAATGGGTTGTTGCTTTCCTGCTTTCTACTTGTACTTTTGTCTGTATGTCAAAATACATGTTCCGACATGCATTTTGAGTGAGTGCTTGCTTGAGAATCTTCCATGTTTTTCAAAACGATCACCTTATATGCCAAAAATACTCCTGGGTTTCCTTCTACAGCAGATATTCATTTGTCTCGTAACAGTCTTCAACTGTTCAGTTTTTCATTTCCTAGCTCCTAGGGTACTCGAGGCTTAGAATCTGGACTCAAGTGATATATTTTTTTGTTTTCCTTGACACAACAGAGATTGCTCCTGCAAGAAGTTTTATGACGTTGAATTGAGTTGAATGTGCATCCGCTTATATGGCGATGAAGTTTCCAGTTTAGGTGTCGACTTCATCACTTGAATGGTCCTTACCTTATACGGCTTGAATATCTGTTCGATTAACAATTTATAAATTGGTATTTGGGTTTGTTTTTCCCAATTAATAATCCATTGTTTGGAACATGCTTGAAAATAATGAGACTGTTGGATTTAATACATTCTTTCAATGGTGACTGTAATATTCATTACCATCATTTTTTCATTCAAATGTTTATGTTAATTTCCAGACATTTTTACCTTGTGGTTCTCATCGTTGATTGGATAACCTTTGGAGAATTAAGTAACGGTGAAAATTTTGTGTATAACAAGGAGTGCACTTTTTTGAAAAGGAATAAGAAAACTAGAATTTCAATAAAGTCTTGAATAAAAGCATAAAATGTTTTAATCAATTTTTAATAAATTGAATGACATTGATAAAAGAAACAAATGATTCTCATGAAAATATTCAAATTCAATAATTCTCAAAAAATTATTCTTTAAAAAGGCTTAAAATGATACTCATAAAATTATTTTTTAAAGGCTTAAAATGATACTCAAAAAATTCAATTTCGAGATTTAAAACTATATTACGAATTATAATTGTAGGGCATTCTTTAAACACACTCCTAGATTGCAAATGCAAAAAAATTGTCATTTGCACTATTATACATTCAAGTAATTACTCATGCAAAGGGATATTTTTCAAACAATTTTCTCCGTAATATAATTAATTTTGAATATTTTGAAAATTGTCATCAATAAAAAAAAGGCTGATGCTTATTATCAATGAATAGATAACATATTCATTACCATTAACAATATAAATGATATGATTTTATATTAATTGTAATTCTAGTATCATTTTTATCTTTTCGTAATTCCTTAGAATTGCACGATCAAAACTTAAAAAATAGCACAGTACATGAACTTTTATTTAACTATTCTTGAAACAATTTCTCCGTTAAAAAATTTAATATTTCTTAGCATTGAAGCAAAATTTATTTTCGGAAAAGAAATAAAAACATTTAAATGTAGAAAAAAATAAATTTTAATGACAGGCATTGATGTAAGATATTCAATATTTGAAGAACAAATGGCTGAAAAGTACTATAGAATCATAAATATTATCATTAGCAAAGAATCTAAACAATAGATCCTTTAACTATACATCACTTTTCAATTTTTCAAACATTAAAATAATTAAATACCTAAGAAATTAGGAAAAGCTTATAAAAATTTAATTTTACTTTTAATGAAGAAATACTATTAAATGAATAATTAAGTGGGAAAAATAATCCTCTTTTATAACTTATAAATTGAGCTTTTTTTATAATTTAGAGAAATTAATGTTGGTATTGATTATGTAATGAGATATAACAAATTAAATAAAAATTTTTAATTATTATGGAAAAATAACTCTCCTTTTTTAAATTAAGGAATGATAAATACAATGAAAGTAATGAAGGACAATCTAAAAAAGTTGATAAAATCGTTTGAAAAATAGCTTTATAAATTATTGATAAATAAATGAATTGAATTATGTCTTTAAATAATCAATGATTAATCGATCAATCATAACACATCATAAAATGCAGCCCATTCTAAAATGGAAAAATTCTCGTTCTTAATATTATACGGCTAAATTAATAGAAAATGCTGCATTGATAAATTCTACAACGAGTAATATTGTCGCTATTTTAAAAATAAATGGAAGAAGCATATTTAAAATAATGATTTCATAATAAATTCATAATGTAAGATATCTTTTTAATTTGTAAAGGTAATGTGCGTATTTAAACGGAATTTTTGTAAGAAATTTGAAGTACTTCGAGAAATGTAAATTCGAGATATATTTGGCCATGAATGACGTATACTAACATTTTTCAGTGGTAAATAATCGTATTCACATATGCATTTAATAATGAATGTAGAGATTGCTCTTATTCGCCAATCATTGTTAATAAAATAATAAAAATATTTTAATAAATCAAAAAACAGGGAATATTTTTTAGAAAATATTCCGTGATGCATCCCGTTTTTATTAATTTGATGATGGATGTATAAATGAAGTTATTTAAGAGAGACGGGGATTGAACCCAAGACCTTCCACACGTCCTAAACCTTAAACCACAGGATACTTGAGTATCATAGTTTTCATAGCATGTTGAGGAAAGTCTGACAGCCTAAAGCTATGGTAAAGGTACCAATCACCAGTTGTCTTCCGGTGTAACATTTAATAAATAATGGTCCACATTTACGTGTTATAAAAAAGATTTTTGAAAGAACCTGAAAACTCTCAAGTACCCACCAGGAAAAAAGTGCAAGCAGAAAACGCAACGCAATCTGTGAAATTACTGAAAAACTCTTAAGTACCCACCCGGAAAGAAGTGCCCGCTTAAAACGGAAATACAATCTTCATTTTGTACCTTGGGATATTCCATTTGTAGAAGGCGATTGTAACATGGACACAACGATGTTTTCGTAATAATTTATTCCCTTAATAGCAGTTTATTATTTTTTCTTACTACTATTGTGGTTTCTTACTTGTTTAAAAAATAATGATTCCATTTTCTTTTTAATGCATTGCACTTAGCGATCTTCTAACAGCAGTCATTGTTCTAATAAGAAAAAGACTTAAAATAAAATAACGTATTCATATAAAACGTCTTCGAAAGAAACAAATTTCCAGTCTGCATTGTGAAAATTAATTTGGTATATGTTCCCCGGATCCGCGTTATTCTTTTATTTAATAAAATGTTTCTACTTAGGACTCGAAAAGTATACTATGTAATCAAAACGGAAGTAAAAAGAGTTAGCACAGTTCAGTCGCTGAGATGTGGCAAGTCTTTGATGAATCAATCTGATTCATTTTATGGTCTCTTTTTCAATTTAGTAGTTTGCTGGTTCCCTCTTGAAGCTGAGATCTCTGGCCTTCAGTTTGTGAGCTCAATTCGGAAGCAGTGGTGCAGAATACTGTTCAAGATGTAGGTCCTAGCCGAAAGACCCTTTTGTGTATAGTGGGTGATCGGTTAATGAACAATTCAGACTGCGAACAAATCGAACAACGAACACTTTTACGAAATATTTTTTTGTTCGGGAAATGAACACATATTCGGATAACGAATTCTAACGAACACTTCTCAGCTCTCAGAGCATAATGAGAAGGGTTGTCATACCCAAAGGAACAAAAATCGTTTTCGATCTTTCTTGAGTTATGTTGCTTGCCTATTAATCTTCAAACTTGTATATTGGGAGAAGAGCTGACCGATGGCTGAGTGGTTAGCATTCCTGACTCTTGAAGTGTGGGTACCGGGTTTTGAATCACGGTTCGGGTATGGATGTTACTTTCTTTCTGTGTTTCTCTGTCCTTTCTTCTGTGATGATGTATGATTGTGGCCCACCCTATAAACGGGTTGGTGGTGGTATGGTGCGGGCAAAGCTACTCGCCTCCGTGACTTGGTTCACAGGTGCCCGCTGGGTAACGACAAATGAGTAGCAGTTTCTGGCCTTGTTTTGGCATAGGATTCGTCTTTCACTCAAGTGCCCACCGTTGAAAATAATATTGGAAAAAAAATTTCCAATAGAATATTAATATCCAAAGTAGACATCAATTTCGATTTTGATGTCATTTTTATAATTTCATTTCTTCGGTTTGCAGAACGAATTAATCGATTTCTATGGTAATTCGATGGTCGATTAACAAACAGTTCGGATAGTGAATAATGTAACAAATTATGTTCGTTAACCGATCACCAATTGCATATTATAACGATTGAGTAGCCATCCAACTGACCAATCATGATCACTTTGATTCTTTGACTTGACCAATACCAAATCAAGGAACTTATTTGGAGTGTTGCCGCTTCTTAACAACTCCAAGTGAACAAATCGCTTAAAAGCAAATATTGACTTAAAAAGCAAGAGAAATCAGTATTTCTCCGATAGCAGTTTCAGGATTAAAGAGCACTTTTTTTCTGCTATAAAATAAATCTGAGAAAACTTCATAACTTGGATTTATGAAGATGAAAAATGAAAAAGAATCCGCAAATTAATTATTTTATTAAAATAGAAATAAATTGGTTTTATGAAATATTTTTAATAAATTTTTGGGAAAAAGAATTTAAAAAAATTAGTTAATTAATATTATTGGGTTACCAAAAATTAAATGCTGTTAAAAGTTACTCGGTTAAATTTAGATTTTTTTGAGCTACATGCCTATCAGACAAACTCAGGTGTTAATTAATATAAAAATAAAACATCTTTGTGAAAATGGAATCCATTTTAGACTTTATGCTGTTTAACCAAGTCACGGTGGATTGCTGGTAAAACCAATATATGATTAAACTATATTTTTTAAGATTACCTTTCCAAATAATAGCCATATTTAAAACAAGACAATCCATTTTAATTCACTTAATTGATTGAAAATGTTGATATTGAATGTTACAGATTGATAAATATTGAACTTTTGATTTAAAATTGAATTGATATGAACATTTTATCCTAACATTCTCAGTCTACTTCTTTTAAAGTGCGGACTATATGAAACAAATTCTTTTCTATGATTTCAGTATTAAGTCACTGTAACTGGAACCACCTTAAATTAGAGAGGAAAGTTATTGTTCTTATGATTGAAAGGTCATCAGTTGGGTTCTGGATTTAGTTCAAGAACGTTTCGTTCAAAGGGCTTAAATACACTAAAGTTTCTTAAAATTATATTCCATCCAGTAATGTGGACATATATTTTTATATGCATGTGAAAAATTTTAATGTGGTAATGTAATAGGTAAATTTCTCATGGAAGCACAGGTGTCGATCACGTCATTTCAAATTAGATTTCCTTTATTGGGCACTTCTGTTGGTCAAAGTAAGTGGCTTTGAGACATATTGAAACAGTTAAATAATTATTATATGACGCTTCACGTTAAAATAACATCGACTGAAAAATATTCATTTCAGCTCTTAGGATGGGAAAACCTTGGGTTCGATCCCAACCACTGCTGAATCATGCGGGGGTGGATGTCGTTATTCTGATGCTTTTTTTCGTTGGAGTGGGTGCTTGGAAATTAACCAAATTTTTTTAATTCCAATACGTGATCTGTTATTTACCGAAAGTTCTCAAGAAAGCTATCAATACGTACTGAAGTTTGAAAGTTTCACAAAAAAAAAAAAAAAAAAAAATGTTTTCAATATCAAAATAATTGAAAAATTGCGATTTTAATTTAATTGTAACAATCCAATGTAATTCAAAATAATTTAAGTTTTTTTTTTTTTTCCAGATTTCTACTTATTATGGTATTTAAATTTATATACAAAAGATACTTAGAAGTTATTACTAATTTAAAACAGTTTATTATTGGATTTAAACTAGTTTTTTACACGTGTCCCTTAAAGAAAGAAATTTATATTATCACAAATATCTGAAAGTAGATAAATCTGCTGTTGTAATAATGTTATCTTAATATGATATGAGTGTTAACACGGATGTGAGGGACTTCTATAGAAGAAGTTAACTTAACATGAAAATTATCATTAAATTTTATAACCTTGCTAAAAATATTAAAGGAGTTAACTGAATTAATTTTCGCGTGAAGTTTACTTAATTTTAGAACGGAATGAGCATCACAACTGATGGGCGTCAGCAGTGATAAAAATGGCCACCCCAATCGAAAATTTTGTAAGTAGAATGAAAAAAAAAAAAAAAAGTCATAAATTGAATGTAGCATTTTACGATCCTCATTTCCTTAATAAACACTCATAAATATTAAAATTATTTATACTGAAAAATGCGATGAACATCTGATGGCTATTTTCGATTACAATAGCCTTCAAACCGGAGCCACCACCTGCTGCACTTCTTTCACTCAGTTTAAGTTCGAATTTTCGAACGATTAAAAATATCGATTTGCACTGTTCTTATTTCGATCGTGTTTACAAATGCACGTCGTGACCTGGTTGGTTAGAGTGTCCATTCTCGTAATCTGAAAGTAGTTTGTTTGAATCCCGACCTACTCAAAAATCCATCGCTACTGATGGCTGGTACATTTTAAGTAGGTCATAGTCGCAACATCTTCCAAGAGAAGTGATACCTCTGGAAGTGACATACCCAATATTGGATGACCTTATGCTTGGTTCTCGCTTCTAAATTATGCCGGCTGCTTCCATAGAACTGGTAGAACCCATCTCTGAATTAGGTACAAGGACCTTGCTGGTGCAACAGCAACAAATGCCAGTAAGGCCGCAGTGATCTGGTTGGATACGGATTCGGTATCATTATCGGAAAGTAATGAGTTCGAATCCCGACTTAACCAAAGATCCGTCGGCAGGGTCATTACTTCATGGTTGCAATGTCTTCCACGTGAAATGATATCTCTGGTTGTGGCAGGTCAAGTAATGTGGATGATCCTTTCTTTAAATTACAAAGGTGCAACACATGCAAGTAGTCGTATTATCAAGATTGTGTTCCATCTATAAAAATTCAATGTATTGTCTAAGGTGATGTGAAAAAATAAGAAATATAAAGAGGTTATTATGATAGATTTCCAATCGCTTATCCTGTTTTTAGAGAGAGTTGGACACGTCGCTACCGGACACATCCACCTGTCTTAATCATTTGAATAATGAATGGTCCACATCTGAAGCGGAACCTTCCTTTCCATATCAGGAATTAAAATCTGTGGGATTTTTGACGTGACCAAGCTTCCTTATGACAATGGTCTTGCAATGGATCTGGTATCCAATCCACTGTCTTTCAAACAAAAGAACAGCAACTGTTACCATCAAGATACCACGATACTTTGGAATGGTTAACATATAGAAAGGGTTCCACTGTGGGCCAAATGTAGGACACCGCTCTCCGGGTTAAAGTGTTTTTTTACAGCCAATAAGGAATAACGGAATGCGTGCTGTGCTTCCGCACGCTTGGTTCTCGAGGTACATGCTTGGGAATCTTTCGGGTTTCTTGTTGTACCAGCATTTTACGATCACGCCGAATTCCAAAGTTAGCCCAACAGGTGTCTCATTACGGGTGTTTGAATACCTTACAATAGCCGTCACCTCTTAAATGATGCGATATGAGCTGCTTAGAAAAGTTAATTATATCTTAAACTCACACCTCTTACATGAATGTTAAAAGCTTTCAAAAAATAATTTGTATTTAATGTAACTTCATTGTATAGGAAATATTTTACTGGATACGTTCATTCGGATTTCAGGATGGTAGACATTAAACTTTATATTTTCCTGTAAAAAAAAAAAAAAAAGTGCTGTTTTCAATTTAAAAGTAATTTTATCTAAAATTTACCTTCATTTAAAACGCATTTTATCCACCTTTGAGTAAATAAATGTATATATTATTCATGAAGAATAGTTACAAAACTGCAGGTGCTTGACGACATTTCGAGACACTTTGCATATGGATGAAGCGGACATTCTCCAAATTCCGGAAATAAATAAATATCAAAGCAGCATTCTTCTGTAAACATGAATAATGCAGGGTCCAAGCAGCGCACTTCCTTCCCCAAATGTAAAAATCGCCAAATTAAAAACAAATCCGGTGCAACAATTTTCAGGAAGGCACAGTATATTTAAAAAAAGAGAAATAGAAAAGAGCTACTTTATCAAGGGTAGAACTATTATGATGAATTAAGTTTATGTTATGATCGCGCAATTTTATTTATTTAGAATTCGAAGAATTCATTAATATGCAGAAGAATGATTTAATATCAAAATATTTATTAACTTGCAAAATTATTTAACTTGCAGAAACTGGTTTTTACGAACGACTCATTTACGAATACTCATTATTTTAATGAGCTAGTTAGGGACTAAGAAGAAGAGGAAGACCAAAGTTAAGATGGGTGGATGCAGTTGAAGAAGACTGTACGGTCCTTGGAACAAAAAAATTGGAGGAGTTTGACTGCCAGTAGAGGTGTCTGGACGAAACTTGTTCAGAAGGCATGGCGCGGTGCCTAACATCAGCCCATCCTGGGCTGCCGCGCCATGAATGATGATGAGTTAGGCACTTACCCCTCATAGGGTCCCATAGACCATTTCAATTCCCATTTATGAGCTAAAAGTTTGAGAAATATCTGTTTCACTAACTCATTTTGCTCTCCTTTTCGTTGGCGTTTATTTATTTTTTATTTTAATTTAATGGTTGAGAAACTTGGATAAACTTATTAAGAATCATAAATCATTCGGAATGTAGAGCGGGTAATGTTCCAAATCCGAATTTTCGAAAGCAGCTTCGCGGAATTCCTCCTGCCTGGTTTAAGTCCCGTCTTACCACCAACTCATGAGTATAATCAAAGGCTTCAAGTGCAAATAACGTCGATAGTTTTCCAAGGTATGACCATGGCTTGGTATCGCCTCCTGAAATAAACATTCTAGGCGCAACGCGCTTGTCTCAATCTGTACTTTGAATAATAAAACGATATCTAGATTATTTTGGAACAGCAGGCTTTGTTAAGGAAACCACCGTAACGGAAGAAAGCCGAGGGCGTTTGATAAACGACTTATCCATGGAATTCAAGAAAGAGAAAACCTACTGCTGCCCAAATCTTTATTTCAGAGCTTTTTGAATGTGGATTTAGTCCACAACAGTCTTATGGCGTGACAGAAATTGTCTAAGGCGATGAATTCAGTCATTTCTCGCTTTGTTGTGTTCTGTCATTTCCTAGTAGTTTGTTGTGCAAAATTTCTGTCGAATTAACTAATATTGCTGAATTTTGGCTCGAAATTAGAAACAAAAGAATATTGTTCAGAATGGTAACGGTTCGTTTCGTTATTGTTCTAATGAATAGGCATTGCTAAACAGTAGGAGATGTGTGTCACATTGATATTTGTTCGTGTATGTGCTTGAGGTTTTCTTAAGCATTGCTAAACAACAGGAGATGCATGTGACACTGATGTTTGTTTATGCATGTAATTGAGGTTTTCTTAAGCGTTGCTAAACACTAGAAGATTAGTTGAGGTTTTCTCATTTTTGTAACACTTCAACACGGGACATTATGTAAAAAAAATGTAATTTGAATATTATAAAACATATCAGCCTTTGATTTTACGTAATCAAAAAGTACAAAAATTAATTCCTTTAAATATTTTCAGCATTATGAGCATATGTTAATATTTTCATGTTTATAAAAATCGTCTTAATGTTATTTTTTAACAAAGAAACATTGCTTTCCTTATTATTGTATCTAAGACACACTATATTAAAGGAAAGAAACCTACTATTACACACAACATTAAAATGTATATTCTGAGTGTGGAATACAATTAAGGAAAGTGGATTATGAGTATTTCTTCATGTTTAACAAGTTTAATAAATCATAGAATGATTTTAAGTTCCATGTACAACGGGGCGTAAACTCCTCTTAGCTGGGAAAGATTTTGAGTTTTTAAAATAGGTTAAAAGCTATGCAATTATGTATGAAAAACTAATATGAATGATTTGAAGAGTTTTAAATAGTTAGTATATTGTGGACAACTCCAAAATTCCTCATCAATCAACTTCATTCTATAATAGCAATTTAAGTTGTATTCAAAATATTAATTTGCAGCTCCTTTAACATTATTTGCGTGTTAGTATAAATAATATATAAAATATAAATATTATAAAATGAGTAAATTTTTTCAATAAATAAATGTTATGAACTGTAAAAGTTTGCTTAAAAATAACTGTGTTGTGTGTGTGTGTATCGTCATTTTACATTTATTTAATTATACGCTAGGAAGAAAAAAAGGAAGGCAAAGAAGGAGAAAAAGGAGGAGAGGAGAAAGAGGAAGGCAAAG
Source organism: Latrodectus elegans (assembly GCA_030067965.1). Lineage (NCBI taxonomy): Eukaryota > Metazoa > Arthropoda > Arachnida > Araneae > Theridiidae > Latrodectus > Latrodectus elegans. Next base: position 24,650,901 of record CM057818.1, read on the forward strand.
AGGAAGGAAAGGAAGGAGAAGAAAAAGAAAAGAAAGACGAAAAATCTGGGGTAACTGATATTTTAATTCTTTCATATAGATACACATTTAAGAAAACACATATGTTCTATATATTTAAATTCTTTTAAAGATATTTAAATGTTTTAGAACAATAGAGCAAATCTTGTAAAAATTATGAAATAAAATACAGTTCAGACATTTATTAGAGATATTTGAGAATTTTCAACCGCTATTTTCATGTACTTTTATATATAATATGTGATTCCAAGCTTTTCATACATTAATTTTTATAATATTTACCTTTCAATTTCTGAATGTTTTACATTAAGTTAAAGGACTAAGATTTAGAATAAAGTGAAAGTCAAGCCAAATACGAAGTTTATTATCTCAAGAAGCATTTGGAATACAGAGCCTGATTTCAGACATTTAGAGAGTTCCTTCGAGACAAATGAAGATCATGAAAGGGAACAATCCCTTTATATCCTTAAAAAACTTCAGTCTCTTGTGATATATTGCACAAAATACTCTTATTTCTCTCTTTTTGAATACTTTTTCTTTTAATTTCCAATGCAGCAAGGCGATACGTATACAAAATATTAAGCAAACACAGGGACTAAGAATTAAGTCATTAAAAACTCATAAGAAAAAGGATATTTAAAAATTTAATGTTGGTGTGAGCGAATCATTAGTCTTAAGATTTAAAAGAGATATTTATAGAGAGTGTTTACAAATATTGTAATTATTAATTTAAAATTCTATTAATTAATGAAATATTTTAAATTTTAAATTGTCCTTGCCGATTTAATCTAACTGTAATATGGAATGTTTTGTCCTGTTTTATAAATTTGCTTTTACCTTTTGTTCTATTGTCAACGTTTAAATGGGTTGAAAAAAAAATCTATGGAAAACGGCTTCTCAAATGATTTTATATATATATATATATATATATATATATATATATATATATATATATATATATATATATATATAATATAAGATATAATAAAATATAAGAAATCATTTTATTAACAAAATGAATGACAACATTCTCAGATAATGGATGGCGAACTTCGCTTTGGGCACAGGTGCCGTATAATCCATGATTCCAAATTCTGAATTTTTTTTTTTGGTGATGAATGTTGCCGTTCCAGTTGAGATTTTGGCTACCTAAGTTAATTACAATTCTCAGTGACTTAAAATATTCATGATGTCAGATAACGTTTCATCTATGTCGCATTGTATTGAGACGGCACCGTAAATCCGACTTGTCGACGAATTTCGTACTTGCCTGCAAATCGCATTGTTCGAACAACAGCTAATAAAGCACAGGTGCCGTATAAACCAGGATGCCCAATTCTGAGATTAGTGGATTTTCTTCTGTATCTAGCAATCTCGTTTTTATTACGTCTTTCGTATGGAGACCTATAAGAATTATTCAGAAAATTCTATTTTGGTTACTCTAAAATTTGCGTCATCTTGGCAAAATTTCTTCTTCACCAAAAAACTCAGAATTTGGAATCATGGATCATACGGCACCTGTGCTGTTTCATCAAGTTTCTGGAAGATTCTAGGGTCTTTCAATTAGTATTGGTTCTACAGCTTCGGTGATGGATTTTCTAAAAGTATCTATTTCTCGTAAATTCGTCAAGAATCTCGTAAAAAATCACCAGTTGGCCAAAAATTTCAGGAAAAAGTCGCCAAATTATTAGAAATGTCATCTTTAATGTAGAATGTACCCAGAATTTGTACAAAATCTGAGCATTTTCTATCTGTCTTTATTTTAAATAAAATACAAGTAATGTTTATAAATTTCTGGCAGTATCCATTATAAAACCCACACACAATCGTTCTATTCTTTTCATGTATCTCTCATATTAAGGATGTTCACTTCATTTCCCTTTTTGAATATTTTTATCAGCCTTTTTATAGACGCAAATAAAATTTCCACATAATAAGGAACACGAGTGCCAATGCGTTTTGAAACATATCAAAGCGAGTACAATTACACAGCATGCTCCCCATTCATACGTTCTATTTCTATCCTTTTCAAACGAAGCTAAATTTTTATATGTGTTGTTAATCTATCTACATAATAAAAATGTGCTTTAAATTTAAAATCACTTTGAAAGTTTGTCATAATTTATCTTGTTTATAAGCTCCATTATTCCTTTATAAAAAATTAGCATTTTTTTTTATCTTATAAAACTTTTAAAGATTATGATATATATAAAGTATCCAGACAAGATACATGGTTTCGAATAACGAAGCAAATGTTAATAGTGTATTTTATTTTTCGATGAATTCTAAAGGAGGATATCTGCCATCGAAATGAGAATGCATGTAAGTTGACATTTATATCAAAGTAAGTATTACTAAGAGAGCAGAGAAAAACAAATAAATACATTCTCCATTTTTGAAACACCTGCGTATACACTTGGAAGTCAAAGCTTTGAGACATTTTTCAGTAGACTGTCTATTTCGCCAGCTTTGTCGGCGCAGTAATAAAATAAAGATGAAGGGAAAACATCTCCTTGAACAATCAAACGTCCATTTTGATATTTTAGAAATGTATTTCTTAAGAATTTGGAATGAATCTAAGCACACTTGTTAGGAAATAGATTTGATCACTTAAAATCCGTCCAAATTTCTAGAAAAATAACATAAATAACATATTTTTTAAATTTATACTCTTCTTGTGTAGTTTGTTGAGTGCAATTTGAATGTGTCGAGCTTATCTTGTAAAAAGTGATTTTCACAAACCAAACTTTCGTGGTCACAGAACCAAGAGTTCCTTCAGAATGGTTGACAGCTAGAAGTAACTGTGTCATAAATGCTTTCTGGCTGAGAATGAGAAAATTTAAGTGTTTAGATCCCATACACAATAAGACAAAGCTGTTTTGATGTACTTTCAATTCGAATTTAGCATTTTTGAACAAGAAATGATGCACGATTTGTATCAAATGCTGGTCTGCATGTGCATTACTTCTACATATCAATATTGAAATCTGAAAATATAGAAATATAAGCGTATTTATATATGTTATGTTATTTTATACATGTTATAATTCGTCCAAATTTCTAGAAAAATAAGTTATTTATGTTATTTTTCTAGAAATTTGGACGGATTTTAAGTGATCAAATCTATTTCCTAACAAGTGTGCTTAGATTCATTCCAAATTCTTAAGAAATACATTTCTAAAATATCAAAATGGACGTTCGATTGTTCAAGGAGATGTTTTCCCTTCATCTTTATTTTTTCAAATATATATATATATATATATATATATATATATATATATATATATATATATATATATATATATATATATATTTGAAAAAAAATAATTAAATAATTTTAAATTTTTCTTAATATTTTTACTGCATAGCAGATAACGAAATAGCTGAAAACTATGGAAAAAATTGTGCATCCATTGTATGCAGCCAGTCACTAAGATTTTTCGAGTTGATGATTCGACTTTTCCATAGTTTAAGAGTAGATAGGATCGAATACGAGATCATTCACTGCTTAGACTACTCTCCTGCCATTGGCCATCGAGAACTCTTCATTCAAATTTATACTTCTTAACCAGGGTTGCCAGAATATTGGATTATGAGCACAGATATACCGTATAAATCAGAATATCAAATTCTGAATTTTTTTGGCGACGAAGAAATGTTGCCAAGATGATGTATTGTGATGTCTCGCGATGATGTAAATACTTTACCAAATCTACATAGATTGTATGGATCTGTATTTCTATGTCGTAATAAAAGAACCAGGTTGGCTGATAAAAAAAAAAGAAAATCTGCCAGAAAAAATATCACCATGCTTAGAATTCGGCATGCTGAATTATATGGCATCTGTGCTGGGCCTATGTTGTCTCCACATCTTTTTTTTAGCTTCAGATAAACCTCAAAAGAAAAAATATATAAATAATAATTTTATAAATTTCAAAAAGGAGTTCCAAAGTAAGTTTTTGCCCTGATTCTATAAATGCCTTGTTTTACAACCTATAAACATTTCAGCCAATATAGCGAACGCTTTCAAAGCACATAATGCACCAACTGTAATGATCTTTCCTTTTACAGGCTTTCTCTGTGGTCAACGGCAATGGACTGTCGACAGCTCTCTCGTTAGCACTGGCTTGTTTAGTGATTTCTCTCCATTGACCTCCTGGGTGAGTTTTATTAGTTATCGGGTGATATGAAATTTGTATTATGTTTGAACACCTAAGCCAATAATTAGGCTAAGCAATTTTTAGCATGTCGTATTTATCGTAATCTATGAATGATACTTTATAATAAGACTGTCTAGTTTGTGTCTTGGAAATATTGTTTGACTTTTAAGTATAGTCTCACTTCTTGATTTTAATCTACCGTACTAAAACCATTTAAAATCTTTCCTGTAATATTGTTTTAAAGTGGGGAATTTTGGGTTCACGATAAGTTGTCTATGGTAATAAATAATTACTATGATAGATATTGTTTCTCTGTTTTGGGGTATTTCTGAGTTGCAACACAGGAATATGTATGAAAAATCAGCATGATGAGTTTCAAGTACTTTCCAATGACTTTCGAGTGTCACTTTTCATCACTTGGGCACAAAGGAGAGAAAATCTAATGAGAGGTATTTAAAGATTTCACAAATCTTCATAATGACACCAGCGCTAAATTCACATTCTCACCACATGAAATTAAAGTGATTAGGTCCCATATTCACCAATGATGTCTAAACTATTGGTGAAAATCAATACCTAAATACAGGCCGCATTTGCGTTAAGATTCAGATAATTTGAATAACAATTGTCTTCTTGGTTTCCAGAAATATTAAAAACTGGGTAACTTAATCATAGATGAAGGTACATTTTAATCACAATTAACGGTAAGAAGCTTAGTTTCTCTCCACTTAATCTCAGCTTAGTTTGTCTATTTTTATTCAATCGATTCATTAGAATAATTTCAAATTGAATATTAATCACAAGTTTCATAAATATTCTTAAAAAATTTCTGCGACTGTTGTGGCGATACTTATTAGTTGCGTGTTATCTGCATTCATTAATAACTCCTGTTGCCTTTAATATTTTATTTTAACAATAACAATTAACAAATAGCAATTTTCATAACTACATTCCATAAAAATAAGTTGCACACCATAATACACTGGTGCCAATACGGTCTTCATACGACCTCATCTAAATAATAACTGAGCTAGATTCCCCATCGGATAAGGAAGATGCGCTTCTCATTCCCCTTTAGGGATTTACTGTGGCTGAGTTGCCACATCCTCCAACCCCAACAAAGAATCAGCCAAAAATAAACCCCTTCACATATTAAAATTTATACACGTAAATATAAGAAAACTAAAATTTTACAAAATAAATTGAATACTTAAGAAATATGAATTCGAAGCAAAATATACACAATTGTATAGCACTAACTATTAATCATTACAATTCACTAACAATAATAAAGGTTCCTCACCCATTTTGAACAAGTTTTTCAACTTACTCTTTGACTTCTAAATTATACAAGAGCTGTACGAGACGTTTTATGACCTTTGATGGAGTCTTTAAGGTCACCGCTTTTTGTGTCTGCCTCTATGGACTTCCAGTACCTTGGCCAACTTCCACATCTGTCTCGAAACCTTATCTTCACCTACTGAAACTACATCATTTACATTAAATACACATTTTACACAGACAGGTTTGGGGAAATTTGCACCCCTTAACAGAAGAAGATATTCACCTTTCCATCTTTTCCAAAAATGATTTAAAATTTTTTCTCTATAAGGAAATATTTTAATTAAATCTCTTTTACCAGCAAACAATTTGCAATTTCGATTATCTGATCGATTTGGTAAGGTAGTTAATCTTCTTCCAATTAAGAAGTTTGCAGGTGTGAGGGGGAATGGTTCATTAGGTTCATTATAAATATAAGTTAAAGGACGAGAGTTAATTATGGCTTCAATTTTTGCCAAAATAGTTTGCAATTCTATAAAGGAAATAATGCTTTTCCCAAAATTTTCCTTAATGCAACTTTCGTTATTCGAACCATTCTCTCCCAATAAACACCCCACCATGCAGCACTTTCAACAATATACTGCCATTTAATTTCTGTCCTTCCAAAATAATTCTGAATATCAGATTTAGTTATGTTTGCATAGAGTTTTTTAAGTTCAGTCTCAGCACTTTTAAATGTCATTGCATTGTCAGAATTAACAATGCGGCAAATATCTCTTCTAGAGATGAAACGTCTAAATACCAAAAGAAAATGTTCTGTACTTAATCCGGAGACAGCTTCGATGTGAACGGCAGGTGTTACGGCGCATGTAAATAAGGCGATATAAACCTTTTCTCGGTTTATTGAGCATAAGGAACCCACAAAATCAACACCCACCACTTCAAAAGGACCAGTTTCACTGGTTCTGTAGGCAGGCAGTGGTGCTACAATTTGATTTCCATGCTTGATTTGAAATCGTCTACATTTAAAACACTTGTTTAGACAATTTTTCACAGCTTATCTACCACGGATGATCCAAAATCGTTCCCTCAATTGGGTAAGAGTATCGGAGACACCTGAATGGTACAAGTTTTTGTGCTCCATATCTATTAAAAAATTTGTGAATCTTGATTTGTAGGGGATGATAATTGGATGTTTGGATTGATGATTGAATTCGGAGTTCTGGAGTCTTCCTTTTAAAACGATTAAATAATTGGAGTCCAAAACTGGGTTTCGAGTAAAAAGTTTGGAACTGGTGGGAATTCGGCGGTTGTTTTTAAGACAAATGTATTCTTTCTCGAATTGATTTTGCTGCACAGTCCGAATCCAATATCGTTCAGCGTTAGCTAGTTCACTCATAGTGATAACTCCAGTTTCTCGTTCGTGGGTTGCTTTACAGTTTTTTTATGAATCTTAATATGTAACCCGTGATTCTAAAAACCTTGTTCAATTCACTGAAGTCCTCCAAATTCAGTAGAGGCTGTAAAGTTTCAATATTCGTTTGAAAAGACACTGCTACACTTCTCCTTTCTTCTTCTATACAATGCAAAGAATTCAGTCTAGAGCCTGTCTCTAAGCATGGGAAGTCACCTTCCAGAAGCCATGAAGGTCCATGGAACCAGATAATAACATTCACAAGAATTTGAGCCTTAATTCCCCTTGTGAGCTTATCATCAGGTGTGGTCTTTCCCTGATAGTGATGCCAACTGCTCGGACCTATTTTATCTTTAATTTTTATGATACGATTGCGGACGAACTGCTTCCACTCGTCACTGTTTCCTTTGATCCAATGAAGGCAAATTTGTTAGTCTGTTCAATAATGCATGTTACTGTTGCGCAACAGGGGAAAAGTCTCTCGCAGATACTGTCCCATGCGTGCTGAAATTAAGGTTCCTAATAGTTCCAACCGCGGGAGTGTAAGTTTCTTTAATGAGGCTAAACGTCATTTCGACAAAACGAATCTTGTTTCATACCCATGTGAGTGCTTCATTCGAAAATAACTTACTGATCGATAACATTTAGGGCTGGCGTCAGAAAATATATGGACCTCTAAAGATTCCCAATTGATTTAATGAAAATATAATCTTGGAATTTCAAAGTTTCTTACAATTTCCATTTCGTTTAACCAGTCCAAAAATGATTTTTCCATTTTTGGGGGAACACATTCGTCCCATTGCAGGCCTAGTTCCCAAATCCTTTGTAACTGCAACTACATTCTTATTATGAATGGGTTTATTAAGCCTATAGGATCAAATATCATACCACATGCCGCGAGAATAATTCGCTTCGTTATTATTTTTGGGTTTTTAAGCTTTTCAAATTAATCAATATCGAAGCTAATGACATCATTTTTATTGTCCCAAATTAGACCTAAAACTTTTAATGGCACACCTTGGTCCGCTGATGTTTCTCGACAATCAATATTAGCACGCTTGAGATATTCATCAAGAATAGAGGAATTCGTCGCCCATCGACGAAGGTTCATATTAGCTACGCTTAGTATTAAAATCATTTGAGTAATTAATTTCAAAGCGTCTTTAACATTAGATGTTCCATTTATTGGGTCATCTACGTAAAGTTCTTTAAGCATTTCACATGCTTCATTATTTTTCCCTTGATACCTTTCCAAATGCAGTCTTATGGTTACAGTAAGTAAAAAGGCACTGCATTTGATACCAAACGTTACCCTCTTATATTTAAATGTTGAAATGTTTTGAGGGCTGAGATTGAGATTAGGACTTTTATCTTTTAACCATAAAAATTTTAAAAACTCGCTACCTTGTTCATCAATTCCCACTTCGAAATATGCACGTTGAATATCTGCGCAAAATGCCGCTTTGTGTAATCTGAATCTTAAAATTATTTTTAATAAATCGGGATTTAAATTTGGCCTGCTTTCTAAGCAATCATTTAACGACAACTCGCCTTTTCCTTTAGATGAAGCGTCAAATACTATCCTAACTTTAGAACTGTATTTTTTCTCGGGCACGACTGCGTGATGCGGGAGGAAATAACCAGTTTTTACATTTTGATGTGAATTCGAGCCAACTATTTCAATAATGCCATCCCTTAAATGTTCGTTAATGATTGTATCGTACTTATAGCATATAAACCCTCGTATTTGATTAATGAACAAGTTAAACTGGACAAACGACGTTTTGCGATTTCATAATTATTGCTTAATTCCTTATTACTAACCTTCCATAACAATTTTGTTTCACATCTTTTATCTCTGCATATGTAGTATTTTTCTTAAAGGTTTTCAAAATATCCTTGTTTGATAGAGGCATTTCCTTATCCCCATTAATTCCAATGGTTTCCAATAGCCATAAATTTTTTATTCTATTACAATCTAACCCTTCATTCTCTACTATTAAATGATTCACAGATACCCCTTGGCTATTAGAATCTTCATCCCTACCTTGAATTAAGTATCCAAATATGCTCTCTTGAGCAATTAATCTCTTAGTAAGTCTTACAATATTATCGCCTAATATTTCTGAGATATAATCTGAACCGATTAAAATGTGAATTTTTTCAGTAATACTAACATCAGCTAATTCAATTCCCTTTTCAAAAGCAATGCTCCTCACGAATTATTAAAGGTTCCTTCTTAACAACCTTCAAATTTAATGTGTCGGCTACTTATGTTAAAATAAATGATTTATTTTCTCCGCCGTCTACCATGCAGCGTAACTGTAAGCTGCTTTCTTTCGATTTCACTAAAGCCGAAAAAGTTTGTAGCAAAACAGAGTTATGCTAAGCTCTGTTTACATTAAGTTCCCAGGCGGAAAATGAAAGCATTGACGAGACCGCTTCTTATTTCGAATCGCCTTCCAGGACTGAAACCGAAGCATCCTCAGCAAAACATTCACCCCTCTCTCAGCATTTCAGGGAGTTATGACCTTGAGAACCGCACATTTTACATTTTAGATAATTACGGTCGCAAAATTTTCTTATATGATTTTGAAAACAAATGAAACAAAGACCCTTTGACATTAAAGCTTTCCTTTTATCATTAACATTTAGTAAGCAATCATGATTCATGCGATTTTATGTACAAAAAATACATTTTCGGCTATTTTCTATTCTACAAAAGTTGCGCTTACACGTAGCACTCGGTTCGTATTTCCGAGGTCCTCAGGGATATTTATTACCCACTTGAGTGCTCAAGACCGCCCCGCTGCTAAATTTATTGCTCGCGTCGCTTCTCCTTGAGAAATGAGGCTTATTCGGGTGGGTAACTTTGATCTGTTACTTTGTTTCGAAAGGGATATTCCTTTGCATTAAAATTTCTCGGATTAGCTAATATTAATGATGCTTCTCTGCATTCAACTTCTTTTCTTATAAATTCTACTAATTTTACGATATTAAACAATTCATCTGTTTTACGCTGATGATTATAATTTAAATTTAATTCTTCGGGCAATTTTTGCAGAATTACAGGATACAATAAATTACTGAATGTGTCAGCGGCTATTCCCAAGGTTTGCAAAGACCATATTTGTACTTCAATGGCGTCATACATTTTTCTTAAGCCAATAACATTAGAGCAAGACTTAACTGGTTCTATTATTAAAAGTTTGTGCATATGTGCTGTGTGACATAAATGTATCTGTTCGACCGAATCTATCCTTTATTAATTGTATTGACGCATCGTCATTTTGATCTGTGAGGGAAAATCCTTTAACTGCACTTAGCGCAACTTCAATTTACAACAACCCCAAGATAAGATTTTAAATAAGTAAATTTTAAATAAGTAAATTTTTCAGTTTTTGTAAGAGAAACATTATTGTGTATCGCGACTTCATAGGAATACCAGAAATCTAAAAATTGACTACCATCTCCATAAAATGTTTGTATGTTCAATTTTGGAAATTTTGCATTTTTTGTTTCAGTTCTAAAGGGATAATTATACATTTGCGCGAATTGCTTCGCATCATTATTATCACCTGTAATTGGATCGCTTGTTCTTCTTGCATTTATTTCGCTTGGCGGTTTATAGCGTATAGTTTCTAACTGCCTTTCGATTTCGCTGCTATGCCTTTATCCTTATATTCTTTGCTAGTAATAATCTCATTCGATATATCTTTTATTTCAATTTTCAATTGTATTTCCTCATCGGCCCTTGTTAAATCATTCAATTTTCCTGCGATTTTAAACTGCAAAGCACCTCAATTTTTGTTTTATTAGATATTCGTTTGAAATTTCCTTAATCAATGTAGTTTCAGTTTTATTTAATGAAGTTCTTAAAATTTTACGTTTTTATTTTAACCGTTCTAAATCCATTATCTTAAAGTATTAAGTTTTAATAAGGGAAAAATGGGCCTGCCTCAAATCTCAGCTCTCTAGTGCCTTGAACAGTCCTTCAAAGAATTCAAACCATCACGTCCGAGCGTCACTAAGATGTGGCTATAATTATTAGTTGCATGTTTTCTATCATCAATAAGTCCTATTGCCTTTAATATTTTATTTTAACAATAACAATTAACAAATAACAATTTTCATAACTACATTCCATAAAAATAAGTTACACACCATAATACACTGGTGCCAATACGGTCTTCATACGACCGCATCCAAATAACTGGGCTAGATTCCCCACCGGATAGGGAAGATGCGCTTCACATTCCCCTTTAGGGATTTATTGTGGCTGAATTGCCACAACTGTTATGCTGTACAGTTTAATCAAACAAGTTATTTCTAAATTTAGAAATTTTTTTTTATGTTGAGTCAATAAAGAATTCCATCGTATAAAGAGCATATGTGCATATTAAATTTTAACTAAATTAAAATTAATGAATATGCTATTTTATTTAGTACAATTTGTTTTGTTTTTTTAATAAAGTAACGAATGTTTTTTTTTTTTTTCCCTTTTACTCACATAGGAAAATATATTGCTTATCTGAAAACAAAATGCAGTGAATTAACTCTTAGAATTGACCTTTAGAGATTTATATTTGTTTCATAATATACGTAAATTTTGTAAAAAAAATATGTGCATTTAAGTTTGGAGCTTTTAGTTTCATGGTTCTTTAGAAAGTAAATGTAATATTCAAAATTTCAGCATTTAATCTCAAAAATAAACTACATTAAGCGAAATCTTCAGATCTTTCTTGTATATTAAGAAGCCCCGTAGCATCCTCCATATTAAGAACGCTTTTTACAGAATGGCATGGACAAGATTTCCACTTATTACATAGATAGGCAATTCCAATTAATTTCTAAAATGTTTCACGTAAATTATCTGAGCTTAAATTCCTTGCATCCCTTAGTTATTAATGTTACAGAATATATAGTATCTCGATAAATTTCTTATATCTCTGAACGCAAAGCGCCTCGATATTATGTTGTACTTTACTGAGTACAAAATATGCATATAAAAAATAACCATCGGAATTGCGTAATCAGTTGCTTTGAATTTTATAGTTTAAAAAGAATTTGTATTTCGTTATTTTTTTTAGTCAAGTTTTTTGTGATAATAATTGCACATAATACTGGAAAACGCTGAAACAGTCACGTGACTTTCAACAACGGTGTAGCATTGAGAGTTCGAGACCTGATTCTGCTTACTTTCGTACCTAACAACGCAAGACGGTGGCCTGGTAGGTAGGTTACACTTTTGGAACATGTTAAGGTACTTTTACCCTCACGCTGAAGAAAATGGGTGGGTCTTCGTGATTTAGAAATACTTGTCTTGGTTTACCACCCCCACATGTATCATTTCACATGGAGAACATTGCGACTACGATATATTTTACGTGCCTCAGCTGAGATCTGTGGATACGCCAGATCGACATAGGAACTCACAACCTTCTGATATTTGGAACGAATGTTCTAATCAATCAGGTCACCGCGGCCTCTGACTAATTAAGAGGCATGAGCGACTTGGTCTTTGATTGAATCAGGTTTAATTCTGTTTAATTTCGATTACGATTACGCTGGTAGCTGAATAGTTATCATTGTGGACTTTAGGTTCAACAATGCGGGCTCGATTTTCATTTCGCACTTGGACAAGCTAAACTTCGATCCATCACAGAAACTCTTTTCTATACCAGACAACAAACCACCCAACATTTTGTTTTTATATATTTCTTCAGAAAAATTCGAATTTAAATCCTTCTAAGATATGTTAGCATGTTTATCGCATCCTTATATATATATATATAAGTGAAAAAATGTAACTTGTATAGTTATCCATAAGGCACATTTTATACATTGAAATGAGTGTAAAATTATTCATTAAAAATGCTATTTCATGGCAAACTTATTAATTAGATACTTCCATATAGCTAAAAATTTATTATATTTAATAATAACGTTGCAGTTTTATGTTCATTTAAAAATAATAAATGTATACAAATTTTTTTTCAATTAGTAATTTTTTAATATTTAAAATTAATTTTTTAGGAATTAAAAAATTCGTGTGATACATTTTAATAGAATACATTTCTAGTTCTAATATTTTTGGGATTATTCTTAATCCAAAATAAATTTTGCAAAGAGAGTTCAGCCATACTGGGAAAACTAAAATCGAAGATTTTTAATAATGGTGTTTTTGATTAAAGAATTGGTTTTTACAAGCTACAAAAGGCGAGGAAACCAGTTCGTGGCAAAAAAAAAAAAAAAAAAACTGAGTATTACGTCACGTTGCCAATCATTACTCCTAGTTTCCTTGCTTTCCGTTCTAATCTTGATTTCCTAAAAGCAATCACTTCCATTTTTGGACGTAGTTTATTCTTGAAGCCACGCTTTTTAATGCTTCCACAAATTTAGAACCTTTTATATTAAGCGGTCTTGAGAAAAATTATTTTCTTTTTTTTATTTTCAAACTGATTACGAGTGTGGTTCTTTATGATACCGCCTAGCAACGAACTGCCGCGCGTAAACAGGTGTGGTTGGCATTTGAAACATATATTTACAACCACTTACTGAGGAAGGGGAAAAAGATTGTGCGACCCCCCAGCTTCTGTAATCAACGGTGATAAATTTATCTTTTAAATCCCTCTATAATTTGGCTATTTGTGAGTTCTGATCTTCAAAAGGTATATATATATATATATATATATATATATATATATATATATATATATATATATATATATATATATATATATATATATATATTATTTTTTAGTTGAATAAATGAAAAAAATTTTTTTTTTAAAATTACGTCCTTATGTTGCCTTTTTCGAGCATAATAAGCCTTTGCAGTCCAATAAAGAAAAGAAGTATCTTCAGGAGTAAAGAGTGTCTAGAAATGTGAAGAAGAGCGGGCTTCCTGGAGGGCAGAACATTTCCAAAGATGCTCGCCATCCATGTCAACATGTTCCCTACATAAAATGCAGTCGGGTGAATCTACAAGCCCAATGTGATATTTCTGGAGAAAAAAACCGCAAGAGAAAGACGAAGGCTGTAACAGATTTAGCGTTACCCAGAGTGCACCACTAGGCCTGTTACACCACACCCCGCTTTTCTTTTTATGAATTTCAGATTCCTTAACTAACACGTAAATAAATAATAAGTAGCACTATAAATAATAAATAGCACATCCATGTCAACATGTTCCCTACATAAAATGCAGTCGGGTGAATCCACAAACCCTATGTGATATAGATGTTTCTGGAGAAAATCATGCTCAGTAAGTAACCTGAAGTAGGAGACCCCTATAGATCTAGGTAGATCTGTGGAGATACATGAGCTCAGTAGGGTCCTCCAAGAGGCATCAACTGCATTCTTTTTGTAATAAATTTTTCGCTGGTGATGTATAACACGTTTTAGAAGGAGTTTGACATTTCTCAGACCAGTGGGAGTATCTGGAGGGTTTAAATAAGAAGCCTCTTTCGCGAGAGTGTCTGCTTTTTCGATACCAGGCAAGCCGCAATGGCTAGGGATCCATTGTAAAGTAATTTTCTTTCCCGCAGACAGTAAAGTGTTAATGATAGTCTTACAGTTAAATTGTAGATGTAGGTAGGAGAGTATAATTTGCCACGGTATGAATGGCAGCCTGACAGTCAACAAGAAGGACAGATTTCATTTCCGAGAAATCTAAAATTTTTTGGAGAGCCATGTAAATTGCATACATTTCTCCATTAAAATTGTCTGAGTTTTTTCCCAAATGCTCATTGAGTTGGAAAAATTTGGAGAAAACACCAGCTCCCGCTCTCCCAGTACTTCTCTCAGCTGATCCGTCAGTCTAAATGTGCATCTAATTGTCGAGTGGGTATCTCTCATTAATAGTAGCAAGAGCAACAGCCCTGAGTTCTGCCTGAGGTGAGACTCCCTTCTGGACAGGAAGGACAAGGTTGAAGACAGGGGTGGCATATTTCAGCATACCTGGGAAGACAGGGGGTCTGGCTGTAAGGGCTCTATTACTTGGAGTGCCAAGTAAGCTGGAAATTCTCTGGAATTCTGATAAAAATGTTCGTTGTGTTTTTAGTCTCAGAGTGCTTGGTCGGTAGTTAGTCAAAAACCATCCATACTAGTAACCTTTCACCAAGAACCAAAGTAGCAAAAACTCTCCTATCTTGCAAACAGTCAAGGTCAGTCTGAAGTTCCAAAGCTGGTATTGGTGTTGAGAAGGCTCCCCCAGTGATAAACCTAAGAGCACTGTTTTGAGCAACATTGAGTTTCGATAAAACAGTATCTGAGGCAGTGGTTAAAATTTCGGCTCCATAATCGAAGACTGTCGGATGAAAGAGTTACAAGTCATGACCAAAGCATCCTGAGTGGCACCCCACTTAACACCAGGTAGTCTTTTAATAAATGAAGTCGGCTTGAGACATTTTTTAGCGATTTATAAATGAAAAAATAAAAATATGGTAACTAGAAACTCTGAAATCGGAAACGATTTTTAAGAAATCAGAAAAATACTTTTAATAAAAACAAGATAAATTATTTAAAGAAAATGATTCAACAAAAAGGGGTAAAATATAAATGGATATTAAAAACAGGAAATCTGTGGGAGAAAATAATAATTAAAAGATTGAGAAAAAGACTGATAAATAAAAAAGGGAGAATAAGTGGAAGAAATTTCGAATTTATTTTGGATTAAGATTCTAAACAATAGCAATAATTAATATATATCCTGAAGGGATAATAGTTCGATTTTATATGTAATAAATTTAAATATTTAGTTTTATTAGTCTTCCTTAAAATGAATATGGGATTTAGAGTACGCGTGTATTCTGGAAAGCTCAAGTATATCTGTCATGAATTTTAATTGCATGTATTGAAACTTCGTTACAATCAACATACTGAATCCATTGTCAATAATTTTAATTACATTTAATCAAATATTACTGCAAAGAACATAAGAGAGATTGTCGAAAACATATAACAGTATTTATTACTTTTAGTTATGCCCAATCATAAAAACTTGGTTTTAATAAACGTGAAATACGTAGAACACACATGCGTCTTAAAGAACTTCACAATATTCCTGCCGGCAGTCAAACAAGAAATATGTACACTCGTGTTCATAAAATAAGGATAATTCAGAATCACACAGAACTTGAACTCTAAAATAAAAATTTCACATGTAAAATTATCACACAGTCTTGAAGAATAATATGCAAATTGCAAGAAACCACCAGATGGCGCCAATAGTACGTCACAATGACGACAGTGTAAGAGAGGGGTACATAAGGAATTCTTGCAAGCAAATAAAATGATCCACAAGTGCTTTCAGAGCCTTTCAGTGCAATAACTGCATAGTTATGGAACAAAGAAAGCATTTGGATGATGTTTTACGTGACAGAATAATTAGCCATCTGGAATGTGGACGTACACATCTGGAAGTATCCGAGGAACTTGGAATCGCTCAGAATGTCATCTCCAGGCTTTGGTAACGGCTCCAAGAGGGTAATAATGTGAGTAGACGTTACAGCACGGGTCGCCCCCGAGTTAAAACGCCGAATGAGGATTGGTATTTGGCAGTTACTGCCAAACGAAACAGATGGATCAAAGCATCAGAAGCATCAAATCGGTTTCGTCAGCTCTTTTCAGCTACCGGTACGACAGTTTCAAGACAGACCGCGTACAGACGCTTAGGGCACATTGGTCTATATACTCGTAGGCCTATCAGATGTGTTCCACTTACCGCAACTCACTGTTGCCCGCAGCTAGCCTAGAGTAGAGAGCATATATTTTGGACACAGTGGTCTTGTGTGATGTTTTCCAACGAGTCCAGGTTTAGCTTACAGCCTGATTCACGCCGGACTTTCATTTGGAGAGCGCCAGGTACTCGTTACTTCTAAGAGAACACCGTTGAACGAAACCTTTACGGTGGTCAGGTTTGCTCGTTTTTGGAGGAATTATTCTGGGTTCCAGAACTTACCTGCATGTTCAGAATGTAACCATGGCAGGCCACATCTATCAGAATGTCATTCTGGAACAACATATGCGTTTGTTTCGGCGCACCATGGATGCAGAATTGCTGTTTATGGATGACAACGCCCGTCCTCACCTTGCAAACATTGTAGACGAGACGAATGCTTTCAATCGGAGGATATTACCTGTATGGACTGACCAGCATACTCTCATGACTTGAATCCAATAGAGTATGTGTGAGACATGCTTGACCTACGAATTACAGCCCATCAACCCCCTCCCACATGCCTACCGAAACTTCGGAGAGCATTGCATCGGTCTTATTGGGCTTTTATAAGAGATGATTCTCTAATATCACAATTAAACCGATTCACTGCATAATTCACAGGGAACATCTCGTCACAAAATACTTAAAAATGTTCATTATTCATGGTGTCATGAAAACAGTGTTACATATTGAAGGTTACATTCGCACCAACGCAAAAAATCATCAAGAGTTCAAAAATTTTTCTTAAAGAACTAAAGAACGAAGAACTTCCAAATGACATTAATTTCTCTTGCATTGATTGGTGGTTATTTAGTTACACTGTATTAAATCAAGATTTATAGATTTGTTTCATCCGATAATTACATTTCTCGAAGAAAAGGAAATAATTTATTCAGAGTTAAACGATGACTATAGTGGTTACAAGACTTAATGTTTTTGACTGATGTTGTGGAACAGTTACAATTGCAGGGAAAAGATAAAATAATATCTGAACTATCACAGTGTATATTTCGTTTTTAAAGTAAATTACAATTTTTTTTTTCAAAAAGACATTAAAAATAAAACATTTTGTCATTTTCCTCGAATTAAAAGAAATTGTTCCAATATTAAACAAGAAAAATTCAACGATTGTGTAAAAAAGCATCTGAAAAGTTAAAATTAAGAGAGATGCAAGAAGTTCGAGCTCTACAATTTAAATGTAAGTCGAGACCGATTACTGAATTTTGGAAATATGTACAAGAATCGAAGTATCCTGAATTTTAAAAAAAAGGCTGCTTGTCAAATTATTTCAATATTCGAAACAACTTACTTATGTGAATCATTCCATTCCATTTTAAAATTCGAGGTTCTGGGTTTTTTCCCCTTTATATTAAAAAAAATGATTAAAACTTACATTTTGCTAAAAGATTTTTGGCGAAAAATTATTGACGAAGTAACATCAGATTCCCATTTTTGATAATATGTTTTTTTATAATTTACTTCTTTTATCCGATGTTTATTTGTTTCCTAATTGAAAATCCTCATCATTTTAAGTGTTTTTTTTTATAAGACTTAATGTGAGTTTTTGTAATACACGTTAATAATGCTTATTTTTCTATCTCTTATTTTACGTACAAAAACTAATTCGAGCATGATTTATATTATGCTTATGATTTGTTTGATTATCGAAGCATTTAGTTAACAACATGAAATTACACACCTTTTTTTGCGAATTCATTTTTTAAATTAGTCCTGAATAAGTAATTCGCAACTTTTTTAGTTGTCTCAAGTATCATCCCATCGTTCTTTAAGTTAAAATATCGAGTTTTAAAATTATATTTATAACAATCAGAAAAACTGAAGTATATACTTAGATAATTTTTTTATTTTGTGATTGAGTTATCTTAAAAATGCACCGATAGCTTAGTCATTACCGAAATCTTATATGTATGGAGATAAATTGAATAGAAGGAATCGAATGTATTTCAATCTAGAAAATTCTCTGTACTTATGTATGATGTTCTTTAAAGAACAGATGTAATCTAAATCCTCACCAATTAAGTTTCGAATCATAAAAGTATATGAGCTGTTTCAGCTTAGGATAACTCACAAAGCAAGTATCTCTTGAGATTAAAAGTTAATTAAAAAACACCTGATCCTAAAGTTTTGTTGGATGTGAAAATCAAATTCATATTCATATGCACCATTTCAAAAATATTATACATATTAATAAAAAAGATATGAATACAGTTCATCTATATATAACGATGTGATGAAATTTTGATTTGCACCAACGGCACCAATGATTGTGACCCACCATCATCAATCATCTCACCATTTCAAGCTTGACTTGATGAAAAGGTCAACTCCTGGGCTAGCTGTTTTCTCTATCGCACGCTACATCAATGGAGAATAATTAGCCCATAGGAATATTTAATGTGTATAAAACCTATTTGTGCGCATGGTTTTTAATGGATTAAGGTAAACTAAGCATGATAGATTTCTTTGTTCATTAGTGTGTGTGTGAGTCTACCACAGATATGAATAATACTGTAATAGATCAGTGGTCACATTCTTAGCAGTGATAACTTGACTTTGTTGTCCAGATAGTAAAAGGCATCAACAATGTACACAGAAGCATTAATCAAATCAAGTTTATTTAATTCTCAAAATTAACTTTTTATGTGAAAAATATTACTAAGGATATTTTAAATTTATGTCCTAATTATTTTCCTTTGCCTTGATACAAACAATACCGGAAAACCATAAGAAAAGATTCTCGTATTATTTTGGGGGAAAAAATGAGCAAATTTTTCCAATAAATTTCATATAGATAAAAGATATTCATGGAAGCGTTGTACTACAGAAGTCTTCCTTTGAAATTTTGAAGTAAAATGCTTAGTTATTTCTTAATTAAGAGTTTCAAATAAATACGCTTAGATGTGTTTCCGAATTTATGTACTTTTCTAAAACTCTTAGAGTTATTCGAATTGTTTGAAAGCTGGAAAAATTCGAATGTATATTTTTCTACTTCTTCCCTCTTTTATTAAATTCTTTAATTAACGAATGTTATTAACTTAAAAATGAAATAAGTGAGCTAAAAAATATAAGGGCTCTATTTAAATGCAAGTCTATCGGGAATTTTTAAAACAATTTCAACGAGTGTTTTTGTTTAGATTTACGATAGATTAAGTTTGAATATCTATACAATCAGGCTTGCTAATCTCAAATGTTTAGCCCGGACACCGTAATATTCCTCCCTCCTCAGTGTCTTGGATATAAATATACAGTAAATGACAAGAACATAAATTTAAATATTTTATTTCCGACAACTTAATATTTATGAGTTATTTAAGTAAAGAGAAACACTTTGTGTGAGCGAGGAATAAAAATTGAAGCAATATTTACATGTATTACCAATCATGGACCAAAAGGCTTTTTTGGTTTAATCTTGCTGTAAAAATCTTCACAAGTTAATCCGTTAACCAAAAATTCCTTCATCAAACCTTTATCAACAGTCCATCAAAGAAATACTCTCTGCTGGTACTGATGTCCCAGGTATTCAGAAGGCGTACTCAACAATCGTGATCAAATTGAGAACTTCTATAAGATTATCCTTGAACTGACCAAACAGCCTGAGCTATTCTTCTTCACTTGAAATAATCATGTCTCTGGTAGTCTATTCTTGCTTCCACTGTTCCCAATTCGATTGCAAATACTAATTAGTAAACACATGTGCGCATGGCAACGATTGGCGAGACAAGACAATATGGTGACAATATTTCTCATTAATATACCGTCACTCTTTATGATTTTCACTTTTCTCACTGAAGTAAATTATACTAAATAAGGCTTTACGGTAAATTAATTTTACATTTTCTTGGTTATCTATAAAATCAAATTTAATTTTTACCGGGACACCGAGTTTTTGTCTAAAAGCCGGGACGTTTGGTGAGCATATGTAGAATATTCTGTTTCGATTCTGAATTGATATTCTTATTCTTCAAAAAAAGGAGGGAAACATAAGAGCATGAGCCAAGGGATTAAGTTATAAACAAATACGAAGTATCATATAAATTCTGAAAATTAATTTCACCAACTATGCTTTATTCCATTTTCTGGTTTTAATATTAACTGTTCAAATTATAGTATTTCATATTAAGCAACTGTTCTTATGGACTCTTTTGCCTTTTTTTTTATTATTCATATTTATTTTTTATGTTCCATTCTTTTATATCTTTATGAGATGTTTCCAAAAAGCTTTTGCCAAAAAAAGTATCATTTAAGTTTAGAATTTTAAGCACATTCTGTTCTTATTCAGAAAGTAAAAGAACCATATCAATAATATTACAGAGCTTCCTTTATGTGCAGTATTATAATGCATAAGAAGTTCTTAAGTAACTTTACCAAATAGTCTCATTCAGAGGAAGAATAATATATTTGACTTTTTTTTTTTTACTAAAAACTCACATTTTGTTTTATTTTTTCATAATACGGTTGAAGCTCGTTTTATACGAACCTCTACTGTGCAAACACTCACGTTTTTACGTACTAGTGTCTATTCTTTACCCTGACACCATAAACACAATGATAATTTTAACTCTCATTCAAGAACTAAAATTTTGAAAAAATATTTTTGTATACTTTCGATTCTGACAAATAGTTTCCTTTTCCCTTTCAGTTTGTTATTTGATTCTTTTTTGTATAACCCCTGAGAACTTGATTCATTCTTGAACAATTGAAGCGACTCGTGCAAGCATTCCAAACATTATGGAAACGACAGTCGCAGACTCATGGATACCATGGAAAAGAGCTGTGGTGCCGAATTCAACTTCTGTGCTTCCTTTACGTAAGGATACAGAAAGGGGGGAAAATTTATCTCACCAAATTGTATGTCAGAATCACAGAAAGGAGAATTATTTCGTTTGGTTGATAGATGGTTTCGTTTCATTTGAACCACTCAATTTAAGAAATTTCGTTTCTTGAGAGACAGAGCCGATTCCGTAGAGGATTTGTGGCAGTTGAAGAGATGAGCGTGTTTCTTATCAATTTCAAGAAATAGAAAAGAAAATTCCGAAAGAAGGAGACGACGAAATGTTAAATTAGATATGTGTTAGATAAATTAGGCATGTGTTTCATATAGTGCATTCTGAATAATTCATTCTAATAGATTTTATTTATAAAGAAAAAGTAGTTTGGAAAAAAATTTCAGACCTTAGTAATCTAAAACGTTATTTTTCGAATTTTACGAACTTTATTTTTTGCAAACTGTTTTGCCAGCCCCTACGAGTTCCTATAAACGAGCATTTACTGTATGACAGGAATAAGTCAATGACATCTGAGAATTGAATTTATATAAAAAATATAGTCTATTATAAATTCTTAAGTAAATCAGATCTTAAGTAGTTTCGTTCAGTTTTTAGAATGATTCTTAAGTTTGAGTTTCGAAGTTACATTCTACTCTTGTTAAAAAAAATAAGAATAAGCATATCAATAATATCAAAAATTTATATTTATTTGCAAGTACTAAATTTCTTAAATAATTTTCTTGAATAATTTTACCAAGTAATCTAGCTCAGATTAAAAACTTATTTGAATATTTGTAGTAAGGAAAGAGATGGAGATTTTCTCGTTGATATAAACTCATTCTGCTTTTAGAAAATAAAATTAATGTATAATATCTAAGTGCAGAATTTATGTATGAAAAATTTATTTAAATTCTTAAGCTAATTTTATTTAGCAGTTTTGCTTAGATATAGATTTATATTTACATTATAATATTTATTTTATTTATTATTTCAACTATAATCTCGTAATTTGTTCGGTAACGAAGATAAAAACGAAACACATATCAATAATATATGACAAGCAATACTATATTTGGTGATAAAGCATTACAAAAAAGACGAAAAGTATCTTTCTCAAGTTCTAAAATGTGAAGTAATTGTCTCCTGTTTCTCGAAAAATATGATAATGAAGAGAAATATTGTTCATTTCACGAGAATATAAAGTGCGATTCGGCAAGAAATGTAGCTGCAATTTCGACAAAAATTGCTTTTCCCACCACTTTCTTAGTAATACGATATTACTAATTTGCATTCGCAATTTTCTTTGCAATAATACCAAAATATGAAATAAAAATCGTCGTAATTGGCGAAAGGATCTGGCAACGAGTATTCCAGACGATTGTCTAATAAAAAAAAGAACAAAGGGATATATATATATTTTTTTTTTTTTTTTTTTTTTTTAGCATTCAGTCTGTTTCTGAGTTAGCAGTACTTTGATGCATCTGAAATTACGGAATTAACATAAGTCTATTCAGTCATAAAATAAAATGCGAGTAGCGCGGTTTCAAAATATTTCACCTTTTCAAGGTCATTGAGTACACGCCAACGTTCATTATTCTGAATCTTCTTTTGCTTACCGTTCCTTACAAATCTTACTAAATTATGAAATTTTAACTTTGAAAATATTATAGATAGTTAAAGAAATAAAAAACTTTAAATGACAAACTATAATATGACCTAGAGATTTAAGTACATATTAAATGGATTTTTTTTTAAACTAAAATATCGTGTTCTATGGCAAACGACAATTTTGAGTAATTTAAGAAGCGGGAACATAAATCATCTATGAAATTTTAGATCTGCCAAACAATTCTTAGATAAAATTCATATACTTATATAAAACGTTGATCGTATAAAAGGTTTAATTACTGTCAAAGTAGCACAAGGGGCATCTGTTGACACAGTAGAATCCTCCATTTGTTTTAGATTTGTTATAATTAGCAGAACAGGTGAAACAATTCCCTATTGCTTGCAAAAAGTCTTAATGATAGACTCGACAAATTTTGTTTCTGTCAAGTGAAATAACTAAATCTTGATATTACTCAACTTTTATATTTCCGAGACTTTTAATGGTGTACTCCACAATAAACTAAGCGTAAAAATATTTATGAGTTCTTCACTATTAAGGGAAATGTTACATTCAAATTTTGAGTTTTCAATCAGAAATTTGTATCCGCCACTGACATCTCACTAGTACCATTCTTCTCAGAGATATTGTGAAATATCTCCATAAAGAATAATGGAATATTTCCCTAAAGACTGTTCAGCACTTGTTCGATTCATTTGACTGGCAAATAAATGTCGAAGTTATGTGATATTAGAAAGATTTTCTTTGTGAATAAATGTTTTTCTTTTTCGATAAAAACTTGTATTTCTACAAAAAAAAAAAAAAAATGTTTTTGGTCATCTGACTATAATTAATAAAACAAAGTTGGCTTCAAATATTCTCTTGGAGTATACACTTTATGGACAACTTCACTGAATACTGCAAAAGAATCGATTAACTTGTACTCAGGGCATCTGCCCTGATATTGTGCCCTGACATCATTTTGATCTTCAATTTTGGAGAAGTTTCTTTTTAATCACATTATTGGAAGCTGAAATATTTTCCAAGAATTTATAGTGATAACTATTTATAAGCCACTTTTATACTAATATGTGTGCCTAATATTTTAGAAGTTTCTAAGAGTGGCTCTGGTAAATTTCTCTGGAATTTTTTCTACGAGTATATCCAAGAAATATCATTAGAAATGATCTTAAATGATAATTCTTTTAATTTGTCCGAACGAAATGTTGAAAACGAAATGTTTATGGAATTCTAAATTTGTGGGCTATCAAACCTAATTAATAGTTATTTACTAAAACGCCATTAGGCATGGTTTTCAACGGTAATTTAAGCTCTCTCTTTTAACTTCATTAAGGTCCATGATTACTGTAAGCAATTCTTCGATATGCTTATAATTTGATGAACCTTAATATGCTTTTTAATCTAGAAGCAAGCATCTTTTACCCCAAATGATACTAAGAAAATCCTTGGGAATAAATACATTATATTCAAGCATTTTTTAAACAATTTCGACATTATTTATTTGAAATTTTAATTTTTGACTGAAGTTTTGTATTAATGTATTATTACACCCACCTTTAATCAATTGTTTAAAAATCGTCCATGGAAATGATTTAATGCGATAACCAAGTAATCATATTTTAATGTGTGTGTGTTTACTTTATAAAATATTTTACTAACATACTTCAAAATCTGTGATCTTCGATTCCAATCATACGATCTTGGATTTGCTTCTAAATCTATGAACCTTCAAATATAGACATTTAGCCAAATACTTCCAATACACACAGTCCTTGGGAATGATTTTATATAATTACCAAACACTCTTCCCCAGTTTCGATACTATTCATTCGATACATTTTAATTTAACAAAAATAATATCAGTCCTTTTCTTCTATTAGTTTTATAATGCATCAATTTTGTTTCATGTATAAGCATCTTTATTCTTAGCAATTACTACTACTTATACCATTATTACTGTTTAAAAATTTATAAGAATTTATTACCATGTAGCAGAGAGATATAACCCATCGTAATGGCATGCAAAAAACGGATATGCAACCCATGTTGGAAAATGAATCGTTATAGTTGAGGAGCGTTATTTTACCATTGTGGCCACCTATGTTTTTATCAATTTCAACAATATTCGTTGGAAGCTAATGACTCATTATTATTTGTCGAGTATAATATTAGTATATTATTCACAATAATTTTTGACTTTACTTAAAAAGGAGTTTTAAAACGAAAGAAAAAATTATTTTGATCAAAGAAAGCTGGCTTGTTCAGTTGCCTGCTGAACAAGCCTGCTTTCTTCTTTGGAAAAGTGGAGCAGCGCACCCCATATTGCCAACATAGCTGGACCACACAACAACAATATTCAAATTAAAGGAAATATTTTTAAAAAATGCAGTAAATAACTATTCAATTATTTTTTTACTTTGAAGAATAATAGATGATCTATTGAAACATTTTACTGAACAGACCCTATTTCTATACAACAACTAAACTGTTAATATCTATAAATTGACGCAGAGAGAATAAAACCACCTTTCTTAATCAAAATCGTTGCTCATTTTTTTTTCTTTCTGCCCAAAAATTTTAACAATAAATATTTGTTACAAAATAGCATTAGATTTTTATTACATTCCCCCCAATGGTGTGACTCACTCAAAAAGACGATAAATATAGTATCTTTTTTTCCATGCGTAAGTAAACTTCTGATGTATGAGTTGATTAATTCCTACTTTAATCTGGAAGGAAATGCTACTGGTGTAATATTTGATTTATATATATAAAAGAAATATAATAAATTGATTCGCGCAGAATGATGACTATTCATACAAATTTTGCCCTATAAATTATTACATTATATTATATAGAATATATAATACATACATTTTCACGATGTACAATGTATATATATATGTATACATTATAATAATGATCATCAGATTTCACAAGCCGCAACTATAATAGAAAACATGTTTTCTGGAAAAGAAATACAATTTTGGAAAATCGCATTCGAATACCTTTTTTTTGTGACAATAACTTCAATCAAAATTAATTTTCTTGAAATGTTCTTAACTCAAAAAGTCGTATTATGAAACCCGAGATTGTCTCTTTCAAATGGATTTGCTAAAAAAATCGAATAAAATGGCTTGAAAATTCCATTTAGTTACAAATGTACACTACTGGCCATTAAAATTGCTACACCAAGAAGGCGACATGCTACAGACGTGAAATTTATACGAAAGGAAGAAGGTGCTGTGATATGCAAATGACTAGCTTTTCAGCGCATTCAGACAAAGCAGGCGCCAGTAGCGATACCTACATTGTGTTTAAATGAGGAAATTGTTCAGCCGGTTCCTCATACACAAATTGCATCTGAACGTTGTTGCCTGGTGAAAAGTTGTTGTGATTGCCTCGTGTAAGAAGGAGAAATGCGTACCAGCACGTTTCTGACTTTGATAAAGGTAGAATTGTAGCGTACCGGGATTGCGGTTTATCTTATCGCAGTATTGCTGTTCGCGTCGGTCGAGATCCAATGACTGTTAACAGAATATGGAATCGATGGGTTCAGGACGGTAATACGGAACGCCATGCGGGATCTCAACGGCCACCTATCACTAGCAGCCGAGAAGACAGGCATATTATCCGCATGGCCGTAATGGATCGTGCAACCACGTCACGAGCCGTGAGTCAAGAAACGAGGTCGTTTGGAGACAACAAGTGTCTGCACGAACAGTTCGACGACGTTTGCAGCAGCATGGACTCTCAGCTCGGAGACCATGGCTGCGGCTTCCCTTGACGCTGTGTCATAGACAAGAGCGCCTTCAATGGTGTGATCAACGACGAACCTGGGCGCACGAATGGCGAGACGTCATCTTTTCAGATGAATCCAGGTTCTGTGTACAGCATCATGATGGTCGCATCCGTGTTTGGCGGCATCGTGGTGAACGCACACTGGCAGCGTGCATTCGTCATCGTCATACTGGCCCATCACCTGGCTTGATGGTTTGTTGTGCCATTGAATACACGTCTTGGTCACCTCTTGTTTGCATTTACGGTGCTTTGAACAGTGCACGTTACATTTCTGGTGTGTTACGTCCCGTGGCTCTACCCTTTATTCGATGCCTGCGAAACCCTACGTTTCAGCAGGATAATGCCCGACCGCATGTTGCCGGTATTGTACGGACCTTCCTTGATACGGAACATGTTCGGCTGTTGCCCTAGCCAGTACGTTCTCCAGATCTTTCACCAATAGAAAACGTCTGGTCAATGGTTGCCGAGCGACAAGCTCGTCACCAAACGCCAGTCACTACGGTTGATGAACTATGGCATCGTGTGAAGCTGCATGGGCATCTGTACCTGTACATGCAATCCAATCTCTGTTTGACTCAATGCCCAGGCGTATAACTGCTGTTATTACTGCCAGATGTGGTTGTTCTGGGTACTGATTTCTCAGGATCTATCCAGCCAAATTTTTTTGAAAATTTAATCACTTGTTATTTTTAGTATAATATATTTGTCCAATAAATATCATTTTGTTATTTACATTTCTTCCTGGTTTAGCAATTTTAATGGCCAGTAGTGTATTAAATGCTGAAGTCAGAACACCTTTCATCTGAGTTCCAATGCAGTAATTATACATAAATGATAATTTTAAAAGAGGACATGGTACAATTCACCTCCATTCTTGAAGCAAGTAGAGTTCCGAACAATAATCATTGTGGAATAAGCAATTTTACTGGTAGTTTATTGTGAATTACCTAATCCAGCTGAAGACAATAAAGTTGAACGGACCTAGACGGAGAGCCTAGGCCTACAGCAATAATTTAATTTATCGAAATTAATCAATTCGTAAGAGAAAATTTATTCGTACCTCATTCGTCCCAGGATTCAAATTCAGGAGTATTCCATCTACTTTCTATATAAATGATGAAAGGAAAATCCTCCACATTTAAATATTTATTATTAAGAAACATTATAGAAGGACAGATATTATTTACAAAATTTCGGTGCCCACTCATCTATATTCCTTATATCCTTGAGCCACGTTGGCCTTATAACTGCGTCGTTCTCATTATCGGAAGGCAGTGAGGTCGAATGCCGCTTACCTTGTCATGTGGTCAGCATGCCTGACTGCGGATAGGGTGTTTCTGGGTTCGAATCCCTGTTTGGGCATGTATGTACTTTCTGTCTCAGTCTATCCTGTCTTTGTCCTTTCATTGTATGAATGAGTTGTGAATGATTGCCAACCTAATAAATGGATACCTGTGGCATGTATGTACTGAGGAAGTCGAACTCTGCATCAAATTACTGTTCAATTAGAAAAGTGGAGCAGCGCACCCCATATTGCCAGCCTAGCTGGCACAAGACAACAACAGTGAGGTTGAATCCTGGCTTAATCGAAAATCCGTTGTGTTCGCCTAAAGGCGGCTGGGCAACGTTAAAACTAGGTGTGATGGCAATGTCCTCCAAGAGAAATGATACCTCTAGGGAGGGAAGGCCAAGTATTGTGGGATATTCTGCTGGGTCCCTGCTTCAAAATGGTGAAAACTCCAATCGGCTACTTCTATCTAACTGGCAGAGCCCAACTCAGGGCTAGGTACAGGGAAGCAGGCTGGTGCAATAACATGTTTAGGATAAGTAATTGAACTGCAGATATTGTTGGCCAACTTGGAAGCCGAATTATTACTCTGTATTTTCAGATTCAACTGTTCGATTTACACCTCGAGTACATGTCATGGTTAGGAATCCACTTTAAACAGCACTTCTTGATCCCATTAACCTACGTGAATAAAATATGAGGGACCTAATTATTGTTGAGCAAAGAGAAGCTGATAATTGCTTTTTTTTTTTGGATGAACATCTCTCATTGTATGTGCTTGGGAGTTTCCTAAATGTCTTCTTTTGCGTCACGTGACAATGAGAGTGGAATGTTAAATGAAATGCTGCGCAATTGCCATCAGCTGTATAGTGTTAAAACTACGCTAGGTCATGACAACCTGTTGACTACTGAATCGGAATGCAATTTATTTTACTGCTTGCAGAAGTGGAAACCTAATACAGTAATCCTCCTGTAACACGGTCCTCTTTTAACACGTTTTCATATAACGCATTTTCGTGTCCCTCGTAAAACACGCGTTTCCCTTCATATAACACTGACTATATTTCTGTACAGAGAAATTTATACGGATCTTTAGAGATCGCAATCAATTTCACGCATGTTTACATACAGTAAAAACTTCTTATAGAATCAAATTAAAATATATTATTGACCTTTGAACATTCTTCTAAAATAAGATGTCGATGGAACGTTAATTCAAACAGCTCCTACAGCCAATAAACATGTAATAAAACTGTTTTGGGAATTATTTGATTTGTTTGAAATGAACAGTTTTTTAGTTACAATTGTGCAAGTTTTTTTTATTTAAAATGTTCTTAATTTGATTTTAATGAAACGCACACATCTCGCTTTCATAACATAATTTATTCTTAATATTCTACTTAAACCTCCTTTAACGGGAAAGTAAACGTAAATCAGTTGTACATAATGCGTTATAAGGGATCATATTCGTTCGTTTTAAGAGAATGCTCAAGTAACGCGTTTTCCTATAACACGAAACCAATATACTTTGTTATACGGGGGGGGGGTTACTATAAATACTTCTGTAACATGGAATGACAGTGACTTGCACACCCTTTCATTCCCTCAAAGAGTATTTCAAAATGCTCTGTAAACTTAAATATAAGATACTTTAATGCGTGTGCTTTTCAGATTATATAGACGAGCTTCGGAAATTACCAGAGGAAATAATTACATAAATCATTCTCGTGATTATTAAATTTTCCTTAGAACGAAAGAGAAATATTTTTGTGTTCAATAAAAAAAACACATTATAAAATATATTTATATTTAAAATTAAGATCAATCCACAAATTCATAAAATTCTATCTTTGAAAAGAGCAATATTGAAATTGCTTGTATGAAAAAATTAATTTATAGGAGTGATAAGGCGGAAAACATTTTCGAATATCGATTTTCTACTCAATTTATAAGTCTACTAAAAGGTTATGGTAAAATATTTTGAGCGAAAAATAGGTGGAATTTTTAGGATAATAGAATGTCAAAACAATGCAGAAATGCTCTTTAAATAATAATAAAAACGCGAATATAAAATTACTTTATTCACTTAATTTCTAATTTATTTTTTCATTGCATGCCAAGCTCATAATTGAATGATTCGCGCTCCAGCTCACTAGTTCGTTGGTTCAACTCTCGCTTCAACGTGAGTTCTTATAATCGCCATTTGCTTTCATTCGTAGGTGCAATTAGCTCGAGAATGCCAAAAATGATCCATCAGCGGAAACCGGCTATTTATTTATGAAATTAGTAAGCAATTATATTAGAACAGAAGCTGATTGACTGTTATTTCAGAAACTGGTAAACGTAAGTCCCCTCGTAATTGTGAGCCACAGTTAAATGACGAGATCGGCAACTCTAAGCTGGTGTCATTCTGTTCATATTTCCCCACTAATTGAGAAACACTTTCATAATTGTTGTAGAGATGCGTTACTGTTCACAGTTAATCGATTTTTTTCAAATTTTATCATTAAACTAGATTGCAAGAACAGCATTCTTCATAGCTTCCAGAAGGAAACGTGGCCTTCAGGGGGTAAGATGGTGATTTGGAAAAATAACGATATTTTCTTTTTAAATCCTGTTTTGTTCCACGAAATATAGTAAACTGAAAACAAACTGTTGTTGCAAATCCTACGTGGGCCAATTCCAATACTAGACCAATTCCACAAGCAACCAGGAAATCCAAAGATATAAGAAGCTTTTGAAAAAGCCTCTTCAAGTCAAAATTCAAGCAGCTCAAGATATGCTCAGGCGATGCCTGTTCAGTTTTACATTTTGTGCACAGGCAAAAAGTCTTTTGATCCAGCACATATTTGAGGTCCCTTAAATGACCATTGGTGAAGTGTTAAGTACAAGTCTGCTGGCTTCCAGTTCCCTCAAAAAACAAGACCCCAGGAGGGCGTTTTCTAGGATACCCATTATGAGCAGGTGGAACCCTAAGAAATGAATAACATAATGAAAACATAAACTGAATGAGGTGAACGCTTGAAAGTTATCCCCATTTACAAACTTATTAAGTATTGAAATCGAGACTCTTTTTATTCGCATTCCAATTGGCGGTACATTCGAAAAATCATAAAGACATACATTACTATGGATGAAAGCAGCTTTTTCAAAAATCGAAAGAAGTAAAAATTTTTTAATATATATATTAGGTGTTCACCGGAAATTTCTGTCCGTTGATAGATGTTGTTAAAACCATGTTAGCATGCTTCTGATAACATCGGAGATCGCAAAAAGCTTAATTCAGCTCAGAAAAGTATTTCGGACTTTATTCGGAAGATAGGATTCCTATGGAAATATTCAAAATGGGTGTCATATGAATTAAGGCAGAAGAATTTTGATGGCAGTTATATGATTTCATAAAATTTATTGACATTAAGAGAAGTTTGTATTTAGTTTTATTCCAAAAATGGACAGAACTTACCAATAGAGTTAATACACACATATGGGAATATAGAAATAAATGTATCCATGACGCTGTATCTATTTTTTTTTACTTTTACTACCCATATCCGACCATTTTAAAAGGGGAGAAAGGACCACATGCTTCCATTCTTGAAGCGGTAAAAATTCCGAAACGTTGGATCATTTGAAGTATTTACATCACGGCATAAATAACTTTACAGGGAGTTCGAATCAGGGCCCATTACGGTTTAAATTAATAGCAAACATTTCCAAAAACAAATTTTAATTTAGCCAGATATGAACATTCCAATGAGAGCTTCATTCCATTTCTTGTTATCGTACTCAATCCAATTCAGCAAACGGAATCAATTTTATATAACAGATATAAGAAACTAAAACAAAAAAAAAAAAAAAAAAAAACATGTAGGTTTTAAATAATAAAATTTTTGCACCAAATATAAAAACAAATTCTGTTACGACTAAGATATCTTGGGATTATAATCAAATGGATATGAATTAAATATATAAGAGGGTCACTCTAAAATTTTTGAGATACAACTAGATTTTTAAAGTTATACTTACAAAATTTTAGGTGTGCTCAAAGTAGTCTCCTCCAGCATCAATGCACTTTTGTAGACGAATTTTTCACAGATTAAATGCCTCAAGCCATTCATTTCTTGGAATAGATGAAAAAAATACATTTATAGCCACATCAATCTCTTCTTCTGAATGAAAACGACGTCCACGTAAGTTCTTTTTTAGATTAAGAATAACCAAAAGTCGCACATAGCTGGATCAGGTGAATACGGCGGATGTTCGATCACTTTAATTTATTTTTCTTTAAGAAACTCAACTGTTAATCCAGCTGTATGTGAAGATGATTTGTCATTGTGAAGTATTAGTCCCCTAACATTCAGTTTTTTTAGAATTTCTGGAAGACATTTAGTGGTATACCAGTTTGCTCCTACTGTCTTTTGTTCTTCTAACTTGATGGCTTTGACCAATCCCGTACTTCTGAAGAAAACGGCATACATCACTTTTTTCAATGCGCGTTGTTTTTTCACCATTGTCGGCGTGGGATCATCTTCAAAGACCCGTACTTTGCTTTCTTGACGTGTTGGAACGTCAAAAAACGATATGTATGTTTCATCACCTGTTATAATTTTAGAAATGATGCGGTGGCCACCATCATTTAACAATTTAAGAGTTTCTTTACTGATTCTGGCACGCTCCTCTTTTTGGTGCTCAGTTAGATTAGATTATGGGAAACCCAATGGAAAACTACTTTTTTCATATGTAATTCTTCATGAATGATTTTGTGTATGGCTGTGGATCTAAAATTAAGCTTCTTCTGTATCATTTGATAGGTACAGCGATTATCATCCACTAACATTTTTCGTATGGCAGACACATTATCCGAGATTACTGCCGACGGCGGCCTTCCTGTGTGTTCTTCATCCTGAAGAAAATTGCGACCTCTTCTAAATTCTCTAAACCATCTGCATACAGTAGCACGAGCTGGAGATTCATCACCAAATGCTAATTGCAACCGTTGAACGCATTCTTCGTGATTTAATCCCGCTTTAAAATCATAGAAAATCATCGTGCGAAAATATTCTTGCGTCTACTCATTTTCTCTTCTGTTTAAAATATATTCTACGTTGAACAAGTTGAAGTAAGTCAGTAAAAAAATCGTCTTCTGTGTTAAAATACTTCGTATTTTAAAATTAAACCGATATTTTTATTTTGTAAATTCATCTGCGCGTATCTCAAAAATTTCAGAGTAACCCTTGTATATGAACACGAAACAACCAAATGTTTAAATCCAATGAAACTTTTACATTGATTTATTTTTAGAGGAAATTCTTCTGTATTATTTTTTTTATAAAATATTTTTTGCTAGACAAAATACTTGATGAATAAAATATTTTTCTTTTCAGTGAGTCAATGGAATCTTGCTGGAAGAAGTCAAAAGAATCAGCACATTTTTTTCTAACTTAATCTCGAAGGTTCCAAATATTATATATTTTCTCACTTTAAGAAAATTTCAAAGATTTTGAGCTAATTTCTTTGTTTTTACAATAATAAAGCTTAAACAGTAAATTAATAATAAATGAATTTGTCTCATTTAAGAAATCTAATATATTGTGAGGCAAGATCATAGAGTACCTAATTTGTATAATTAGCAACACTTTGTTCCATTACTTAAAAAAAAATATGTATTTTGCACCAGAGCAAATTCAAAACTTGATTAAATATGCAGTTTTATAAAATATTTAAAAGTCAAGTGAAAAATAATATTTTTTTATATTGAATACACATACATATATAACATTAATCAATAAAAATTAATAAATTTATTAGCAATTATCACAATATACAATTCATAAATTTATGAATAATTTATTTACACATTTCCTGTTGTATAGAAACATTTAGCTCAATTATATAAATTTTAAGAATTGTAATGCCTTTTTAGTTGTTTGTAAAAGTAAAGTAAGCTAATTATGTTAAACAGTTAATTTATGTACAAGTCTGAATATCTGTTGTCAAGATGAATAATGTCGTGTCAGTGTTTCGTTATAACTGATGAAATGTTAACTTTTGTTCCTTTTTTTCTATTACTTAACTATTATTAAGAGTGAATTTGTTAAATTATATACTTCTATGTTAGTGATATGTAATTTATAAAAATTAGATGTGAAATGATTATAGTAACTTGAAAATAATCAAATGATGTTATTGAAAGAATTAAATAAACTTTACACTCTTCGTTTAAATAATCTTCTATTTAAGTATGCAATATTTTGTTTAATATGAAAAATAAATACTCTTAAATCTGTTGTATAGTTTTTCACTGATTTCTTACAATTATTGAAGACAAGATGCATAAAACACAAGGCGTTTTCCTCACCATTCAGCACTGGTGTGTTAACTTTATGAACTGAAATCACATAATTCAGATTAATTATTATTAGTTAATAATTTCATCCAGTCAGTAAATTATCCTAATTGTTTTCACAATAATCAAAATAAAGAATTAAAAAAATATTCGAAAGTGAAATTTAATATAAAAGTTAAACAATTTTGCATATTAAACTTTCTTTTTTTAATAAAGTTGAATAGGTATCTCAAGCAATATTTTAAAAATGAACACTCAGTGGATCCAATTATATTAATGATTTCATTGTGTCGAAATTTATATTGTATGGACATGATAATTTTTTAATACCAGTATTCAACTTTATTATAATTCAATAATTGTATTGCTTAATCTTTCCTCAGCTGTATCAACTTTCAATGAATCTTGCATAAATATCCAATTTTTCACAAA
Organism: Latrodectus elegans; assembly: GCA_030067965.1. NCBI lineage: Eukaryota > Metazoa > Arthropoda > Arachnida > Araneae > Theridiidae > Latrodectus > Latrodectus elegans. The sequence continues at coordinate 24,685,779 of CM057818.1, forward strand.
GTGAAGATTAAGTCAACTATTTAATTCATTGTAGTTTTCATATTAAAAGCTATTACATTCCCACACCTCAAGTGATAAAGTTTTAATTTCAAGAATATCAGACTGGCACTATATCTGTGTGTCTACAAACAGATTCCAAAACTGTCATTACATTCCTAAACTCTGAATTATCTTATTCTATTGATTACAATTTTCATAAATAATATGTTATACAATATGACAAATTTTAAGACATTAGATTAAATAAAAAAAGTATAATGAAAAAAATTTAAAATACAATTTGGAAACAAATAGAAGTAAGTTGTACATGTTGTTTTTCAAATTCCTTTTTGATTACACTTTCCAAACTATCGTTTTACCTTAAAGCAAAAATTTTAGTTTGTCAAAAAAGTTAATAAATTACTAGAAGCACTTCACACTTTTAGAGTATAATACAATATTTTTAAACTGAAAAATATTAAAAAATCTAAGCAATCAAAGAAATACTAGTACAATATCATATTTGCTGCAGTCAAAACCATATCCATTTACATTTTCAAGCAATTCATAGAAAGCAAATTACTAGTATAAATCAATTATTAATCCAGTAATAATTATTTTATAAGAAATAATCATTAGAATAATTGAATTTCCCAACATTATTGACGGTTCATTATAACCAAGTATTTAAGAATATTTCATTGACTTGAAATTCGATTCTTACCAAGACACAGACTTGATTCTTTATTTCTTGTGATTGCTATAGGTGGGGAAATGTGAAAAAAAGCAACATGCATGCATGCATATATATATATATATATATATATATATATATATATATATATATATATATATACAATTATATATATATATATATATATGCAATTATATATATATATATATAATTGTAATTCTTAACTTTCACTTGTTACTAAGAGCAACTAGTGAATGATTGACATAAACCAATAGCATATTTAATATTTAGATTTCTTTAATTATCTAATTTTTGTATCTTGCCTAATTTCTATAATTATTTCATTTTTTTTTGCTTTATGTATATTTAGATAAACCAAATGTGATGTGTTTATAATGAAAAGTTACAAATATATAGTAAAATAGATTTTATTTTTCAATAAGAAATTTAAGCAAAAATTTAAACTATTACTTGGAAGGCTGATCATTGATATTCATTAAAATAACTTCGTAGAAATATCTCTTCAATCTATGCCAATTAAAATGATACTTTTGCATGATAAATGAATGGTATGAAATCATTTACATTGCTAACTAATATATATTCAAATTATTTTATACATATTCATTTAGTTTTATAAATTTTAAGAATTTAAAAAAGATGTTAAGATTTATGAAACAAAAATGAAAAAAAGCAAACAAAAAATTATTAAATATCAAAACACTTTCATTTTTAATAGCATACATTAAAAACTACTAAATTATTCTCACAGATTTTATTAAAACTGTTTTTTTATAAGTAACTTTGTAATTATTAATAGGAAAAAAAATTTATATATAATAGTATTCTGAGTAGTATACAATTACATGGTACTACAATAAATATCCCCTTCCTCACTGTGTTCGAATTAGCTTGCTCCTTAATATCCTCGTTTTATTGACAGTAACAGTATAGAGGCATCACTTTTATACTGTTTATATGCACAGTATGAAATGAATTCCATGATAAAATTAAATAACTAAAAGTGTAATGGGGAGATGCATTACAATGTAATAAACAAATATTAGCCATAATTAATAACAGCTTCTTATTAACTTTTGACCTATTGCGCTTGTTAGCAATTTTATATAAAAACTACATTATTGATTATTATTGTGAGTTTTCAAAAACTTATTTTCAATAAATTCATTTGTACAACAAATTTGGTCAGTTATAAAATTCATTTTCAATCAGAAATCTTAATTATACTATATTAATAACCTTCTTAATTATAATTTAACTCACTATTTTAATAAAGTATTTTGTCTCATTAAAAATTGTATATAATCACACAGCATAGATTAAGCTCAATAAATAGTAGTAATATACCATTGATGTAGGACAAGTGAAATTGTAGAAAAAATATCCCAGAATCTAATTTCAAATTGTAAATTTAAATGGAAAATTTTAAAAATTATTAGCATTATTTATAGAAAATATTGCTTATAAATCAAAAATAGAACAGAATTAAAAAAAATTATATCTTTTTAAAAAAAATATTTGTCATTTTATAGATAAAATATTCACAAAAATGCATAAAACGTTCAAAATCTGACTGACTTTTCGATCAATATATTAAAATTTTCTACAGTATTTTATGTTAAAATGTCTAAAATTAATAATTATTAGAAATATTTATTCACTTAATGTATGCTTTGTAGAGATTCAAAAGTTCCATAAAATGGATGATTAAAGGCCCTTTTCTTCAGCAGAAATATTCATAAATTATTTACACAACATGAATTTTTCTAGATAAAATTTTATGGAGAAATAAAACAGTTCCTCAACAGCTTCATAAAATATGTATTTACATCTTTTACAAATGTGTACATACATATTGGACTTTTTTCCATAAAAAAGGCAAAATAAACATTTACATGCCCTTATTTAATAATTCTATCACATAAAATCATATTTAAAAAATAATACAATTTTATACAGCAAATCAATACAAAGCAAGAAATAAGTATTTAAATATATAACATTTTGTTCTTTTCTACAAAAAGCTTCTTAAGATTGTCTCAACTTTGCTAGTCTCTGCGTCAACTCATCCTGCAAAAAATAAAATAAATAAATAAATAAAAATGAGATAAAACTATGAATATTATTAATTAAAGACCATTTTAAGGATATTTAGTAAATATGTGAATAAAATAATAGTTTGAGTGGGATTACTGAAAAAACCATGCCCTTATTAATCTAACATTTATTTTCATCAAATGTTCTATCACATACATTAAATTAGAATTGAACTTTTCAACATTAGTGGAAATTTCAGAAATAAAAATTACACGTCTTTTAATTTTGTTCAAGAAATTCACATTTTTTTTCTTTGTCAGTTTTAAATAGCAACATAGATCAATGCTCATCCACATTGATGTCTTCATAATCTTTTGAGTTATTCATCAAATAGGCCAAAAAGTATTTTCAATTAAAAAAATTGACTCATCTCATTTTTATCCTTTGTTTCCATCAATAAACTAGTTTACCTTTTCCTGCTCTTCTGCAAACATCTTTCAAAATTCCATGAATTACCACTATTCTATAACCTTCACGTGGTTTTGTTAAGATGTCCACTATGTGAATTATTCAGTTGTTACAGTATCAGTGTACTGATTCATCTTCAATACATCCATGTATCAATACACTTATGTGTACCAACAAGGCAATTGATAATCTGTCTTGCACACTCTGAAATCTTCAAAATCGATATGAACTGTGGTAATAAAACTGAATATAAAATATTCATGTTCAAAAAGAGAAAAAACATACATGATGCAGAACAACTCAAAATGTGTATCACCAGAAATAATTTTGACTATTCAGTATTTACTCTTATGTTTATAACAATATGTAAATTATATTCCAGAATACATGTGTCACAATAACCAACATCAATATTGAGCAATAAAAAAAATATCCACTCCATTAACTTAAAGACATTTTGTACATCTACTATAAAAATTAAATCTTTCTCTGAGAATTTGTAAAAACTAACATAAGATTCATTGATTATTCTCCCAGTATTAAATATTCGTGATGAAATAAACATTATTTCTGAGGAACACTATACTTAATTAGGTAAATGTAAAAGTCAGCAAGATACGATGAAAAATATTTAATGTGTCTTCCAATACATTTATGCAGACAAACTCCCAAAATAAAAACCTATTTCTTTCCTTATATGACCATAAGTTTTGCATTTAATGAATATTAATACACACTGCTGTCCATAACAAATTCAATTCTCATTTATATTTCTTATATTGTTAACATTCAATTAAAGGTCACTAAGTCTAAAATTTTGTAAATAAATTTAAGACTGAATTGTAATGAAAAATTATAAAAATAATCTAACACTTCTAAATATTATAGAAAGCTTATTTTAAGCTATGATGTATTAATCTTAATATTCAGTAATTGATTAGAGGTTATAATCAGATACGAAAATTCTACAACATGATGTGCTTTCAGTATTATGACAGCTGCATTCCAAGTATAATTGCATCACCAAAAACATTGAAATTTTCCAATATGCAGAAGCAAATAAAACATTATTATTATTATTTCTGAAAAACATGTAAATTAAGAAATTGAAAAAAATGTATGGCTGTTAATAAAAAAAAAAAAAAAAAAAAAAAAAAAAAAAATGATATGAAGTCTAAAATTTTTACATTACACTGGAAATTCAAGAAAAAACTGCAAATTTATTTATTTGCACACTTAAAACAAAAATTGTGCAAATCCAAAACATTTTTACAAATATATAATCTTTTAGCTTCATTTTTCATATAGTACATATAAAAACTCAAAAGTACTAGCTATAGTTAGATATACTAAAGAATAAAAATTTTCAGCAGCTCCAAAAATTTCTAATGTGTGCAAATTTTAGGAAAGACTGACTTATGCACAATAAAAGATGAAAAAGTAATATAAAAATAATTATATACACATTAATGATATATAAAAAAGATCAGTCACATACTTTTAATAAAATATTTTATATAATGTATGTATATATATATATATATATATATATATATATATATATATATATATATATATATATATATATATATATATATATATATATAGAGAGAGAGAGAGAGAGAGAGATAGTGTTTTTGTTTTTATTTATTAATTTTTAAAATTCTAATGGCAAGAATTTTTAATGACAAAATTACTTTCTAATTAAATGGCAAGATGAAATATAAATAAATACTTTTTGGCAAACTCTCATGTTTTCCAGTAACAAAAATAATATTTTATTTCATGCAATAAATATTTAAAAAAAAATAATTTATGTACCATTTCTCTTTAGAAAATGAAAGCAGAAAACTTTTTTAATTTAATGATAATTTTCTAGAATATGGAAAAAATTTCATACTAAACAGTTTCATTACTATTTTCTTTTTCACTGTAGGCAAACAATTTATTTTACTCAAAAACTGAAAATTTTAATAATATTGGCTTTTATATTCATTTCTTATTTAAAAAAACAAACTTCCAATTATTTTATATTGTTTACAATGTATTTATTGATTTAAAATATAAAAGCTTTTTGACACAGCCACATAAATATAGCAGATTTGAAATTTTATTAAAATTTTTACTGAAAAATCAAAATATTTTTTCACATAAAATTTTTATTTTTGCTTAATCTGTTAGTTTAATTTTAGAAAAATTTCCAGTTGTCCAGTAATCTTTCCTATATTATGTCAGCTTGAAATCCTAAGTATTTTAAAAAGAATTCAGATTGTAAACATCCATTTATATATGTCCACTTTATACGTCTGAATCACAATTTCCACAGTTAAATTCCAAATCTAAAATTATACTAATATTAACTTTATTATCAATCAAAGTATCACAAATTTATTTGTATATGTCATAAGTTATTTTATTTTTAAATAAATAATAATAGATTACTTTGAATATTATTACAAATAAAATACTTTAAAAAGTGAAATAATGCTTCACAGTATCCTATGAAGATAAAAAGTATAAGAAATTCAATGAAATTATTAAGAAAGTAAATAAAATAGATTTTTCTAAATTAGTAGTAAAAATTTTTCAAAATAAAGTTTTACTTCTTCAAATAAGAAACACTGAATTCGAGGAAGATATTTTACCTGTTCCTGTGAAGCGGTAGTTGCTGTTGCAGTAGACAATGTTCCTGTTCCACCTTCTGGCAGTTGCATATCAAGTTCAATGCTAAAAGATTAAAATTAATAATTTTTATCTGTATAATTGATTGTTAGCATCTAATATGAGGACTTATTATTAGATTATTGAAAAAACTTGTGAATATAAAATTTATCATTTTACATTAAAGTTTAAATTAATACAATTGATAAAAATCAATCTCATTATTACATAAATAGTTTAACATGACATAATATTATCAAACAACTAAAGGTTAAAAATTACATGATGATAAAAAGTACTTTAAAACCACAAATGCAATTCTATTTTTTGGGGAAAAATGAAACAAAGAGGTTCTGATACTAAAAATGACAAAACATTAACATATTTTGTAATTCAGTAAATAAAACTATCTTATTTTAATTTGTTTTACACTAAAACACTTATCTTCCATTTTGGAATATAAAATAAAGATTATTGAATTAACATTAATGCAAATTCATGTAACAAATAATGAATCAAGTGTTTTCTAGGGTAAATTAAATTCAAACTATTATAAAATAAATAAAAATAAAAGTTGATTTTTTTTATTCATTTTCAAGCAGATGACATTAAATTTTCTTTAAAATTATCTTCCCACCATTTTACGCATCATGTTCCCCTATATTTCCTTAAATCAAAACAATACAAAGAAAATCAACTCACCCGGCTTCATCTGCCACTTGCCGCATGAGGTGGTCCACATCATTCTGAGGCACTGTAACAGTGGTGGTGGAGCTCATTGTGTTCTCCATGTAAGAAGACTGCACATCCAAATCTTCAAATTGCTTCTCAAATTTATCCATGAGGGAAGATATCTAAAGATTATTTTTTTTTTATCACCAAGCCATATAATATTCATAACTAGTGAGGCATGCTCCTGAACTATTCAGTTAAGATTAACTGTATTAAAACCAACAGGATGATTTGTGTCAATAAAAACTATAAAGTGAATAAAAAGACAGAAAGAACAATGGCATACCTTTTCCAAATTCATACTTTTCATGGCAGCTTCCATGGACTTCACTACCCCAGCCATTGAAGTGGTTACCTTCTTTGTTGTGACAGCAGTTTGAACTCTGCTGGCAACAGCATCCACCCGGGAAGCCATTCTGAGGTAGTTAAGAGCTTGGTTATGCTGACGGATGGCATTTTCTGCATGAATGCGAGCCCCTTCCATGTTATTCTTTTGAATGGCCTGAAATATTTACGGAGATTCAACATTTCAAAATAAATATCTCTATGCAACATTCATATTTTCATTTCAACATTTTCATACTATATTAATATCATATTATATTGCACCCACAGATATTTTTCATTATAATGTTTTTTTTCTGCACAATTTACAATATTTTTAATAATACTGTGTCTATTTTATTTTATTTGGCAACAAAATATCAGTAGTAATTACTTTTGACTACTCGTTGGAAAAATTGTCCCGGATTATGTGACTTTTTTCCCTTTTGAAAAAAGGTCTGATAGATAATACGCTGCTACGAATTATATACAGGAAAATATAGTAAATTGAAAATTACACTCTCAAGCATATTTATAATTACAAAAACTATAACTTTACTTCAAAAAATTTAAATAATTTGCTGAAATGAAATACGATTTTTATATATTTAATTGAAATAATGACAAAAAAAATTACTGCTACAATAAGCATGATACCTTTTTAAATTCCAAGAAAAAATTCTTAATAAATGCATTTTGTGTAAGAATTATTTCACAATATTAAATGTCATACAATTATTCCTTTCTGGAAAGTAAACACAACAGATTAAAACTATTAATGAAATCATTCACTATTTTTAAGTAAGCTATTCATATTTTCCTAAAATAATAAAATTAGCTATTTTTGTCTTTCTTTTATTAATTATTGCAAGTATAAATTAAATAAAAAAATATGCATCAAAATATACTAAGATATTATAGTACAAAAATATACAAAACAGCAGCCAGAAATACAATTTCAGTATTTGATGTCATAATTTTTTTCCTAATAAGTCAAATGAATTAGAATATTATGTGTATCAATAACACCAATATTGTCAATAATATAATATTTACACTGCCCAACTCTCTCAGATTTTCAAATTTATAATGTTTCTAATTACTGAACTTCAAATATTTGGATAAAAGCAATAAACATGAAGAATATTTTTTTCAAACTTTACTGACAGCTAATTGTTTTAGAATTTCAAAATTGCAATGTACTTTAAAATCAATTGAGAATTTCCTGATATTTTTATTTTACAATGGAGAACATTTTGACATGACCAAGCCAATTGTCATTAAAACAAGTTATTACCTGTTATGCTGAAGTTAATTACTCTGCAAAATAAATATTTATTAATATGTGTCAATATCCCTAATATTTTATTTAAATGTTTGAAAGCTATTTTTTCATGCAACGCAACTATTTATATTTACCTTTTTTAATTTAACCTTTTCTGCTTTCTCTTCTTTTTCACAGCGTTTGGAATTTCTTTCCATTTCCTTTGCTGCAAACTTTAGATTAAATAAATGTTCTATGAAAGTTAAGAACAATAAAAAGTTTTGCATAAAAATAATGACTCAGATCAAAATTGAAAAAAGAAAATTATTATACTACACATGAATTTGGAAAGAAGTAGGAAGAATAATAAATCACAAAATTTTAATGTAAAATTAATAAATTTTTCATACAATTTTGTATTACAAAATTGTTTCTAAAATTTCAAATGAATGTAATTTCTAATGAATTGATTGCTCAGATATTTTTCAAATTTCTTCACATTCTTTATTTTATTTTGGAACAAACATAATGTAAGCAGCTAAATTATTGAATTACAGTTGCTTTAATATAAGATGCTTTTAGCAGAGGTGCCTAATTTGTTAAATGTAATTGAGAAGGAGAGACAAAAAGATTATTAAATTTTAACAGAAATTATTTATGAAAAGCAATAGAATCTTTCATTGGTCTAATGAAAGCCATTTTACTCTTCATGATATTGTTGATGAATATATATGGAGGTACAGTTACCTAAGACAAATACACCTTTCTTTTACTGTCTACTTATCTTTTGCAAATGCAAAAATTTTCCATCTATAAGTTTGAGCATTCAGGTGGACATTTCATTATTATTGTAGAAAATTCCTTTAAATGTTTTCAAATATTAACTTTTTTAATCAATAAATTTCTTCTGTTAGGAATAATACAACCCTGAGACATGGACTAGGTTCTCTCTAAACTACCTAAGTCTAAAAAGATACATAATTTCCAAACATAAAAATAAACATTCGTTCAAATTTGAACACTAAGTTAACAATTTACACAAAAATTAAAATGAAAACTATAATTGAATAAGTTCTTGAGTTTTCAGATACATTTTAAACATGCAGAAAGAAACAAGAGAAGTTACTAACATTTTCATGTATCAAAAATTTGCCAAATAAGTGTCTTTCTAATTAACTAAAATGCATAAAAAAATATTTTAACGAACAATCTATTTTTACAAAGTAAATATGAGGATCACACTCAAATTTTTGATAAATGTGCAGACAAAAAGTGGTAGTAAAAAATTAACAATTAAATTTGAAAGTAAGAATTATTTTATCATATCAGACAATTTTGATTTGGTCAATTATGTAGAATAAATCTTATAAAAAAGGAAAAATAAAGTTGACTCTAGATTAATTCCCATAATTTTAAAGACAAATTGAGAAAAATGCACTTAGCAACTAAAATTATTAATTGAAATTGAAGCTACAGTTTATGCTGCTATATTCAAATAGTTTTAAAATTTTAAGCGATTGCAGATCTCCTTATGAGGAAATTTTTAGAGGAAAAATATAATAAAAAGATGTTATTAGCAGTAATTATGGATAATGTTCCAATCATACAGAAAATATTAACCAACTGATGATTGCTAGACCTATCAAATGATGCCGAAAAATTTTTACATGGATCTTGCTGCCATATATAAAATTATTCAAGAATTGATCAGGAAAAAAAAATTTTTGCAGTACAATTCCACGCAATTTAAATAAGCATAATTAACTGAAATGTGATAGAATCAGTAAAAAACCCTTAAATAAATTAAAGAGATAAATTATTACTTTATTTTTATAATTATAATTGGTGACGAAATGTACAATAGCTACCTGAAATTCTTTAAGAATTGAGTATTAGTGAATTCATAATCATTTGTTGATGTATGAACACATCAAGAAAATAAAGTATATGTTTTTGAACATGATATATTTCCATTGGTTATAAGACTATACAAAAAATTTAGTAAATGCTATTTTCTTCAGAAGCATAAGACTAGTTAAAGTCTTCAAGCTGGAAAGACAGAAGACCATCACAGCTTACTGATACAGTAAAAATATATACCTGAAATTCTTTAAGAATTGGGTATTAATGAATTCATAATTCATTGACAGTAGAGTATTCATCCTATTCATTTGATATATGCAGCTTTTGTCTAATTTTTAATTTAGAACCCTCATATGAATATATAATCATCATCATAATCTATCATACTCATCATAATATAGAACTCTCATGAACACCATTTCCTTTCTCATCTCAATAAACATCTATTAAAAAAATGATCTCCAAAAAATTCTCTATATAGATGAAATTACTTTGAATGCTACCAAAATTTCATAAATATAAATTTAAAAACTTGAGTGTATCTCAAAACTTAGAGTGAGAAGCATATTATAGCAAACAAAATAAGTAAATAAGCCTTAATATTTTTACTTATTAGATTATTGAATTATGTGTTACGTTTGTGGCAGAAAGACAGAAAATATTAAATAAATTCTAAGTAGATTTGACAAGAAATCAAACCATGGGAATAATAGTTTGATTATTTACTATAACAATGTGATAGAATGCAATTATTAACTAAGACACTACTTTATAAACATAAGAATAGATATACAGTTAATCATTTTATAAAAGTAAGAAAGTTACCAAAAACTATTTTAAGTTTACAATTAAATTGCAAAGCTTCCAATAAAAAAGTATTAACAATAACTATTAAATAAAACATTAAAATTGGAAATTACAAAAAGACAAATAATTAAAAGGATACTTTCCATTGCAGAAGTCATGATAACGAATTTTCAATAAGACTTAATCTGAAGAAAGAACACAAAAAGTTTTTAGTATGATTTAATTTATAAAAAAATGCATTTTTAATATATTTTAGATCATTATTCTAAAATGATAGATACATCTTATAGAAGAATTGTTTTTTTGAATTATTCACTTACTACTTCTTAATTACAATCAATTTCAATAAAGCTGAATTACTTTTAATCAAATTAGTTTGGTTTGTTAATTGCTTTACACTCACATCTTGCACTGAGAGCTAATTAGATTGGGATCTACAATTTAGAATAGATGGTTAACCACTACGAACATCTATGCTCCAGGAAGGAATCAAAGTCGAGAGTTATTAAATTTAAAATCAGAATTTTAACTGTTCAGCCATCAGATCAGTGAGCAGCTTTCTATGAAATATCTTTATTTTGAACAGTTAATTAACAGGGAATGGCAACAGGATAATCAATTATGGAAAAACAGTAAATTTATATAGTAATTTGTTAAAAATAACTTGAAATTTTATTTGAATTTAAGTGGAAACAATTGAGATATATTTGTACTGATTCTTTTCAGTAACATATAATGAACACAATACATTCATAACATGAAACATATTGCAAACAAGAAATTAAACCAAGATACACAAATGTATATTTGATGCCTCGGCCAATCAAATTTATCCTTTTAATTTAATCAGGGCAATCATCAGTTTATGTATGGGGCAGTGTTAACACAGAAGTTCAATACTGCAACATCTGTGTGAAAGTGCCCCACATACATATGAATAATTGAAATAATAAATGAAAATAATTTTAAAGCTTTAAGAAAAGATATGTATTTTGATAAAAAATAAAAAAAACTCGAATGAACAATCACCACTTCAGTTCATGCAAATTTTATGGTACAAAAACATTAATTTAAAAATAATTTTATCAATACCTAAAACCTTTTTGAAAACATTTCACAACTGATTCTGATTAATCAAGTTTTTTTTGTGATCTGAAGAAGTTTTGCTCCATTTAAATTCATATAACAGATTTGCTAAATAGTAGAGAAGAGTACAGAGGGTAAAATGCGCCAAGAATGCGATAAAGTGCGCTAGACTGGTTTACCGGTTCTGATTACGTAGGTATGACGTTTTCGTTTTACATGTGCGTTTTGTATGTAACCCTTGAAACTATTACAGAATAATCTTGAAGCATTGAGTTTTGATATTCAATTTTTGGTGCTTTTGTGCTGCTTGTGAAAATTAATAAGTATGGATGAGGATATACTGACTTCACGTTTTCGCAAACTAAGTATGGAGAAATGATCATCAGGAAAACATAATAGGTTTTTTAGATGCGGAAAAATTGTGTATTTCTCAAAAAGTAACGATTCGGACAGCGATGAAGATTAGGTGAGTAATTTTATTTTTCATTACAATTTTAGTCATATACTTAGGCCATAAGTAAATGAATGTTTAAGTTGTGTGTAATGCATTTTTCATGTTAGTGTTAAAATGTGCCGCGTATTTAAATTTCTTTAATGTGGGCGTAACTGCTCGTTATATTAAAATTCGAATTTAAACAAAAAATGAAATTTATTAATGTTTGGAATTTAGCTTTATTGCTCGGTTGCCACTGTAGTAGGTAGCACTACACTGTTTTTTTAAGGTGGGCGCCATTGCTCGGTATATTAAAAATCGAGTTTAAATTTTAAAAAAATGAAATTTGTTAACATTCGAAATTTAGTTTTATTGCCTGGTTGGCACTGTAGTAGGAAACGCTACACTGATGTTTTTTTTAAGGTGGGCGCCAATGCTCGGTATATTAAAAATCGAGTTTCTATTTATTATAATTTTAAAACTTCTACAGTATTTAGTTATAATGAAATATTCAAATTTTTAACATTTGGAATTCGGAAAAATGCGCGATTTCAAAGCTGAAGTTTGAACGTGATCGTTATTGGTTGACGACTATCGCGCATAGTGATGTAATTTAGGTTGGCGACAGAGCTGTAGAGTGCTTGTCGTGAAAATTTTAAATCGCGCCAATCCCGTACGGGTCTGTCACCATTTACCCTATTTTAAGTTGATGTCATTAAGTGGTCCACTAAGAATTGATATTCAATATCAATATTCAAAAATATTTATCTTTAAATTTTACAACAACACAGATATATCAAAAGTAGATGTGATGACCCGTTGCACCCACATCAAAAGCTTTTTATAACAAGCGGTTGCTAGTGGAAGCTATATTGGATATAATTAAAAATGGTACTTATACATGCTTACAAGCTTTAAAAATAGGCTATTCTTAAAGATATTTTAATTAAATAATTCTTTTTGTCATAAGTAAAATTTTGTCAATTAAATCATTTCTAAAAATATTTAAAAGTAAAACATAAGAGAGAGAGAGAAAGAGAGATGTATTTACAGAAATTTTTATTTTTCAAATATAGTCTTGGAATGGTTATCTTTTTTGCATAGTTGATTTTTAGAAAATATTATTTTCTCTTTCATTTAAAGATGGTAAATAATATTTTGTATTTTCTTATCTTTAAAATCATGTTTTAAATTTTCAACTGCACTTAATACAGTTTTAATGATAAGAGAAGTATTAACATAATGTCTCAATTTTTGGATGGTGTAACAACAGATTTTTCTTTTTCCAAAATAGAATCTTGGTAGTTAACAATGTTAAATAAAGTCAACTTAACGATATTAAGTCATGCAATCTGACCTTTCTCCTTACCTTTTTATCAACCTCTTTTAAGATTTTTATTTTCAACCTCTTTTAAAATTTTTATTTTGGTTTCTAGTATTATCGCACTGCATTTGTTTGAAACTGACATATTGTTCAGAGGTAAAGATGTAATTCTCGTTTGCAAGTTTGATTTGCATTGAGAAAAAACAAATTAAAACGTTCCCTTTGTGACTTCTTTCATCAGAAGCTAGACAGCCCCACTCTCAAACCAAGCTGCCATATCATACTAGTGTGAAATATTGGTAGAAATTCAATATTCTCTCAACTTCAAGTTCAGAGATTTTCATTTTATGATGTAAGGTGATCATATGACATGCACGAAATTCATTTTGTTTGCAAACTTTGCATTTAATGAATAATTTGATTTCTTTACAATCTAAAAATTTAATATGTTAATATTCCTGTTATTGAACTTCAAATTTTTTAAAAGTTATATCTTGAATTTTCGGAAGATTGATGCTTATAATTTTTAAAATATTGTTTCAAATTATTTATTATTATATTATACATACAATTTATTATATATTGTTTGAATTTTTTCAAGGCTATATTATTTCAAATTTTTATATAGTTGGCCAATAAAAGATCTGTACGGGGTGCTAATCATGAGTCTGGTCAGCTTGATTCATATATCACAGAGTATGTATAGAAATCATAAAGAAAATAAAGAAGATTTCTTCGAAGCTCTAAAAGCGATCTTTCTCGGTAGGGTGAGTTATTTTATTTTTCATTAAAATTTCATTCAGAGGGATTATTAAAAATTCTAGTTTTTTATAAAAATGTATGTTTACATAACTTAATAGATCTTTAAGTAAGCTTTATTGCATGCTTCATGTTAGTATTAAATTGTGTTGTGCTGAAACATTTTTAAAGTGAGTGTCACATGCCCGGTTAGCTAAAATTTGAATTTGCATAAAAAATGCAATTTGTTAGCGTTAGAAGTTTAGCTTCATTACCTGATTGTCACTGTAGCAAGTAGTGTTACACTGAAGTTTTTTTTAAAGTGGGCTTCCCTGCTGGGTATATTAAAATTCAAGATTTAATCAAAATGCTCTGTAGTAGGTAGTGCTATGCTGAAGTTTTTTTAAGTGGGCACCATTGCCCGGTATACTAAAATTCGAGTTTTAATAAAAAAATTGTTTTTAGTTATTAGAATTTTAATATTTCTATAGTACGTAATTATAATGAAAAATTCAAAATTTAGATATGAGGAATTTGAAGTAGCATGCAACTCCAAAGTTGAAGTTCAAACACGATCAGTATTTACAGTAGAAGATTTAGTAAGTGGATATTGCACTTAGTGAGGTAATTTAGGTTGGCGAAATAGCTGTGCAGTTCTTGGCGCGAAAATCGAAAATCATGCCAACTCTGCACAGTTCCACTCTTTTATCTTATTATGTATTATACAATACATTAACAGATGTAAAAAAAATTTTATTTTAAAAATATAATACTTTATCAACAATGTTTTAAAATCTAAAAAATAAGTGCCCTGCCAAAATTAAATTAATAATCATTAAGCTATCATTAAAAGAATACAAATTCAGAGGAATATAATTAATGGAGCATATAATTATGATTTATAATTTCTCATTCATTCAATTTTTGAACATTTCCAATCAAAGTTGTTTATGTATTAATTTTTAACAGGATATAAAAAGTTATGCATACCATATGACAAGTAAATCAGAAAATAAAACCCAGCTCTTTTCTAAATGATTTTATACAGTGGTTGAAATGTTAATAACTGTAAATAAAAACAGAACACATTATAAAAATCCATGAAGAAAATAGTGGATATCAAATTAATTATCGCACAAACTTTAAAACTGGGAAAAAAGTTTCAACAGTAAAATTTAGAGTATACTTTCCAATATTATAGAGGAATTGTATACAATGCAAAATATGTTGAAACTGAATAAAATTAAATAAAGTTACCAGATTCAGTTTGGAACCAATACTCCAAGCCATTATAGATATACGTAGGGGCAATTTTCATACAAAGAAATGAAATTAGCATAAACAGAAATACCAGACTAACTAAAATAAAATTTTTCATAGAAAAATATAAAGAAATCTAAAAAAAAAAGTTCTTTCAAAATAGATTTAATTTTCAAACAATAAAATATTAATGCTTAAAATTTATATTTTTGAATAACAGATGCTTACATATTAGCACATTTTTCCTTAGATTCATTGAGAAATATTTTTAGAAAAATTACTTTAAGCAAGTTTGATAGTTATTTAATGAATACAAATTTAAAACAATAAATAAAATATATCAATATGTATGCTTTAAATTTTGAAATAACACATATATTTGTATATTTTCCCACGTTTCCTTAAATCTATTGAGGAATATTTCCATAATATTAAAAATAAACATAAAATTACACATAAGGCTTTTAAATGGGAAATATTGAGCTTTATTTATTATGTAGGAAATAATGTCTTTCCTGTTATTGTATAAGTCTTGGAAAATAATTAGGAAACTTATGGAATATTACAATCAAAGCATAGACAAACATTTTTTGATAAAAAAGTTATAAGAAATCTCTAAGTGAGTATATTTTTAAAGTAGTTTATATATTTAATTATGTTTAAAAACGTCCAAGACATTATTAGTTAAAAAAACACATATAAACATTATACTAAATCTATAAATCTCTAGAGAATATATATACTTATATACACATAAGTATATTTTAATTCATAAATAATTGATGTATTATAGTTTATTATAAACTCAGTTACAGTCTGCTGAATTTTGATTACAGTAGAGATAATGAAACAATTATCAACTAAAATATCAACGAACATACATCACTAATGATAACAAAAAATTTCACAAAAGCCCTATAATCCAGAAATGACAATTTTTGAAAAATTTTTGGCGACAAAGAATTTTCATCTCTATCATATAATAAAACACTTTTTTAAACCCTCCAGATACTCCTACTGGCCTGAGAAATGTCAAACTCCTTCTAAAATAGGTTATGCATCACCAGCGAAAAATTTATTACAAAGAGAATGCAGTTGATGCCTCTTGGAGGACCCTGCAGAGCTCATGTATCCCCAGAGAACTACCTAGATCTATAGGGATCTCGTACTTCAGGTTACTTACTGGGCATGATTTTTTCCAGAAACATCTATTCAACAAAGGGCTTGTGGAAACACCCGACTGCATTTTATGTAGGGAACATGTTGACATGGATGGAGAGAATCTTTGGAAATGTTCTGCCCAACAGGAAGCCCGCACTTCTTCACATTTCAAGACGCTCTCCACTCCTGGAGATACTTCTCTTTATTGGACTACAAGACTTATGCTCAAAAGAGCCAACATAAGGACGTAATTATTTTTTTAAAAAAATGACATATTAAAAACCAGGTTGCCAGGTACACATAAAATCTGCAAAACAAAGTAACCAAACTCAGAATTTGGCAGGCGGGATTATATGGCATCTGTGCTCAAGAAATAATATGAAAATATATTTTAATTGAGATCTTAGTATTCAGAGATTTAAAAAAAATGATCCAGTAAAAAAAATTGAATGAATGAAGTTTTTCTTTAAATTATAAAATTAAAAATGATATTAAAGTTTTATTTCATTTATTTGTTTTCTAATATATTGTTTTTTTATGTTAGAAAGAAACATATATATATATAGTTCAGATTTAGCCATTGTTTATTAATACATTTTTTCTCGAGAAAAATTTCCATCATATATTTCTAACATTAAAATATCCACAAAATAATTTCGTTACAACACTGGATACGATAATAAACAGACAATGACATAAAAAAAATGGAATAAAATAACTGCGACTGAAGAACATTCATATCTAAGAAAGGTAAATAAAAGTTTAAAAAATATTCGAAAAATACCATAAACTAAAAGGAATATAACTAAAAGTAATCATGCACTTTCTTAGCAAATATATATCAGCGATAGATAAATAATTACCATTAATTTCAAATTCTATAAAAGCTAATAAAACTTCTCACAACACTCCCAACGAAATATGCATAGAAATATGATTAACAACAAATACTTCTTTCAATAAACACAAAGCGAAATCATATGATTTTAACAAACTGTACGATATAGAGATAGTGGTTATTCCACAGAGCTGTTATTAAAGAACAGTTATGATTAATAACTGTTTAATAAATAACACGTTCTTGAAAAAATTATGTTATTAAGATAACGTTTTTTTTTGTTGAGTATTTTGCACGTGCGGTTTGTTTTGAATGTGACTGGTGTCTTTTCTGTATCAACGTGTTTAATTGCGTCTGACTGTTGGATTTGCTTGGTTTTATATTTTATTTCATAGACATAATTGTTGTAAGTAGCAGATTTTGAGAATAATATATATATATATATATATATATATAATGTTTAACTAATTTCTGACGAGCAAACTAGTTGTTATTAGTAAGCTGAATATTTAAAAATATTTTGTACTGCAAGCACTTCATTTTTAACAATTAAAATTAATTCCTTAAAATGTAATTTTTTTTCAATGTTTAAATTTATTTTTCCTTAAAATTGCCATCAATTTACACCCCTATCAAATTTGTGGTTTCTGTACATTATTCTAACCTTTGACAGTATAGAAAGTGATGTTTCGCTATTTTTATATCAGCAGAATAGCTTTATTAAAAAAAAATTGGTTGAAATACACTGTGAATTTATGTTAAATTATATTTTAATTGCGACATGCAAACGTTAAGGATAGCGAAAGTGAGATTATTCCAAATGCCTATTTTCAATTTTATGGCATATTAATTCTTAAACATTTTACTAAAGCTCAACAAAGTATTCTTAATATTATTATTATAGGGAGGTAAAACATCCTATAATGGAAAAAAATGTTTTATTGGTTGGGAAAAATCAGTGGTATGAGTATTTCTATTGATTGTAATGCCATTATAGAGGAATCCTGCTTTGCTATAAAGCTGAACATAAGATTTCAAAGCATCAGGTGGTTGACTCTAAAAATTCTAAAACTTACACAATTTGAGTTTCAGGAATTTGTTTGGTGAAATCGGAATCTCAACGTTTCATTTCTTAAGTGAGTGGCTATAACTGAGTGCCAAGCATGTTTGTGAAATAAACACATTTGATTTTGCATTATACTGACCACTTAACACATACTTTGAACACCAGGAACCTACGTTACAAGCTGGCTCTATAGGTTGGGACCCCATGGGACTGTTTTGAGGCTGAGTCTAGTTTTAGTAAGTAGAATTAATAAAATTAAAGTAAATTTGTTTTTTCGTACAAGTCTTCTTTTGTATATATTTTTTATATTGCATTCTAAATAAGTATTTTTGATAGTATGTTATCTATTAAGAGATTATTTTATGTATTTTACAACTATTTTAAGAAATGTTATACTAATCCTAAACTTATTCATAAAAATGGGCACCAGCTGCATTAAAATAAAAACTGCTTTTTACTGTTAAAGAGTATTTTAAAATTTATATTTGCATTTGCAAAAATGTGCATAAAATTTGTATGTACATTTTTAAAACTGATGTTCCTATGTTTTCTTTTATAAAATTATCAAATAATTTAGAGTGTATTTTATAATTTATACTTATTTTCTGTGAAATTTATATACGTATGTTCTTCCCCCTCCCCCTAGAATATGTAATTACACTTTTGAAATTATTACTCTGCTTTAATTGTTATGATTTACTTATTACGAAATAAGTTCTTATGTTTTTATTTTTAAAATTCTAATTTCCAAAGTATAACTATAATTTTTATTATATATTTGATTTAAATAGACAATTTAGATGATTACGCCATTTCGAAGAAAAAATTGTGATATTCCAGATATGCCTTTGTTAACAAAAAAATTCCAAAGTTCCCTTTTCATAAACTATTTAGACAATTTTCAGAAAAGGTTTATTAAAAACCATTGTTTTAAGTAGTATCCATTTAAGCAAGCTATTAAGCATATTATTGATGTATGTAAAAACACTGCATCTTTTCTGCTTACCTGTGGGAAATTAGAATAAAAGCATTTTAGTCAGTGATTTTTTTCAGTGTAATGACATCACTAATGGTATTTGATATTTGTTTTCAGTGTGTTTGTTTCTGAAGATTTGGAAAGTGTTGATACAATGAATATCAGCAATCAGTCAGATGAAGTTGATCCTGTAAGTTTTTAACTTCATATTCTATGTATATAAAAAACATTCTATTAAATTCTAAGAAAATCCTAACAGAAGCCTTCTGTTCTATGTTTTGAAATATGCTTTATATGTAGTACAGTTACTTCTCTTTTATGCTCCTTTTGTGGATAGTTTACTGGTGCATTGTTTAAAAAGCTGTTAGTGTTTTAGTTCAGCTTTTTTAAATAATACACACACACACACACACTCTCTCTCTCTATGTTAAAAGTTCTCACACAAACAATTGTGACTCTTTAGTGGATTTCTGTGATAATTACTCTGTAGTTAGAATTGTGTTGTGAAATAGTTTCATTTACTTTATTTAAATAAAACTGCATAAATGTTGTACATTTTTTCTATAAGGAACTGGAAATCCTTAAAGCCCATAGAAAGGAGTTAGAAGAAGAGGTCAAGAAAATCAAACAATTACGAAAAGAGGCAGGTATAGTGGCACACAAATCACCAGGTAATATTTCTTATGTATACTTAAATACAACTTTATTTTAAATTTTATTCTAAACCTGTAATTTCCAATAAAGTGCTATTTCATTATTTTCTAAAATGTTATATATTGAATGCAGATAAATAAGTTAAAGCAACCTGCCCTTATTTCGATGCTAAATTTTTTGGTTTTTATTTATTTTGATAATTTTACTGATTTTAAATTTTGTTTGATCCATGTTAGTTTTAATATCCAGATACGAACCACATTCCAGTTTCAAAATGCCAGTCGTGCTCTATGTTAAATTTTGAATATTTCAGTATAATTATTTACTATAAAAGTATTAAAATGCTAATTACTAGAAACTATATTCTCACTGATTACATAAATAACAAACTTAAGTGCCACAAAGTCTAAAAAATTCATATATATGCACAATGAAGCTAAATCTCTAGCACAATTAAATTGCTTTTTTATATTAAAAATTTAATTTTAATTAACCAGGAAGTGGGCCCCACCTGAAAAAAAAACTTTAGTGTATTGCAACTTACTGGAGGGACAACCAGCCTATAAAACTAAATTTGTAACTTATGCAAATTGCATTTTTTATTAAAATTTGAATTTAAATTTACTGGCCAGTGACGCCTACCTTAAAAAAAATTCAGTGGCATAATCTAACACTAAAGTGAAACATGCCATAAATCTTGCTTAAAGATGTATTTACTTATGTAAACATACATTTTTATGAAAATTAGAGCTTCTGGTCAATCCACACTACCTTTCTGAGTACATATAAAATATACCAAATTCCAAGAATATTAAATAAAAATTTTGAAATGATAATCATTTTTGAAGGAATTTCCTTGTTTTCTAGATTTACAACTTTTTTTCATATAATGAAATGTTTTCTTTATTGAAATAAAAGAAACAAAATATATTGAAAAGTTTTAAATTTATCTAACAATTATGTTTATTTAATCTTTATTACTTTCAGTTAAATGTCAAGCTGTATTAGATACATTATAGAGATTAAAGTAATTACTATAGAAGTGTGATTTTACTTCTGTTTTTCAGTAATTTACTTACATGTTCCTTGAAAATAACTATTAGAAAGAAACTTTAATGTGTGTAAATTTTCCAACTAAGAATTTTTGTTTCAAGATTAATTTAATTCTGATTTGAATGTAGGTCATTTTATATTTGGAATTTTTAAGTTACGGAGTGTAACATGTAAATATATAAGTGCATTTTTTAATTTGATTTTACTTTTGACTTAGCTTATAAAAGATGGATTAAAATTTCCTTAAGATGATAAAAATAGATTAAAGATAAATTGCTCCAAAATTATTCATTATTTTTATTTAATTTGAAGCTTGTGATAATGAATTTTTCAAATAAGTATAAAGGAAAGGAATCTGAAAGAATTTTACTTTTTAAGCATAATTTATTCTTTTAAGTATTACTAATTATTGTAACCCAAACTGATAACTGAATGGTTAGTACTTTAGTCTTTGGTTCAATAGTTTGAGTTCAAGTCCCACCTAAGAATGGATAATAGTAGATTGCTGTTCACTTTAAATTATAGGTCCAGTCAAATAGAATCTAAATATGACTGTTGAGAAGGAAAGCCTCTCATTGTTATGATTTAATTTTTTATGTATGGCACTATCTTTGTGCTGAATTTCTGTCATCGCCTTTCATGTGGCAAGTATCATAGTTTTCGTTCTGTCTGTTTTTGAGACGGTTAACTCCTTATGTATAAAATTTACTGTCACTACTATTGCTGGTAAGATCATTTTGCATATATCTGCAAAATTATGAAAAGCAACAAATCAATATAAATTTTTATTTCAACAAGTTATACATTCAATCAACATTTATGCATTATGAGGTAGAATTAAAAGTTTTCATAAAAATTTTCAGTTTTGCAATTTAGACATCATAAATATTCTGGTTATGAACAATATTTATAATTATTGCATCAGTAAAAAAAGGATTATTTTTGTATTAAGAAATGTATAGCAGTACTATTGAATTCTAAATATTTTAATCACTTTAAATTCCCAATTTATTGTGAAAATAAAATATGTGTGATTCGAAAAAAACTTTACTAGAAATTGAAGTATTTCATATAAAACTTTACTACATATTCAAACATTTTGGAAAAATACATATATCAACACATTAAATTTCAATGATTTTTCGTTTGACTAGTCGAAAGCATATATGCTTTAAACTTGACTCTCAAATGAAAAGCACCCTGTTTAATTCACCTACTTTATATTCCTTTGATTAAAATTTCATTCACTTGATTTCAATTAATTACCTTTTAAAAAATTCTAATATAGGAAAGTATGATAATTTGAAATAAAGTGCTGAAATTTTTAAAAGAATAAAACTCGTATAAACTGGAAATTAAATCCTCTTTCAAATATAAAATTTTTATAATTTTAAAATTACTTTTTTTCCTTTTTCTTTTAACAAATCTTTTTGGGAAAAAGTTTTTTCCCAATATCTTTTAGCAATTTAGATTTATGATAGTAAATAAACATTTGAATATTTTTAATTATTAAGATTAATAAAATTATATATGAAATCAAAATAAAACAAATTATATGTATATAAAAAAGTTAAGATTTAAAATTGAGTGCCTCTTTAATAGTGTTTAAAGGAAGTTTCTTGGGTGTATCTATAGATGTTAAGGTGTAATTTTATTCTGAAACTTTTAAATGTTAGATTTAAATTTTACCCAAACTGATAATTTTCTTCAAATGCTGAAGTTTTATTTTTTTAATATTGATGCTATTTTCTGTTTTTAAGGCTAATTGAATACTTTTAATATGCACATTAATTAATTGTTTATATTGAATAATATATTTAAAAAGAAACTGACATTTGTTTTTTGGATTTGTCAGCTTTCATAATATTTTTTTAGAAACCTAATGTTTCCTGAATTAAAACTATTAATTCTTTGTATTATATAATGGTTGGTTAAATATAATTCTTTTTTATTGAAGATGGTCATTGTTTTGTTAGAAATACATTCACTTGATATAATATGTGTTCTGAAAAGTTTAACAAATGAAATTTTAAATAGTTTTAAAAGTCTATTTCTTTATATTGATTATTTTTTATCTTTGCTAAAATTCATTGCTTATATTTAAGTTTGTGGCTTTAAAGTTTTTAATGTTGCAAGTGTCACTGTACCAAATTCATATTAACTTATTTGTTTGTAAGTCTTATCATTGGAATTTTATGAGTTTTTCTTCATATTGCAGCACACTTATCACTATGTATTAAAGAAAAGATGGAAATAGATGCAAGGTCAATTTATATTGGAAATGTAAGAAAGTGCTAAATATTTTGTTTTGCATCGATTTAAATTGTATATAATAATGGCCTTGATTATTAACCAATTACATTTCTAAGGTGCACTATGGAGCAACTGTTGAAGAACTTGAAGCTCATTTTCTTGGATGTGGCTCAATTAACAGAGTAACAATACAGCGTCATAAATTTTCGAGTCACCCTAAAGGGTAAGCGATTTCAGATTATGACTTTTAGATAGAAAAATATTTTTAGAATTTGATTTCTTTTCCACACCTTTTTACCCATTTATTTTAATATGTTCAGTCTGCCTTTATATACTAAGACCATTGAGTGACGGACCTTCTTAATCTTTTCATCATGTATCTAAAGCGTATTTATTGATATTCTAATATGTGCATTATAAACACATTATTTAAATTTTGCTTCTATTGAATGGCTCTTATGAATAGGAAATATTAGCTTTCATTTTAATGTCTTTTGGGTGAGAAAATCATTTGTGTAATATTTTATCTGATCTCTTGTATAATAGATAAAGCTCTGACTTTCAGTTCAACTGTTTTTGGGCTCATTTCCCATCTTGGACATGGCTATTTGTAATTTGGAAACAATTTTCAATTTTGGAACTTATTTAGCTTAGCAGTTGTGTGGTTAGACTTTTGATAACAATTTAGAAGTTTATGCATCCCTCCCTAGTTTATTTATTTTTATCCATTTTGTCATGTTTTTATAATGAATACTGGTAATATTAAATAAAATAGTTTCCATTTAATTCTTTCTGTCAAATTTATATTGAAATTCTAATTATTGTGTAAATGTATGAGAATAATTAAAATCTAATTTTGTGTACTGTGAAATTATCTTTATTTACAATATAGTACAGGCTTCGCACAACTCCTGGATACTCCTTAAATTCCAAAAATGTTCTTAAGGGTCTTTGAAGCTCCTGGAATTTTGACTTGTTTCCTCAAAAATTGTGAATTACTCCTAGAATTTTTACTTACCTTGTTGCATTTATTTTTTTTCTAAAGAATCTTTATATATATATAAATATATATATGTAAAATTGTCAGAATGTATTAGTTTTTAATATTGCCACTAGATGAAGCAATGATCGATATTCAATTTTTTTTTCTTAATTGTTGAATTGTATTAACAATTTCGAGATCTTGTTCAGCTACAATAATTTCAGGATAATGCGGTTTAGGAGTATTTAGATTTAAGTGAAGTGAAGTAATAACTAAACAAAATATGTTGTGCAACTATAACGGGTAATTTTAATTATTTTTCTGTTTGCTGCTGTTTTCTTTATTTTGTATAAAATTCTTTCAACATTAATATTAAGGTATGAAATGTTTTGGTTAAGTTATGCTTTCCATATTTCTCTTGATGAAAATTGCATATAATTTAATTCAGGATAAATTTGTTTAATTATGAAATAAAGACTAAAATAAATTATATAATATGCCTATTGGAAACTGTCTTTTAATTGACCAGTGGACTCTGGAAAAGCCATACAAAGATTGGCTTCTGCATGGTTCAGAAAAGCATCCCCATTGTCTGTTGTGCCAGACTACCATCTGTATTTCAAATATGGGTGAATCGTCAATTAAATTATATATGAAAGGGACAATCATATATATTTATTAGAACTAGCTATATCTGCTAAAAAAATATACTCATTTCTAAGATTTTTTCACTTTTGCTGATCTTGTTGTAGAATGTGAACCCACAAAGCATGCTATGAAATTTTAGATTCCTTTGCTTCAAAAGAAGTTTTTAAGTTTTGCTAACATCAATGGTAAGAAAATATAAGTGCTCTCAACAGATTGGATGAAATGTTATTGTATCATAAAACATGTATGTTGTATGCTCTTGAACATATGTGCTCAGGTAGTAGAACCTTTTCTGACACTTTATCAAACTGATAAACCAGTGTTGCCATTTTTACTAGAGATTTTCATGCACTGTTGAGAATTTTGATGCAAAAGTTTTTAAAAGAGTCTTTACTATCTGAATTTATTGGAAATGTGTAAAAACTCGAAAATTACTCATTTTATAGAATGTTATATAATATTATATAGAATATTGATTACTTAAAATAATTTCTGTTATAGCTATAAATTCATTGAAGACTTTTGGAATAATCATTAATAATTTTAACTAAAATAAAAATGGTCTCATCAATGATTGTAATTTATTTTTATTAACAGAATTGATTGAAAAATATTGCATGTACATACTATATGCATATTTAGTTAAGAACAATTTTTAAAATAAAAT
Source organism: Latrodectus elegans (assembly GCA_030067965.1). Classification (NCBI taxonomy): domain Eukaryota; kingdom Metazoa; phylum Arthropoda; class Arachnida; order Araneae; family Theridiidae; genus Latrodectus; species Latrodectus elegans. The sequence goes on from CM057818.1 coordinate 24,711,768, forward strand.
AAAAAAAATATTTAATGTGAATGTCGATACCTCCTGAAAATTCTTGATTTGACTCCTAGAATTTGATTCTTGAAAATCTGTGCGAACCCTGATAATAGTCTAAATTTAAAGTCTTTTAAACTCTATTTGAGACAACAGAATTCTATTTTGTGCTCTTTATTGATTACAGTTTTTTTCCTCTAGAGTTGCATATATTGAATTTGCAGATAAAGATTCTGTCTCTACTGCAACTGCTCTTGATGAATCTTTGTTTCGAGGTAGACAAATTAAGGTTAGTACTCTATATTTTATGTAATTCTGGTTCTGTTATAAGTTTCTTCTGTCAATAGAAATTGGAATCTAATAGAATGTCTATAAAATACGTATTTTCTTTGTTTTATGTATTTTCTTAATGTCCTTAAGTATTTTCTTTTTATGTATGTAGGTATTACCAAAACGTACTAATCTTCCTGGAATCAGTTCGACAAATCGGTCACAACGAGGGAGATTTCATAAGCCTAGCAGACCCCATTTTAGTAGATATAGACCTGACAGGAGATCATTTAGGTATTTTTTAAATACAATTATTGACATTGAGAGGATTTGAATCTTCAAAGAAATGTTTAATGTATAAAGATTATATATTTATATACTTGATACCAAGCAAGCTATATTTCGATAAAATCATAGGCTCACGTGCAATTTCCAAGCGCTGCACAATTATCTCACCATTTGATATTGTTACTATACCCCGTGTTCTGTTACCGAACGATGATGACGCTCAAACTTCAACTTTGCTATTGAGCACTTGTTACTTTCAATTTCAAAGATTTCATTATAAATACAGAACTATTAAAATACTAATAACTAGAAATTAATTTTATAAAAGTTACATAATAAAAAACACATATAAACTAAGTATCACGCCGTCTTCAGTGAGTGACAAGCAGGCAATAAAGGTAAATCCATAACTTGAATAAAATAAAATAAAATGTATTTTTATGAAAAATTAAATTTTAATTAACTAAAAAGTGTTGCCCATCTTTAAAAATAATTCAGTGTAATGCAATCTAGCCTTGATTTAAACCATGCAATTAAGCTAAATCTGTAACGCAAGGAATATGTTTTTACAAAAACTAGATTTTCTGATTAATCAACATTACCATTCTGAATAAATCTAAATATAAATGTATGAGAAATATTTATAAACAGTTCTTAATATGTAACATAAAACATTGCAGACAACTGCAATATTAATTAAATACATAAAATAACATGATCATTGCTTGTAGAATCATCAATCCCGGTCAGACATTAGAAAAATTTCATAAAATCCAAAAATACTGTCACAAACTTGGAATGATTACGTGGGCATATATACAGCGCAAGGAAATTAATGATTGAAAATAATGTTATAAACTTTAAATTAAATTTTATTTAAGCAACTTCATATAAAAAATTCTCTGCAAACTAATATTCAAAAACTTAATTTTAAATCATCCACCTCAAAAACTTGAGTAGCAATCAAATAAAAGCAAAGTTCTTGCATGTACACAATTTATTCATAAAAATGCAAAAAAGTTTCTGACATCAGCCAGTTTAGCTAATTTTATCACCTGCCCTGGTGCCTAGGATTTAGTCTATATTTCTATTTTATCTTACATATATATTATTTTTATGTATAATTTTTTGCAAAAGTATTATTTTTAAATTCATTATTTTTTTATCTCAGGCAACGAAGCTGGTACTACCCATATTAAATTTACTTTCTTCAATAATTTTAAGGGAACATTTCATGTAAGTTTCATTTATTTCTTTTTTTTAAGATATTATCCATCAAATATGTAATTTTTCATATTCTATTGTGCATAATTTTTAGAATATTCTAAATTTTACATATTATATTTTCTTCAAGGGTTCCTGAAAATTTCTTTTACAATTCAGTTTTTGGAATATTTATTTTTATTTATTGTGTTAAGCTTCAATAAAAATGCTCTTCATAATGAATTAGTGATATTTAGCATTGTTCTAAAACTTTAAACGCCACAAATAAATCAGATTTGCAGTACTAAGTATATATAAATATTATATATATATATAACTGCTGGCACTTGGGAAACTAACACTTCACCACAACAAAAACTGCTACTCGTTTGGCGATACACTGTGGCCACATGTAAACCAAGCCACTGAGGTGAGTAGAATCATCAAAGCATTCAGTATGCTAAAATGAATCTTCCTTCTCTCTTTTCATGTAGAAAATGGTGAAAGTGCCCCCAGCAACAGACCAATTGGTCTGTTGCAAGTGTCAAAAAGTGAAAGACTCGATTTTCTAGGCGCACATATTAGAGTACAATATAATTTTAAAATTATTTTACGTTATAATTCCTACTATTGCATTAATGTGTGGATGGCCAATCCATAGCCTGTGGCATGTGTTGAAATTTTTGGAAAAATTTATAAAATTTGAAAAATGTTATTTTCAGAAGCTTTCTTTGTAGATCCAGGTCTAATTAGCCCTCATTTTTAAAATATTATCTTTGATCGGCAAACCATCAGAAGTGCCGTAAAAATCTCAAATTCTACTAATCCCGCTATTGAATACATGAATTCTTTTTATGCATTAAATAAATGAACTGGAACAGCTTTACTGTATATCAATATGTTAATACTGAAAAGAATAATGGTAGCTATCCACAACAATCATAGAAACGTTATATGTTAATTATATATAAGTATTACTTTTTTGTTTGCAAGTCCAATAAAATAAGTGCTACAGGTATGTGTTAACTAGTGTAATAAACAGTTCTAGCAGTAACAAAGCTATTTACCTATCCTAAGTTAAAATTTCCAAATTAAAATGAATTGCAACTCATGATTTCAGTATTTGTTGAACTAAAAAAAAATTTTCTGTGCCCTAAATATTTTCTAGTTTCTTTAATATATGGTATTAATTTGTGATTTATCATGATTATTAATGATGTTGCTAAGTTTATTAATTGAAATTGCAAGAGCTTCGTTATGCTGGCTGTAATTATGATGAATGTTTTAATTCCCAAAGTAAAAAAGTAATTTAAAATGAAAAATTAAATTTAAATTAGGGCTAAAATAATTAGAAAAGTATTTTCTTTAAAATTTGAAAATCACACTCACCAAGCGCATATATATTTTTATTGTGATTTATGTAGGTATTTAATATGCACTAAAAACAGATGTGAGCAATAATTTTATTCAAAATAAATATTGCTAGTAGTAAAGAGCTAATTAAAGTAGGATTTTTTTTTTCCTCATTATATTTAACTTAGTAAGTTTCCATATACTAAAATTCAAAATTATCGTAATATTATAAAAGTTAAAGTATTTGTCTTAGAAATTTTGACTGTTATTTTATAAGTATTTTTTTTAATTCACAAAGTCATACTTTGTGATTTAAAAGAAAATATTAATTATAATTACAGCAAAAATGTTTAACACTAATATTGTGTTTATCTTACAATAAGTAATATGAAAAATAAAACTCTGGTACTTAGAGTAACCGAAATCTTATTTACTATGTGTACTTTTTGGTCGCATTCTATGTATTTTCTGTTTACCTGTATTCATTGCAATGGGGTCTCTTCATCTGCTGCTAACTAAGATTTATGCTGATATTTTTTTCTTTCAGCTTCTTTCTTTCTTCACTTCATATCCTCATGTTTTAAACTAAAGAATTGCACTTTTATTAATTTACTATTCTATTATTTAATTACATAACTGAATGAAATATTTAAAGATAATTTTAATCGTTAAAAAACTTCTACATTTCTGGTAAATTAGGATTGACTTGGAAAGAAATGAAATACTGATGAAAGTCATCCATTCTCTTGTAATTTATAAATTTGTATCGAAATGATATAAAAAAAACAGCTATTATAAAAATTTTCATCCAAGTATCTCAGACTCAGTAATATTTTTATATAATTTGAAATTTAATGAGTTGAAAACATGAAACATGCCCAATGCTTTATTGCTTGAGGAAGTACATATCATGATTATCTTTAATTTTTGCTTCAATATAGTGAGGGAGAAAACAGAAGTAGTTGTATTATATCATTTTATACCAAGCAGTTTTAAGAATATCTATTAAAACAATTTTTGCAAATGTTTGGTGATTTCAATTGAGCTAATCATTTTTGCTTAATTCAGGAATTTCTTTGAATATGTTATTTTACTTAATACAGGAAAAAATGTAGCTAGTATAATTTTAGTTGTATCTTTTTGATTTAGCGATTAAACTCAATTCTTTTTTTCCCTTCTAAATTTCTTTATTAGAAGTCCATTGTATATTAATGACATTCAAATAGCATAAATGAAAGAATGTTATTTATTTTTATTATTTTTATTCCGACTTACATTCAAATGAATCTTTTTAAGAAATAACCATCCATGTTTCTTCCTACAGCTATCATTGAAGCAGGCGAAGACATCAGTTTGTACGTGTACATTATTTTAAAAAATAAAGAAGAAATTAAGAAATATGTAAAAAAATTAAAATAAAAGAAATTAAATAGTTGTTGTTTTTTTATTATAAAACGCTGTATACTTTTTCTTTGAGTAATTCAAACAAAATGTTGAGTTTTATAATATTTAATAAAGTGGTATTTTGAGAGAATTAATTTTGATTTCACATAGTTTTCAGGTAAATAAAACTTATAAATACGACACTTTGAATGTACATTTATCATAATAAAAGATAAAATCCAATATTTTTTAAACAAAGCTTTAATCATATAAAGTCATGGAGTCGATATTATAAATCATAATTTGATAATTCGTGAATTTCAAATATAAATTGATGCAACTCCAAAAAAAATGTTCTTGGTACCAGGAATTTTAAGTTTGATTTTATTTGTTGATAGAAAATGTATGTATTCCCAATGCTTTTATACTGCAAAAGTTCTTGTAGTAAATGTTATATAAAAAATGAACTTCAATAATTTCTAAGTTCTTTAACTGTACTTCGAGCGTCAATGGTGGACAATAAACTGAAAGTCTTGGGCAAATCAATTCTTGCGTGTGGAAAAGTGATCTTTGAAAAAGATTTGGTTGATTGAAACACTACAATACGTCATAAAATACATAAATCAGTGTTGACAAAGTATTATAGTCCATAAGATAGATAAAAACATAATTCTGCCTAATGTGCGTTTCTTTTACCCATCTATTCATAGCTGAATAAAAAACGATAATTATGATTGAAAAATAAAATTCAAGAAATTAAAAATAGATTCTATTAAATATATATTTTTTTCCAGTTTTTTATCACTGGGTTCGTTTAACTCCGTGAATTGTAAATTTTTTTACCAGTACCTTGGAATTTTAAGTTGACTGATAATAGTGAAAAACTGCTGGATATTTTTTTATTTCGGGAGACGTAAGTATTAATAGAAGTTTCACAAAAAAATCAAATGGAATTGCGGGAATCCAAAACCTTGGATTAAAATAACGGTGATATAATTCTTCAATAAACGAATGAGCCCTAGTACAAGTTACAGGAAATCTTTAGAAAAGACTTCGACAAGAATTCCCGTGCAGATTATCGAAATTCCTGCATTTTCTGTTTAATCGGACCTTAAAGAAATATTCTTTCTAAATATGAAAAAGATTAACGCAATATAAACATATTGAACAGGAATTGCTATCTAATATTTGATCCTATACTTTCTTACTAAATTTATGTTTAACACTTAAAAAATGTGATACTTATTATCTTGTTTAAATGATATCAATTTCTGTGATTTTAAAATCCATTACCATCCAGTTTTAATTTATTCAAGCTATAATGATTATTAAACAATTGATATAGGTTAGCAAAGGATTATTTAGAGTAAATACTCTTTTAAAAGGGTGCAAGGGGCTGGCAGTTGAAAACAACTTAATTGAAGCTTAACTTTTATTTTCCGTATTGAATCTATTCGTATTTAAACATTAAGAAGTAACATTTAATAAATGATTACAATTAATTTACGAACTTTGAACAGTAGTGGACTAACAATAATGTAAAATGCGACGCATCACGCCGAATACAAATCCCTAAAGGGGAATGAGAAACGCATCTTTTATATTCGATGGGAATATAGCCCATTTGCTATTTGAATGCGGTCGTATGAAGACCGTATTAGCCCCAGCTTATCTTGTGGAACTTATTTTTATGGAATATAATCATTAAAATTGTTAAAATAAAATATTAAAGGCAATGAACAAAACATACGCAACCAATTCCAGTAGCGTAGCGATCACTTTTGCCGCCCGAAATGATACCGATTTTGGCGTCCCATCTAAAAAAATAGTAATATAATATATAGAATAAATGCGTAATAAGAATATAATGCAAATAACAGCGCAAAGTATCTACTTTATAAATCTTAAATATAGATAATTTTAATTTCTTAGGTTGTACTTTTAAATTTGAGATAAAAATCTTAATTGGAATAGGATTCGTAAATCTGCGTCAGTAGAAATCAAACTTACAGTAATTTAGCATTAGTTAAAGATAGTGTTTAAAAAAAATCATTTTTTTCTGAGATTTAATGGTATTTACCATGTGTTTCTATACCGAGTGCAAATTTGACAAGTCCAAATGTAAAAAATCTGGCAAACTGTAATTCTAACTGCTATAGCAGTCTGATGTATGTAAATAAGAAAATTTAAAGCGAATATAAAATCTCTTTTTTAGAACATGGATCTAATTTGTTTTGACATAGAAGTGTTTTTAGAAACTCTAATAATCTAAATTGTTCTCGTTTCCTAATTATATTTTAATTAACAAAATATATAAGTTATATATAAGAAGCTGGTAATATTCAATTTACAGTTCTGTATTGTTAAAATAAAAATTATTTACTGAAATTTAACAATCTAGACTTCAATTTACTTTTAGTAATTTTGTATTTTTGAATGTTGAAACACCCTTTTACTATGCTAGTAGCAGGGCCGACTGGAAGTGGGAAAACCTATTTTGTAAAAAAGCTATTGCATTATCGTATGATTCATCCTTATCCAAAAACTGTTTTATGGTGTTACGGAGCGTATCAGACTCTCTATGAAAAAATGCGGAACATTAAATTTCATGAAGGAATACCTTCCAATATAAATCTAAATTCTGATTCTTTAATTATCCTTGATGATCTAATGAGTGAATTAGGAAGCGATTCTAAATTATCTAAGTTATTCACAAAAGGTTCTCATCATCGTAATATCAGCGTTATTTTCATTGTACAAAATATTTTTCACAAAGGTAAGGAAATGCGAGAAATTTCTTTAAATTCCCATTACCTGGTATTATTTAAAAACCCTCGAGATCGATCACAAATCATGCATTTAGGAAGACAATTGTATCCCTCGAAAATAAAGTTTTTTCATGAAAGTTATGAGGACGCTACTTCGAAGCCTTATAGTTATTTATTTATCAATCTTAAAAGTGACACAGAGGACAGTATACGCATGCGCGCGGGTATGTTTCCAGGTGAAAAATATTGGGTTTACCAGCCTCGATAAGCATACTCAGCTTTGACATCAAGGGTAAAACATGTCTATTGTTATTGATTTTGAAGGATTCCAACTTGATTCTGGACACTTCATCGTGAAAGAGTTGGCCTATGTAGCTGCAAATAATATTGGCGTGTGGACTTTCCAGTCGCCGTATCCTCATTCTCGTCTCATTAACCGCGAAAAAATACAATATTCGTGGGTGACTAGAAATCTTCATCAAATACACTTGAATGAAGGTCAATTACCCTATTGCAAATCGAGGGTTATTTTGAATTCTTTGTTTGATATGTTTCTAAATATTTATGTTAAAGGTTTTGAAAAAAAAATTTCTAGAATTTTTATCTGGGCGAGAATGTTATAACTTGACAGATTTAGGTTGCCCGAAAATTGAAAATTTTACCCCGCTTAATTGTCATTGTCACATTTATGGAATAGATTTTCCTCATTGTGCTTTAGTCAAAGCTACTGCATTTGCTAAATATCTTAAAAGCTTATAAAAAGCAAATACTTCTTTCAGTGACTTTCATTTTCAGTTAGGATGTCAGTCTGCACTGATCAAACATTGACTCTCTTAAAATTGATTAGTAAAAGTAAAAATCCAAAAGTTATTCTCCGAAAATGTCATTAAAACATTGTGTGAATGCATAATCAATACGTTACAAGGAACTATACCTTTGTCGAAAAGACAAAAGAGTCAGTCAGTCGACAAAGACTCTTTTGTCGAAAAGACAAAAGAGTTCTTACAAACAAAGCTTACGAAAACTTTCTAATAAAAAAATTCCACTCTACAAAAAAAGAAAATTACTAGTGCAAAGAGGCTCCGTATTATTACCAGCAGCTATTTCTGTCATAAGCAGCCTCATTCATGGAGCACAGTAAGAAATTTATGTTGATACCAGACGGTAGAGCATTTATCTGAACTTGATCAAAGAATGAGAAATGTTCTCCAAAATAAGCATTTAACAGATGATGAAAAGGCAACTTTGTACTTACAAAAATATACAAACTTATCAGTTGAAAGTGAATTGAATTACCAAAAACAGAAATGATAAATCCTGAAATTGAAGAAAAAGAGATTCCTATTCAACCAACAATCAAGTCCGAAGAAAAAGATGAAGATTTAGTCGAAAAAACAGTGAATGCAGCACCAAATCGATACAAAGATACCGTTAGAAATATTTTTAAGTTTCTCAAACATCAAGCTTTGTTACAATGGTCCTCAAAAGGAGAGCTCATTTACAAGGGTGAAATATTTCCCGATACAAACATATCATTACTTATCGATGACTTATTAAGAAAAAAGCCCCAAAATGAAGAAGTGAATTTTTAAAAGCTTTATTTGATATTAAATTCTCAGAAAATCTTGATGTGAACAAAAAAGTGTAAAGAAAAATTATAAAATCTGTAATGTATGCACGTAGAAATCAATGGATTAAACTTTGATTAATAAAGTATTTGATTGTTAAATGTCTTATGTTCTGAATTCTTTTTTTAATTGTAGAGATATAAATAATAAGAAGAAAATAATTTTTTTTCACAAGGATTCTTAGATTTAGAATTCATTAAAGGATCGATTAATTATATTCAAAATTATTGAATAATTTACATATTTCTTTAGAAAATGATTGATGAATTAATACAACATCGTAAAAACATATTGAAATAAAAGAATAAAAAATCAGTCACAATTTTCCATCAAAAGAATAAGAAACAAATAAACATATTTTTTTCTTGTTTTAAATTTTTATTTTCTAAAACTCATTCTTATACCATATTTCTTTTTAGCAAATTGAAAAATCTGAAAATCATTTCTTTTGTTTTGGTACAAATTTTGAATAATAGAATACATAGAAATTCCTTGACAGCGTTTTAGTATAATGTAAATGCAATAATGTCCACATACATTAGATGTTATATTTTGAAAAGTAACAGAATTCCACAATACATTTGAATACTTGGATACATAGTCTTGAATAAACTTTCCATAGAAGAAAGGTGATTGTCCATAGGAATCAAAGAATTCCAAATTTCCATTTTCGTCTACATATATTGCCATCCAGTGTGAACCAGGCTGCGATGAGTCATCTCGATTCACAACTGCAGCTGAATTAGGGTGGAAAACAGGAATCGCATCAGCAGAAAACACACCCTGCAGTAAACTTTTCCTTCAGTAAGATTTTATTTATTTGATACCCGTTCATGATTAATTCCCGAAATCGTACAAAATATTTCTTGTCTTGTTTATTTCGATAAGACTCTCAAATTCGGCGAAAACAATAACAGATACAGTATGGTCAAGAGCTTTGCTAAATTTCATTTCTAATCGTAAATTACTGTGTTTGATGAGATTTAAATGTTCTCCATCACATAAATCGGGAGATAAATCAAATGCGTATAACGCGTAACCTTTAGGATACTCTTCTCTTGATATAAATATACCACGATCTTGCCCCATCTTTTCTGTGCCTAAGAAGAGACTTTGGTAGGCACGAATAAAATTATTCTCTTCAAAATTAATTTCTAATGGATTATGGGGAATTGGTTGACCATCCACGTAGATTCCGATGAAATTTAAATTGAAATGATGAAAATAAAAAGGAGACTTTTTTAGAGTTCCGTGAAATGCTTCATTATCAACACAACCTATGATAATCCGCTTAGGCATTTGACCTACAAATATGCTATCTGGCACGAATGACATGTTTCCTTTCGGAATAGAATAAACCTTGCACAAAACACGGTTGATTGGATATTTAGCTGTTCCTCCTTTCTCTAATGCCGTTCCGTGTCCTAATATGACTCCAGGACTTACACGGACTTTTCGCACCAGTAGAGATACGTGACTTAATACTACTTTATATCCTTCTTTACCCAACAGACTAAATTCTGGACTGCTTCGAATCAGTTTAATTTTCAAATCTACAAGGTTTAATAAAAGCCTTTCTTGATGGAATAAATCACTGTGAATGCAGCCAATCATATCTACAGTGGCGCTTTCTTTGAAAAAAGCAGATCGTTTTTTAAGTCCATCATCCGAATTTTTATATAAGAGTTCAGCAGTAAGCTGAGATGTCTTACTATCGTATCCATGATTCAATAGCGTTTCGATGTATGACCGGTATGGATAAGTATTACTTGAGTTAGAAACGAGACGATCATTTAAGGCGATATCAACTTGAGAAAACAAAGAATGTAAAAATAGATCCACGGGTCCAATCTCATCTTCTTTTCGGATCACAGAGTTATCATTCTTTAAAATTTTTGCTTTAACATATAGTTGTGTTTGACTGAGATCTATGTAATCCTCTCCACTTCCAGAAATGTAAAATTCTACTGGCCCTCCATCGAAAATATTTGATAGAGGGTGGAATTCTATCCATTGTCCGCTTTGAATAACAGTTTGTGTTCCAGGTAAATGAAAGAGTTCTAATTCAGACTTCACACATTCGGGTGAATCTTTTAAAAGAAACGTCATCACGGATCAAAAATAAGACGTCCTTTCACTTTCTTAGTTTTTGATGAAATGATTCTTTTTGAATTTTTGCGTTTTCTTTTATACTTTCCTTTACCCACCATAGATTGAACTTTATCGATGGCTTTCCGAGCTATCTGTTCACCACTTTCCTTGCCTCTTTTCTTCACGGATTCCTTAAAGTTTTGTCCAGATAATACATCCGTTGCAATACGGGATCCCGTTAAAAACGCTTCTTTTCCTATGTTTTTTGTACCTTTTATTAAAAAGGGTAAAGCTGTTCTAAATAAACGGCGGAATATTCCACCTAAACCATAACCTCTCTGATAAGAAATTCCTCTATAATAAGGCATACCAGAACCTGTCTGACTTGCATAATGTTCTTAAAATTTTTTTGGGCAGCAAGCATATGGTACGCTCATCTTGAAAACTAATTTATTAATGACTTTTGATGATTGTTCTTCCCGTATTTATACTATTTGCTTCATTCTAAAATGCAAAACCACAATGACTTTTCCTCTCTCGAATGGTACAAAATACCCTGAATTTAATCGCATTTCTATTTTAATAGTTTGAAATGATTGTCGAATCACCGGTAAATACTGAGGTCTGTCATAATATTGACTAATAACTTCACCATCTACACCTTTCACTCGTACAATTCTCAAAAGGGGTGCTTGTATATTACCTACAATCTGTGGAGCTACTATATCACTGTACACATAAAAAAAGGAAAATTCAGAAGCTGCATCAGCTACAAATTCTCCTTTCATGTTTCCTACAATGATTGTGTTTATTTTGAAACCTAAGATTGGAGCTAATTTTTCCAGGTGGAGAGCAGTTCCTTGAACGGCATTTATTTTAACTCGCTTTGTTGATTTGTTGTAATTCAATGTAAATCTACTCGGGTTTTTTGGTAAAACCCATTGAATAGCTGCGAGAATATCAAATATGGTTTCATAACAACCAGTATCAATTGTTTTCTGTATCAGTTTTCCACCTCCGGTATCATACTTAAAAGCGTTGTTAAATTCATTAATGTTGAACCATGAATGAGGATAGATTATTTCAGATAAACCGACTTCCCATTCCCCGCTTAAATTAATCGATGTAGGAAGCTGAGTTATAAAATGAGAAATTTTATTATCGGGAAAATATTTCAGAGAGCTGTCAGAAGGTAGCGTCACATAGAAAGACATGTTGCATAATGAATTAGTAAAAAGAAAACTATTTATAGTTTTTTCAGATCAGTTATCCAAGTATTGAATTTTTCGGGATACCCTAAAAACTTTACAAAATGTTCTGTTTTGACACCGTTTTTTCTAGTTTTAATCACTTTTTCAACTGGATAAAAACCGGAATCTACAACTTTTTGAAGTTCCTCTTCATAAAATTTTCCATTTATTTCTTCCCCAAGTAAATCTTTCAATTTATAAACTACTGGATTTCTAGGAACAATTTGCTGTACTTTGAAAATTTCTCTAGTCCAATTTTGTTCATAGCCTTTTTCGAATCGCAATTTTTGCTTACTTACTCGCACAGTGTCACCTTTTTTCAATTTCGGTGGCTTTGGTTTTAGATTGATGAGGTCTCCATATAAATTGCGCCGCACTTGGTCTTTATTATTTTTGTTGACTGAAGCAGGGGACATTTTAATACTTCTGTGCCATGTATGATTATAACTATAAACCAGTTTATCAATAATATCAATATATTTTTGGTGTTAAATTCAGTAAAATATTTCCACATTTTAGTTTTTAAAGTGCGATTAAATCTTTCAACAATACTTGCTTTTGTTTGATTTTGAGTAGTAAAAAATTTAATTTTCATTTGTTTTAAATAATTTTGTACTATTTTATTTTTAAATTCGGAACCGGAATCTGACTGAAGTCGAGACGGTTTTCGAAACTTAAAAATAGTTTCTAACGCTAATTTTATAGTCTTTCCTAACTTATCTTTCAATGGAATTGCCCATCCATATTTAGAAAATACATCAATACAGGTAAGTAAATATTTGTAACCTCTATTAAACTTAGCTAAACTTTGCATATCAGCTAAATCTATTTGAAATTGTTGATCAATGTCACTAACTAACACCTTGTTTCTCCGGAATTTGTGACGAATTGGCTTATGCAGAGTGTAAGAATCTTTTTGAGATACCCATCTCTTTATGTCTGAGATTTTAACTTTATCCTTCAAGCCTCGTCTCATCGCATTTATACCACTAAAACTAGCTGTGTGCTCAGGATCTTTGTAAATTCTCTCCATTATACTCACGTGCTTGTATTCAGACTAAAACAATTTATTTAATGTTATAACTTAAATATTAATTTATGATGTGTAGTTCTCTTATAGTTCATGCCAAAATAAATTATTTGAAAAAGTTAAATCTGATTCTTTTAACTTTTTGACCGAATTTCCATCAATATTTTTATTTTATTATAAATACAAAATAAAACATGTTTTTTTTTCTTGTAACGCATTAAATAATTCCTGAAAATACGGAACAAAGAATACGATTTCTTTATTTCCATTCCCACTACAAAAGAAAAAGGCTGGTAAAACCTGGTTTTCTTCATTCCTAAGGGGCCTGTGTTCTGTTGTTCTCTTTCACCGATTTCGGTATTCACAAAACAGTTAGAGAGGGCCATTTTTCGATTTGAGACTCCGCTTTAGGACTTTCGTTGCATTTCTAAGCGTACATTGTGTTTTATACCTTTCACATATATAGTCAGTTGAATCCCTGTCAGGTTCAATACTTGTTGGAGAACGCCTCCCATTGTTGCTCACTTCGAAAGCTGCGGCTTTTGCTGACCAGTTAAAGGAAAAATTTCTTTTAAATTGTTAAATCATTCAACTTCGAGATGCACTACCATTGTGTTACAGAATCTATTTTTCTCAAATGACAATGCATGCAAAGGTATAGGTTTCCCTGGGAAATTTTCGGACATTAATATTCTTGATTATCGTACTATATTCTGACATTTCCAATGATCAAGAATGTTCTAGAATTTTCGGCTTCGGCTCATTACATTCTGAATTTTTACTGGGTAGCTTCTACAGATTTAACACCGCCCCTTTTCCTTAAGTCCCAATTAGATTTTCTTTACAGGAATACTACAGCTCAACCCTATTTTTTTTTTGAATAACTGAAGTGAAATAAATTTATCATGTGATAGCAATTACCTGGGCTATATAAATGCTAAGAAGGGAAAATGTTCTCATATTGCACTATTAGTAAGAAATTGTGCTCAATTTCTTGATTGTTCAGTTCCCATGAAGAGCGAGACTTTTCTCATGATGAAATGCTAGTAAGGAACATACATGAACGCAGTTCTATTTCTCGAATGTTTGGCACAGTGCAGCCTGAGACCTTTCTCACATTAAAATTCTAGTAAAGATCTTATGTGAATTCTGGTCACATAACATCTGACTTGTGGACTATTTGGTACAGAGACGAATATTTAACTGCAACATTATGTCTCTTTGTGAAGAATGTGGGAAGATATTTTCAACTAAATATGCCGTAAAACGACATATTCTACAAGTTCATCGTAAGGAGCAAGTTTCTCGCTGTGATCAATGCAATGCAAATTTTACAAGAGAAGCTGATTTAAGGCGTCATTGTGAAGCTGTACACAATTTATCGAAAAGCGTATGTGCGCAATGTGATAAAACGTTTTCTCGCCACGATGCTTTGGTGAGACATATTAAAAATGGTTCGTGTCAGAAAATCAAATTTCCTGATGAAACAACATGTCACAAGACAAAAATTGACAATGTTGCAGTACCTTCATCATCCCATCTAGATGTGGAACCGAGGCCCAAGAAGAGGAGATATGATATTATAGTTGAAAACGCAACCGGACCGTCATCGTCGTGTTCGAATCAGTGTGGTGGTGGTGGCATATCCCAGCGAGATCATATTTATGAAAAGGAAATTACAAAAAGTGCATTTAGAAGAAAATACAAAACATTCGTATTGGAAAAAAAACGAGACTTCAAAGAAATCAGTGAATTTTTGACTGCCAACAAGAACGAAACTTTAGACATCGTTGAAAATGAATTAAATATTCAAAACGGACTGAAAATAAGTATCAGAGTAAGGTGCATTTATAAGAAAATGACTGATAACGGTGAGGAGGTATCAAAAAATGTAGAATTTAAAACTCCGAATAAAATTGTTTTATCAGCAACAGATATCTCAGATTTGTATGAAGAAATGAAGGATAAAATAATTGCTGAAAGTGAGGATTTTCAGGAAAAGGAGCCTGGCTGGGCATTAAGTGAAATTTTGGAGCAAGAGCTGAGGACAAACCACTATTCGCCTTTGAGAGGTTCATCCCATATTGAGCTACCTTCAAGTATCAAAGCGAGGAGAGCAGTTATTAATGTAAAAAATGAAGATCGGCAATGTTTTAAATGGGCAATTTTGTCAGCCCTGTATCCTGTGGAACAAAATGCTGAAAGAGTTTCAAATTACGTCCCTTGTGCAGAAACATTGAATTTTGATGGAATAACGAACCCACCTCATTTTTCGGACATAAAAAAATTCAGTAAGTTAAACAATATATCAATTAATGTATATTCTTATGATAAAAATTACAAAATCTACCCATTACTGGTTTGTGATTGTGAGGAAGATAAACATATTGATTTACTGTACATTCAGAAAGATGTTAATGGTCATTTTTGTTGGATTAAAAATCTATCCCGTCTCATATCAAAACAGTGTTCGAACAATGAGCATAAAATTTGCATATGCAGACGATGTTTGCAATTTTTTTCGAATGATGATAAATTAAATATTCATAATGAATTATGTAATGAAAAAGAACAGCGAGAGTGGAAAAGCCTACCGAAAAAGGAAAGCACAATTTATTTAAAAATATACAACATTTAATTAAAATCCCTTTGTTATATATGCTGACTTTGAATGTTTAACCGTAAAAACCGATACTTGTCATCCAGATCCGAAATTCCCATTCACAAATGTGTACGAAAAACACGTTCCATTTAGTTTTTGCTATTTCATTTGCTATGAGAATGGGCATTATAAAGATCCTGTTGTTTACAGAGGCTTAGATGCCCCCAAAGTATTTATTAAAATGATTGAACAGGAGGCTTTAATAATCGAAAATATTTATAAAAATAATAAACCTTTAAGACCTCTCACAGTAGAACAAAAAATTAACTATGAAAATGCTACGTCTTGTTACATATGCTCACAACCTTTCACTGTAAACAATGTAAAAGTCCGAGATCATGATCATTTAAACCAAGCATTTCGAGGCGCGTGTTGTAATCTCTCATTGTAATTTATCACTAAGAGTTCCGAAATTTTTACCGATATTTTTCCACAATCTCTCCGGTTATGATGCATATATTTTCGTCAAAGAATTAGGCTATGATAAAAAGCCTCTATTTTTAATTCCCAACACAGAAGAACGCTATATTTCGTTCATTAAAAATATTTCTCCTAGGTTCCAGATACGTTTCTTGGACACATTTAAATTTATGGCATCAAGCCTCGATAATTTAATTTCTACCCTATCTCGAGATCAATTTAAGTATATGAATCAAAATTTCGAGCCAGGGAAAATTGATTTACTTTTGAGGAAAGGTGTTTTTCCTTATAATTATTTTGATGATATAAAAAAATGCGACGAACCATCTTTGCCTCAAAGAAATGAATTCTATAATGAATTAAATGGTGAAGAAATTAGCGAAGAAGATTTAATCACGCAAAAAAAGTTTTTAATGAGTTTAGACTCACTAATCTTGGTGAGTATTGCGATTTGTATGTTAAAACTAACGTACTTTTGTTGGCAGATTTGTTTGAAAACTTTCGGATTATTTGTTTAAAAACGTATAGATTGGATCCTTGTTGTTATTTTACGGCTCCTTCGTTATCATGGGATGCAATGTTATTGCACACAAACGTAAAAATTGAATTATTAACTGATTATGAAATGTTACTGTTTATTGAGAAGGGAGTCCGTGGAGGAGTTAGTCAATGCAGTAATAGATACTCTTTAGCTAATATTAGATATATGGAGAATTTTGACCCCAAACTGGATGAAAAATATTTGATCTATTTAGACGCTAATAATTTATATGGTTTGGCCATGAGCCAATATTTGCCTATTGGGGATTTCGCTTGGTGCTCAACTGCAAATATTGATATAGAAAATATCCCCGATAATTAAGATATTGGGTATATACTCGAATCAGATATGGATTACGACATGTCTGTTCACAATACCCACTCAGATTTTCCTCTGGCTCCTATTAATATGGTTCCTCCAAATTGTAAAGAAACAAGACTTATGACAACATTATTACCCAAGAACAAGTATGTAGTTCATTATAAAGTGTTAAAATTATATTTGAAACTCGGGCTTAAAATTACAAAAATACATCGAATATTAAAATTCAAACAATCACCATGGTTAAAAACTTACATTGATTTAAATACAAAATTAAGAACAGAAGCAGCAAACGATTTCCATAAAGATTTCTTTAAATTAATGAATAATAGCATTTTCGGAAAAACAATGGAAAATGTGAGAAAGCGATTAGACATAAGATTATGTTCTTCTGAAGAACAAGTTCGGAAATTAATAGCGAAACCTAACTTTGATTACAGGACTATTTTTAATGAAAATTGTATGGCCGTGCATCTAAAAAAAACTAAAATAAAATTTTCTAAGCCGATATATGTTGGGATGGCTATCCTCGACATCTCAAAATATTTGATGTATTCCTTTCATTACGAAGAGATGAAAAGGAATTATGGGGAAAATGTACGATTAATGTATACTGACACGGATTCCCTTATTTATGAAGTTAAGACTAAGGATTTTTATGCCGACATGAAATTAAAAATTAACTTATATGACACTTCCGGTTATGGCGTAAATAATAGATTTGATATGCCGTTGACAAATAAAAAAGTATTAAGCAAAATGGAAGACGAAAATAGTGGTTGCATTATGACCGAATTTATTGGTTTAAAATCAAAAATGTATGCATATACGACAGAAAATAAATCAGAAAAGCGATTAAAAGGAATAAAAAAACAAGTTTTGAAAAGGCCAATTACTTTTAATGATTATATGAGTTATACGTCAACATGAATTTAATACGATCCAAAAATCATGATTTATTTTCTATAAAGCAAAATAAATTGGCACTATCTTTTAAAGACAGTAAAAGGTACGTAAATCCTGATGGTATTTCCACTCTTGCCATTGGTCACTATTCTTTGAACGAATGATATTATTTACATTATAAGAAAACTGTTATGATATCAAACTTAATTCATTGGAATTTATTTGAATTAGTTTTTTATGTTCTTTTTACTTCTGTATCCTTTTTGTGGACTGACAGATTATTTATTCATTTATTTTTTTTCTTGTTTTTGTACTTTTAAATATTGTTATGTAATTCCTCGAATTTGATATTTTAAAATAATTATTTTCATTAAATTGTATGTAGATGTATATTAAGTACTGATTTTTTGGGAAGTAGAATAATTTTCTATAAAAAAGCGTGTTGATGAAGTAAGATTAATATTTATAATGTTGCATGATTATCAAGTTTTGTAAAAATATTTTATTATGAAAATGTAATAAAGAGTTACTTTAAATATTGATATTATAATTGTTAATTTTTTACACTAATTATATACTAACATTTAATAAAGCATATATATTTAACATCATTATTTAGTAAATAAAACATATGTATGTGTGATACTAATGAAAGAATAATTCTAAACTTTTAAATTTCAAATGTTTATTACATTAAAGAACATATCCAAAAATGCATACGAATATGTCAGAAATATACACTCAAAAAGACTCTAAGCAACATATTTCTTTCCTTATGTCTTTTATAATACATGAAATATTAATACTTTGTAAAAATGTCTTATGAATATAATCTGAAAGTTTTTTACCATCTGGCAATATTACCCCGATAATTTCATAGAAAAAGTCTTCAGCGATGATATCAATATCCAATTCCATTGCACTCTCATTAAATAGTGCAACTGTATTTTCGGTATCGCCATCCTTATACATCCCCAGCAGATTATGTTTATAGAGATTTTTTGTTATCACTGTCATCAAATGACTACATAGTAAATCTGTATAATCCTTCTCAATATCCAATTCGGAGAGGTTTGTTTGCTTTGTGTATGCACCATAAAAATCAACATTCTTAAATTTAATATCTATTACACTGGATAAAATATCATCTTTAAAATTAAATACATTTTTCCACTGTTCTTGGGAAAGCACAATCGAGTAGTTATATTTTCGACCACTTTTACAAATTATTTCTCGAGATAAGCGCACAGGTATTCCCGAACCATTACACAAAACCTTCACTTTTAAGTCAGAATTAAAGGGCGACATTAAATCCGTCGCCACATAATCCAGTTTCTGATTGAATCGATCATCATCATCTCGAGTCAACATGAAGAAACAGTAGGCTCCCATTGTCAAGCCATCTGATGAAGGATAATACATATCTCCAAACAACTTAAAGGTGCGTACGTGTACATAAATACTGTCTTTCCACATGGAAACATAGATAAAAATATCGTCACCGACAGGAAAAACGTTCTCTGGATGTAGGTCACGCTTAAATGCCATACCCGGCTTAAATTTTTTCTCTCTGGATTCCTGTAGGGAAAAAAAACTTAATAAGTAAAAAGATTATAATAATAAGCTAATTTAAAAAATAAAATATATTTAATTAAAAAAAGAATACTCACTTTAAAATCATTCGCACGCTTCACACCATTCATGATGATATTTACAGATTTGACTCCCAATTAATTATCTAAAAGAAAAAATATATCTTTATATATATTGAAACATGAATGTTTTTGAAATAAATTCAACTGCCAGTTTAATACTATAATAAATGGTAGTTAAAATATTATTAAAAGTCTACTTACTTCAAATAAATCTTGAGAAGAAGAATCACATACAAAATCCCCAATAGGTTTCTGCTGAATCGTGTTTCACCTTGTAGAAAGTTGCTAATGTGTTTAGTGTGTATGAGGCAAATACTCAGAATTTATGGTTGCCATTCCACAATAACTAAAGTTGTGTTGCCATGGCTTTGAAACTTATTTTTGAAAAAAGAGATCACGCTATTTTTTTTAACAACTCAAAACCGCCACACATATATACACGTGTTGCTCTTATAAAAGTATCACGTGTTGACTAAAAACGCAAATTACAATGTTGCCATTTCATGAATACTAAGCTCTCAAAATCACAAAAAATTCTATTTTCCTGATTGGCAACAGGAATGTTTTGATTCTATAAAATGGCAACGTTTCATGTGATGGGTCAAAACAAACACGTGTTTTACCAATACATGTTGCCATTCCAAAAAACCAAATCTATACCGTTGCCAATCCATAAAACAAAATCTGAAAAACCAAAACTAAATTTAAAAACAGAAACCAAAACTTAAAAAGCAGTAAAAAAACATCTCAACTTAACAGTAGGAAAAAACATCTAAACTTATTAGCAGGAAAAAAACAACTAAACTTACCAGCAGGAGAAAAAACAACTCAACTTAACAGCAGGAGGGAAACAACTCAACACCGCCACAACCGCCACTGAGCCAGAACCGGCAAATTTTACCTACTTGTGTGTACTGAGGAAGTTCGACTCCACACCTAAATATGGTTCAGTTGGAAAAGCGAAGCGGTACATCCCATAATGACAGTTTAGCTGAAACAAGACAACAGCAACAACAATTATATAGCTAAGAAAATTATCGAAATCATTTGCTTTAGTATAATTAATGAAAAATAAAGGAATTCTTTATTATTCATTGTCAAATGATCGAATATAGAAGCTTCAATATTACGATTACTTTTATATTTATAAACTGTTAAAATGAACACAAGAATAAGAGTAATGACTATTCTCAAACTATACAAGTTAATATTGGTTCATTCTTTGTAAAATTGTACTCTATATATCGTTTCAGTTTTAGCATTCAACTTTTTTGATTGTGAATGGCTTCGTTTGGTTTTTCTTCGAGAAATCTGAGGAATTATTTGAGACTGAAATAAAAATGGATATCACTTTAGTATATAAAGGGATAATTTATAACAAGTTCACATACAATGTTTTGAAAATATCACTTTTAAAGCTATTTCTATGATTTCTTATGAAAAGCAAAACGCTTTGAATAAGGTAAATAGTTTGAAATCTATATGGAGATCACCAATTTTTAAATAGCAAAGAACAAATTATTTGTTTATTAAATTAATTGGAAAACAAAGCAATTTGTTTTTATTAGATTCAGCAAGATTTCATTAAGTCAGGCATTAAAACATGTAAGTTCGTTCATATTGCAATAAATAAATAGATTTAAAAATGACTATTAAGGTTAATGAATATTACTTTAACAAAAGTTTCCTGCATAAATATTATCAGAGTTAGCTATTCATTATATTAAAAAACATGTTATTTCTCTGATATATTACTGCAAAGCATACCAAATTAATTGATTTAAATGTTGAAAAATTAACAAAACTTCAAAATTGAAATTAAGTATGCATTGCACTAAAAATTCAAGATTAAATGATTGGGATATATTTATATAAAATATGATCAACCCTATAAATATAAATAAAAATATTTTATTGGAAGAAATTGATGCTTTTAATTATAAACTTACATTAAATATTGTACATTTTTATTTTGCAGAATATTTTTGATAATTTATTTTGTTTTATATATCCATAAGAAAATAGTTTGTAGAGTGAAAAATCTGATAAATCTACACTCATGTCCATAAATTAAGGATAATTCAGAATAAAAATTTCACTTGTAGAATTATCATACACATTTTGAAGAATAATATTCAAATTACAAGAAACCACCAGATGGTGAATATAGTACGTCACAATGATCAGAATATAAGAGAGGTGTACATAAGGAATGGTTAAAAAAGAAGTAAAATTGTTCACACGCACTTTAAAAGCCGTATGTGTGGGACGTGCATGGTCGACGAATTGTGGCTCGTCAACCCCCTCAACATGTCTTCCGGAACTTCGGAGAGCAATGCTTGATCAGTGGTGTAATATTTCGCAAGATCAGATCGATAATTTGATACTCAGCATGCCTAGGCGTTGTACGGCCTGTATTGCATAGTCTGAAGGATATACTATGTATTAACCAGCACACCAATAATGTTATATTGGTATTTGCAAATAGGTTCCTTTTTTTAAATTCACTCCAGGGAGTAAAAATGGCAACTTTTATTAATGATGTCAAATATATTGCATCGGTTTTGCTTTTTGTTTAATAAATACACTTTGCAAATAAGTGACATTTTTTTTTTTTTTTTTTTTTTTTGCTTCTGTCTCTTTCTTTGCTTGAACTTGCATTATCCTTAATTTATGAACACGAGTGTAGTTAATTTGCTCAAAATCTGTATATTTCTTAAAAATGTGAATATACTCCCGAATAAATATTTTTGTACCTCTAGTTACTAATGAGAAAACTGAGACAGATGAAAAAGCAGAAATCTAATACAAATATATCATGATTAAATTTTTCAATCCAAAGAATGTAGTATAACCACTAAGCCACAGTAAGCTTAAGTTTATTAATTAGTAACATAAAAATATATAAGTTATGTCTGTTTTTAAGGTGTTACAATTTTTTATCGCCTAAAAATTTTATTCGAAACATAAAATTAGTAAAAACAAATTTGAGGCAACCATTTTTATTTTTTAATTTAATATTATTCAATAAAATATAATAATTTTATACACATTGAAATGAAATTTATAATGCAAGAAGAAGTGGAAATTTAAATATTTTATGAAAATATAACTTTTATATCTTACTTTTTGCTTGAAAGGTATTAATTATAAATTTTATAGCTCTTAAATTTTAAGAGAAGAATCGACAACTTTTCTGTTTCAAAATCATGCAGGCGCACACACATACACACACACACAGATACAATGATTGTTTTTCTATATTTGAACTTTTTTTCTGTTTATTTTTTCTTATTTTTTCCAAATATAATTATCTTTCTTGTAAGATACCGATCTGCATTAATTCACATGTTTTAATAAAAAACTAAAATTACCTTCTGTAGGAATTTAGGCATTGGTTAAAAAAAAATTAGAATTGATCTAAATTACTAATCTGAGCAGGTATAGTTTTATAGATAAAAATTTGTATTTCAGTATAAATAAAGATTCTATGCAAATTCAATTTAGAAAAGAAATATCCAGAGAATAACATTCTAAATAATTACTACTGTCAAAATGAAATATAAATGACATTTTCTTACTCTAGTGAGGGGAGTGTAAAATGAATTGTAAAGATTAGAATTTGTCCCAGGCTGCTAAATATCTCTGATGGACTGATATCTCATTTGTTTTCCATAAATACAATGTTTATTATACAAACTTGATATTTTCGATTGAATTACATTATTTCTGTAATTTCGGGAAATCTTTTAAAAGAGTGAAATTATTTTTAAATTTCTTTCATAAACTCAATCTAGTTGTTAACTTCAACGAACAAATTGAAAACAAAGCATATAAAACTGAACACAACTTCAATTAAAGTCCTTTCTTTGAGAAAATGTGAAAAGAAAAATTTATAAGGTAAAACAAAATTATTAAATCATACAAAATATTAGCTATATTAAATCACACAAAATATTAGCTTTGACAATTATAAAATAAGCATTATTTTTCAAAAGAAAATAATTTCGATTATTTTAATCAAAAAAAAATGTTTAAGATATTGTAAATCTTAAGTGATTTTTTTCAAAAAGTACTTTTGTTGAGTAAAATACTTAAGAACTCGTTGAAAAAATATTTATTATTTAAATATTCTTAAATACTTTGTTTTCAAGGTATTGAACACACTTCCTCATTGATCAAATGTATACAATAAATAAAAAGTAAATAATGATAATAATTTTCCGGGTTAATTCACAGAATAATTTTAAACTTAAGTATTCAAGAAATGGCTTTTTTCTCTAAGCAAGAACTTATAATGAAAAAAAGAAAGAATGTCAACATTTTAAATCCTGAATAGTATATCTTAGTATATTTGATTAGATAACAATTGCTAATTTTTATTATATATATATATCGAATATAACAGACTATTACAATTCAAGCTTAGATGAACATTTTTTGATAAAAAAATATTATAAGAAAATCTCTAATGGAGTATACTTTTAAGGTAGTTTATATATTTAATTATGTTTAAAAATGTCCAAGGAATTATTAATTGAAAAACATATATAAACATTATACTCTAAATCTATAAAGCTCTAGAGCATATATATATATATATATACATATACATATATATATATATATATATATATATATATATATATATATATATATTAGAGTTTATTATAGTCTCATTTATAGTCTGCTGAATTTTGATTACAATGGAGAGACAATGAAACAATTATCAACTAGAACATCAACGAACATACAACACTAATGATAATAAAAAAAAAATTTCAAAGATGACGTATATTCGAAATTTGATATTTTCTGAAATTTTTTTGGTGATAAAGAATCTTCATCTCTAGGATATAATAAAGACCAGGATGCTAGATAAACAAAACATCTGCAAAAAAATCCCCAAACTCAGAATTTGGCAGGTTGGATTATATGGCATCTGTGCTCAAAAAATAATAGAAACATATATTTCAATTGAGATCTTAAGAGTTCAGAGATTTAAAAAAAAAGTGATCAAGTATGAAACATTGAATGAATCAACTTTTTCTTTAAATTTCAAAAAACAAAATGATATTAAGATTTTATTTCATTTACTTGTTTTGTGTTATATTGGTTTTTCTATGTTAGAAAAATATATATACATATGTAGTTCAGACTTCGCCATTGTTTAATTATAATATCTTTTTTCTCGAGAGAAATTTCCATCATATATTTCTAATATGAAAATATGCACAAAATAATTTCGATAGAACACAGGATGCGGTAATAAACAGACAATGACAAAAAAAAATAAATAAATAAATAAATGGAATAAAATAACTGCGAATGAAGAACATTGACAGCTAAAAAGTTAAATAAAAGTTTCAAGAATATTCAAAAAATATATTATTAAAAAATTAGTTTCCCAGTTTTCTTATTTTATTACAACAAAGAATGAATTATCTAATTATGGAACACAAAACCAATTCTAATATTTTATTATAAATAAATACGTAATTTTATTTATCATAAACATAAATGATTGAAAATTGAACTAGAAATCAGAAATAAATGCATTGTTCAAACAAATGATCCACAAAAGTAAACCAGAAAAAAAAAATAACTGAAAGAAAGCAAGTACCTTCTTAGCAAATATATATCAGCGATAGATAAATAATTACTATTAATTTCAAACTCTATAAAAGCTAATAAAATTTCTCAAAACACTCGCAATGAAATATGTATAGAAATAAGATAACAACAAATATTAGGTTAGGTTAGGTTACGACAAAAACTGTTTTGGAGCTTTATGCTCGTAGGCTTATAGCTCGCATTGAGTAAGATTGAGTTTTTATTTGAAACCTAAACAAATATTGATGGATTGATGATTTTGAAAAAAGAAGAAAAAAAAAAAAAAAAAGTTAAGCACGGCGTTTGTTTGACGAATGAAGGGGAAAATAGGCCGCTTGGAAAATACAAAGACGAGAAAAAAATTAAAATCTATTAATTTGTTTCAAAAAAGAAATAGTTGCGTCAATTTTCTCTTTTGGATTCGTTGACAAATCTAAGATCCAAGAAAATGAAAGAGCTCCGATTCCAAGTTTTTCTCTTAAAGAATTTCTTGCTTGATCATAACGAGGACACGATAGCATTATGTGATCCATGGTTTCTCTTTCTCCACAAAAACATTTATCCGTTGAAGAAAGTCTGAATTTATGTAATTTAGCATTTGTCGGAAAAAGATCTAGTTCTAACTCTAGCTAGTCACACTTCTTCAAGGCGAGAATTGGTATAATTGCGGTGAACTTTCGTGATAGAAGACATGTGCGAAAAGTTAGACGCGTATTTACTATTATTCCATTCGTTGTTATTATAATTGGTAAAAATGTTTCTTATATTATGGATAAGGTCTTCAGGTGAAAAATCGAGTGCAGAATATAACTTTTATTAATGGCCGATTTTGCAAGAGCATCTACTTTTTCGTTCCCAGCAATTCCAGAATGACCTGGAATCCAAACTAATTGAATAGATTCGCAAATCTCAGTTGCATTTCCTAAAGCTGATCCGATGTGTTGAATGATGGTTGGGGAAGAGGTTGAGAGAGTATTCAAACTACTTAGACAGGATAAAGAGTCTGATAATATGACATAGTTAGAGGGAGAAATACAGAATTTAGTCACCGCCAGATATAAAGCCAAAGCCTCTGCTGTAAAACTGGAATTAGAGTTATTGATTTGCCCGGAAACAAAGGAGTTATTTCTGCTGTTATAAACAGCGATTCCAAGTTTATTTTCTATTTTAGATGCATCAGTAAATAATAATATGTGATTGGACCATTCAGAAGTACTATGCAGTTCAAAGAGGTCATTGATAGTATTTGTAGGAAGATTTTTAGTCTGAAAAGTATATTTTCTAAGAACTATTTTTAAATTAATATTAACAGATGTAGATTTTGCAGGAACTCTTAAAATATGTGATTCTTGAATTCCATTTTCTTCAAGCCATTTTTTCATTCGCAAAGATAGAGGAAGAGCGCCAGAGATATGGCTGTAACGCATTGATTCCCATAATTTACCACATGGAGATCTAGTAGAAAGTGCAAGGTTTCTAATGTACATCCTTGTAGAGAGAAAGTTTTGTCTTACAAAAAGAGGTACGACCCCTGCTTCTTTCAGAAGAAGTGGAATAGGTGTCCAGCGAGGAAGACCTGTAGCAATTCTAAGAGTTGAGTGATATATCGGATCTAAGATTTTTCGGCCTGATAAGCTCGCTGATGTAAATACATGACATCCATAATCGAGGCTACTTGTAATGAAGGATTGAACAATTTGAAGTAAATGATTAGTTTTTGCTCCCCATCTATTTCCTGCAATAGCTTTTAAAACATTAATTTTCTTCTGGATGGATTTTTTTTTCATTTGAAAGTTATACTTGAAAGTTAAATTATTAGTAAAATAGAGGCCCAGAATTTTTATGTGCTTAGACCAAGAGATAGGTAATTGGTTTATAGTTAGTACAAAATTTACAGGAGATTTTTTTGGAAGAGAAATCAATGACTGAACATTTTGAGGAATCAATTTTTAGTTTCCATTCTTCACACCATTGTTCAAGTTTTATGATTGCAGTCTGCATTTTTTGCTGTAGTCTTTCTTGTGATGAATGAGCAGCCAAAAGGATTATGTCATCAGCATAAATAAAACACTTAATGTCGGGAGAGAGAACTTCGTAAATATCTGACATATATAATCATGAAAAGAAAGGGAGAAAGAACACTGCCTTAAGGGACACCTCTATTAGAGAAAGTGGGTTGAGAAAAAGTTCCACGCCATTTCACTTTATAACTTCTATCCGATAAAGAATCCAATATCCAATGAGCAGCATTTCCTCTGATATCAAATTGGAGGAGCTTATAAATAAGGCCGTCTGGCCACACTGAATCGTAAGCTTGAGATATGTCTACAGTTGCGCATATGACATATTTTCTCTGTGAACGTAAAGCAATAATATGATGATGAAGCATAGAAAGAACACTGTTGCAACCTCTATAAGGCATAAATCCATGATGATTTGGATGAAAATATTTGGAAAGGGAAATATGATTTATTAGACGATTTAAAATCATGCGTTCCATGACCTTACATAGAACACTTGTAAGAGAAATTGGGCGATAAGAATTTACTGTAGTAGTATCTTTTCCAGGTTTTATTATAGGAATTATGATGAATTTTTTCCAAGACGGGGGAACAATACCGCTTAACCAAGAGGTATTTATGAGTGACAAAAGGGATCGTAAAGCTATGTTTGATAGACCCTTCAAAATTTTATCTGATATTAAATCAGGACCAGCTGAAGTATTTTTGCATTTAGAAATCGCCATTTGGAGCTCAGAAAGGGAGAATGCAGAGTTATATTCTAAATCAAAATTTGAACTTAAATCGAGAGGTAGTACTTCAGTTTCAGTTTGACGAGAATAAAATTTGGCAAATAAGTTAGCCTGAACAACAGGATCCGAAATAATTTCGCTAGAAATTAATAGATGATGAGTTGGTGAGTCAGTAGATCTATTTTTAAGTCTTTTGAGAATAGAATAAATGTCTTTAGATAAACCAGCGTTTGTTATAGTTTTATCCCAGAAATTTCAGGAAAGGGTTAGAAGAAGCTGATGAAGTTTTGCAGAAATTCGTTTGTACTGTATCCACAGAGTCTGATTAAGAGAACTTTTCGCTTTCCTCCAAAGTTTTCTTTTTTGACCCAAAAGATAACAACATTCCGATGTCCACCACGGAGGATATGATTTTGACGGAAAGATTTGCTTTTTCTTAAATTTATCAAGATAGTCTTTGCATAAAATTTGAAAATGATCTACAGAAACTAGTCCGTTATTAGCAATTTGGGTGTTCATTGAATTGAAGAAGCCAGTCCATAAAATTCTATTGCGGGAAATACCTTTTGAATAATCGTTGTTGTAGATTTTGACACTTGTTTGAACAGGGACATGGTCACTACCATAACTATCTGAACTGACTGAGAAAGTACAAAAAGGAAAAATATCAGGAGATACAAAGTTATAATCGATAAGGGATGGTCTATGGTGGAGTCCGAAATGAGTAGGCTGAGAGGTATTTAAAAGACAAATGTTGCTATCCAGTATCCAATCGAGGAATTCTGAAGATTCGGGAGAGTTTGAATAACTGCCAAGCGCCGAACTTCGTATATTAAAGTCTCCAATTATTATGAAAGGAGGAGGAATATTTGATAAGATGCTATGGAACAAAGAACTTGAAAATTTACCGTGTGGGACATACACATTTATTAAAGTAAGAGATGATTTGGATATAGTAATTTTTATAGCTAATATTTCTGTATCGTTATCTTCTGAGCGGGATATATTTAAAACTTGCACTGGTAGAGATTTATCAACAGCAAACAGAAGTCCTCCACCACGGCCATCTTGCCTATCTAATCTAATTATTGTTTTATTATAAATTTGAAATAAGTCGGAATTTTTAAGAAACGTTTCTTGAATTGCTAGGACATCGGAAGATTGAAAGTATGGAAGTTTTATATACGGACGCTTAGACAGAACACTTCTTGCATTCCAAGAAATTAAATTGAACATAAAATAAAACAAAAAACCTGAACAGTAACTAAAAATCAAACAAAAAGGTGCGCTCGTAGTAAAAGAATATTATTAAAAAAAAATTATGAATGTTTTTTACGCCTTCTTCCTGGCTCAATTCATTCTTCAATGTTAGGCTCTGCAAATTTAATATTTGGTTGAGGAGACTTCATAATAGGTTGCTCGGGAGATATTTGCTGATTCACTGAATTTTTTGGACTTATCTTTCTAGACTGGATAGATCTTGCACGACTCTTTCTTGGAGGAGATCTAGAAACTGATCTAGCTGGATTCGAACATGTTCGCATACATTCTTTCATGAATGAGAACATTTGTTGGACCATTTGATCTTGTCTAGCCTGTATCGCAAGTAATTTTGCTTCAAAAATAGAAGCCATCTCTGTCACTGCTTTCTTAACAATATCAGTTATTTCCTTTTGGTTCGGCACGAAAGGAAGATGACTTTTGGTTACACTGGAGTAACTGGTTTTTAAAGATTTATTACAACGTCTTCTCGCCTCAATAAATGGAAGGTGGTTCATGCTTTTAAAATGTAAGAATTTTTTTTCATCAAGCCTCGTAGGGCAGGAAATGTCATTAGCTGCATGATTTCCCTGACAGTTTATACATTTAGGTGTTTCATTGCCACAGGAAGAGTCTTTATGGAATGTTCCACAGTTTTTACATAGGAAGACTTCTTGTTTACATTTTTTCGTAGGGTGAGTGTATTTATAGCATTTTCCGCATTGGCGAACGTTATCAATAAAAGGAGAAATTGGGATGATGGAATAGAATAAGTTAATAGTTTGAGGTAGATGATGACCAATGACGCTCACTAAAATATTTTCACTCAGTTCTTCTGAATTCTTTTTTGTAAATCTTTGTAAGCTTAATATCGTTAAGCCATTTTGCGCAATTTCTTCAGCAACAAGTTATAAAGGTAAATCTACATTTATTTCTTTTATAAGAAATCTTGAAGAAATGTATTCAGGTTGAAAACTGGAGTTAACAGGTACACCAAGAATAATGTTTATCTTGCTTATTTCTACAGCAGTATCTGGGCAATTAGTTTCGAATAGAAGCTTACCTTGACGGGTGTGCTGAATTTGTATTATTTTCTTGTGATTCTTTACAAGTTGAATTATTTCTTGCTTTAAATTGTAAGGTTTCTTTGGAATAGATGCAGTACCATCAGTGGGAGACAGGAAAATGAAGAACTTAGTAATACCTTTTTCCGCAGCTAACTGGATTAGTTGTGGAATAGAATCTTCGAAAGTCAATAATCTTGACGTGTTTATTTTTGGAATGCGCAAATCGCAATCCGTGTAAATCATTTCAGTCTCTCCTTCAGTCATTTTAAATCCATAATAATTAGAAAGGAAGAAAAAAAATTTATTAATAAAATTTAAATAGTAAAAATTATAGAACAAAAATACTCAATCTTAGTCAATCAAACACTAAGCCAAAGTCAGACGATAATTTCAACACGAAAAAGGAGAAAAAGTGTCAAAGAAAAACATTAAATAATGAATAAATAATCAGAGTTCAAAATTTACGTATTTCGCAATTTAGAACAATCCGCCATTTTTCACAACAAATATTTTTTTCAATAAACACGTATCGAAATCATATGATTTTCACAAACTGTACGATATAGAGATAGTAGTTATTCCACAGAGTTGCTATTTAAAAACAGTTATCAATTATAACAGTTTAATAAATAACACGTTCGTAAAAAACATGTTATTAAGATCACGTTCTTTTTTTTCTTCAGTATTTTGCACGTGCGGTTTGTTTTCAATATAACTGGTGTCTTTTCTGTATCAACGTGTTTAATTGCGCCTGACTGTTGCATTTGCTTGGTTTTATATTTCATTTTATAGACATAACTGTTATTAAGTTGCTGATTTTGAGAATTGTATATATATATTTTTTAACGTTTAACTAAAATTTCTTACTATCAAAATAGTTGTAATTAGTAAACTGCATATTAAAAATAATTCGTACGGCAAGGATTTTTAACAATTATAATTAAATCCTCGAAATGTAATTTTTTTTCAACGTTTAAATTCATTTTACTTTAAAATTGCTATCAATTTATAATCATTTCAACTTTGTGCTATCTGTACATTATTCTAACCTTTGACAATATAGAAAATGGTGCTTCGTAATTTTTATATCAGTAGAATAGCTTAATTTCAAAAAATTTACTTGAGATATGCTGTGTTTTTTAAGTTAAATTATATTTTAATTGTGACTTGCAAACTTAAAGTGATAGCGAAAGTGAGATTATTCCGAATGCCTATTAATATGGCATATTAATTCTTGAACATTTTACTAAAGCTCAACAAAGAAAAAAATGCTTTATTAGTTGGGAAAAATCAGTGGTATGAGTATTTCTATTGATTGTAATGCCATTCTAGAGGAATCCTGGTTTCCTATAAGGCTGAACATAAGATTTCAAAGTATCAGGTGGTTTACTCCAAAAATTTTAAAACTTACACGATTTGAGTTTCAGAAATTTGTTTGATGAAATCGGAATCTCAACATTTTCTCTCTTAATTGGGTGGCTATAACTGAGTTTAAAGCATGTTTTGGCGATAAACACATATGATTTTGGATTATACTGACCGCTTAAGACATACTTTGCACAACAGGGCCCTAGGTCACGTAAATTTAAGCTGGCTCTATAGGTCGTGACCCCATGGGACTGTTTTGACACGGAGTCTAGTTTTAGTAAGTGTAATCAATAAAATTCAAGTTAATTTTGTTTTTTTTCTATTAGTCTTTTGTATATATTTCTTATATTGCATTCTAAATAAGTCGTTTTGATAGTATTTTATCTATTTACACATTTTATGTATTTTATAACTTTTTTAAGAAATGTTTTACCAATCCTAAACTTATTCATAAAAATGGGCATCTGCTGCATTAAAATAAAAACTGCTTTTTACTGTTAAAGCATATTTTACAATTTATATTTTCATTTGCAAAAATGTGAATAAAATTTGTACATTTTTAAAACTGATGTTCCTTTATTTTCTTTTATAAAATTATCAAGTAATTTAGAGTGTATTTTATAATTTATATTTATTTTCTGTGAAATTTTTGTTCATATGTTCTCCCTCCTCCCCCCCCCCTTAGAATTTGTAATTACACCTTTGAAATTATTCCTCTGCTTTAATTGCTATGATTTCCTTATTACAAAATAAGCTTTTATGTTTTTATTTTTAAAATTCTAATTTACAAAATATAACTATAATGTTTATTATATATTTGATTTAAATAAACAATTTAGATGATTACGCCATTTCGAAGAAAAAAATTGTGATATTCCAGATATGCCTTTGTTAACAAAGAAATTCCAAAGTTCTTTTTTCATAAACTATTTAGACAATTTTCAGAAAAGGCTTATTAAAAACCATTGTTTTAAGTAGTATCCATTTAAGCAAGCTATTAAGCATATTATTGATGTATGTAAAAACACTCCATCTTTTCTGCTTACCTGTGTGAAATTAGAATAAAAGCATTTTAGTCAGTGATTTTTTTCAGTGTAATGACATAACTAATGGTATTTGATATTTGTTTTCAGTGTGTTTCCGAAGATTTGGAAAGTGTTGATACAATGAATATCAGTAATCAGTCAGATGAAATTGATCCTGTAAGTTTTTAACTTCATATTCTATGTATATAAATCAAATTCTATTAAATTCTAAGAAAATCCTAACAGAAACCTTCTGTTCTATGTTTTGAAATATGCTTTATATGTAGTACAGTTACTTCTCTTTTGTCTGCTCCTTTTTGTGGATAGTTTACTGGGTGCATTGTTTAAAAAAGCTGTTAGTGTTTTAGTTCAGAAACTTTTTTAAATATTCCCACATACACACACTACTCTCTCTATGTTACAAAGTTCTCACACAAACAATTGTGACTCTTTAGTGGCTTTCTGTGATAATTACTCTGTAGTTAGAGATTGTGTTGTGAGAAATAGTTTCATTTACTTTATTTAAATAAGTACATAAATGTTGTACATTTTTTCTATAAAGGACACTGGAAATCCTTAAAGCCCATAGAAAGGAGGTTAAGAAGAAGAGGTCAAGAAAGGAAATCAAACAATTACTTAAAAGAGGCAGGTATGGTGGCACTACAAATCACCAAATAATTATTTCTTATGTATACTTAAATACAATTTTATTTTAAAAATTTTATTCTAAACATGTAATTTCAATAAAGTGCTATTTCATTATTTTCTAGATGTTATCTCATTGAATGCAGATAACATAGGATTTAAAGCAGCCTGCCCTTATTTCCATGCTAAATTTTTTGGCTTTTTTATTTATTTTGATAATTTTACTGGATTTTACATTTTGATTTGATCACTCATTAGTTTTAATATCTCAGACTCTGACCTACATTCCAGACTCAAAATGCCAGTCAGGTGCTCTATGTTAAATTTTAGAATATTTCCATTATAATTATTCACTATAAAAAGTGATTAAATACTAATTACTAGAAACTATATTCTCACTGATTGCATAAATAACAAAACTTAGGAGTGCCACAAAGTCTAAAAGAGATTCATATATGTGCAATAATGAAGCTAAATCTCTAGCACAATTAAATTGCTTTTTTTATATTAAAAATTTCCAATTTTTAATTAATCCAGGAAGTGGAGCCCCACCTGAAAAAAAAAAACTTTTAGTGTATTGCAACTTACTGGAGGGACAACCAGCCTATAAAATTAACAATTTGTAACTTATGCAAGTGCATTTTTTATTAAATTTGAATTTAAATTTACACAGCCAGTGATGCCTGTCTCCTCAAAAAATTTCAGTGTGGCATAATCTAACACTAAAGTGAAACATGCCATAAATCTTGCTTAAAGATGTATTTACTTATGTAAACATACATTTTTATGAAAATTAGAGCTTCTGATCAATCCACACTACCACTCTGTGTATATATAACATATACAGAGTTCCAAGAATATTAAATAGAAATTTTGAAATGATAATGATTTTTGAAATAATTTCCTTGTTTTCAAGATTTACAACTTTTTCTCATATAATGAAATGTTTTCTTGTTAGTGTGATAAAAGAACCAAAATATATTGAAAAGGTTTAAATTTATCTAACAATTATGTTTGTTTAATCTTTATTACTTTCAGTTAAATGTCAAGCTGTATTAGATACATTATAGAGATTAAAGTAATTACTATAGAAGTGTGATTTTACTTCTGTTTTTCAGTTATTTACTTACATGTTAAATGAAAATAACTATTAGAAGGAAACTTTAATGTGTGTAAATTTTCCAACTAAGAATTTTTGTTTCAAGATTAATTTACTTCTGATTTGAATGTATATCATTTTATATTTGGAATTTTTAAGTTACATAGTGTAACATGTAAATATATAAGTGCATTTTTAAATTTATTTTACTTTTGACTTACTTTATAAAAGATGGATTAAAATTTCCTTAAAAGGATAAAAATAGACTAAAGATAAATTGCTCCAAAATTATTCATTATTTTTATTTAATTTGAAGCTTGTGATTATGAATTTTTCAAATAAGTATAAAGGAAAGGAATCAGAAAGAATTTTACTTTTTAAAGCATAATTTATTCTTTTAAGTATTACTAATTATTGTAAGCCAAACTGATAACTGAATGATTAGTACTTTAGTCTTTGGTTCAACAGTTTGAGTTCAAGTCCCACCTAAGAATGGATAATTGTAGTAGATTGCTGTTCACTTTAAATTATAGGTCCAGTCAAATAGAATCTAAATATGACTATTGATAAGGAAAGCCTCTCATTGCTATGATTTAATTTTTTATATATGGCACTATCTTTGTGCTGAATTTCTGTCATCGCCTTTCATTTGGCAAGTATCATAGTTTTCTTTTCTGTCTGTTTTTGAGACTGTTAACTCCTTATCTATAAAATTTACTGTCACTACTATTGCTGGTAAGATCATTTTGCAAATATCTGCAAAATTATGAAAAGCAACAAATCAATATAAATTTTTATTTCAACAAGTTTTACATTCAATCAACATTATGCGTTATGAGGTAGAATAACAAGTTTTCATAAAAATTTTCAGTTTTGTAATGTAGACATCATAAATATTCTGGTTATG
Source organism: Latrodectus elegans (assembly GCA_030067965.1). Taxonomy (NCBI): domain Eukaryota; kingdom Metazoa; phylum Arthropoda; class Arachnida; order Araneae; family Theridiidae; genus Latrodectus; species Latrodectus elegans. Next base: position 24,747,255 of record CM057818.1, read on the forward strand.
AACAATATTTATAATTATTGCGTCAGTAAAAAAAGGATTATTTTTGTATTAAGAAATGTAAAGCAGTACTATTGAATTCTAAATATTTTAATGACTTTAAATTCCCAATTTTATTGAAAAAATAAAATATGTGTGATTCGAAAAAAACTTTACTAGAAATTGAAGTATTTCATATAAAACTTTCTTACATATTCAAACATTTTGGAAAAATATATATATCAACACATTAAATTTCAATGATTTTTTCGTTTGACTATAGTCAAAAGCATATATGCTTTAAACTTGGCTCTCAAATGAAAAGCACCCTATTTAATTCACCTACTTTATATTCCTTTGATTAAAGTTTCATTCACTTGATTTCAATTAATTACCTTTTAAAAAATTCTAATATAGGAGAGTATGATAATTTGAAATAAAGTGCTTAAATTTTTAAAAGAATAAAACTCATATAAACTGGAAATTAAATCCTCTTTCAAATATAAAATTTTTACAATTTTATTTCAAAGTATCAGGTGGTTTACTCCAAAAATTTTAAAACTTACACGATTTGAGTTTCAGAAATTTGTTTGATGAAATCGGAATCTCAACATTTTCTCTCTTAATTGGGTGGCTATAACTGAGTTTAAAGCCATGTTTTGGCGAATAAACACATATGATTTTTCACGCATTACACTGACTGCTTAAGACATACTTTTGCACAACAGCCCTTAGGTCCGCACGTGAAATTTAAACTGGCTCTGTAGTGAAGCCCCGTGGGACTGTTTTTGGACACGGAGTTCTAGTTTTAGTAAGTGTAATCCAATAAAAATTCAGTTAATTTTTGTTTTTTTTTTTCTATTAGTCTTTTGTATATATTTCTTATATTGCATTCTAAATAAGTCGTTTTGATAGTATTTTATCTATTTACACATTTTATGTATTTTATAACTTTTTTAAGAAATGTTTTACCAATCCTAAACTTATTCATAAAAATGGGCATCTGCTGCATTAAAATAAAAACTGCTTTTTACTGTTATAGCATATTTTATAATTTATATTTACATTTGCAAAAATGTGAATAAAATTTGTATGTTCATTTTTAAAACTGATGTTCCTTTATTTTCTTTTATAAAATTATCAAATAATTTAGAGTGTTTTTTATAATTAATATTTATTTTCTATGAAATTTTTGTTCATATGTCCTTAAAATTTCTAATTACACCTTTGAAATTATTCCTCTGCTTTAATTGTTATGATTTCCTTATTACAAAATGAGTTCTTATGTTTTTATTTTTAAAATCCTAATTTCCAAAGTATAACTATAATTTTTATTATATATTTGATTTAAATAGACAATTTAGATGATTACGCCATTTCGAAGAAAAAAATTGTGATATTCCAGCTATGCCTTTGTTACCAAAAAATTCCAAAGTGAACTGTTCCCTTTTCATAAACTATTTAGACAATTTTCAGAAAAGGTTTATTAAAAACCATTGTTTTAAGTAGTACCCTTTTAACCAAGCTATTAAGCATATTATTGATGTATGTAAAAACACTGCATCTTTTCTGCTTACCTGGGTGAAATTAGAATAAAAGCATTTAAGTCAGTGTTTTTTTTTTTTCAGTCTAATGACATTACTAATGGTATTTGATATTTGTTTTCAGTGTTTTTGAATCAGAAAATTTAATGCTGTTATAACTGTTCATCATAATTCTTTTCATTAAAACACCTGACTAATGGATTCAGCTTAGTGAAATAATTTGAATAAATTGCCAAAGAAATATTGTTGCAGAGATAGATATTGTATTAAATTTCTCGAATAATGTTATATTTTAAAGCTACTTTATTTAGTAATATAGAAGCTTAAAAGTATTTCAATACATAAATATGCTGACATACAATGTGAAGTTGTAGGCAATGTGTAATGACAATATTTAAATTTCTTTAACCATTCTTGATACATATTTATAACTTTCTTAATTTTTCATTATTTTTTATTAAATAAAATAAATTAGAAATATTATTCTTTGTTATGAATTTAGGATCTAAGATTAACCTGATATTTTGTAAAGTCTTATTGTTGTAATTGTAGGTAGGACAGATAAAATCATGGAAAAGTGGAATGTAACTTCTATTTCCGAAGATTTGGAAAATGTTGATACATTGTTTATCAGCAATCAGTCAGATGAAATTGATCCTGTAAGTTTTTAACTTCATATTCTATGTATTATTTTTTAAATAATACATACACTCTCTCTCTGTTAAAAGTTCTCACACAAACAATTGTGACTCTTTAGTGACTTTCTGTGATAATTATTCTGTAGTTAGAATTGTGTTGTGAAATAGTTTCATTTACTTTATTTAAATAAAACTGCATAAATGTTGTACATTTTTTCTATAAGGAACTGGAAATCCTTAAAGCCCATAGAAAGGAGTTAGAAGAAGAGGTAAAAAAAAATCAAACAATTACGAAAAGAGGCAGGTATAGTGGCATACAAATCACCAGGTAATATTTCTTAAGCCTCTATTACATTAGAGTTGCCCAGATTTCAGTTTGAGCAACTCCCGTAGGCTTAATATTACGTGACGTCACAACTAAAAATTTGAGCAACTCGTTCTTTTCGTCCAATGAATGCATGAGATTTCTTTCAGGTTTGCTGTAAGAAAATAAGTTTTACTAGTAATAATAGATCCCTTTTCTGGCTAACATTTTTAAGGTTGCCGTATTTTACCTAGAAGGTGTCCACATTTCATAATGAATTCTTATTTGGGAATTTAGTTTGTAGCCAAATTTTATTTACTATACGCCATCTTGCTTCGAACCTTCACTTTTAAAATGGGGAAAGATAATCTTTGCTGACATGAAAATGAAAAATAGATGGTTGCGGCATGTTTGATTATTAATAAATGCATACAAAAAGAAAAGAATTTGGAGTAGACAATGGCTTCTAAGGAGAGAAAGTCTTGGTTGTTTTAATAACCTAATGAAGGAGCTTGCTTTAGAAGTAAGTTTGTAAAATAATTTTTAAAGTATATTTTAGTTATAAGTCTTAACCATTGTATTGGTATTTGTATTTTTTAAAGGTTATTTGAAATATGTAAAATAAGGAATTTTTTCTAAGAATTACACAGGGCCGCTATGAAATTAACAGTAAATTTTTCTCTCATTAATAGATTAAAATTCCTCATTAAGAGACTAATTTATTAAGCATATATTTATGATATTTTTCATAATCGGTATTCCGATAATGTGCGGAAGTAATATACTAAAACCCAATTTAATTATTTTTCTCATGCATACAAATAAGTATGACATACAAGTCAATAGACATATAAATAAGTATACAAGTATTTATTGTGATCTTTTCACGTTAAACATCCATTTTTGGTAAACATAGTTTGACAATAAATCCTCATGTATATAGATTTATCAATAAGATGATTTTGAACATTTTATTGCATTAACTATTTAATTTAACCACATGATACAGGGAAATGTTCAGGAAACATTAGTAATCATAAAGTGTGTAATCTAAGTGTAATTACTGTAAAAATATCCTTGATTTACGTTTTCATTGGAAAAAAATTTTAAATCTGATTTTTACAATCAAAGATATAAATTCTGGAAGAAGATTTTTGATTGCTATGTTTTTTAATATTACAGGATTCCGAGGGATATAGGGGATTCTTACGAATGGATACTCAAATGTTTGAAGATATCCTTTTCAAAAGTGAAGCTTTTACTTGAAAAGAAGAGGACAAAGTTTAGAGAGCCAATACCTGCTGCTGAGAAATTATCTCTGACTTTAAGATTTCTAGCAACAGGTAAATTTAATATGAATGTTTATTTTTTATTCATTTTTAATAATAGTAGGCACTTGGTGATTAACCATTTGCCATAACAAGGTTAAAAACTACTACTCATTTGTCGCTATCCAGTGGGCACCTGTGAATCAAGTAACGGAAATGAGTAGCATTACCCACTCTATGCCACCACTAGTCTGTTTATAGAGTAGGCCACATTTGTAATCTCAGAAGAAAGGTCACAGATACACAGAAAGTAACAGCCATGCCCAAACCGGGACACAGCTCAGGAATCACGAGCACTAACCACTCAGCCATTGGTGGGCATATAAATGTTTATGGACATAGAAAAAAATCTTTAGTGTAATGATGTGTCAAACTTCATAATATATTGGATTACTAAATTTCAAGTGTAAGTGCTCAAAGTAACAGATCAGCTCAACATTCATTATCTGTCTCCTTCATTTTGTTCCAATAAATCTCATTCTTAAATTATTAAGTTATTTTTCTTCTGTCATATGTTTTTAAATTTAGCAGTGTAGGTAAAGTTTTATCATTTGTTTAGGCTATTTGTTAAAAGTAAACTCTATCAAAACCCTTATATATAAAAGTTAAATATTGATTTCATTTATAAAAAGGTCTAACATTTCTAGAAATGTATTTACCTTTATCTTAATAATTTTTTCTTTGTATTTTCAAAATTAAGGTGCTCACAAAAAAGGAGTAGTTTCAAAAATATATAATATTATTTTTATTTTTTAAAATCAAAGTTTTAATTTTTTTAAAAAATATAATGTGAATAACTTAAAATATTATTGCTATTTCTCTTTTCTAGGTGAAACACAAAGTTCTCTGGCTTTTCAGTTCCGAATAGCACAAAGTACAATATCATTCGTCTTGGAAGAAGTTTGTGATGCGTTAAGTTTGGTTTTGAGAGAAAATTTGAAAATCCCCAAAACTTCTGAACAATGGAAGAGCATTGCCAATGCATTTTCTACAATATGGAACTTTCCTATGTGCATTGGAGCCATGGATAAAAAGCATATTAAAATATTGCCTCCACCTGGTTCTGGTTCCACATACTACAATTATAAAGGGGAGTTCAGTATTGTTCTTCTTGCTCTAGTTGATTCTAATTTAGAGTTTTTGTATGTTGACATTGGGACCAATGGCAGGATTAGTGATGGAGGAGTTTGGAATAAAAGCAAATTGAAATTTGCTTTGGAAAATGATATCCTCAATATACCTGAAGCTGAACGTTTACCTGGTGCTTCTGATTTTGTACCTTATTTAATTGTAGCTGATGATGCATTCCCTCTCTGTACTTCTATTATGAAGCCTTATCCTGGTAGAGGTCTTGATGATCAAAAAAGAATCTTTAATTATCGATTATCTAGAGCCAGGAGAGTTTCAGAAAATGCTTTTAGCTTACTTTCTTCCAGGTTCAGATTATTTCAAAATCAAATAATGGCTTCTCCAATAAAAGCGCAAAAATATGTCTTTGCTTCCTGCTGCCTTCATAACTTGTTAAGAAAAAAACAAATCCATCCAGTTGAGGATGACATTGAGAGAGCAGGAAGCAGTATGTTATTGCCTCTGCAGCGAAGTGTCACACACGGAACAGCAATAGCAAAACAAATTCAGAAAAAGTTTTGTGATTATTTTAATGGTGTTGGTGCTGTTCCATGGCAAAATAAAGTATTCGATTTACATTAATGGTTATGTAAAAAAATAAAGTAGATTGTAATAGGTTTGGTATAATTGTTTTTATTATCAGATCTTAATTTTATTCTTTACTCACACCTATAAATTAATAGATTTACCATATAAAATACACTTATTTATTAAATACAATTCATTAATCTTTCTTATAATTATTTTCTCAAGATTAAGAATATTACTCTTTTCAATTTAAAACTTTTTCAAACAAATAATTGGGTTTCAAATTTTATATCTGTATTTACACTGTATCAATTACTTAAAATATATTGTTATTAACATACACATTTGTGCAACTTCATCAAATTTGAAAACAAAAAAAAAAAAAAAAAAAATTGCATGTGTGCAAGAATGAAGCACTAGCCCCATAGCAGATAATCTTGCAATTGAAAGTCATGGTGACGCAATTGAATATCTAGTGATTTTCATTCTAGGAAGAGTTCACATAAGATGAGGGTCATATATTCCTTTGTTGCACTTGGTATTGCCCATTGTAAAACTCTCAAGCACTTGATGACAGACTTGTATGGAGAAAGCTTATCTATATGACAATCATTTCTAATTATTCATTAGTGACTGCAATTGTTCATTTCAATGATTAGTTAATTGCTAAAATACTTTCTATATTGACTATGCTGTGAATTAAAATATTTCCAATTATTTTTTATACTTTCACATTATTTATATTTACATTGTAAATAGGAACAAATACAAGATTTCTATTTTAATCAAATAATGCATTTAATTTCATTATTGAAATTTTTGTAACTTGGTGAGAATTTATTGTGTAACAGCACTTGTATTGCAAAAACTTCATATCCTGTAAATAATGTAGTTGCAGCTAGAAAAGGCTTAATTATTTAATATTCTAAGCACAAAATTTTATATCAATTATACACAATATATACAGGGATATATTTAAGTAGAAATTTTTGCTTACATTAAAATCATTTCACTATTTTGTTTATTCCAGTATTTTCATCATTATAGGAATTTATTTTTAAATCTAATTTACATACTGTCTAAAGCAAATGGAGTTGCAATATATTTTACAGGAGTAAATTGGGAAACAATTTAATTATATGCAGAATAATAATGAAGTCATAAATACATATTTGTAAATAATATACTAAATTGCTTGTGCCTTCAACATTTATTTATAATGCATTAACTTGCTAAAAAGAAAAACGAAATTAATGAAAATAAAATTAACACTAAATATTTTTATATGCCATACTTATTTTGACTGAATTTTCAGTTTAAATTTGCAAATGTATTAACACAAAATGTAAACATTGTAAAATGACAAATCTCATGTATTAAATAACTAAAAAACTTTAAATGAAATCAATATTTACTGAATTTTCAAATATTAAAGTTAGAACACTTTGCTGAAGAAATCAAAAACAGTTTTAATTGTTTCATCTATAATATTGAAAAAGTATACAATAAAGACAAAAACATATTTAATCTTCATCAAATGAGTTTATTAAATTGATTATTTCTAACTGAAGAGCATTTCTTTTTTGTTTATTTGGAATACTGGCAACATAGTGTCCAAAATTTTCTTCTATAGATGCCTTTCTTTCACTTAAATTTTTTAAGCAATTCACTGCACTTTCATATAGTTCATCATCCTCTCTCTTTCTTTTAGCAGGTATGCTCTTTGCATTATGAAGAGAGATTTCTGTGTCTGCAAATTCCTATAAACAAATCAGTAAAAGAGAAATGGATTTACTTGAATTAAACTGCATGCACATGTTAGGATTTATAATAAACTCCTATTAAAAATAAATAAGAGAAAACTTAATTTACTTGACCTGAATTATATGTAAACATGTTAGTGTTTAAAAAAAAGCAAAACTTATAAATTTAACTACTACTATTCTTTATCAAAAAGGATTCTTAAATATTTAAATTATATTTAAAGTAGTGTTGGAAAAATTGTCGTAAAGAATGAGATAACTATTAAGAAATTATAATAAAAGTCTTACATCAAGTTCATAATCTAGAGAGTCTAGATTGCTGATGCTATTCCTTGGAGTGCAAGCATCATTTAAATATGAGAGCCTTTCATAATGCTCCCATATTGAATGGTAGGAAGGCCCAGCAGAACCACTTTTTCTCTTTCATTTTTTTATTTTCCTTTTGAAAATATGTTCGCAAGTTTTTGAATTTCTTCATGAGCAATTCTGAAAATATATGAAAAATTAAACTAAATAAGGAATAATTTAACAAAATGCACATAATAGAAATTAATGCATGGAATATTTAACTAATACAATAAAATTGTATTATACTGAATATAGTAGAAAAAAAAACATAAACTACAGAAAAAATCACTTTGATTTTAAGATTTGCCAGCATCAAATTCTTAACAAGCATTAAAAATTATTTAAAAAATGAATATTCATTTTGAGTCAAACTTAAATAAAACAACAGTTCTAAAAACATAACGATATGGAATTATGAAAACGATCATATATTAGAAAAATTTATTTTGCTGCTAATTACTTATGACAAATATAGATTACAATATTGTACAATAACATTATAAATTTATATATGAATAATTAAACTATATTAAAAATTATTTATCTTAGAATTTCTGAAAACTTTAAACTTTTTTGCTAAAAAACGAAATATTCATACACATATATATATATAGCATTATCAATGCCTGAAACACAAAACAGCTGTATTGAAAAATTATATTTTTTACATATTAAGAGACCATTCATACATGACAAGACGTGGAAATTCTTACCTCGTGTAAACAAATCATCAGAATTTTGATATTTTGCTTTTAATTCTGCACATTTTTCATCATAAGTTCTCTGCTTCAATTTAATTAATTTATAGCTTGAATTAGAAATATCCCATATATGAGGCTTTAGCCTTATTAATTCAATAAAATCAACTTCCATCTCTTTCGTCCACTCCATGTTAACATCAGCCATTTTGAAATGGAATGCAATAAATAAAACCAATGACTTATTTGCATGTCATTACTTCCACTTGGCGAAAAAAAGACAAAACATGATCCGTGTTTAAAATCATTGGCGATAAAATTGCTCGAGTTGCTGCTGCATGCACAAAAAAGTTGCTGATTCTTGGCAACTTATACCGCCAATAACTTTCATTTGGCATGAAACTTGGCGAAAACAAAATGATTTACTAATTTCAACTGCGCAGCTGTGAAAAAAATCCGTAATATTATTGGATGGATAGAACGAGTTGCTCAAATTTTTAGCTGTGACGTCACGTAATGTTAAGTCTACGGGAGTTGCTCAAACTGAAATCTGGGCAACTCTAATGTAATAGAGGCTTAGGATCATATATTTCTTATGTATACTTAAATACAACTTTATTTTTAATTTTATTCTAAACATGTAATTTCCAATATAGTGCTATTTCATTATTTACTAAAATGTTATATATTGAATGCAGATAAATAAGTTAAAGCAACCTACCCTTATTTCCATGCTGAATTTTTTGGTTTTTATTTAATTTTGATAATTTTACTGATTTTACATTTTGTTTGATCCATGTTAGTTTTAGGAAAGACTTTACTGATATAGAATTTTTTTAATAAAAATACTTGAAATGCAATCATTGTCTGTTATTATAACATTTAATATTAAGAAAATATTATTTAATAACTTATAAAAATGGGTTAAAGACCAGTAAACTTTGCAGTTTATTGCAATTTCCAATTTTTGCGTCAAGCACTGCACAGCAATCTCACTGCGTCACTACGCTCAATATCCAGATACTGACCACATTCCAGTTTCAAAATGCCAGTCGTGCTCTATGTTAAATTTCGAATATTTCAGTATAATTATTTACTATATAAGTATTAAAATGCTAATTACTAGTAACTATATTCTTAATGATTACATAAATAACAAACTTAAGTGCCACAAAGTCTAAAAAATTCACATATACGCGCAATGAAACTAAATCTCTAGCACAATTAAATTGCTTTTTTATATTAAAAATTTAATTTTAATTAACCAGGAAGTGGCCCCCCCTGAAGAAAAAAAAAACATCAGTATATTGCAATTTACTGGAGGGACAATCGGCCAATAAAGCTAAATTTCTAACTTATGAAAATTGCATTTTTTATTAAAATTTTACTTGCCAGTGACGCCCGCCTTAAAAGAAAATTTCAGTGTGGCATAAACAATAAAGTGAAACATGCCATAAATCTTGCTTAAAGATGTATTTACTTATGTAAACATACATTTTTATGAAAATTAGAGCTTCTGATCAATCCACACTACCTTTCGGAGTACATATAAAATATACCAAATTCCAAGAATATTAAATAAAAAGTTTGAAATGATAATCATTTTTGAAGAAATTTCCTTGTTTTCTAGATTTATCCCTTTTTCTCATATAATGAAATGTTTTCTTGTTAGTGCGATAAAAGAAACAAAATATATTGAAAAGGTTTAAATTTATCTAACAATTATGTTTGTTTAATCTTTATTACTTTCAGTTAAATGTCAAGCTGTATTAGATACATTATAGAGATTAAAGTAATTACTATAGAAGTGTGATTTTACTTCTGTTTTTCAGTAATTTACTTACATGTTCCATGAAAATTAACTATTAGAAAGAAACTTAGATGTGTGTAAATTTTCCAACTAAGAATTTTTGTTTCAAGATTAATTTAATTCTGATTTGAATGTAGTTCATTTTATATTTAGAATTAAGTTATTGAATGTAAAATGTAGTGCATTTTTCAATTTGATTTTACTTTTGATTTATCTAAAAAAGATATCTTAAAATTTCTATAAGTTGATAAAAATAGATTAAAGATAAATTGCTCCAAAATTATTCATTATTTTTATTTAATTTGAAGCTTGTGATTATGAATTTTTCAAATAAGTATAAAGGAAAGGAATCTGAAAGAATTTTACTTTTTATGCATAATTTATTCTGTTAAGTATTACTAATTATTGTAAGCCAAACTGATAACTCAATGGTTAGTACTTTAGTCTTTGGTTCAACAGTTTGAGTTCAAGTCCCACCTAAGAATGGATAATTGTAGTAGATTGCTGTTCACTTTAAATTATAGGTCCAGTCAAATAGAATCTAAATATGACTGTTGAGAAGGAAAGCCTCTCATTGTTATGATTTAATTTTTTATGCATGGCACTATTATCTTTGTGCTGAATTTCTGTCATCGCCTTTCATTTGGCAAGTATCATAGTTTTAATTCTGTTTTTGAGACGGTTAACTCCTTATCTATAAAATTTACTGGCACTACTATTGCTGGTAAGATCATTTTGCAAATATCTGCAAAATTATGAAAAGCAACAAATCAATATAAATTTTTATTTCAACAAGTTATACATTCAATCAACATTATGCATTATGAGGTAGAGTAAAAAGTTTTCATAAAAATTTTCAGTTTTGCAATTTAGACACCATAAATATACTGGTTATGAACAATATTTATAATTATTGCGTCAGTAAAAAAAGAATTATTTTTGTATTAAAAAATGTAAAGCAGTACCATTATATTCTAAATATTTTAATGACTTTAAATTCCCAATTTATTGTGAAAATAAAATATTTGTGCATCGAAAAAAACTTTACTAGAAATTGAAGTATTTCATATAAAACTTTCTTACATATTCAAACATTTTGGAAAAATATATAAATATCCACACATTAAATTTCAATGATTTTTCGTTTGACTATAGTCAAAAGCATATATGCTTTAAACTTGACTCTCAAATAAAAGTACCATGTTTAGTACATCAACTTTATGTTCCTTTGATTAAAGTTTCATTCACTTGATTTCAATTAATTACCTGTTAAAAAATTCTAATATAGGAGAGTATGATAATTTGAAATAAAGTGCTTAAATTTTTAAAAGAATAAAACTCGTATAAACTGGAAATTAAATCCTCTTAAAAATATAAAATTTTTATAATTTTAAAATTACTTTATTTTTTCATTTTTCTTTTAACAAATCTTTTTGGGAAAAAGTTTTTTCCCCAAAATCTTTTAGCAATTTAGATTTATGATAGTAAATAAACATTTGAATATTTTTAATTATTAAGATTAATAAAATTATATATGAAATCAAAATAAAACAAATTATATGCATATAAAAATTAAGATTTAAAATTGAGTGCCTCTTTAATGTTGTTTAAAGGAAGTTTCTTGGGTGTATCTATAGATGTTAAGGTGTAATTTTATTCTGAAATTTTTATATGTTAGATTTAAATTTTACCCCAACTGATAATTTTCTTCAAATGCTGAAGTTATATTTTTTTAATATTGATGATATTTTCTGTTTTTAAGGCTAATTGAATACTTTTAATATGCACATTAATTAAAATTCAAAACAACCGATTAATTGTTTATATTGAATAATATATTTAAAAAGAAACTGACACTTGTTCTTTTGAATATGTCAGTTTTCATAATATTTTTTTAGAAACTTAATGTTTCCTAAATTAAAACTATTAATTCTTTGTCTTATATAATGATTGGTTAAATATAATTTTTTTTTTTTTTTTTTTTGAAGATGGTCATTGTTTTGTTAGAAATATATTCACTGGATATAATATGTGTTCTGAAAAGTTTAACAATTGAAATTTTAAATAGTTTTAAAAGTCTATTTCTTCATATCGATTATTTTTTATCTTTGCTAAAACTCATTTTTTATATTTAAGTTTGTGGCCTTAAAGTTTTTAATGTTGCAAGTGTTACTTTACCAAATTCATATTAACTTATTTGTAAGTCTTATCATTGGAATTTCATGTGATTTTTTCTTTACATTGCAGCACACTTATCACTAAATATTAAAGGAAAGATGGAGATAGATGCAAGGTCAATTTATATTGGAAATGTAAGAAAGTGCTAAATATTTTGTTTTGTATCAATTTAAATTGTATATAATAATGGCCTTAATTATTAATTATTAACCGATTACATTTCTAAGGTGCACTATGGAGCAACTGTTGAAGAACTTGAAGCTCATTTTCTTGGATGTGGCTCAATTAACAGAGTAACGATACAGCGTCATAAATTTTCGAGCCACCCTAAAGGGTAAGCGATTTCAGATTATGACTTTTAGATAGAAAAATATTTTTAGAATTTGATTTCTTTTCCACACCTTTTTTACCCTTTTATTTTAATATGTTCAATCTGCCTTTATATATTAAGACCATTGAGTGACGGACCTTCTTAATCTTTTCATCATGTATCTAAAGTGTATTTATTGATATTCTAATGTGTGCATTATAAACATTTAAATGTTGCTGCTATTGAATGGCTCTTGTGAATATGAAATATTAGCTTACATTTTAATGTCTTTTGGGTGAGAAAATCATTTGTGTAATATTTTATCTGATCTCTTGTATAATAGATAAAGCTCTGACTTTCAGTTCAACTGATTTTGGGCTCATTTCCCATCTTGGACATGGCTATTTGTAATTTGGAAACAATTTTCAATTGTGGAACTTATTTAGCTTAGCAGTTGTGTGGTTAGACTTTTGATAACAATTTAGAAGTTTATGCATCCCTCCTTAGTTTACTTATTTTTATCCATTTTGTCATGTTTTTATAATGAATACTGGTAATATTAAAAAAACTAGTTTCCATTTAATTCTTTCTGTCAAATTTATATTGAAATTCTAATTATTGTGTAAATGTATGAGAATAATTAAAATCTAATTTTGTGTACTGTGAAATTATCTTTATTTACAATATAGTACAGGCTTCGCACAACTCCTGGATACTCCTTAAATTCCAAAAATGTTTTTAAGGGCTATGAAACTCCTGGAATTTTGACTTGATTCCTTGAAAATTGTGAATTACTCCTAGAATTTTTACTTACCTTGTTGCATTTATTTTTTTTCTAAAGAATCTTTATATATATATAAATATATATATAAAATTGTGTCAGAAAGAATTAGTTTTTAATATTGCTACTAGATGAAGCAATGATCGATATTCAATTTTTTTTCTTAATTGTTGACTTGTATTAACAATTTCGAGATCTTGTTCAGCTACAATAATTTCAGGATGATGCGGTTTAGGAGTATTTAGATTTAGGTGAAGTGAAGTAATCACTATACAAAATATGTTGTGCAAGTATAACGGGTAATTTTAATTCTTTTTCTGTTTGCTGCTGTTTTCTATATTTTGTATAAAATTCTTTCAATATTAATATTTAAGTATAAAATGTTTTGGTTAAGTTATGCTTTCCACATTTCTCTTGATGAAAATTGTATATAATTTAATTCAGGATAAATTTGTTTATTAATGAAATAAAGACTGAAATAAATTATATAATATGCCTATTGGAAACTGTCTTTTTAATGACCAGTGGACTCTGGAAAAGCCATACAAAGATTGGCTTCTGCGTGGTTCAGAAAAGCATGCCCATTGTCTCTTGTGCAAGACAGACATCTGTACTTCAAATATGGGTGAATCGGCAATTAAATTCCATATGAAAGGGAAAATCATATATATTTATTAGAACAAGCTATATTTGCTAAAAAATTATACTCATTTCTAAGATTTTTTCACTTTTGCTGATCTTGTTGTAGAATGTGAACCCACAAAGCGTGCTATGAAATTTTAGATTCCTTTGCTTCAAAAGAAGTTTTGCTAACATCGATGGTTAGAAAATATAAGTGCTCTCAACAGATTGGATGAAATGTTATTGTATTTTAAAACGTATGTCGTATGCTCTTGAATATATGTGCTCGGAAAGTAGAACCTTTTCTGACACTTTATCGAACTGATAAACCAATGTTGCCATTTTTTACTTGAGATTTTCATGCACTGTTGAGAATTTTGATGCAAAAGTTTTTAAAACAATCCTTACTATCTGAATTTATTGGAAATGTGTAAAAACTCGAAAATTACTCATTATTTTATAGAATGTTATATAGTATATAGAATATTGATTACTTAAAATAATTTCTGTTATAGCTATAAATTCATTGAAGACTTTTGGAATAATCATTAATAATTTTAACTAAAATAAAAATGGTCTCATCAATGATTGTAATTTATTTTTATTATTAACAGAATTAATTGAAAAATATTGCATGTGCATATTATATGCATTTTTAGTTAAGAACAATTTTTAAAATAAAATAAAAAAATATTTAATGTGAATGTCGATACCTCCTGAAAATTCTTGATTTGACTCCTAGAATTTGATTCTTGAAAATCTGTGCGAACCCTGATAATAGTCTAAATTTAAAGTTTTTTAAACTATTTGAGACAACAGAATTCTATTTTGTGCTCTTTATTGATTACAGTTTTTTTCCTCTAGATTTGCATATATTGAATTTGCAGATAAAGATTCTGTCTCTACTGCAACTGCTCTTGATGAATCTTTGTTTCGAGGTAGACAAATTAAGGTTAGTACTCTATATTTTATGTAATTCTGGTTCTGTTATAAGTTTCTTCTGTCAATAGAAATTGGAATCTAATAGAATGTCTATAAAATACGTATTTTCTTTGTTTTATGTATTTTCTTAATGTCCTTAAGTATTTTCTTTTTATGTATGTAGGTATTACCAAAACGTACTAATCTTCCTGGAATCAGTTCGACAAATCGGTCACAACGAGGGAGATTTCATAAGCCTAGCAGACCCCATTTTAGTAGATATAGACCTGACAGGAGATCATTTAGGTATTTTTTAAATACAATTATTGACATTGAGAGGATTTGAATCTTCAAAGAAATGTTTAATGTATAAAGATTATATATTTATATACTTGATACCAAGCAAGCTATATTTCGATAAAATCATAGGCTCACGTGCAATTTCCAAGCGCTACACAATTATCTCACCATTTGATACTGTTACTACACCCCGTGTTATGTTACCGAACGCTGATGACGCTCAAACTTCAACTTTGCTATTGAGCACTTGTTATTTTCAATTTCAAAGATTTCATTATAAATACAGAACTATTAAAATACTAATAACTAGAAATTAATTTTATAAAAGTTACATAATAAAAAACACTTATAAACTAAGTATCACACCGTCTTCAGTGAGTGACAAGCAGGCAATAAAGCTAAATCCATAACTTGAATAAAATGAAATAAAATGTATTTTTATGAAAAATTAAATTTTAATTAACTAAAAAGTGTTGCCCATCTTTAAAAATAATTCAGTGTAATGCAATCTAGCCTTGATTTAAACCACGCAATTAAGCTAAATCTGTAACGCAAGGAATATGTTTTACAAAAACTAGATTTTCTGATTAATCAACATTACCATTCTGAATAAATCTAAATATAAATGTATGAGAAATATTTATAAACAGTTCTTAATATGTAACATAAAACATTGCAGACAACTGCAATATTAATTAAATACATAAAATAACACGGTCATTATTTGTAGAATCATCAATCCCGGTCAGACATTAGAAAAATTTCATAAAATCCAAAAATACTGTCACAATCTTGGAATGATTACGTGGGCATATATACAGCGCAAGGAAATTAATGATTGGAAATAATGTTATAAACTTTAAATTAAATTTTATTTAAGCAACTTCATATAAAAAATTCTCTGCAAACTAATATTCAAAAACTTAATTTTAAATCATCCACCTCAAAAACTTGAGTAGCAATCAAATAAAAGCAAAGTTCTTGCATGTACACAATTATATTACATCATAAAAATGCAAAAAAGTTTCTGACATCAGCCAGTTTAGCTAATTTTATCACCTGCCCTGTGGTGCCTAGGATTTAGTCTATATTTCTATTTTATCTTACATATATATTATTTTTATGTATAATTTTTTGCAAAAGTATTATTTTTTTAAATTCATTAATTTTTTATCTCAGGCAACGAAGCTGGTACTACCCATATTAAATTTACTTTCTTCAATAATTTTAAGGGAACATTTCATGTAAGTTTCATTTATTTCTTTTTTTAAGATATTATCCATCAAATATGTAATTTTTCATATTCTATTGCGCATAATTTTTAGAATATTCTAAATTTTACATATTATATTTTCTTCAAGGGTTCCTGAAAATTTCTTTTACAATTCAGTTTTTGGAATATTTATTTTTGTTTATTGTGTTAAGCTTCAATAAAAATGCTCTTCATAATGAATTAGTGATATTTAGCATTGTTCTAAAACTTTAAACGCCACAAATAAATCAGATTTGCAGTACTAAGTATATATAAATATAAATATTATACATATATATAACTGCTGGCACTTGGGAAACTAACACTTCACCACAACAAAAACTGCTACTCGTTTGGCGATACACTGTGGCCACATGTAAACCAAGCCACTGAGGTGAGTAGAATCATCAAAGCATTCAGTATGCTAAAATGAATCTTCCTTCTCTTTTTTCATGTAGAAAATGGTGAAAGTGCCCCCAGCAACAGACCAATTGGTCTGTTGCAAGTGTCAAAAAGTGAAAGACTCGATTTTCTAGGCACACATATTAGAGTACAATATAATTTTAAAATTATTTTACGTTATAATTCCTACTATTGCATTAATGTGTGGATGGCCAATCCATAGCCTGTGGCATGTGTTGAAATTTTTTGAAAAATTTATAAAATTTGAAAAATGTTATTTTCAGAAGCTTTCTTTGTAGATCCAGGTCTAATTAGCCCTCATTTTTAAAAAATTATCTTTGATCGGCAAACCATCAGATGTGCTGTAAAAATCTCAAATTCTACTAATTTGCTATTAAATACATCAATGCTTTTTATGCATTAATTAAGTGAACTGGAACAGCATTACTGTATATCAATATATTAATACTGAAAAGAATAATGGTAGCTATCCACAACAATCATAGAAACGTTATATGTTAATTATATATAAGTATTACTTTTTTGTTTGCAAGTCCAATAAAATAAGTGCTACAGGTATGTGTTAACTAGTGTAATAAACAGTTCTAGCAGCAACAAAGCTATTTACCTATCCTAAGTTAAAATTTCCAAATTAAAATGAATTGCAACTCATGATTTCAGTATTTGTTGAACTAAAAAAAAATTTTCTGTGCCCTAAATATTTTCTAGTTTCTTTAATATATGGTATTAATTTGTGATTTATCATGATTATTAATGATGTTGCTAAGTTTATTAATTGAAATTGCAAGAGCTTCGTTATGCTGGCTGTAATTATGATGAATGTTTTAATTCCCAAAGTGAAAAAGTAATTTAAAATGGAAAATTAAATTTAAATTAGGGCTAAAATAATTAGAAAAGTATTTTCTTTAAAATTTGAAAATCACACTCACCCCCTCGCGCATATATTTTTATTGTGATTTATGTAGGTATTTAATATGCACTAAAAACAGATGTGAGCAATAATTTTATTCAAAATAAATATTGCTAGTATTAAAGAGCTAATTAAAGTAGGATTATTATTTTTTTTCTATTATATTTAACTCAGTAAGTTTCCATATACTAAAATTCGAAATTATCGTAATATTATAAAAGTTAAAGTATTTGTCTTAGAAATTTTGACTGTTATTTTATAAGTATTTTTTTTAATTCACAAAGTCATACTTTGTGATTTAAAAGAAAATATTAATTATAATTACAGCAAAAATGTTTAACACTAATATTGTGTTTATCTTACAATAAGTAATATGAAAAATAAAACTCTGGTACTTAGAGTAACCGAAATCTTATTTACTATGTGTACTTTTTGGTCGCATTCTATGTATTTTCTGTTTACCTGTATTCATTGCAATGGGGTCTCTTCATCTGCTGCTAACTAAGATTTATGCTGATATTTTTTTCTTTCAGCTTCTTTCTTTCTTCACTTCATATCCTCATGTTTTAAACTAAAGAATTGCACTTTTATTAATTTACTATTCTATTATTTAATTACATAACTGAATGAAATATTTAAAGATAATTTTAATCGTTAAAAAACTTCTACATTTCTGGTAAATTAGGATTGACTTGGAAAGAAATGAAATACTGATGAAAGTCATCCATTCTCTTGTAATTTATAAATTTGTATCGAAATGATATAAAAAAACCAGTTATTATAAAAATTTTCATCCAAGTATCTCAGACTCAGTAATATTTTTATATAATTTGAAATTTAATGAGTTGAAAACATGAAACATGCCCAATGCTTTTGTGAATACTTTACTGATGGTTGAGTAAGTACTGATGCTTTATTGCTTGAGGAAGTACATATCATGATTATCTTTAATTTTTGCTTCAATATAGTGAGGGAGAAAACAGAAGTAGTTGTATTATATCATTTTATACCAAGCAGTTTTAAGAATATCTATTAAAACAATTTTTGCAAATGTTTGGTGATTTCAATTGAGCTAATCATTTTTGCTTAATTCAGGAATTTCTTTGAATATGTTATTTTACTTAATACAGGAAAAAATGTAGCTAGTATAATTTTAGTTGTATCTTTTTGATTTAGCTATTAAACTCAGTTCTTTTTTTCCCTTCTAAATTTCTTTATTATAAGTCCATTGTATATTAATGACATTCAAATAACATGAATGAAAGAATGTTATTTATTTTTATTTTTTTTTATTCCGACTTACATTCAAATGATTCTTTTTAAGAAATAACCATCCATGTTTCTTCCTACAGCTATCATTGAAGCAGGCGAAGACATCAGTTTGTACGTGTACATTATTTTAAAAAATAAAGAAGAAATTAAGAAATATGTAAAAAAATTAAAATAAAAGAAATTAAATAGTTGTTTTTTTATTATAAAACGCTGTATACTTTTTCTTTGAGTAATTCAAACAAAATGTTGAGTTTTATAATATTTAATAAAGTGGTATTTTGAGAGAATTAATTTTGATTTCACATAGTTTTCAGGTAAATAAAACTTATAAATACGACACTTTGAATGTACATTTATCATAATAAAAGATAAAATCCAATATTTTTTAAACAAAGCTTTAATCATATAAAGTCATGGAGTCGATATTATAAATCATAATTTGATAATTCGTGAATTTCAAATATAAATTAATACAACTCCAAAAAAAAATGTTCTTGGTACCAGGAATTTTAAGTTTGATTTTATTTGTTGATAGAAAATGTATGTATTCCCAATGCTTTTATACTGCAAAAGTTCTTGTAGTAAATGTTATATAAAAAATGAACTTCAATAGTTTCTAAGTTCTTTAACTGTACTTCGAGCATCAATGGTGGACAATAAACTGAAAGTCTTGGGCAAATCAACTCTTGCGTGTAGAAAAGTTATCGTATAAAAAGTTTTGGTTGATTGTAGCACTACATTAAGTCATAAAATACATAAATCAGTGTTGGCAAAACCAAAGTATTATAGTCCATAGAATAGATAAAAACACAATTCTGCCTAATGTATGATGAATTTACCCATCTATTCATAGCTGAATAATAAACGATAGTTATGATTGAAAAACAAAATTAAAGAAATTAAAAATACATTCCATTAAAACAGATTTTTCCCCCCAGTTTTTATCACAGGGTTCACTTGAAATTTTTTTACCTGTACCCTGGAATACCTTGGAATTTTAAGTTGACTGAAAATAGTGAAAAACTGCTGGTTATTTTTTATTCTGGTAGACGTAAGTATTAATAGGAGTTTCTCAAAAAAATCGAATGGAATTGGGGGAATCCAAAACCTTGGAATAAAATAACGTTGATAAAATTCTTCAATAAAAACGAATGAGCCCTAGTACAAGTTACAGGAAATCTTTAGAAAAGACTTCTACAAGAATCCCCGTGCAGATTATCGAAATTCCTGCATTTTCTATTTAATCGGACCTTAAAGAAATATTCTTTCTAAATATGAACAAGGTTAACGCAATATAAACATATTGAACAGAAATTGCTATCTGATATTTGATCCTATTATACTTTCTTAGTAAATTTATGTTTAACATTTAAAAAATGTGATACCTATTATCTTGTTTGAATGATACCAATTTCTGTGATTTTAAAATCCATTACCATCCAGTTTTAATTTATTCAAGCTATGATGATTATTAATCAATTGATATAGGTTAGCAAAGGATTATTTAGAGTAAATATATTCTTTTAAAAGTGTGCAATTGGCTGGCAGTTGAAAACATCTTAATTGGAAGCTAAACTTTTATTTTCCGTATTGAATCTTATCGTATTTAAACATTATGAAGTAACATTTGATATATGATTACAATTAATTTACGAACTTTGAACAGTTGTGGACTAACTATAATGTAAAATGCGTTATATGACACCAAATACAAAGTGTCACAACCATGCAAAACTTTGTGTATATATATCACTGGAAAGTTGACGTAAAGTTGTCTAAACTAAACGGCGTATAAAGAAGCTCAAATAACCCGAATGAAGTTGTTACAGCAGTCTTTGGTACGTTTTCAGAACGTGTGGTAATTTGAATGTGACCTTGTAGGACTCAAAATGTCTTTAATATTTATAAGATATCTAAGTATTAACAATTTTATCTAATAACGATAGTATAAAATTTTAATTTACGACATTAAATTAAGACTACAAAAATATCGTTTTCATTTTTTATCAAACGTAAAAGCAACATTAGAAAGAGTTGTATAAAAACAAACAAAAATTAATGCCTTTTGTTCTAATACCAAGTGGTAATTATAAAGTATGTTCAAGTTATTGTAAAACGCAAATAAATGTGAAGTAATACTTGTAAATATTCAGCTTAAGAAAATTATTTGTCAGTCTTCTTCTATTTGGTTACTACAAGCTCTCGCAAATGTTTTTTTCCACACTGTATCCTCGTATAATTCTGAACGCGTGGAACTAGATAGAAGTCAGGAACAGTGAGAGCATTCAATTTCCTTAAGTTAACACGGACGCCAATCCCTATCACCATGTGGTGTGGGCTCGCCCAACTGTTGGACGGTCTGTAGAAACTGAATTGAAAATCTTGTTCGGCGGCCTGTAGATTTTCAGGTGGAAGTCTCCGTGGTTTTTACAAACACAGCGGGACCTTTAGTCTCAATAAAGTATTGCACATTGTGTTTGGTGGAATCACAGAGAAGACGATAGATTTGTCAGACTAGAAAAGGAATTAAGCAGTGTGTGAAAAGGTGAGAGGTGCAAAACTGCTCTAACTTTAGTTCCTGCCTTAACTAGAACTGATCCATTTGTTGCCAAATTGTCTATGAAGCAAACAATAATATAAAATTATAGAAGCAATGAACGAAAAAGTCACAGTTGCAGTTAATTACCTACTTTTAATGTATATCCAGATGACGTCGAAATTACATCTATCATTGGCGTATAAATTACGTCTTGTAACGAGCTATAAGGTGAGAATCAGCATGCGCGCTGTTTCTACCGCCCTCCTCTGTGTCAACTCAGCCACAGATAATCCCTAAAGGGGAACGAGAAACGCATTTTCCCTATTCGATGGGGAATATCGCCCAGTTGCCATTTGAATGCGGTCGTATGAAGACCGTATTGGCATTAGTGTATTATGGTGTGGAACTTATTTTAATGGAATATAATCATGAAAACTGTTATTGTTAAAATAAATTATTAAAGGCAATAAGACTTACTAATGAACAAAACACACGCAACCAATTCCAGTGGCGTAGCGAGCACGATTGGCGCCCGGGTATGATACTAATTTTGGCGCCCCATCTAAAAAAGTAATAATATAATATATAGAATAAACGCGTAGATAGAATATAATGCAAATAACAACAGCACAAAGTATTTAGCATTAGTTCAAGATTGTGTTAGAAAATCATTTTTTTCTGAGATTCAATGGTATTAACTATGTATTTCGAGACCGAGAGCAAATTTGGCAAGTACAAATGTAAAAAATCAGGCAAACTGTAATTTTAAGTGATATAAGCAGTCTAATGTATGTAAATAAGTAAATTTCAAGCAAATATAAATTATTTTTTAGAATATGGTTTTAATTTGTTTTGACATAGAAGTGTTTTTATAAATTCTAATAATCTAAATTGTTCTCTTTTCCCAATTATATTTTAATTAACAAAATATGAAAGTTATAAGAAGGAGTTAATATTCAATTTGTTTGTTTCAGTTTTGAATTGTTTAAATAAAAATTAATTATTTAATGAAATATAACAATCTAGTCTTTAGTTTTCTTTTAGTAATTTTGATCATTTTGTATTTTTGAATACCTTATACGTCAGAATTTTTGCATCAGGTTTTATATTATTATCTAATGTATCGTTCTTATAGTATCTAGTGAAATAAACGTACAAAAAAAAAACGAAAATTATTTAAATTCTTTAACTTTTGCAAATAATATAAAAAAATTATTGCCAATTTGATGGCTCCACGAACTTTTTGTTTCCAATTCAGCTACAAGTTCTACTTGCCCTCTAAGTAATCTACGTTTTTCTGCTAATACTGCTGTATTTTCTTTTTCGCAAATCATTCGTTTGTTGTTCTTTTCATTTTCTACAGGAGCATCAGCCTTAGAAGAAGTAGGAGGACTGGATCTAATTGCTTCAACATTAGATTTACTTTTTACTTCATTGGTTGTTGCTGTGGATGCTAAAGAATCTACTTTTCTCTGTGTTTAATTCTTCGTTTAACAAGTTACTTTCCACTGGAGTAGTTGAATTCAGAATGGTCTAAATTATGTGTTTCTTGATTTGCTTCTTTTTCCTTGTGAGCTTCTATTTTTCTTCCCTCCACATTGAAAGCATTCGACACCATTTCTTTCCCGTGGATATTTTTTATTTCTTCTCCGAGATACTTTGTTCTTTCAATAAACTGAAAACTTCAGGAGTGATCAAAGCTTGCTCATACAATCCTTCCACAACCGCAGCATGCAACATGATATACGGCCTGACATCATCTCCTGACAAAAAAATAAGTTGAGTAGAAACAAGCTTTCCTTCAACCGGAGATCCAATTGCAGACCTCAAGTAAATTTTCCCACTTGACTGCAACATTTCTTCTGGCACCACTGACTTTTGCAGTACTGTAATTTCAACTCCACCAACAATGATTCCTTGTAACTTATTATCTCCTATATTTAAATCAATTCGTAAAAATTCACCATCCTTTTCACTGAGTGGAATTTCCCAATCGAAACTTGCATTAACTATTTTAATGCAAATTTCACTTAACCCTTTCTTGCTTACTTCTTCAATTTCACTTCTAATAGAAACTTGAGATACTGTATTCACTTGAGGGAAAATTTCTTCAAATGATCTTGACGTGCAACATTTTAATACCTTTTTACCTTGAGCGCAATTCGCGGTATCACTGTTGCCACTGTCATTGTATTGCCAACTTCTTGTTTTTGTTTTGTATGCTCGTTTTTCTATTAATTATAACTTTTGGTTTGGCAACGTCTTCATTCTGTTTACTTTATCAGTTTTAGTTACGAATTTGAAAATATGTTACGTTTTCTGGCTATGTCTGCCGTTATAAATATTTCTTGTAAATAGCTATTTGTGTTTGTGCAGTGAAATCCAATGTTGTGCTTCAAATAAAGGATTAAAACTTTAAAAAGTTTTACGATTTATGACAACTATTTCCGAAACGATTCTGTGGTCGTGGGTCTGGGTTCTTTTGATAATTATAATATTCTTTCTTTTTAAAAAACTTTTATTTCTAACTTCAGCTGGAAAAGGTTTCTTTACAATTTCGTTCTGCTTCGTTCCATGTGGGGCTGAAGTGAATTTGGTATAGTTATGGGAATTATTTGCAAAACCTTTTGGTATCGAAACTAAGAAATTATCAATTTCCCTTACCAATTCAGGGATTGGAAGCCAATTTTCAGCCTCTTTTAAAAATATTTACATGAGTAGGCAAAGTTTCTTTTATTTTGTCAGCTACAATAAGCTCTTTAAGCTTAGCAAATGTTTCTACATCTCTTCATTTTAAATACAGTTCTAATGCAGCTTTCACCCGGGACGCATACTCATTGTGTAAA
Organism: Latrodectus elegans; assembly: GCA_030067965.1. Lineage (NCBI taxonomy): Eukaryota > Metazoa > Arthropoda > Arachnida > Araneae > Theridiidae > Latrodectus > Latrodectus elegans. Next base: position 24,771,673 of record CM057818.1, read on the forward strand.
CAAGAATCAAAAGTCTTCTTGTGCTGTAAAGGAGTTATTCTGTGTTCCCTTAAAATGAAATATTTGATTTTATCATACTGATCTAAATCTTCAGATAGCATTCAACAACATAGCACTTATTCCTGATTAAAACACTGTAAAATAATTTTCCCTTCACACTGTTCGGGTACTTCATAAAGCTTGAGCATACTTTCGGCATGATTGAAAAAGAAGGGCTATTCTTCTGCTCGTTCTGGGGGATCTAAAATTACCCTTTTCATTATATTTATATAACTTAGAAAGGTGTTTCCTAATTTATCTCGCCCATATTCGACAGTGCTTTCCGAATTGCTCTCAGAGCTTCCCTTTCTTTTAATTCTAATTCACGCATTTTAAGTTCATGCTCACGTTCTCTTTGTTTCTCTTCTAATTCACTTTGCCTTTCTTCTCCTTCTAATTCACGTTGTCTTTCTTCTCCTTCTAATTCACGTTGCCTTTCTTCAGCTTTGGCTTTCTCTCTATCCGAACGGAAATTATTGTATTTATTAATTCTCGAACACAAATGACTATTCAAAATGTTTAGATTGTGTAATCACATTTTTTTAAATCTATTATTTTTGCGTCCGGAGGAATCTGTTCTCCTGACTCACTAGCCAATATTAACAGATCCTCCTTTCGAGCTTTACCCAAGAATGCAAAGGCCATTTTAACAACTAATGTTATCGCAAATTACCAAATCTTAAATTATCAGTTATTAAAAATAAAACATTTAAAATCACACAAATCATACCTTTCATTTGTTGAATCAAACACTTTCGTTTACTTAGTGCACACACACACACACACACACAAAAAAACTTATATAATTTATTCTAATACTAAATTTAAAAATTTATATTTTCGATTTTCATTTCAACTCACTATAAAATTTTAATTAAATCATACACATTTATGGATAAAAACAATTCTAAACAAGCTAAAAGAATATGCATATACGAATAATAATTCTAGTTTAAGCATTTCAAATTAAATAAAACATTATCGCAGAAGATCATTAAGCATAACAACTTAAGTCAATAAAATGATAAAATAACTTTTAGTAATATGCATTTATATATATGTGTGTATTTATATAGTATATTATTTTACTTTAAAAATATTATGAATCAGAGCTATCCAAACAACCAAAAACTATTATTCACCTTTGCAAGAACAATTACTTTCAAAATATAAAATAATTTCAAATTTTCCCTCTCAAAAATGTTTTAAACCTTCGGTTTTGATTTAAAATTTAAACTTAGTTACTTTACATAAATAGTAAATACAATTATAGTAAATAATTAATATACCTTATAACATTGAATAATTTTAAACACGTAATTAATAAACAATTAAAAAACATTTAAACTTTCTTAAAATAATTTCTTATTCCATAAACTTATATCATTTACGTAATAAACAACAGAATGATCATGAAAATTCTAAGCAAAATCATTTATACTCTATTATATCACTTTAAACCAAAAGAACGCTTCAACAATTCACTATTCAATAATACAGAAGCTTTTAAATTGATGCACATAACTCAAGAAATTGAGAATTAGCAATAGCATTATTATTCGACATAAATTTTCCAAAAATATTTGATTTAAAAAATCAAAATTTTATATATATATATATATATATATATATATATATATATATATATATATATATATATATATATATATATATATATATATATATATATATATATATATATATATATATATATATATATATATAGATAGATAGATAGATAGATAGAGATATATATATACATACACTACTGGCCATTAAAATTGCTACACCAAGAAGGCGACATGCTACAGACGTGAAATTTATACGAAAGGAAGAAGGTGCTGTGATATGCAAATGATTAGCTTTTCAGCGCATTCAGACAAAGCATGCGCCAGTAGCGACACCTACATTGTGTTTAAATGAGGAAATTGTTCAGACGGTTCCTCATACACAAATTGCATTCGAATGTTGTTGCCTGGTGAAAAGTTGTTGTGATGCCTCCTGCAAGAAGGAGAAATGCGTACCAGCACGTTTCTGACTTTGATAAAGGTCGAATTGTAGCGTACCGGGATTGCGGTTTATCTTATCGCAGTATTGCTGCTCGCGTCGGTCGAGATCCAATGACTGTTAGCAGAATTTATTCGAGCCCTGCGAAACCCTACGTTTCAGCAGGATAATGCCCGACCGCATGTTGCTGGTATTGTACGGACCTTCCTTGATACGGAACATGTTCGGCTGTTGCCCTGGCCAGTACGTTCTCCAGATCTTTCACCAATAGAAAACGTCTGGTCAATGGTTGCCGAGCAACGGGCTTGTCACCAAACGCCAGTCACTACGGTTGATGAACTGTGGCATCGTGTCTAAGCTGCATGGGCATCTGTACCTGTACATGCAATCCAATCTCTGTTTGACTCAATGCCCAGGCGTATAGCTGCTGTTATTACTGCCAGAGGTGGTTGCTCTGGGTACTGATTTCTCAGGATCTATCCAGCCAAATTTTTTGAAAATTTAATCACTTGTTATATTTAGTATAATATATTTGTCCAATAAATATCATTTTGTTATCTGCATTTCTTCCTGGTGTAGCAGTTTTAATGGCCAGTAGTATATATATATTTAATTATATCACCAGTTAGAGAAAAAAAACTTTTCTGAATAATTATGAACAAATATCAATAACCAATAATATTTCGAAACCAGTATCGAACCTTAAATATTTTCTGAATTAAATTAAACATTATAAATATTTATTTTTGTCTTGATGTTTCAAATATTTAAACAATTTTATTAATTTATTACATTTAATTCTTAAGCAAAACCCTCCAAAGAAACCTAAGAAAATTCTAAATGAAAAGTTCCCATAAATCATACATAATTAAAGCAAATATTGGCCCTTAATGGAATGAGAAGCAATCACAATATTGCAGACTCACTACTTTATAGACACTTTTCTATCATTAGCATCCCATCATTTTGTATTAATCCCAAACACATCCTAGAGTCAATGCGCCAAAATGTGATGGTTCCACGAACCTATCGTTTCCAGGATCGTTCAGTGAAACCAAAATATCTTCACTTTTACCTTACATTTATTTTAAATTAACAAACATAACATTAATTATAGACACGACCATAAATTTAGATGGTTCTTTCTACATTATTCGAAACACGTGTATTTTACATTGCCTGGAAGCGGTACTTCCGCTACCACTCGTTTTTACACAACCACAACGTTTTTCTCACTCAGACACACTCCCACTGTATCTCTTGTGTCTCTTACATCGGCACATTACGAAATTGAAAGTTCTCGTCTGTTAAGTGCTTGATTTTCACATCCAATACCATCGTGCCCTACAGATTATTGCATGTTTTATTCTAAAGCCCGCCACACACGATAGGGTTTTTTGTACATTGAAAAAGTTGTACCGTGTGTGGGGAAGTTGGACAGGTTCAAGAAAATTCAAACAAGCTCTGATTTTTCTTCCAACACAGGAAGTAAGCAATTGCTTCCTGTTGTCGCGTGTCTTCCCCACAGGGTTGCAAATTATTTCTTGGCGACACTTGGGAAAATTAATATTTGAATTTTCTCATTTACTGAAACTTAGATTCACGTTTTACAACACGTCACGAACATTAGATCCCTTTTTTAAAAATGTCCATGAAACAAATGTTGCAGGAATTTATTGAAGTCTATAAAGATGAGCCTTGTTTGTAGCAAATAATGAGTGTCGATTACACAAATAAAATAAAAAGAAAGTTAGCTTACGAAAAATTATTAGAAATATATAAAAAGATAAATGAAAAGGCTTCAATTAAGGAAATAAAGGAAAAAATTAATGACCTCTGTAGAGAGAAAAAGAACCTATAAAAGGGAAAAATCAATGAATCGAAAAAAAATGGCGTAAGCACGGAGGATGCATATGCATGCCGACTTTATGGTACTTAGAATATTTATCATTTCTGGACGAAACTGTACTTTCACGTGCTGAAGTATCTTCCATTAATTCGGACACAAGTTTTGTTGAAAATGGTGATGAAATAAGTTACATTAATTTATTTTGTAAAATTATTCTCGATCTGAATGAATATATATAATTACACACTTAACGTAAAATTTAACTACAAAATTTTATAATAAGCTTTATTAGAAAACAATATATTTTTTATTTTAGAATGCTTACAAATCTTCAAAATGAACATCTTAAAATTTTTATTTTCTATATTTTTAAATATGAATTAAGTTTAAACAATAATATAAAGGTATTATTTGAGATTATTCAGTTGTTTTCTTTAAATATATTCTTTATACAATTAAACAATAATAAAATTAGATAATTAAAAATAACTAATTGATTAATAATAACAAAAGGAAGTTATTTACCGTTTAGCGAAATTAAATGTACTTTCAGTTATGATTTATCATTTGGCAAATTTTAATTTGTTTCCCTTTTATTTAAAAATCTTTAAAGAAAATATTATAAAATCTAAGAATACTTGGATAATAGATAACAAATTAATTGATTCTATAGTTATTAATAAATAATAATAATTAATACTAAACTTTTTGATGTACTAACGTGGCTCTGTAAATAACACCACTTGTCAGAAAGCGCTAAGTTGCACTTAATGGTTCATGAGAACTTAAAGATGAGAGCATGGATGTATCTTTTCTTATAATGAAAGGTGTTACCTTATCCAACAACGTTGCATACAATTTTTCATTCATCCTCATGTAATTAAAGAAATCTTTATCTTCCGACTGTATTTCTGTAATCAAATTTAGATGTGAAAGAGTTTCACGCTAGAGCAACCAATTTTTTGCCCATTTCTTTTTCTTTATTGTTTGCTTTCTTTTCACAATCATCACAGTCCAAAGCAACAGCCAATAATACTTCTGTGCTTATAATTTACTCATATTACTTAACTTACTATGAATAATATTTAAATGGCAGACGTTACAAGCAGACAAATGAGTACAACAATAAAAACTAAAAAGACACATAAATACGTCAAGTCATAAAAGTGACTGAAAAACTCTTTTAAATGATTGAAATTTTTAGCGATTTTCGATTTCCATTTATAAGGCACACATTTTAAGCCAAAAACAATAAATGTTGAAAAATGGCACCCTTAAAAATAACTTCCCACTCCAGATGTGCCTCCCCTACTGTGGTCAGCAGAATTTGAGGGAAGTGTGTGCTTTTAATTACTTTATGCCCCCTCCCTCTCAGGAGAGATGTACAAGAATTTCTCTCCCAGAAGTTTTAAGTCTCAATAACATCTTTCACACAATTACACTTTATATTCCTTATTTTTTTGATACATTTAATGATTTTTAGTAAATAAAATGGATATAAAAATCAACATTTATAGTTTTCTCATCCCTGTCGGGTCCCTTCTTTGTTTGATAAGGACGGGGCTCAAGTGAAGTTAATTTAATCCGCAAAGTGAAAAAAAATTTTAATCAAAATCATTAGATTTTTTTTACTGTGATAAATATTTTCTATTTCTTAAGCAAGAATTCAAATAAATAATTCGCTGGTTTGACACCATAAAATGATAAACATTTGAAGAACTATTGGCTACATGATAGAATGTGGTTGTTTTAGTTACATATATATTATTTTTTTCTAGGCTTTTCATTAAAATATATATCATTCTTTGCTATCATTAAAGCAATGAATTTAAAGTACCTTTATGTCACAATAAAAAGCGATTAAAAGAAGAACATAAAACATTTGTAAATGAACAACATTCAAATATATTATTTGGTGTCACTTTGGTGGAATTTCCACCCATTTTCCTCTTTGATGGGATTTTAATCATACGTCAAATGTTTTTAAGATATATATATCATTTAACAAGATCTAAATTAGAAAATAAATTTTCTAACGTACAAATAACTGAGCTACTTAACAAATAATAAGAAAAATCTAATCAGAAGCTATATATTAAAAAAAAAAATAGGTAAAATTTTCTTTTTTTGGGGAAAAATATAAACAACCAGAGATTGGTAAGGAATTATTTCAGCAGCTAAGTGACATCTAAAATACGTGCATAAGGCATCATAATATATATCACAGTGCATTAATACATACAAAATTTATCGATTAACAGTCGAATATTGACGTTTTGCAGATGTAGAATTGACGTAAAAATAAAATCTAATTGGATGTTGATTTGATATCATATTGGATGAGTACATTGATTGCATTACAGTGTTATGACGATACACATTTTGTATATTTGGGGGTATCAGTTCACTGACAAAGGTAGTTGGATAAATAATGAAGTATTACAAAATATCTATGAAGTTTATGAAAAACCTGTATTGTAAATTGAAATACCAAAATTAAAATACCATTTAGAATCACAACAATCAAAATTTTTATATCAAATAGTATGTGTCACGAGTTTTATACAAGAGCATATATAAGTACAAAATCAAGTTATAAAAAATTTAAAAAAAACTTTTAAAAATTTTCACACACACAAGCTATCCTACTGTTGCATATGGAAATGAGGACTTAATTACTGTCTCAGATTTTAATAGACACAAACTTGATGTTTACCAGAACAGGATGTTGCTTCTAATCATTGGAGGAGCTAAATCAACTCCTCTTGTTGCTATGGAACTGCAGACAAAATTGGAACCCTTGGGTGACAGATGAAATAGAAATGCTACGATTCTTGTTGAAAGAATCTAAAGAGTAAAGAGAAATTTTCTACGAAATTACAGCCCATCGGTTGAAAAAACTCATAGATAGTTTCTTTCAAATAAAAATGATCTCTATGACACTTATGATATCCCTATCCTAGATAGCAAGGTTTTTCCAGGGGAATGGAATTCTGTTGTGGATCTAGATAGGTTGGAGGTACATCTAGATCTTGTAAGGGGAGTTAAAAAACAGTACAATGTACAGAGTGAGTTGAAAAGGGCTGCAATTGACAGCAGATATCCTTCTGAGGATTGACACCATATTTTCACAGATGGTTCTGCAGAGAATGCTATAAAAATGCCGCTGCTGGAGTGTATTCAAAAGATTTTAGTATAAGCTTCCCTCTGTGGGGAAATACTGCAATAATTTTGATGGCGAGCTTGCTGCTGTATAGCTCATGCAATTGACAAATTAAGAAGTATCCATGATCAAAAAAGCTGTTTTACTTTATTGATTCACAAACTATTATTTCGCTTTCTTATCTCAGTTATAATAATAATGCACTAGCCCATTCTTGCAGAATGAAGTTACATGAGCTCATTAAAATCAAGGACCGCGTTGCTCTTTAATGGATCTCGAGCCACTGCAAAAGCTGGTTCCCTGTATGATCCAGTCAAATCCCCCTTTGCCTTTGCGTAACATCAAAAGTGTAATCCTTAGTAAATTAAAGTATGAAGGTTTCCCTTTATGCTGATGCTGCTATGGACAGGCAGCGGAAAACTCTACTTGATGGGAACAATAAAATCCCTACCTCCTTACCACGAGCTGTTGGTGTCGTTTGTTTCCGGGAGAGCACTGGACATGACTATCTACAAAGGCATCTGCATCGAACAGATGAAATGGACTCTGCTCGTTGTCCATTGTGCAATCAGGATGGTATGGGTGGTGCTCACCTCAAGAACTGCTCTGAAGTTTTAAAGCTTATCACTGACAACTCTTTTGAGGCTACTAAAGTAATCACATAAAGCCTCCCAGATAAAGAAAAATTATTCAAACAGGAAGTAATGAAACCTAAAATATTACATTTTATCGAAAGTTTTCTTGTAACCATGTTTAATGACTTTAACAAAAACATTTATAATATACATGTTCCAAAATCAGATACCTTTTTTCTATGGGCTGTTGTTGCATCAGCATGCTTCCTGTACCCAGCCCTGAGTTGAGCTCTACCAATGAAGTGGAAACAGATGAGTGGGAGCCTTTCTAATGAGGCGCTGTGACCAATATGACCTTCAATACTTGACCAGTCAGCCCGAGCAATATTGTTTCAATTTGAAAACTTTGTGACTGCTATCTATTGAACGCTTTTAGCAAAAATGACGGATCTTCGGCGAAGCCGGGATTCGAATTCACTGCTTTCTTATAATGAGAACGACGTCCTAACCAATCAGGCCAGCACGAACTCTTAAATCCATGAGTGTCATTCAAGGAATGAAAAAATTTTCGTAGACAACAATATTAATTGAAATCTTCGAGTGAAAAGACAATTGAAAGTTTAAGTGTAACAACTGACACCGTAGTGAAAATTTATGAGGGATTTAATATTTGCAGAACTTAATATTTGAATCACACTAATTCAAAGGGGATTCTATACTTTCCGCCACTGAAAATAAAACGCTAAGGCGAAATTGCCAGAAAGTGACGAAACTCGGCAAACAGAGAAAGACGACAACGAACAATAAGTGATCTGTATTTCGAAATGATATGTATAATACAGAGCTAGAGCAGTGTCGGGTCAGCAGGCTGTAGGACCATGTCTCCGTGTATCGTGGGCGGCAATATTTGGAGAATCATGTCTAAGCACAAAATCAATAAAAGTACGTATAGTGTCCTGAGTAATGGCTTTTCATTCACTGTTAACCATTTGCCAAAGTGCGTCTTCTGAATGAGGCAGGGTCTACAAATGGCGTCCAATCATATCCCAAACATTTTCGATTGGTTAGAGATCTGACGAATACGATGGCAAGGGAAGCAGCTGTGCAACTTGCAGGATATATTGGCTGATGCGAAGAATGTGCGATTGGGCATTATCCTTTTGTTAAAAGGCATTGGGTACCCCTGAAGGTAGGAGAGTGTCACTGGCCGCAGCATTTCATCACGTAAAGTTGGGATGTCATAGTGTCGTGAATACGAACTAGAAGTAACCTGGAATTGTAAGCAATGGCTTTGCAAACCATTATCCGTGTTGTCCCGTGATGGGGCATTCTAATATTGCTGCAGGATTGGGCCTGACTTTACGTCGAAGCCGCACTCGTACGTGGCGACTATCACTGAAGAAACAGAAGCATGACTTTCTTCTCTTTCTTCAGTGACTTTCTTCATAATTTGGGAAGACAATTCTATGCCACTCCGTTGTCCACATAACTTTAACCCAATACTATTTCAGACCTTGATGTCTGCTGTAGGGTTAATGGCAATCTTCTTAATTAAAGCCACGATCTCATGCCACCAATCGATGACAAATGGCTCTGCTCGATATGAGAGTATCCAAGGTGTCTTGCACATGCTGCAGAATTTCGGCAGACGTGCTTTGCGATGCCACCACCGCCTCCTGTCTGACGCGTCGATCTATACTTTCTAACGTCATTCTAACTGCACCGGCACTCCTCTAATGTTCCGCAGTTCCTTGTTCCAACCACCTTCTCCTCAGTCAGTGTACTGTAAAAGTGTTCAGAGGTCTGTCAGCTGTGATTTACAGTATCAATTTACCCTCTTCTCAGTCCATTCTCCACGTAAACTCGTCTTCCTGAAGAACTGACACCATAGATGATAGCCTAGCATTCCCTGCAATATAGGACATCCTTTGTGACAAGAACAAACTTTCAACGATTATTTTCTAAGTACTAATAACGGTGCTAGTATTGCCCACCACTCTGCAGATTCCTCATCTTATATTTTATTCTACATTGGAGAGCTGCGCATTTCACATCATTAGCATAACTCGGTATGATGCGTCTACCTTGAAATTTGCATAATTATCTTTGCACTTCTTCTTGGTGTGGCATATTTAATGTCGGACTGTGTATTAGCATCGAAAAATATCAAAAATGCAACTCTAAGGGGGGGGGAATGATATCAAAGTCAAATTTATTTCACAGATCTCACGCTCATGGATATTCAGTATAAATAATAAATTTAGTGAAAGTACAGTTAAGAATACTATAAAATTAGCAATCTTTTCTCACTATTAATAATCATTGTTATAAAAGTGTCTATTTGTAATAGACTTGACAGAACGAAATTTTGCTGTGGAATACATGTCCGTTCTTCTTCTATGAGTCAACTAAATTGGTTTGGTTTACCAATGCGTGTTGTACTCAATTTCTTTAATCAGTTACAAGATGTCAGGAATGAAGATATAACTCAGAAGGCTGTTAAGAAGTCTCGTGTACAACAAATGAATGAGTTTATCCACCGGATATACTAGAAAATAAGAAATCCGAGTAGTTAACAAAATTAAGTTGGCATGTGATTCCATTGAAAACACAAATGTGATCCATTCCATATAGCTATACTTTACCCTTTATTATATCATTAGATTTCGTTGTTTTAAGGTTCAATAAAGAAATATAATCCTAAAACAGATCATCGCGCATTTTTTTCAGATATGAGAGGTTTTCCTCTAGGGTTTACATATTCTGAAACAAGATTCCTGAAACTTGTTCCCACTGCCAATATCTGCCAACTAAATTCTTTAAAAATAACAGTTTAATTTTGAACTACGCTCATATGATGATGTCGATGCTTGCACCTTCCTCTCCATGCTTCATGTCCCAACAGTTTAGGAGCATTGGATGGTACAAAAATGCCAAAATATATAAGCTTTCTTAATATGACAATTTTAAGGTATGTCAGCTATCGAATGTTTCTTACCAATCGAGCGAAGAATTTTTCTAATATGCTACATCTATGATACTCTCAAATGAAATTCAATGCCATCTTCAAGGTGACGTGTTTGTAACAACGATGCAATATCCCAACGCTATTATTTGTAAGAGGTGACTTTTCAAATTTTTCTGTTGAAGAATTTAACTTATTTTATGTTGTTGTTACACCAGCATTGTAACCAGCCCAGAGTAGGGCTCTATCAGTTAATGGAAGCAGCCGGGGGGGGGGAGTCTTCATAATTTACAGGAAGGGATCAAGAAAAAGACACCTAATACTTAATCTGCTATCCCCAGAGGAACATTTCACTTAGAGGACATTGCCACCAACGATATATTTAACGTGCTCTAGCCGCCTTTTGTAAACACGAAGTATCTTCGGTTAAACTCGGACTCAAACTCACTAACTTCCAATAATGAGAACAATGCCTAACTACTCAGACCATAGCGGGCAGCAACCTATTGTATGTAATTATAACATATATTATGCATTGAAGTATATATAGTTATGCAATTAAATGTATCTAGCAAAATTTAATTTGTTCTTGTAATTGGAAAGGAAGAGCTCAAATGGGTGAAACTTGGAATTAATTCGCTTTCGAAAAAAATTAACTAGTGATACTTTTCTCAACCATTTAGATCTTTTAACTCATCCACTGAAAATATTAAATATTTTATTTCAAACTTTAGACACGTGTTCTTTTAATGTGATAATAAAAATTAAAATATCTTTAACAGTATAATGTATTAATTTAACGCAATAACAATATACATTAACTTAATATGCCTACAAACTACTTTAAAATTATAAAAAGTAATTTTTAATTTACTGTACATTTGCAGTAGCAAAATATTAATTCTTTCATCTAACTTTATTACATTAGTGAATTTACTACTATATGATTTCGTATGAATCCAGCTACTATATTTTGGTTTTCAATTCAGTTGTTAGAGAGTTCGACTCCCAGCTAAAGAGAGAATGTTTGCAGTATCCTAGAATATACTGTAGAAATAAATTTAAAATAAATCGAAACATTTTGTATGTTTAAATACTACTCGTGATTTAAAGTACCTCCCAAAGCTCGCTATGAGAGACTGTTTGAAACAAGAATTTTTCTTTTTTTAATTCATTCAATAATCTCAAATTTAATGTGATCTTTAAAATAATATTTTTTTATTCATAAAAAAATGTATTAATAATACAGTAGATCTTCCAAAAATATTAAATCAAAAGAAAAGCATTGTAATTTTAAATAAACCTTAATTCGCTAGATATCTGCACTAGTTTTTCAATGTTTAGAAATTCATATTGGAAATTTATTTACGAAAATTATTTTAACAAGATTACTAGATGGCAGCACTAGGTTTCGTATTCTAAGTTTTAGTATAATCTAAGCACGAGATACACAAGTTGCAAATTTAATTCTCAAACATAAAACTATAGTCTCAGGAAATATATTATTTTAAGAAATTTCTCTGAAATTAATAAGTTAAAATGCTGCTATTTAAATAATTCACAATTCATTAAATTTTTAAACAATTCACTGAAATTATACGCAATTTTCCCCGAGGATATCTGTATTTTAACTCAAAAATTTTATATTTAATTATGAATATTCTTTTAATTTTAAATAATATAAAAAAACAAAAATAATCAATTAAATGCAAAACATAGAAGCTCTAATTGGCGATTACATCACTTCACACACATAAATCTAAATACTACACATGGAACTGATTGAACTGGATCCTGAATTTATAAAGGCCGAACTGAATTTTTATTTTAGTCAACAGTTATGAATACAAAATTTTCATAACAATCGCTATCTCTTGGTAACATTAAGAGCTAATACTCAATTATGTTTTTAGACACAAGTTATCTCAGACAATGAAACAACATAGTGTCTGTCAAAATATCTTACAGCGAATTTCCTGTTGTTATTAATTTTATGGCATCAAAAAATACTGAAATGTATAAAATATAAAAACAGCCTTATACTTTTTTATATCAACCTCAGTTTTATAAAATTCATCAGAGGAAAAGTTTCATATAACAGGCATACACGTGAATAATGTTATTAATAATCAATGTAGTTTTAGAATTATTTCACTGAGTTTAATAAATGCATCAAGTAATAATTCATGATTTTCAAGGAGTAAAATGGAAATTCTAGGAGTTCCATGAAGCCTACACACTGTCTAAATAAGAGCTTGAGAAATAATGAATTTTTTGTCTCACACACTTCCATTAATAAATTGCTAATAAAATGATCACTAAATTCAGATAACAAAAAATTAGTTTCTTTCATTGTGTGTCAAAAAGTTGTTTGTGAAGATGACCCTAGACCATCATGTTCAAAATAATTTTTTATTGTATCTGATGTTTATTTTAAATAAAATAATGTATGCACATACTACACACGATTCTTTTTTTAGTTTTATTTTATTCCCTTAAATTCAAAATATAATTTCAACTGAATGCAGTAGTTTATGTGCCTTAACTCAATTTATAAGTTTTTATGTTATTTTAATCTGTACTTTCATTCATTTGAGCGACCTTGATCCTCTATTAGTACAGAATAATGAGGTTCTATATATATATATATATATATATATATATATATATATATATATATATATATATATATATTCAAATAAAACAACAGAAACAACTTGTAAAGAAAATGTTTTATTTCTATATACACTATACAAAATCTGCTTTACTCCATGCACTATGTTACAGTTAATATGTACATTATATATATATAAAACGAATCAAATGAAAGAAATGCTTCTTCTGAAAAATCCCTCAAAAAAATGGAGCTTCAGCAATGAATAAAATTTTAAAGTGAGTTTTTTTACAGTCACAAAAAAAAATATAAACTTAATACACAAAATAATAGTACTTCACCACAGTATGTGGCTTCAATTGCAAATGCTTTTACATATTTTTGTAAAACGGATTACTTAATTCCACAAAAGACTAGAAAATTAAACTTCATAAATTTCAAACAATATAAAAAAATTACTTATATATTCACAAAGATTAAAAGCACCACACTGCATATTCATTATCACAATGCAGTCTTGTTTTATATCTAATGTTAAAGACTATAAATTTGGAAATTGTCTAGACAGTACATGTATGCATATTTTTATACATATTTGGAAAGCAATCACCACTTGATTTTGCATTGAAAATTTCAAATATAGATTTTTTTAATCATATGCTTACATAGTATATAATATATTTCAAAATTCTTTATAAATCACATGAAAAAAAAACATATAATTCACAATCATAAAATGTTTATAGAAATATTTATATTATAATTATTTTGATTAATATTTATTAAACAATTACAGTGTGTGTGTGTGTGTTACTTTTAAATGAAACAAATTATTCTTAAAAAATCCATTTTCTTTAACTGCATCGACTCAAAATTTTTTTAGTGGTTACCAATATAATATAGTTTAAATTAAAATGAAAACATAATTTAATTCATGGAAATAACAATGTGAGAATTCAATTAGAATAATCTAAAAATTATAAACTCATAAAAATTATAAAAACTTTATCTTTAAAATGAATATATATTATTTTCTTCTTATGAGCAATAGTAAAAGCAACTTGTTAATTTTTAGTTTATAAGCAATAAATAGATATTATAAGAATGAAATTCGAATTAATATTCAAAAGGTAAAAAAATCACTGCAGCTAAATCAATTTGACCTGAGCACAGTTTTTATTGTTCACCTGCAATTCCTGTTAGTGATTAGTACTGTTTACTATATACATTACATCCAGATGAATAATTTAGTTTTCAAAAATCTTCTCACTGGAGTTGTAATATTAAAATAAAATTTTTTATCACATAACAATTTTCTATCCCTCAATTAAATGAATAACTAAAGTACAAATAGTTAGTTTATCCTAAGTGAAACAAAAAGAAAAGTTAGGTTTCTTTTTATCAGTTAGTTAACAAAGAAATAAAATGTATATATTTCATATACTATTTTAACTTCAATTAGGATAAACACAATTAAAATCTGGCAGATTACTGGCCAGTTGCAAAAAATATTACAGAACTCATCAGGTTGTTCTATTTCTAATCACATTTTGACAGACAGTGGGACACAGAATGAAATGCAACAATGATTTATGAAGTAAATTTTATGTACAGAGTGAGGAAAACTGCCTTTTCAATAAGATTCTTCATCTTTGCACATCTGGATGGAGGGCACTGTGCAGGAATAGTTGGTGAGCAGGTACACGACCGCTTCGTAGGTGGCCATCATAATAGCCGTGTTGGGAATCTGCCGAACCAGCTGAGTGGCCAAACCACGGTACAATCCATGGTAACCTTCCTCCTTGTAGACCAGCATCAGAGTCTGGAAGAAGGATTTATACTTGTCCCCAACTTGGCGCAACCTTGTTCTGACAACCTCTGTTAAAAAGTTTCTGATTATCACCAAAGCATGTTTGATCGCTTTAATTAAATGTTGCTTTAAAAATTTTAACATAAATAAAATGTTAACATAAAGCAATACCAAAAAATAAAAACAAAATGCTATTTGCAATACATTTTTGATAAAAACATTAAAATAATTCAGTGGCAAAATAAATTTTGGTTGAAAGATTTCAGTTAAAATATTTATAGATAAAAATTATTTTTATCATACTCTTCAAAATAGATCCTTTATGATAAAAATTTTATAGGGACAATTAAAAAAGTGCTATTAAAATTTTATAAAATTGCCACACAAGATATGAAAATTGAAAATTATTAAAAATAAACTGTAATAAACTAATTATAAGATTGTTTGAGAGTGGTGTAAAATTAAAGTTTTTATTTCCCCCTCTTGCTACAAAAAAAAAGATTTTTTCTGCATATTAAAGCTAGATTATTAAAGGAAAATTTGGAGACACTTTACATACAAACTCTGGTAGAAGTTTTTCCAATAATCTAGTAATAAGTTCTAATGAATGTCATATTATTTGAAGAATATTAGTTTCTTACATTGAAAAAACTTAAAATTTGGTAACATATTAGATAAATTAAAATAAAATAAACCATGAGCATTAATTAAAATAATGCAAAACAGAACAAGATTACTAGTTTCACTATTTTTATAACATGTGCATCAATTAATAATATTAAGAAATCTCACCATGGGGATAAGCTATGCACGAAGCACACGTTTTGGATATGGCACCAGCACACATGAATTCCACAAAATCACGGGTTGACTTCCGGTCAGATTGGTAACAGCCTCGTCCTTCCTTTAGCTTTGCCTTGATGAATTCATAGATGACGAAGTGGACAATCGTTTCTGAGATGCCAAAGTAGGAAGCAGTGATGCCCTTGTAGAACCCGAGAATTCCCTTGGAGTTGTAGATGTCTTTAATGCACTGCAGGGTTGTAATGCTACCATACGTTCTGCAAAAAACTCTTTTACTTTATTCCAAAAATAAACTATAGAAACTCCAGCAGTGAAAAAAATATAATCGCTATCAAAAATATACACATTACATAGCACTGCACTGAGAATTTTATGCTAAATATATTGGTATAATACTTTTATTGTTTCCAGTTAACACAAAAGCAATTCCTTGTTTAACATTTTCTACATTTAACACTAAGTTTTATTTTTGAAATTCTGGAACATAAAAATTATTCTGTGTTAAAATTTCTTAAATTCACGTTTTATTTCTAAGTTGTAAATAAAATGATTTTAAAAATTAAATTTTTCACAAAACATGTTATTACAACTGTCCATTTTTGTTCCCTTATTGACAAATAAATTTTTTGCAGTTGACAAAAGAATATATGAGTAAACATCACTCCAATAACACAGAAAATACTTTTTTTATAATGGTTATCACTGAAATCTATTTTGACTTAGTTAATTTTACTCAAATTGAAAGTAAATAAAATGTATAGATGCTTTAACCACTCAAAAATAAAATAAGTAAAGAGGCAACTTATCAGTTGAAATTCAAATCAATTAATAGAAATAAAATCATCAAAATACTATAAATGCATAAGTTATAAATTTTTTTAAATAATTTGTCAAACTACACAGCTAAATCTTAACATTTTAGACAATTAATGCTCAGTTTAAATACAACAATTGAACTTAACTGCTTTTATGAATTATATATAATTAAAATGAATTTGAGAAATTGTTTAAAATCTAAGCTTTATTTAGGCAGCGTTTGTAAAATTGGATAGTAATACCTTGTGGGAAATTAAGTTAACATTTTTGCCAATAAACATTTTAAGAATCAATCCTAAAAATTATTCCAGATTGGTTTATATCCTTTATCCAACCCCTCTTTAAATTCTTTAAAAAGAATGTATTGTTTACATTTAAGAAAATTTTTATACTTCATAAAATAATGCAGAATATTTTTGAAGCAATCATAAAATTCTGCTCATTTTGACAATCAAAATAAGAAGGAAAATTCAAGCTGTTGTTTTTTCACTCAATTAATTATATTTTATCTTCAAGATTTTAGAGTATTAATATATTTCACTTCTGGGCTAACATTTTTAAACTATAATAGAGTTCATTAAAAAAAAAAAAAAAAAAAAAAACCAATACACAATTAGCTTAAAGAAGTCATCAAAATTCAGAGTACTGTTTCCCAATAATATAACAAACAAATATATTATAAACAAACATGGATGATATGTGAAAATATACACTTGCCAAATTTCTAATACATTTTACAAATTTTCAATGTGTGTGCCTTTTGGTCACTTAGTACACATATAAACAGTCATCTAATTTCTTCAGCATATTTTTATAAATGCCAGTCAAAGCTGAAATCATGCATTCCTGCAGCATTGCTGAAATTGGGGTGCATAAACACTGTGCCTTTTACATAATCTCCCCCAGGAAGAAATCACAATACATGAGATTTAGGGACCTGAAGTTTATTCTGTTGTTTTATGGTCACTTTCTGCACATAAGGGTTAGTTCAATCTTAGCCAACAGGATTCCAGATACTACTAACAACCACTCTCTACAAGAGAATAAAACTTATATATAAAAGGCCTCAGAACCCACTTGTTGAGGCATGACAAAAGAAAGGCTCAACTAGAAACATGAAATGGGCAAATCCAACACAAAATGCTCCCATGACCAGATGAGAGTTTTTCCATATTTGTTCACAAATGTATTTAATTAATGAATACTTTGCATGTGCATAAAAACTTCCCACCCCTATTGTTCAAGAGAGGCCTGTCATCTACCATTTATGAAATGTTAAATTCTATATCTTTGTTATTTGATCTACCTTTAAAGGTCACATTTAACAATATACTGTTTTGAAACCTAAAAAAATATTGCAAACTACCAATTTATTTTGAAAGTACATGTTTACAATCAGTTTAAAAAATTATTAAGAAGCCTAAATTAGTTTCAGAGTAACATAAGAAATAACTACAATGTAAAAATCAATAATGATTTCATACTTACCGTTGATCCAATTGTAGCCTTGTTTTCACAAACCATATGGGATTCGTAAGTGAACATGACATAAACCCTATAAATTATGTGAGAATTTAAAATACTAAAAATGCTTGATTTAGCAATTATGAAAGTAAAAAAACATATTGAATTAATAAATAACAAAAAGAATAGATCATTAATAATGCATTAAATTTAACTCCATGTAAAACACTTATTGTTGTTCCCTTTCTCTCTCTCTTTAAAGATTCTCAGTGTCAAATCTTTTATTTCGTAAAATGAAATTTTTAGCTGAAAAATACATCATTATCTGCTTAACTTCAATGGCTTGGACACAGGCTGAAAATTTTGCAGTTTCATTAAATATTAAATCGAGTCATACACAGAGTCAGGTTCATTAATAGGGAAATAAAAACCTAGTCATCTATTAACACTAAATTTTATTTACATGGCTTTTAATTTAATCAGCAGATATCACTTAATGCTTAAGCAAATGTTGTACTTTAAAGTTTAAGTACAAATTAGATCAATTAATATCATTATTTACCAAAATGTATGAAAAAATATCTAATAATCCACAAATTAAAATACTGCACAGTATGTAATTTAGATATTCGCCATGGCATAGTTTTAATATAAAAAGAAAAAGCATTATGTATAAATAATATTCATTAAATGATTTACCAGAAATATTTTCAAAATAATAATAATAATTAAAAAAAAAATGGAAAATATTTTTGGTGCTCCAGTTCAGAGGAAATTGTATACTTAAAAAGAGTTATTTTTCATGTTTTGTTAATATTTCATCTCTAATGAGAAATAAGAAACAAATTGATTTTGACAATTTATTCATTGTTTTAGGACCCTTGCAGCAAAGAGTGAAAAATAAGTTTGCTTTATGGCTCCATTTTTATGAAGTTATTCAATTTATACAAAATTCAAAATCAGTTTGCAATTTAATTAACATCATCTGTGGTTTTATTAATTTGGTTTTTTTTTTTTTTTTTGAACATTTTTATTTCTATTAAGGTTTATTTGTGTTATTTAGATAATCCAATTTTGAATGTGTAATTAAACATCTCTCAGCAAGTAAATTTTTAATATCTATATATTTTATCAAGTTCCACCCCGCACCCATTTTCAATTTAACTTATTATAAGTTTAACAAGAAGAATCATTTAATATTTTTTCTTTAATAAAATATATTTTTTGAAATTAGATTAAAAAAAAATTCATTTGATACTTTGCTTTATAAATTAGAATCTTTATTGAATTAATAAAAAAATTTATATATACATAATGATAAAGCATAACACCAATAAAAAGACTTAATAAAGTAAATTTAAGTTTCCTAAGAGTATTCAACTAAATAAAACAAATTGAGAAAGGATGAATAATAAAAGAATGAATCATATAAGTTCTATGAGAAAATAATTTGCACACTTTTACAGATCCAGAAAAATACCCAAAATAACTTCTATTTTTATCTTTCTAACTTGCTACCTTTTTCTTTTAGATAAGTAAACTTTGAGTTTATAAGATAAACAGTGAACAGCAATTTCTGTGCCACTAAGTCCAAATAATGACAAGATAACAGATATTACCACATAAATGAACTCTTTTTCAATGTCAGCCTTTTCTTTATTATGTCTTTTTTTAAGATTAGGGGTGTTATCACCCACTTTATCAGGACTTCTTGTTAACACTTCTTTAGATGAAAATAGATGATTGCAAAAAAAAGTGCAGTCATGTTTAAAAAAAAGGCTTACTATAACAATGTCATAAAATTGTTTATAATTATGTTATAAAACTTATACAAATTCTAAAACTAAGGCAGAGTTCAGTGAAATGAACATTAGAACATTTTTAAATTACATTGTAATAAAATTATAATGAAAAATATGAAACTGTCAAGTCTTTTCAAGAGTAAGATAGAACAAATATTGTGTATCATTTTCAAATTAAAATTTAAAACAGATATATTTCTTTAAATATATATATTCTTAGAAAAGTTAATTTCATTGGAGACGTATTTCTTTATAATTTTTGAGACATGGTATTTATAATCTGAATTTTTTTTCTATCTTTTTATTAAATTATATGCAATAATATTACAAATAATGATGACACTATAAATATCATATTGATATTGTTAGGACAATATAATGGACAAAATATTTTTATTTGGCTTATTTTACCAGCTTATGTTAATCACAGTTTTGGTTAGTATATGTTTCGTTACAGCCATGCACATTTACGTTTTGAAATGTACATATAAATGTATAATATAATATTTGAAATGTTCATATAAAAATAGAGCAAGATGATCATGCAGTCATTAATTATATAGATTTCCCACAACTATTTTCAGTCAGATATTTTATAAAAGTCAAATAGATGTTTTTTTTTTTTTTTTTTTTAATCTAGCAAAGTTCAAGTCACTTTACTTCAAGAAGGGATAAGTTTTGTTGACAAGAAAGTGCATCATATATATCTCCCAAGGGTTTTCTATCACTGCCAGCAGTCATTCTCCCTTCCTAAAATGCAAGTTTTCATCACTTACACATTTTTTTTGTCTAGTTTCATTAGTTGATTAATAAAACATTAAATCTTAATAAGCCAGATTATCTGTTACATGTGTGATATCTGTTACATGATGTTAACTTGTTACAGCTTTATATCTATAAATGTATAGGATGTTAGGCTTCAGAATGTGGAGATGTATAGGCTTTTAAAGATTTAAAAAAAAAAAATTGCATGACTTAAAAATACTCACCAGCTGTTGCTGCTGAGCAAATATGAACTATAGGTGTGTCTGGTGTAAGACGTTCATTACAGAAATTCTTCACATGAGAATATGTACAGAAATATACAGCCCTAAATCAGATAAAAAAAAAAAAAAAAAAAAAAAGCAATGAAGTCTGAACTGAATATATATTTAAAATAAATTTTCGAAAAATTCTAATGATAACCACCTTTACCAAATTACTGAACTATAAAATTTCCAAAATTATTTCATTTAAAATAAATATATACACTATTTTCTGAGAAAAATAAGTTTAAATTTTAAAATTTCTTTGTCAGATAGAATTATATAAAATTTCCATTATTCAATAAATTAAAAAGCTTTTGATTTTAAAGGAAATCGTTAAATGATATTACAACAATTTTTTTTGTTTATTAAGGTAAAACTACATTTAATATTCCTCAGTTTTAGATTGAATTTATAATGAGACAACAGAACTCCTCTTTAAGACATTTTTATAAATAAAGAGTATTCCAGAGAATAAATGCAGGAAAAACATTTTTAAGGTATAAAAAAATTTCTCGATTTATCATATATTTTTTGATACAACTCAGTTTCTTATTTATTCACCACTTAGCTGATAGAAAAAAATTTCATTCTTTTATAGATAATTTTCATCAGCTGTAAAATGCAATTTATAGTAAATCCTTAGCTACAAGTATATTAACATCAAAATTACATTTTTTTATAATGACTAGGTTACATTTGTTTCGTATGAACGTGTTTTCAACTAAATTGTAGCAATTTTTTTAGACATATTTGGGGATTCAGTTACAGTACTACTTAAATTGATATCAGACATCATAGCTAGTGACAAATTGTCACTAAGCATGATGGCTATTAAACTTAGGATTTAAACAATCTTTGGGATCAGAAAAAAACCCTTAAATCATACATTGATTTTTTTCATTGTAAGCATAGAATTCTGGAAATACAATTGTTTCCTATTTTTGTTCCAACACTTAACAAATAATTTAGTAAATTTTTACAATATTTCAAAAATTTACCTGGAAGGAGCAACTCCAACTAGATTAGGACCAAGACCTTTGAATAAAGCTTTGGCCCCTTCAGTCTCTACGATATGCCTACAATAAAGAAAAATAGCTCATAATAATTTTATGTGTCAAAAATGCAAATTAATATTTAACACACCATTAACATGTAGTATAACATAAAAATAATGTAATATGTGTGTTCTCAGTCAACTATAACTTCTTAATTATCCTAACTTAATAGCTGCGCACCTAACAAATTATTTAATATCTCTTTCTTTTTAATCTTTTTATTTAATGGAAATTAACTTAAACACTTGCACTTTTGAGTATTAAGCACATTGTATTGAAAATAGTTTCTGATAACTTATACATTTGTTTATAATTAATACTGCTAAATTTTTCTTTGTAATTCTTGAGATAATAAAGAATTAATTTTAATTACATCAATCAATAAATTGAAATGATAAACAAGGCAGATTGCAAGCACTTTGAATAATCTAATTATAGGAGAATTCTATTTGTTTGAAAAACATACTCCTTTATTAATTTGAAATTTAAAAAAAAGCTAAACCTAATTAGTGGTTGCTGGGTAATAAAATAAGAAAGCTTATTTTTAAATATTCCTTTTTTTTTCTTTTTCTATAATCAAATATTATTAACAAGTCCATTTAAAAGACAAATTACGAAAATCATTACTTAAAAAATCAAAATGGCTAAAGAGACAAATTAAAGAAGCAACTCCTTTATTTATACAAATAGAGATATTAAATTGAAACTTTATTTCTACTTCTAATGAAATTGACTTTTTGTTGAAACAAACTGGTCTCTCCTCAAGTTTAAAATGTATTAAAAATTATCATCTTTACAAGTAACCAATTTTGCAAATTATTATCTCATTAGCATATAAATTTATTAAGAAATGTACATGAAACATACAATAATAATCGATTAAATATAAATTACATTTACTTAAGTGTGACAAACTGAGAAAACTCACTTTAATGTATATTTTATGAAAATGGCACAAAAAGAAAATAATTTTATATGATACTCAGAAAATTGGTAGTTTGAAATACTGAATGATTCAATTAAGAAATTTGAGATATAATCAAATGAAATTCATGAGATATACATGTATACAAAAAGTCTTCATTTAAAAGTTTAAGATTTTCATAACATCCTAGGGAGTTGTATAATTAAACTATTAAAAAATAATAAAAAAAAGTTATCTTAAAGTTCATTTCTTTAAATAAAATATAGGAGACATTATTCATACATTCAACTAATGGTGTAAAAAATTGCAGTGAAATCTATCACTTTAAAATACTTAATTATATATGAATGATAATCCATTTATTATCCTGAAAGCAATAGAAAATATTTCTTTGTTTTATTAACATAAAATTTAAGAAGAATTTTAAATGATTTTTAAAATTTAAATTTTATTAACTTGAACAGAGTGCATCAATTAAGAGAATAAAGCTGATAAATTATGCTGGGGTTTATTAAAAATATAATTTATCAATTTATTATTTTCATAATGCACAGCAATTATTGCAGACTTGATATAATAATTAAACATTTTACTGAACTTAAGCATTATCATATCTGATGTTAAGATTTCCAAAATTTTTTAATTACAATTTTAAAAATAAAAATATACTAAACATAATTATTTTCAGCTGTTATTAATTTAATAAAGAAATAAGATAACATTATTAAAGAATTTAACTTTTTTTATTTCTGAAATAAAATATAAAATAACTATTCAAAATAAAGCATCATAAACAACTTATTTTCCATAAACTTTTTGATCAGCAAACACACCACATATTAAGAAGAAAAAAATAAAAATAATTATTTTTTTAGAAACTATAAATATATTACTCAAAAATTTTATTACAACAATCATAATCTGCACAGGTTTCTCAGAATTATAAAATATGAGATATATTAGGAACAAGATGGTACAGATATAACTTAATATATTTTTACAGAAACTATAAAAATGTTTGAATATAAATTCAATTTTATTAAGTCATTGATGCATTTTATAAATCAAATTACTAAAATTGTTTTCACATTTCTAATATGAAATGATTCTGTTTAATCAATTAAAAATAAAAAGATTTTAAAAGACATTAATTTTTTTTTAATTTATGCTTAGAATAATAAGATAACAAAATTATCAAGCAATATTATTCTTTCCATTATACAACTTAAATAATCAAGCCTAAACATTAATCCTCACACATTTAAAAATTTTAAATTGGAGTTTAATATTTGGGATGCAAGTACAAATTGTAATACGATCACAAAAAATTTAATGAAATATCATGTGAGAAAGAGCAAAAGACAGAATCAGAAAATACAAGACAAAACATTTTTACACAACAAAAATGGAATGAAAAGAGTTTAAGAATTAAAATCATAAAAATAGGACACAAAAGTTTAATTGCTATGTAGAACAATTGAGAAAATCATAGAGAATGTGAATCAGTTTCACTAACAAATTATTTTGAAGCATAATAAAATATTTTCCTGTTCTCATCGACTTTAAATTGAAAAATTTTAAAAAATTAGAAATTTGTAAAATAAATTCTAAAAAAAATTTTAGAAATTTAAAATGTTAACATTTACCAATTCTTTAAATTCAGATTAATTTAAATCACTAATAGTTTTCAAAATACCTCTAAAATGTTTTTTAAATATTCATTGTTTATAATTTTCTTTTAAAATCTTAATTATATTGTTAATACTAGACTGAATTAAGTCAAAATTTAAATTAACAATTAAAAAAAAGAAATCAATATTTAGATAATATATATGATGGAAGAAAAATTTACAAAGATGAAAACATTTTATATAAGTTTAAAAAATCAATTTAAGAACTTTTGCAAATTATGAATGAAAAAAAATTATTAAATGATGCTCCTTTCTAAAAGTTTTAATAGGTTAAAATTCATAAATATTTTTTTAATGTAAAATTATATAAGTTAGAATCTATTTATCCAAGAAGAAAGAGGCAGCAGTGAAGAGAATGAGTAAAAGTAATTTAAAAAAGAAATATTTATTAATCTTAAGCTTTGAGGCAAATATTTAGAACATATAAAACTTCAATAAGATTTTTTCCAAACAATTGCATGTATGTAACGAAAATGTATGCAAAATTTTGGAATAAAAAATTATTTAAAATAATAATGTAATTCTGGAAAGTGCAGCTTTAATAAAAAAAAATGCTTGCTTTATAGTTATGAAAATCATAAATATTGAATTATGATTTTAATGTCTGTAAAACAAACATTATTTCACACTCAATGTTCCATGTACAGTAGAACATAATTCAACATTTTCAATAAAATAAGTTTGATTCAAAAAATGAATAGAAAATAATTCATGTCTCAGAATTTTATTTTTTTAAATTATCCAACAAGCGTTTCATTATTTTTAAAAATAATTATTTAAATATTAATGTGTTAGATAAAATAAAATTAAATAAAAGTAATTAGTAATAAGTAAACAAAATTTCTGAAATATAAATCCTTTATTTTCATAATATTAAAAATAAGCATTTTTCACTCTAATACAAAAACAATGTTTCAATTCATATGAAATTTGGTTGAGATTTTTTTGGATATAAAAGAAAGTTCTACTGTACAACAAAACTTCAATTTTAAGAATATTGCAAACAGTTTGGTAAAACTAATAAAATTAATAATTTTGGCTTACATCCCCTTAAAATATCATTTAGATGATTTCTTTGATTAAATATCATTTTGTCTTAATATTTCAATATAACAAACTGAATATATATGCACTGATGTTATTAAATGATATATTTATTGTATTTTGAGAAGTAAACATTCTCCTAAGGGAGCTTATTTAGAGTAGGAAGACACCTACCATGCAGAAACTTACCAACAGGAAATATTAGAGCAAATTTTAACATTGTTTGATCCCTTGGGTGACAGAATCTCCGGAGACGCTTTGTTAACATCTCCCACCTGATTTATAAAAACACAAATAACAGGACATGCACAAGGAAGTCATCTTAAAAAATGAGTATTCTCCAATCATATACATACCAGCCAACTTCCAAAAATTAAATAATGATGAACCAAAATTAATATTTATATTTATTTGCTTAGAAGAACAAAGATATCTGTAAATAAATAGTACATAAAATAACTTGATGGAAAATTTTTATTAAATAATTTTACATTATAGGCAAAGAATTAATTTTCATCAATTTTATTACTTTTCTCATCAAGAAATTAAAGAGCAATTTATAAATTCTTAAAAGCTTCATATGCTCGCTTTTAACAGATTTTATATTAAATTAAACAGATACAAAAAATCAAAACAATTAAATAAAAAAGCATGCTTAAAGCAAAAAATTATTAATTTTACATTATTTTTTTAATGATTAAGCACATTCAAATTGAGTTTTACTTCATAAAATTTAAAAATATTCAGCAATAATGTTAAAATCTATATTTTGGTATCATAAATGTAAGATAATATTACAGTAATAAAAATCATTAAAAGTAAGCAGGTATGCATATGATGGCAAAATTTTGGATAACGAAACTTGGATCATTGTTAAAATCTTTTATCTGCTATCTAATAAGTGCACTAATGTCAAGTTTTGTCAAAAATACAAAAGCAGCTACCAACTGAACTCTTTTGCTGTTTCAACAAATACATTACCTCTAAACACTGGAGAATTAAAAACATTGTATTTTCAGTTCTTTAAAATATTTATATCATCTTCAAAAGAAAAAATTTTAAGGACATTGCGGACAAATTCTTTAAGTCAAAGTTAAAGTTAATTTTATAGAAACAGCAGAAAATCAAAATTTATTAAAATAAATTTTTTAAGACAGAGAAAGAAATTTTTTGCAGAACCATTCTGCTAATTCTGAATTAGTTGTTTATATTTCCCCAATTAAATGTTTTAAATTTAAATAAGAATTTTTTTAATTATTACATAACTAGTATTTTAAAACTGTACAAATAAAAATAAACAAATATACTTATTCAATTGTCATTAAACTAATGTTTATTAAAAATAAGCATTTTATAAGTTTCTTGTCTCACAACAAGAATTTAAATATAAAATACTAGTTATCATAATTAACTGATTTATATCAAGAAATATAAAATATTATTTTAATTTAGAGGTAATGTCAAACTTGAAATTAGCACAAAATAAAATCAACTAAAATGATTTTCCACTATAAAGAAGAAAAAGGGGAACCTTACAAAGAATTTTTAATTTTGAAAAAATAATACACTTGCACATTAGAATTAAAGCTGCAATCTTTTCGACTATAAGTAAACCATTAAAAGAATGTTTTACAATAAAATAAATAATTTTTATGGATTAAATGAAAATTATGAGCTAGAATCATTTATTATATTAGTTTCAATGTTAATTAAGTAAATAAAAAAAATTGTAAAAACGTCAGTTTTGCATTTTTTTTAAAAATTTTATTTTAAAAAAACTGGCATATGAATCATAAAATTATTTCTTAGTGTAGTGTTATAATTTTAACAACAAAATATTTCTTTAATACTAATTTACAAACATTGTGCATAATTTTTTCAGGTTGAAGTCAAGTATTGGGAAATTGTGCTAAACAAAAATTATTTTTTTAACTGCATCTGTATACTTTTTCATTCTAATTTGCAAAAGTTTAATTTGCTATTATTTTAACTTATAAACATGCACTCAAAAAAAAATAGTTTAATAGCTATTATTCTACTGGTTTCCTACTAATTTTAGAACCCTCATATATTTTAAAATAGTTTTATAGTAATTGAATGGCTTAAAAATTTATCAAATATTGTTGAAGGCAAAATCTGTTAGACAATATCATCTGTTCCAATTTTTATGAAAATAAGTTAATATTTTACAATAAAGTTCATAAATATTTAGGAAGATTTGCAATTTCTTTTCCAAATTTAATGTGAATACATTTGTATGTGTGTGTCGTCAACTTAAAAAAAATGCTGCTTAAAAACTATTTGACTTAATTATTAAATTATACACAAACATCAAGCTGAGAAATAGACTTAAGTGCTCAAAGGGAGTTAAAAAGTAAAGTTTAATATCTGATTTTAGTATTAATAAATTTTAAAGATATCCATTAAAGACACCAGTTCTTAATAAATATTAAGAGCTTTATATGTGGAATTCATACTGGAATAACACGATAAAAATTGGAGGATACCATGGATACACAAAGTCAGATAAATCAAATAAAAATAGAAGTTTTAATAGAAAAAATAGGCATTTATATAGATCCAAATTTATGCCAGAACTCTTCAATCCATAATATATCAAACTTTAAACTATTATAATCCTTATAACAATCAACTAATTGTTTTAATACTGTGGACAGTCAAAAAAATAATCTTACAATCCATTCTGGAGTAAAAAAATATAATTTATATATTTTTGCATAAAATATTCTTCAGAATAGAGGGAACACTTCAGAAACTAATAATCAAATGCCTAAAATTTGCATTTATATATTCTTTTATGAATAAAAAGCATATTTTTAAGAAATAATTTATAGGACTCAGAACATTTTCCTTTTAATCATTTGAATTATTCATGGAAAATTCAAAAGGAAATTTATTCAAGCTAGAAAAGTCATAAATTAATGGTTGGTTAGTTTGTCGCACAACGGTCATTTTTTTGCACACGAGGGATAATTAGACCGGGACCTACCATAAATTAATGAAAATTGACAGTTGAACATATTTAAATGAAATCAATAGATTAGAATCTAGAAGAATATTAATTTACTAAATAATCTCACCAATTCATTATATTAATGATTTTTTCCTTATATGATGAAATGCAAAAATACAGCAAATTTGGAACATCTAAAAGTATCTAACAAAACTGGACCCCTCTCTCACAATTGTAATCTAATAAAACTTTATATGAAACAAGAATAAAGCTATTTTAGAAAATTGCAAAATTATTTTAATTTGGCACTGTTAAATTCAAAGCTTCATCAGGAACTTACAATCTTTTTCAAACGCAACTGTCCCTAAGAAACAGCTGGTTTAATGATTTTTATCAAAAATGTTCCTAAAAGCATAAATATCTCTAAACAAAATTTCTACTGCAATAAAATGTAAGAAAAAAAATTAAGAGTTCACCCATTATTTCAAAAGAACCAAGGAAATTACACAAGCATAAGGAATAATTTCTCCAGATATTGATTTGAAGTCTAAGTTTTGCATAGAATATTTTTAATTTTCACCTTTCACAAAATGCCTCTATTTAAATATTCAGATTGATTAGCCCAAATTTAAAAATGTATCATGACATTTTTCATTAAAAATCTATGAGTCCACACTCATAGTTTAATATTAGATATCTAAACAAAATCAATAAATACTAAAATTTTCATGAAAATATTTTGTGATTAAATATAGAATGAAAAGCTTTGCATTTTTTCAATTATTATGTAATAGTGATCATTTTACTCTGTTCAGTATATAGGAATGAAATATAAAAATGGAATACAAATATCTTCATACAAATCAATGAATTCAAAGATTACATTTGATAAAATTAAGGAATTAAGTTTTTAATTTAAAGGACAGTAGTTTAAATTAAAAATTCAAATTAAAAAGTTTTCTTTCAAAATGGAAAAATAAATTTGAAAATGTTAAAAAATTAGACTGTAAATTCAATTTTATAATACAATAAAATTTTATTAGTGAATTTCTTTAATTTATTTTTAAAATTTATTAAATCTTTCTGTCATTCTATAGCTTATCAAATTTGTGTTCTTTCTATCGTAGAATAAATCTTTATAAATTTGTTATTGCAATACCTAATTAAATTACATATTTAAAAATTTTTTAATTATCTGAAGTCAGATTTATACAGTAGAATGAATTTATTCTTCATAATTTTACTCTACTGACAGACTTTCCTTTAATACAAAATAAAAATATAATTAATCCAAAGAGCTTGAAAAAATACTGCTTCCATTTGAAAAAAAAAAAAAAACATTTAAATTTAGTTTGATAAAACTAGATTTATTTTTCATGCACAGTGGGCAATTTGATCAGAACTTAACATAAATTTTAGCCATGTACACAGTAGAAATAAAAAGTGATTTTCAATCAAAAATTTAAAGGAAAAATATTAGAACATGTTTATTTTTTGCAACAAAATGTGAATCAGGTACTAGAAGTGAGGCAGATTAAAACAGACTGAATAACAAATGAACATAGATAAATAAAATGTTTTTACATTGTTTTGAAAATAATTTACTTTAAAACAGTTATTTTTAAACTCAAAAGAATTTTCAATTTAAAACTTAACAACTGTAATGCAGATTAAAATAAATGACCCAGTACTTTCCAAAGAAAATTTAAATTGAATGTAAAAGTTGGAAAATCTGACCATTTAAAATGTTAAATACTTAAAACTTTTCTCTTGACTTTTAAGACTTTAAAAACCAAACCAAAAATATTGCATATGACAAAAACATCTATGATAGAAATCTCAGAGATTAAAAGATTAACTAATTTTTTAAATAATTTATGAAATTATTATTTAGAAAAAAAAATTACAAGTAAATTATTTCTCTACTTATAAATGAATATTTTAAATTATTAAAATTTTTTACTGTGTTTCATAAAAAAGAAATTAATTATCCATAGATAAAAAAAAATAGTATTTTAAAAAACAATTCTATTTTAAAATGACAAAAATTCTAAAATTTAAAAACAAAATTCTGATTTTCCAAATAAAAAGCTGAATATTAAATATATTTTTTAATGTTTTCTTCATACTGTAAAATTATATTGATAATATGCTTAATTATATACTTTAAGTATAAAGAAATAAATAAGTTGTGTAACATTAGAAAAGAATTTATAATTGTCAACACTAATCAAAATATTCTTTCTAGCATATTATGTGATAACTTTATGTATTCATTTTGGTAAAACAGTGTATTTAATTGTATAAATTAATACATATTTAATTTAGCATATAAATTGTAAATCAATTTTTCCCCAAATTTTTCTGTCCATTAAGAAAATTTTATTTTCTTATTTTTAGACACATGTATAGGTATGCAAGTCAGAATCACACACAATTATTTATTTTCAAGTAATAATTTACAAAACAAATAAAGTTCCTAAGATTAACAATAAAAATGAAAATAAAATTGCAGTCAATGATAAGTCAACAAAACTGAAATCGAAAGCACAAACCTATATCTAAATTCTTCAAGGAAAAGTTTTAATGGATGATTTCGTACTGTTAAAAACAATAAATAATGCCAGTTGAAAATAAAAATCAATTTACTTTTTGTCAATTACACAAAAATGAGCAAACCTAAGTAGATAATAAGTAAATTTTATATCTATAAATTAGTGCTGAGAGGATAAATTAAAAAAATTTACATTGTGAATTTAAATAAATACTTTTCCACTAAAAAATTAGGATTTTTAATTTTAAAATCCTTTATTTTGAATCGCAAAAATGTTTTGCAAAATTAATTAAGTGAATCTAAAATAAATTTATTTTCAATGCTGCATAATTCTTAAAACTTTAATCTATAAAATGAGTTGGAAAAACATTCAGTTTTGAAGGTAATCACAAAATTAAAGACATTAATAAACATACAAACAAGAAAATTTTTGCAGCACATAATTTATGTAATAAACAATAAAATATGATGAAAGTTGAAAAATGCATGTAGAAATGTAAAAGAATGTCAAATGCATGTAGAAATGTAAATGAATGTACTTACTTAAGGCATCGCCAAATTCCAAAGGACTGTTGGTGCCTGGCTACAACCTCAGATGATATAACAGGAGAAAATCGCTCATAAGAGTCACAGTTACAGAATTCAAAACGTGGCAAAGACGAAAAATGATTTTGCGTTGATGTTACAGGTGTAGGAGGTCCAAAATTTGCTACAGAAGACTGGAGCCTAGTTTTAACTACTTCTAATGGACAAGTAGCAATAGCACCAGCTGTGCCACCAAGTCTGCAAATCAATAAGCAAGTATCTTAATATCTAATATGCTAAGTAAGCAAATTACAAGATATTAAATACTAACACTATCAATGATACTCGATTAAATAACTCCAAAACTTTTTTCATGGATAATTTTTTTTCTTTTTTTCTTTTTTTCCTTTATTTATTTATTTATTTTTTTTTTTTGTTTATTAAAGTATAAATTTTGTGAACATTTTAATAACTATGAATTTTCAGCTTGCCTAAGCCTCCTCAAATTTCTATTATTTTACAATAATTAAGAAGTTCTTTGACCTTTCATTTTAAAAAGCATAAAAGTTTTGATGAAGAATTATTTTGATTTTGCTTGATATAATTACATTAAAAAATTCTTTTAAGTTTGACCATTTAATGCTATTAAAAATTTTAAATGAGAGATTTAATTACTGTATTTGTAAATAAATTTTACATAAGGCAGATACACCTAAATGAATGGCAAGTGCATTTCTACAAATAAATACATTTAAATTAAGAGTAGAAACATTTAAGCAAAATGGTGCATATATATAAATACATGAAAGTAAAAGTATAAACTCCTTATTTGCAAAGCAACAAGGTTTTTGCTATGACTTTTAATACCATGGAATTTTTAGCATAAAAATTTCAAGATTTAAATCTCACAATATTATTTAATATTTTCCACAATTAATCTATCATTTTCCATAGTTAAAATAGTACTGAAATTACAGAAAATAATTTTTTTTAATTTGAATCACTGAGGATACAAAATTAAAGGTTGAAAAAGTTTATGATGGCCAAAGAGAGGTGATTTCACAGAAATTCAATGATTATTACTTTAAAGATTAGTCAAGTTAAAAGAAGTTACTTAATATATTTTTATTTGAAATATTGGAAAAAATCCCAGAAATCTGAAGCATTTAAGTTCAGATTCTTTGACAGGACAAAAACAAATAAAAAAGAATAATCCAAAGTGTTTAAATAGGGTAGATATATGTCACAAGGCAAAATTAAGTTCCTTAGTAATGAAGTAGTGAAAAATTTGTTATGAGACTAGATGGAGCTCACATATTGGTCTAAGCACATTAGTTTCATTTATCAATTATGTCACTAGATGGCAGCCACTATTATTTAGGAAGAAAATAGATGCACCAACTCAAATGATTATAAAAGCTTATTTCATAAGAAAAATTTGATTGATTGTTTATTATCAAAGTGAGTTAATGTATTTATATCTATTGATAATCACACTGATTTATATTTGAATGTAAATTAACAACATAAATAAATATGTTCTTACTGTTTTTATATAACATGTTATGGAAAAAGAAAATCTCCTTAACATGCTATATATGAAACACTTGAAAATTTATATAAGTATAAAAATTATCAATAACATTCTAATGGCTGTAAGAAAAATTTACATTTAATTAGGATAATACATACTGGAATATGACGAAAAATGAAACATACAATGCATTTTTTAAAGTAATGTTAATTTAAAATATTTTCTTTATTTACTCCAGCTGATGAATTTTAAAAAAATACAGCAGTATATCTAAATTTTCATAATTACTCTAACAAAAAATTAAACAGAAAGTTAACGAATCTGTATTTTAAATAAGAGTCTATTCAACATTCTTCCAACAGAAAATATATATTACTTAATTTATATTACAAGATTATTTTGATGCATTTTTATTAAATGATAATAAGTAATTCAATGCATAAAGAAATGTGTCTAAATATTATTTTCCAATAATAGAGAAATAATTATTTTACATAACAGAAATAGAAAACCTTTACTCTTTTATAGAACAAATGTTAATAGCAAAAGTAGTTTTTTTCTCTTTTTTAATTTTGGTTATCAGTGACAGACACATAATAAAATGCCTCTCACCTGCGAAAACGCATTTTTAATTTCATACAAAGCATTATAAAATTAAAAGGGACATTTATATTTATTTTATGTTACATCTAATAATATAAAATACAGTTAATCACAAGCCTTAAAATTAAAAATTACTACTTTTTAGTTATGATAATTATTCAAGAAATAATAACATTTTTATTACATACAATTTGTTATTATATAAATAAATAACTGATAGCAACAAATACAACAAACTGAATATTTAATTATGCATATGTAGTTGATTTTATTATTTATACAGATAACTAAATGCAATTAATTGATATTAATAATGAAAATCAATCAAAATATAAGATTTATTATATTAAAAGGATACATTGACAGAATAACAGAAATTTTTTTCTGGTTTTGAATTATAAATTACTTAATTTAACACACTAATCCAATTCTAATAATCAATGGTTTTTTACAATGAACGAAAAATTTTTAAATACAATATTAAACAATCCATTTGACAGAGCAAAATGAATATGAAACTAAGAAATGCTTCAATCAGATCTAAACCGATGAAACATGCATTTTTGAAATTTTTTCCAAAAGTAAATTTTAATAAAAATAAAATCTAATCATGATTTTCAATGGTAAATTCCACAATAAACAGTATTATCAATGATTACTATCGAATAATTTCTGATTTAACAAACAAATTTACCTATGAATTTATACATATTAGATTACTATTAACTATTTGTAATAAGCTCCTATTTGTGCAATTTTAAATTTTATAATTTTTTAAGATACTAAAATTTTTATCGAACAATAATGAAAAATAATGAAGGAAATTACAGAAAATACAAAAATTCATGCAGCACTTGATGTGATGAAATTTTTTGATTAGTTTCATCATAAAAATTTTATAATTTCAGTAAGAAAATGTAGATATGTTTTTAACTGTAAAATATGACAGAAACTATTTAAAACCTTCCAGTTTTCCGATTAGCTGTAAAGTACTTTTAACGAACTGTTTACTTGCATCGTAAAAATGAGAATAGTAACTAAATTCCCTTAATTTTATTCCATAATTAATACAATTCACGCGATCATTACACAATAATTGTTAGTGTTAAATAGCTTTATAAGAAAAATACTTTAGGTAAACCACACACACATCTACTTTTTGTTTTCTTATCTTCCAAGTTATCTAAAGTTTAAAATTGAGATCTGATGCATTATTATGCATCAGATCTCAAGTATAACAACATGGAACTCACCCTCCAGCCACTAGATGAACAATGGTATGATACTGCGACATGCCATCTAAAGAATTATCACTTTTATTAATAAATTTTATTTCAAAATTTCAGTTTCTCACTAAGTTGTCGATCACAGATCGGTCAATCAAGTTATAAAAAGATTACACACATTTACTATCCAACACAAATAACGTAACACTTCAGCTAGGTTTGCCGTGTGGGAAAACTTCCCCTCGTCGCCAACTTTAGTAGTGTTGGTTTGCAAAATTAAGCCAAGGGGCCAACAAGAACAGGAAATGCGTATTTTACTGATAAGGAAATAATTCATGCCTGAAAAACGGTTGTCTTAATGAGACATTTCTAATTCTTTCTTCTTATAGTTCATTGACTATGGCTGTTGAAGATATAAGAAAAAGTATTACTTTATCTGAAATCTAACGAATGAGAAAATGATTAATTAATTTTAATAAAAAATAATGTTCAGTGAAATGTGTAAACATTCTGCCTGGAATATCTATTTTTTCTCATTAAATTTTAAAAAGGAATTAATTTATATTTATGTCATCTAATTTGAAACAGTTAATAATTCTTCTGATAAAATTAATTTACTAAGTGATTAAATGTCAGTTATAATAATCTATTTTCAAACGAAAATAAAACTTTAAGAAGAGAGAGAGAGAAAATTATTTTAAGGAACGAAGAAGTTAATTGAAAATACAGAGTGCTCTGTATACATTACATACTATAGTTAAAAAATGTTTATGGATTAAATGATATTTTTTAAATCGTTCTTAAATTGTCTGAAAAACGTTAGCCACGTTTCATAAGAAGGCTTATTTACTTTTTTTCCATTAGAAAAAATCCTTTATTTTCCTCATGAGAATACATAAATTCCCTGAAAGCAGATTTCAATTTTTGCCTTTTCAATCATAAAATCTCTTAACACTTTCTTACAAACTTCTCTTTGTATGTTATTGCGCAATTAAACTTGAAATATGGTATTTTTTATACGAAAAGAAATTCATTTTCGATAATTCGCCAAATCGGGTGACTCACCATTCGGACAAGTTGGCGAAGGGCGATCATGCCTCCCGCACGTGAGCAGCCGGCCTTCATTGGCTGACAGTTCGCTCATGCCCAGACGTCCCGCCATAAATTTTCCCTTTCGATCATGCGCCGGCTTGCATGTGTTTGTGTGTTCTCTGTCACGTATGTTTCTTTTCCCACCTGAGAAAGGGACACAGAATCGGAGCATGCGTCTGAGCTACTGATTTGGGGGTGTGTACATTTGTTTATATTCGTTCGTGACCTTGCGTTTTGGGGGTTCCCACTGCGGAAGGTATTATCTTGTTTTGGTTTCGAAAATTTGAAACTCCGGCGTAACCGCAGTAAAATTCTACAATTTAAATTAAACATGATCCAAAATAGTTTCCATATTCCATTTACACCAGAATTACCTTAGATCTTAAAAAGGGAAAAGTTATTTTATTATCTCTAAATGCTATTATGAGTATAACTTAAGTAAAATACTATTTTAATAACTGCTCTTCCATGATTTTTTTTTTTTTTTTTTGGTGAAAAAACAGTACTCAATAATTCATGATAAAAAATAGATATTTTTCTAGTAAAATTTTTCATTTTTATTTAAACTATTTATGGTGAAAAAAATAATATTTATTTTAAAAAATAAAGAAAAACGAAAACGACACATTAAAAAAAATATAAAAATTAAGATAATGGCATACGTTAGTAGTAAAAGTATTTTCCCTTTTTTTTATAAAGCAAATATTTTATAATTAAAAATTCGCATATAAGATGATGTGTATAAATTTTATTACAAAATTATACTTTTTACCTAAACAATAATAAGTAATTTGATTAAAATTGTACATTTGAAGCATGTTATAATTGGACAGCTTAGGCTACGTTATTATATAAACACAGGCATTTGGACTATACATAAAAACATAACTCTTCGACATTTGAGGTTACAGTCAAGTGAAGAAATCGACACCTGAGTTGGTACCCTAGCGAAAGAAAATTCATGGAACTTTTAAAGTGCATTTTAAATTCTTAGCATGGCAGTTTTCGGATGTGTCAGGTATTGAGCTCACAACGTCTAGGTCACTGGCTACCACAATCACTTAACTGAACAGTGTTGTGAATTATCGTTAGAGTTGAAGTTCGGAAAAATAAAACAAACGGAAAAAATAAAGTCTTAAAATCACTGCTTACTTTGATGATGTAGCATACGGCCGACAGTTTGTTATGACTGAACATCACTTTTTACCGCAGACAGCAAAAACTCAACACTTAAAAATCGGCATTCAATTTGGTGAGGTAGATAATTATCCTCTCTCTTCACATTATAATTTTTAATACATTCAATTCCTATAAAAAGCAGACGGTTAATTTTTCTGAATATTGTAAGAATTTAAAGCGTCATTATTTTAATTTCCATCAAAAAATCATAGATTCCACAGAAGAATAAAATATGAAAACCTTTCACCTTATCTTACATTTTTATTGAAATGTTAGAATTATAAAATAAAACAAAATATGTTGCTCAGTTAAAGTTGTTCTATTTAAGATTATGCATATGAATTTCTGTGCATAATTTACATCTTATCAGTAAACAAAAATAAATAAATAAAAATATTCTTTTTTCAAAATGTGAAAAAAATGGAATTAATTTTTTTATTTTTATACTAACTTTTATGTACATGATATAGTGGATGACTTTTTTTATTAAATAAGTCATAGAACTAAGGGTCTTATATAAAAAGTATATTTTATAGGTTTTATACTAAAACGCAACTGCTGACTTTAAAATTATTTTTGAGATAATACATTTCTCAGTTTAACTGTTTTTTTAACTGATACAATATAAACTTATTGTAGAATCGATATTTTAAAATAAGTGTATAATGCATACATGTACATGGTATTTTTAAAATATGCCATCAAAAACATACGTTCCGTCTCTGTCCAAAAATTCTGTCCATTTTTGGAATAAAACAAAATATAAATACAAATTTTTCGTAAATTTTTATGAAATAATGTAGTTGTCATTATTATTAATGAACTCCTTGCCAGAGTGAGGGTAATTTGTATACTCCATTTATTAAAAAAAAATGCTTCATTTTCTTATGCAAAAAATGGAAACTGATTGATTAGCATCATCTTCATTTTTGAATTTTTTGTCCTTCAAAAAATTCTGGAAGGACAAAAACAAGTGATAGATTGAGGATGATAAGTTCGGATAATATGGTGCATAGGACAGAATTTCTCAGTCCAGTTCTGCAATTATTTGACGAACTCTTTTCTTGGACCTTTACATTATCCAGTTTCTAACAATACTTTTCCGAATTGAGCTAATTTTTGAAGTTCATAATGTATTGATCCTCACGTGTCCCGCCATGTGCACAACACTATCTTATTTAGAGTCAAATTTGTTTTAGAATTGGAAAGGCTAAATTTTGTGCACAATATACCGTCTTACGATGGATGTCTTTGTAGATAATCCATTTTTCATCCCCAGTTATCCGGTTCAAGATGCGACCGATTTTGTTCCGAACAAGCAGAGATAGGCTCAATCATCAAAATTCTTCTGACTTAATTCACGTGGCACCCATTTTGAATATTTCCACACCAATCCTATATTCCGAATAGGGACCGAAAGAGTTTGATAATCTGAATGAAGCTTTCCTCGATCTCCGATGTTGTCAGAAAAAGATATTGCTCTAATGCAGTTTAAAATCACATGGGTCAACTGACACATTGGTGAACTTTCTGATAGAGCTAATAATTTCTTCTCATTTGACATTTAATTTTATTTTTTCATGAACAAGAAATGACCCAACCACATATTTCGATTTCACCATCATCAAAGGAGACGTCATTTTTGAATCAAGGTCAAAATATGAGTGCAGGCTTCTTTTCCACTTCACGGTGGGAATGGAGAAGCACATCATACTTCATGGTGCCAGTAAGTTGAATTGGATGAAAGAAAATTAAGTCAGATGCACTTCTTCCCATAAACGAATCAACATATTTAACCATTTCCGTAAAAACAGGCGTTGCTCTAGCGTCCGTAAGGCTTCGGGTTCGATACCTCGTCCAGACAAAGACCGTTTTATTGATAGGACCAATGCATACTAAATATTCAGAAGGGCCTAGTGTCCTTTCGTTAATGTAATTGACGTTGAGAAATTAATTGCCAGCGTTGGCTTCAACCGCTTTGCTTGATAGTAATTCAAAAGGACGAGGCTTTAGTAGACGAAAATTGGCAGCCTGTAACATATAGCAGTATCTTAATCCAGAAATAAGTTTCATAATAAGTATGTTTGCCAGCCGTTCCGATTTGAGCGGGACAAACCGATCTTCAATCAAAATCCCAGTGTTCCCACCGGTTCACTTCACATTCCGGTAAAAATTAAATTTGATTTTATAAGTGACTAAAAATATCTAAACATAATTAACTCTGAAGGATTATTTTAGGATAGTTACTTTGTCATTTATTTCTATGCTGTGCAAGGAAAGAGAAAAACCATAGAAGAGTGACGGTATGTTAATAAGAAATATCGCCCTCGTATCGTCTTGTCTCGCTAATCGTGGCCATGCGCCAAGCTGTGTTTGCTAATTAATATTTGCAGGTCAATTTGGAAACAGTGAAAACAAGAAGAGACTACCAAAGATAGTGTTGTTGTTTTTGTCTTGTGCCAGATAGGCTGGCATTATGGGGTGCGCTGCTCTACTTTCCCAACTGAACCATATTTTGGTGTAGAGTCCAACTTCCTCAATACACACATGCCGTAGGTACCTGTTTATAGGGTAGGCAACCATTCACAACGCATTTATACAAGGAAAAGACAAAGACAGGATAGTTAGAGTGAGAAAGTACATCCATGCTCGAACCGGTATTCAAACCCAGGACCTCCCGATCCGCAGTCAGGCACGCTGTCCACAAGACAGGGTGGGCGGCTACCAACGATATGTTTATTTCAAGTGAAGGCTGTTTCTTTGGTCACTTTAACAATAGCCACTTCCTATCTGGTTGCGCGTGCCTTCTACTTATCTGAGGCATCAGCACCAGCTGCGAGGCGATTTTCGGCATTTTTCCATTATAGCCCCCTATGATAATCGCCGTATCGAGAAAGAAGAAAAATTGTAAATTACTGTCGAATATGCATGCTTGATATGTTGTTTCAAAAGGTTTGCGTTTTTAAAAACTACGAAAAAATAATACAAACATTTTATAAACTAAATAATATTATTGACAAACTTGTTGACACTTACGCATCGGTAATCGATTGCGTAAATATAATGTAATAGGACCTTTTGCTATGAAAAAAAAATTAAATAGCTGCTGCATTTTTTATATATCGTGGTGATTTGTAACCGTAATGCTTTTTTTAACCGACAAAATTATCACCAAGCAATCTTTTGCAGCAAGTAGCTTAGCTTTGCTCATCATTTTAGCTTGTTTACCATCTTGTAACAAGCTAAAATGATGAGTAAAGCTTGTTTACAATCTAAAAAGTTTATCACTTTTTAGTCAATTTTTGCACACAAGAAATTCGATTGGTACATATCGGATTTAAAATGAAATTTTCAATCTATAAAATCATTGTATCCAGATTATATTATTTTTGCTTCTCCGTAAGAAACATGCAATTTCTTTAGAATCATATCGTGTAAAAAGTACCTTATTTTCCTTAATAAACAACACATGGACTGATGATCGTGGTTTAATGAAGGAATCTACGGTTAACGAATAAGCGTGTGAAGATTTTTACAAGATAAATACTAAAAAAAAAAAAAAAAAAAAAAAAAGACTTTCTAAAAAATGTTCAAGCCAATGATAAGTAATACATGTAAATATTGCTCCAATTTTTATTCCTCACTTATATATATATATATATATATATATATATATATATATATATATATATATATATATATATATATATATATATAAAAAGTGTTTCTTCTTACTTAAGTAACTCATAAATATTAATGCCTCGGAAATAAAATATTTTAAATTTATAGGCTTGTCATTTATTATTACCCCCTGATTCAGCTTCCTAATTAGTACTAATTTAATTTTAGCCCATAAACTACCCTCTAAATAGTCGCCAAGGGTATGTGCTGTTAAATACCCCGGACGCTGAAGGGAGGAGGGAAATATTTCGGTGTTCTGGATGAACATCTCAGAAATCTGGCAAACTTAATAATAAGAAAATTTATTTTTAGGTTTATCTGCGATTTATGGCCCATTAGAATTTGGTTCTTTCTTTTTCATTTTGTACAGAACAACTATACATAAACTTCTTTTGCTCACATTATTTTTATTCTCATACTTTGAGATTTTATTGTATTCTCATTGCGCTTTTATGCATATTTATTCTGTAATAAGAGCGCGGGTATATGTTTTCAAATGTGACACAATTAATTAATAAATTTATTTTAAATCACTATTTATACTTATTGGTTTGGATACATGTACAAATAGATCATTTTAGCAGTATTCGGTGCTCAATAATTTTTTAATAATTTTAAATAATAGTAAAAAGGCTTAACGATTTTCTTCTTTTGAGGGAATAAATTGATTTATTAAGCGACATCCTTAAATGCAAAATTATTACTGCAGGATAAAAAAAAATTATCTAATTTTTTTCTGATAAATATTAACTAACTGTTCGCAACCTATAATTTTATTTAAAAAAAATAATAAAAGGAGGTTAACGGCACGAAATTGGCGAAAAAGGTGACAGAGAATTCCAACCAACCAGGGACCTCGCACGTACGCAAAACCTCCGGAGTGCAGGCGAAGGTCACGTGCAGGAGGATCCCAATGGGGACAATAGACAATTCGGGGCCCATCACGTATCTCTTTCCTTTAAAGAAGAGGATAAACAACTTTTCTTGTATCAGGCGGATCAAAGCAAACGATATTGCTTGTGCTTTTATTCCTGACAGTGGAATGAAAATTTGATGTTACCGTTGAAATATGAGATAAAAATAATCGTTTGCACAAGTATAAATAGCAATAATATAAAAGACGCTCAGATCTAGAGTACACTTCTCTCTCTTTTTTTAAAATTACTTTTATTTCTCGTCAGCTTTTATAAACGTTTAACACTTGAGACAATCTTTGGTTGTTTACATCACGAGGCGATTGGTTTTCAGATTAACAATTTAACTTTTTCATGGATAATTTGTTTTCGGTCTCAAATACAAGATTTATTTTTTATTGTTATTTTTGTCTCTTTGGAGTACTACGAATAATTAATGACGATCCCAGAAAAGAAAGGTATTTAATCAAAGTCACTACCTTTTCCGCAGAATTCGAATTTAAAACAGTCATTATTCGATATAAATTATAATAGGCCTAAATTTAATTCTT
Source organism: Latrodectus elegans (assembly GCA_030067965.1). Classification (NCBI taxonomy): domain Eukaryota; kingdom Metazoa; phylum Arthropoda; class Arachnida; order Araneae; family Theridiidae; genus Latrodectus; species Latrodectus elegans. The sequence continues at coordinate 24,814,157 of CM057818.1, forward strand.
AAAAGAAAGACATATCGAACTTTAAAATTTATGTTATATGCATAGAAAAAAGTTCATCATGGAATGTAAAACATTTTCTAATATTTGAATAGCTAATTACAAATTCTTAATTGTTTTCCTTAAAAATAATGTAAGCAAAAGTAAAATATAAAAGTCAAATACTGAAATATTTATTCAAAGGAAACATTGAATGAGATAAATGCTAAATTATTTTTAAATGGTATAAATTTATTATTTAGTATTCTTTTTTTCCTTAGACTGCAACAGAATAAAAATTGTTAAATTAAAATTTTCGATTATCAGTCCATTCTACGGTATCTCTATTTCTCATTCTATAGAGAAAATTGAAGGAATAAATTGAGAATAAAATAAATGAATAAATAAAAATTTATAATTGACATAGATTATTAAAATAGTCGTAATCGCTTTACGTATCTAGAACAATTTTCTCTAATTTAATTGCTAAAATTAGAATTGATAATCATTTTATAAGTAATTTAAATATTTATGAAAAAGAATTTTGGCGAGTTAAATAATTAATAAAACTTGTTATCGGAACCAGAAATGTGCCGCTAATGTATTATTAAAATTATCAAAAGATTTATATGAAGTTGCCATTTGTGTGTGTGTGTTTACCAGAATAGTGCAAGTGTTTTGTAAACTTAATTTTATTGAAATTTCTATCGTAGTCATAAAAATCGTAAAATTTTTGGAAATTTTCTTTTATGATTCCTATTTTCAACCGAATTTTCTGGTTTTGTTATCTGAATTTGGAACCGATAATAGAAAAACATCTATTAAAAAAAACTATCAACATTTTTTGTAAACATTATGAGAGTAAATATTAAGCAACTACAAATATAGCGCTTAGGGTCGAAACCCTGAACAATTGAACTGATGGCTACGGGGCTCTCATAACTCATCTGCCCGTTTGGCGAATTATATTTTCGGGATATTAAACCCAACGTATGTTAACGAGCCTCGGGCTTCTGAGCTTGGTCATTTGCTGGCTCAGGAATTGAACTTATTACCTTCTGGTTAGAAAAGGATTACTCTTTTCAGGTTGGTTGGTTTGGCGCTCAACGGTCATTTTTTTGCACACAAGAGCTAATTAGACCGGGAACTACGGTTTAAAGTGGATTCCGAACCACTATGAACATCCATGCCCAAGGTGGGATTCGAACACACGAACTGTTGAACCGAAGGCAAGAGCGATAACCATTCGGCTGCCAGCTCGGCTACTCTTTTCAGGAGTCGTCCATCGTTCTGCAGTGGAGGAAAAAAAAAAATTAATTGTTTTTTTTAATGTTGAAAAAAATTTGTTGAATCCAACGTTAAAATTTTATCGCGTTCGTTTAAATTAAACTGTAACAAGATTAGATCAAACATTTTCTTTTAAAAAATTAAACAGAGATAAATGATGATACTGAAAATAAAAAGAATGAAGGTGAGTGCCCTATTATCCGCCTCTTATCAACCAAGGCCTGCGATCTGGAAGGCTTCGACAGAAAATGAGAGTGAAGGTTCCGATCCGAGGGTTACTAAACTGTAGACAGCATCAGGCTCAACAGGTCTTTTTGCGTTTATCGCAAGAGGGATTTTCAGAAAATTACTATAGCAGGATAGAAATCGAATGGAGGACTCAGTGTCCTTAATATTAGGAAGTGAGTCATAACCACCTGTTGAAACGAATAGAAATAGATGTAGCGTTTCTGCATGCCGGTCGACGGGGTGGGTGCTTGAGGGTTTCCCAATGTGGCATGAGAACTAGGAATACTATATCATTAAAAGCGTGCTCTCAAAAGTAAATGCAACGTGAGTGGTAAAAATCTTTTCAGCAACTTTCATCTGTTAGGTAATAAACACAAAATTCAACGTTAGGCACATTTTCTAATCTGAGTACACTTCGTTACACATTGTTTTATTCAGTTATTTTTGTGAGTAATGAAAAATACGAACAAAGGTCTCACTTCCAAAACGAGCAGTCAATTCTCTAGTCAACAAGTCATCGGTTCAACCCCCACTTCGTAATAAGAAGGTAATTCCTCTGTACTCACCGGGTAAGAAATGATAATTTCTAGGATTGCATACGAAGCCATGGATTCGATTGAATGAGCGCTCATTTAAAGAGCGAAGAGACAAACCAAGTAGTTAAGTGATCTTCACATCCCATTTGTAATTCTTTTATAAATCATGCCACGTTTTACACAGCCGAATACATTTTTTCATGAAAGAGAGTTACCCCGCCTCTTTCTATAATCTCACCAATCACAAGTAAGGTTAATTGAAGTAATGAATTGTTGTATCTTTTCTTTTTCTGAATTCTTCCTTAAAAAAATCGTAACATAATTCAACTCATCAATTTAGCATAAATATATCAAATAAATTCCAATAAAACTACTCATTCAAATATTAATGTTTTTAATAGTTAAGAAGCATATTAAATTTCTTACATGAATTTTAAAATTGTTTGTTTATTTATTTTAATATTAAAAGAATTGACTGTGTTCAATGGCTTCCGTAGACTGAAATAGCTGGCCAGAAACTTATCCATATTAATCGAATCTAAGAAAAAACATAATTACGAGTTACTTCATCTTATATTCTATTCTAATGAACACATTTCATACATTATGGTGCAATAAAATCTATTATAAAAACCAAGAAAAATGAAATATATAGAGCAAATAATAAAACTTACAATTTGAAGAATAAAATTCACAGCAAAGCAATTAAAATACACATGATACTAAACAATAAGGTACATTATAATAAAATAAGCAATAAAAATACTTCATACAAAATTTATTTCATCAGAAAAGAACCACAAGCCATTCTCTGAAATTCATGAACGCGAACAAATTTTAATTAAAAAAAATAGTTTCTTAAATCCTATTTTTTATGGTTTTTATTAAATATAAAATAATTAAAGTTCACAATTTTATTACAAAACTATATTTTACTACGATATTTTTATTAGTATATATTCACAGGAAAATATCACACTTTTTTATTCTAGAACTCAATCATCAAATTAGCATTATGTGACAATTAGTCAAACGATTTCTTATTGACAAATAGAATGTCTCCATACATAAACATGACTCTTGGAATTCTGTATTATTTACAAACTATGTAACGAAACTGTCAACCATGCATCGTCATTTAGTGTTATGAAACTATTTCTTTCATACTGCCACACCATCAGCTGAATATGTTGGCGCACTAACGAAAAGAAATCAATTTTCCCAGAACTTTCTTCCCTTCATTAACTAGAATGACTTGGAAACATTTTATGCAGGAAAAAGAATGTCCCAATCTTTCATGTATTGTTCTTTTAGAAGAAAAAATAACATCCGTTGCCCGCAGTTTCAGAAAATTATGAAAACTGTAGGGAATAGTGCCAAAAGGATGGTAGAGAAATTCCGTTTCTGTGTGTGTGTGTGTCGCCTTGTCTGTAGCACCGTTCTTTTATCGTCTGCGGCTGGCTGGAAAATGAGAGCTGTTTGCAAAAACTGCGATGAATAAATGGGGTCGATGCAGTTTAGAGGCTATCGTCTCTATTTTTAAACATTTTCTGTCTTACTTTTTCCATGCTGTGCAATATAAGTTCCCCTCAACGTCACTTTGAACAGCGAATCTCTACCCCTTCAGAATTCGTCAATCAGATTTTCTAAAATTGGCTTCTAATACAAGCATTTATCTCATACAATGATGTAAAAGGCTAGGGGTATATTAAACACATGTTAAGAATTGTTGCATAACGGTGAATTAAATAACGTTAAGCAAATGCAACAACCTCGTTTGGTTTCTAAAGGGTGTCAGAAATTTCCAGTCCAGCACATAATTTCATTTAAAATCTGGTTACCAAAAAAATATTTTATCATTCATTATTGTAGATTTTATCATCAATTATATGACGTATAGTGGTTGTTTCTTTCGTTCCAGATGAAAGAATTGTATTAAGATGATTACATCACCTTAATACAATTCTTATTGGTTTAAAATATCGATGATGTCAGATAACATTTGGTAGCGGATAGGGGAACGCCTTCATTGGTCTTCCAGTGGGTGGTAGAAGGGAAATAAAATACCTTTCGCTGACCAACAGGCAGAAGTCCAACCTCCCGAAGCAATGGCAAACCCCTTTATAACAAGTGCACTTTTTTTTTTTTTTCATTTTGCACTTGTCACACGACAATAACAACATTTCAGCCACGTCACATCGTATTGCGACGGTGTTGTAAATCACACTTGTCGATGAATTCTCTGCTTGCTTTCAAATTGCATTCTTCCAGCGGCAGCAAACAAAGCGAAATTCACCATCGAAAGTCAGAGGATAGTGTCGAAGTTCATTTGTTAATAAAACGATATCTTATATAAGGAGTAAAGTATCAGTTTGAGAAACCGCTTACCATTGATTCAAGCCATTAACACATTGACAATAGAACAGAAGAAAAGCATAATGAAAAAGGCATGACAAAACATCCACCTTATAGCAAATTTAAATCGGCAATGGCAGTTTAAATTTATAAAAATTTAGACACAGATGCCGTATAATCCAGGATTCCAAATTCTGATTTTTTTTTTTTTCTGCGATGAAGAAATGCCGCCAAGATGATGTACTGTGAAGAGCTCTATGCCGTAAATACTAGGATTGCCAAAATAGAATTTTCTGCATAATTTTTATAGGTCTCCATATTTATGACGTAATAAAAATCAGGTTGCTAATTATATAAGAAAATTCGCCAAAAATCACTAAACTTAGAATTTGGCATCCTGGGATTATACATCATCTGTGCCAAAATTTCCTTAATTAGTTCTAATATATATAGAGTTCTAAATTAATAATTGCAATATTTGAAAACAATTTCTTTAATATGTAAAGTCTATTGCCTTGCTTACGCCAACATTAAAAATTTTTATTTTAATTGATATTGCTGAAATAATATAAAGCAGATCTGTAATTTTTTTTCGCACATTATTCACTATTAAATTTTTATTTTAATTGATATTGCTGAAATAATATAAAGCAGATCTGTAATTTTTTTTCGCACATTATTCACTGTTAAATAGTCTATAATTTAGTGCTAATGAAAAATAGAGCTGAAATGGGGTGGTGCTTCAGCTCTACATTTATTAAATTTGGAAGTTATTTCTGAATATAATCAATATGTATGCTGGTTTACATTTTCAGTGATATATTTTATGTTACATATACTCCAAAATGCATGGGATTCCTGTTTATTCGGTTCTCGGCCTTTGAACCATTCTGCCAGTTTGAAATCTCCCTCAATCAACCCCCGCACCCCCAAAATTAAATTCTTTTAAAGAATTAGTTTCACGTTTCATGTTAAGCAATCAGCTGGTACAGGTACAAGACTTTACATATTACGAGGGTTGCTATTTATATTTCTGGCCTTGGCAACAGTAAGTGTTGTTAGGCGACCGAAGACGATTTTAATCGAAAGTTTGATATTTTTAAACATAAATTCAGCAGACGATTTACCATTATAGCTTTATTTGTGTTGTTGACAGTAAATTGAAAAGTTCTTCTCTGTCAAAAAATGGAATTGAATCGTGAACAATTTCGTGCCATTATTTTTCATAACTTTCGACGTGGATTGTCAAGACAAGAGTGCTTCGATGAACTTAATTCTTTATACAGCGATAAAACGCCATCCTACAGCACTGTAAAAAATTGGTATAACGAATTTAATCGTGGTCGATGTTCGATCCAGGACGAATCCCGTGCAGGTCGTCCAAGATCCGTTGTTGTGCCTGAAAAGATCAATGCTGTGCGTGAACTGATAAAGCAAGATCGTCATGTGACATACCGTGAGATAGAGGCGTCTTTGGACATTAGTATGACTAGCATCAATAAAATATTGCATGAACATTTGAGCGTAAAAAAATTGTTCGCGTTGGATCCCGCATAATCTGACAAACGCTCAAAAAAAGGCTCGTGTCGATTGGTGCAAGGAAATGTTGGAAAAATACATTCAAGGTACATCAAAGGCTGTGTATAACATCTACACAGGTGACGAATCATGGATCTATGCATATGAGCCGGAAACAAAACAGCAATCAACTGTATGGGTCTTCCAAGACGAGGCAAAACCAACAAAAGTTGTTCGAGGAAGAAGCACATCGAAACAAATGATTGCCTGTTTCTTCGGCATTAACGGTCATGTGGCAACAGTGGCGTTAGAGCAACGCAGGACTGTCAATTCTGAATGGTACACGACCATTTGTTTGCCAAAAGTCATCGGAGAAATTCGAAAAAAGCAGAAGAACAGGCGAATCATTCTTCATCATGACAATGCGAGCTCTCACACATCGACTCAAACAAAGGCATTTCTGACGGAGCGAAAGATCGAACTGATGGGTCATCCGCCGTACATCCCTGATTTGGCACCCAATGACTTCTTCTTATTCCCACACATCAAAAATAAATTACGTGGACAACGATTTTCGACCCCCGAAGAAGCGGTTGATGCATTCAAAACGCATGTTTTGGAGTTACCTCAATCGGACTGGAAAAAGTTCTTTGAAAATTGGTTCAAACGCATGCAAAAGTGTATTGATCATCATGGAGAATATTTTGAAAAACAATAAAACCAATTTCGATCCTACATATTTGTTTTTTCATTATTAGGCCAGAAATATAAATAGCAACCCTCGTATATGCTTAAGTAGAATATTATGAAACTAATTTAATATTTATAGCACTTTTTTTGTACCATTTGCCTTTACTTTTTCAATAATAGATTTTTAAGCATTAGAACAAAATTAGTAATCGTAGTAAAATATATAATATCTGTCTGCGATGAAGGAAATAGAAAATGTGAATAATAGAATGTTGCAAGGTGAAGCTTTTTTCAATGTCTCTTTTAGAGAAAATGATAGCTGTCCTCTGAGAAAGGAAAACCGGCGCACACATAAATTAATTCAGTTTTACCTTAAGCTTCAGGAAAGATGCTTTTTTTGATATGCCTTCCGATTTTCCTCCTGTTCAAATTTTCGTTTTTGCCCTAAATTAATATTCATAGTTTTTTTTTCCTAAATTTGCAAACAAATTATCATTTTCACTTCCCAGAAGGGGAACTATATATTACAGAATAATGTTGGTTAATTGAATGACTGAGAAAATAAGAGTTCAAATAGTTGAATATATTTTGTAGGAAGAGTGAATTAACCTATCAGTTTCCGAATCGGTACTTTTGTACAGACTCATTGGCCAAGAAAATTGGCGCAAGTATCGCCAAACTGACGCCAAATCGCTTTATATTGTTCTCCAGTGCCTATTATATGAAAATTAAAACATAAAATAAAACGAACATATGTTGTGTAAAATATTCTGCTGTAGTTTATTTTCAAAAATAACTAAACTTAAAAGCATGTTAAATTTTTTATTTTACATGCTTTTAAGTTTAGTTAATAACAAGCTACGATAAAAAACTATTTAAATTAAAATTTTTATTCACCAACTATAAAAAATAAATTAACAACCGAGAATAAATTAACTCCTTACACCAACAATAAATCTTTGATTGCATTAATGCGGACTCGTCCCCAATCCACGGAGCCCAGAGAAGGAGAGTACGGCGTGGTCACTCTCCCAACCACTGCCCGCGGCAAATGATACTTCACTTTGCTGATCTGAACGGGAATCGTCATGAAGATACTGAGTCGCTGGAGCTCACCCTTTATGTCTATAAAAATTCCATACAATAATTATACTGGGTTCTAACAAAAAACGCAAAACAGCCTTCCTACATGGTACTTCTACATGTACCACGTGACGTCATAGGATGCTCACTTATTTTGCACGTAAATAAAATAATTAGTAGTATAATAGTGTTTTTTTTTTTTTTTTTTTTTTTTTTTTACACACACAAAATGATGGCATTGGGAAAACTTTCTGACTTACAATCATGTAAAAATGAGCGAAATAAAGCAAACTATCACTGAAATAATTTTTTTTTTTTTCCAATTTTTCAAATAATTTTTATTTGTGAGCGACATTTCAATATTTATTTCTAAATAACAAAGAGACTATCAGAAGGCAACGACGCGTTGTTTGATATTTATGTATTAAATTCAAGCCTGATTTCATTAAATATGTTTTCAAAATTCTTTTCATTCGCTTTGCAAGTGATACTGCAGATATTCAGTTACACGATAAACTGGGTAATATATAACACCGAAGAAGTTTGAAAACACATAAATAACAGCTGAAAAGAATTCTTACGATTGTCTTTACCTTTATACTCGCTCTTTAAATAACGGCTCATCTGCCACTGCTGTGTCAATAACTTCGCAGATGGCCGGAGCGCGGCGGTTACAGCTATCAACCGAGGAGAGAGATTAATTATCCTCCACAACGACAATCAGACTTTCCTATTCTGAGTAAGATTAGCTTAAAGAGATTTAAGTTTTCCCTTCTCATTATCGTTGCCAGCAAATCTTTTTTTAAAAAATAGCAAATACTCTAATTCAAAAATTGGAAAGGAAATAAAGTCAAAAATAGCGTAACACAGACAAAATGAATATACAAAAGTTACTAAGCAAACAAGTTATTAAAAGTAATCTTAAAATATAAACAAGTTATAAAACAGATATTTACTGAACAACAATACTGACGCTATTTATTCTAAGTTTCATAAAAATTTCCATCCGTAAATAATTATCGTTTGCAAATTTTGTAAATTGTTCCAATGCTTTACTGTTTATATTCGGCTATGAAAATTTGTCGCAAAGAATGTAATTAAACAGTTGTTGCCATTTAGAAGTATATTTACATAAATGAGCGGGGAAAATCTGCTTCCTATATTATAAAAAATGCCGATAATAAAACAAATTGAATTGAATGAGCAGTTTCGTTTTAATAAAAATAATTGCACCATTTATATTGAATAGAAAATATTAAAAAAGAAAATTTAAGCAAATTAATTTTGCACTTTTATAAAATAAAATGTGGATGCATTGCAAGCAAAAAATTTAGAATTTTCGCATACGAACCAGTAAATTTATAGAATTTTATGGTTTAAAAATAAAATTAAATCGTTATTTAAATCAGACATTTTAAATTTTATTCCATTTATTGATGATTGTGTGTGAAAGTATTACACCTGTGAGAAAATAAGGTTTACCAATATGCATATCTTCAGCTGCGTTTCCATTTTTTTTTTTTTTTTATCTGTTCTTTGGATTGTAGTAACAGTAAACATTTGAGGACAACATCGAATCCCCCCGCCATCCTTTGATTTTTGCACAAATTTTTTTCTCATATAAATAATCACCAATTTCAATATTAATGTTTTATATTCAAAATAACTTATTGATTTTTTTATTGAATATTATTTTTTCTATTTTTTTAATCGATATCTCACATTCGAGCAGACAAAAATATTTATTAATTGCTTAGTTAATTGATATGCTTAATTTTATTGGTCAAAATATGAAAAATTCGTATAAAGAAGCATAAAAGACACTAGAATTGTGATCTTTGAAATTTTTTGCGGAACATTCCTGGTCTCAAATAATATATATATATATATATATATATATATATATATATATATATATATATATATATATATATATATATATGTATATATATATATTAACTTACTCAGTTAATTTAGAAAAAAAAATTCGATTTTTAGTATAGGATATTTTAGAAATTTGTGAGATTGTTTACTTTCTTGAAATCAGCATTTTTGGTGAGTCTAAGAAAAAGGCAAATCTTGAGGCCATTTCTTGGGTGAAATGTTCCTCCACCGGATAAAACCGGCTGGAAGCGGGTGCTAAGAAACTGTTAAGGATAAGTTTAAGCTATCTTTTCAGCGCACATTCGACTGTTCGAAGATCTGCGTGATGGATCATCGGGCATTTTTACGCCTCTCAAGGGTTGCTGACATTCTCGCCCACATATGCTTCACGTGAGTGTACTCGTTTTCACTGTAACCGTCTTTCACTTCAGATTTTTTTCTTTCAACGAAAATAAACACTCACTTGAATTGACTTTGTTTATAGATTAGAACCTTTATTAATCCAGTCTCATTGTAGAGTAACATAACATATAATCAGCAGGCATCGTTTGTAGCGGTTAGAGGTCTACTTTTAAATCTAAAGTCTCAATAAAATAAGTAAAAAATAGACCTTCGAATGCCGAACAAATCAAACTAAAGTTGGCTTGGTTCTTTAAGAACATTCTGTTACACGTTATGCAATAGCTAATACTCATAAGATCTACAGTTTAAATGTTAATATCAAAGCATTTGAAACATTCGCAGTCGTTGTAAGAATGGAACGTAAAAAACTAGTGTACTGAAAAGCAACTGTTAACCTGTAGAACTCAATAAATTTTCGCTAGATTATACGAGAGAAAAAACCTGGACAAAAAAGCATCACTGTTAAAACCAAATAATTGGTAACCAATCTTAAAGATACTGGTATGAAATCTAGTCAACGAGGAAAAAATAGTACCGCCAAACACTATGATGTTTGGTTGAGAATCAAAAACTGCATCGATCGACGCATGATCGAGACGATGTTCTGAACATCCACTAATGGATTCTGAAATATTTGTCGGCAGATGATATGTAAGTTAAAAATATAACACAATTTATTGATAAGAAATTCAATGCAGCTTAATAGTTACATATCATGTATTCTGTTGGAAGGTTTGGGAGAAAGTTAATATAAATTATTTTGAACATTTCTCCTTATCGGAGTCCTAATTAGGGTAATTTCACATTAAAATTTAAAATTTTATTTAAAAATTTTGGGAATACTTACATAGTTTACACTACCCATTGGTATAGTGACAGCGCCTTTCGCTCCCATGACACAAGTACGAGGTTTGGGTCTCGGGCTGGACAAGGTCGACTCCAGCTTTCATCCCTTCCCTGGGTCAATAAAAGCTGAGCTCCAAGCATGCTTGGGAACTAAACATTGGCGGTTTCGCGTTTGGGTGACTTCCTAAGTAGGACATATGCTTCTCAACCCAGATCCTTCGATCATGAAAACAGGTATTGGCATGAAAACAGAAAGAAAACAAACATATAGGCCTTGGCACACATACCACTGAGTTTAGTTTAGTTTTACATGCATGTTATTTAATTTTTCTATTATTACATATGATTAAAAGATACATTGTAAAAAGGTGCAATTTAAATAGCATGCAATGTTGAAGGAATTAACAATTTCCATTTTTCAGACTCTTTTGACCTGTGTGAGCTCGTGTTGGGCTGGGTTACTGTTACATACGCTCTTCCACCGTATACCTTCGGGTGGGTCGGTGTCATTCTTGAATGGCCATGATTGTTTGCACGTTTGGAGAGTTTTTGCTACTTTGGTTCTTGGTGAAAGGTTACTACGTAAGGATGGTTTTTGGACTAACTACCAGACCAAGCACTCTGAGACTAAAAACACAACGAACATTTTTATCAAAATTCCAGAGAATTTCCAGCTCATTTTGCACTCCAAGTAATAGAGCCCTTACAGCCAGACCCCCTGTCTTCCCAGGTATGCTGAAATATGCCACCCCTGTCTTCGACCTCGTCCTTCCTGTCCAAAAGGGAGTCTCCCCTCAGGCAGAACTCAGGGCTGTTGCTCTTGCTACTATTAATGAGAGATACCCACTCGACAATTGGATGCACATTTATACTGACGGATCAGCTGAGAGAAGTACTGGGAGAGCGAGAGCTGGTGTCTTCTCCAAATTTTTCCAATTCAAAGAGCCTTTGGAAAAAAACTCTGACAATTTTGATGGAGAAATGTATGCAATTTACATGGCTCTCCAAAAAATTTTAGATTTCTCGGAAATGAAAGTTGTCCTTCTTGTTGACTGTCAGGCTGCCATTCATACAATAGCAAATTATACTCTCCTACCTACATCTATAGAATTTAACTGTAAGACCATCATTAACACTTTACTGTCTGCGGGAAAGGAAATTACTTCACAATGGATCCCTAGCCATTGCGGCTTGCCTGGTAATGAAAAAGCAGACAATCTCGCGAACGAAGCTTCTTTTTTAAACCTTCCAGATGCTCCTACTAGCCTGAGAAATGTCAAACTCCTTCTAAAACGGGTTATCCATCACCAGCGAAAAATTTATTACAAAGACAATGCAGTTGATGCCTCTTGGATGACCCTGCTGAGCTCATGCATCCCCAGAGATCTACCTAGATCTATAGGGGTCTCCTGTTTCAGGTTATTTACTGGGCATGATTTTCTCCAGAAACATCTGTATCACATAGGGCTTGTGGATTCACCCGACTGCATTTTATGTAGGGAACATGTTGACATGGATGGCGAGCATCTTTGTAAATGTTCTGCCCTCCAGGAAACCCGCACTTCTTCACATTTCAAGACGCTCTCCACTCTTGGAGATACTTCTTTTCTTTATTGGACTGCAAGACTTATTATGCTCGAAAGAACCAACATAAGGACGTAATTAAAAAAAAAAAAAACACTTTCCATGTTGTTTATTTTTACATTAATAAATGTCCGACTACAAATTATTAATTTATATTAAAAAATCTTGATGTCTATTCCGTAATTATGCATATATTCTCGTGAAAATTGAATTTTCTTCAAATATTCCCAAGTGCCTGATATGTCGAATCATTTTGTTAAGTTGGAATGGCATGGCCCCCCACACAGGTATAATGTTGCCGATTCCCGTGTCAGATTATCCTCTTCACCCAGTGTCAAAATAAATTATTTCGAACATTTAAACATGACGCAAATTAAGAAACTTTGATAAAAAAAAATCACCCCATAAAAAAGTTAATTATTTAATAAAATGTTGATACCAAGATTTCAGTAAATATCAATACGCGAGATAAAAAAAAAATAAATAAAATAAAATAAAATAAAAAAAGATCTTGCATATAAAACGAAGCAAAATTGTAAATAGAAAAATCTATTGTTTCTGTCATCACCTCACTCGGGCTTAAGCTGATTCATTAGGAAGGTATGTGATTGTTGGCGGATTGTAAGGTGATAAATGATGAATATCTGTTTACTTGGAGCAAATGTAATCAGTGAACCGCAGATAACAGAAGGTAATTTATCTGTGTTATCAGTTCTGTTCTGTTTTTCAGCACGTGCAATGAAACACGCCCTCTTACAACAAGCGCGGACGCAAAAATTGGGCAAAAACCAACAACATTGATGATTTTCATGGATGCTCGGCCATTCGGAGTGAAGTTTTTCAGTTCGATCCCAGACAGCGTTGAATAGTGGGAGTTTTGTAATCATCCTTCTTCTGGACTCATTTTTCGCAGAGAATTCACCACAGTTACGTATCACAAAAGAAAAAAAAATATTACAATATCATTAATATAAAATTTTATTAATTAAGGAAATTAAAAAAAAATTTAAATCGCCCTTGTCGATTTAAACTGATTATAAAGTGGATGTTTTGCCATGTCTTTTTCCTTTGGTTTTTTCTGCTGTTCTATTGTCCATGTGTTAATGGCTTGAATCAATGGTAAGCGGCTTTTCGAATCGATGCTTTGCTCCTTATATAAGAAATCGTTTTATTAACAAAATGAACTTCGACACTATTCTCAGACATTCGATGGTGAACTTCGCCTTGTTTGCTGCCGATCGAAGAATGTGATTTGAAGGCAGGCAGCAAAGTTGTCGATAATTCGGATTTACAAAGCCGTTTCAGTAGGATGTGACATGGATGAAACGTCAAATGACGTCATGGATATTTTAAACCAAGTAGAATCGTAATAAAGTTGCGTCCTCAATATCTAAACTGTAACGAAAGAAACAACCTTTTTATAGTTAAAAAAAAAAAAATAGAAAAATTCCCAAGAATCTACCGAATCTGACGGGATGCATGTTTCAGTACGTAGGAGGGCTGCATACATTTCAAATAGCGGAATCTGATACTTTTTACTCTGAAAAACAAGGAGCTACTATGAAGCCATGATGAAGTTGAGAGTTGAATCGATTATTCGTTGCGATACGTGTGCAAGCGCATTTTCACACCGTTTTGTGGATTGTTTAATGTGGTTAAATTTTTTAAGGGTCTAAAAGGCTGCTGTAGATCGCATGACTGCCTCCCAGTGGGAATTTTTATAGTTATTGAGTAGTATTCACAATTGCAAGGGAGAAAACCATGAAAACTCCCAAGCAACCACCTCTACAGATGAGCAAGCAGAAGCACAACAGTCATTTCTCCTCATTCAAGAGTACAGGGGATGGATCCCAAAACTTTCACTTAAAACAGCTTTGTCCTAACATTAGACCATGGTTGGTCCACATACCCGTCTAATTATTAGGACCATTGTGAATGGTATGGATTCTTGTTAAAAAAAAAAAAAAACACCAGCTAGATTACTATATTAATTGAGAAATAAATAGTAAATAAATAATTATGGTTAGTAGTTTATCTCCTGAAGGTGTTCTAAGACTGTAGTGTCTGTTCTGTAGAATAAAGCTCAACTCGAACAAATACAAACATTTATTTAAAAATTAACATTAACAGTATTGTATATTAAAATTATAATTAATAGAAATTTAATTATGGCCCTACACGGCCAACAGAACAAACACCCAAGGAGCGCCAGCTGAACCTCCTCGTTTGCTGGTCCAAGGCAATCTCTCTCCGCCGGAGCGGACCCCCTCCTCTCTTCTCTCCTAATGACTACAGCGCCATCATATGAAGAGAATGAGAAGTATCCTAACGCTACAAAGACATTTTAATGTCTACCTCTAAAATTACGTTTACAAAGAACTTTTCATGAGCGCTCATGGTCGCAAGCGAGGAGATCTAGAAAACTCCCAACGTGCACCCTGACAGATGTATATGGCGGATGCAGAAGCACAACATCCGTCCCTTGTTGTTCAACAGTGGTTGGGATCGAACCCAGATTCTTTTATTCAGAATAGCGTGATGCTACCATTAGTACACGGTGTGACAAAATGTATAATAATGAATTAATTGATGCATCCCTGTTATTATTGCTAGCAAATCAGTTATAGAATATGAAGCAAAGCTCAAGATGGTGCCTCCACCCGTCTACCTGGTGGAGAAAGATATCACTCAGTATTTCTGGTTTCTAGACACGATCCAACTGAACACTTCCGTTTCAAGACACTGAGCCTTTCCTCCCTTGGAGTGATTCGAAAAGAACGAAGCGTTTCAAGTGTCGAATCCCGTAATTCTGTATTCAAAATCATGAAGCAATTCCCTCTGATAACGCAACCTACTGGGATTATTCTACACTTTACAGCAACGTAGACTTTTATTTCGAATCTTCATTTCCGCGGAAGTATTCGGAAGCTCCTGTGTGATTCCGCCTGCTTCCCATCACGTGATGAAAACGTGCATCGGAGCTGAAAACCTTCGGATCCCGACCCCCTCTGCTTGGGAATGTTGTTTTGGAGAAAAGGCGCCGCTTCCAGCTGGTATCCCGATATAGCTGCATCGTACCTGGGCTGAGTAAACACAGGAAAGTCTTTCGCTGATAGAAATGACTCTGTAAAATAAAGAAGAAGCAATTATATTAAACAGATTGAATGACAAAATATCTTGTTTTGGAGAGAAAGAGTGATTTTCTAACAAATTTAAAAAAAGCGTTCAGCGTTATTTCCATTTTTTTTAAGACATTTTCGAAATATTATTTTTTAGTTGGGTTTAGAGATTTTCTCAATTTCTTCCCTACTCACATACGTTTTAAAAGATAGATTACCCCCTCATAACGTAATCACATATATTTTTTCAATAATATTCAGCCACACACACACACGAGTATATTTACAATACAACTTATTGCTCATAAAACACTTAACACTAGTTTAAATAGTAGAAAAATAAACTAAAAAAATTGTTCATTAGTAATTTTGTTTCACTATTTTCCTACTATTTTGAGCTATCTTATCAATTTATAATCGGCTGTCCAACAGAAACCTGCTAATCTGTTGATATTTTGTAAATAATCATCTTTCAAAGGATGCACTTTGACGTCCTTTGTATGCATCATTTAATCACACGAGATGAATCTTCTTACAGATTTATTCTCTGGATTCATGACAAATATTTTAATTACAATTTCATGTTTGGCAACCCTTAGCTGCAAAATTTTTATAAGGTAATTAGATATCCGCCATCTACTTTTTTATTGAGGACATTCACTCAAACAATGTTCCGAATTCCCTGATCACAAGCATAGGAAAATTGGAAATCTCCCAAGCACCTTCCACAGAACTTCTACACACTTTATTTGTAGAAAAGCGCTCTTCGGAGTATCAGGTCCCAGGTTTGATCCTTACCACTATTCAATAAGGGGAGATGAATGTTGCGCTTCTACGAACTCATCTATGATAGTGGGTACTGACAACACCCTCTAAAGACAAGGCCTGCACACCAAAACTTCTTTCTGGAATGAGTCATCCACAGAAGGCTGACCAACGACCTCCTAAAGTTGAAATTTCTCTCTCCATTTCCTGTCGCCTGCTCGACGACTCATTTCAGTCTTTGTACGGAGTTGATTTTGCACGTGTGTGTGATAAGCCTTGTCTTAAAATATTCATTAAAAGTATTGTATTAATTCAAGAAATTTCATAAAAATGCCATTCAAGTTATCCATTGCCGATCGAACTACGATGGAGAATCAAAGGTCTTTAGGTTTCCTAAAAATAAAGACTTGCTAAAGAAGTGGTTAGCTGTTTTTCCTCAAGAAAATCTAAAAGTGACAAAAAATTCTAGGGTAAATCTTATGTTATTTATTTCAAATAATATTAATAATTAAATCGTTAGTGAAATACAGTTTTTTTAAATTTAAAACACATGCTTGCGGTATGGATAAGAAATATTAAAGTTAATGTTACTTCAATCAACTGTAATTGTACGTTTTTCATCTTAAAAAATAATTCTCATTCTGTAGTTCATTTGACTCTATTTGTAAAAGTTTCAATAGATTTCATAATCACTAAAATATTCACTATTTAATTATTGGTATATTAAGTTTTACTGTGTTTAGTAAAACATTTTTGCTACATCTGAATAATTATATTATCAATTAATAATTAATTTAGGAATTAAATATTTGAAAAATGATTTATTTCACATTTTACATATGTGAAATAATAGATATAGCAGTAATTATTCAATATATTTGAGGAAATAATTATTATTTACGTTCTCATTATATTAATCTATAATATGAAGTGGAAAAAGGAATTAGATATAATTTTAATTACATGATATACATAATTTAAATTGTAAAATAAATCACAAATTCTAACTTTTAGATAATTTTAATTCAAGTTTAACATTTTTTACCAGTTAAAAGAGTAATTATAAATATTGCTTGAACTTTATCAGAATGAAATATATGATGTTATCAAAACAACTTTTAAAAGTGTCTTAGAGAATTCAACTAAATATATATGGTTTTACATTTATATTAATAGGGATTTTACTTTTCTTTTTTTTCAGATTTGCGAGCATCACTTTGCACAGAGTGATATCCTGAGATGTTCAGAGGTATATGTAGAGAAAACAGGTGAAAAACTGAGCGCTTCCTTACGACACCCACGATTGAAGTTAGATGCTATTCCCTCCATATTTCCAAATTGTTCGAAATACTTAACGACAGCCAAGAATCACCGAGAGGAGCCAGACGCAAAAAAGATAAGAATTGAAAATCAGAACTTTGCATGTGCCTTAGAAGAAAGTATAAAAAGTGAAAAGGACTACAGGGATAAATTTTACTTTAAGGATTTAAGTGAACTCAAGAACTGTTTACATAAGTTTGAATTTCCATCATCATGGACTGTTGTTACCAATAAGGACATCATTATGTTTTTATTGATAAATCCTACAAAAGTTCCTGTTCTTGAATCATCAGTAACAGTTGATGAAAATTTGAATTTGCTAAGTTTAATTAAAGGTGCTCCAATTAATAAGATAAATAATTTTAAATTTCCTATGATTATAAATGATATTCACACCTTAGATAATGTATTACAAGCATTAGAAAATTTTGAAAAATTAAGGATAAGAATAACTTATTTGATTTGTGTAGATCTGTTATTAGTGAGTTGAAAATTATTTGTGAGAGTAATGAAAATATATTTGATTGCTTAGAAGAACAGATTTCTCTGTTGCAATATTCTTTAAATCATAGAAAATATTCTGCTATCTTTTTAATTTTATGCTCCATGCTTTTTTTCTATATCACCCCACTGTTATAAATTTTTACATAAAAGCTCGTATTTGGTTAAATAATTGGAAAAGCTGTAAAAGTGATACAGGAAAATTAAGTGCAGAAACTCACTTAGCATTAACACATACTACATATGCTCTTATAGAAATTGTAGATTATTGTTCAAAAATATTAAATATGGAAAATGTTTTAATGAGAAAATTTCAAACAAATTTTCTCGAAGAACGTTTTGGTCTTTATAGACAGTTGGCTGGATCTCAATATAACATTTCTCTCACTCAAATATTCGAAACGGAAACTTAACTAAGGATCAGGAGCCTTATTCTTTTAGCATTAAATTCTGCTGTTCATGGAAATGTTGAAATTAATTTAAAGGATGATGTTGATGAAAATCTAAATCTTGATATTCCCGACCCTAAAGATTCAATGTTTAATTTGAAAATAAACTCAAATGATTTAAAAAAATATTCTCATTAGTTAACTATTTTAACATACATAGCACGCTATTGCGTCCATCCTCTCTTAAAAAAAATTAAATGTGAAATGTGCTTGTTTATTTAATAAGCGAAGTTGACGATGAATTTGAAAACTATCTTTTAATGAAAAATATAGATAGGGATGGTTTAAAATATCCTTGTGATGAAATCATCAAAATAATTCATTTTAATTATACTGTTATCTCTAAACTATTATCTTCTAAATATGAAAACGATTTTTTGAAGTGTAACAATCATAGATTTATTGCAAGCAATGTAACATTAAAAAATCTTCGATTAGCTGAAATTAATTTAACTTCAGAATGTTGCAAACATGACAGTGAGGATTTAGTAAAAAATATTGTTTTAATTTCTACTAATATTTTACTCAAAAATTATTGCAAAAAAATTAATGATTTAATAAATAAAAAACTCCTTAATTCAAAATCCAAAAGAAAATTACAAACATTAGGAAAATAATATAAATTTCAGAGAAGAGTTTTCTGTAGATGTATATAATTATTAAAAATTGATGTTCTCCTAAACTTACATTGTTATTTACATTTTGCTTATTTCAAAAAATTATTTTGCATATCCAAACAAATTAATTACATTTTGATATTAATTTATAATAAATTTTATTGTGGAATTTTAGTGTTTAATAAAGTTGTTTTAAGCATATATACCGTTGTTGTCGTTATTCTATTTTTATTATTTGAGCAAATTATAAATTTTGCTATTTTTATGTGATATTTAATGAAAAAAAATAATGCAATAAATGTAAATGTTTCATTTACTCCGGTTATATTTGTATAATGGAAAAGATGAATGTTTTTATTTGGCCACAAATTTAATTTAAAAAATCATTTTTTTACATTTTTGATATTAATGATTTAATATGACTGTATTTTCAATACTAATACGCCAAGTAATGTTGATATTATCAGATTAAATCATACAAATCATGTTTAATTAAATGATTATTGTGAAAAACTTTAAAATGTATAATCATTGTGTTACGTGATATCATAAATTTATTTTAAACTAAGAGAAAAATGTAGCAGGAATATATTTCAAATATGATCCTAAACAAGTTAATTAAAAATCTTATCAAACCACAAATAATGGTTGATAAAATAAAAAATAATAAAATTGGAAATTTAGGAAAAACAAATGAAACAAAATACATAACATTTTATTATAATTATAAAAAACATTTTTAACGTAAGAATTACAAATTTAATTGTTAAAGTACTATTTTATTTATATTTCTTTTATTTTCTAATCACTTAGTTTGACAAATTAAATATTTTGTTTTCTTAAATTCTAAAATTTTTAAGTGTACTATTATAATAAACTGAAACATTTTTTAAATTAAATCATTTAAATAAAGGAATGATCTTGGAAAAAATTCTGTTCAGTTTTTATTTTATTTATTACAATAATTTAGCTTAGATCAATTTACACAAATGTTAAAATTTTCCAAACAATTATCAAACACAGATTTATCAAATACTTAAATAATTCCATGTGGCGTGATTCAATTATAATTGAACATTTGTCGTAATACATAGTAAAAAGTAAGTTATTTAGATCGCCATAAAGGAGACGAAACAACCAGCCTTCTGTGGAAAACCCATCATAGCGGTGCGCAGGCCTTATCTTTAGGGGGTGTTGGTACTGATAGAGTTTTCCAGATTTCCTCCATTGCGACTCTCGAATATAGGCCACTACCTATGAAAAGTCGTCCCTGAAGGCAATTACACTGTGGTGCATAAAATGCCTTACACCATCTATCTGCAGTCATTCTGTTCATTACACTTATCTCTGGGCTCTCCATGTATTAGCGGTGGGATAGCGCATTTCTGAGTGAAAAGTTTCTGTTAAACAAAAAAATTGATGTGATTTTGCCTGTTGCTAGAAGTTTCAGGGTCCTCTTCTACGGACCACTAGCGAAGGTGCATGTTGTGGAACGCGTTTCTGCCTGCAGGTTGGAAAGTTTCTTGGTTTTCTCCTTTGTGACACGTGAGGGCGGACCATTATCTGTGGTGCAATCTTCATGGTTCACCACAGATAATGGTCGGAGGTTATTCAAATACTTCAAAACAGGCTCAGGCTGACCATAACATAGGTCCAGAAATATTCATCCCAAGATTGGAGCCATTATTCCCGTGTTTGATTCCAGCCAATGAAGAACAACAACAAATGTACGTCATAATTCTACCCTATGTGAGCAGGTCTGTCGAAGTGGGTGCTTGGGAGATGTTCCTTTCTTCTTCCTCGTCATGGGGATGATCATCGAGGACAGACTTTCATTTCTGCAAAAGAGACTCCAGACACCATAGATGGCATTTGATAAGCTGTCCTTTATACTCCTTGTGATTCTGAAAGAGATTATTGCCCCATATGATGGCGCCTAGGGTTGTAGTTCCATTGTTTAGTAGGTGGAAGAAGAAAACACGATGTGTAATCATAAATAGTAAATTTCTATAAACTAAATTAGGTTATTTCTGACTTTCTATTTCTGCAGACTCGAGTTACCGCTTCACCATTTTGAAATAGCAGAGCTCAAGATAAATGCCTCAGATGATAAGATTTTTTACCACCTCTCCTTTCCACATCAGGGGAGAGGGGAGCTAAACATTGTTCCAAATTTATAAAATTTTATTTGTATTTGTCCTAAAATATATCAGACAATTTGGAAATACTCCAAAAGTGCACAATTTAAGCGTGTTCTACATTAAAAAAAGGCATTTTTGGCGATTTATTGACCATTTGGCTTATAATTGGCGACTTGGCGTGAAATAGATATCTTTGAAAAAATTCATTACCGAAACTCTAAGGTTAATATTAATCGAAATAGCCGAGAATCCTCCAGAAACTTGGCGGAAATTGTAGATTTTCAAGCCAAATCAGGTATATAAATACCACCGCTGGTCACGGAAGTGTTAGTGAGACGCTGCGAGTGAAGACGCTCGGCAGTGAAGCCTTTGAGTTAATGAAGACGATCAGTCTTGAATGCCAGTTTAGTGCGTAAAAGCTGTTGTGAATGTCTGATGTATTAGAGACTTCTGTAATTAGAAGCTGTTTCATGTTTTATTAGCTATATTGGAGCTGTATAACTGTTATTTCCACTGCAAGAATCTCTTGTGTTTTGGTGAATTTGCTACGAATAAACATTTTAGGATTTTTAAGAGATTATTTTATTAACTCTCAACCACAACACGGATCCCAAAGTGTGGTACACTATATATATATATATACATATATATATATATATTATATATATATATATATATATATATATATATATATATATATATATATATACATATATTAAAAAACATGGTTCCTTTTATCACAACGATGTGCGAGTGGATCCGATATTGAACGTGCTTCCTTTCGAATAGAGAATTAAGCCTTCGTCTTCCAAAATACCGCAGTTCCTGACTTTATATACATAAGACGTCTTCAAAGATGCTGTTTTTTCTAATGGTTGTGAACAGGTGGTTTTTAACATTCAACGGCACTACTTTCCTCACACAGAGCTCAATCTTTGAGTTCTTTCCAAGAGGAAACAAATCATTATTCTAAAAAGCCAGCTCAATCTCTGGACCTCAATCCATAGAGCATATCAGAGATGGTCAAATAAAATATACTGCGATATTTCAAATTAAAATTGCCATTTTCCTTACACTGAGTTACAAAAATTAATTTTTACATTCATACAGAAAAAACCTATTAGATGACGTCATAGCGAGAAAAATTATTCTTTTATAATATGCTGTAATGCTTGTCGAAGCTAGCGCATTTTTTTTTTAACAGAATCCGATTTGTCTGTTGTAAACTTTCTTTTTACTAAATATCCAAGTTATTTCGTGAGCTGTTCTTACCGCATGTTTTAAACATGCTGTAGAAACAGTTTACGAAATAACTAAGTTATTCAACATTGCGTTATATTATTCAATTTTATAAAAATCAGCGTGTGTAATATATTCGACATCATTCCTTATTATTTAAGGAATCGAGTCATAAAACTCATTGCATTTCTTTCAGCACGAAAAGGGTCGCTACAAATGAAAATGGAAATAAGTGGGCAAGAATTTTAAAGGGAAGGGGATATAACACATATGCTCAATTCAACAAATTCAGCAGTCGCTAACTTGTCTTGTAGAAAGCGTGCCTGACTGCGGATAGGGAGGTCCTGGATTTGAATACCGGTTCGGGATGTACTTTCTCTCTCTATCTATCCTGTCTTTGTCCTTTCCTTGTATGAATGGGTTGTGAAGGGTTGTGCCTACCCTATAAACGTGTCCCTATGGCATATGTGTGTACTGAAGAAGTAGGAATCCACACCTAAATATGGTTCAATTGAAAAAGTGGAGCAGCGCACCCCATAATGCCAGCCCAGTTGGCATACAATAACTAATTCACCTGAGCGAAGTGCGTTTCAACGCAGGGATTTGGCTTTGTGACATAACACGTGCATCGCAGCAAAGCTATAAATCTCGGATTATTGCATCAGGTAAGTAATGCACTCATAAAACAGCTGCGATTACTTAACCGCGGTTGGTACGCGGTTTGTGTTCGGTATGATTAAGTCTAAAAACTTGGGAAGTGATGCAAGAAAGCTCACCTGCAGGTTTCGTGCATGAACATACACAGTGCATTCCTCATTATCCTCTGAAAGTGACTGCTATGACAAGTCAGCTGAAATCTTAGTATAACCCTCAACCTTAGGAAAATAGGAAACAAATCAGTATAATTATGTATTCAAACTTTCAATAGCTAAAACTTAACTGAAACATTTGAGAAACATTATTCAACACTTTTATTTCTCATTTTTTTCCCTCTTATTCTCATTCCCTCTCTTGCACAAAAATTCTATCTATTGTTATTAAACAGAGTTCTTGTCTTTTCCGTCAAAATTATTTTAAGTTATAGTTTTTTTTTTTAAGTCCACAATTTTTTCACCATGACTTCGATGATAAAAAAAATTAACTATAATTTCATCACTTAGGTAAAAGGTACAGATGTGGATTTTTTTTTTTAAATCAAGTTATTAAATATTTTAATCGTATAAATGTTTAGATTGAAGTCATTCTGAGAAATAATAGGGGCAAAATGGACGACAAAATACAATAAATTTTTTTTTTCACTATGATATTCATTTTTTCTTATATTTTAATCAAACCTTTTCGAATAAATTTCTAAGAATTCGAAAAGAATCGTCTTATTCTCTCCTAGAACCACTCATACATTAAAAGTCATTGTCTCCTGAATACGCCTAAGATATAAATATCTTTTTCACACTTCCACGTCAATAAAATGCTGCGAAGAGTTAACATACATAGTACCTTTGAAACTTCTTTATTCGATCTTTACACCTGCCGTCACAACAATTGTACAGTTACCATAACAACCAAGGAAGAAGCCTTTATTATAAACTAGTAGCTAATATTAAAAGTCATTCAAATAAAAAGTTCATAAAATTTCATCCATATATAAAATTTTGGCATTTTCCTGCATTTTAAAAAATATATCTGCTAGCAAGCGTCTTTAAAGTGCTGAACAATAAAATTTATCTCTCTGTCTCTCTCTTTCTCTCTCTCTTTCTCTTTCTCTCTCTGTCTCTCTCTCTTTCTCTCTCTCTCTCTTTCTCTCTCTCTCTGTCTCTCTCTCTTTCTCTCTCTCTCTCTCTTTCTCTCTCTCTTTCTCTCTTTCTCTCTCTCTCTCTCTTTATATATATATATATCTATCGGCTTCGTCAAGAGGAAGATGGTCATCTGTGCAAATTAAGCATTCTTTTCTGGCATGCAAAAAGAACATATGTCTAAAGATCTTCAAGCAAACCCACACCCCGAAGAATTTTATCATTAAAAAAAATAAAGATATTTATATAAAAAATTATAAAAAAAGTATATCAAAGTAAAGAGTAAACAAACCCAAAGTAGAAGGAACTACAGATATACTTTCAAAATACCAATACCAGGAAATAAGAACCTATTTTTGAAATTTGAGATAAAAGATATAGTTGCCAAAAATAATTTTAAGATTGGGATTAAGGTATAGTTTCCAAAAGTAATTTTAAAAAAATTATGAATTAAGTTAAAAAATTTAAAATAGTTAAGAACACATGCTGTAAATTTAAAGTTAAATTGTGTTTAAAAAGATTTAAAGTGAAAGTGTTTTCGGGATTCTTGTAAGAACTTCAATGCTTGGGTGGCCCTTCTGTATTTCTAAGAATTACGCATTACTGCAACTTTACACGCGATTCCCTATTTCTGACATATTTTAAAATTTTATTATTTGGTATCTTTTGTTTTACATTTGGTTGAGAACATTGGTGATTTGTTAGTTATAAATTTGAAAGAAAGCAATATATTAATTCTAAAGGTAAAAACAAAAATATCCTATTTCTAAAAAGTTATTATCAATATATTCAATATTTAAATCTAAGAACCAAGAAATAAAAACGTTTTCATGAAATGTTTAAAACTGATTGAATTCAGTAAGCTTTGATAATAAATAAGAGCTTGTACGTCTTATTTAACTTTTGAAATATATTTTTCAATTTTCAAAATTTTAAATCTTTTGCAGATTAATATAATTTATCTTTCGGATTGCCACACTTGGAATTTTACTAAAAATATTTTTTACTATTTATTCAGAATCAAGCAAGAAAGAGTACCTTTTTTTTTTTTTAACTTGGCAGAGGTAAGCAATCACAACCAAGAACGCTTCTCCAAAACATTTTTTTCACATGTAGTTTTTATTTTTGTTTGATTAGCCATTTTCGCAGAGCGGCAAAGGTAAGGAAGCCCAAGGTAAATTACAACTCTAAAATTCAAGGTAAGTTTTTCTTCCACACTCTTGAAAGTTACACTTCCGTCACATGACTTCCGCCATTGAGGCGCCGTGAAACCGCGCCAGAGTCAATTTTCGGACGCTTTTGATGGAACCAAAATAGATTTAAGCTTATGAAGGTAAACACAAGTGAAATGGGCATAAATATTAGACTTCCGTTCCATTTTTTTAAAAGGACATTATATTTTCGTGATGGAATTTTAATATAATCGAAATCGATTTTCAGAAGCGATAAACTTGGAAATTTTAACTTTCTGATAATATCGAAATGGCGATGAATTTAGTCTGATTGGCGAATTTTTTACCCAACTGATAAATATCCACAGGACATAAATTGCAACTAGGGACATTGATTTGGTCATTTAAGCGTTTTAACTGTTTTATAGATCATTGGGACGATCCCATTGACTTGTTTTCACCTGCATTTCTCAAAATATCAATGAGTGTCGGTAGGTGATAAAATTCTAAGGAAACACGCAGAGAGGCTAAAGCTATCAAAAAATCAGATTATTAATCAAGCGTTATAATTTTCTGTGTGCTTTAAAAGAAACAAGTCCCTGAATGATTAACTCTCAGGTTTTCAGTTAAACAATTTACGAGTTCGGCTCCAACATCACATATGGATGTTTCTAATATTTCAGTAATCGCTTAAACTCATGTAATTTAATTCAATGAGTTCAAATTGTGAACACAGAGCAATATTATCAGGAGTTTGGTTGAGTGGGGCATTGTTCTCCTTATCGAAAAGTAATGAGTTCGAATTCCGACTTAACCAAAAATCCGCTATGTTCACAGAGGGAATGAGGCCGTTAACATGGTTGCAAAGTTCTCTAACTAAAATAATACGTTTCACCTAACTGGTAGAGCCCAACGTAAGCTAAGGTACATTGCCTTCTGGGAGAAATTTTCAAAGGTTTCAAAGTCTTAACGAGCGGTAGGGATGGAACCAGATGAATTCCCGAGCATCCATCCCGACAAACATGCACGCAGAAGCACAATGTCTATCTTCCGTTATTCAATAGTGGCTAGAATCAAACCCAGGGCCTTATATTCTGAACAGCATTGCTCTGCCACTAGGCTATGACGAGTACTCCTGTTAGGAACTGTAGAAATTGAAACTACAAAACTGTTCCGCTTGGCTTGCTGTGTATAACAGGAAACAGCGGGAAACGGTTCTTTTTAGTGATTGCCCTTTCATCTCAGATGACGCAATGAAGAAAACGAGGGGTGAGCAAATTGGCCAGAGAACTTCGTATTCCTTTACATCAGTTGAGACCTATTCCTGGAAAGATGATATAGCGAAGCATTCTTGTCTCTTTATTACACAGCACTGTATTAGAGGTCAGTGGCATGGCTGTAATTAAAAGAAAATCTATGGCTTATGATAACTTAGGGAGAAAAGACTCGTGAACAGAAAGTAATGGATTCGACACCCATCAAAAACTGTAATACTGATCTGCATGTTTAATAATTCAAATATAACTGTGGTCTTTGTATAAAAATTCAAATATATAACTCGTCTATTATCTATAAGTAATTCTAAGACTACAAAAAGTTGATTTAAAACGATATTATTATTTATTTTAGAAATAAAATTTAAAACGAGTGTACAGTGCATACACACAAATTCGTATATAGTCCATATCTGCAAATATAGAAATTTCTCTCCATATTTTTTTCAGCAAAAACATAATTTTATGACTCACATAGAAGTCCATGCGCAGACACACACACATATATAAATATATAAGAGAAAAGTTAAAGTGTATGGAATTCTTTGTGTAAAGTTTTAAAGAACAAACAAAATATCCAATAAACATAAACAAGAAACTAATAAACTGTTCCCAAAACCTTCGAAAATAACAAAACAACGAAAACGAATATATGTGCAATCATACATATATATTATATTTATACAGTATGTGTGTGTTAAAATAAAATTAAAAAAAAAAAATTAAAACTATGTAAAATCTTTTAGAAAATTCTAACATAATAACTGAAAAAGTAGAGTAACCCGCATTGTTGCAATCAGAAAAGATTTTAAAGAAATTAAGACAAGTGGCTAACAAAAACTAGCCAAATCATTTAGAAAACGCAAAGTAAAATAAATAGAAATTTTATTTAAAAAAATGGAAGTTTTTGTTCACAAGGAAGCACACGTGCTCATTAAATATAGATAAAAATAGCCAGAGAAAGAGTATTTCTCTTGATATTTCTGTCGTCATCGAAAGCAAACTGCAATCGGCGTCGCATTTATCAATTGCAACGATGACAAACAATAATCTCTCATCAATTGTGTTTGTCAACTTCCATGACATGTCTCTCGTAAACAGAAAGAACGCATCACCAGAAGATGGCGAAAAGATCTAACAACAAATGAGGAAATTGAAGCAAAGCTTTCATTTAAATGAATAAAAAATTCAGTTTCTGTAAGGCACATTTCTTCACAATGGAAATTAAAAAAATATAGGACTACAATATTTATGTTGGTATAACATTAGTTGGTTAATAAATAATGATGTAGGTATTTGGTTATTGTATTTATATATACAGTGGCACAAACAATTGAGGACACACCTTACTTTTACTTGATAAATCCAACTTTCAATCGAAGTAACATATTAACTAGTTGTGCAATCATAATTATTATTCTTAAACACAAAAGGTTTAATTAATAGTAAAAATAAAGAAAAATCTCAATTACAAAATTCGAAAAAAGAAAAATTATCATAGGCATTTCAAATAAGAATAAGCAGATTTCTACCTCAAAAAAATTGAGGATACACCAATGAAATGTTTGTTTAACTATCCCTAAATTTTTATTCTGCTTGCTACTATAATAATCTAAGTTTAGGCAATGTGTTATCTGAAACTTTATAGATTTTTAGTTTTGTCTTGAAGTCGGTTCTGTGAATTTAAAGTCGCAAATTTAAATGGAAAGTGGTTCCTCCGAGAAAGACTAGTATTGATGTAAGAAAATTTATATTAAGGTTTTTTAAGAAAGGAAACTCTTATCGTGAAATAACTGAAATTGTTGGTAGAAGTCACTCGTGTGTCCAGAAAATTATTGGAAAATTTAAAAGCGATGAATTAATTGAAAATAAAAGTGGAAGAGGAAGGAAAAGTATTTTCTGATTGAAATAGCTAAAAGGAAAATTTTGAAGGATATCAAGATTCATTCTAAACTAAGTGCAGTCAAACTAGCTGCAGAAACTTATCGAATAATGGGCAGAAGTGTAAGAGCTGAAACAGTGAGGAATGTGACTAGACATGCTGGATATAGCGGTCAAGTAGCTTGAAAGAAGCCTACAAAATAAGCTTGAAAAATCATGATAAGCTTACAAAATGAGAAAAAGCGTTTGGAATTTACAAAATCTCATCAATTGAAGACAGATAACTTTTGGAAGAAAGTAATATTTAGTGATGAAAGTAAATTCAACCTTTTCGGAAGCGATGGTTGTCACAGCGTTTGGAGAAAATCGAACAACGCTTTGGATCCAAAAAATTTATGTCCTGCAGTTAAACTTGATGGTGGCTCCATCATGGTTTGGGGTTATATGGCTTTAAATAGGGTAGGGAATTTAGTTTTTATAGAAGACATAAGGGATCATTAAACTTATATATATATACTCCGCAACAATCTTAAAGAAAGTGCAAAAAAATTGGACTTAGATGGAAATTTTATATTTCAATACGACAACGACTCCAAACATACAGCACGTAATGTCAAAATGTGGTGTCTTTTTCATTGTAAACAACAATGGTACACACCACCACAGTCCCCTGACATCAATGTCATAGTAAATTTGTGGGTCACTCTCGAAACAGCGGTCCAAAAACACCAAATTAGGAACAAAGTCCATTTAAGGCAAGTGTAACAAGAAGAATGGGATAAAATATCTCCAGATACCACCAAACAATTGGTGGAATCGGTACCAAGACGTTTGGAAGACATTATAAAAGCCAAAGGACATGCAACCAAATATTGACACTGTCTTTGTATGTGATATATCACAAAAATTTCATTGGTGTATCCTCAATTTTTTGAGGTAGAAATCTGCTTATGTTTATTTAAAATGCCTATGATAATTTTTCTTTTGAAATTTTGCCGTTGATTTGTCTTTATTTTTACTGTTAATTAAACCTTTTGTTATGTCTAAAAATAAAATTACGTTTGCTCTTCTAGTTAATGTGTTATTTCGATTGAAAGTTAGATTTATCAAGTAAAAGTAAGGTGTGTCCTCAATTGTTTGTGCCACTGTATATGTAAAACAAAGTGGTGAAAACTAGACTCAAGGCATACGGTGCATATATATATTTATTTTCATGACGAACGGGCCTGGGATGTGAAATATTTGCGTCTGTTAAGCCTAACGCCAAATCCCCGGCGTTTATTTCCTACTGTATCTCGCTTCGGGGTCTCTGTTGATTGATATTCGATTAATAATCCCTTAAAAACCAAAAGACTTTTATTCGTAGCAAATTCAACAAGAGGCAGGAAATTCCAGCAGCAGAAATCGCAATTACGCAGCTCAAATTCAGTTAACACAACAGGAAACAGCTTTAAATTACAGAAGTCTCTAATACCCCAGACAGACAACAGCTTCCATGCGCTAAACAAGCACTCAAGACTGGTCGCATTTCTCATCAGCGTTTACAGTAATTATTATATGTCAAGCGGCGGTATTTATACCTGCCTTGGCGTGAAAATCTAAGAGTTTCGCCAAGTTTCTGGAAGGTTCTCGGCTCTCTCACTTAACATTGGTCCCAGAGCGGATTTTTCCAGAAATATCTGTATGTTGCCAAGTTAACAAATCAATATAAATGAGGTTTTTAACGTAAAATGTGTGTGTGGAAAGTTTGCAAAAAATCTGAAAATTTCAAAACTATCTGTGATATTCTAAGACAAATACAAGTAATGTTTATAAATGTTATACTATGGTACTCATTTTGATTGACCCACTGAAGGGATGAAACGTTGAGTTCACCTTGCTCAGTCCGAGGACGGAATCTTTGGAAGTACTACCACTTCGCCACCGGGGATCCTATGTATTCATAGATCACATTAAATTATTTTAAATTAATTTATAACCTAATTGAGAAACGAATCTGCAGCTGAGTGGTAAGGCACAGAGAATTTTCAAAAAATACTCGCTTGAAAAGTAGCCGAGAGCTTGTGTTCATCTTTTATTCATTTGTAATCGTAGTATGCAATCATCTGAACTGTTGCTCATTGAATGGACCTTTATATAGAGAACGCTACGGGATAATTCAAAGTATAAGGTTTTAGGAATTCACTGAAACTTTTGTTTTCAACGGATTTCAGTCATAAGGGAATATCCATAAACTTAGTATTGTATTAAATAGGTTGTATTTGACAAAGAACTTGTTCTGTTATCAACCATATAGTGGCTGTTTCTTTTATTCCTGTTGAGAGTATGACTACACCATTTTATTGTGATTCTCATTGGTTTAAAATATTCATGACGTCAGATAACGTTTCATCTACATCACATATCGTATTGAGACGGCGTTCTACATCAGACTTGTCAACAAATATGCTGCCTGCCTTCCAATCGTCTTCTTCGATCGGCAGCAAACAAGGCGAAGTTCACCATCGAATATATGAGAATAGTGTCGAAGTTTATTTTTTTTAATAAAACGATTTCTCGTATAAGGAGCAAAGCATCGGTTTGAGAAGCCGTTTTCCATTGGTTCAAGCCATTAACACATGGACAATAAAACAGTAGAAAAAAACAAAAGTAAATAGACAAAACATCCACTTTGTGGTTAGTTTAAATTGGCAAGGAAGTTTTAAAGTTATAAAAATTTTGTAATGTAAGAGAATTTTAAATTAATAAATGCAAAATTTGTCTTTAAATTTAATTTAAATTTAGGAGTATGTACATACATATGTATATTTTATGCATATTTTTTTAAAAATCTGATACGCACGTTTCTGCATTAAGTGAGGTATAAAGTTACAATTTGTTTACCCTACAAAGCAAGTTTTAAGGTTCTACTATTCATACCGTCCAGTCTTAAAAGTGTAATTGATACTGCATGCGGTAGACCGTAAAATAATTTCCTTTACTTCAAAAAGTGGAATGTAGCATGGCAACGAATTTTTAAAAGATATAATAAACAAATGTAAAAATAAAATAAGTTCAATGTCCCAAGAGTAGAATGCTTTTCCAAGCGCATGTCAAAAATTCGTATATTCTGTTTAAAAGGTCATGAGTAAGCTTATCGGAATAAACGTCTAATAGAGAAAGGGGAAGTTTTATTTTACATAAATTAATGAAATTGCATGGGCGAATATACGTTGATAATAATAATAATAAAAAAAATCTAGTTTTAATTTTTTTTAACTGGCGAAAATACGCCAATGGTGTGGGAAAAATCAGTTGATAGTATTTGCAATACAATGTTAGAAATGATTGTGTAGAACACACAGACCATTGGCGAAAATACGCAAACATTACTCAGCCAACACAAAAAGAAACGCATACAGCAGAAACTGGTAACCTTGCGCATGTGTGGTGTGCCAAACTAACCTACCAATAAGATTTAGAACACAGTAGAAAATATTTGAAACATTTCACTTAATACAAAAATGAAATACAATTAATACATAATTACACAGACATCAAGAATATAGATTAAGATCTTTTTTTCTATATTCATTGCTCATCACTTAACGATATTTTTCATATATTAACATGCACCAATAAAATTATGTAACTTTCTTGAATATATTAGGTTCGGGAATAAGTTCGTAGCGTTTTTACCAAAGACTTTTATTTAAACAAAATACTAATTATATCCTTAAGTTCATCAATTGTATATTCACCGTTGCTGTTGACAACCTCTTCCCACCTCTCGACCCATTTGTTGATGCCGTTCCGCTAAAAAATCGCCTGGTCTGGAGTCAAAACAATTGTTGAGCCAATCTTTAAGGACCTCTTTGTTATCGAAGGTAACGCCCTTCATATGGTTTGACAAGGAGCGGAAAAAATGGTAATCGGTCGCTGCAAGGTCCGGTGAATATGGTGGATGCTGAGGGATCTCCCATTCGAGCTCTTGAAGTGAGGATTTGACGACTTGTGCAACATGAAGCCTGGCGTTGTCGTGAAGGGGTATGGTTGGACCATGTCGATCAGGTCTTTTCAGTCGAATAGCCTCATTCACGCGGTGTAGCTGGGCAATGTAGAGCTCCTTGTTGACTGTGTCATTCTTTTCGAGCATTTTCCAGTGCACCAAGTGGTTCTTACAAACTGGCTCAACAACCTCTTTGACAGCAGACTAGGCGATTGTTGGCAGAACGGCATCAACAAATGGGTCGAAGGGTGGGAAGACGCAACGGCAACATATAATTGATTAACTTATTGATATAATTATTGGTTTTCTGTTTAAATAAAAGCCTATGGTAAAAACACAACGAACTTTTTTCCCAACCTAATGGAATCCACTTGAATGCAAATCGAACTACGTGCCAGGTTCGGCACGCAAGGCATAGTAGCCAATGACTGATTTAGTCAAAGCGTGGCAAAAAGAAAATATCATATACAAATGGCAAATACTATTCTGCTGTCCGAAATAAAATGTTCGAGGTGGTTTTAGATGATGGAGTGGGACCAGGATTTGTGTTGGTTATAAAAATTTGAAAATTGTACTTCTTACAGATTTTTCTTAAGTATCTAATAAATAATACTCTCTCTTTAATACAAGCTCATCATGGTTAGATTACTCTTGCCACACCTGTCTCCGTCGCTTAAAGGATTCTGAGCGCGAACGTGAGACCTGTAAAAGATGCCAATTCATTGTTGTTGTACGCCATATCATTGTAAAATGCACATCACCGCCGATGTGTAGCTTTAAAAATGATCATACCGTCAGGCAACAGAATCACTTATCTGTCCGCTAATTGTAATGCACGTGAGTTAAGCTCTTTGCAACCGAACCATTGCAACAAAACTTTGTAACACGATGATTTTGTTGTTCGCTTACCTCCGAGTGCTAAGTTTCAGATTTTGAAAATAATCTGTAATAACGCCGGGTTACAATATGACAGTTCTCGAAGTTAGTAGTAACTTTGAGATTTTTCAAATCTTACAAAATGTTCATTATTATGATGATTTGAATTTTTACATTCATTTACCCAAAACAGCACGTTACAAATCGATTAAATCGTACAAGTTGCGATGGACTTTTGATACAAGTTGGTCGATATTTCTTCTTGTATAATGTCCAAACAGAATTTTACACTAACTACTGATGTTTAAATATGATATTTCTGAGCAAAATTTAAATAATAGTGTACCGCGTTTGGTCGTTCGTGTTAACGGAAAATCAATAACACAATCACTTAAAAATCATACGACCTTTATTCGTAACAAATTCATCCAGATGCACCAAATTCCAGCTGCCTAAATCGTAATTACACCGCTCCAATTCAGCTTATTGAAAAGAAAAAGCTTTCAATCACAAAAGTCTTAAATACCTCAGACAGACAACAGCTTCTACCAGCTAAACTAGCATTCAGGAATGATCGTCTTTACTAATACTTCTATGCCAGGCGACTTGGCGAGAAAATCTTTAAGTCTCGCCAAGTTTAAGGTTTTAGGGTATTTTGCTTAATATTATTATTCCTAGAGTTTCGATGATTGATTTTCCCAAAAATATCTATTTCACGGCAAATTGCCAAGAGTATCGCCAAGTCGCTAATAATTTCGCCCACATGTCACCAAATCGTCAAATTATTAGCAATGCCATTTCTAAAGTAAAATATATACATAAAGTGCGCAATTTTTGCTTAAAATCGTAGTATTTCAAATTTGAAATATTTTTACTGAAGTAGAAGTAATGCTTATGAATTTGTAACAATATGTTGCGTGACCTTCCTTTTTAAACGTAGTACATGTCGTTATTCACGATCAATGAAAGTTATACATGTTTTGTCCATAAGTTTCGAATACTATAATACTATAATCGAATATTAATCCGTCTGAACATGTTTGCGTAAAATTTAAGTTTATTTCATAAGAATAGAAAAATGTTAATAACAACCACTTTACAGGTTTAGATTTTAAAAATTAATCTTAATAACAGTTGTTAAAACTACTTTAAATACTATAAATAATGTATGCATAATTATTTCATTGAAAATTTTCTAATTGGTTTGAAAATAAATAAAGGAAAACGACAGCTAAACTAAAAGTTCCAACTAATACACTACTGGCCATTAAAATTGCTACACCAAGAAGGCGATATACTACAGACGTGAAATTTCTACGAAAGGAAGAAGGTGCTGTGATATGCAAATGATTAGCTTTTCAGCGCATTCAGACAAAGCAGGCGCCAGTAGCGACACCTACATTGTGTTTAAATGAGGAAATTGTTCAGCCGGTTCCTCATACACAAATTGCATTTGAACGTTGTTGCCTGGTGAAAAGTTGTTGTGATGCCTCGTGTAAAAAGGAGAAATGCGTACCCGCACGTTTCTGACTTTCAGAAAGGTCGAATTGTAGCGTACCGGGATTGCGGTATATCTTATCGCAGTATTGCTGCTCGCATCGGTCGAGATCCAATGACTGTTAACAGAATATGGAATCGATGGGTTCAGGACGGTAATACGGAACGCCATGCGGGATCTCAACGGCCACCTATGGATCGTGCAACCATGGCCGTAATGGATCGTGCAACCATGGCCGTAATGGATCGTGCAACCATGGCCGTAATGGATCGTGCAACCATGGCCGTAATGGATCGTGCAACCACGTCACGAGCCGTCAGTCAAGAAACGGGGTCGTTTGGAAGACAACAAGTGTCTGCACGAACAGTTCGACGACGTTTGCAGCAGCATGGACTCTCAGCTCAGAGACCATGGCTGCGGCTTCCCTTGACGCTGCGTCATAGACAAGAGCACTTTCAATGGTGTGATCAACGACGAACCTGGGCGTACGAATGGCGAGACATCATCTTTTCAGATGAATCCAGGTTCTGTGTGCAGCATCATGATGGTCTCATCCGTGTTTGGCGGCATCTTGGTGAACGCACACTGACAGCGTGCATTCATCATCGTCATACTGGCCCATCACCTGGCGTTATGGTATGGGCTGCCATTGGATACACGTCTCGGTTACCTCTTGTTCGCATTGACGGTGCTTTGAACAGTGCACGTTACATTTCTGGTGTGTTACGACCCGTGACTCTACTCTTTATTCGAGCCCTGCGAAACCCTACGTTTCAGCAGGATAATGCCCGACCGCATGTTGCCGGTATTGTACGGACCTTCCTTGATACGGAACATTTGGCTGTTGCCCTGCCAGCACGTTCTCCAGATCTTTCAGCAATAGAAAACGTCTGGTCAATGGTTGCCGAGCGACTGGCTCGTTACCAAACGCCAGTCACTACGGTTGATGAACTGTGGCATCGTGTTGAAGCTGCATGGGCATCTGTACCTGTACATGCAATCCAATCTCTGTTTGACTCAATGCCCAGGCGTATGAATGCTGTTATTACTGCCAGAGTTGGTTGTTCTGGGTACTGATTTCTCCGGATCTATCCAGCCAAATTTTTTGAAAATTTAATCACTTGTTATTTCTAGTATAATATATTTGTCCAATAAATATCATTTTATTATCTGCATTTCTTCCTGGTGTAGCAATTTTAATGGCCAGTAGTGTATTTAAATGAATATTCAACGAAAGTTGACTATAACAAAAAGTCTTCGAAACTCTTATTTTTCATTAATGAGAAGAAATTAATCCTTTACATAAAACATATTTCTCTTCAGAAGCTCACACATACAGATTAATTTCTTTTCTTAGTTTAAAACCACCCAAAATTTACATGTCCTTCCTTTAAAAATTATATTTGCAGTCAATATATAAAAATCAAAGTTGCTTTTTTAATTTTTTCAACAGTAATTAATTTTTTAAAATTTCTTTTTTAATGCAAAAAGTATTTTAATTGTATATAAGCAATAATTTAGACAATCTCTATTGGCAACCAGTTACTTTGATTATACAAAATAGAAATTCCGTCGGAAATTTATATTGTGACCGCTGTTTTCCTGGAGTAAAGGAGTTGCTTTCGTGAACAGGTTGTATAGAATACACACGCGACCCAGACAAAGCCCACCATGTTGACAGAGTCTATACATGTTAAAAGTTCCTTTGGGTACAAGGTCCTTCCGCCGAAATGAAGTCCCGTTCACAGAAAGACGCTAGCTCAGGAATGAACCTCACCATTTGACCGTGGGTCAAAATTGTAAAGTGGTTGGTTATAGTTATCAAAAGCTTTAACGACTGGCCACAACTCATCTGAATTTTTTAAAAACTTTTAAATTAATTTTGAAAGTTCTCTTTCCAGTTTAACGTTTATTTTTTATGGTTTCTATTTTGCTAATTTACTAAAATCGTAAACTTTTTGAATTTTTGCAAGCTAAAATTAAGCAATTAGGTCATTAGGGTTCATCAATGCTTGCCATTTCTACCAATTAAATCAATTGAACGTAAACAAACACTTGAACAATTTGAGACATGGTCATGTGACGAGGCCGACAACTGAGACAATGTCGTCTTTCCCAAACACTATAGGAGAGAAGTTCGTTTTTAGAAACAGTGCATGCATATGCCCCCTCAATATGATAGACTGCTGTTGGATTTGGCATTGAAGCCTGCTTTACAAAACCGATAATTTTTCCACATTAAATTATTACAGTCCTGATGTAATAAAATTTTTATCTTTGTCTTGATGCATTTCTTATAACTCCGTTGCCACCAATTGAATGGAAAAAAAAAACAGTTTGGAGCAAATTTAAAATCATTCCATTTCTAAAAATTACTTTTTTTTAAAAAGAATCGAAGTTTAGAAATTAAAATAAATAGTGAAAAGAAGAATAAAAAATAAAACATGAAAACAAATCGGATAAAATAATAAATATATGTTTCAAGATTAAAAATTCTTTTTTAGGTGGAAAGAAAATAGAATCTTCTTTACATTTTTTTTGCCATTATATTTCACAATTTCTTGCTTCATTTTCTTTTCTTGTGTGATGGAGCAAACAACTTTCTCCCATTAAGAATAAATATCCTGAAATAGTGAAAGTGATATAAAAAAAAAAAAAAAAAAAAAAAAGGAATGTACAAATATGTGACGATTTCGGGGCGATGTTATTGACCTATTGCTCTGCGGAGGAATTGGCGATATCTGGGCGATCATCGACTGATAGAGGAGCACCTTGAAAAAGTACTTTTGAAACGGACCTGATGAAATCTTTGCAGCAGATATTATTTGACGTTCATCCTTTATCTTCGCCATTGTGTTCGGAGACTTAACGCAAGGGAGATTTCAATTCATTGAGAAATGGCGACACTTTCTGCACATTTCCACACATATTCTGGAATGAAGGTGCAGAGAGTGGAGTACTAGGTGAGAATTGATTAAATTTTGATAATATTGTATGCCACTATAAGTAAGTTATGTACTCCGATGTCTTATCGATTGCTTTATCGAAATTTTCCCAGGATGATGCAAATTGGGTAACATACTGCAAAGCACTTACAACTTCTTTCATTTAAAAAGTGCGATTTTAATATGCGGCATGAATGTTTCTTAGGAAATTCTTTTAAGTGAATGAATTTTGGCGTAATTGCCTACAAAACTCAGATAATTGGCTATAAGGTTATTTGGTTTTACCGTCAACCACAAGGGCGGGGGGGGGGAATAGATGGTATCTTCTGCACTGAACCACCCAGTGAATGCACCATCTAAATCGGGAAAATAAGTGGGTTCTCCCTTATTAGATAAAAGCTCTAATCAGCTGATTTTTAGAGGTATTAATTCACTTGGAGGACACTGCTACCATAACTTGTTTTACGTGCCCCTACCGTCTCAAATGTGATGGATCTTCGTTTGGACTGGTATCGAACTCGTCAACTTCCAGTTGCCAGTTGATTGAAGAAACAGACATTCAACTATTTTTTTAATACGAGGAAATAAGGCAGAAAAAAGAATAATAAACAACAGATTCTTAAATATTACTCAGTCCCTATCTTCTCGCGCCTTGTGCATGCCTTAATCCAAAATTCTGTTTTTATTTAATTTCTTTTTTAGTTTGATACTACTCCCCGTTCGAGCAACAAGTGTCATTGTTAGAGGACAGTACTTAGGAGGGTGAACGCTTAGTTCCTCGCCGTAATACTTCTGCATATTTGTGCAAACTATGCGTATTCAATATTCTCAGGATTTAATGTCTGCGCGTTATTAAGTAAAGGATATACCAGCCTGTTCATGGCTGAAAAAAAGGAGATATTGCATGATTGAGGAACGCGATGACACATTAATCAACCAAATTTGGAATCTCCTAAAGAATCTTTACATATATTTACATATCTTAACACTGGATTAATGACTAAATGATATGCGTTCATGAATTTGCCTACATTTCAAAGGTTATGTGGTGTATAAAAACCGTATCACTCTTGCTGGAACCAAGAAAAGGAGCATTTTGAAAAGTCTCGCGTACATCTCAGGGGGTTGCCAATTGTTGTTGCAAGGAGACTGGACGACTACCGACAGTTACGGGATGAGCTAATACGTTTAGAGACATTCTTGTTAGGGCTAAGGAAGGGAAAATCGAGGGTCTTGAGACTCCTATTCAGGCGAGGATATCAACGTCAAGCAGATCCTTGAATCTTATAACACTGAACAGTTAAATGAATCCTGTTGTGCTGTTTATGACTCTTGAACAAGCCAAGTTCTCTAGCCGATGGCTATGCGAAATTAAGCTCGAAGGGTACGTATTTCGTTTAACCAGAGCACCACGAAAATGAAAGAACGTCTTTGATCTGAGACTCCTCCGAAAGATGCCACCACCAAAGGATCCACTACTTCAAATTTTGATCTAGAGAAGGAGGGAATTTTCTCCAGACAATTACGCCCATGGTAATTGCTCAGCGACCGAGCAAAGGACTCTCTATTCCACAGACTTAACGACACGTATATCGGTGGGTTTTTGGCGGTGTTGAAAATTGAATCCAGGATGGTAGGCCTATGCCCCGGCTGACCGAAGATCCGTCTTGTTCGCTAAAGGTGACTGGGACACATTAAAATTAGGAGTAGTCGCAATGTCATCATAGTGAAATGATACCTCTGGGGTGGCAGCCCAAGTATTGGTGGTCTTCTAATTGGTCTTGTTTCAAAACCACTTGACTTTTATGATGGATTGTTCTTTAATGAAAGGAATGTAATGGGTTTTTCAAATTTATATTAAATTTTCCAATTCTTATGAATTTAATGAATCCGCACCAAAATGGTGTATGTTTTACACAGTTCATACTTTTCTCATTTTTAAAAATTAAAATAGCTTTATTTATGAATAAATTTTTCAGTTTTAATTTATTGAGAATATTTATAATTTTATTAATTTTCCTCCTTAATTTCCTTCTTGGTTCTTTCTTCCAGCGCCATGTTTTCATCGTAAGACATTGACCTTGCTTGACCATGCAAGAGATTCAGCAAAGCTATGAAAGGTGGGATCTTATTTGATTCTGAAATGAAAAATTATATCATGTCTGAATACTGGACTATAATTTCGAAAAGTCTGTAAGTTAGAATATAGTACAAAAATTTAATACTGCATGTGAAAAAAAAAAAAAAAAAAAAAAAAAAAGAATAAGAACAAAAGTAATGTTTGCAGTTTTAAGCCAAATTTAATATCTCGATTAATTAATTTCAAAAATATTTTGATACAAATTATTTTTTAAGCATGTGTAGAGTAAATAAACGAAATTAAACTTAATTTTTAAAAAATTATTTAAACTTAATGCACTAATTTATTTAGTTCATTAAAAAATACAGTTTGCATGTAATTAATTTTAGAAAAATATTAAATTGTATTCTCAAGCGATTATAAATTGATAAATATTACCAACGTCTTTTGGCAACAAGAAGAACAACGAGGAAAGAATGACGAATGTGAACTATTTCTTTGCGAAGAGTAAATTTTAATAGAAATAAAATAATTTAAATTAAAAAAAACAAACAAATTTCAATAAATTGTTCAAGAATCTTTTCTGTATGATAGAATAGTTTGAAGCAACCTGGATAGTACCGAGGACGAATATAATCGCGAATAGGATTTATATAATTGGGTATCTACTCTTTAGAGTTTGATTATATTTTAATCTGTAAACGAGTAATTAACTTTATCGAGATTTTTAGACTAAGATTCTTTTTCTGCAAATATATGCTGATACTATTGAACTCGAAAGAGAATTTCTTAAGCTACGCTTAGATTCATCGACGCATTCGATACTTCCGGTTTTAAAAGACAGCGGAAGTATTTCAGGATTATTCTTTTTTATCTCTATTTATCGAATCTATTGTGGTAACACTGTGTCAACGAAAGAGGCACCTGAAAGCCATTAACATCCCTCATTTTAATTCTTCGTTAATTATTTCTGTCGGCAGATGGCAGAATAACTCTGATAATTATTACATCCGGCTAAATCAATTGATAGAACAATTGAAAAAAAATTTTTACATCGATAAATAACGGAAATGTGCATCTCCTTTATGTATCGATATATTTAAATATTTTGTTCTTCAAACGGAGATGGATGTAACTCATTATAGATTTAATTAGAAAATTAAATAGGGTCACTTTTAATATATGAATTCTATATATAGTGTCCAACAAAATATTGTTTATTTTTAGAACTGTAACAGTTGCAGTTAGAAAAAAAGATGAGAGGGGAATTGTGGCAACTGTACAAGATTACACGATTTTAGACCACTAAAGTCGGAAAGGTAGACGTCTCGATTCTTGATTTAGCGAGAGATTATTGTGCTGAGAATACTTGTGTATGTTAAAAAAATTCCGCAGTGTTCTTCCGCTGGTGCAGTGCGATGGGGAGAAGAGATCACCAACTCAGATGTCGATCTTGTCTAAATCTTGTTGATTTTACTTTTTATTAATGTAAAAGAGTTTCCGATTGAATTGGTTAGGAGACTTTTGTTCTTGTTATCAGAAGATAGTGAGTTCGAATCCCAACCCATCCAAAGATTTTTGGTTTATGCTAATGGCGACTGGCGCATGTTAAATATATTTTGGGGTCGTAATGTCCTCCGTGTGAAATGATACTACTGGGAGTGTTAGTACAAGTATTGGACGTCTTCCCTCAGTCGTCACGAGTGAACACGATGGATCTTCAGTTGGGTCAGGTATAGAGCTTATTATCTACCAGTCACGAAAGCTGCAACCAAGCCACCAAGGCGTTCCTATGGTTGAAAGTGACGGCCGGTTGCAAGCTGCGGGCATCAGTCGGCAGAAATAAGCAGGCAAAAATGAAGTCATAAAACTGACACTTAAACTCAACGTTGTTTAGTGGTAGAACAGAGCTCTTCAGAATGAAGGATCTCGAGTTCGATCCCAGCCATTGATGAACAACAAGAGAAAGATGTTGTGCTTCTACCTTCTGTATGCACATCTATTGGGGAAAGTGCTTGTAGTTTTCCGGGTTTCCTCCGTTTTGACAAGTAAATATGTTAATAACCGGAAAACTATCTATAAAAAGAGTTCTTTTCGGGAGGAGGAAAAAAATTTAAATATCAAACGATAAAAATAAAATTTCTAAAAATGTAACTGAAATGAAATGAAAATTTTTCAC
Organism: Latrodectus elegans; assembly: GCA_030067965.1. NCBI lineage: Eukaryota > Metazoa > Arthropoda > Arachnida > Araneae > Theridiidae > Latrodectus > Latrodectus elegans. The sequence continues at coordinate 24,856,383 of CM057818.1, forward strand.
GTAGATGATTTTTTATTTAACTTTAAAATAGAAATAATGCGAACAGACTAAAAATATATAAACAAACTATAGTTTAATAAGAAAATTTAATTTTGATTTAGACAGAGGATCAGTAAACTATTTTGATTGAAAATCCCTCTTAAGGAAATAAAAAAAAATAATAAAAACTCGAAAAAAAAATAATTAGAGTCTTTAAAAGCATTATTCCTGTTTAAGATGCTTACTTTCATCTAATAATATTCATTTCGTGGCAACTGGCGGACTTTTATCGCCAGAAACCGTAGAAGAAATTGTTGACATGTAAATAAAATAAATTATGATTGATTGCTGAAAAACAAAGCTTTCGTCTCCTTCAAATTACTATCGCGGAACATCATTTCTCGCCTTATCTCGATTTATAACGATTATATATCAATCCCGTGACTCAGAGCTGGGTCAGATTATTGCTGTTCTCGACTGTTTAATTTCTGCTCTAGCAGCCACTTTCACATTGCACAATTTAACAAATGGAAGCTACTCTAAAGCTTATTTAAGGCTTTTTCCAAGCATTCTCATTTGCCTCTTCCGACATATTTCCTTAAAGAACTATATTCATGTGTCACAAGGGAAGAAAGCCGGAAAACACCACCACATACCACACACCCTGATAAAACACCACACACCCTGATAGATTTTGGTTTGGTTGTCGCTTAACGATTATTAAATCGGGATTCAATTTAAAGTGAATTTCGAATCACAACAGATATCTAATCCCGAGGTGCAATTGGAACCCATGAGTTGTGAGCACTGGTACACCACCCTGCTGAAGGGCTGTACCGGTAAAATGGAAACTGCTGAGTAGGAGTCTGCATCGCTTAGAAGCAAGAACCAAGCGGAAAACCTCCCCCCCCCCTAATATTTGATCTGTCAACTCCAGAGGCACCATTTCGCTTAATCGAAAAACTGCAACTATGACCTATTCAACGTGCCCCCATCCCGTTTATTGAGCAAACTTCTGCTGTCCTATAGCCTGTTTTTAAGATTCCACAGTCGGGGAGACCCTCACCCTGTTCTGGAGCTGTTGTAGAAGAGTAGATGTAACTGAAAACTTATCTGGCATATTATTGGTTGGTTGTACTTAAATGGGAAGAGCTTAAGGATTTTTAAAGTTACTTGGAACAATATTTGACTATGATAAAAATAAAAAGGAAATTATTATATTTTTACAGAAATTACATTCGTAAAATAAAAAAAGCTTGCTTGTGGAAGTAATATTAAAACAATGGATACAAGTGCAAGCTTACATATATTAAAATATCACAATTGAAAATGGCAGAAAAGCCATGGGGAGTCGGTAAAAGCTCGCATTTCATTCGCTAATAACTTAAAGTAGTGAAAAAACAGAATATGTACACAAGAATTATATAGAATTATAGTATATATATATATGTGTGTGTGTGTGTGTTCGCTCTTTCCATTATCAGGAATTAATAAAACATTATGTTTAAAGGATTTAATTATGGTTTTGGACAAAATAAAAAAAAGTTATTTACATATTTACAAATGAATATTAAATCTCAATCTAACACACCATTTTAGTTCAAATCAAAGTTAATTATCAGTTTATTCTCGTCTTTACATCTCTTCAGATAGGCTCTTCTCGTCGTTCTCCCTTTTGTTCTGTATGTCCGGCGACAGACCTCGATGTGAATGGCCCTCTGGTGACGCTTTCAATACCACCCACCCACACACACACATATATACTAAAGTCGTTCAAAAAGTAAGTTACACTTGAATAACGTTAGTCAAAAAATACTTTATCGAGAAGTGTGCTATAATACAAAATGACAGTCTTACAACACACGATATCTGTACATCATCTCCCAGACACTGCAGACATTTGTCGGAAGAGCGGCACTAATCTCTCGATCTCCTGCTGATATAAAATCACTCCTCGGTCCTTAAGCCATCTTAGAGCAGCTATCTTAATCTGGTCATCGTTAGAAAATTGTGTTCCATCGTAATGTTCGTTGAGTTTGCCGAACAAGAAAATCGCAGAGTGCCAGATTGAGCCTGTACGGGGGATGCTTCAATCAAAAACTGCTAAGCAAATCCTGTGCTGTGCGTGCCAAGTGAGTTCTTGCAATGTCGTGCCAAAGGACAACACCTTTACTTAACTTTCCACTTTGCTTAATTCTTACACCTTTGTGCAAACCTCTTAAACATTGTTTTGCAGTAGGACTCAGCATTAATGGTTTCCGCATCAACTCGGTGTAGACTACTCTTTCACAACAGAGAAAGCCATGACTTTACCCGCTGAAGAGGAAACTTTGGATTTTGTTCTCACGGGATATGACGTGTTTCACTATTTCATCGACATTTTATTCGTTTCTTGTGTGAAATGACGCACCCACAATGGTGCGGCTTAAGAAATCATTGTATTCCACAGAATAACGCTAACGGAATTCTAAAGAAGGTGCAAGCCTTGCTCCTTTGTGTTCAGAACTCTAAGAATAAAAAATCCAACATGAATATATAATTTGATATAATCCCGTTGGGGGGACAGATGGTGGAGTGAGCATTGCCAACAGATATTTCCAGCTTCTGCGCAATATGTGCGACGTTGACTCTTCGATTGGTGAGAATAATTCCTTCCACCCGCTCCACCATGTCCGATGTACTCACGGTGGTTGACCTTCCTTGCCTTTCCACATCGGGGAAACGGCACCAGTAGTTCGGGACCGTGCGACCCTCTTCGAATTGCTGGTACCATTTCACAATGGCTGGAACTTTCACCTGGCCCATACACAGCTGATATTTCACAATGAATCTCCATACTCGTTGAACATTTTGCCCAAAAATACCATTGCATGGACTTTATTGTTGGCGCAATTTTCTTGCTGATGCACCATTTTTCTATTACAGCAACGGTTTAAACAATCTAATTGGAAGCCGTCGATCTCAGTTATCGTCTGCACAAGCTCCACTCTTCTTTCGTAATGACGTCATCTATTTGGCGGGACAAGTGTTCCTGAACGTCCTTTATATAGTAACGTACTCAGTCTGGATAGGCTGAACTCTAGATAGGCAAGGGCCGCTTAGGATTTAAGCTCACGTAATTTGATATTCTCGACTCAATATTTATTTACAAATTTACAGGATGATTTACAAGAACTGTCATAAATTGTAGGCTCCAGGAAAACTGATGAATTCCTCACTTTCTGGAACGTTCGCTGCACATTCGGGTGGGGAAAAACGCCTCACTGGTACTGTGGAACAGACTCTTAAGTTCCGCACTCGAAAAACAGTCTTGGACAGTCACAGTTAGGTCGATGATCCTCTCCGGATAGCATCCGGGTAGTCAAACTCGAGGTCTGGAGTCAGTCTCTGTGATCTCGATTCAGTCGCAGACTCGATTCGGCATCAGTCTCGTGATCTGGAGGTGGTTCACCCTCCTCTTTGTTGCTGGGACTTATCCGCTCCGGTTTGAGAGAAGTATCATGGAACACCACACGTAGGTCGAAGTTCTCCTCCACCCCCACAAGGACCTGCTTTTTATCTACAAGCCTTTCCTCAATATCTGGCCTCCAGTAACCTCTAGATCCTTATATTGAGGTCACAGCAATGATTTCGGGGTAGATATCTGTTCGGGGGATCGTCACAAGACCGAAGCTCAGTGGTGGTCGGATTATTAGCTGAGTTTTTTTTTTAAAATAGGTTAGCCATTGCTTTAATACTTTTTCTAATGTTGACGAGTATTTTCCACTGTTTGAACCAGTGATCAAGGTTTTTGAAGGTGCGTGTTCAGTGCTCTGATGCAGTATTTTATTTGCAGATTTTGGGCTAAAATAAAAGTGTCCTTCGTAAGTAAGCGTAGTGAGTCAAGATTACAATGGGGGTTGTCTTTTTTTTGTTAGCAATCAAGAAAAGACGGGGACCTAGTTTAGATCCGTGGGGAACACCTGCTTTTAAAGGTTTATAATTGGAAAATGTTTGTTTGATAGCCACTCTACAAAAAGTGGCGACCTGTTAGGTACAAAAAAAGGAGATTAACGAATAAGTTGTGCAGACCAATTTTTATGATGAGTTTGTAGAGGAGTCCAAACTCTATCGAGGGCTAAATCTAGTGCTGCAGCACCACTTATGTAGCGTTTTTAATGAAATTTTTTGGGATGATTTCGCCTACTCATAAAGGTTGGCAAGTGGCGGAATGCTTTTTGTGGGATGATGAAGTTATTGGTATCCAGTCTTTTAAGAATAATAGCTCCAGCTGTTTTACTGAGGGTAAACAGAAGACTGATTGGCCGTAAATTTGCTGGAATAAGTTGATCAAATTCTTTTTTACCATGTTGTGGGAAAATATAAATTTTAAGCATGGCATTGATCAAATTATAGTTCATCTAAATATTTTTTTCAGTGGCATTTGTTTGATCATTTTATTTGAGATGTTGTCATCGGCAGGTGCTTTGCTTACCTTAAGTTTGCTTAAATAGCCAAGAACCTCCGATGGAGTGGCGGAGGAAATACCTTATGAGTGAAGAATAGAGAGATAGTGTTGGATGGTTTCTTCAACTATTTCTTCAGTTTAGCTTCAGTTAGTATCGTTATTTGGAAGAAATTGCTTTTCGAAATTGTCCGCAATAGTTTTCGCTTTATCTGTGTAGTTAAATTTATATCCGCCTTTATTGAACTCGAGGGATCTTCAGTTAAATTCAGATTCGAACTACCATAGCCATTAGGTTACCTAGCTAGCCATTAGGTTACCAGCTCGGTCCACCCTAATAGAGATACATGCAGAAAACAGAAGCATCCCTCTCGCACTGTTCATCGGTTACCGGGACAACCAGAGCTGCTTAACATAGCCAACTACCAATTCGTCTTAAGCTATAGTCGAGTGACGAAGTCGACATCTGATCTAGTCTCTACCTCTGCACTTTAGGCCACAACAGGATCCTTCGTAGATATTAACTGCGATACTCTCTGTCAACATCACAGTTTTTATCAGGGTCGGGAATTGAACCCGTTCCCTTTCGTGAAACAAATGGCGTTTTTTCTCCTAGTAATCAACAAATGGCCGTCATCAACAGAAAATGGGACTTTGAAGTGTGTTGAGGAAACAGCGTTTTCTATAAGCTGTTCAAAACTGTATTTATAATTCTATCTGTATGATAGCTTTAACAAATGAAATATTGTGCATAGGACAAACTGTATATGCATATCTGCAGAAAGAAGCCGCCCTTTACGGAACTCTTAATAGATACAGACCCATTCAATACGATGATTATTGGCTGGTTCCGGTATCACACTCGTAACCTTTAACAATTAGAGCTTTCAATTTAAATTTCACATCAGACGGAGGATATTTTCGGTGAAAGAGTAAATGTAGACTACGAATTCTAACAACAACTAACTTAACAACCGAAAGTTGTTATAACACTTTTCAACATTTGCCACTTACACAGACTTTTAATGAACATTTACTTGTCACCGCGGAAAAACTCATAAAACTCCCAAGTACGCACTCAGACAGATATGTATGCCCAAAGCAGAAACGCAGCACTCATCTCCTAGTGTTTAACAAGGAATGAGATCGAACCTCTGACCTTTCACTCCAAACTAGGCAGTTTTTCTTCTGTGTCACAAGGAATGACCACCTTTTAACTCAAGTCATGATGTTTGAAATGATTTAAGAAATTCAATCTATTTAACCAACGGTCCGAGAATGTTAATGCACATAATATGTTTGCATATATAGCTCAAAAGTGACTTTGGTTGGAGCAGTGGGAAAAGAAAAGTGCCGCTTCGGATGTCGACCACATCGGCTTGAGTTTAAAATGATGAGTTACTTAAAATTTGTGGTACTTACTGGTTAATAATTAGATTAATCAAAGTTTTTATTTCAATCAGTTGTAATTTAGTTATTGATTTAAAACTATTATATTAATTAAATTCCGAATAATGTTTTCTTTTTAAGAAATAATTACATTTAATAAATTTTAAATTATAAACCATACGTTGTGATTTGTTTAGTAAATCATTAAATTAGAATAAAGAAAAGGGATAAAAATACGTATTTTATCATTTGCTTATCCTAAAACCAATTGGAAAATTCCTTTCATAAGAGAAACTGTTGATCAAAATAAGTCACTTTAGAATCTGTCACATGACCTTTTAGTTTGGACATTTACTGAGGCAATTTCTGGGTAAAAGAAACGTACTACGAATGCAATTTAATTGCAAATCAAGTTTTTACAGAATTCCTTTAAATCCGGGCACTTCCTGCAAAAGAGAGACACAGTTCAATCTGTGGCAGGAAGTAATAGGAATTACGTGAAAATTTGTCAACCTCGTGGAACTAACCTTATTTGCTCATATCAAAACACAAACTAGGATTATTTAATTGTAGGAAGGAAAATGTCACAGACACAGTTACGCAATGAGAACAAAATTGAGATTCCATTATTGTGATTAAGAGTAAATGTATGTGTTTTTATTTATTAAACTCATTCTGTCAATTGTTTTAATTTTTATATTTAAATTTTAATATATATATAGAGAACTCTGTTTTTGATATTTAATACATTTTGAATTTAATTAGTAGAGTTCTTTCCTTGTAGAATCATGATAAAAGCAAATGATAAAAATTTAATGATAATTCTATTTTTAGTATTAAGAATTATGTTTTGTGTTTAGCTATAGTGGAGTGCCTTGCTTGCAGATTCTCTAGAAGTAATGCAAAAAAAAAAAACGTTATAAAATTTTGAAATTAAATTTGCTTGGAACTATAAGCAATGCGTTAGCAAACGAGTATAGATCAACTGAAAAAATTCTGAATAAAGTAATATTCAATGATAAAAAAAAGTGCTATCGCCTATACTTGATATTATAAGTGGCACTGAATATAGGCAATCTTTTTAAGTGTTAGCATTACTTTTATTATTAGCTATATTTATGAAAAATTTTCAAATTAAAATTCTATATGAAACAAATAATTATTAATTTTTAGGATTAGTCAAAATATCATAAATAAAAACTATGAATCAATATATATCGATTCAAAATAAATTTTGAATCGATATATATTGATTATTGATATTGATTATTGATATATTGATTAAATACCTGAATTTCCTTGGAATGTTACACCTGCTAAAGTATACATTCATTTGACAACTTGGGATTACTTCGAAATAAATAGAATATATTTTGACTGCACTCTTTTCGATGTTCTTAAATATCATCGTGTCGGGAGAATATATCCGCGTTGAATTTTTTTAATGTAATATCCCTCTGCTAGAATGGAATAAACAAGCTGAAGGGCCTGCTTGATCCCTCAGCTGAAAAATGAGAGACGAGGTAATGGCATTGAAGCATGTCTCACACTGTCTGTTTAGGTCACGGTGGCCTGGTTGGTTAGGGCGTCGTTCCCATTATCGGATGGCAGTGAGTTCGAATCCCGGCCTAATCGAATATCTATCGTGTTCACTAAAGGCGGCTGGGGCACGTAAAATACGTCATAATCGGAATGTCCTTCAAATGAAATTATAACTCCGGGGTATAGCAAGTCAAGTATTTGGGAGTCTTCTACTTGATCTCTGCTTCTTAATGTCGAAGACTCCCCTCCACTTGCTTCCATCAAAGTGGTTGAGTTCGACTCAAGACAAGGTACAAGCAGTGCAGGCGAGCCACCCCTGGTTGTACCCATAGGTTAAAGGGTTTGGAATATTCATCCATCACCATGTGCCTCGTCATTTTGAGCCACGATCAGGTGACGAAGTGACATCTGAGCTGGCACACTCCAACTTCACATCTACTCCACACGAGTGGAAGGACTTTGGACAACATATATTAAAGTGGACACTTCCCCGGCCCACGGATCTCCAGCGACCCAGCGCGGGAGGGTACGTGGTCACCCTCCCAATCACTACCCGCGTCAAATGCTGCTTCACTTTGCTGATCTTAACGGGAAGCTACTGAGGCACTGCGGCTCCAGAGATAAGTACAGGGAACACTTTAAGTGTCACCTCTTTCACGTACCCCACTTTTACAATTGTAAATGTAACATACACAGATACTACCAGTGGCATTCAGTAAAAATAAGGTTTTATTTAGTTCTATCAATTGTTATTTCCGAATGAAAGAAAAGTGACGAGATATGTTCTTGAGTTGGCAATCTCCTGTCCAAACTTACACGCCACATCAATGGAGAGACACTAGAGGGCTATGATCGAAAAAGAGTGCAATGCCTCCTATAGGACGATTATTTCCAGCTGTTACAGACCGTCTGTCAAAAAGGAGTCGCAGCTTATAGAAGTAGTAGAGACACAAGCCGTAAATGGTATAATATCTTCCCTACATCACCGCATATATATGTGTGTGTGTGTCTGTGTCTCTACCTTGCTTTTATGTAACAATTAAACTAAACTCGGTGGCAACGATAGCCTATGTGGGGGTGGGGTCAAGGTCTACAGTGCCCATATCTGTTTTCGTGACAAAGAGCCCTCGGGTGCGCATGTGTTTCGGTTAGGCGGTCAATCTAACGCAAAACTCCCTGTGTTTAATTTCCAAGCATGCTTGGTACTCAGATTTTCGATCCACTGAAATCCTGAGTCGACCTTGCCCAACTCGAGTACCTGCGCTTTGGAGAGCAAAGCGCTATCACAAAGCCACTCGGCTATATATATAGCATATTTCCCTCTTAGGTGGCCAGTTTAACGCGTAAATCCCAGCATTTAATCCCCAAATATATCTGGCATTCAGTTTCATCGACCCCACTAAAAGAAAGTCGACTTTGCCGAGTCCAAGCATTCCCATCCCACGTGCATGTTCCCGGCATTTAGGTAATTATTAAATGGTATAATTACGATTCTCAGAGAATTTGTAAAATGTGATTTGATGTAGTACAGCTCAAATTGCACCAATTGATGCCATTTATCCTCAGTGAAAAAGCGTCCAATCACAGCAGATGGCGCCCTTCCATTCATGATTTCGCGAAGTGCCAACGAAGCAGTGATGACGCGGAAAGTGCAAGAAACTCATTAATCCCGTATTAAGTGAGTAAACTGTCATCTGCTTTCTTTGGATGAGGAACAGAGAAAAATATGCGAGGAAATCCGGTGACTCAGGCGTCAAAGTGGCGTACTGCGCAGCAGCTTCGCTTGGAACGACATAAAATGGCAACCCATTAGTCGTCTCTTCTTGACAAGCGTTTCGCATAATTCTCTGAATGAATGTGTGCCTGAAAAATTATCTTAACCTATAAATTTAGTTTTACTTAAATCGCATTGTTTCAGCTCCGTGGCTGACGCAGAGCATAATACGCCATTTTGACAGGGGTGCTTGCCATTGCCTTCTTTTCATAACGAACAAGTGCCATCCCTGTCTCTCGAGAGAGGAAAACTCCCAAGCACTTATCTTTTGAGCTGAGTGCATGGTGAGTCTGTACTGTTCAGACATATTCGCCAGAGGGCGTGTCGCTCACTCACATCAGGGTTAAATGCAAAAATGAGAAAGAGAAGGGAGAAGCGCTCCTTTTCAATAGACGCGTGACGTCGGTTATAAACTTTTGTACATTCATTCCTTATGTACGTTCTCACAGTTTATTGAATTTTTTTTCCAATGGTGGCCACTTGGATGACGAACCTTATGCCACAACAAGGTCAGAAACTGCTACTCATTTATCGTTACCGAGCGGGCACCTGTGAACCAAGTCATGGAGGCGAATAGCGTTGCCCGCGCCATACCACCACAAACCCGTTTATAGTGGGGGCCATATACATACATCATCACAGAAGAAAGGGCAGAGAAACAGAGAGAGAACAGAGAAAGAAAGTAACATTCATGCCGGAACCTGGATTCAAACCTGGGACCCACATGTCAGGAGACAGGAATGCTAACCACTTAGCCATCGGTCGGCAGTTTATTGAATATAAAAGCAATATATATATATATATATATATATATATATATATAAATATATATATATATATATATATATATATATATATATATATATATATATTGCTTTTATTTTCAGCAAACAGTGTTGTTCAAACAAGTAGACTGTTTATGTATAAGAATCACCAAACGCACCAGATTTCCACAAGAAGGAAAACTACAGATACCAACTTTTTTTTTTATCTCACATAGATAGCGTTCTTCGGAACAGAAGATCATGAGTTCGATTCAGACACTGTTGAACAATGGGAGACAAATATTATAATTCTACCCGCCCCATGCCATCAGGGTGGGCACTGGAGAGTCCTTCTTAGCGGCCAGTGAATAGGGCGCACTGGTTGCAAAAGATCTTCCTGGAGGACGATATATTCAATAGCCATCAAAATGCCTGACAATGGAGTAAGGCTGGTTATCGTGCAATGTCAAAAATACCTTTCTTGCAGATGTGCATATACTGCGCAGTTGAGCTCTGGACTGTATGTTATGATTAATAGTTTGACTATCTCGCCTGCCTGCAAATGCTTGGCTTCTTGAACCACGATCAGGTGACGAGTCCAACGCCTGAGCTGGCAACATCATCTCTACATCCTCGCCAACCCAGAGAAAGGACTTTGGATGTCACACATTAACATAGACGGTCTCTCTCCCAATCACTCATCACTGTAAATGAACGTTACTTATTTTGCTGATCTTAACCGGAAGCGATGTGAAGCAGCTGAGAATCTGGAGCTCAGGTGCGCATGCGCATCTCGCACTGTGCAACGGTCACTAGAATTGAACTCACTCAGAAGGATGCATTTCCACCAAAAGGGTACTTGAACTCGGATGAGATGAACTTATCGATGAAATTTTTGTGTATCGCGTTATTCTCTTTAATATTGGTTGGATTGTTATTAGGATTTGGGCACTTCTCCCAAGCATATCTTGCCAAATACCTCTAAGTCCATTAAACTTCCATTTGCATCCGATTGGTTCGCCTTTTCTATGTTAGAGTTAGAAGGCCTCCATTTATAGTGTCTGACGACTCCTTAGTGCAGCCGAGGTTTGTCGTCATTCGCAAGCAGGAACCAAGAGAAAAATCCCTCGCGATAACTCGCCATTCCCAGAAGCATTATCTTACTTCGAGGGCATTGTGGTCATGATGTGTGTTTTAAGTATTTCATGCGAATACTAGTGAACACGACGAATACTCGGTTAGACTGAGTAGAGAACGCGCCTCCTTCTGAAAGCGACGCCTTTCATCATCAAATGGGAGCGGTCCTGAATCATTATTTTACTCTTTAATATTGCGTAGTAGGTAGTCCAAGGGTTGTTGTAAGACATTTTAATGCCCGAAGGATGCTGTAGGATGTTTTAATGCCTGAGGGATGTTGAAAGACATTTTAATACCTGAAGGATAATGTGAGACATTTTAATGACCGAAGAATGATTTCAGACATTTTAATGCCCGAAGGATGATGCAAGTCTAAGTTACACCGTCCCACCCGAAGGTATACGACGGAGGTGGAACGATTGCGACAGTAGCTCTGTCCTATGGAACTCTGTTAAGGACACAAAGTCTCAAAGGTCCCGAAGGACAAAGAAAGTATTAATGAAGGCGGCGGAAAAAACCAAGCCACCCAAAAGCAGACCCAGACGTTTGAAAAGTGGGCGCGAAGCGTTCCATTAAGTTCGCTTTGACTGGAAGATGGGCCAGCTCGGCCTTTATTAAAACAACATATATACAATACAAAGTACATGGTAAATGCATGACAGAGAACAAATATATAATACAGAGTGATATGAAAAGTGTTATGTACAATGAGATGGGAAGTGTTACAGTGTCTCTATGAGGAGTCATTCAATTGATGTTACAGGTCAAGGGAGAAGGTTTCCCTAAGTCCAGTTAATACTTTGGGATTGCGAAGTAGAAGTTTAATGTCCCTAGTGAGGAAGTCCTTAGGAAACCATTTATTTCTCACAGTACTATAATGGGTACAGTGCAGGAAAATGTGCTCCGGGGTACAAATGTCTTTGACCCCAATGTCAGATTCTTCATTGTGTAAGATTTCCACATGAGCCTTAACCCATTGGAATGTGAATTTATTCTTGTAAGTATGAAGCAAGGACTTGATGTATTTAATCGTATCGCTAAGTATATCCGAGGAGGTAAGGGCTTGGAGTACTGAACGGAAATCAGTGTGGATATGGCATTTCGCATCGATGTCAGACATGTGTTGAATGGTAATAAGTATGGCTAATGCTTCTGCTTAAAAAACAATGGCTTCATCATTCAATCTCTTTTGTAGTTTTACAATGAGTTTTCATTATGATATATCAGGGAGGCACATCCAATAAGATCTCTTATCTTAGAGCCATCGGTGTATGCAAAATAGTCATTATGATCAGAGAGAAACGACCATTGAATATTAAAGTCCCAAGGAGAAGTTGGCACGAAGCTGTAGGCTCAGGCGTGTTGGGGTGAAGAGAGAGATGACCTATGATAATTGTGTCCCCTATTCTCCAAAGTCTGTATCATTTTTTAATTGTGGTGGCCTTAATATGGGGAGGCCCGCAGCCTGCAAGGACTTGAAAAGCGTGTGTCGAAGTGGTCTTGTATGCCTTGGTGATCTTTAAAAGTGCCGCTCTTTGGATTTGAGAGAGCAATCTGTTGATTTTAACTTTATGATTATACCATACGGGACATCCGTAAAGAACGATATCCTCAATTCCACCTGTGTAGATGGCTTTAAGTACTGAGGGTTTGAGTCCCCAGGTTGCTTTGCCTGTAAAGCTACTGACGTTTTCTTTAACATTGGAGAGATGTTTATTCCAAGTTAATTTGGGGTTGAACGTAAGCCCCAGATATTTTAGATCTCTGGTGTATTTAATTTTATAACCGCAAAGTGTGATAATCCCGTCTTCAAGTAATATTCTTATTGATTTCAAAGATGGCATGTTGTCACTTGTTGATGCTAAGTGTGAGTCCAAATTGTTGAATTCATCTTTCATTGATGTTTAGTGGTATATTCGCAAGTTTGGTAAACTTAAAATATGAGCTAGTGGAAATAATAAGCGCACATTGTCGGCGAAAACTTGGCAATGAACGTTATCACCAAATTCTGTAATAATAATTCATTGGCAATTAGTATCCAAATTGAAGGGCACAGGCTTGATCCTTGCGGGACTCCATTCGTGTAGGACTTTGATTAATTGCTTTCGTCTAGATACGTTCTATTAGAGTAGAAAGATTTAATCATCAGAAAGAGGTTGTAAAGGACATCATGATTTTGTAAAATGCTGAGTAAATCCAGCCACTTTGCACTATTAAAAGCGTTCTTTATATCAAGTGATATAAGACAGGTGAATCTTTTGTTTTCCTTATTATCATTAATTATTTGCACAAACTTGTCAGCGGCATCATTGGTGTTCTTTTCCTTTCATAAAGCCATATTGCTTATGATGTAAGAGCTGCTTAGTGTGATAGTATTAAGAGAGTCTGTTGAGAAGGAGTTTGTCTAAAATCTGTACCCCTACAGATGGATCTGTATGAATCTCACCTGCTGGGATCCTTGCCATCCTTAGGACACAATACCACTTTAGCAGTTTTTCAATAATTATCCCAGCATTTAAACATAAGTTGAGCACGCCAGTATGCCAGAAACGATCAATTTGGAGTAACTCATTATAGACGTCTAAGCAGACGTTATTGTGTCCTAGGCCTTGTTATTGTTCATGCTCTTGATAGCATATTCGAGTTCGTCATCAGTGAAAAGTGGATCGTTGTGGTTAGACTTAATATAAGTCGGGTAGTGGATGCTTTGATATGAAAAGTGGTATTTCAAAATCTGGTTTATAGTTGCAGTCGTGTTTGTCGTAAGATCACCATTATCAAGAGTTATAAGTTCTATAATGTTTTGCCTATGAAGCTTATCACGTACAGTTTTATACGGCGCACTGAAGGAATCGTTTTCCACTATGTTCCCAAGAAAGTCTTTAAAAGCACTTTGCTAGTTTTAAGAATTAATTTCCTGTATTCAGCGGCTTTATTCTTGACGACGGCTTTCTTAATATTCCTAGCATTTTGTTCCAATTCGGCTTGATCCCTTCGCCTAAGTGCCCTGACTTTACTTCTCTTAATAATAAGCTATTGATTCTACCAATAATTATTTGGTTTGTGATTTTTATAACTTTAATTTTGCTATTATTATAGAGTTTAATAATGTCATCTTCAATTTTAGGGATGTCTGCTTCTCCAAATCAGGAATAAAGTTAAGAGGATACGTGCTTTATGATGGATTTAAGTCCCTCACCAATGTTATTCCAATTTAAGTTATTTTTGTTAAACCTAGTATTATTTATGTATATAGGGTGAAGTTTAATTTTAGCATTAATAAGTTTGAAAGTCATCAGGAGGTGATCGCTAGCGGAAAATTTATCAGAGATGGTCCAATCACGAATCCTGCATTGTCCGAGATTTTTGATAAGGAGAACGTCTATCCAGCTTTCCCCTATATAGTACTATAGAAGGTTGGCTTGCTATCCGCGTCGTTTTCGATGTTAAGTTCATGTTTGGAGGCAAAGTCTGGAAGAGCTTCTCTAGAATCGGTAGGTTGCCAACTCCACGCCGAAGACTTGGCATTGAAATCACCCATAATGATCTATCCATCATCCCTATGTGCCAAGAGCGCAGCGTCTAGTAGTCTCAGTGATTTAGAGAGTCTTCTCGAGGGAGGGCAATAGATAGAACAGATGAAAAGAGGAAGATTATTTATGAAAGTTTTAATAATAACTATTTCGCTTTTAATGTAAATAGGAATAAGTTTAAATTTACGATTAGCAATAAGAGCAGTTCTTGGTTGATCGGCTGAAATAATTTGAAAGTCCAGAGGAATGCCGGAAATTTTGTTATTGAAAGTAAAAGGATCGTTAGCAGATATAAAGTCTAGGTTTAATTCTTTAAGATCTTCTGCTAATATAAGATTTAGCAGCACGGCAGTGGCTTAAGTTAATATGCGCAAAATTAATGTGTGTATTATTGGATTTATTCATAATCAGTTTGTGAGATAAGTCTGTTTATTTCTCTTTCATAAATTGGGGAAATTCTGCTATTAGCTTAGTGATCCGTTCTAAATTTGATCTTATACTTAGCATTACTTTCCTCGCAGTTAACGAATCTAATATTATCATTACATTCTTTATTGATATGATTATTATCTCATTTTCTACATGTATCTTGTCTTACATGTACATGTATCTTGACCCTTACATGTATCTTATACATCCCTTACATACTTGTTCCTTCTACATGTATCTTGTCTTCACTGGCCTTGTGGTCACATCTAAGGCATTTAAAACATTGGTTAATCCTGAGATATTCTTTAAAGTTAATGCTTTGCCACCCTATAATTTCTTCCTAAATCTCTTTGTACGCAGTTTCATTAAGTGTAATAATCCAGTTATTACCCTGTCTGCCCTTGTATCTGCAGACGACTTTAATTTCAACATCATCGCTTAGGGAATTCTGACTTATAATTCTGTCCGCTATCTCTTCCTTCAGTATTTCTTTATCCACGTCGTAAAGAACGAATCGCGGCAGCTTCTTTTTACGCTTCCTAACTTCGAGGTTTTTCTTAACGGAATCATTTTGACTCACTTATTTGATGATTTTATCAATACCCTCGTTATTGGTTGTTTCAAGAAAAATTCCCCCCTTTCGAATTGATGGAACATTTTTGATGCTAAGACCTAACTTTGCCAGATTGATGGCATTCTTAATTTCTGTTTTAGTCTCTTCTGATGAGTTCTTCTTCTTAAAATAAAAGAGAAGGATTTTGCCTTTCCTCTGACGCGAGCGTTCTCGCCGAATCTTACTTCTACTTTTGTTTCCTCGGGGTTTATTTTCTGCTCCTTTCTTTACCACATCAGCTGAAGCCTGAGATTTGGTGGTATTCATTAATTTAACTTGCCCTTCAAGAAAGGCATTCTTCTCAATTTGTGAAATGGCTATTTCTAAAATCTGTGATAATCCTTTCCTAATTTTCTGTTGCAATGAGTTGAATTTCCCTTGTAGTAAGGGCATTTTCTATTAACTGTTCGTTTTCTAATAAGACAGATAGTTCGGATTTAATTCCTATGCTGTTAATGTCCTCACAATTGTTAACGTCCGACTCACTTTCGTAAGTCTCACTATGTGTCTCTGCCATGGGAGACGAGCTTAAAGCAGCGTCAGCTCGTAAGAATGGGGGAAAGAGTTAAAAGCAGTATCCTCTCGTTTAGTCCCTCTGCATTCGTTAGCCGTCAGAAGTGGACGTTTCCAGGAGCCACCACGAGGAAGTGAATGTCAGATGGTTCAGAGTACAAAGCACTTGAATAACAAAAACTGAAGGAATTAAACTGTCAAGATAGAATAGCACTTCTAGGATAGATTCTAGGCCGTTATCAGGGAACGTAAATATCTCAAAATTACCTTTGTATCTGGCTTGGGACTGGCTCCTCCCGAAGGATGATGTGAGACATTTTAATGCCCGAAGGATGCTGTAAGACATTTTAATGCCTGAAAAATGCTATAAAATATATTACCAGAAAGATGCTGTAAGGCATTTTAATGCCCGAAGGATGCTTTAAGGCATTTTAATGCCGAAAGATGCTGTAAGGCATTTTAATGCTCGAAGGATATGGTAAAATATTTTAATGTTCGAAGGATGCTGTCCTGAAGGAGGATGTGAGACATTTTAATGCCCAAAGGATGTTGTAAGGTATTTTAATGACCGCAGGATTCTGTAAGGCATTTTAATGTCCGAAAAATGGTGTGAGACGTCTTAATACACGAAGGATGCAGTCAGCCATTTTAATGCCTGAAGGATACAGTCAGACATTTTAATGCCCAAAGGATTATGTGAGGCATTATAATGCCCGAAAGATGCTATAAGGCATTTTAATGCACAAAGGATGCTGTAAGGCATTTTAATGCCCGAAGGATGCTGTAGGACATTTTAATAACCGAAGGATGCTGTAAGGTATTTTAATGCCCGAAAGATTGTGTAGCATTCAAGAATGACACCAACCCACCGAAGGTATATGGTGGAACAGTGTTTGCGATAGTAGTCTAGTCCAGCACAAGTGGTCGCAAGTCGTAGGAAAAGTCTCAAAGGTCCAAAAGACAAAATATGGTGGTACAGGAGGAGTAAGTGTGCAGGCACTAAATAGAGTCCAGTGAATGTTGCACAAAAGGCTCTATTAAGCTCTCTCTGACTGTAAGATTTGTGGGCCAACCTCGCCTTTATTGATTAAATACAATGACAAAATTGAAACATAAATACATTATTATACAAAAGGTCAGAAATTGAACAATGCTGTTTATAGAATAAGATATGTACATAAATTGTAGTGACAATAACATCAAAGAAGTATTTACAATTGAACAGAATGTTATGAAGGGGAAGGTGTAGGGGATGGGTCTTCCGTCATCTCCTTCAGATGATGTTGAATTTCTAAAGTGAGTATCTCCCTAATTCCACATTGAACTTTGGGGAGCTTGATAAGTTGTGAGAGTGTACTGTCATGGTAGTGCGTGGGGAACCATTTATTCCTAATTGGTGCATAGTGACTACAGGATAGTATAATATGTTCAGGACTTCCAATATCCTCATCCTGTAAGCAGCTATTGGATTTCCCGTGGAACCTGCTGATGTAGGTACCAAAGGCCCCATAGCTAGTGAGAACCTGGTTAATGACTCCTGAGATATATTCCAGAAAACTTTGGGAATAAATATGCATAGTCTTCTGGTTTTAGAGGAGATATCACAAATAGACTGCCATTTTTGCATTTCATATATTTGTCTTCTGTGAACTTTTTAAATTGTTGTCTACTAAATAAGGCTGTATATTGGACTTCCTCAAAGGTGGTGAGAACTTTTGCCGTGTTATCCGCTTCCTCACTATATAGGATTCCAACGTCAGCTTTAACCCAGTGGAAGGTGAATCGGTGCTTGTGTAGTGATAATAGAGTACGGATCTCCTTGATAATTCCGCTTAGTATCTCTTTGGCCTAAAGTGCTAACAACACCGAACGTAAGTCAATGTGAATATGGCAAGTCTTGTCGATTTGGATAATGTGTTTGATTGTTAGAAGGATTGCAAGAGTCTCAGCTTCAAAAGTAGTGGCCTGATCATTGAGTCGTCGCTGAAAATTGGCAATTAGCAACTCGTTAAAGAAGATAAGGGAGGCGTACCCCCACTCGATCGCCAATTTTAGATCCATCAGTGTAGGCATAATACCCTTCATGGACTTAAAGAGCGCTCCAGCAAACTTTACTAACCTCCCAAGGTGGTGAGTAACCGATTCGGAAAATCCAAGAGTTTTCAACGTTAAATTCCTGGGTTCCAATCTTGACTAAATTACCTTTTCTCCAGATCCTATATCTAATTTGAGTAATCTCAGCCTTAATGTATAGTGGTACACAACCTGCCAATACTTGAAGAGCATGTGTTGATGTCGTCCTATATGATTTCGTGATCTTGATTAGTGCAATGCGCTGAACTGGAGCGAGCAATGTATTCATTTTGGCAGTGTTGTTGTACCATATTGTGCATCGAAGTAGGATGATACTTTCTATGGTATTTAGGTAGATCGCTTTGAGGACTGATGGCTTTAGACCCCAAGTAGCGGTGGTGATTCTATTAACTTTATTAATAACGTTGCCTATATTTTCTTTGACATTGCAAAGATGTTTGTGCCAAGAAAGTTTAGGATCGAAGATGATGCCTAAGTATTTTAATTATCTAATATACTTGATTTTGTGGCTTTTGATAGTGATGCCTTGTCGTCAGGTAACGTCTTTGCTAATTTCAAAGATTGTGTAGCGGCATTTATCAATACTAAGCTTGAGTTCAAATTTGTCTAACCAATTTTCAATTAAAGCAATGGGTCTTCTAAAGTGTCTGGAAAATTTAAAGTAAGAGCTCTCAGTAAGTATAAAAGTGACATTATCTGCAAAAGCCTGATAGTGTGCATTACTTCCAAAGTCATGAATTAATAGCTCTTTTACAATGAGAGGCCAGAGGAATGGTCCGAAGCTTGATCCCTGCGGCACCCTATTAGTGTAGGGAATCTTGTGATTATTGTCGTCCAGATATGATCTGTTAGCAAGAAAGGATTGGATAGTCTTATATAAGTTAGTCGGCACTTTGTGTTTTTGCAGTAAATTCAAAATGTCTGTTCACTTAATACAGTTGAAGGCGTTTTTGATGTCAAGGTAGACGTGTAGAGCTTGTTACTCTTGCTGTTCTTAATGATGTTCGTGATGAGGTCTGATGCGTCGTTTGTGTTTTTATCCTTCATGAATCCAAATTGGTTTTTGGGGAGTAAGCTCTGTATGTTGTAGGAATACGACATTCTATTAAGAAGCAGCTTATCTAAAACTTTGCCCCAGATTGGCAAGAGGCAGATAGGTCTGTATAATTCTCTTTACTGGGGATCCTTGCCTTCTCTTCTTTAAGGATTAGAACTATTTTAGCAATCTTTTAAACAGTGGGGAAGGTGCTGGTGTCAAAACATAAGTTTAGAAGAGAAGTCATCCGGGTCCTATTGATGTTAAAAAGCTCAGAGTAAATGTGCAGACAGGTGTTGTTAAGGCCTGGTGCCTTGTTACTGTCGATACTTTTAAGAGTATTCTCAATCTCATCTTCCGTAAAATCTAGATCAATTTTTTTGGAGTCTGAGTAGATAGGACCGAAGGATGGTGTGAGACATTTTAATACTCGAAGGATGCAGAGAGCCATTTTAATGCCCGAAGGATAATGTTAGACATTTTAATGTCTGAAGACTGCTGTCAGACATTTTAATACCTGAAGGATGCTGTCAGACATTTTAATGCCTGAAAAATGCTGCCAGACTTTTTAATGCCCGAAGGATAATGTTAGACATTTTAATGTCTGAAGACTGCTGTCAGACATTTTAATACCTGAAGGATGCTGTCAGACATTTTAATGCCTGAAAAATGCTGTCAGACTTTTTAATGCCCGAAGGATAATGTTAGAGATTTTAATGTCTGAAGACTGCTGTCAAACATTTTAATACCTGAAGGATGCTGTCAGACATTTTAATGCCTGAAAAATGCTGCCAGACTTTTTAATGTCCGAAGGATAATGTTAGACATTTTAATGTCTGAAGACTGCTGTCAGACATTTTAATACCTGAAGGATGCTGTCAGACATTTTAATGCATGAAAAATGTTGTCAGACTTTTTAATGCCCGAAGGATCATGTGAGATGTTTTAATGGCCGGAGGATGCTGTCAGACATATTAATGCCGGACATTTACATTTTAACAACTAGGAGAGGTGAATTCCACGTTTTATTCTTCAGAAAGTTTCATTTCTATATCCCAGTTTGCAAGCAAGAGCAGTAGTCGCGCTTCGATTCGTCCTGCGAACGGTAAAAGGCGATGACATTGGATGGCAGCTAAAATAGAAGCCCTGTACATAACATTGTTATATCCCTTGTACTAAATGTAGCTGGATATCGGGAATACCCAATGAGTTGTTTAAATTTTAAGCAAGTGAAATTTTAAGGTAAGGAAGTGGAATAGATTATAGAATTTCAGAAATGTATAAGCATAGTTGCGAATTTACATCATATTCTTATAATATCATAGTTTACGAACCATGATTAGGAGACCTAGAAGCATATTTGAATGTGCATTTTCGCAAAACTTTTGATTAAAGCATTGTTTATGATACTATCATAAAATTTCCATATATTTTTTACGGTACTTTTTCCTCTGAAATAAATTAATTTTAATTTTCCATTATCACGGAAGAAATAAAAAAAAAATGTCGCCAAAATCTATGCTATTTTGCCAAAGAATGCAATCACGAATAAAGGATGACAACCTCGCAATTAACAGCGATTTTATTGGATGAAAAGGTATTGAGTTTTCATGTCATCAATTTAAATTTAAATTTCGATTTCATTTATTTCCGCGCTTAAAATAAGGATCGCTAATGGAGAAAATATTTCATTACTGAGAAAGTAATGAAATATTTTCTCCGTTAGCGATCCTTATTTTTTTGTATCTTGCTGCTATTGTTAAGTCATTAGAAATGACTCAGACTTTCACGCGAAAAGCTATATTTGGCGACGAATTGTCACTCGTACATTGACATTGGAAAAATAAGAATTATTTTTGTTATTGACCAAAACGCGTTTTACCGCATAATTAAGTTTCGAAAACAGTTTTTTATACTTTGGAGACAGCATAATTACAATATAGATAAAAATCCTACTTCCTAAACCTTATTTTCTTACAAATTCTTATATTTCTAATATTGTCTTACATTACGTACTGGATTCGATAGAAAAGTATGATACATAGAATTACAAAACACTTGTAAACACTTGAATCTTACATTTTACCGGTTCTTAAAAATTTTTAATATTCGTTCAAAATATTTGTACTGAAAATCTAAAAATATAATATACAACAATATTTAAAAATAAAATTAAAATTAAAAGCTTTCAACTATGTAATGTATAAAGTGTCTGACAATAGAATAGGTTGAGCTAGGGACTTGAATTAAACGGTTCATAGGTTCGATTCCCACTGCAAGCGTGTACATTTGCTATACTTCGAAGAGTTCACTGTAATATCTAACTCATAGTTAAATGGCCCTTCTTGTGTAAAAATTACTTATTGAAAGACCAATAAGTTGGCTCTGAATATTTAAAGTAATGTACATGTGGCGAAAAATACTTTTTTTTCAAATATTTTTCATAATATGCAACACCAAAAAAAAATTATCTTTTTTCTGTCTAAATTAAGATTTTTGACTTCCCGTGAACTTTCAAAAACTTCAGGGATTTTCTTCAAGAAACATTTAAATACTTCTTTCGGGAAATCAAAATACGTCAAATCTTTTTTTGTTCCGATTTTTTTTTTAAAAAAGTGCAACTAATGCTATAAATAGATATTGTTTTAGTGAAATAATATGGAATAAATATTTCTCTCTTATCGGTAGCACGTTTACTTAGTTTTAATAACATCAATACTGTTTCAACAGTGGAGAATAACTAATTAACTTGGATTGAAAATTGTTCTCTTTCGGAATTTTGTTGGAGCAAGGGTTTGACTTCTTACCTGAAAAGCTGTTCATAGTCCCGATACCATTCAAAGTTTAAAAAAACCATTCATTGTTCTGATTAAAGTTTTTTCGAAATTAATAATCACAGATATTTGAGTAAAATTCTTTAAATTAAGAAAACTTGAAAAAATTTCATGGCATTTGTTTGACCCGTTAATATTGGTTTATTTACAATTCCAAATTTATAGAATATTAGGATTTTATTCCACAAATTTGTAATATATTTTATATAAGTGGGAAGAATAACCCTAATATTTTCTTAAATTACATATACTTTATGCTTTATATTTTACATAAATATATTATGCGAGATATGAAATAGGTATAAAAATAGCTTATATACCTGCATAAATTATTTTAATGAGGCTGTACAATTAATTTTCATAAAACTGGCATTTTATTAATTTAAATTAATATATTTTTCTCAGATATAACTTCTAAAATAAAATTTACTTTTCATTTCCCGTTTGCATTAATTGAAATTTCATAAGAAAATTAGTTTCCCAACAATTTTAATTATTTGTTCATTAGCAGGTGATAATAAAGTCAGCACAATAAATATAAAATAAAAGAAAAAAAAAAAACTTGTGGTTAAATACTATTATAGAATGTCGTAGAAAATGCTTGAAGGCCTAACTTTGTAGAAATACTGTGTTTATTAAAAACTGATTAAATGTAAAATTTTGTTACATTTATTTTCCTTTCCATTATTTATTTATTTCGTAATTTGTTCTTTTTTATTTACTGTTTCTAAAACCTAGCTAACTCAATGTGAGCCCTAGCTAAAAATCGTCAACTCGAAACATACTTTTGTTATGAATCTCCACATTTTGACATCATGCCAACTATATCGCCAAAACAGTATTGGAAACTACTTTCAGGAATCCACGTGTCGCCCTCGAAACTTGGCATTGTGCCAGAAGAGCCATTTTTTTTTTTCTCCCTCCACACAGCTTCAGTTTTCCTTTTGAGAGCGTGGAGCTTTTATTTCCACAGACGAAAATTTCAAAACCACGCCAATAAATGTCCTACGTTTCGAAGTCTTCGCCAGAGAAATTAAATTCTGTGTGTGTTTTTTTTAATTCCAGTTATTCATTGTTTTAAATATACAATACTGTGTTAAGAATAATGAGTTATTTATTGGTTGCATATAATAGTTGGACTTTTTTTATCTGAGGATCTATATAAAATGTTTGACACATTGCGACGTTTAATAACTTATAAATTAATTAACAAAGAATGTCATTTAATGACATTTATTTGCACATATTTTCGCATACAATTTTTTTTAATGGCTTTTCATTTATAAATATCACTTTTCTGTATAATTAATTGCAAGCGATTCATTTTCTGCTTCGAATATCTCTTTTTATCGTCTGTGTTGACCATTTCACAGAAAGAGGGATTGGCTCCAATATCTTCAGCATCAATTCCTCAAGACTTTTCTAATCATTTGAAAAGGATCACCGAAGCAACACCGTACAATAGTAACCGAAAGCCTCAGAATACAGCTGCGAAAGTCGCTTTCACTTGTCCATCCCTCCCATGAAATCGACTATCGTTTTCATGTTCTCCATGCACTGAAGTGGGCACACACGGAAGTCAGTTAAACGTACCAAACAACGTTTTGATCCCATCTAACCATTAATATTTTATTCATTTAAATCTTTCCACTGTTTTACAAATTATTAAATATCAAAACTTTCATAGGCATTTAGTATCTATTTTAAATATTCTTTCGAATATTTAATATGGCGTATGCTTTTTAAATTAGAGTAAAAAATTGTAATTAACTTGAGTTTATAATATTTTAAAATGTATATATATAAAAAAAAATATATGATGGAAAATGAAATCATTCTAATAGAAAAAAGGTAATCCTTTGTGAAAAGAAGGTACTCATTGTATCAATTTTTAAAGCAATTATTTTGCATTAATTATAAGAAATATAACATAATGGTTGAAAAATAAATTATAAAACTAGATCTTATATATGCATATATGTGTGCTTGTGTATGTGTATGTATTATTCAGTTAAATAGGCTTCCTACTTTAATATTATAATCCATTAACATTTCTTTACATAAAATTCCTCCAATTTTTATTTATTAATTATTAATGAAAAAAAAATTGGCAGGATTTTATTACCTTTTTATTTTAGTGTTTTTACTTTAAGTGAAAAATTAGTAATCATTTAAAATGGCTGATCTTTTCTTTAATTTAAAACTAAAATATTTTACTTCACAGTTTGAAAAAAATTTCTTTTCTAGATTCTTTGATCCACTTAAGTTGTTATTTGGCAAGAGATAAAAAAAAAAAAAAAAAAAGAGGTAAAGGAAATACTTGTGATTTTTGTAACAGCATGAATAAAATCCTAAAAAAAATCGAGATTTCTCCAAAATGAAAAAGAATCTAATATTATAATCTAATAAAATATATATATAATCTAATAAAATATATTAATATTGATATGAGCTCATCTAACAAACCATGGGTCTTAAAACGTTACTTCCGTTTCAGTCGTTTTTAAAGCAACATCTAAAAGAGCGAAACTGTAATTATTGTAGGAAAATATGATTTTTCTAATCGTAATGGTTACGGGTTTGATACTAGCTGAGCCTACTGAAGAACTGATAAGGGCTATGCGCGTTGAATGTTCTATTAGAGCCAGTAGTGTCTCTATCATTGGATGGTGTGGAAGTTTGGGGAGAAGACAGTGTTAAATCATGTGTCGACCACTTCATTTGATAATAATTTAAAATAATGAGGTGACTGTGGGGTCCATCAAAATATATTCATTTATATATATAACATACCGAAACTACTTTAATAAGTATTACAACTTCGGTTTTACGTCCTAAAGTAATTTAAATTTTAAAAATCTATTGTTATAGTTAAATTCGAAAAATAAAGTATATAAGATATTTATTTTTTATACTTGTTTATATACAAAGTTTATAATAATGGATATGGAAGCTGGTTATTAATATAAAATCAGAAAAAAAGTTAAATTTTAGTTATTATGTTTTTCTTGATATCTACCAAAATTTCTACATTTAGTCAATAACAATTTTGTTTTGACAAACTTTTGAAAATTTTTTGGAAATAGTCCTACTCTGACAAGCAAACGATATTAAATTAATGCAGCTTCACTGCAACCGAATAAAACTCAGTGGTCTCGCGAATTCTCGTGTTTGTGAATCTCTAAACGTCGATAAATGTTGAATTTCAATCAATATGACGCCTTCTTCTCTCTTTTCTCTAAATGATTTTAAGCCGAATCGTGAATTAAAAAAGTGAAACATTGTTAAAGCCTTCTGACTGAAAAATATTTAATGGGAATTTATACAAAATAATTGATTTTATCCGTGTTAGCGACCTTGAATTTACTTTCATGGAATTTTATGACTGATTCCCAGTTCAAATTTTGATATTTGGCGGCGATTCAGGCGAGGTCCTGTTTTGTCAAATAAGGATGAGCAAGGCTCTGCCGTAAAAATGCAGATGACCTTGACATCTAGAGACAGCTGAATTTCAAAGCGTTTATTGGATATAATTTTTAAATTCTTAATTTATAATTGTACAGCAATATTTAAATTTTAATAGCCATTAATTAATTTTTGTTCTGCCTGTGGAAAAGGTAATTAAGATGCTATTTTAAATTAAAGATTAAACCAGCAGCACTATAGCCTATATAAGTTTCCTGACCGATGACCCCAGGGGTGCGAACCATATGTCTAGGTTAGGTAATCAGCCCAATGCGAAACACCCAGTGTTTAATTTTCAAGCATACTTGGTACACAGTTAATCAACCCAGTCAAGTTTATCTACCCAGTATCTCTCTTTCAGGAATATTCTCATGTCCGAAAAGTAGCGGGCTTGATACCTGACCCAAACGAAAGCTGTCCGAGTAAAGTATGCTTAGTTTCAAACTAGTATGTTTCATTGAGTGTGATATTTGTGTATGCACCGACCTACTTCTCTGTACGTTGCCTTAAGTGCGAAAGTAATATAGAAATTAAAAAAGAGGATGTCATTCGTCCTCGCCGTTTCACCTAGAATCAGAATTATGAGATAAAAGTCCGGACTAAGGGTTTTGAATTATCAAAAATTATCCTTCGGAAATATGTTGAGAAATGCCTAATTCTTCTCTACAAGAGGCAACAAGTTCGATATCGGGTATACCCTGGTGCTGAAATAACTTTTTCATGTCAAAAGTTTTGTTTGGTGCAATGTCCTTAGGCAAGTGTTCTGGTGATGTTTAGAGAAGAAACTACCGGCTCAGATGTCGTTCCGGTTAAATAATCATGATTCAAACCCACAAAGCGTTTGGTTGTGATTAGCGTCTTTAATCATCAAAATTAAGAGGAATAATGCAACAGGCTAAAAAAAATTATTTATTTGTTTAAGAAAGAATTTTCAATAAAGTTTAAAAGCCGGGAGAATAAATAAAGTGAATAAAGAAAACTTCAGTTTATTGGCAACGATGACAAAATAATATAGAAAACTGGAGAATCATTTCCCGTTTTATGCAATTTTATTTTCCTGATGCGAAGGAAATAAAATTTTTCTCTCAGTTTTTGAGAATGAATGAATATTACACAAGCCGATGTTGATTTTAGTACCGGGTTCTTATACGACCATTTCATGTGAATTGGGAGCTCTGAATTTAAATATTGCATTCGTTTTTCCTTTAAGGAGCTAAATTTGAAATATATTCTGTTAGGGTAATGCACATTATGCATTCTGAATTCATTTGATGGATCAAATTGTGAAAAATACGGTTACTATTTTATACCAAAATCCTTATTTCCACAAATACACAAGAAAAATCAATGATGAGGTCCCATATGAACATTTCGTCAGTTCGGTCCGTTTTCAGTAGTCTCTATCGAGTGCCCATAATTGTGGACGTCCATCCTGGTCGAATGTCACTTTCTGCCTCTTACTGGCATGTCTTAAATCAGTGATTTTCAACCACCAAATTCTTAAAATGTACTGCCAAGGTTTACAATTGTATTTAGCGCCGACCCATGACTGAGTAGTTAGCGTTTCTGACTTCTGAGTTATGGCTTCCAGGTTCGAATCCCGGTTCGGGCATGGATGTTACTTTCTCTCTCTGTTTCTCTGTCCTTTCTTCTGTGATGATGTATGAATGTGGCCCACCCTATAAACGGGTTGTGGTGGTATGGCGCGGACAACGCTACTCGCCTTCGTGACTTGTTTCACAGGTGCCCGCTGGGTAACGACAAATGAGTAGCAGTCTCTGGCCTTGTTGTCGCAAAGGGTTCGTCACTTAAGTACCCGCTGTTGGAAAAAAAATTGTATTCAGTAAAAATTATTGTTCTTTTTTTTCATTCAAAGTAATAAACGTGCTATTATTGTTTTTGTAGGACATATTATATTACTTTATTTTAGATTCAAAATTATTATCTTAAACTATTTTACACATTTCATTATAGGTAAATAAACAATTTTACCTTTTTCTTTAAGTTCCGCAAAATGTTGGAATCCTAAAAAGTGTGCCGCGACAAAAAAGGTTGAGAATCACTGTCCTAAATTATCAAGAAAATGGTCCCAGTGGAGGTGTCGATAGAGCACCCAAATATTCATGCTGTTACCAAGAGATCTGAAATTGCTAAGCACCATCTTTTACCAGTTCAACAGTTTTCAAATGTTGCTCACAGTAGAGCCCCAAGGGCTCAACAGCTTCACACTGCTTCCCGTTAAGATCAGTAAAGTGAAGCGTTAACTGCTTCGGACAGTGACTGAGAGGTTAACCACATTCTTCCTCGCCAGGTTGCTGGAGTTCTGTTGGATCGAAGCGTGTCTACGTTAATGTGTGACGTTCTAAGTTCTTCCATCGAAGTGGCGAGGAGGGTGCCAGCTCAGGACTCGGCATAGTCATGGGCTTAAAATGAAGAGGCTCTTTGTGGCAGACCAGTATTCCAAGCCAATTAACACTAAAATACAGAATTCCCTGCACAAATGTGTATGTATGCATGTGCATCTCCAAGTTAAGAGTTAGGGTGCCCTGGCTAGTTAGGGGGTCGTTCTCATTATTAGAGCGTAGTGAGTTCGAATTCCCGCTTACCCGAAGATACGTCGCGTTTATTAAAGGCGGTAGAGACACGAAAAATATGTGTGGTCGCTATGCCCTCCAAGTGAAATGGTACCCCTGGAAGTGGAAGGTCTTCATTAGGGAATCTTCTGCTTGATCTCAGCTTCTAAATTACGAAGTCTTCCATGCAGCTGCTTCTATTAGCAGATAGGTCAGGTATACTGTTATTACAACAGCAAGGTATTACATATGCAAGGTGGGTGTTTTTGACACTGCATGATAAGCAGCCTTACGCTGTTGTCTGGCATTTGTATGTCTAATGTGTCTTCCAGGAGAGCAAACAGCCAGCCCTATTCACATGTCGGTAAGAGGGACTCTCCAGTGCCCACCCTGATGGCATTCATCCTAGTTGCGCCCAGTGGTTTCATAGTTCTCAAGTTTTATTCCTTGAATTTATGCAGCAAAATATTTGATGATTTCTCCTCATTACAAACTGTCAAAAGTTTTTACATTTGTGTATTCAATTGAAATATTCACCCATCCCCCTTTACATGCAAATTTTGTTTCATTCTTGTTAGAGATGGGATAATTCTGATTCTCGATCAGTAGAAAGAATTAAGAATCTGTTCTTTCTACGGAGCGAGTGACAGACGATTAAAAAGAAAATCCTGGTATCTGAAACTTCTTTTTCTCAAGCAGGAGAACTAAAGATAGCAATCCTGTTGCGAACTGGTTTTTGAGAAGTAGTTCTTCTAACAGAGACAATGAACAAGGATGCAGAAAAAAGAGCGTTATTTATCTGGAACTTCCCTTCCCCCAGCTTTTAGATTGAAATCGCTCCAACTCCACCAATCAGAGATTCCATTTAGTGTCCAATGGAGAATCAACAGCTCAATTCTTTTTGTTCTGATCGATTTTCGATTTCTAGCTCAACCCCCAGCACAACACTCTCTGGATTTAATTATTTTTTTAAATTCACTCTTTCGTTCCCAGCAACATCAGCAGTTAGCAACTCAACTGGTCTTCTTCCTCGTCTATATAAATTTTAATCGCAATATCTCATAACTATGTATAATATAAAAGCTTCAAATTATGTTATATATTTATATTTTACGTACTTAATAAAGATTTACTTATCAATTTATGGATTTAATACTTGGTTTAAATAAAGAGTTTGGTTTCAAGAAATACATTTAAGAGCTTCACTGGGGAATAAAGTATTGAGTCTTGAAAAAGAACTGGTTCCTTTCAGAACTGGTAACCGTAAAATTTACTGGAGAGCGGTTACCTGATCCCCAAACTGAATGGCTTTGGCCGTCTTTAATTTTTGTAAAGAGCATTTAGCAGACGTTAAGACATTTTAATTTTGCGTGACAACAACATGCACTCAGTCTCCGTAGGAAACATAATCCACAAATCAAATTATTAATAATTAGTATTGTATCATCATCAGTACTACTCCAATTGGGGCCGCAATTAAAACAGAATGTCCCGGATTTGACTAATATCCCTCTCAAATGACAAGTTCTTAATAATCTGTTATTTATGAGCCGCAACATAAATACCGTATATTAAATAACTGGTTATATAGATAATTTTGTATCGGCTCCTTACGAGGACATATGACAGAATAGATGTTTAATGAGTCGTCCAGTGAGGTTGATACGCTATCCGGCCAAAATATCCGGACACTCACTGATATCGATTTAGAGTGTCCTAAGGCACTTCTTAATATGATGTGTGTCCCTCTTTTGCTTCAACGCACGTCTGGAAATATTTTCCTGGAGTTTTTGACAGGTGTCCATAGGAATCCACTTCCAGACGTTCATCTCAGCTGAAGCGAGTGTTGGCAGTGAAAAGGGTCGCTTTTCTTGTCTACATAGTCGCTCTGTAATTCGTTCTAAAGGTGTTCTATGGAGTAAAATTTTCCTTCCTTCTCTTTCGAAAAGGTAATCCGTTAGTTAACGATTTGTTTAGGTCTTGTAAGAAATAATCACGTACAAAATTACTAATGCTAATTTTAAGTTCCTAACAGAAATTATTGATACACACTCTTTAAAAAAATCGAGTGGTTTTTCACCACTCGATGAGTGATCCTCCTCCTCCATCCTCGATTCAAAGCAATTTTTACTCTTTTTTTGACGTGTTTATGGCACAAAGCAAATGTGATGTGGTCTGATCGATTCAAATCATCACGTGGCTCTGTGCTTTCGGTTTAGTTTCGCTTAAAATGGAGGAAGACTTCATTTTGTAAAAGCGATCTATTTGAATTAAAATATATGTATAATTGCACAATAAAGAGCGCAGAAACATTATGGTAAGTCTTTATTTCTTATAATTAACTGAATGACTAAACCTTATCTTCATATTTGTGATTTTTCACCATGATATAAACTTTCCTATTCGAAAGTGTGAATGAATGAATTCAATTGAGTTCATATTCATGTAATATTTATAATATTTGAAATTTCTGCTTAATTGCTAATGTTTAATAACTTAAAAATGTGTTTGGAAATTTTATTTTTTATTTCAAATACTATTATTTGCCGAAATTTAATTCATTATTATAATGAATTATAATGAATGTATATTTAAATTCTTTTAATTTTGAAATGACTCGATATTCTCGTTGATTTAAATATTCAATATATATTATAAAACGTTTATTTAATATAGTTTATTGTACTGAATTGAAAGTACGGTTAATATCAGAAACAACATTTTACCAATAAATAAGAATAAATTTTTTCATAAATAATATTCGAAGATTTTTAATTTAAATGTTAATACAATATAAAGCAAAAATATTAATCTGCAGAATATTACTTGACAGTATGTATTTTATTTATTAAAAATTCAATGACAATTTTTGATTTGATTGTTACTATGTAAAAGCATTCGTACATAAAACTAAAACAAAATTTTATGTGTATTAAAATATTCTATTAATTTGTATAATATTTTAGAATTTCCAACAAAAAATGTTATTGATTGAAATATAATTTATATTCGTATTTTATGGTTGTCATTGTCATCAGCGAAGAAAAAAATAAAAAACAAAATTAGCAAAAGTAAATCTGAAACATGGAGTTATTTTTAAGATGATGAAATGCAATGTAAGGAAGAAATGGCTGATCAGGTACATTCTGTATAAGTGTCTTGTTCTTAAAGTTGGTTTTAAAATAATGAAAGGTAATTATTATTATTCATTAAATTAATATTACTTAGTAATTAGCTTAAAAAATTTTAATTATAATTTTAAATCTATTTTGAAATAAAGTTTTGTTTGTTTTTACATCTAAAACCAAATTTTAATTATCTTTATAATAAATTTATAATTCATTTAAAATTTTCTGAATTTTTAACTTGAATTTAATTGCTTAAAAAATAAATATCCGGCATTTATAATTCACTTGACCACAACTAGTTTTTACATGTATGATATTTTTCAGTAAACACCTATGTATATATGTGTGTATTTTTCATTTCAGATAAAATGATTACGATTCGAAATGCTTTATAAAATTCATCGAGAAAAAATATTTAAACTTATGAAGAAAATGTTTAAAACAAAATAACATTTTGTGATGAAAAATATACCATCTATTGTTCTATTCTGTTACAGAATTTATTTCTCTAAGTATCCAAAAGAGGCAGCTTTCAATGAAACATTGGTAGTATGAAACCTGTATTTTCTGCATATTTAATGATGAATTTTAAAATATTCATGAAAGTACTAAACTTTAATATCAACATTATTTTCTAACAATGCCACAATGATTTAAGCACACCAAAATTTACTATTCCTTACATAATTTGTATATCTGCATTTTTAATGGTAGAACATGAAACAAATGCTGTGCATGCATTTCCATGTTTTGTATTGAATTTAAATAAGATATTTCAAATTATTTTAATGCTTAAAACATTTAATTAAAATTTTGCAAAGAGAATTTTTTTATATAAAAATGGAAGAAAAATCTCTTTGTTATTTTAATATTTGTTTAATGATTGCATGATCCAAAAGAAAGTAATTAAAATCTATATTTTGCAAAATATGCAGTATTGCTTATGTCTTTCATTATATTGTAGCTTTCTATTTTGTATTTTTACAAATCATTTTACTTGCAATGTATTTGAATATTTGTATATGTGATACAAAAACAGTTTCAATAATTTTTTTCTTGTTATTTGTAAAAAAAATTATTTATTCAGTTTCACCTGTTTTTCAGTTATAGTTGATTGATTCAAAATGTTTTAACAATAAATTTATGTATGCTTGTATATATTTTTATTTAATGTTTAACAATCCATTTTGTAAATTATGATAGGGGCTATATCTATTTCATAGCAAAGAAAAAATCCAAAATTATTTTGTATTTGTTTCATTGAGTATCAATAATTTATCACATTTTTATAAAAAATTTTCAAAAACTACTGGATAATCATTTATTTACTAACTTAATTTACTACGTTTTAATTAATAATAATGCCATTTTTTTAACAAATCACACTTTCTTTAAATTACAATAAAAAATTCTATTAATTTAATATACATGATTATTCTCTTTATTACAGATAGATTTGGAATTTGTTATCCAGAGGCTGACTGTTTTCTCAGTAAATATCCTGCATTCTATGCTCCTAGAATACTATCATATATTCAAAAACTTGTCCTGTACGAGGGTTGCTATTTATATTTCTGGCCTTGGCAACAGTAAGTGTTGCTAGGCGACCGAAGACGATTTTAATCGAAAGTTTGATTTTTTTTAAACATAAATTCAGCAGACGATTTACCATTATAGCTTTATTTGTGTTGTTGACAGTAAATTAAAAAGTTCTTCTCTGTCAAAAAATGGAATTGAATCGTGAACATTTTCGTGCCATTATTTTTCATAACTTTCGACGTGGATTGTCAAGACAAGAGTGCTTCGATGAACTTAATTCTTTATACAGCGATAAAGCGCCATCCTACAGCACTGTAAAAAATTGGTATAACGAATTTAATCGTGGTCGATGTTCGATCAAGGACGAATCCCGTGCAGTTCGTCCAAAATCCGTTGTGCCAGAAAAGATCAATGCTGTGCGTGAACTGGTAAAGCAAGATCGTCATGTGACATACCGTGAGATAGAGGCGTCTTTGGACATTAGTATGACTAGCATCAATAAAATATTGCATGAACATTTGAGCGTAAAAAAAATTTGTTCGCGTTAAATCCCGCATAATCTGACAAACGCTCAAAAAAAGGCTCGTGTCGATTGGTGCAAGGAAATGTTGGAAAAATACATTCAAGGTACATCAAAGGCTGTGTATAACATCTACACAGGTGACGAATCATGGATCTATGCATATGAGCCGGAAACAAAACAGCAATTAACTGTATGGGTCTTCCAAGACGAGGCAAAACCAACAAAAGTTGTTCGAGGAAGAAGCACATCGAAACAAATGATTGCCTGTTTCTTCGGCATTAACGATCATGTGGCAACAGTGGCGTTAGAGCAATGCAGGACGGTCAATTCTGAATGGTACACGACCATTTGTTTGCCAGAAGTCATCGGAGAAATTCGAAAAAAGCAGAAGAACAGGCGAATCATTCTTCATCATGACAAGGCGAGCTCTCACACATCGACTCAAACAAAGGCATTTCTGACGGAGCGAAAGATCGAAGTGATGGGTCATCCGCCGTACAGCCCTGATTTGGCACCCAATGACTTCTTCTTATTCCCACACATCAAAAATAAATTACGTGGACAACGATTTTCGACCCCCGAAGAAGCGGTTGATGCATTCAAAACGCATGTTTTGGAGTTACCTCAATCGAACTGGAAAAAGTGCTTTGAAAATTGGTTCAAACGCATGCAAAAGTGTATTGATCATCATGGAGAATATTTTGAAAAACAATAAAACCAATTTCGATCCTACATATTTGTTTTTTCATTATTAGGCCAGAAATATAAATGGCAACCCTCGTAATATGGAATAAATATGTGAGAATTCAGGGTGATAGTATTTTTTAGGCTGAATATAATTCCAATACAGAATATAATTACACAGATATCTGATTTCTTGCAGCTTTATTTTTTTATAAATAAGGCTTTATCCTTTTTGAAGTCTTATTCTTATGAAATTTTTTAGTATTAAAGTTTATGTAGACACTATAATGAGAATACAAATATTATAAAAATTTTAGTTATGTTTTTTTTTTCCGAATTAGGTTAAGAGATCTGTTGAAGAAGAACAACGCTCAAAAGTAGTCAACTTCTCTTACTTTGCTGTGATCGAAAGCAAGACCTGAATATGAAATATTTTTATGTGTGGACGGTGGATTTATTGATGTTGGATATGCAAGATTAAAAAGCGTTCAATATTTTATATAAATGTCATCATGTATTTAATGTTAAGTACGATGATAAACTTACTGTATTTTAAGCTCTCGTGAACTATATGATTTATAAATTAAAAAATGGTTCAGTTAAGATTTTAATTTAAACTACACATTCTTACTATGATCAATCAAGATTTAAATTTTGCAAAGTACAAGCATTAAAAAAATGCATATTATCTTTTTTATACTTATTTTAACAATGTTCTCTTATTTTGTTTTATTAAACTGACAATAAAAGTGCCAAGCTCCAGTATTAATTTGACATCATAAATATAAGAATTTATGTATACATATTTTTATTTAATTTTTTTCTGTATTAAAAATTGAATAAATGTTTTTTGTTTAATCTTGCATTTTATTTTTAATTTAATTCCTAGTTTCATTGAAGTTATTTTCACTTTAAACTAAACTTGGAAAATATATCCTAAAAAAAGCAAGATTTATTTGCAAAAACATAAGTCAGATATGTTCAACAGAATAACTTTTGTCTTTATCCCCTTGTCACTTCAAAAATGCATATTATCAATATTCAAAAATAAATACTTAGCTATACTATAAATAAATTATTTTTTCAAAAGAACTTAAATTATATTTACTTATATAAAATATTTATGTGTTTTATAAATTGTGTACAATTTGTTGTACTAATAAAGTGTACAAAAGTTAATTTTGTACTTAATAAGCTAAACTGAAGAATAAGTAGTGTGACGATTTTTTCTTGAAAGTTCTACACTCACACGTACAACTAAATCGATATAAATAATGTAATAAATGGCTAAACAATTTGCTTGATAATGTATGTAATTTAAAAACTACTATAATTATCCTAATCAATTAAAATGTCATATTCAGTTGTATTGTTTTATTATTGAATACAAAAACTGTGTGTGTGTGTGGTTATATTGTAATTGTCAAAGAAAAAAAGAAACATAAATCCTTAAAATAAAGAATTCAAAACCTAATTTTTGCACTTAATTGTCAGTATAAAAAAAATCAGCAATTCTTCTATAAAAGATTGAAATTCACTTTTTTTTTTCTATCTAATTTACCCCTTTAAGCGATTTGTTGTTTCTTTCGTTAAAAGGAGATGTTTACTCGCCTCTTTCAAAAGAGTGAATTTCTATCTTAAAGATTGGCTGAGTTTTTTGAAAAAAATGAAAGAGTGAAATTTCACTTGATTTTTTTAAGAATGCAAGGCCCTCACGGTAACACACTCTCGCCAAAACTAAACTAAATTAAACTAAAAAAAAATAATAAATAAATAAAACTAGTCTTTATGCAGACCTTTTTTACTGCAATCGTGAAAAGTGGTAGGGTAGAGGAAATAAAGCCCGGATGTTGTCTGAAGGTGCTTCCGATTTTCACATATGGAATTTAAATCAGGACTGTGAGAGTCCAGTTTTTGAACATCCATTTCGTCAAACCCCGCCTGCTTAATTCAGCTGGGAGAGAAATAGGGCTTACCCAAAATATTTCTATGCAGGGGAGAGAGCAGCATTGTCCAGACAGTCCACATACATCACGGGTTTGCAACTGCAGGAACTAATGGACCCAAGGCAAAACCGCGAGGGGTACCCCCACACCATTAGGGTGTCTGGATACTTTTTGTCGAACAGTATAAAACAAAATGCACTAAAATGAATCGGATAAATTTTGCTACCCACATTTATTCCCCCATGAATTTTATTATCTTCATGTAACAGCAATAGAAGCCAAAATTAGGGAAAGGCCCAGATTAAGATGAGCAGACTGTGTTCCGGAAAACTCAGGAGTGACTAGCTGGAGTACCAAGGCGAAGATGCACTAACAGAATGGAAAAAACTTGTGGGAGTGAGACCCTGGCCTACAAAATGTTGCCATGACATTAGAGGAAGAGTGCTTGGGTACAGAAATTCTCTCATTTTATTTATTAAAAATTTTAGCTATCCCATGATGTCACAAATTTGTTTTTTAATAACGACAGGCACTTGCATGACTAACCCTTCCACAACAAGGCCAGAAACTGCATCTCATTTGTCGTTAACCAGTAGGCACCTGTGAACCAAGTCACTGAAAAAAGTAGCATTACCGACTTGTCACAAAAAATGCCTTTATAACCTGTTTCATAAGGCATTTGGTGTGTGATGGAGAAAAGATGATTTTCCAACAATAAATTTGCTTGCGACATTATTTTCACCATTTTTTTTTTTTTTTTTACCTTAGTGGAGAAATGAAAGTGTTTGGTATGAGGCATTTTTTTCCATTTTTGGCGCAAAATGTTGTTTTGAGAAATAGAGTTTCGTTGATCCAAATGAGTCAGGGGTAAAAAGGGTCTTTGTACAAACACAGGACTCAACACCCAAATAATAATAACAGTAAATGGACTTGATAAACTCTGACTTATATACAGGGCTCTCTCTAATTACAGTTAAAAACGTTTTTAAAACTGCAGTCCCTAAAGAGAAATTTTTTCTTTGCAGGGTGGTTAGTTAAGCGTCTCGAAGTGCTAGATAGAGCAATACTGGCCAAGAACAAATAATTCCTTAACAAAATGAATCATTCAGGGAATTGGATGACCTTGTTGTAAATTGTACGAACATCTGAGGCACACTGTCTTCCAGGAGGACTACTTCATAGATAGTAGACTATGCTTACATGTCGCAAAAGAGGAAACCCCCAAGCAGTTTGAATGCACTCCATCCTCTCTGAGAGAGCATAGTTTACGGAATCGAAAGTCACGTGACAAGACAGAAGGTTGAAGTAGCATCTCCGTCCACTCAATGGAAAGACAATGGAACTAGCGGAGATTCTGAAGTCTTTGGCGGAACTATATTTGTGCAGTCCCATTAAATGAGTGAAGAAATGACGTGAATGGCTTGCTGAGGCCCAGCAGTAGGCTTTAAATTTTCAGAGCGAAAGGTCCAGAATTCGATCCTTGTCATTGTTGAGAATGATAATTCGGTTATGAGAATGATAAAGGAGATGGAAGCTGCCTTTATCATTCTCATAATCGGAAGTGACATATTCACCAGTGATGGCTGCATTACAGAACTTAATGATTGGATTTAAAATAGGTCGCAAAAGCCCCCAATTGAAACGATACCCATGGTGTTGGTGGGCCAAGACAAACATAACACACATTAAACCATAACGCACATTAAAGTGTTATGGTTTACTGTTTGCAAATAGTGAGTTTCATTAAGGAGTTGTAAGACACTATAACTGGAGAAGGCATAGGCTCACCGTGGCCTTGTGGAAAGACAGCGCTGTTTAGAGAGAAAGAGATGCGGGGTTCGATCCCTTCCATTACTGAATGGCAAAAGCTGGATGTTGCGTTTCTGCTTTCAGCATGTATTCGTGGTGGGTCCAAGTTTGCTCTTTCGGCTGCTAGAGAGTCATTCTACCAAGGACATTGGAGTTTAGCTCTCCTAGTGCGAATAGGGCAATTGTTATGATAAAAATCTAGAATACTACTGGGCAGAAGATCTGCTGTAACTTCTAGATCGTAGTTATCTCTAATAGGTTTGTTCCCGAGCTCAACCAACCCAGTCAAATCCTCCTGAAATTTCTTCCAGTCCGTCCTAACTGGGTCTCTGAGCGCGATCCAGGCACAGTGAATTTCAAAATGGATGTTTTGATGATCTGAAACAGAAGGTTTGCCATCTACTTTCCAATTTTTGATATTTTTGCTAATTAGCGTTGTCGCTATAATGTCAATTATTTCAGATCGATTGGAAGTAATGAAAGTTGGTTCGTTGCCTTCATTAAGAATATCTAACCCGTAGTTTAAAATGAATTCTAAAAGACACTCACCTCTTTTATTTGCGTTCGTGGTTCCCCAAACAACATGGTGAGCATTACAGTCTAGTCCTAGGACTACCTGTAAATTGTTGTCTCTGCAAAAGTTCGTGAGCTTGTGCAGAGAATGGTCAGGTGGAGCCTTCTCTTCATAGGGCAGGTACACAGAGCCAAAAGCAATTTCTCTGTCCCTTCCCTGTATGTTGAGTCTGACTTTCACAGCTGTCAGGCCCCCAAGGATAAATTCAGAGAAGGATGAAACCTCAATGTTTTTATGTAAAAGTATGCAAGTTCTAGCGTTACTATTGGTACAATAGATAAGCTTACCTTTTGTTCCTTTGAGGCCCCAGATTTTCCCCCTAACCAGCCAGAGTTCTTGAATCAGGGCCAGGTATATATTCCCAGCAAGAAACTTCTTACTGAGGTAAGTGGTACCACTTCTACTGTGGTGGAGGTTGGCTTGAACTACCTTCACCCCCATCAGCAGGAACGGGTTTGTCAAGCACTTTTGCCTGCACTTGGTGAAGTCCAATATGAAATTGATATCCCCTTGCACCAAGTGTCGCAGCATCTAGTTCGTGTACACTAAGAACGATGGTCAGCCCAGATGGGCCATTCTTGATGTTAAGAACGTTCCACTCCGTTGGAGTGACCCCACACGTTCCGTGCCTCGATTTTCCTCAGGACCTCTTCAGGCAGTTTACTGTAGATTTTCGGCAGTTTTCCAATTATCTTGGTGGTTCTGACAAGTTTCCTTGTCTCACCCACCAAGAATTTTTGTTCCTGCCAGAGGCTTATGTCACTGACAGTCTGTTTTAGCCACTTTAAGCTCCCCAGATCTGCACAGTTGACAATAAGGGCCCCATTCTCAAGTTTACAGGATAAGAAGGTTGGGGCAAAACCCTCCTCATTCCTTCCTATTTTCTCGGTTAACAAGAGTTTCAGGTCGGAGGCCTGTTCCTCTGTTAGCCGTTTTTCCGGATGGCCCTCAATGAGCACAACCATTTTGACCGCCTTGTAGGTAAATCCCCCAGGTCCTTTACTCTTGGCAGCCTTTCTGGCTTTGCTCTGGTCCGTCCGGTTGGCGGGATGCTTCTCGTCTTTGGTTGCCTTGAGTTTTTCAACCCAATTCCCCTCGGTGATTTCGCGTTCCTTCACCAGCTTCTTCTTCTGGGCACTAGAAAGTTTCTTTTTAAGCTTGATTCTGGTCAGAGAGTCAGTCATGCTAGCGATAGCTTCCTGAATCTCGTCAGAAGATGGTTTGGAAGTCATTTCTACCTCCTGTGAGGGTTTCATTGCTGCTACAACAGCCTTAGGCGGTGATCAAGTGCAATACTTGTTTCTCTATCTCCACATGATTGGTCAGCGCTCTTCGGAAAGACAGATCTTGGGATTACTATCCCTCACTGTTGAACAATGCTGCACTTTTGTTGGGGAGGATGCCTGAGAGTTATCTGTGTTTTTTTTTGCCTCGCGCGATATGTGGATACTGTCTATTATCTATGCAAAGTTCTCCGAAATGGTAATGCATGCGGTGGATATTAAAATCACTTAGTTTAAAATTTGAAGAAATACCTTTTGGGAGGGTCATGGGCATGAGTTTGTTTGTCACTCAATGGTCACCTTTTCTTCATGAAGGTTAATTAGAATGAAGCTTGGAGTTCCGAACCCCTACAAACATCCCCGCCTGCCAGCTCAGCATCACTGCCCATGATATAGGGTATGTTGCATAATACAATGCCCACTCCTTTACATTCTTCCTTGTATGAAGCTTAAATAAAAGCAAATTCCATAAAAAATATTCAGTTACTTTTAACTACACAGTAACTGGAATCATTAATTATTGCGACAGTGAATCTGCTCCTTCCTGTTGAGATACACCTCACGTGACCCCGTCTGCAAGCTGCATGATCTTAAAATATATGACATCGTCAAGAAACTTATTTAATGATATCATAAATCCCGAACAACAGAATCGTAATCGCGTGCATTGAGATCCGTGTATTTGCGACCATTTTGGCAACGATGTCTGGTGTTTTGTTGAGGATGTGGCGAGAATATTTATGACTCGCATAATGAATAGTTGGTTGACCTTGACCTTGATGTGTATGGGAGCCAGTGGCTGCTCCCTCTGTTGGCGCTCATATGAACAGATTGGTCAATTAGAGCTCACGCCGCTTCCTGCACTTGTTTATTTTCTTTAAGAGAAGATTAAACGAAAGTTTATGCAGTGTTTAGTCTTGCCCTTTAACTTAATTCTTTTCATTAACAACCATTTCATTGGTTTAGAGGTGGTTGATTTTTTTTTTTTTTTTTTTTTTTTTTTTTTTTTGCTAAAGCAATCTCGCGTGATCTTTATTTATAAAGAATTCTTTTAAATAAAATTTATTCTAACAAGAATATTTTCTTGCTGAAACAGTGTTTATGCTCACCTAAAATTTTAAAACGCAGGCGCTTTAATATTTGACCAAATTGTGGACATATTTCTAAGTTAAGTGAAATAATATTTCTATTTTTTTCTGTTTGCATTTATTTTAGTAGACCCAATTTTTTAAATACAGTCAGTCAGTTTAAAACCATAGCCAAGTGACGAGGTCAGCCCAGACCTCGTCACTTGGCTATGGCTAACTGGGTTCCAAAGTCCTTTTTTAACCATCTCCATCCCATAACAGTATAAAATATACGATATCGATTACGATGATTTCAAATCATCTTCATGCAATATTATTTCTATCGGTATCAAGCTGTCAACTGCCAGACTCGAGGAACCGATCAAAATAGTGCAAAAGAACTCCACGTCTAATGGTACTCTTCAAATCGAAGGGTGTCAGATTTGATGCTATCCATTGTTAAATAAAAGGGAATGGACGTCCTGTTTTTTGCAGTTCACAAGGAAGATCAAAGGGTGGGTGCTTAGGAGTTTTCCGAGTTTCTGCCCTTAGAAAACTTGAATAGATCCCCCTATGTATGAAAAAATCATTATAAAAATAAAGACGTAGCGAGGGCTTAAATACATTTTGCCAATCTTTATCTGTTAATAAAATTAGATGGGAAAAATTTAACGTAACCCAATGTAAGTTTCAGGTCTTCCGAGTGGAAAGTTCTGAGTTCGAATCCAGTCACGTGGAGATACGGATTACCATCTGAGAAATTCTCCGGATTTCATCAATTTTGGCAACACCTGAGTGCGGTTTTCCCTCTATGAAAAGTCCTTTTTTATTTTCTGGGGAAAAAGACTGAAGTGGTTGTTGCATCAGCATACCTCCTCGTATCCAGCTCTGAATTGGGTTCCACCAATTTGATAGAAGCAGGTGGGTGGGAGTCTTTGTGATTTTGGAGCAGGGGCCAAGTAGAAGACCCCCAATACTTGGCATGCCACCCCCAGAGATATCATTTCACCTGGAGGATATTGTGACCAAGCCTAGTTTTAACGTGCGCCAACCGCCATTAGTGAACAAGACGTATCTTCGGTTAAGCCGGGATTCGAACTCACTACCTTCCGAGAACAAACCATTAACCCACACTGAAAGAAGTGGCAGTCGTATAGTGAGCATTCTGGCCTTCGGTTGGACAACTCAATGGTTCGAATCCCACTTAGCATTTGTGGATGTGTATATTTATTCGAAATCCACTTTAATCGGCAGGATCCTGTCAAAATAGTGTTCGGGTACAAAAAAAGGGGGGGAAAATGACTGTTGAGCAATGATGACATCAAGTCAATCAAAAGAAAGCATTGAACAGTAAATGCACAAAATAGATTTACAGCATTTTTCAGGCTGTTTACTGGACTCAGTCATGCCTATAAATAAAACACTAGTCCTTCAGAGAACTTGGTCTGATGTCTTGTGACAGCCTAGGACATCCTGTCTAGTACGTTAAGTGCTTCTAGTTTTCTATTCTTTGCTGCCTCTCTTTTATTTAGTCTGAAAGTTTAGGGTTCCGTGGCTGTGGGGGTAGGATGCCGCATTTCAGAGCAAAAAGTTCCGAGTTTGATACTAATCTCTGTTGAACAACGGGAGCTGGATGCTGCTTCCAATATACCTCCTAAATGCAGGTCTGTCGGGGTGGGGAAGTGGGAGTTTCTTCTTTGTGGTACATGAATATTGTTACAAATTTATAAACATCATTATATTTGTCTTAAAATATCTCAGATAGTTCGAAAATATTAAAAAAGTGAGCAATTTAGGTGTGTTGTGTCTTATGTTATAAATGACATTTTTAATGATTTGGTGATCATTTGACAAGATTATTGGCAAATTAGAGA
The DNA here is from genome assembly GCA_030067965.1 of Latrodectus elegans. Lineage (NCBI taxonomy): Eukaryota > Metazoa > Arthropoda > Arachnida > Araneae > Theridiidae > Latrodectus > Latrodectus elegans. The sequence goes on from CM057818.1 coordinate 24,898,929, forward strand.
CAAGTTAGAGATTAATACCACCTCCCCTCTCCACACCAAGGGAGAGATATACATTGTTACAAATTTATTAAATATTTTTTGTATTTGTCCTAAAATATTTCAGACAGTTTAGAAATACTCCAAAAGTGCGCTATTTCGGCATGCTCAACATTAAATTCGGCATTTTTAGCTATTTGGCAACCCTTTGGCGTAATTATTGGCAACGTGGCGAGAAATAGATTATTTTTGAAAAATTCATCACAGAAACTCTACGACTAATATTAATCGAGATAACCTAGAACCCTCCAGAAACTTGGCTGCTGAAAGTGAAGACTAGCGTCTCGAGCCCGACCCCGGAACGTCAGCTCCCAGAAAATTTTGGCTATGATTCAGTGACTTGGCGATGTAAAGAATGCGATAAATTTCTCTGGCTTGGAAGTAAATCTCATTATTAAACATGACGGATTTCACAACTACGTATTCTGTTTTCCTTCAAAAAATATATCGATTTAGTATTGTTATATTTTTATAAATATAACACAAAGTATTATTTAATTGATTAATTCATCGTGAATATATAATTTCTTTGTATTATAAAAACAACGATATCCGCGAAAAAATTAATGTCTTCACCATATAAAGTACAAATAAAGTTTATATCTATTTCTACTTTATATATGATGCTAAGATATAATTAAACTATTGTTTTTTCTTCATATTTCGAAAAAATATTAAAATTTGCTAATATAAATAAGGAAATCGACTGGTGCGAATTTCATTTCAAATTAGACCTGGGGATAAGAAACCATAGGGTGGCTAAAATTAAGTCTGAACAATATTTACGTTTTATACCGCCAAATTATTGTAACTACTTTCTTCAAGTGCGCATGCGTTAGAATTCATTTCTGCAGCCGACATTCCGGGCCCGGTCTCAAGATATAGCGTGAAGATGCTTGGCAGTGAAGCTGCTGAACTAGTGAAGACAATTGGTCTTCAACTCTAGTCTAGGGCTTAGAAGCTGTAGTCTGTCTGATGTATTTGAAACTTCTGTGATTAGAAGCTGTTTCCTGTTCTATTAGCTGTTTTGGGGCTGTGCAACTGTTATTTCTACAGCTGGAATTTCTTGTATTTAGTTGAATTTGCTACGAATAAGTCTTGTGATCTAAAAAATAATGTTTTATCGACTCTCAAAGAACACGAACCCTGAAGCGCGGTACAATATGGCCCACCCTCCATGAAGGCCACTCTTAATCCCCGGAGAGCAATTAAACAGTGGACGTTAAAATGCCTTAGAACATTTCACGATTCCGTTGTCAGAAGCTCATGATTTAATCTGTTTTCTAATGATGCATCTAGAAGTTGTCGTTAACTTGAAGGCTTGAAAGCAGAATAAGTTTCTCGCTAACACTTCCTCTCCAAAAGATCAAAAACTTAAGACTTGCCGAATTTTCAAAAATTGGAAAAGTTGCTGTGACACAGGAAACTGGAGGAAATACTGGACAAAATAAATCTGTATTTAAAATAGCTCTGGAAGGTGCTTCATCTTTTGTCCAATAAATATTTGTTATAAATGTGGCACCTTTTCTGTGGTTTTTTTGTCACGAAGAATTTTGTAAGGCTCTTTGAAGAGACAAGTTCTTAAATTATATTCCAAATAAAATTTATTATGCTATTAATTTTGTGTACATAAAATAAGTGAATTTAACGGGATTCTTCAGAAAGCTTAAATTCTTTCAATGATATTTTAGGTTCGATGTAGCATCGGTTACTCCTCGGTTTGGCGAAAGGTTTCGCGATAAAGCTTAATTTCTGGTAGCTTTGGTACTTAGTTTAGCTTTTGTGTGGCGGCAGCGGCCATCCTGATAGTCACATCTTGGCTATAAAGATGAATTGGCGTTTTTGGAGATCTTTTTCAAAAAAATAATGGGATATCCAATTGTGTAAACTATTACCGATATTTCCACTTAATTACAAAGAAATTCTCACTCAAAACTAATTCATACTTTATTCAAGAGAAATGCACTTTACATTGATTACTTTTTACACGAAAGTGGATATTTGTGGACAGCATAAATGTCGTAGATAAAAATGTTTCCACAAATTAGTGCTGTTGGCAAATCTATGCACATTTAAGACTTTTTCATACTTTTACTTTAGAATCACTTAAATGACAAATTTTCTGACCAGAACCTACTTATCTTTTGTCAAGTAATTTACCTGTGGGACTCATAATAGTTCAATGATAAGAACATGATCTTCGAAATTAAATATATAAAGATTCGAATCGAACTATACTGCTGGGAAAAGTAGAAGGACACTCATATTTTATAAATTGTTCTTTAAATTTTATTTTTTATTTTATTAAACTAATTTTTCTTTTATTTTCAGTGAATAATGAGTTTTATTAACCACTAAGAAAATATTATAAAATAGTAATTAAGGATTTTTGGTCTGTGAAAAAAGTAGAACACTTGCAAAATTATTCTCATTTTGGAATCTGTTGCAGTTTAATATGTTGAAAACATTGTTCTTTTAAACTGACTTTCTGACAAAAGATATTTTTTATTTAAAAAAATCCTCAATTTTGTACAGATAAAATGCGTAGGGGTAAACCTTTAAGTGAATTTCAAAAAGGCCAAATTGGGGCAGTAAGGATGTGAGCAAAAGTGTAAAAGAAATTCTAAGTGCACATACACATCAGTCCAAATGCTGTTTCTAACTTATTGAAAAATCTAGACTCAGAGTAAAGCAAAGATTGGCATACGAAAAAATATGTGACACACTACCTAATTAAAGAAAAATCTTTAAAGGTCTTAAAAAAAACGCGTGGAAGCATTGTAAAAGCACAACACTTGTCTGGAATCACACTTGTAATCAGAAGAACACTTTACAACTGCATAAAAACATCGGATTGGTTCATATTCAAAAAAAAAAAAGAAAAAAAAAAAAAGAAAAAGGAAAATACAATCTTAAATGGAATGAAAGGTACAATGAACACAGGCTACAGTGAGTCAATCCCATGTCTTGGAACTCCGAATGGACTTCAGTTGTTTTTTCTGATAAAAAAAAATTCAATTTAGATGCCCCAGAAAGTTGTCAATATTTTTGGCATTGTCTGGGTACACAAGAAGAAACTTATTTTTCCAAACAAGTAGGAGAAGGCAGTTTAATGGTTCGGATATCTGTTGGATACGTTGGAAAGACTAATCTAGTGTTTCTGGATGAAAGACAGAAACATACAGATTGCATTCAAGTTTTAGGTTCAGAGCTTCTTCCCAATGGCACTGAGGGAGGCTGAGAAAGTTAGTTATTTCCTCGTTATGGAGAATCAATTCACACGACCAATGGCTTTAAAAATTGGTTTGAAATAAATTAATATGTTTTCGGGTTTCGCCATAGACTGCTAAAAAGTTCAAACCCCAATATTGATTAAAATAGATGATCCGTAATTGTTCTGCCTGTTTACGACAGAGGCAAGCAATATGAATCTTTGATCGAACTTTCGACAAGCTTTGAATTGTGTTTCGAACAATTTTTATCAAACCGAAAGTCAAGACTTATAAGATACTATGGCAAATAGAATCCTTGAAGTAGCTAAAGTAAATGACAAAATAATTTCTTATTAAAATGACTTTAATTTTCATTATTTAGAACTGTCCTACTTTTTTCACACAGTATGATGGGAATAAAACTAATTTTTAATTTTAGTAAGCAAGTAGTTTTATATTTGATATTACAGATATAGTTATCTGGTTGTAAATACATTTTTAAAAGTGCTCTAATGAAATTATTTTATAAAAATTCAAAGTTCTCTTATTTGAAAAAAAAAAACCTAGTGTCCTTCTACTTTTTTCCAGCAAAGTATGATGGATAACGGATAATGAATGTTATGTTTCAGCACCCAGATCTTTTCGGTGTATGCTTGGAGGTATTCCTCCCTTAGAAGAGTGATTACTCTATGAAAATGTCTCCCATAGGATATATATACTATAGAAGTTTAAAAATCTTTTACAATAACTTTTGAATGATTGATTGCCTATTGTTCGGAGTCGAATTATGATTGATTTTAAATCTCATTTGATGACAGGGTAATTATTCTGTCAATGACTTTTCTCAATGCGCATAATTTTTATTTCTTATTTAGAAGAAAGCTGATAACTTCAATTCAACATGGAATGCTGCCGTTCTCGAAACCACTCCAGCCTCGTGACAGATTCGTGGCGGTCACGTGGAAAGGGGTACCCTTGGTCAACATTCGGTGCTCCAGTGCGAAGAGATGACGTAGTGAAATTTAACAGACTGCGCAGATTTTAAGCTTAATCTGATTGAATCATTTTCTTGATTATCTACTACTATCGATAGTAAAAATTGCATAAGTTTACATCAGTAAAAGTGGCAACAGTGATGACGTCGAATAAAGATACGATAAAATTATCAGATACCTTAACCAAAAATCATTTTATTGAGCTCATCTGTGAATTGCTCGGTGGACTTTGTCGCGTCGGCGGGAGGGAAAATCGAAAACGTTCGTTTTATTCTAGTTACAGCGACAGCGATTAGTTACAGAGACAGCGATTAGTTACAGAGACAACGATTAGTTACAGCGATTAGTTACAGAGACAGCGATTAGTTACAGCGACAGCGATTAGTTACAGAGACAGCGATTATTTACAGCGACAGCGATTAGTTACAGCGACAGCGATTAGTTACAGAGACAGCGATTAGTTACAGAGACAGCGATTAGTTACAGAGACAGCGATTAGTTACAGCGACAGCGATGTTGAAATGATTCTTGAGAATCGAGCAATGATATTTATTGTTTAAATTTCCATAGAAACTAGTGTTAGTCCAAAATGAGAAAAATAGCAGCAGTAAGACTACTATTGGTGGCCTAGTAATTGCACAGCGTTCTTCAGAACCAAACACATTCCGGGCTCAATTCCGGTCATTGTTGAACAATAGAGATTTATGCTGCGTTGCTGCCTTTTCCATGCTTTTCTGTATCTTTCAAGGCATTTTAACATTCTCCGCGTAACTTGATTTTTGGAAGGATTTTTCAAAGAAAGTGGAACGTATTCATGTCTCACCAGGGAAGAATTTTGGAAAACTCCCAAGTACCCACCTCGACAGATGTGCTTGCAGAAGGCAACAGTGCAACATTCATCTCCTGCTGATCAATAGTTAGCTGGGATTGAACCCGAGATCTTACGATCTAAAAAGAACTGTCCTACCGCTAAGCACGGCAAATGCTAACTTCATCAAATGATAACAGCTTAGTAAATTTACTTTTTCCTACTGATATCAGACAGGTGAATATTCGTGAGCTAATTGAAGCCGTACAATGCCGCTTATCATTTCAAGTACTCTAAATAGCCAGCAAATTATCTAGATCTTAATTCTACCAAGAAAATTGGAAGTATGATACATAATAATGTGTCGTTAAACTTGCTGGCTGATTTTTGATAAAAAAGCATCGTTTATATGTGGAATATTTTACTTAATCAACATTTACTGAAAGCATGCAAATCAGATGGTGCCTTAGCAAAGCTTTTACAAGCATAAATTACTCGTAATTCGAAAGACACTTGAAACATTAGACAATTGGAATGATAGCACATTTTTAATTTTGCTTACGCATCATAAGTGACGACATTCAGTTAACACGAAAGTCTAACCAAACAAACTTCATGCACCGTAACTCCCAGTGAAAAACGCATTTTTATTTTTATTTTTTTATTTAAAAACTTTTTTGGAAAACAGCAACTTGGAAAATAACGATATTAATTACTTTTTTTTTTTTTTTAAACAATATTTACTATTTTAGGGCTTCCGTCTCCTAATTGTAGAAGAGCTGTCTACGAAGTATAAGATCTTGGGATCGATCCCAGCCACTGTTGAACAACGGGAGATGGGATGTTGCGCTGCTGCCTTCTGCCGGGGTGGATACTAAGAAGTTTTCTAGGATTTCTCTCTTGCGTGACCTGTACACGGCCCACTAACCTTGAAAAGTCCTTCCAGAAAAATAGTTACGCGGAGGATGATAAAATGCCTTACAAATACCTTTGGTCATTAGTAATTAAATAAATAGTAAATATTTCCAACCGTGTTGAGATGTGAAATATTTACTATTTATTTAATTTTATCCATAACTATGTTCGCACCATAATATGAGGCCTTACGTCAGTGGTTTCCAACCTGTGGGGCGCCCCCCCCCCAACGGTGCGCGAGACAGTTGCAAGGGGGCATGCAAAATATCATTTGTTTCCAAAATATCATTTTCGAATACGAACCATAAAAGTCGAATAGGTGTCAAATAAAAAAAAAATGAATCAGCAGTATACATAATCTACAATCCTCGCCGCGAATTTTTCGGGTACAAATGCTAAAACATCCCATCCATATTCTTCTTGGAACGAAATATCTCGCTTTCGCGTTTGGAGCCGAGCATCGGTGGGGCGTAGAATCAAAAGATAAGCACTGGCAACAACCCGTGTATTCTCGTGCTTACTCGCGCCAAACACGCCATTTGTAACATCTTACCTATGTGAAACTGGTTTTTCTACAGTAGCTGTCTTAAAAACAAAGTATCGATCTCGCTTAATGATTGAAAAGGAACTGAGAACCGCGATTTCTTCAATGATACCACGGTTTGAGAAAATGTGTGCTGAAAAACAAGCTCAATCGTCGCATTAAATTTTTATGTTGTAGTAGTATTAATTATATATTCTTTTTTTGTTTTGTTATTATATTTCTTATAATAAATGTTATATTTTTACATAATATTGCATATTATTTTGTAGCCATTAAATAAATTATAATATCAGTTGAGTATTTATGAAATTTGATTTTTATATAAATTAACGGGACGCAACAATTTGTTTTTTAAAGAGGGGCGCACCAATTTTTTTAAAAGGGCGCTGGTATAAAAAGGTTGGAAACCACTGCTTTACGTATAGATCAACTGATAACAAATCGGGCAAGATACATAAATCTAGTAAACTCCCATTAGAATAGAAGTTATTAAAAACTGAAGACGAGATTTCTTTCATCTGCGTTCCAGTGCATTTCTTAATGGCGTCGTAATGGAGAAGGCGTAAATACTTATACAATTTGAAAAAATTGCGATTTGAGGAATTTAAAAGAATTATGTACTAAATTTAAAAGTATCACTGCATAGTAAAAATGGGGGAGGGGATGATACAAGGGCATATATATCTTTCTCTTCCCACCACAATTACTCATAGAATGCAATTTTAAAAGCCTTGAAGAAACCGTATGACTCCTTTCTTGAAGCGAGCAAAGTTCCGGAACAGTGTTACATCATCTAAATTAATTAACTTCCGGGACTTGAATAACATTGCAATGAAATTGAATCAGCATTAATCATAACTTACATTAATAACAAATTCTGCAATCAAAATATCGAAATGAAATATAGCCTATGTTTTCAATTAATCACATACTAACAGCCTGATATAAGTTTCATTCCATTCTAGCACTTGTTCTCAATGGAGTACCGCATAGAAATTTGGTGGAGACACAGAAGTAGCATTTTATTCACATAGATTTACCATGCAAATGTTAATATGTGTTCAGTGTAAGATATTAAACCATGTATCAAAAGATTTTTAGGGTAAATAGAGCTTCTTAAGATCTTGGTGAAATAACTTATTTTTCGGTGGATCAGATTATCACCTATTAATAACTCTCATATCTCCCACTGTTAGCACTTCAAGAGCTCAGAGCATGTGACGCGATAAACTGGGGCATTATTTCGAGTTGTTTTTACTTTCTTTAAATTTCTCTTCACTTTGCGTAATAAGAGAAGAAGAAAATATACATCTAAACTCTTTGGATACTGTGTGTGGAACACTATTTTTATCTGCATCAATACAAGCGAGAAAGATAACGGACGACCTTTATCTCGCCAACTACTGCCCAAACAACTACAAAAATGGAGTTGAATATAAAATTCCTTATCACGCATCGGATGATAATTCCAAAAGGACGGAATTGTAAATCTTAGAGCTAAGAATGGAAGAAATTGAGTGCGCAGCCGGCCTTTTCCCGCGTTTTTAGCTGTAGATTCAAAACAAGATTAGAGACATTTTTAGAGATATAAAATATCCTGTTTCCTCTTATTTCCACCGCCTGCTTGAACGAACACATGTCAATGAGTCTGCCAGGCATACGTGTACATAATTTATTCATTGATATTTAATTTGTTCGCTTAATTTCTCTCATGTTGCCAGATTATTAGAAATGGTTAAAATGGTTTTCTAATGATTACAGATTTTTCCTATCTGTGTCGAAAAGTGGGGAAAATATTTTAGAAATCTTAAGGAGAATTTGCCTTGTAATTTTTTTTTTAAAAAAAAACATCCTATTAATTGTGTTAATAATTTTATATCTTTGAAATTTCGGATTTTTTCTAAAATTTCTGATGCGCAATTCCTGAGTTAAACTAGTTTTGCTTAGATACTTTAAGTTTTAATAGCTATTCAAAAATGCATTGTTTACAAAATATCAAAACGTGCCATTTGAAAATAAATAAAAAAGTGAATAAAAGAAAAACTTTAGTGTTACATAAGCAAGGCAATAGTCTTAAGACTCAAAAGAGATTGCTTGCAAATATTGCAATAATTAATCTAGAATTATATTAATTAATGATATTTTTCAAAAAATTAAATCGTCCTTGCCGATTTAAATTAATTATGAAGGGGATGTTCTACCATATCTTTTTCATTTTGCTTTTTCTTCTGTTCTATTGTCCTTGTATTAGTGGCTTAAATCAATGGAAAATAGCTTCTTAAGCCGGTGCATTGCTTCTTATATCAGAAATAGTTATATTTTCAGACATTCAATGGTAAATTTTGCCTTGTTTGCTGCCACTTCAAGAATGTGATTTGAAGACAAGCAGCAAATTCATCGGCAAGTCGGAATTACGACGCCGTCTCAATGCGATGTGACGTAGATGAGATGTTATCTGACGTTGTGAATATTTTGAACCAGTAAGAATTATAACAAAGTGATGTTGTAACTTTATGGTTAAAAATCCCACCAAATTTATAACACATCATATCAAAAGAGATTGTCAAACTGTTGTAGTTTCATAAATTTAATTCGGTATTTTCAGAAAGGGTAAAAATTTACCATACGGTTACCCTTGGCGAAATTTTAAAAAAGTCGCCAAGGGTGACCAAATGACGAATTTCCGATCGGGAAAAACGACGGGAGGAAAATGGCTAAAATGGTGACAAATATTTCATACATTGTTGGTATCTAACAATATGCTCAACTAATTTTTAAAAAAATAACATAAAACTCATGTTTGCAGATTTCAAACATCAATGGTAAAATAATTAAATTGATAGGTTAAATTATCCATAAAATTTTTTGATTAAATTTTACATAAATGAATTTAAATTGGTAAATATTCATGAGAAATTAATGACAAATAGGGTTGCCAAAATACTAGTTTGCTGGGTTTCCAGTAAAAATGTTCGACAAATTTGGCATCAAAAAACGCGCCAAGGGTGGCCGTACAGTAAATCTGATAAACAGAAAATATTAATTTGTATTTGCATTGCCTTATATTTAAAAAATGGTGTAAATTCGTTATAATGAATAGTAATAAAGCAGTTTTCCTTCAAAAATGAGTCTGAAAAAGGAGATGTATCTAATAGGCAGGCAAATACAGCATTTTAAGTTTTTGAAATTTAGAAAAGAGATTTCAATATGGGCAAGATAATTTCAAAAGTGTTTTACTTTTAATTATTAAATTCTGTATTCTCATATAGCTTTAGATTTTTGAAATTTTGGTAAGTTGTATAATTTTATGTAAATCATAAAATACATTTATGAAAAACTTTTTGTTCTTATTACAAAATTTGGTTAAAAATATGTGAGTGTTTTTGAAAAGTGTGAAGATTATCTAAATGCAGATGGCCATACGAGGTGTTCTTCTCAACTTCCCTGAGAAATACAGGTTAACTCCAATTATCCGAATCAATTGGGATTTATTCCCATTCGAATAATTAAAAAATTTGAAAAATTGGATTTTTTCGATTATTTTAATTAATCAAATGAAAATGCAACCCTTTTTCATGTTAAGGTACTTACAAGTGCTGTACATTAGTACAGTATGTATGTACAGTGCTGTAAATGAAAGTTTTTGCTTGCTGAACATGTCGGTCAGAGCAAGCTGTATTTCACTTGCCTTCATCCGTTTTCCGGAAGCCAAGTCACGCATGCGCTTGACAGCGAAAATTTTCATATGGACACACTCGGACTGACGCTCCATCTAACGCAGTTTCAAAGCCTGCAAATATGGTCCCTGCCTGCTTCATCTTGGATATTAAAGTCATCTTTTTTCTTGACACTTTAAACAAGTTGACCACCCTTTTCAGTTTGAAAGCTCGAGTCTTACTCATGATCCATTTTATTAAATCTTCAGCACTAATTTCTGAACAGCCAGGAATTAAAAAAAGTATGCTTTTTAACTACCCAAAAGTAAAGCGTCTCTTTCTCTTTTTCTTCTTCTTCCTTCTCTTACTTTTCCTTTTCTTGAGATTTTGTCCTTTTTCTCATTTTTCTTAATTGCATTAAATGTTCTCAGGGCTGCAGCCACTGCTGAAGACTCTTTAAAAGAACTGGTATTTGTTCTACAGCATATTCAGCCTAATCGAATTGACTTAATATAAAAACTGCAAGGAACTGAAAACATCTCCAATAGATTATCATAGCTTTCCCCTGGACAAATTCTATGCCGAAGGTGCTTCATAAATTTGGCTGATTTTCATTTGGTTCTACATTTAAATATTCTAAAAAGACTCAAAATTAAAATAAACAAAAATCCAATAGACTTTAAAGTGATCAAAATCAAAATGAAAAAAGAAATTGGTCGCAGTTTTTCTTTTTGATTTGTAAAATTAAATTAGCAAAATCAAATTAGACGTGCGTAACCGGAGATCACAAATTATAATGTGATGAAAAACAATGGCGACCATTTGATTTAAAAATGTCTCTGGATGAATGGGCACTTACGACATTACGGGTCGAATAAATCCGGTGTGAAAGATATCAGTTCTCGTATTTGAAAGGTCGTTGGCTCGATACAAGGGCTTTCACAAAAATCTCCTGCTGAAAAGATTTATACAAAAGTAAGCGCTTATTGGATTTGAAGAACATTTATTGAAATAATATGATAATTAGGGGGAGGAAGAAGCCAGCTGAGAAGTCGGGTTCGTCATTTGATTTTGGCTGAAAAGGCAAGGGGATTCGTATGGGTGGTAATCTGAATTTATTCTTTGGATATCGTTCGGCTGCAACACATTTGTTGCTGTTGCATTTAACAATAAATATAATGTATTATAATTGGCGAAAATAAATGATACGCTTACACATTTAAGTTATCAAATACTTGGAAACAATGAAATGTGTTTAAGCAATTTTAGTACTAAAAGCGCATAACAAGATTTCAATTTTCAGCATTTGACAAAATAATTAATATTTTCGGCATCTCAAATTCAAATATGCTCGAAAGATTTGGTTAGACTATTGCGATACAATTTTGGTTGTTTATTCCTAAAAACATATGCCCAGCCACTTCGTCATCTTCAAGTGACGAAGTAGACATCTGATTTGGTATCATTCTCTCAAAACTTTCCCTCTAGAAAGTAACATAAGAACGTTACGGAAGATTAATGTCCATAGATATTCTGAGGGACGTCCTCAATGTGGGGTAGTTATTAAACCCCTTACCTTCCCAGCATGGGAACGGTACTCTTCCTTACAATATATCATGGAGTAATTCTCCTATATCAGCAGAAAACAACTCGAGAAGAATGCGCCAGCTTCGTTGTCGACCTTGTCAGCTGACTTTGGCTCAGAAGGAGAAGGTATTTGACTGTGTTTAGTGTTTCAATTGCGTTAAATCGTTTACCAGAAATACCTCGGATTCACTCTGATAATTTAATTAGCGAAATGAGTTATATATATTCGAGTAACATTTAACGTGAATCTCGATAAGAGAGTACTTTGCACCCATCTTCTTTTCAGGAGTGTCGCTCATGCTCAAAAAGGCTTAAAGCGAATTATTATATGTCGTTATTCTTCAGTTTCCAATTTATACGCCGATCCAAACTTCAATTGCTCTTTTATCGCTCTTATCAGGTTTCGAAACCGGTTGGAACCGGAGCATAGTTTTACTGAGAGATCTTCATGCGCGATTCCCACAACACAGCAGCACGTGACGGGAGGGTGCAGATGCCATACTCCTTTTTTCGCACTCTTCCATTTTTATCAGCGCAGACGATAAAAAAATTGGCTAAATAAACAATATTCATCATGTTATCTCCGATAGATAAAATGCTACTATTAAAGGGTGTTTAGATTGCGAAATACGACTTTTTTTTTTTATTAAACCTTTATTTTGATTTTCTCTCAGTAGCTGATTATTTATTCGATGGTTACATTTTCGCAATCCCGTTCTTTTACTACGAATTTAAATCTTGGATTATAGCGTAAATAGGTTTGTTGACATTAAAAGTAGGATTCATTCATAAATCAGTGTTAAGTTCTTAAAGGACTATTTATAAATCTCGTACAAGAAAAAAGCAGGCCACACAAATTAACTGAGACATCTTTTCAAACGCAGTACATTTGTCTGAACCGGGCTTTTTCCTTCCGCTACCATTGGCGCGGAGACATTTCAGACTTCAACTCCCACAGTCACCGAATTTTATTTGTTTGAAGTTTATCAAAATAAATGAACTTGGTTAAGGGGACTCTTTTTCCGAAATCGGCCATGAAAATTCCTTCAATGACATCAATTTGCTCATTTCCATTAAATTTACTCATAAATGCTTCACAATACATAGCAATTAGTATTGTCTTTCAATTTCTTATTCTGCTTTAGACTATTCAGATGAAACGATGGATAGAAGTTCTGTCCTCCCTCCCCAGTGTTCTTCTGCCATAGACAGAAGGCTGCCAAGTAAAGTGTCGACCTCGTCACTAAACTACAGCGTAAAATGATGAGACGATTCCTCATTTTTAGCAGCTATGCTTCAAAGAAATGGAGCCAGAAATTGTAAGTATTCCTTGTTAGTCATGTGATGTTTTGTTCACTTAAAGCTGACAGGACTTGGACAACCACAAGGAGGGAAAGGCACTCCGTTCAAATCCTGGAGCCGGATTCCTAGAAAGGTCATTATGCGCAGAGCTCTCGAATGTCCACTGATTGTTTTGGGGTTTGAGACTAGTTTGTTTCTCAACGGTTATTTCTTTGCATACGAGGAATTATTAACTTCCCAAGGATTGGAACCCACGATCTGTGCCACAGAAGTATATTTCAGTCAATGGTAAATTATTAAGAAAACATAAAAGGATAAACTTTGCATATCAACATTTGCATGCTTTTCCCCTGGGAATCAAATCCTTATATAGAAACCATCAGATTGTGTGATTGTGTTTATATCATATCATTCTTATAAAACTGTTCACAAAGAGACAGAGATATAGAAGGATCAACCATGAAAATCGTTTCAGTATGAAATTTTCATTGCCAATAGATTTATAAACTGAAACTTGTTGCCATGTTCATGGACTTTACAAACCTGAATTAAGTTTAATCGTAAAGAAATGACTTCCAGTTTATAAGTGGAAACGGGAAATCGATTCTTGAATTCGATAAATAGGTTAGGAAAATATGGCAAAGATAAAAACATTTTACTTCTTAGAAAACATCCCCGCTTGATTCCTTATCTAAATCAATGTTAATATCAATTTTTATTTATCAAATTTTGTTTCATCAAAAACTATCAGTTACAAGATTTACATTATTTTTATAAATTTAAAACAATACAATTTTTACAGTATGTAGCATATTTTAAATCACGATTAAATTTTTCATTATGTGTAGACAATAAGATTTAAAAGAGGATTATAACCGTTTAAAACATTCATATTACGAATTCTTGTCGAATGAACGAAATATTGAATCTTAAGATCTGAGTTTTGAAAATAGATGAGCGGAAATAAAGTAAATCTAACAAATGCTCAGGGATGAAATATAAGACATGTTACAGTTATTCTGTATAAATGTAAGAGATATATTTATGAACGGAAATACAAATTGCTATTACTCGTAAATGGAACAGTGCATAAATTCACAAAAATAAAATAACAAGAAACATCTATTCCCGACTGACTTAATAGTGCTGCCATCTAACGGCTACATAAACTCCTAAAAAGAAATACAGTAAATTTGCAGTTATTTAAAATAAATAGAATGTGTATGGAAACTTAAATTGATTAGTGCTGCCATCTAATCACAAATATTTTTTCTATTCTACTTTATCTCCTTAAATAAAGGCATTTTCTAAAAAACTCTACTATAAAATAATTTCTATTTTCTATTTTTCTAAGCATAAACTTTTGTCTCTAATTATTATGAATTGACATTACAATTAAAATACATTTTTTTAAACTGGGCCATGATATAAACAGTGTTCAACTCTTTAAGTTACAGAAAATTATCTAGATACATAAGAACGGATTAAGATATTATTAAATCCTCAAAACTGAAAGTATAAAAACAATCTCCAAAATATTTATTTTCGCATTTGCGATTGTTATTTGTTCATTGTTGCATATCTTGTTAATGATATTAATACTTGGATATGAAAATAAAAAACATTTATTTTCGTTAGCGTGATTCAATATTAGACAAGAAATTATGTATATAATTTTATTAATATTGATATAAATGTTCTAACATAGTCCGCTGGTAAGCATAAAATGCATAAAAAAAGTAAGAATAGAATTACTTAAAAATGCGACTATTAAAATATAACTTTTATGACAGAAAAATATTAAAATCAAAATATCGTGAGGCTTTGCTCTAGCTCAAGTGATTTCATTGATTGAATCTTGGTATAAATTTCACTACACAATAAAAACCAATATGAAACTAGCTTTAGAAAACGTTACTCTGTTGAAAAAAATGTTAACTTCATATGATTCTTTTGGCGATTTCAGAAAAGAACTTAGCAGTCACTTTTGCCCTTGAAAACTGTCCAAACTTTACTAAAAAATCATAATTTTCACTCCTTTATATTTAAAAAATCTTTACAAAGACGTTTTAGCTATTTTCCCCTTCGTTTCATTAACGTCCGTTTGAATTCCAAACAAAGACTGGGGAAGATAAATATATAAAAATCAGCTGCTAATTTTCATCGGAACTAGTATGATATAACCTCTCCATTGGTGGTCATTGAGACTTTTGTCGTCGCGACCTCTCTACGGAAAAAGTCGTTTATTCAACAACCCGCATGAATAAGAGGCGGGAGTTTCGCCCATTTCTAATTGCTTAAAATAAGAAAACAGAAATAATCATATTAAAAATTCTAAGCGCTCAATCGCTTCAATTCAATAGGAGCGAATCAGTGTAAAAAACCGGGTTTTTCCCCGATTTCGAATCACTAGTCCTAACACTACATAGGAAAATAATAACCATGTGAATAAAGTAGGGTTCCCCCCCCCCCCCGATTTCAAATTGCTAAGCCTCTAACGGTATATAAGAAAAAAGTAATCGTAATAAGAATTGATTAAAGATTCTATATTTAAAAATATTTCAGAATTAAAATTAAAGGAAATAAAGTGCAAAAATAATTTCATTTAATAATGCCTAGAGGAAAATAAATAAAATAATGAATATCTGTGATTTAAGATAGAATGTCTTTCATTTCTTTTATTATTGGAAGTTTAAATACTTAACATACAATTCTAGGAATTCTATGCCTGCAGAAAATAATTAAAATAAAACTCTTACTTTCGTTTTTCGTCCAGATGCACAGCAAAATCCAAAATGAGTATAAAAGTCAGAGTTTAATTTCTGACATGATATCCACAGTGAAATACAAAATGAATATAAAAAGACAGGCTGTATATCCATAGTAAAATTTAAAAAAATGTAAATATAAATAACAATATTCATATTCCGCTTTACAACCGAAGTGAAATAAAAAATAAATATGAAAAAACATGATTTAAATTGCCACCATTTACATCCAATAATAAAAAAAAAATAAAAAATAAATAAAAAACGAACAACTAAAACAGTAACATGCAAATTGAAAATGGCGAATTATTCAAATTGTGCTTAAAAGTAAAACTAAACTTAAATTGAAACTAAAAATAGTTTTGCCGCTGAAAAGTTGCATATATATAAGATGTAAAAATGATGTAAAACACTAGAAAAACGAGATCTGGCAACAAAAAAATCTGAAAAGTAGCAAAAACTGAATTTGGCGACATTATAATAAAAACAAAGGGCGCTAGATTTGGCGAGAAATCACTAAGAGGGGAATATCGAACTTACACTTTTGCATCATATAATGTTATATATTTCATTCATGCCGTTAAAGTTAAGAATTAAAACACATAATAAAAATTTTTATATATGCTGCTATATTTTTATAAATAATAAATCATAAAATAATGAAGGTTAATACAAACCTGTGTTATTTGCTTATGTTAAAATTATTTAAATTTTTTAAATTGGTAGGTTTAATTAAACGAAATTGTTTTTTGCAAAGATGCTATTCACAAAAAAGTATGTTCTTTCTCCCCCCCCCCTCCAATATCCACCACGCGTGTTATTAACTGCAGCCGTTTTTCTTTTGCGGTTTGAATATTTTTCTATCGTTTGCTTTAACTATTTTGGATTGGATCCTATTTCTTGACCATTCAGATTATTGATATAACGCAGTCAAATTTTTTTCCCTTGAATTAGTAAAGTGCATTACTTACTGAAGAAAAATTTCGAACACATTGGTCACAAACGCAGTTATTAGCATTTTTCTTCGCATTTATTGCGACATTGATAACTATCTTTATTTCCTTCACGTGGCGTTGTAAATCTTTTAGGGTAAATAAAATATAATTAGGAGAAAAACTCATTTATAAAAGATAAAAAAAATACTCCGATTAGAAATGGTATTTAAAACATAAATTATATACAATTCAGTAAATGGTATAACTCAGAAACAAAGACAATAACTACAATATGATATAAAAATCGAGAGATAATTTAATAAATGTCCATATTGTGCGACAGGCACATTTAAAAAAAGCGTTTGAAATCGTCGGTGCTGCCATCTAATGAGAACTATTTTAATCACTTTTTGATTTGCTTATGTGTTAGCAAAAACTAATTTCTTACCAAGATATTTTTTTTATTTTACAAAAACAAAATATATATATATATATATATATATATATATTAATTTAATTCATGTATATAAAAATGTTTAGCCAAATTTTAGTTACATTGATATCAACATAATTTTATAAACTTATAATTGGTGCTGCCCTCTATGAGTTAAAATTTATTTTAAATTATTTGTTTTAGCTTTGATTTATAGTCAATAAATTTTTATGAAAATCACGATAATATTTAATTTTATAACGTGTGTCCTTAGAACAGCAAAAAATTTTGCCATATTTCAATAGTCTCAGTAAATTTTTTGAAATACATATATTTTAAAATCCTTACAATTATGCATTTTTAATTGCATTTCAATCATTAATATTTCGTCATTAAACACATGGGTTTTATTTTAATTATTGAGATTTTGCAATTAATTCTTAGTTTTTCAGCACATAAAAATTATTGTAAATTATACCTTCAATAAACACTAATCGTAAACTTTCGCAAAATATTCTCAAAACATAATGATTTTATAAAAATAAATCTATTTAAAATTTCTAATTTATTTCCGAATTTAATATACTTAGAATTTAAAAATATTTTGTTTAATTTTTTAAAAAAATGCTCTTGTTCAATACTAACATAGTTTCACCTTAATAAATTTAGTACAATTATAATTTTATTATAATAAATAAAATACTAAATATTTTTACAGAATTAATTTGTTATTAAAGCATACAGTTTTAATGTGCAAATATTTACTATTAAGGAAATCAATTTTCAGTCGTATAAGTCGCACTTCTTTAGAATTAAAAATTTCTATACTATGAAGCAGAATATGTAAGCAAATGATCTCAAATATGGAATGATAAAAATAGTTTTAAAATTCTCTTTTAACAACATTTGCAGAGAATTTTTCGGCATGAAATTAGCCACATTTTCAGAAATAAAAAATTTTCCAGCTGTTTAAATAAATATATATAATTTTTGAAGTTTCTTACTTTTGCAAATAATCCTATAAAATTATATCACGGCTCTTATTATAGTAAATCAAGTAATCTTCTAATTGCATACAAACAGCTTTTATTAATTTTAATAAAATAGTCTAAAAATTATGTAATACAAACGATCCTTAATATTAAATCAAGTTTTTATAGATTGATACTAAAAGTTAGAAGAATATTTAATATGCACAGTAAGACACTAAGAACTATGATAAAAAGAATCATCCGGTATGCTTAATTTTAAAAAATATCCGTTTATAAAATATATATCATCTGTTTTTTTTTTTTTATTTAATATTTTTAAATGTTTCTGCAAACATATTTGCCAAAGCAGGAAATTTATTTCATCGTTTAAAAACATAGTTTTAATGAGCATTTTCACTTTGTAAATTTCAAAAAATTCAATATATTGCATAAAAAATTTTAATATTTTAATTTTGATTTAAAACACATTACAAAAGAGCCAAGATGAATGTTCAGCGAAAGATAATTAATCACTGTAAAGAGCTACAAGAAAAGAAACAATATTTCATCTATTATTCAAAATTAAAAGTCCACACTAATAATCGATATTTTAATAAAGTTGAAGAAAACATATTTGAGGACGTTAGTGACCGTTGTTTGACAATAAAAGACATTTAAGATTCTCCAAAAACCTTCGCTTTCGGACAAATGATTCGCACCAAGTCAGTGAGCATTTTTGCCACTAATTATGATGCTGTAAAAAAAAGTATTGAACTATTAACTGTACAAGGCTTATCTTCGTGTTAAGACATCACTCTTTATGAGACGAAAATATGCACAGTTTGTCTACCATGGAATTACTTTCTCAACTTTGTCTGTTGCCATGAAAACAATTTACATACCATTTTCAACAAAAGGAGCCGGAAGCAAAGCAACCCCTCTGGCTTGTTGGAAACATTAATAGCATAGTGCCTTAAAAAAACCCCAATTCGTAACAACCTCAATTCGTGTTTGAATTGAGCTGTAAAATAAAAGGAGACTGAAGCTGCATTTTTGCTTCTATGGGGGACCATCTTTCGGAGCTCTCAATGGAAACAAGTCTTCGAATGGTTTTTCGAATTAATCACAACAGTCTAATTGTTGATCTATCTTGTCTGAGGTATCCAATAAACATCAGCGTGCTTTTTGTCGCTTCATTTTCGCTATTTAGAGGGGTATAATGAGCAGACTGTACGGTGAAAAAAACACTACAAACATCTGTTTTCAAGAATCGAACCCTCTAACAGTTGAAACGATGGCCGGAGTACTAACCTTTCGTCTACCAGACTTTTTGACTCACATCAGGATATTTATTGTATTTCTAAGTAAAAAGATCTTGAATTTACCTAAATTACAATTTCGCACAGACTTTTCAATGACACATGGATTACCTACGTACAAAAAAAAAGGACGTAAAGAGAGCATCTTATCTCAAGTTTGGAACTTTTAAAATGCATTTTATTCTATATATATTATATGTAACATGTGATTCTCCTCCGAACGCGACGGTCAACTTTAAACCAGTGTGAACCATATCATTTTGACAAAGAACCCTGACCGAGAGATACAACCATCTTTGAAGAAATATTAGCCTCGATTAAAAATTGATTTGAATAAGGTTTCTAAACAAGAAAGTCTTCAAGGGACCGAATACACGAATTCTGGTCAGAGTTAACCGTCCAGCTGCCAACATTGGTGAAAAATAGCATCGAATTTTGCTATTAATATTTATGTTGGTGTTTATTCGAATCTGAAGCCGTTAACACGTGGTCACTATAACCAGTAAGTATCAATATACCTCAAAACAAGATTTTCTTTCGTTTAATCATCTTTCAATTAATTCTCAGTAGTCTGAAGATGGTGGGTTGGCTTATTTTTCACACAAGCGTAATTTTTGCCCAAGGTTCACTTAGTAGAGGATCTACTGTTTTAAATATATTTCTGAACGGTCGTTTTTTTGCACACGAGGGCGGATTCAGGCCGGGACCAAGTGTTAATGAATTCAGAACCAAAACTAACGTTCAACTCCGTGGTCTTGATTTGCTTCTCTAATCAGGGTTTTTAACCCACGAAATGTTGAACTAAAGTTAAGTGTAACCATTCAGCTGTCAAGTCGGCTTCAATTCGGTGTGTTTTAAACCCATGAACTGATAGATTGAGGCTCGACTAGATGGAAAGAAAGGGCCACATAGCTTAAAACAAAAGAGATTTCCAAAAATCTACAAAACAAAAAACATATCAAGGTTTGATGTTGAATTATCACGTTGTTTACTCAGAACTAACTTTTTTTTTTAAAGTGCAGGAAAATTAATTCGAAAACTGAAGTAGTAGAATTCTCTCTCCTTTGATTAATCTGAACAGTCTATCATTTCGAACGTGTACTTGTAAAGTGATTCATACTTTAGAAATCCAAGTTTTTTTTAGTTACCATTAGGTAGTTACCATTAGGCTCTTTAACACCAACAAACTGTACCAAATTAATTTTTGTTTTGTTACTCTTTGCCTCGACAATAGTTCCTTAAAAATATTTCTCATTAGACATGGCTAAATCATAAAAGAAACATAACAGAGAGAATCAATTCTGCACATACTAGTGTACGACTTTATTTTCATGGTTGTTTCTCACACGAGATCTAATTAAACTGAGGTTAATTTCTTATGAAAAGGAGCATAGAAAACAGTTTAATGAAATATCTTATTTTTCAGATACGATTTTTCAAGATCTTCGAAATTAATTCAATGAGAAGTGATATTGAATAGGTATTAAATGCAATCGGCTGAAATATTGTTTTGATTCTATATCTTGGAAGAAATGTTTTGCAAATTAAGATGATATTTTGCTGATCAGTTGGAAAAATAAAACTATTTTTGCGTAAGCTGCGTTTAATGTAATGTAAAGTTTAGCTTATACAGTGATAGGAATATTTTCGAGACTCTGCAATTAGGGAATTCTTTCTTTATAAGGCATTTTCCTGTGTGTTATCTCAGTTATTAGAAATTGTTAATTATCCAAAAGGCCTATAAGAAAAACTTTTTAAAAGTATAAATTGAGGGTTTCTTAGCATTCACACATCTAATGGTTAGAAGAGCTTCATACTTAACTCGAAACAGATGTTAATCCTAGAATATTGCATCCTATTGTGCTGATGTCCAATCTTTGATGACGACAGTGTATATGACTAACCTTTCGCTCTTGTTTTTCATGTGATACGATGTGTCTGGTAGGGCACTCTGGGTCTTATTCATTGATATTTTAAGGTTTCTTAAATGTGACGGGAATAAAAATGCTGCTCGGATTTAAAACCAGTCTTGTCGCCGAGCTATGCTTCCGATGATTCATTATAGAACAATTTCCCAAGTTAAAGCCACCCACCTTCAGAAAAAGATGTTGTAAATTTTGACTAGTTTATACTTAATGGTAATTTTTTTTTTTTTTTTTAACACACGAGGCTTCAGAACACCAGCACTTAAGTATCTTGAAGTGGATTCCAAACCAATGGCAACACCCATGCAAGATTTGGAAATCGAATGCTTGAATTCTTCAACCAACGGCTTATCATTAGGCTGCCCTCTAGGATAACATATGAGATAAGAATGCTGAGACTAAATGAAATAAAACTCAGTTTTGCATGCAAGCATTTAAAGAAAACAGCCAAAAATGTAAGATGTCTAATTTAAAGGCTATTTTACATAATTCTGCTTACAGTAGAGGAATTTGAATCCTACAAAAAGTTATTAAAGAGATCATTAAGGTATCGTTAAAAGGGAGTCACCTTAGCAAAATGCCTCTTTGACAATCGCAGTAATTAAATGTGAACTTTTACTCTACATGTTACACAGTTGACACAAGAATGAATCAATCTGAGTCTAAGATATTTTTTTTTTTAATAAATCTTCAGACATGGAAACAATATATTAAAATTTATACATCACAATACTCAAAGATAAAAAAGGAAACATATGAACACACTCGTTGTATTTACATAAAAGTATCTATTTGTGTAACGTTAAAAGCTAAGTAGCAGTCTGCCCGAAGAAGCTCGCCTTTTCCCTGAAGGCGGCCAACCTCTGCTTCTTGAGCTCGTCTTGGCGCTTTCGCTCTTCCTGCTCGGCCCGGATCTCCTCCTCAAACTTCGAACTCGCACTCTGCTCCGCGATCTGCAAACAAACGAAACAACAAATTACAAATAAAAATGCACACACCATTTCATAAAAGAACTTTGACACGAGCTGATTTAAAAGCAGTGTTCTAAATAGAACAAACTGTTAAATCATTGAAAAAGTCAGACTTATCAACAGAAAATGGCCCTGCACGTAATGTACCGCATGAAAACACCTGTACTGTTTCGATATACATATATTAAAATTATTTTGACATTACATTAACCGATACTATAACCAATATTTCAGAATTCGTTTCAAAAAGGCAATGCATTGAAACTTATTTTTTTACTATCAATAATTATATGAAGTGTTTCTCACTTTGGCATTAAATTTCATTGGCACCTGAAGCCTGTCTGTAGACGTAATTCAAATAAAAGTGCAGTGCAATGGATCTGTTTTTGTTACATTGCAACACTGTGCTCAAAAGAATAGTTAAAACAAAGGCAAGAAGGATGACACAGCTAGATATTACCGAAAGCTCCAATGTTTTTCAAGTATAAGATATTTGAGCGGCGAATTTCATACAGTAAAAATTCCAAATTAATGTGCTTGAGTTAAAGCACTTTATCCGGTAACGATTAAGTGCAGCACAGTCGATTTAAATGTCTCAGTTTTACCACAATGGCTACAGTTTGGGGCTTGTATGTCCAATTTTGTTAATAAAACATCACAAAGTCTATTAAGTTTTGCTTTTCATTGTGAGAGTGCTTTTCATAATGCAGTGTGTAACTCAAGAATTGTTAAGTCAATGCTGTAATGCTTTGTCATCTGAAAAGCATGAATTAATACGAGGGTTGCTATTTATATTTCTGGCCTTGGCAACAGTAAGTGTTGCTAGGCGACCGAAGACGATTTTAATCGAAAGTTTGATATTTTTAAACATAAATTCAGCAGACGATTTACCATTATAGCTTTATTTGTGTTGTTGACAGTAAATTGAAAAGTTCTTCTCTGTCAAAAAATGGAATTGAATCGTGAACATTTTCGTGCCATTATTTTTCATAACTTTCGACGTGGATTGTCAAGACAAGAGTGCTTCGATGAACTTAATTCTTTATACAGCGATAAAGCGCTATCCTACAGCACTGTAAAAAATTGGTATAACGAATTTAATCGTGGTCGATGTTCGATCCAGGACGAATCCCGTGCAGGTCGTCCAAAATCCTTTGTTGTGCCAGAAAAGATCAATGCTGTGCGTGAACTGATAAAGCAAGATCGTCATGTGACATACCGTGAGATAGAGGCGTCTTTGGACATTAGTATGACTAGCATCAATAAATAATTGCATGAACTTTTGAGCGTAAAAAAAATTTGTTCGCGTTGGATCCCGCATAATCTGACAAACGCTCAAAAAGGCTCGTGTCGATTGGTGCAAGGGAAATGTTGGAAAAATACATTCAAGGTACATCAAAGTCTGTGTATAACATCTACACAGGTGACGAATCATGGATCTATGCATATGAGCCGGAAACAAAACAGCAATCAACTGTATGGGTCTTCCAAGACGAAACCAAAAACCAACAAAAGTTCTTCGAGGAAGAAGCACATCGAAACAAATGATTGCCTGTTTCTTCGGCATTAACGGTCATGTGGCAACAGTGGCGTTAGAGCAACGCAGGACGGTCAATTCTGAATGGTACACGACCATTTGTTTGCCAGAAGTCATCGGAGAAATTCGAAAAATACCGAAGAACAGGCGAATCATTCTTCATCATGACAATGCGAGCTCTCACACATCGACTCAAACAAAGGCATTTCTGACGGAGCGAAAGATCGAACTGATGGGTCATCCGCCGTACAGGCCTGATTTGGCACCCAATGACTTCTTCTTATTCCCACACATCAAAAATAAATTACGTGGACAACGATTTTCGACCCCCGAAGAAGCGGTTGATGCATTCAAAACGCATGTTTTGGAGTTACCTCAATCGAACTGGAAAAAGTGCTTTGAAAATTGGTTCAAACGCATGCAAAAGTGTATTGATCATCATGGAGAATATTTTGAAAAACAATAAAACCAATTTCGATCCTACATATTTGTTTTTTCATTATTAGGCCAGAAATATAAATAGCAACCCTCGTACGTTCAGTAAGATTTTTATGTGTGAGAAACGGTTCAGTACACAGTTGTTTGCTTACTAAGTAGAAACAAAAGCTTTAGCAAAAACAAATTATTTTCAAAGTCTTATGCACTTCTTGGCAGACATTTGTTTTTCACAGTATATACTGTAGCGGTATCACGAAGAGGAATTTTTATGTAAATTCCTAGCGTGACGACAAGCGCATGTGTGAGTTTCCCAGAGCAGTAGAAAATCTGTCTGCAAGAGCACTTAATCCTCCTCCAGTCCTGCAGTAACCGAGGATCACCGGAATCGCCACTATAGTCACGGATGTCATAACTCCAGCTACTGGGAAGAAATACTGGTAGGTAAACTGTTACCAAGACAAGATCCTAACTTCTTTCCTACAAAGGCGTTCCGGGCAGTGCCACCGATCATTTGGAACTGTGTTTACCTCTACATCTCACCAAGATTTTGGAGCACTCGAGCTTATTTTTGGAGTGTAAGGATTGTTTACCATTTGAATAAAATGATTAATTTTTCCTAGCAGTGGCAGAGTTTGTTAGCTACCACTTTAAATTTCTAACAGATTATACATTTTGATAGATTAATCTCTTATCGATTATTAGCTACCACTTCAAATTTTATGTTTTTGGTATAAACCTTATTGTAACTTTAATGGGCTCGAGCTTATTTACTGCACAACGCAGGTTTAGAGTAGAGGCATTCATAGCTGCATTGGTATAACAGAATCGAACTTCTAAATAACTTTTCAGTAGTTACTAAATCACTCACTACACTGGTGACCGAAACGTGACTTGAACACGCAACCTTCTGATCTGGAGTCATGTGCTTTCCGTTTATTTTCCAAATTTAACATACTCAACAAATGTAGCTACAAATATTGGTCAAACATCTAAAGGAACGAAAAGATCTAGGTGTTCTGTCGATGAAGAAGAGGTTCCAAAAATAAAGGCTGAAAAGGATAAAGAAAGGAATCAAGCCAATAATGAAAGAGAAAGAATACGATTTAGAGATTCGAATGAAGCTTTTAAGAAACTCGGCAGAATGTGCATAATATATTTGAAAGATGACAAAGCTCCAACGAAGTTAAATATTTTACATCAAGCTGTTGATGTAATAATTAATCTAGAGCAGCAAGTGAGAGAGACATTTACATCCTAAGGCAACTTGTTTGAAAAGGTGAGAAGAGAAAAAGTCCAAAATTAAGAATGCATACTATTCCACATCCTCAATCATTGGATTCCTAAACACATCACATCAACGTTTGACTATTTCATTACCAGGAATATTTATACCCACGACTTTATCAAGCCAATGTACAACGACAATTTCAGATGCATATATCAAACCATCTCTTCTACCTTAAGTTCTTAGGGTTCTTAAAGGCAAAAGCCAAATAATATGAGCTCTTCTTGGTCAGCTAATTTAAACAAAAGTTCAGCCATTTTACCCATAAAAGATTATGCCAATTGATTCTTCCAAAGGTAATCACTGATTTGTATTCTCAAATTAAACTTTTGGGTTGAGAAATTACCTATAGCCTTACTTGGCATAGTGAGTGTCTTTTTCCTGGCGCAAAATCCAAAATGAACATATTGCGCCGAACAAATGTTTAAAATTCCATCAAATCAGAAAAACAAACATGAAATGTCCATTATAAAATGGGCAAACAAGTTTGTTGCAGTAAAAGAATATAAATTTGAATCTTGTTTAAAAATTAATTTGGAATAAAGAGAATGCGTTATAAACAGTGCAAAATTCTGATAGTTCCTTAAGAAAGCAAAAGAGATTTGAATGAGGTGTTTCCTCAATTAAGTCCAGTAAATTTAAGACAGTGTTACGAAAAAAGATATGACGAAGGTGGTTACAATTAGGACATTCAATTAAGGTATGGTATATAGTTGAAACTATTTTACAACTCGAACACAGAGGTTCCTTAAATAAAATATGACTATGTGTGAAACGAGTATGACCGATTCGTAGTTGGGATAAAATAACATCACGTCTGTGTGAGATATATTACTTGAACTCCGAATGAAAGGTTTAATAAAGAAAAGTTTGTTATTTGAATATTCCAAGAATTCTGCCAAATAGAATGCGTATATATAGAGATTGAAAGTTTGATGTCGGCATAAGGGATTACTTGGTCTGCAGTGTTTTTACCTTCTTTAGCAGCGAAGTCATTGCCTGTAATGCAGACGTGACTAGGACCCAGCAAAACAAAATTTCGAAACCATTATGAGACATTTCATTTAACGAAACTGAGATTTTATTAATCAGGGGATGAAAATGTTAAGGAAAATTAAGCTGTTTCATAATGCTCATACTGTCAGTATAAATTCCAAATTTGCGGCGCCAAGAGCACTTGATTATGTTAAGAGCTTTCAAAACGGAAACAACTTCAGTCGTGTAAATAGAACACTGCATAGATTGACGGAAGACAATAACTATAGACACCAGTGCCATAAACTATGCCAGTTTTTCTGTTTTTGATACACCAGTAAGGATTGAGAAGTAATTATGAAATTGATTTCGAAGAATGTCATAAACTTGTTTGAAAATTATGGGAGCAGTATGTACTTTGCTAAACAGAGCTGTTGTTTAAACAGCGTGTTTGTGGAAAAGCCCATGAAGGAATTCTATTGTAGTCAGCAATCACAAATGAAGTTTAATAAAAATCAGCTTCCTCCAAAAGAGGTTGAATTCTAGCATAAAAGAGAAGAGTGCAAGAAGAGCAAGCGTTAAAAAGTCTCTTTAACGTAGAATTAACTCCAGCAGAGTTTAGTGGATGGTTTAGAGTAGAAAAACTCTTGAAATGATAACTAAGGGAAAGCTTAATGCGCCGTAGTTTTAAGGAGGTATGTTGCAGTTAACACAGACACTGTCGACAGGTGAGGTGCGAACGCTCCACTACAGATACTAAGTGCTGCGTGGTGAATCGGGTCTATCCATTTTAGGGCAGACTTTGAAGCTGAACCATAGACTGCCATAATCGATACGGGATAATATAACATACTGGTATATTCGGCACAATGAGATTTGATCAGCACTCCAAGAAGTATTGGAAAGAACTTTTAGTATGTTAAAAGATTTTTCGTATTTCTTGCACAAATGTAATATATAAGGATGAAAATAAGTCTCTTATCAAAAATTACCCCAAGGTATCGCATCTCATTAACAGGAATGGATACCTCATGAAGTCGGATATTTGGGTCAGGATGAAAGCCACGTTTCCTACAAAAATGGATGCAACTGCTTTTACTTGGTGAAATGACAACCCTTTTTGTCACATCAGTCAGTAATTTGACTAATAGCCATCTATAGTTGTCGCTCAATTGAATGTATATCTGAACCTTGGCAGGAAATTTGCAAGCTATCCACATAAAGCGTACTTTTAATACAAGGTATTACTGATAAAACCTTGGAAATATAAGCAATAAATAAGGTCAGGCTAAGTACACTACCCTGAGGAAGGCCCTCAGTTTGAACAAATGATCTAAACAAAATAGACCCAATGCGCACTATAAAACTTTTTTGTAGGAAGTTTTGTATAAAAAGTGTAAGGTTACCACGGAGAGGAAAGTCATGTAATGACCGTATAATTCCAAAGCTCCAGGTTCTATCGTAGGCCTTCTCAATATCTAAGAATATTGACACAAGATGGTTCCTACGAACGAAAGCGGTTCTGTAATTTTCCAGATTAATAATATTGTCTAAAGTAGATCTACCCTGACGGAAATCACTTTGCTGCTGAGGTATATTCCTGTTATTTTCTAAGTAAAAAAACAAGAAGTTCATTTATCATGCGTTCCATCGTCTTACAAAAGGTAGCTTGTTAAGGATATAGGACGATAACTTAAAGGGTCTTTAGGATCTTTTCATGGGTTTAGGATGAGGATGTCTCTTGCTTCTTGTCACATAGAAGAGAAAATATTTTCCTGACAGATTCTGCACAAGAGGATCAGGATATTCGTAAGAGAAACTGGTGTTAGATGGCGGAGCATTTGATAATTCCATCTGAACCTGGGCTGGTATTATGAATTTTGGATAGAGGCTTTTACAGCTCATGCAAATTGAAATAGCAGTTGTAGGGCATATGTTCAAATTCAGTAAAATTTATGTTGGTCTGCTCAATACGACTCTTATATTCTTGGGAAAAATGCGCGTAAAAGTCAGATTTGGACACACTAAAAAATGCTTCACCAATTTCATTAACTACATCTTCAGGAGAAGAATAAACAGCAGTGTCTGTTTTTCCCCCGATAATCAAGATCGTAATCAAGATCAGGAAAAAGAATTCTTGGTACAAGTCATTAGCTACTTTCACCTTTTCCCAAACAAACTTGCTAGGAGTGCGAGATGTGATAGATTATGGTATCCAAGAGTCCCTTTGACTTGGACGACGAATCTTGTGGCCTACAGCCTTTGCTTTTTCAAAGGTAATTATATTATTAGTAAAAGAATGTCATCGAAAGATTTTCCAAAACTTTTTTTTTGTTCACGGTAGGATTTTGCACAGGCTTTATTCCACCAGGATTTTCACAGCTTTCGAGAACGAGAGGAATATTTTGGGATGGTTATTGCAGCAGGTTTCATAGAAGTATTTGTGACTTTAATAACAGCTTCATTTATATCAGTGTTTGTGATCATTTCTTCTACAATAATATAGCCAGTTCTGCAAAAGAATACCAGTCAGCCTTGTGGTACTTAAAGGTGGCAGTTCATAAACCAATACAAGGTGTATCAGCAAAAGTAAGAATTACAGGAAAATGGTCACTGTTATCCAAATTTTTTTCAGTGGTGAAGTCCAAATGAAGTAATAAAATAGGAGAGCAAATACCCAAATCTATGAAATGAAACGTTTTTGTAAGGGCATGAAAGTGAGTTTTTTCAACCTTATTTACCAGTGATCAGTTATCAGCTATTCGATCTGTTGACCAAGAGAATTAGTACTAGCACTTCCCCACAGAGCACTATATGACCATTAAAATCACCTATTAATACATAAGGAACAGGAAGTTGTTGTAATAGTTTATTTAGGTTGTTTTGGGAAACGACATAACGTGGTGGTAAATATTGTTGCAGACAGTGCTTCGAAAATTAATGTATCTCAACTGCCACAGCTTGCAGCGAAGTACTTAAGAGAAATACTGTGTGAGGGTAGTTATTAGAAGCAATAATACATACCCCACTTGATACAGCATCAGGTATGTTCATTCGATATAAGGTGTGTAACATTTTATTTTCCAAATAGTATTAGATTTCAAGTTGGTTTCTTGGAGGGCTAGACAAACAGGAAGGTGTGAATTAATTATGTCTTTAATGTCACATATGATTGCGGAATCCATGGCAATTCCAAGAAAGGAGAACCACCATCATGAAGAGTTCCTTTTACAATGGCGAGATCTCTTCTTAGCAATCAACCCAAAGTTATCGGTATCAGTATGCATATCACTATGGCTGTCTGCAGGAAAATTGGCTTTAAATGTAGTTAAATTTGATTTATGGGGGTTATCTAGCTTAGCTAGACAACCTGAGATGAGTAACACAACAACACATACGATTGATCTTTAACCTTTCTCTGGTATTAGTCACTTTTTTTCTTGTGGCTTTATAAAGTTAAACTTCTCTGTAGTAGATTTGCTTTGTGTCTCAGGTTTAAAAATGGTTGTAATTGATGAAGTGTCTGTACAGCAATTGATACTGTTTTTTTTTTCGGTATATGAGCATATGGCATCTTAAAACTATTTGTGGTATTTTGAAGTTTTTTTTAACTTCTTGATAGATTTTTTGCTATAGGAGTTTTTATCATTTTAATTTCTTTTTCATGTTGCCAGAGCGAACAGGTTTCAGAAGATGCACTATGATTTCCTTTACATTTTATACAAAACGGATCAGATCTTCAGTCAGATTCCTGGTGTTCCAAACTTGAGCATCCATTACATATAGCTTTTGATTTGTAAAACATTTTAGAGTGTCCAAATCTATTACAACTGAAGCCTCGTATGGGATATAAGGTTTGACAGGACAATTCAGAGATAACTTGCTTTTCTTGAATTGGGGAGATTAGGATTGTCAAAAGTTAATATCAATTTTTTTGTGGGGAAAATTTCTTTACCTTAATAGATGGTGATTCGATGGACATTGCAAACTCTTTGGTCTTTTAGTTCTTCCAGAATCTCAGTTTCAGATACTCTGATAAAAGGTTTAACTCTGAAATTACATCATGACATTGATTAAGTGATTTATGACTTGAGGCTATGATGGGAATTTCTCCAAAAACTTTTAAAGATAAAAGGGACTTGGATTGTTAAGTAGATGAACTCTCCATTAGTATAAATCTCCGCATCTTAATTTTTTATATTATTAGGTTCTTTTGCAACAGCCTTAATCTGTTTGGGAATTTTGAAAGATGACATTTTTTTAAGCATGCCCTTATTATTCTGTATTAATATGAACTTTGGGTAAACATTTCCAAATCTGTCAAACTTATCATAACTTAGCAAATCGTGACTAGGATCCCGACGTGGAATAAATTTTTTAAACCCATGAAAAAGAAAAATATTCATCCCAGTGGGCCCCCTGCTCATCACAGAGCCCAACAAGGGAAGGCAGTTACCAGCTCCGACAAAAACTAGCCTCGGCACTTACCTTAGGAATATCACTAGGATATAGCATTACATGTTAAGATGAGGATCTAGCAAAAATGTCCGCACAATCCAAAATGCAGGACTAGCATTACAGCATCATGCAAGGGGAAAAAATACTCCTAACATAGCACCAGACGATTGGCTGAGAACGATCTCACTTCAGCTACCCTCTACAAAAAAACCTGGTCCAAAGGGAACGCTGAAGAACCCCAGAACACCAATTTCCCTCTTACGAGAAATTGGTGTCCTGGGGTTCTTCAGTTCCACCTCATATGTTGGCCATACACGGCCAACATATGGGAGGAAGACCAATGGAAAAACGTAAAACCCATTGAACAGCAAGGTCAAACATAAGCAGGAAATCTTGATCTCGACGACGACAAAGAATATAGAAAGATAAGGAAAAGTAGAAGACAAGGGAAGGAGAAAAGGCTAAAGATCGCTATGGTACCTTGGGATTGCGAATCCCATATTTTAATCACATTATAAAAAATCACCCATATAAGAAAATTTTAATATTAACTACTCCCCCTCAGGTAAACCCCGAGGCGGATGAATTGTTTGTCGCTCAACGGTCATTTTTTGCACACGAGAGCTAATTAGACCGGGACCTACGGCTTAACGTGGATTCCGAACCACTACAAACATCCATGCCCAAGGTGGGATTTGAACCCAAGAACTGTTGAACCGAAGGCAAAAGCGCTAACCATTCGGCTGCCAACTCGCCCCCCCCCCCTGAGGCGGAGTAGAGGAGAGAAGAAAAGAACAGATCACAGGAACCTCGGGATTGTGACACCCGTGTTTACCTAAAGCTAAACCCCCTTAGGGACCTTACTAGGCATAAGAGATCGGTGAGTCAACTGCCAAACTGGTGTATGGTATCCCATTAAAAATCCCAGGAGATTTCTTTTGTGACTCAAGAGATAGTCACGCATTTACTCGTTCTGAATTTTTAAAACGCTTGAAAAACACTCATGAAGGAGCTGAAGCCAACTCCTACTTTAAAACATGCAATTAACAAAGTATTTTCCTCGTAAGGAATTATTTCAGACCTCATATGTTTGTTAGAATAGATTCAGTCCAACAGCCATTAACACATCCGCGCGTATGATAGACTATTCAAATTCCAGAAAGCCAAAAATTTTGAGTTAAATATTAATAATCAGCGAAAATGCATTGCCATTAAGAGATTAAAATCTGCACTTTATCAGGATCAACCTACTTCTGAAGCTAGCAGTACTGAAGGGGTAAACCCCCATTACAACACGTGCTGGACGCTGTGTTAAGTTTGTTTTACCGTACCAAGCTTAGCTTCTTGGCACTTGCGGGGTAGTGTCGCGAAGAATTTTTATGTAAATTATGAAAATGAGGTATGTAAATCAGAACAATTGAGACATTTGAAAATTTCTAAATATTAGTTTCAACCAGATTGTGCACATTTTCCACATATTGGATTAGTATTCTGATATGCAAGTTGAGAAAGATTATGTATATATATATATATATATATATATATATATATATATATATATATATATATATTATATATATATATTAATATATATATATATATATATCTGACATTTAAAGCAACCAAAAGTATTAGGATTGTGTGGAAAATTTTGCAATTTATATAATCTGCTTTTACGGATTTTGGTAATACAGGAGTCTGAAAAGTGAAGACAACATGTAGAGTGGGAATAAGTTTAATGTCACATCGAATGTTCTTATACAACAAAAACTCCTTGATCCGAAGTCCTTCAAAAAATTCTGCTTCTACAACAGGTATGAGAAGTCTAGGTTAAAGAGACTACTATGAGATTCATCTAAAGTCTTATAAAATGTTTAGACCATTAGAAATGGACCCAATTTTTTTAAATTACTGATTACCAAATCTTGTTTCAAATCAACTTGAACAAGATCCCCAGATGGTAAATTTTTTACATTTAGTATGTTATCAATATATGTAAGGAGATTTTGTACTAGAAAAGGGGATACTGCATGAAAAGTGTTAGGAATGTTTATCAACATGTAACGAGAAGATGAATTTGTTTCAACGATGAAAGTATAACCCATAATATATTTGTTAATATTAAGGCTCGATGGCGCCACCCACCACTGAGCCCTACAAGGGATGTCAGCCACCAAATTCTGGGCATTTCCACCTTACCGTGATGCTTGCCGACATTTATATGCTGGGAGTTATCAAGGGAAACAGGTGACCACCTTTAACGCCAAGCTCAAGGATGTGACCCTTTAGCTTGATCTCAAGCATACTAGCTAGGTACCAACCGATTACTGGATACACTGGGGACCAGTGTACCGCCCGTCCAAAAGTTTGTCACGCACGCTCAACATGTGGGGACTTTGATTGTCCATAAGAAGGAAGCAAACGGATAAGCTATAGCTACTTATGGAGAAATCCCTCATTTGGCGTCGAGGGATGGAAAAGATTAGAAGAGAGATGAAACAGAAAGAGAATGTACATTCTTAGGTACCCCGGGATTGGACACCCGTACTAACCTAAAAGTAAGCACCATGATGGATTCAAGCTAAAGAAAATGTTTAGTGTGTAACAGAGAAAGCGCTACTATATCAGCTGATTACAAGTCAAAATAGACTAGATACAGCTATGGTATTCAACAGCTAAGAGGTTTTTGGCAATGGTGGTCAGGAATGTCTAAGCGAAATGAAATAAGCTTTACAAAAACAAGTTGTATTTCGAAATACTAATGCCTATATATAGACGTCTTTATTTCAAAGACTGCATTGTGGACTACAATTAACTTCCCTATACCTAACTATAATAGTGTTCAACCAGTTGACATTAACGGTTGCGCTTATTGGGAGAAAAATAACAATTCGTTATAGAAATTTCTAGAATTATTTTTAAGATACCATCGACAACATGTATACTGTGAGCAGTGCAGAAAATCAGTGTTGTAATCATTAATGAATTATAATAGGGTTGGCAATTAACGCCAAGGTAGTACTACAACCTTTATATTTCAGGGATTCAATAAAACATCAATTGACAGTGGCATTTTTCAGGAGAACTCATATTCTTCTACATTTACTCCAGATTATCCAAGTGTGGAGCACTTGATAGATTGGTAACATGAACGCTATTGAAGAAATGCACATTGTACCATATGTCATGTACAAAACCTGTTAAGAGATGAAAGCAGTGCTTACTTTGGCCTCGAAGAAGTTCTTGGCGCCGCCTACTCCGGCTTCTTCCACGTTGATCTCAGTTAATTGCGCCAGTTGAGAAAGACCGCCGTTCAAGTCCAGCTCTCCGGCGTTCGCTTTCCGGTAGATCAGCATGAACTGCAACAAAAAGCATAAAAGGATCTCACTTTTAGCAAGTTTAAAAACACTGTTTATAATTACTATTTTTGTTAAGTCTGAAAGTAAAGTGATTGAATGGTTTTAGAAACTAAATCATAGGATAATAAAAAAAAATTTTTTTTGCATAAAACATTTTGTAAACAAAATGTATGTAATGTTTCGTAAAAATTGACAAATACTAGTAGAAATTTTTATTAGACATCTATATTTCATATAAATAAAACATTTACAACTGTGTAAACAGACTTTAGTTAATAAATATTTTTTAACTATAATGCAAAGAACAAAGAGCATCATCAATTATATTTAACTTGAAAATGGAAAAGTCATAGTTAAAATCTGGTTTTGGAAAAATCCTTTAACAGATTCCAATATTTAGTTTTCAATAACGTATTTTAAACTTCTACTTGATTTTTGACAAAAAAATTAACTTATCTCAGTTTGTATTAACGTTTTTGTTCCAATATTAACACTTTATGTAAAAGAGAGCTCGCTAAATAGACTTGGAATTCCGTTAAAACAATTTCAAAGTAATACAAACTTCCATGTGCAAAACAGATAAGTAAAATTTACTTTTAGGAAATTTACAAACATTGAAAAACAGAACGAAAGATCTTTGTCATTTCCATGAAGTTAAAATTTTCTTAAAAGATAGTTCTAGTTTGTGAGAGCAGCTCACTATCGACTCAAAGAAATTAATACTGAAAAAAAAATTAAAATAAATTTTCATATTTGTTGTTTTTCTCTAAAAGAACTTCACAAAATTTTAATGAAATTTGTTTTGAATACATACAGGTTGCCAAAAGGAATGTGAGAGAAAAAAATAAGACCATACAAAAAAACTTAACATTCACATGATCTCGAGCAAAATTCATTAGAATAAAAATATGAAGTAATGGTTACATAATCAAGCAAATATTTTATTTAATAATTGTATTATACAGATGGACACACACACAAGTTTCAAACCCGATTTCTTATTGCAAAAGTAACTTACGATTTTTTGGAATCTTATCTTTCATTCGTCTAGCAATACTGTTTTCAGGTTCCGGAAAACTGCTTGTGAAATGCAATTGCCTATCCCAATTCGTTTCTTACAATATTTTATGCATTCGCAACTGAGATTTATTTTAATTTAACTTCGAGACATTAACTATCAGTTCAACGTTAGATTAGAGATTGGAACCTAACCAATGTACCACTTCACTGAAAACTAGAGGAAGGATCATTGAGCTCCCAGCTCCGATTAGTGGGGCGATTTGAGATGGACTCTTCCCTTACGCCAATTTTTTTCAAAGACATTAAAATTTGCGGCCATAATGATTTTCGGATACAGAAGGTAGGTAACAAGCTGAGAGTTTCCTTCCTACGGTCACTGAACTTGAATTATTGACAAGACTAGTTTATCGGAATTTAAATTCAAGAGAATCGTCTCCTGTTAATCCATGACTTCGATGTCATGCTAAGCGAATCCTCGTGTTCGCAGAAATGAGCAGAGTGCAAATAGCAATTTTCTTCCTGAAAACTATAACCTTCGAAATTCGGACTTCCGGTGTGTGACCGCATAGAAACTATCAGTAAATTTAGAGTATGTATCATGAGAATAATGATTTGTTGTAATAGACAAATATTAATCTCTTTCGGTCGTCGTGGCTCTTGAATGACATAGTCCGGTCTTCTTTCGTTGAATGTGGTTCTTCTAAAACTTGATTACTCTGAAACTATCCATGAATCGATTCTGGTTGTTACAAAGACCTCTACAAATGAGAGAGAATAAAGGACCATCTTCTCCACGATTTGCCACCTCATTCTGTCAACTGAACATTGCTGATGACTCATTTTTACCACTTGAATGTAACCAATTGTTGCCAAGCAAGAAATACTTGACAAGATATGCGAGTGCACGAGATAAAAATTCACCATTAATATTTTTTGCAATTTGAATCGACAAATTATATAAACAAGACTACAAATACTTGATAAAAAAAAAGTTTTGGAAAACACGGGAAATTTTTACTTCTCTGAAGCTGATCTTCGCATCCTTGTCCTCATCCACTTCCTTGATCATTTCCTTGAGCGCCAGGTGGGTCTGAGGGGCGCCCAACACCTCCATCATCCGCTTCAGTTCCTCCAGGTCAATGTAACCATCGCCGCCTACGTCGTACCTGCGGACGAAATATAGAAATTCACTAATCTCGTTAACAACCTTTACACAACCAGCAAACATAATGCTACTAGTTTAATAGACAACTCATTGTAAATAAAAATAGATCATTCACTAGCGGAAAAAAAAATTAGTTTGGTATTTCACATGTTACATTAAAGACAAATCTTTAATTGCAGCAGTGTTTTTCCAGCTTTTGGAGTAACTGCTTTATAGCACTCACAAGAAATCTTAAAATCTCATTACGATTTAGAAAACAGTATTCATTGCAAATAGCTATAACAATAAAAATATTAAAATGGTTTAACAAAATTTCAAACTGCTCTTTGAAATATGCTTAGGCTGTATTTTTTTTTTGGCTACTTATTTTTTTAGTCAAATATTTATAACAAAAAATACTCTTAATCTTCATAATATTCCTCAAAAATTTTATTTTGATTTAAGCAAAATAAATTTACAAGGGATGTATGAGAAAATACAAATTCCTCACATCAAGTCTAAATTATTAATTCTAGGTTGCTAACACAATATGGATTAAAATTTCTTCAATTTAAAAATATTTAACATCTTCTCCACATCAATAAAGATTTTAATTTTGAAAATAAATATCTGGACATTACAAAAAGAATGTTTGAAAAAACTAATTTAGGAAAATCAAATGTTACTGAATAAACCAAAGTTAAATTGCCGAAATTTTAAGACAATTATCCGAAAATGAAATAATCAGACCTATTGAGGAGATCATTACTATAAAATGAGAATTAAGAACTTATTTCCAATTACTTTTTCCTATAACTAATAATTTATTGAAGACATTTTGCTTTAGAAATATAAATATAGAATTGTAAATTAAATAGAAGACTGATTTTTCTGATTCAAGTGAAATTAATATTAGAGAAATTTATGTTCAGCATTAGATTAATAATGAAATTGCTTATCTTTGAATAAAGTGAGCAATAAGATCAGATTTAAAAAATTAAGTATTTAAAATCCAGCATAACGTTTTCTTCAGTAGGTACCGCTCGGAAACTTTATTCTAATACTATTCTGAAGTACCGAGATAGAAAGTTATAAAAATCAAATACGAGATGGCAGCACTCTACCTCTTACTGATATTTGATCTTAAAAGAGATTGGATTGATAAAAAAAATCATAGAAAACGTTACTTATTTTTTATAATATTCCTGACTCTTGATACAAACTCAGATCACTGTAAAAATTCAGAAATTTATTATGCTATATATTTAAATTGTGTATCGCATGTTATGTTATAATTATATTAATAATAAAATCAAATTTTGTTTAATACAGTATTTTTAAAACAAAATTAGGAATGCTTATTAGACTTTATTTAGTTTACAGGCTTCTTTTTCGTCCTTATAAAATTTAAAAAAGTACGCTTTCATTTCGACTGTATGTGTTTGCACATCTCTATTTTTAAACGAAAGGCATCCATGGATAACAGTACAGAAAATAAATCAAAATAAACATTCCGAGTGCTTACATTTCTTTGCAAGTATGAATAAATAAAAAGACTACTAGGAAATGGAGCTGGTATTAGAATGGTCAGCAATTCTTAGGAATTTTATTATTAAATTATTTCTTTTTAAGGAATTTACCAGTTGCCGGAACCATTTTCAGTTCCGGTCAAACGATCAGTCGTTTTGCAAGATTTTAGAATGACAAGTCAAAGTATTATTTGGCCTTCGTTTTGTTTGTCCTCATGATAATTCACAAGTGGATACAACGAATTTCACACTAGAATGAGTTCAATACTAGGAAAATTTGTTTTAAAAACTAATCTGATTTCTGAAGCATCTGGACCACGGAAAAAAATTGTAATAGAAGTATATCACTTATTTTTTTAAATGACTGTCATTAAAAATGTTCCAATAGAATCGTTTCGAATTATTATAAAAGGATCGGATTGATATCTAGCCAAATGAAATGTCTGATGAAGCATTCAGAAATATAAAATGCATAAGGAAATTAATTTCCTTCACAAAAGCGATCAGCCTGAAAACCAAATTTTACTCATTATCTCTCTCATTTTGTGATTGTGAATATGAAAGATAAAGAATTTTGTTCACGAAAATGTTTCGCAAACGAATATCCAGATTAGATTTTTCATTGTTTCACATTTTGCACTCAACAGACCATTCGGCAGGGACTTACTGTTTTAAGCTCATTTTAAACCACTGTACTCGAAGTGGGGTATCAACCTGTGAACCGAAGATGAAAGCGTTGCTTAATCTGTTATTATCTCAAACAGAAGGATCGCCAGTCAATAAAGGCCGATTTGTCAACTCTTTCTTAAAGATAAAAGCTTTCAACATAAAAAACTGCTTTAGTAGTAAGAATAAGTTAATATGATACAAGAGATCACGGTTTCTTCCCCTTGAACTCTACGTTGAATGGACCACATTAATTAGTAAATGGAATCTATGAAGATCGTATCTTACATGCCGCGTTCTCCTTTTGACCATACTGAAAAGAAACCTCATTAGCAGAGAAATTCATTCATTAAAGAGTGTCGTCCCGGACGCGTCAATAAAGAAATCGGCGGAGACCAAGACACGTGGTCAAGAGCGACTAAAAATAGGACACATGCTTCTGTTTGTACCCAATTAACGGAGGTATTGTTCGCGGGACTGTTTCGAAGTGTGAAATAAGCGTGAAAAGGCTGAATAGCTCCCATTGGGAAGGCGTTTTCGACACGTGCTGTTAACCCTTTACAAGCTAGAGAAACAAAGAAGACTGATGTTCATTAAAAGCCGCAACGTGTTTATTCGTACCCATTCATTTCCTAGAACAGCACCGGAACCTTTTTCTGCGGGCAGTTCAAATTAACGCTTTGTATTGGATGAAAATGTCCGAGAGCGTTTTGTTTCCCAATACCACGAAGTGCATTTAATAACAGAAAAATGATTTAAAATGCAAATGATATATCTGAAGACTTTTTTTTATAGCTCATTTCTATTATAAATTCTTTCAACAAAACTAAAATCACATACTAATTACGAATTAGTGGCGGAATAAGTTATATGTTCTTCAGTTCATCAGTACGAGAGTTCGATTCCCAACTCTGGAGTAAATACATTTTTTACACGTACGAAAGAATAAACTGTATTTTGGAATTTAAATTACAATTTTTCTGCTTCGAAATTGATGACAACATTGCAATTGTTAGTTTATAAATATTCCTTTTCGCGAGTTAAGATTTTATTATTTATTCAGTTTACTAAGGACTCAAGTGAATATTTAACACACTCCTGACATAAGACACTTCACGATTTAAAAAGAATGTTATTTTTCTTCGACTCTATATCGTAACATTTACCATTAAATGAAATTAGAATAGGTAACCATGGCTACACGTGTTCCTTCCACTGTCAAAGGGGGTAGGAAGAACTTGCTCGTTCGAGTTAATTCCTTGCATACAAGAGGGGATTATGCCGCTTTCGTCAGGATTCGCTGGAGAAACCCCTGCAAAGATCTTGGAAAAGAACAAAAAAATCGCGCAAATCGGCAGATCGATAAGAGCTTTCAAAAATAGATGAGCCCACAC
Source organism: Latrodectus elegans (assembly GCA_030067965.1). Lineage (NCBI taxonomy): Eukaryota > Metazoa > Arthropoda > Arachnida > Araneae > Theridiidae > Latrodectus > Latrodectus elegans. Next base: position 24,939,111 of record CM057818.1, read on the forward strand.
AGGGCCTGCCTACGCCGAAGTTATTTTGGGTAAGAACACGCGTGGACTTCCCTTCGGTGTAAGTATAAGAGCGCTTTTGGAAAAAACGCTTTCATTGAAAATTTTGCGATATTCTGAAGTCATGGTGTGTTGTTCTGCATTCATTTTACACAAGATGGTTTCTCTCACTTTATGTTTGTAGTCACTTGTCCTCTCCCACCCAGATTCATTCCATTAAAAATAACTAATAAAAATTGATTTCTAATCTCTGAGAACATGTGTGATGGAGATGGGAATCAAACCCATAAAGTAATGAGTAGAGGGTTAACCGTTTAACTGACAATTTGCTTTACTTTATTTTACTACAATATGAATTCAGCCGTGGGGGGAGGGGAAACAATGGTTTTCATGTAGATTCCGAAGTAGTTCATGGCCTTGGGAATCGAAATCAGATAATGAAGCATAAGACCAAAGTACTAATTACTGATCCACGAACGGAAGCCAGTCTAATGTGCTCTAAAGGAATACCTTTTCCCTTTTAAATTAGAATTGTACTATTGTCAGAGGTTGACACTTTGCAAGTGAAAATCGCGAAATGAGAAATTACAGACACAAAAACAAAAATTTGACAAAATTGAATAAAAAAATATTTAAACCAATTAAAAAGTTTGAAAAGAAATGTAAGCTTATTGCATGTAAATTTTGGAGAAAAGAGTGTTTTTTTTTTTTTTTTTTTTTTTTTTTTTTTTATAAAACGTTCTGAAATAAGACTGGCCTAAGAAAATCTTCATTTACTAAGGACAAATTCTTTCCTACAAACAGTAAGATAAACAGTCTTACATCGCACTTGATTATTTGTACTAGCTCGATATTGTGTTGGCGCATTACCTTTAACAAGAATCAGAATATCACACGATTAAATTTTCAAATTATGGCTTACTTTTGAATAAAGTTAAAAGCACGTGTGGGATAAAAATTTAAACACATGTATTATAAAAAATATATTCATATCTTTTACAGATTATATTCATTTTAGTAATTCACTAAATTTGTCACCAATTACATAAATATTTGTTGCCGTTAATATTTTTATGTCGAAGGTTGGATTTGCCATTAAAATCAATTTTTCAATTTTAATGTTTCCGATTATATTTATATGCTTTGAATGGCAATGTTTCTCAAAGAAGCTCTTGTCGATATTGAAGAATCGTTTTAGTAGCAGAACTAATATAAAAAAATTAGCATTTTAGTGCACTTCAACTCCGTGATGAATCGCTGAATTATAAGAAAATAGTCAGCTAAGAAATTATTTCCTGCCCTCAATAAAATTCAGCGCAGTTCCTACGACCTCGAGTGAAAAAAAAATAATAGCATTCATTTACGAAGTGAGGATGGCAACACACATCCAGCTAAGAACTTGCAAACGATCTATAGTGACCTTTGAATGAAGAGTTCGTTCCAGGCGTACACAAATAACAGTTAAATCAATTTCCCAAATTATCCTCCATCTTGTATAAGGCGGCCGAAATCTTCCTTTTGAAGGCCAAGTCATGCCTCGGGTAAGGAGGGAAGGAGATTTCGAACACATTAGGGAAAAATATGTGCATACCAGAAGTAGGTCAATTTCAGCGAGAGAACCGGCCCGCAAGTATGACAGGTATGCCCAGGAATCCCGCCGAGAGAGATCGTCTTGAAAGAGAAAACAAACATCCTTCCGTGCAGGAACGTCGCCTCAAGTCCCGTTGACTACGGCTTTGATTCAGCATCTTCACTCGGTAGATCCAATGCAGTCATTGGCGTAGAGCTCTTCAAAGAAGTGCTTCGGTTATAACAGAAGTTGATAAAATACTTATCCTTGAAAGGCACCTACATCGTCACCTATCCGAAGCAGATTCATTATTAACAGTTATTACACAAATGGAGATTTAATACCATTCAAATTTGAATTTTTTCCTTCCGTTCATCAAAATAGATAGATTTTATTTTTTCGTATCTGTTTAAATTTTCAGTTTTGTTTGGGAGCCGACTAGGCACGCTAAGTTTCTCATTTCTTACACACGTCTCTAGTTGTCCACTTGACGCACGAACAAATACGTCGAAATATAAAATAACCACTAACAAAGCAATATAATTAAAAATTACAAAGAAAAATAAGAAATATACGCATACGTGCAATTATATCCAATAACGAAATATAATAAATTTTATTAAACATAATGAAAGATTTCATCCCATAGGCGGTCCTTATAAAATTCGTAGAGAAAGGTATACCAAAAAGAATTTTAATATTTCAAAACTTTTGTGGAAAATAAAGTTCGCTATGTATTTCGTTCAATGGAGAAAGACAGTCCAAAGAATAATATAAAAATGTCCATCGATTTGTCATTTTGCGCAAAATGATGCAGCAAAATGACGCATCCTGTAAACCTAATGTTTTAGAAACTGAAGGCTGACCTAAAGCCCCCCAGATTATCTTCCGCGAGAACTTTTTTGACAACGTTCACTTGTATCCATGGAGGTTGGTTGGTTTCGCTCAACGGTCATTTTTTGCACACGAGAGCTAAATTAGACCGGGACCAACTGTATCCACGGAGGAAACATGGGAAATTTCAAATGTCCACCCTCTACAAAAGACATGAACCCAATGCTTATTTCCAGTGTTTATTTCGGATTGTGTAAATGCGTTAGAAAATTTGGCATCGAGATGCTAAAGTTCAATCAATTACAGGAAAAATAGTATCTTTGTCAATTTTAATTCGTGGGGTTCCCTTCATACAGTATGAAGTATGTGAAAATGCTTTTAGGAGATAATTTCGCACGATATAAAAGCAATGAAAGCTACTCAGTTGGAGCAATGCACTCTACAGACTAATTTATATTTGATAATTTTCCTATGTCTTTTCATCCAAAATTTTTGAACTCCAATTGCTGCAAAAGATTACCAAATAGCAATTGATTTGTCACACTTTATTTGGAAATAAAAATTACTTGATTACACTTGTCTATTAAAAATCGTTGAAAATGGTAATTGCATTCATTAAGACGTACCTTACATAAAACGAAGAGAACACAATTTAAGAATAATTAATTTTTTTACAAATAATTTAACGTTTTAATCAATTTTTGAGTTTTAAAAATAAACAGCAGTTTGAATTTCCAAAATAAATTTTTAAAATTGATACACTCAAATATTTAATTGTTGTATTTTTGCTCATGAAAAATATCAACATCTAAGCCCAAAAAATCAAAAGTTTTGATTCTGCTAAAAATTGTAATTACCATGAAAGGAAATTTTGCAGAAGTAATTTTAACAGCATTATGAATCTTATTAAACAAGTATATATATAAAAGAATACAACAATCTGTAGTACAAAGCACATTTAAAATCAAATCATAGATCATATCTTGTTTTAGTGCTCGAATGTATTGAAGCAGAAAGAGTTGTATGTTAGAAATTCATTTGCGCAACTCTTTTCGAGCGTGCGCACACGAAAGGATTCCAGGTGAATACTTCCTTTTTAGGAAAAAGTGTTAACCCGGAAGAAGTTCTAACCTTTTTTAGGGAAAAGACTTTGTTCAAGCAGTCATTTTTTTTTCGCTACATGTTGAACAGTTCTAGGTTAAATTCGAAGTCGAATATTAATCTCAGCTTTTTAGACACACTTATCATAATTAACAATATTTCACGGCTCTACATATGAAGTTATACTAGAGCCTCTGGTCCAATGGACTAGATGGAAAAAGCATCTTTTTCTGTCAACTATTAGCAAACAAGTATTATAAACATTTGAAGAAAGTACCATACGAGCAAATATTGTCACCCGACTTCAAAGAAAATGGTTATTTACCCACTCAAGATATTCAATGATTCCTTGACACGGAAAAAAACCATACATTAAATTTATTTTCAAAAATAGTAGTTCTGACGGTTAATATGGCTAATTTGTAACGAAAACAACTATAAAAGGAAACGCTCTTTACGCATTAAGGTTTTAAGTTTGATTCTAGACAATACCAATTAACAGTAGATATTGGATTTCCACATTCATAACCATCGGATGAATGAATGCCTTAGAGTTTTATCCAATTTCTCGGATGCTACACTTGAATTGACCCCAGTATCTTGCAGATATGAATTCTAAATAGCCTCTCGTACATCATAACAGGGCGATTTAATTCATGATCTTGAATATCAAGATTTTTTTCAAACTAACCCTAAACCATCGGTTTGAACATAAAATACGAAGTTTTCAATTAAAATACTTAATACGTGAATAATTTTACAACAAAAATGTATAGAAATTTTCGTGTCAAACTGTAATTTTATTTAAAAGTTTGAATTGAAGCTACCGTCAACGATCCTTTCCATTCTGAGATTTGCTTTCTAATCCTATTTTCCCTTTAATTTATGAAATTTAATTTGAATTATTCTTGTTCAGATTTTTTTGTATATACACACATTACTCACTTAATCTATGATTTACTTAAGTTTTCAAATAATTTGATGCATTTGCAATTTCTTTGAAATTCTGATACCAAAATATTTTGCACGTGCGCATTCTCATCACTTGGGCCATTTAAACTTAAAAAGGGAAGTCAATTTATTGAACAAAATTATTTTCGCCATTCAGAGTGTTATGAAGAATTAAACTTCACTTTGAAACAATTTCAAGAAACTTAAAGATGTCTATCAGGAATTGTTTTATTGTGGAGCTGTTTTAATTGAAGGGTTGTTTTCATACAGTAAGATCCAACCTTCGTGTGATGAATTTAACAAAATTCATCAAGATAATGTTTGTGTTCTTACTCTCTTTCCAATATATTTCGCAAAATTCATTCCACACACGTGTTTATTTCCTAGTTAGTCATAATTTAAGGCGGAAAAAAGATAACTCATTTTCAAATCGAAAAATAAATCTTGTTTGATAAAATGTTAAGAAATTAAGTTTTGTAAATAGATTGTCATTCGCATTTTAATTTAAACTTACTTAACCCCTTGACTGACGAATTAAATGGAATTTGATGCGACAAAAAAAAACTATTTAATTTCGCTTAATTGAACTACACCATCAATTTACATCATCATCCCCACTTTCATATAATGCATCCGGCTTATACATGTTACGGGGATTATTTATAATCTTTACTAAACTCAAATATTGGCTAGTATAACATTCACCGTGCGAGACTTCTGCTAAACTGAACTCTTACTTTCAGTGTGCTTTTTTAAATGAGAATCGTCGAACAAGTGAAGCAACTATGTAATCTAATTGTAACTTGCACGGCGTCCGCCGAAAGAAGCGCTTGACGAGTCTGACTCGTCAAAGTCTGTGATGGCTGGCCCAGGAAATCAATGACGAGTCAGACTCGTCAAAGTCAGTCAAGGGGTTAAGCTACTCAAATTTTTAATCAGTGAGTAAGTTCTTTAACAATTAAGACAATTCATATGTTTGATGCAATTTTGGAAGAGAAGCTTCGGAATAATGTGTGTGTGAGAGCTCCTATTTTATACAAAGTCTAAATTGTCTTCGAAATAGAAATTCTGTACTAAATCTAATGGCTCGAAATTTTTTTAAAAAATTCAGTATTTTGCTTATTATTGCTGAAGAAAACTGCAACAATAGCCAAGTTCTTTAAATAATGATCAGTTGATAAGACTGATCTCTACATTTCCATCATCGCTCACCATTGTCCAATACTGGAACAGTGTTCTTCAGAGCGAAAGGTCACGGGTTTGATCCCAATCAGTGTTGAAGTACAGAAGCATAGTGTGCTACTGCTTTTCGCAAACAAGTCTGTCGGTATAAGTACTTATGAAGTTTACGCGTTTATTCCTTTGCGACACAGGAATACAGCCCACTGTCTATAATAATCTCTCCGAAAACAATTTATTCTATGGAGAATAAAAGTGCCTCGCAAAAGCTTTAGTTGGATGTCCTCTACGGAGTGTCGAAAATTCTTCCCCTCAGCGGAAATAGACGGAAGATGAAATAGGCAAGAACTCTCAGTACAATCTTTAGTGGTGTCAGGTGTACAGCCTGCTAATATCTGCGTACCTAAACAGCTTTATCCCATATACTGATAAAAGTCCAAATTATCCGCCTACGTTGAATATACAATCAATTAATGGGGGAGGAAGAGCTGGCTACAGCCGCAAACACTTAAGTATAACCGATGGCATACATTTTAGATTTGGTTCTTTGAAATTGAACAATTTCTTTTCCCTTGGACTAAAGGAGAGCTCTACTGCATGAATGCCTTAATAAACGTGTCAATAAAAACAACGGCTAGGTCAATATGCTAACAAATATTAAGATAAAAAAGAAATTTTTAATTATATATATTACTCTTATTTTTTCAAAAACTTTTATAGTTTAGGCCTTATACATTTTCTCCTTTATCTCAATTTTTTTAATTATTTTTTCATGCTTGGAGAGATTGTTTCGTCAAAATTTCATTGCATAAATGGCGATCAATATGATGTTTCTCAATCTAATTAAAATGGTTCGACTCGAGTGTAAGTTAAATGTCTCGCAAATCCTTTAATAAACACATTACAAGAGATGAGACTAACCGACACGGTAACCGCCTGTTTTATTTGGTTGAACATGGCGACTGCGTCCACCTGTCTAATGGGGCACGCAAACTTGGGCGACAAAGTTTACTTTTCCGCTCTTTATACGGTCGGAATATTGAAGTACACACTGACTTGAAAAAGCGCTTTTTCACGCATAGATAAAGAGTCATTTTCTTATTTTTTCAAAATATCGGAATTTAAATTACTTATAGTTAACTGTCTTGGTAGATATTTAAAAAATAATAAATCCGGTTATTTCAACTTTATCAAAAGCAATGTGTATTTTTTTTTTTTTTTTTTAAATTACTTATTTGGTATTTTGTACCTATGATTACTGTATGTTTGTCTCTAAACCTAGAAAATTAAGTAGAAATGGTATTTTTGACGGAATACGGTCAACCTTCATACACGAGGGCTTATTGGACCGGAAGCTGAGGTTCAAAAGGCAGATCACAAGTCGAATGTATTTTATTCAACTTGAATTTTAAATCGACGTCATGCGAATACTTTATTATTGGGAACTGTTTGATTAAGTTTTATCTTCTATGGTCACATTTTCCATTAGGGTGAATTGAATCGGACCTACATTCTAAAAAGCATTGCAAACTTCCGCAGTCAAGGTGGGTGTGAAGACACAAACTGTTGAACAGGAAGCTAACCATTCATCTGCCAGCAAACTTCATACACGTGCAGTGATAACGTATGAATAGGATCTCTCGTTAAATGTACAGAATATAATATCTTTTTTTTTCGTTAAATAAAAAAGATAGCCTCTCTTACATTTATATTTCATGAACGGTTTCTATAGTTCACACTGTAAAACAAAAACTTACCGAATCCACAAAATTAGAAAAAATACATTTCATCATTATTAGTTTGTTGCGTGTGTTCGCTTTTCCTACACGAGAGAACACAAGAAGATAACATCGAATGGCAAGTTCTTGCTGCTAAATTGCCCAAGCATGAGTGTTCTGTGTCTCATTTAAGGAAAGTAAACCCGATTTCATCAACCAAGTCCATTTCCCAATACTGGTAGACAAACACTCCATTTTATCGCTGTAGATAAACCAGTTGTCACGCCAATATCCGAAATTGCTTACACGAGATGAAACGGGCGATTCGATAACAGTTCCGGTAGAAAATTCGGAACTTGGATCAATCCTAGTCTGCAGTCGTAACTGATGTCTGTTGCTTATACATTAAAAGGGTTAAAGGCAATCGCTGAGAAAGATGATCTTCTGCAACCTACTTTTTCTTCCAAATTACATAGTCACACATCTACGATAACAGGTTTAATTTAGAAAAATAAAACAACCTTCAACTATACGGAACAATTTAGAACCGTGTACTCATTACACTCGAAATTGTAACTTGCTTAGCAATGGTAAAATGTAATGAAGCATTTTTCCGATATCAATAGAAATCACTGATTGTTATCTATTCTAAGTAAATTATCAAGCTCTTTTACTTCAAGAGTTTGGTTATTTGTTGATCTGATGCTATTTCTGGCATCCGTGGTATCATTCGAGCAGGAACTGAAGTTTTGAAATTAATTTTAAATGATATATATCCTTTGTTTTAATCCTGTGCGCTTGTAGTTTGCCTAGCGGTATATTCCAAAAAAAAAAAAAAAAAAAAAAAAAAAAAAAAAATGAAGTCACTTTAGTTGCATTACTAATAACAGACCGAGGGTCTTTTTTCCTTATTTTATAAGCACATCTTTTTCTTTGCACTCGGCTCTTTATAGTTTTTGCTCACTAAGACTCATTTGAATGACACGTACAGTTTAAATTGAACCCTAAGCCAACACTACTGTTGAATTTTATGTAAGAATCAAATCTACAAGCTATGGAACCGAAGACCAGAGAATTTATCGTTTTGTTAACAGCTGGGTGCCGTACAGCTAAAGATAGTGACAGCCCAGACAAGGCCAGATTTGGTTTATTGGACGTTCACACGAGGTCAATGATCACTTTTCCACATGAGGGTTAACCATAGAGTGATTCGAGCCTATACTTTATAAAGCACATTCTGAACAATTTAAAATATCCGAGACAGAAGTGGGACTCGAACTCACGATATAAACTTTAGGTCAATGTTAACCGTTCACATGCAAGATTAATCCATACAAGGCCAAAGAAGCTAGCGAAATGACTTTTTTTCAAATTAAACATCATTTCACAAGGAAATGAATATGAAACATTTATGAATTACTTTAATTACTTTTATGAAAAGTAAATAGTATAAATTTCTACTGAAATTTTGGACCAATCTGGAAAATATTTCTACCGAAACTTCTACTGAAATTCTGGAAAATTTCAAGAAGTACCTTTTTTTGGTTGATGTCTTAAATTGTCTTTTGCATTTTTATACATAGCAGGGAGAACATTATGCATAAATCTTAACACATTTTACATTTAAAATATATTGGCATATTTTTATTAATGGAGATTTTATTCTCCTAGGAGAAAATCCTGCATAGAGTTTTTATGACACTATTGTACACACAGCAGAAACAAAGATACGGCGGAGAGCGATCATCCCTTTAGGAGGAACACAAAACCGCGAAACTTAGCCTTTCATGAAAACAATCGATCTTTAGTCCGGCCTTTCATCACACCAACGGAAATATCGAGGAGGTTTAGTCATACCATTCATTTTGCGCCTGAAAAAAGAAATTCTTTATCTGTTTCGACGTTCTAGCGGCTGTTTCCAACAGATTTTTTTTTTCCAACAAAAAAAAAAAAAAAAAAAAAAAAAAAAATTTAAAGCGAAATTGCTTTGAAGAAACCGCACTTGAAAATAAGAAAAAAAGCACAGGTAAGAAAATAAGAAATTGGAAAGTCGCCAAACGATAAAGTGAAACTCGAGGAATAAAAAAATTGGTTTAAAGTTGATAGGAAAATCTGCCTCTTCAAGTCCCGTCAACACTTGAGAAAAATGAGACCTTTGGATGTTTGTCGAGTGTAGATTACTGAAAACGAGTTAAAAACATTTTTTAAATTTTCGATTCCACAATTGGTTTTTAAACATTTTAAAATACAAGGTGAGGAAACGGAAGCTTCATTAAATATATCCTGCAAAATGAAATAAAATTATGCATGTTTTTAATTGTACTTTAAAATTTATTTCGATAAAATTTAATATTGTTTGATAACTTTTGTACTGAATAGCCGAGAGATTTGTAAGAGATTTCCTTTGAAGTTATTTAAATATGAGCAACGCACTCTTTATGTCTGGAAATGAATGATTTCTTTTGGACCACAATTCTTATACTTTTATAAGCCTAGTCTTTAAAAGCGTCGTCATGAATTCAAGGATGAGCAAAATGACATTTTGCTTATATCCTTCTACATTCTCATAATGGTATTTAGACCAAAAAATATTCTCTAAATTAAAAGTGTCTTAAATTTCTCCAAATTAACATTTCTTCACATGTAAGGTCAATAATAAAAATAGAACTCTGCTATATCAGAGTTCATCTTATTTCTTCAAACAAAAGGAGCAAATGCAACTCCAATAACCTCACAGATGTCTTATTTTTAATGCATATTCAAATTTATGTAAGCAATTATATAAATTGGAGGGAAAAAAAACGAGATATTCCCTTCACATGTAAACCGGAAATTTAATAAATTACGAAAGTTTAACTCAAGATGTAAAAAATTCAGTAATGCGAAATTTAAAAGTTAAATAGAATATTTTGGATATAAAAATATAAATCACAATATCTTATGAATGAAATTTTAAAAGCTTAATTCTCTACGAATCGTCAAAATTAATAATATTTAATGTAAATCAATCAATTGCTTTTGTTTTCTATCTCACTAAAAAGTATTTTTTTCACTTAAATATAATAAATTTCTAACATCCACACAAATTGTATTCTTTAGGACACATTTTACCCGAAATGAAGCAATTTTCACAGAGAAGCTTTTCTGTGTCCAATAATTCAAAAAATAATAATAATAATAAAGTTGCTCCGAATAATACAATTTTCAAACAGGGAATGAATATACATATATATTTTTTGAATTGCAGCTTAGACGAAATTGTAATTTTTGTAGGTCGTCAGTACATATTCCGTAATACTCGATAAGTAATTCGAGAGCGATAGTAAATTTTCTCTGGTGATAAAGAGAGAAAACATTTTCTTTCCGATAAGGTAGCCTCCACTTCAGTTCTTGTCGATAAAACGAGATAAGGGTGCGCGACTGCAATTGGAGAAAGGCTTTTTTAGGTTCCTTCGAATACTGTCCATAATAATCAATGTTAACATTAAATTTTTGGAATTTTATTTCCTTAATTTTAGGAAGTAGGTGGTATATATACAATCAAAAACTTGTTTACAAATTTACTATTCGTATAAATTTACGATTAAACTCATTCTATTATTCGCTGATTTACATGTTATGATGATCATTATCAAATTAATGCACTATTTTCAATATTATGCAATATTTTCAAATTTACGCACTAGTATCAGTTTATGGTGATTAATAAAATTACAAAAAAATCAAGAAATGTGGATTGATATTTAACTAAAACATTAACAGTAGGCGAAAGATTTTGAAGATATTTTAATTATCTGAAATTAAAAGGCAAATCGGTAAAAATCTATTTTCTTATTACAGAAATTTAAAAAAAAAATACAGGAATTCAAATTAACTTGTATATGGTGAAGAAATTTCGAGAAGAAAATCTCCAAATGACTGGGCCAACTATACGTGAGAAGGTTAATAGAGCACTGGTCACGTGAAACATACGTAATTTTCCATATCAGCATTCAATGAACGCGGAAACGAATGCCACATGATAAAATAGTTTCATTTTTCATTAAAATATTTTTAAATAGTCGTGCTTTCTATATACTTCATGTGGCATTGTTGAAAGTGCTTTCTTCCAAGTGGCGAACGAAAGTAGAGTCATGGCTTTGAATATTAAAATTGTTCTTAAACACAAGATATACATAAAATAAACATAAAATAAAACATTTTGATACTTAAAAATATCTAAAATAATTATTCTAACATAAATATATGGCAATTTTTATGCAATGATATTCTAAAAATGCGAATTTTTTCATGAAATATTTTCTTATATATATATATATATATATATATATATATATATATATAGTTTGATTTCTCCATCCATTTGATTATTTTTTTAGTTTACGTATTTTTTTAATACGAATGTAATTTTCTTTCTCTTAACTTCCTTCAGTTATCTTTCAAATAAACTTTATTAAAAATTGGAAGAAATTAGCTTTTAAAACACATAAATTGTCAGAAAAGTTAGAAAAAGAGAAATTCGTTTTATTTTTTCCATTTCAAAAATTTCCTTCCAGTAAAAATAGTTTTCATTCAGTGGAAATTTCATATAAAAAATTTGATTTCCAACCAACTCTTAATTTGAAAATGATAGTCTCCCGAATGTTGAAAACAATGGGTAAAAGACTGTGCTGTTTCTATAGTTAGTTTCACAAATTACTTTTTAAAAATTGTATCCTCTCACTCTATTGTTTCTTGAACACTAATGTATTTCATATCGATCAATACGGGTGTTTCATTTTACGACTCTTGAAGCATGCGAAATCTTGAACACTTTCTTTTAGTGATATTTATGCTCCAATTTTTTTGTAAAAAAAAAATGATTAAATGTTTAAAGATGGCAGTTTATTGAATCATTATATAAAACAGTTAAAATAACAAGTGAATATTTATTTAGCCTAATATTCTGAATCGCAAATATACCTACATTAGAAACTCGAGACTAGTTTTGCTCAGACTTAATGAATGTACACATTTCGCTGCATTCTATTTCAATCCAAAATTGGCAACGAAGTCTTAGCTTAGCTTTCAAATCTTGTGTGTATGCAAAGTGCTTTCAAATCTTGTGTGCAAAGTGTTTAATGGAAGCGATAACAAAATTGATTCTGTGATTGATATTTTTTACATCTGGTTCTTTGAAATCGCAGCAGACCACCTGAGATATCGCGCGGTAACTTAGTCACCAGGAGAAAATGTGTAGCAAGATCTCCAGCTACTCAGTAGCTGCTTTTAGTCACGAAGCTTTTAAATTTTGAAGTTTCTTTCCTATGCATTTCAGATCGGTGACCTATTGGAAAAGAAATCACATTCGCTGCACAGTGTAAAAACAATACTAGTCAAAAAAGAGTAAATACCGTTATTTCAAGAATGTATAAAGACGGAATCTGATGAGATGTATTTTTTCACTATTCTCAGCAGATGAATACTTTAAAAAGGAGAAAAATAACTACAAGTTTCTTGAAATGAGTTGCACAGGTCAAATTAATTATATCGCGGCATAAGCCGCTATTTTAATCTAACGGTAATTTTTTTTCTTAACGGTCATCGTTTGCCGTCGAGGGCTAATTTGACAGGCACTTACAGATTAAAATAGATTCCGAGCCACAACAAACATACAATTCAGAAGTGGGATATGAACCCACGAAATGCCGAAACGAAGACTAGAGCTCTAATCAATTCATCAGTCAATTTGGGTTTAAATGGTTTGGTTTGGTATGTTTGTCGCTCAACGGTCATGTTTTGCACACCAGGGCTAATTAGACCGGGATCTACGGTTTAAAGTGGATTCCAAACCACTACAAACAACCATGTCCAAGTTGGGATTCGAAATCACGAACTGTTGAACCGAAGGCAAGACCGCTAACCATTCGGCTGCAAGCTCGAATTTGGGTTTAAATGGTATCAGGTGCTAACAAGTTCTGGAACAGACTCGTACATCAATTTTTTAGGCCTAAATTATTCAACTGAAAAAAATTTACTATATTATCTTAAATTTCATTTGCGCTCTTAATTTGGACGCCAACAGTTCTTTATTTTCAACTATATAATGTACACTGATTAAAAGTGAGATTGCGATTTATTTAACTAACCTTTATTTGCAAGAACTATTTTGACATTTTATTACTTCAATTTAAAATAAATCATATAGCCATCTTAAAAGTTGTGAAACACCATTCATTATAAGTTTTGTGTAAATTCTATTTTAATTCGGAAATCTTGTTCTCTAAAAGCTTATGAAATGACATTTTCATCAGTCATTTTGTCGTAACTTCTGATACAGGATAGTAGACTTCCATTAAGTGATTTGTATTTGGGCTTCGGTCCCATTTTGCCATGAAACTAATTCCTCCAGCTACTACACAACAGGAATTTAGTGCTGAAAGTCCCGAGTCACCAAATGGAAGCCTGATCTAGGAATCGAACCCGTTAACTGATCAGAGGTAGTACCAAGACAAAATTAAAATCTAAATTGGAAACGAAGATCTAATACACTACGTAAAAAAAAGTAGAATGGCACTTGATTTTGTAACAATAACCGAAAAACATTTTTACTAAAAATTTTTTATCAGAAACATTTTACAAATATTCTTAAAATACAATTTTAACATCAGAATTATGATATTCAAACATAAAATAGTAATGGCAACAAAAATAGTAAAATAGTTTCTTATTTTAAAATTTTGAAAAAAAAAAGAAAAAAAGGACAGCATTATAATGAATGAAAAAAATAGTGATTTTAATAAGAAATGTTCTTCCCATTAGCCTTTATAACTTCAACTGTTTGGAAGTGAATTATATATAGATTGAAGTTCTGTTTGACAAAAATTGTTCCACGAGTCATTCGATGCTTCTCGAAGCTGAGTTAGCGAATCAAATTGCCTTCCATCAGCATAAACTCGACGAACTATCATTTCCCGGATGTTTTCCACTATATTAAGGTCAGGACTTTAGGCAAGCCATGGTAAAAGATCCACATTATTTGTCAGGAATCAATGTTTGACTCCAGTCGCGTCGTGAATGAAAGCTCCGTCTTCCTGAAATTCCCACTTTTCATCCTCCAAGTCAGAGCTAGGAGAAAGAAGTTTGGCACTTGAATGTAGTCTGTGTGTTTTTGCCCATCATTTAAGAAAACCAGACTTATACTTCCGTATCCAACCAAACCATTAAACTCCATTCTCCCATTTGTCGTGTTGAATAGTCTTCATTTCCCAAACAATGCCAGTAGTGCTGACATCCGCCTGGACTGTCTAGGGTAAATTTCCTTTCATCGGGAAATATCACAGATGTCCAGGATATGTTCTCCTTAGCCAATGCTTGATGGTTATCAATGTGAGCTTGTGTACACTTAGGATGATGTTTCCATTTTTCGAAAATGAATTTTTAAGATTTTTTAATATAATTGTAAACTGTTTCGTCACATGATTAAGTCCTGTATGATTTGCCTTTGAAACACTTCCTTTGTTCTTAAGCACACGATCAAGTTTTCTTTCTTCACGTGGTGCTAACATTTTCGGCCTATCAGTCTTCTTTTTCTTTCCATTTTTATAATTATTTCTGATAAAATTTGAGACTGTATTGGGGCTCACCTGCAACAATCGAACAATCTCTGATATTTACCATCATTTTGATATACGTGAAATTTGGCCTTTTTGAAAATCGTTCAAAAGGTAGGCATTTCTGAGAACGGAGAAACAGCGTAACTTTTGAACAAATTAGATTTTTTGACAGAAAAGGATAAAACAAATTACAAAATTACTAATTAACTAAAGAACTCACTAAATTAAATATATTAGCAAGTGTCCTACTTTTTTACGCATCGGAAATCATATGTACTAATTTTATTAATATTAGAGGGTAGATGTTTAATTTTTGCCTAAAATGAAAAGAAAAAGGTCACTAAACTAGATCTGCATAAATATATGGAAGTTTGGATAAAATAAGAGATTAGTTGGCAAAAAAACACTGTCCTACTTTTTTTACGCAGTGTATAACTCTTAAAAAGATGTTATGCAGGGCAAGATGAATAGATACAAACGAAATTTAATTCACCAGTTTAAACCAAATGCCACTGATTACAATGGATAACTTCATATGAGGGAGAAAGGGCGCTTTAATTTCCCACCTATTTAATCTTTGAACAAGATTGTCTTTCGATAGAAAATGCATACCAAATCACTGGCGGAATCCACAGCCGAGATAGAAAACCATATTCTAATGCTTTACCCGATTATTTTTAGAGAATCCCTTTTGCCATAATTCATATTAGTTTTCGATCATCGACAAATTTTCATTAGACCAATCAAAATTTGTCGCTTTACTGTCATATCTTGCATACCTAACTAAATCAGGTAATCAGGTCCTATGATTTGAAAATGAATTTTGATCGATTACTAATATATCCATCCTTACTCCCAAAGTGGCACTCTAATTCCCGAACTGCTGAGTAGGAGGAACCATTCAGCTGGCAGGTTTTTATACGGGTAAAATGGGAGTAAAAAATAAAGGCCTACATTTTAACTCATTGAAACCAAGTTTGGAATACACCTTCCTCATAATTTTGAAGGATTCTCATTCTGCTTAGAGCAAACCATCTCAAAAGTTACATTTTCAAAATAAATTAAAATTTTACTGTATTTTTCAGTGAATTGAATGCTTCTACGTTATAGTGATCCGTTTTAGTTTGCACATACTTAATGTTATCCAATGTGTGGATATTCTAATCAGAATTTCAGTGTAAAAATTTACACTGAAATATTTTTAAATATTTAATACTGTTCTCCAACTTAATTCTAAAAAAACAGTTTTTAAATTATATTTTTCAACTTTTTGATTGCAAATCGAATTTTAAATTTAAATCTTTCTTTTTTATTAACGTTTATAGAAAAATGTAAGAGTAGTTATTTTTAACGTGGCTTCGAGTGAATATGATAGAAGCTTAAGCGGTATGTTGTGACCCAGTTTCTCAAAATCATATCAAACCAGTCTTCCTATGGAATATCTCTCATCAGATCGTCTGAGTGGGTGGGGATCAGCAGACCGAATGTCGCTACACACCCGTGCCTAATTCATTAGTTTAATTGGTTAGAAACAAAATCTTCCCGATTCCTTCATTTATTCTGCAACACATACTAACTACAATCATCTGTTTCGAGTAAAAAGTTTGAAACAGGGAACATTTCCTATGGAGTCAGTGCTTTTTAGAGTAGACAACTACAAATGTTAGCGAATGTAATGTATTCAGAAGTGATTAGAAATTTCCAATTAAAAATAATTTTTAAAATCTCACACACTATAGATTGAATCATTAAAACACTCCTTCAAATGTTTTCAAATCACTTTAATCAAGAACAAAAAAAAAAAAAAAAAAGTGACGCGCTTTCTCATTGCATCTTCAAGATGCTTCCACTGTGAAGGAAAGTACTGAACCAGTTTCTCCTTTGATAGGAAGACCGTGACTCCGTAATTAGACGGAGATCTGAATGCAATATCCCCCCCCCCCATCTGCCCACAACCAGGCCATTGTCGTCCTGTATCGTTGACCGCTCGGTCTGGGATGAGGTATCAGTGGCGATTCTTATTGTCTGTCATCCATTCCAAGTGGGAGAAGGGCTTTGATTTCTGGGTCATGTGTGCACAGCCTTCCACAGTGTGAACGATAATCATTGTTGCACTTCTCGTAGATGCTCGAGATAGGTTCACAATCCACGGGGACATTGTGACAGGAGCAATGCCTGGCATGATTAAGATGGGTGCATCATTAACGAGAGCAATGGCTGAACTTAATTAGCTAGAAAAGGATTTTATAATGCAAAGTCTAGCCTAGATATAGAAAGGTATCAAATATCAATGACTTTTTGTATCTTTTATGTAGAATATTTAATGTAAATATATTGGTAATTAAAATTAAAAATGTTGTAGTTTCTAATAGAATTAGATGGAATTTTTTATAAAAGTTTCTAAATAAAGCGTCACACATGCAGATTCAGCAAAGCAATCATCAGTAAAGTTTACAATGATTAAAAAATTCCATAAACTATTAAAAATATTCATCAAATACAAACTGAAATCTATATGAAAATAAATACAATTGCAGTATCAAATTTAATTAAATAATCATTATACATGTACGGTGTTTCATAAAAAAAAACCCTCGAAATTCAAAATTCAATCAAAATGTACAAGGTAAAAATTGAAAATATAATGTTACTCGAAATTGAAAATGAACAAGGTATTAAACAAAAATCATGTTTTCGTTTTTAATGACCCAAAAGAATGACATACAGAAAGTGTAGCCTACTGCTAGTCCTTGAAGTAATCACTGTCGGCATGCAGCATCTTTTGCGAATGTCTCCAGTTGGGCAATCCGGCAGCAGGTAAATTTCAGGATTTTTGGATGCAAAGAAAGAGTGCTTTGCGCAAATCTACTTTATTGGTGAACGATTTTATTAGAAGATGATTGTACAGGGAATCCAAGAGGTGGTATTATGATGGCGCAAGGTCAAGTGAGTAAGAAGGATGGCACAAAGACTCCCAATGAAGTCGTAGTGTGTTATTCCTAGCCACCGGACAATATGCGGCCTCGCGTTATCGGCCAAGAACTGTAAACCCTTGCGATTAACCAGTGTCTATTGCCATCTCTCCAATTGCAACGAATACAGGTCCATAGTAACCGTTTGGCCTATTAGCAGCAGCTCATGGTGAAATTCTTAACGTCTAGTCCATCGGGCGGAAAGCATGATTTTCCATGGATCCATAGGTTCTCTTGCGCAGTACGATACAGTATCCTGGGGTATCAACCAATGTTACGAACGCTTGGGAATGACATCCTCGTTTACCTTGTAGAAAGATGGGCTTCACAATTATTTCTTCACCAAACAATCACTTATTGGACATGTATGGTGTCGAGAGTTAAACTGAAAAATTTCGTGGCTCTCACCGACAACTGCTAAAGCAGAACACAATACGCATCTAGCTCTATTGAACAGTAACTGATAATGAAGTTTTACAACCTCTCCCTTTGAACATCGTGACTATCAGCATTTTGTTTGCTTTGTAGTTCTCCGGTCACTTCGCCGGCCGAGCTGGCAGCCGAATGGTTAGCGCTCTTGCCTTCGATTCAACAGTTCATGGGTTCGAATCCCACCTAGGGCATGGATGTTGGTTGTGGTTCGGAATCCACTTTAAACCGTAGGTCCCGGTCTAATTAGCCCTCGTGTGCAAAAAATGACCGTTGAGCGACAAACCAACCAAACCAAACTGGTCACTTCGCCACGAGGTCTAACTAGATCAGAAACTACAAAGTTTAGTGTAGATTCTGAACGAAAACATTCAAGATTCGGATAAGAGTCGAACATACGAAATACTAAACTGTTAACTGAATTGTAATAGTACTCTGGCTTTCAAAGCTACCACTGTTGAGCTGAAACGTTTAACAGAAACTTCTTAAGGTTCACGATTATTAATCTTCTAAAGAAACTGCAATTTGTAACATCTTATTTAATCTTTCGAGTGTGATATTATCGCCTTTTAATGTAATTAAAATATTTGTCATCTTAATTTTCATTAGACAGTTCTTTTAGAGATCAATAGTCATAGAATCTTATATAAGAATTCATTCATTAGAATTATTCATGACTTCGATCAAGGCATTTCTTGTAAATCCTTTTCGCGGATCGAAATATAATAGCAACGAGTAGTGGATATTTCTAATTTGAAAATAGTTAATTTCATGGAAGGCTTTTTAATTCATTTCAACTCTATTCAAAATGACAATTGTGTCGCTTTAATCATAAATTTTCTGTTTCAAGAATGTAGACTTCCGCTATCACTCAGGATATTTAGCTTCCGAATCAACAGGGAACAGCGAAATTTAAAAACTTTTTAAATCAAATATTTATTAATAATTCTCGACTCTTTCATAGACATCCTACATAATTTATAAGCAAAAATCGAAGCACTTCCCACGTGATTGAAATATGAACAATTTATTGCAATCTCTCTTTAAAATTTATAGCCTAATCTGCGCTTAACATATCATTATCACTGCACTTCTCAATAGAGTGCGAATTCCCTCGGTGGAAGTGATGTCACTATCAGCATCCTGAAAAGTTCCTTATCCATTTCCGCAACGGATTGGAATGGTTTCTTGTAAGCGAATTGACACACATGCTTTGAACAAAAAAAGAGTGAAGATTTGTGATTTGTCAATGGAACAATTAAAGAAGGCTATTGTGCTACCGCAATGTTTCTTAAATCAGTTCTGCTGACACATGAAACAAGATTCTAACCGGCCCTAACGTTACATGTTATACTCAACAATAGAAAATCATTGTAAATATTAACTTTTTATTAGATATTTACTCGGCAGAAAACGTTAAGGAAAATCTAGCAGCATCATAGAAGAGATGCACTGTGCATATAGTTAATGCCACGTGCATATTATAGAAGTGCAAAGTACTTTTTCTAAAATGGAAAAAGCCTAGACACCTGTATTTCAGAGTCAGCA
Source organism: Latrodectus elegans (assembly GCA_030067965.1). Taxonomy (NCBI): domain Eukaryota; kingdom Metazoa; phylum Arthropoda; class Arachnida; order Araneae; family Theridiidae; genus Latrodectus; species Latrodectus elegans. The sequence continues at coordinate 24,959,005 of CM057818.1, forward strand.
AGTTTAGCTCCGCTAAAATCTTTTCTGAAAGGGCACATTAATCCGAGAACTAGTTTAAAATATATTCTATACCCTTATTAACATCCCCACCACCAGTGGGAGTCGAACTGGTGAATTGTTCAATTGAAGGTCAGAATACTGACCAAAATTTGCTTGTTTAGGAGGCCTAATAAGCCGAGTTTAGTAATTAAAGCAAACTTGTTTTGAAAATATGACAATCGATGCAATTTAAGTCAATACCCCATAAGCCATTACAACGGAAAACTTTTCCGGATTTATCTTCTCTAAATTGCCCTTTTAGTTTTGTTGAGAACTTTCAAAATATCCGATTTTAAGGTTCATTTAGAAATTAGATAATTTAAAAGCATACGAATTTTTTTTTTTTTTTTATATAATACGAACAATTCAGAAATAATGTATACATTATTTTTTAATTCAAAAATCTATCCAAGCCCTTTTACACATTATTAATGTCCCTGACTTTTTTCATAACCCAATCAGGTCAGCTGTAGGCGAATTGGAAATGTGACGAGATTTTTATTTTAAATTACATTGCAATTTCAGGAAACAAATAATTCCCTCGATAAAAAAAATACTTTTCCGTGCGAGAGGAATTATGCAGTCACGTGAGGAGCTGTCGGGAAAGCGCCCATCCACATGACGAATGAACAAGATTGGACACAAATATAATTTGGGGAATGAGTTCAGGGCGGCGGCCATCCTCGTTCCGAGCGGTCAGGGTCGCTCTCTGCAGAAGATACAAGTTTACGAGCCGTTTGACCATACCCCCCCCCGTCTGCTCTAAATGAAATCACTATTCATTTTTAAGGTAAAAGTACACGAGCGAAGTAATGAAATTTTCATTTCTGAATGTAATAATTTATTTAAACTTATATGCTTATTTTTTCGAAAAACTAGAGCTCAAACGTTTGTTAGATTGGATTTATTGGCGCAAGGTCCAAAAGAGGAAATGCTGCTCCCAAAGTTTAACTGAAGTACGAGCCAAGACAATGCAAGTTTACTTTCAAAATCAGAATTGTTTGGAGAAACTGTGCTCTACATAAGTTTTCTCACTTGTCCAGCTCAGCAGATTTGGCTTCACCACTGTAGTTTCCAAAATATTACGAATATCCACTTCCATGGTAGTTTGTTTGTTTGTTTGTTTGTCGCTCAACGGTCATTTTTTGCACACGAGGGCTAATTAGACCGGGACCTACGGCTTAAAGTGGATTCCGAACCACTACAAACATCCATGCCCACGGTGGGATTCGAACCCACCCACTTCCATGGTAGGTATCGAGTTCAAGTGGAGCAGAAATGAAGGCTCCTGGAACTTATTTTGAAAGAAGCGATGTTTTTGCGTCTCATCATTTCAGCTCTGGAGTCGCATATCATCGGTATAAGGCCACCATTGCCTGGTTGGATAAAGCGTCGTTCTCATTATCGGAGGATAGGGAGTTAGAATCCCGATTTAAATGAAGATTCAACATGTTCACTGAAAGCGACTGAGTTATGTAAAACAGATGGTGGTCGCAATGTCCTCCAAGTAAAGTAACACTTCTAGGGATGGCAATGCAAGTACAATAAAGGGTCTTCTTAACCCACACTTCAAATTACGAAGACTCCCAGCCAGCAGGTTCCACCTAACGGCTAGAGCTTCATTCTGGAATAGGTACAAGGAAGTATGCCGGTGCTCATTCAACAATACAATATTTTCTTGCAGCTAATTTTCATTCGAGTGGTCACGTGAACAAGGAAAACTAGAGCTCAATGGAACGACGATACATATATAAGCCAACATTTTTTCCCCCTCCAAAACATTTATACTCAAACATATTTGAAGATCTATTAATCTCATGAGAATTCTTTAACGACAAAACTGATTATTTTTTATTGCTCCGAGACATGTTTGGACAAAAAAGGAGTGATCCAACTAGAATCTAAGTTTGAAAATTAATTTCGAAGTACTATAATGAGGGTCGAAGCCAACCTATCAGTAGTTGAATTTAAATTTAGTTGCTGATTATTAAATCACCAACTCGGCCATGGGTCGCAAGGGAGAGAAACTCTCGAGCACCCATACAATAGATTTATATGTACAGCCCTCTTCCCACTCAACAGTAAAACCGAGCTTCAGACTTACAGATCCGGTGTGCGTGGTCCAAAGCTCCCATTACACGAGACTAACACATTTGAACACTCTTCTAAAGTTTTACCGCGATATTTCTATAATTTTCTTTAAAAAATAATAACGATAATTATTAGTGATAAAATTTCTTTGTGAAAAAAAAATATTTCAATACCTCAAAGTGGTATTTGGGAATACGATACTCTATAAAAGTATTTAATCGCATCAAAGGAACATGTGTTTCATTAAGTGAACGAAATTTCACTGGCTGTGTATACATTAAACTTCTGTCCTTGTATTTAAAAACAGGCCTAATGAAGATGAGGAAATTGAACTTAGTGTTTTAAACAAACACTTAGCACGATCCTTCAAGTTCAGTGGACTGTCATTCGCGGAAAAAACATCGATATTCCGCCAGGAATGAATCATTCTTTGCGGCGCACTAATATTCACGAGATGAGAAATATTACGTCATCGTGAGTGTGCGATATTACTCATTTTACTCCACCTGTGTAGCATGCAGTCACCAATAGGATTTTATATGTATTCACAGAATAAAAGGTAAATGTCACCAATCGGAAAAACAAAGTAGACTACGAATTGATTGGGATTCGTTTTTATCAGCGTTTTTAAAAAACTTGTTAAAAAAGATAACGAGGTACTTTCTCATTCATTGCTAAATTTAAAAAGTTATCGCATTTATTAATTTGATTGAAAGTACATATTGAGATACATATTGAAGGTAAACATTTACCAAAGTTTTAAGTAATATTTAAAATAAAGTTTTATATATTTAAAAATACGTTGTTGTCTAAAAATAATTCGAAAATAGTATCTGTTTAGCAAAGTGCAATCATGAATTTGGTATGTTTGTTACTCTGTCTTATGAACCTCGAATAACAACAGACATTAAAGACTCCAAACCACTGCGATCCAGTTTCCAAGGGGTTCTGTTAACATGAAGGTCAAACCGCGAACTGTTCTGATGGCTACGGGAGTTGAGACGTTATATTTCAGAAATAAATGATGGCATACAATTCAGGTTAACATCAAGTTCTTAATTCTTGTGCAATGTCCAGCTCGGGCGTCGATATCTGTAGTGATTCGGAATCCACTTTAAACTGTTCGAATAAATCCTCATTTGAGAAAATTGACCATTGAGTAGTAAATCGGAGTAGACTGCCAATAATGTAATCTTAGGACACGACTGCTCCTATATCAGAATATCTGATCGAAAACTTAAGAACTCATTTATAATAAACACTTACTATTTCCTAATTTTAGATTTTTTTCCTTCTGTAAAAATTTGTTGGAGAAGCCATTTCGATTTTCTTTAACAATTATCTACGGTTCAATTCATAGATTTTGCGGTAAAAAAAATTTACAATAGAATCAGGTGGGAGGTAATAGATTCGATAACTGGCTCGTTAGACAGTAGTACTAAGAGAATGTGGAATTAAACGTTCGAATGCTGTATGTCTTTTTATAGGTAGTTTGGAAAGAAAGGCTCAAGACCAGATATGGAGCTCATTACTTGTCCGTGATTCAAAATAAAGTGGCTCGCAGTAATTAGAGGCATTTTGATTCATGACTACTGTAAATAAATTTCTATAAAAAAGAAAAAAATTCAAGTTTAAACATATTAGCAGCTTAAAATATTTCGATTAAAATCCTTTTCATAGCCAAATAATTGCTTTGAGTACTTTCACAAATAGAATCAAGGAAAATTAGAAAAAAGCATCTGAGCATTTATGCAACTGTCAACGATCAATTAAAATATACACCTGAATAAAAATTTTTTCAAGTGTCGCGAAAAGTTTCCAAATGAAATATAGGAAATAAAAACGGCAAAAAGCATTACAGATCATCTACTGTTATTTAATTTCCAATTAGATTTTACGTTGAATTTTACATGAGTAATGATTTTTATAAACAAATTTCAAGAACATTGTTTTGCCTTTTGTGAGACGATACAATTAGCTTCTTCAAGTACCCATGAACAGTCTTCGTTTATATTTGACATGTATTACATATCCCATGTCTAATAAACAAAGCACAGAAAAAGCATTTCATAAACACAAGACGTAGTCAACCAACTGCAGGTAAAGAAATACCGTCTATAATAACGTCAAACAAGCGTCCATTGGCGGCGAAACAGGCCGCTAATTCTCCTCGCAGAGTTAATTTCCGCGAATTCGAGGTTTCAATGCCGTCCGTAATGAGGTTTTTATGGATGTTGTGTTATGCGAGCAAGTGATAAATTACGAGCGAATGGGCTCGTAAAAAAAGCGCACACAAGAAAAAGTGAGCTAACCTGAGCAAGAATGCTATCATAAAATGAGATGCGAGGATATCGTATCTAGAAATAGGTTGCACAAAGTATTCTCATTTAATAGTAATAAATCACGGATGTTTTCAATAACACATTGATTGTATTTTCGCGATTTGTTTTAAATTGAGAGAATTATTCTGTGGAAACTCAATACATCAAGTCTAAAATATCAGTTTTGACCCGGTGAAGAAAACATCCTGTTATTTTTCCTACTGGGTCATGCCTTTAAACTCTTGACAAAATTAATCAAAATAATGCTTTAAACTTTAGAAAATACAGAATTTGCAATGTATGTGTCTTTCTTAAAAATTTTTAATGTTACTTTAACTGTATTTTGTCATAATTTCAACTTAACCAATCCTTAATCTTAAATTATAGTCTTATAAGCATTAAAGTGTTTGTCTTTCAACGCTCGGAACGCGTATTGTTTTCCGATAGGTTTCTTGATTATTGCTCCACGATGATTTTTTGCTCATGAGATTTGTTTGTCACTCAGTCACTTTTTGCACATGAGGGCTAATTAGACCGGGACCTACGGCTTAACGTGGATTCCGAACCACTACAAACATTTATGTTCAAGGTGGGATTCGAACCTACGAGCTGTTGAACTGAATGCAAGAGCGCTAACCATTCCGCTGCTAGCTTGGCTTTTTGCTCACGAGAATTAACTAGACAGGGATCATCTACCGTTTAAAGTTGAATCCGAGGCATTATATATATCAGGGTGAGACTGAAACCCACCAACTGTTGAACCGAAGGCAAAAGCACTATCGCTTCGGTTACCGGCTCGATTGCTTTCCAATAGTACTTCTCGTAAGCAACGGAACATATTCACGCATTGTGAGATATAATGTCCATTACCCGTTGTGTGATAGTGACGGATAATATGCCTTCGTCACGACAAATACTAATCATTTAACTAATTCCTCGCATACGTGTCATACTACTTCGACTTGAATCGATAATTTAGGATGGATATTGAATGTCAATTAAACATTCTACCTCGCATGAATAATCTAATTTTTGAAAATTTGACTTAAGGAACAAAATTCTGATAGTTCAGTCCCAAACTCTGTCTTTATATTACTGCAATATACGAATATACTTAGAACGCTTGGATATAATTACAATATATTTTTAAAAAGTAAAGTAACAATATAAACCTTAAAATCGCTTTTAGCTATTATTGATTTCAAATGAGTACTGAATCCTTACAAGCAAACTACATTCGTGTTGAAATCAATCCTCCGAACTGGTAAGATACTGTAGACTTTTAGGAGTAGATATTGCACTGAAAAAGTTGCCAGTATATATATAAAATGGAAAACTGCCGCTCATAAGTTTTATATTAATGATAAGAAATTTTATTAAAAAAAATTTATGCGAGATATTTGGAGAAAAAACTTTTTAATCGAAGACTAATCCACTGCCGATGAAAGTAGCAACCTATAAAAATTCAGAAACTTAAAGAATAAATTCTAGCTAAGAAATTAGAATGATTACACCACAAGCAAATTTACTGCTCTCTCCAGGTAATCTTCACTACTTACGAATACATATCTTGTCTAACAGCTATGGAGCTAATTTTAAGTTAATTATATTTTAAATCAGGTCATGTTGAATAATAATGTTATCCTAAATATAAAATCGAACGAATGAGAACCTCAATAAATACATTTCAGTTATTAACATTTTAAAATAATAAATTTCTGCATTGACATGCGGATGTATCGCGGAACATTAGCCTATTTCTATAGTGGTGTGATGTTCGCTATATCATGCAATGATTTCATTTTAAGGTCATGCCTCTGAACTTCGATTCTATGTTGAAAATGAGATGGTATTGAAAAAGAAGAACATTCAATTCTTTCACACAAAATTCGTGAATAAAATCAACCTCTAAAGAAAATCGGCCGTGAAAATTTCAAGCAATCGATTCACTTGAAGAAAGAAACTTGAATTGTCAACTCGCAGAGAAATGAGAGCAATGAAACATTAAATGCACAAGGTGGTCATATTCATATCGATGAGCGATCACGTCAGTGAGAATGAATTACTGCATCATTACGTCATCGTCAGAAGGCCGGGAGAGAAAATGAGCTTCTGTTGATGGATCGCATCGAGTGGCCTTGTTGCTTGCTTACCACTTTCTACTCGGCTCAGTTCGATTGTTTGTGCAGAACACGGTTTTCGTTAACCCTTCCGGAGAAGTGGCATCACCTTCCAATTAAAGGCTCTCTCTCCCAGAGTAAATCACCGAGAGTAGGTTACATTCATAGAACTTCGAAAGGCCTGCGTATTCAGAGATATTAAGAGGTTATGTTTACGAAATTAAAATGATCACTTACGAATCAAAGTAAATTCAATTCTGTAAAATTCAATAATATAACACGTCAAGTACAAGGAGGTTGGGTAAACAAAATAGGAGAACACAAAATCGAATCTACCTGTAATTCCTAAAAATATAGGAGTTTCGCATTTGATTTAATACTTAATCTAAACTTCTAAGAAATAGGCTCATCGCTCTTCCCCCCGAACTCTTTTTTCAAAGAAATACTTTAAGCTACTTTTACAGTTACGAGAACATTCGAAAATTACATATTGAAATCTTAATTCGACATATCAATCTCTTAAAAAAGCATTGTTTTCTTTTGAAGGGAAATAACAAGCTTGTGTCAACATGTATAATTAACAATCGGAGTCCGTAATAGTGCATTATAGTATCCTCCCAGTAAATTGCCTCACAGAAGGACTTTTAAAAGGCAGTTGATTGCATTCAAGGAAAGCAATACGTCTATTGAGGTGTAACTCTCAAGCACCCACCCCAATAGACGAAGAAGCGTAACATCCATCTGCCGCTGTTCAGTGACTGGTATCAAATCCGGGACTTAATATTTCAAAGAGCGCTGCCCTGTCGAGGTCACGATAAATCCTCCAATGTTCCGTTTGGTTGTTAATCATTGGTCATTTACAGACAAAGGGTTAATTAACAGAGTTTCAGTTTAAAATACATTCCGACAACTACAAATAACTAAACCCGAGTTGAAAATCGAATCCAAAACTTATTGAACCAACGGCTAGACGGCTAGCCATTCCGCTGCTAGCTCAGCCTAATAGAACACGGTCGGATCTGCAAGTTGTTAATGCTAACCATTTTCATAATGTCAGGAAAGCATTGAGCAATTTCTATTAGAAATTTGAATTTCCTTCTTAAATCAGCTGGAACAAATAAATACGCATTGTAACAAATGAAACTTAAAAAGCTCATCCATATATAAAAAAGAGAATTATTCTCAACACAATTTACATTTAGAAAGTTTAGAATATCGGGTTGACAGATCATTTAGTTTTTCTAACGCGGTCATGATTTAAATTATTGTAAAGCTCATTTTAAAATAAAATATAATTACAATGATTTACTACATATTGCATACAAATATTTCGTGCACCAGTCTTAACATCACACACAGCTTAGAGTCTTATTTAATACGTGATTAATTTTTAGAATTACGAAATGGACATTCTGTCATGTCTAAAATAAAATTGATACCAAAACTGGATCTGAAAAGGCTGTTTAGAGGCGCTTCTAATATGTATTCTGAAGTTGAAAATAATAAGGAAGTAGTAGCTTCTTTCCTAGAAAGAATTTGAGCGTTTTCATTTTATTTAAGAGATTTCTTTAAAAGCAACTATTTCCTCAAATTAATTTTATTAGTTTCTAAACAAGATACAGTCGCATGACTAAGTGGAGCAGCAAGACTTCTTAAAATAAATAAGGTACATATTAGGACGTTTTCAAATTTTTAAATATTTACTAAAGATGTTTTCCTTCTATTTAAGTGGAAAATCGGGTCACATCTTTTATTAGCAAAACAAACATGAAAAATAAACTGTTTTGTTCTTATTATGAGGCTTCTCAATCATACAGATAAATTCCTAAATTTTGTTTGATATCTTAATGCATTGTTTTAAAATACCTCCAAGTTTGACTGTCAGTCACTTTTAGAAAATATTGTAGATTTTTACATGGTGAAGAATTTTCTACATCAGTTTATGATTTGCCAGTCTCCAATGCACAAACTTCTGAATCTCACCAAAAACTTAATTTAAAAAATAATAAGGAAGTAGTTGTCTATCAGAATGTCACCGAGTTCTATCAGAATGTCATTTATTTTAAGCGACCTCGGAAAAAATTGCCAAATTAGGTAGATATCCGATCCTTATTTAACCAACTTCAAGAGAAAACGTATGAAGAAAAAATCTATCGCAAAATGAATTTTATTTACAGTGGCTCATAAACTTTTCTTTCAGATGATAAAGCCTTAAAGTTTTCTCTTATAAATTTCTCTATTTATATCTAGATAGAGTTAGACTGTTTTTATGAAAGTGCTTATAGTTTTTTAAATTACACAACGACCTTCCTTGAAATTTATTTTACAGATTAATAACATCTCATGGACACAGGTACAGTTATCTTTTCTCCTTTTTAGAAAAGCAATCATGTTTTGAAGTGTTAAGACATTTCATCATTAATTCGCATTTTTCTTTCAATGATGTAAATAAAGATACCGTGAATTTCCTTTATCAATTTTCTTAACTATAATTAATGTTTTGTGTCCCTATCGATTTCCAAAAGCTATATAATAAGCAGGCCAGCAATTTTAAACTTTAACAGATTGTTTTTTCTTAAATATATTATACATTTTAATAATCTTGAACGGTAGATTATTTTAGGAATAGAAAATTTAAAGAGTAATAAGCGATATTGATTATGTAAGAAAAATTTAATTTAAAAACTTAAATTTTTGATTTTTTTTACGAAGCAAATTAAATAAATTAGCTTATTGGACAGCAATGAAATAATTCTGAAAAGTTATCCCAAACGATAACAAGTAAAGCAAAGGTTTGTCTTGAATTCTTTCCTAGCAATTCGATAAATAACCGAGGTCTTTATTCAGAAATAAAAATTACGTGATGAAATGTAAAAGAACAAAAAATATTAGTTTAAAACACTAGTTTTAAGTTTTAAATCTCGGCTCAATTTTCCATTCTCTTTCCTAGTTAAAATCGTTGAAACGAAACTTTGACCATAACGGTAAAAACAAGCCAATCACGTGCCGTAAAAGAAAAGTTTGTTCATTAACATTTAAGCATGCTTCACAAAGTTAAACGAATGAGTGATTAACGTGTGAAATCAAGACTACGTCTTGTCTTTCCCAACGTTACGACTGAGTGAATTTTGAGAAAAAAGGGTGAGTCTGATTCTTCTGGCAAGAGTCCTACGAAATTCAGATTTATGGTAATCCTGTAGTTTACTCTACATAGAAAACTAATGTAAGAAACCAGTGTTCAAAAATTATTGTTTGTATAAGAAAGTAAATGTTTACATGGGAGAAAGCTAAAGGTTAGTTGCCTTTTGCAAAGGACAAATTTGAATTCGTCCTTTTTTTTTTTTTTTTTTTTTTTTTTTTTTTAAAATACAAAAGTTTACATTAAGTGCAAATTCCTAACAATTCTTCGATTATGCTATGTTTAAGTTACGATTTTATAGTCAGAGAAGAATAATTCTATTCATATAAGCTGCAGGCGAATATGGTAAGAGGAACTGGGCCATATAATTTTTATATAATGCAAACTTCCCTAATCTTAGACTAATTTCTAAAAGAGCACTATGATTCGATAATTTTCTTCGATATACACTGGATTCATATACCGTCAAATCCTCAGTATTTGGTAAATTTGAAGCATAAAATAAACGCCAAAATATTTAAAACTTGAAAAAAAAATTTGCTGTTATTGAGCTAGATATGGCATCTCATTCTTGATTAAGAGCTGATCCCAAATCATTTTTATTAGAAATATGTATGGATCTAATATTTTTATCAAGAACGTCCCATAAATTCTCGATGGGGTTGAGGTAATTTTTATCAAATTATACAGTTTTCTCCCTTACCTTATCATTACATTTTTGCTATAAAATTAATTTAAAACTATGCGGCGTTATCAAGAAAGTTAATTTATATTTCTTGAAACTCTATTGCTAAGGATAGAATTATTCTTTATCCCAAATGTTTGGAGAAGTTATTCAAAATTAATTTCAACTACATATCATACCTTTCTCTCTCACTTGAATAAAATATCTGATCTATACATTTTATAAAATAGTTTTCTTTAAGATCGTTATTATTCTTAAGCAATCCAAGACTTTAAAAAAAAATGGCACTTTTAATTTTAGGTATATGGAAAACATATTACAAAGTATTCTCTCTATATTACTTTAAAAATTTCAACATGAAATATTATTTCTAAGATTTCCGGTGTTTAGTATTTAATAAATTAAAAATTAAAAAAAAAATTGTAATATCAGCTCAAGTTTGCAATTAAGCAATGAACTCTTTTCAACAGCCTTCAGAATTCTTTTTCGTTCAGCAGAAATTCCATCAATGACGTGCGGAAATGCCTTTAGTAAGAACGGAAATACTTTAGAATAGCAGAATATAACAACGTAGTTCATAACCTAAGATATTCAGCAAACATAAAAATTCTGCATCTTTAAACAAAAATTAGGTTTTAAATTATTCGAATATTTAGAAATTTTATTATTCAGATGTTTGAGAGAAAGGAACATAGCGCTGAATAAATGAATTAAAAATTTATTTTATAAAACAATTTTAAAACAGAACGCCGAAACATAATATTAAGTAGATCTAAATTTAACAACATAATATTTAATATGGATGATTGGGAAATTAAATATTAATCATGAATTTTGAGAAGCTTAATAAACATGAAAACAAAATGTTTATCTTAATTAAAAATAGAATTAATTAGAGCAGCTAAAATTCTAACATAAATCGAATTATTTAGTGTTATCGAATTAAAAGCGATACTTAAAAGTAAATCGATTAGTATCTATGAATCGTTGTTAAATTTGTCGCCAAAACATTGTTTGAAGAAATACTCCAAATTACAGTAAATATAACTGTAAAATTCTTAAAATATAAAAATGTTATGATTTATTAAAATAAGCAATAATTTTTCATATTTATAATAGACGACATATTTACGAAAATTAATGAGGATTGGCGCTTGATTTAACTATACAAGATAACGGTAATAGTTAATTCGAATAATTTATAAATGAACTTGTTTTATAATAATTAATTATTACGTTCTCTTATTATAATATGTAGACGTCTATACTAAATTTTTGACCGATTAATCCAATTTCAAATTCGAGAACAAAAATTGTACAAATAGCCTTAGGATTTAAAGCATATTGACAAATATACAATTTTCCAAAATGTAAAATTAAATAGAATGTAATTTTCTTAAAAAACTGCAAGTTCAAGTTGCTTCAGTGTATTTATAAAAATTTTTAATAATTCAAATATTTTAAATGCTTAAACATAAAATTATAAGAGTAATCGCTTTGTTACTTTTTAGAACAGTTTTTCATGACAATATTTCATAAAGTTCTAAAAATAAAATAAATAACGAAAATAGCTAATAAGAAAAGAACTTACTTTTTAAACATGCGCTCATATTCTTTAATTTCTTTCATAGAAAATTCTTTAAATTCGGTGTAAGGATTAAAATATTTCTTTTTTATCGGAAGTTGGGACAGATCACCATTCATTTCATTATTCAAAATTTGTCGCTGAGTTAAAATTGCTGTCAGTTCCGAATCTGCCATTTTAATTTCAAGTGTTGGAAGTCAGCAGGGAAAAAAAGAATCTTCTTAGAACACGTGCTTTAGAGTATAATATCACAGCGTAATTCCGTTCCCGAACTTCTTCAGCAAAAAAAGAGCATAAAACTACTAGCGAAGTATTGTTTCGCCTTTACGAACGACCGACCTGTTTAAATAACCTAGTAGAAAACAAGTCTGCGTTATCGACTGTTTGTTAGCCAATCGGCGACATTCAGACTCTTTCGGAAAGTGAAAATTTTCCCTAGACTTATTCCTTCTCAGAGTGATAATATTCCCTCCGAGGGAAATTTAAATCCTTACTTCCGGAAATATGAGCAACGCTTTAATGACTTGTTCATCTATTACTCAATGTATTATTTGTTTTTTGACTTTTTAATTTACAACAAGTCTTCTCAGCTATTAATAGCTCGGTAAACATATTTTTTCTATGATGTATAAATAATTTTAAGAATATAATCGGACTAATAAGCTATTTAAAAAAATCAAAAGCAAGACTAATAACCTGCATAAAAAATCTAAAAAATAAAATTTATTAGAATCTTAAGATATATTTTTATAAATAAAGAAATATTTTACTTTAAATATTTTATCACAAAAAATTTAAGAAGGTATAACGGAGATTAATATTTTCTAAAAATATTTTACGTTAATTTTTTGATTTTTAAGTTTTATTTTTATAACGTCTGGATTTATTTTATTGGATATTTTAATCCTTAAAAGGGAAATTTTACGCTCAGTAATTCATCGAACAATGGGAATCTTAAGCGATATTCTTCTTTTTTTAAGAACTTTATGAAAAAATATTTATTCTGGATATTGATAAAGAATCGTTTACATTTTTTCAGTGCATTAAAAAATGCTTCTATTAAAAATTATAAATTATTACAAAATTTGTTTTTTGTATGTTTATTTTCATAAATTCATTATTTTTGAATTATTTGCTAATTTATTAGTAATTAATTCCTTATTTACATATTACATTTTGGATTAGGGGTGAAGTATGACAAAATTTACAAATTGAACAAAAATTAATGTATTAGAATTTCGAACTTGAGAAATATTCTTCGAAAAGGATGACTGATACCATAAAATCCAAAAATAAAAACAACTGCGATTAAATCTATTAACTAGTCATCATGAAGGTGTATTTGGCTATAAATATTCCAAATAAATAATTTTGCATTAATTGTAAATACAAAAAACTCTAGTAAAAATTAAAATTCTTTTTGACAAAATATAGTTTAAATCACAGTATTTAACTATCCAGAATTAATAAGATTTATTTATAAATTGCAGCTTTGTTGTTCTATAAGATTTTTCATTCATAAATTACATCCCTTTAGTATTACCATAAGATTCTATGTTCTAAAACTTACTAATAAATAGAATAATAATAATTTTCTTATAGTAATATCGCATTATAGTGACACAGTGATTATTGGCGATTATTTTGGATGAAATCCTCAGAAATATTAAGGGATTATCTTAGACATAAACGGATGACTGCGGTAACATGTCACATCATCGGGATTTGAACTCAGAAACCCCAAATAGGAAATCAGAAGTTAATCGCTGACTGAAATCGATGATTAAAATATGACAATAAAGTCAGAAAACCGGCGGAGTACATCGTGAACTTCAAAGGCATAACTTAAAATATATTTTTGCATATGGAATTCAAATAATATATTCTGTAAATTCAGGGTTATATAATAAAAACTATAATGCTACTTTAAAAGTAGTGGCTTCATAAAAATAACTTATTTTGTTTTATAGAATTCATCGCCCATTTTGACATTTGAGTTTGCAATCTGTTCTTCAAACTTCTATGCTACGCTGGAGAAAGGATATTAGATACTATAAAAAAGAAGAGCTTATAAACTCTTTTTAGATTATTTTACATTAACCAGAGAATGGCAATAGCCTTGACACCGTACGAGTAATGTGGATAGCCTAACAGCGTATGGTTATAATAAAGACTTTTAATATCCCGTGTTGCAAGAGAGAAAACTCCGAAAACTTTCAACACACTCTAACCGATATTCACGCAGAAGAGCAATATTTATCTCCCGTTGTTCAATAATAACTGAGATCGAACTCGAAACCTTTCTTTCTGAAAAGACCTATTTCACCATTAAGTCATCATGAGCTTTGTAACAATAGTTTTGACTCCACGTAGGAGACAACTTAACAGTTTAAAACTGATATTAAATATTTTAAAATATTCACCTTGAAATTCACCTTCTTGGAGGTCTTTTTATAGATAATGGACCATATTTACATGTAGCAAGTGAGAAGCACAGAAAAACTACGAGCGCTCATTCCGACAGATCTTCAATAGAAGCTGGGATCGAATCCAGTACCTTTCTCTCTGAAGAGCGATTTAATACCACTAGCTCATAGGAAAGTCTCCTGGGTAAACTTTCTTCTATTTTCGAACATGAGAACGATAGCTTTTCTCACGATACAACCACCTGCTTACCAAACGTAAAATAAAAACAAATAAATTATTACTAATTATTTGCCGCGATATATCAATAAAAAAAAAATCTTTATCGTGAAATATTAAATGCGAAAGAAATTCCTGTTTTTGTAATTTCCGCCGAAAAAAAGGTCAGTTGCTTTATCAACGGAGCAATCTTCGTAACTTGAATCTGTTGTTTCTCAAGTGTGAAAAACTTCTTTCATTATTACTTGCTTTTTGTGCCATGTAAATAAAAGGACCCAGCCAAGGTGACGGAATTCCCAGTCTTACAGACAACATTCAATAGAAACAGTGCTATTCTTGCTATTTTGTGCGGAGTATACAGCAGAAACAAAACCTACACACTGCCATACAGCTCTCAAAACTTTTGTATTTACATCCCACTTGAACAACACTTTGCATGGAATTTGTGCCGATCATTGAATTTCATTCCCAAATGCTTATCTCTGCTGACCGAGAAGCTTAATAATTATTCATTTTGAACAATCAATCGATGAAGTCACCACCTCTGATTACTTTTTTATTTCCACGCCAGTGATCACTGGCCACTAGAATTTTTAACATATATGCCCCTAGGTGGATTTAGGTATAGAACCCGCTACCTCTATCTCACGAGAAAGATGCCTTTTCCCATCAGACCAAAATTATTCTTTTTTGTGGCTGGGTAAGTTTCCTGTAGTAATCAGAAGATAGCGGTTTCAATACTGAAGTGATTAAATACCAATGCAAAACTTCTCACTTAAAGTTGTATTATGAGTAAGTAAGTATTTAGTACGCAGCTCTATAGAGATGCCCACAAACAGGTGTCATATTTGGAATGGAGAACATTACTCAAGTGTCGTATTCGTTACTTGTGATTGAATAGAACTATAAGATTTCTAATATTTGTTAAGAATTGTAATGATTTGTAGGTTTTATCAACACGAATCAACATAAATAGGCAGCCTAAAACGTAAGACACGACCGAAATAAAGTTTATTTCGACAGATAAAAGAGTTTAGAAAGACGTTGTTTAGCGTCCTCAAGGTAGCAGGCTCGATTCTGTTGATACGAAGAAGATAATCGAAGATAATAAAATGACACAGGCGTAAGTTTGAGTCCTTAATATGATGATGACTCTTGAAAAAAAGTTCCTCTTCATCGTTTGTTCATAGCTCAGTCTAGCGCTATCTATTATCTGAAAATGCGCAATTCATAATATTTAAATAGGTTTACAAAAATTTAGAAGAGAAAGACGTTGCTTTTGTCTCTGGAAGGTAACATGTTCAATACCTAACTCATTTGAAAACCATAGTGTTGAGAGAACTGTTAAGAATTTCGTAATTTTCTTCCACTGGAGTAGAGAGCTGAACAGCGGCAGGTGGGTACAGCGCTTTCTAACACCCGCATCTGATGGGGTGAGTGCTTAGGAATTTTCCAGAGTTCCTTCCTTGCATGCTGTGAATACCTCCGACTATTTGTGTAAAGTCCTTTCAGAATGCTATAATATGCAATGGATGTTGGAAAAAAAAGTCTTTCAACAACCTTCAGCCGCTAGGCTTTCTAATTACTCATCAGGGTTGAAATTTCTACATCACTACAATTGAGAAATATTACTGAAGTTGATCGTGCATTGCTCTCTCAATACGATGCATTCAGGGGTGCAGGTATTGATCTCTCTACTTTTCTGCATTGATTACACTTTTCCTCATAAAGTTATGTCAAATTAGTTTTGTATTTACTTTTTGCGTATTACATTGAGAGGTAGCCCGTTTTGGAAAGGAGATGGTCTCATGACCAATAGGTAGTAGGTTCGATACTTGACCTTTCTAAATACCATTTGGCTGAGAAAACTCTCTCTCATTATCTTCACCTCATTACTCATCTAATTATCATTTGGTAGAGAAGCTCTATCGGATCCAATGCCCTTTCACTGATAAAAATTGCGTGGAGAAGAGGATACCAGCTCAGATATCGACCTCGTCATCTGAATATGACTAAAAGACGAATATGTTGAGTATGCTGTATGGCTTCAGTAAGCAGAAATAGACAGTTGAAAATATATCTCAATGACCTTCATTAACCTTGATCCAAAAATATGTTTGAATTTAAATGCGGTAAAAAGACTTACGATTTAAGTTCCATGGGTAAAATTCTGATTAATATTAAAGAAGAAGATTTGATGTTTTTATGAAAAATAAATTTACATATTATTAATGAATTTGTTACATTCAAAATTTACTTTGTTTAAGTACTTAATGAAAAGTGGATATCAATTTTTTTTATAGATATTAGCAAGAATATCTCGAATTCTATTCGCAATTGATCGTTGAAATAATTTTAACAATCAAGCTTTATGCTACTGCATCTCAGCTAAGAGGAAAATTATTATCTTAGCCAGTCCATTTATGCATATAGTGAATGGGTGGATGATAAACGAAAGTTCGGACAATACCAATGAATTAAAATCCATTTCGAACCAATGCAAACATTCAGTTTTGAAGTAAGAGTTGAACTCACAGATCATTAAAGCAAATAAATGATCTTTTAATCACCACCTTGAAAAATTAAAAATAAATATAAATTACAGAAGAAGCAAACAATAATTTAAACTGAAACTTACGTTCCTAAAATTTTGTTGCAGAAATAATTTGATTGTAAGTCGTGTTCTCAGTTTCGAATAAAAAGAAAAAAAAAAATAATTCATACTTTCAAATTTTTTCTGATATTAAAAAAATTAATGGGTTCAAAATAGTGAAATTTTACTGCTACGACAGTTTTTAGGAAAAAGTCATATTTTTTCCCGTTTATTGCAGTTTTAATGTCAATCCATTCATTATAAAAAATATTTGTCGGAACAATTTTAAACATATACGATCAATTTTGAAATGATAAAATATTTTTTTATCTATAACTTTTTCATCGAAATATTCTGAAAACAAATTATACTGACAAATTCTTCTATCAATCATATATCTCAGAAAAAGAATAGCAATATATTCCTTTATATATTAACTCCAATGCATTGCAAAATGGTCTGGGTGAGTGCGCCAAATTATATAAGTCATGAAGCATTGAAACGAAGGCATTAGAAAAAAATACCCTTCAGCAAATTTATAAAAATAATAAAAGACAACTTAGTTTTTTTTTTTTTTTTTTTTCCTTCACAAAAATTTTCCACATTCAGGGAAAATAAAAAATTTAATGTATTCCACCAGAACAAATTGCCACTGAAGATAAGATTATAGTCACCCTAAAAAAGCTGCAAATGATTAATAAATTAAAAAATGCAAATGAACAGAAAATTAATTAGTATATATGTTTAATAAACTCTTTTTTCATAATAAACTTGTTTTTACGAAGTATTCTTTAATAAATTCTGTTCTTTAAATTCAACCTTATGGAATTATTAATATGGAAATAAATGTTAATTTCACTTTAATATTTAATTTTTTAAAAAAAATAATAATGGTATTTCTTCATTCAAACAAACACAACAGTTACAAAGAGTATTTAAGTAATGAAAACTTTTCTTTTTTTTTAATTTTGTCAGATGTTCTATTTTATCTAATTTAATTTTCTATTTATATATCCTAAGTTTTTTTTAGATTTTATCTATTTTACAAATCTTATTTGATTTTCTTTAAAAATTTTCTGTATTCTCTTAAATTACAATCATTTCATCAATAAATTATTCATTACAGCATTTTTCCAAACAGTTAAGTTTGATTAAAATTTTAATGTCTAAAATTCGTATGCATATAATCTGTAACTAAATATAATGCTAGAGTAATCTGAAATCAAATATATTCGAATATTTAAAGGCTGAATATGTCAGAAGTTATTCGTTCCGCACCA
Source organism: Latrodectus elegans (assembly GCA_030067965.1). Lineage (NCBI taxonomy): Eukaryota > Metazoa > Arthropoda > Arachnida > Araneae > Theridiidae > Latrodectus > Latrodectus elegans. Next base: position 24,977,501 of record CM057818.1, read on the forward strand.
TTTTCAGGCCATTCTAAATTCCATCCGAATTTTCAATCGATAAAAATTGTATAATAGAACTAATAAAAATTTATAAAATAATATATTATTAAATCTAACAAATTAATTTACAATTAAATAGAATGGATTAAAATAATGTTCTATATTTAATGTATATAATATTATTTTAAGCTATAGAGCTATTTATATAAATATATTTATATCTCAACCGATATTGTATTTATCGACATTTTCAATCGATTTTGTAAATATCGGAATTTCACTGTGTTCTATTCTGACGCATTCTTCTTTACATGATGCATGTCTCCGCAAACATTCGTGTTTGCTATTGTTTCTGCTACTTCAGCGGTCAGACAATTGGAATTTTCTTTTATCTTTTCTATCGGAATTTTCTTTATATTGCCTGCGTAAAGGAACTCAGAATTGAGTACGAAATGCTTTTGTGAAGAGACTTGACTGACGTATGCGCGAACAGTTAGAACAAGATTAATACTCCCAGGAATAACCTATTGTGATATAAAATTATAGAATTTATTTATAATAATAAACTTTTAAAAATGTTTTTATTATTAATTTATAATAATAAAACATTACATTATGTACTTAAAATAAATATATGTATATGCATATATGCTGAATAATTTTAAATGTTTGCAAGTATATTTGCGATAAATAGAGAGTGTATAAAATGTATGCCATATTTCGATATTTAATTTATAAAATAATATAGATAGATTTAAATTAACAAAAAAAATATCACTGGTTACATATGTATTAAAATTTTTTTACGCCTCATACCATTGGGTTGAAATCTTTTTTCAGAATCATATTTTTTAAATTAAAATTACATAGGTATGTCGAATAAAACTTGATATTACACTTAATGAAGACAATATTTATCAAAAATAAATTGTAAGATATTTAAAAACTTAAATCACGGCAATGCAAATCAAATACTGGTGTGGACATCATGACCTTGTATCTCCTTGGAAAGTAGGAGTTGTTTGTTATGCCAATTTATTTAATCATGATTTCTCAACTTCTAGGTGACATTTAAATTCACTCTAATAAAATTTCATGACTGTACATGATTTTTCACATGAAAATACAGAGCCGGATAACTAATCGCATAAGAGAATAACAAGTGGCGAATCGATTTCTCGACAGTTACTTGGAGAAGTTTCTATGTTTACAGTTGCAATCTTAGCCTCAGTTATTTCTAGAGCAGAAAATTTTTATCAAAATCATTTTCATAGTTAAATGCTTTTTGAAAAAGTATATTATTATGTTCAATTAAAATTTGAAAACTGTTAATTTTTGGAAGAATTCTTGACATTCCCTGCAAGAGTTCCTTATGTCACGTTAATTAGTTCTTGGTTATTGACATGATCAAAATGAGAGTCCGTATCAAAAACGGGTAGAGTTTACTTGTTATATAATACTAAGTGAATGCCGTTCCTGTTCCTTTGTTGTATTACTGTTGTTACACAGTTAAACTTATAAAGGAACTGAGTACAATACGCATAAAAAATGTAATAAATAAAAATAAAATAAAAAAATCTTTTTTGCAAAAGAAATTTATATAAATATTTATAACTATTTATTATTATATAATTGTGACACATTTATAATTCACATATGCTAATATTTTAGATAAATATTTTTTATAATATATAAAATAAGATTTTTTATAAAATATAAAAATAATTTTATAAAAACCGTATTTCCTTGTAAAAATAAAAAATAAATAATTATTTTTAGAAAAATTTCTATTTTACATAAACAACAATATTAAAAAAATAGTCCTCAGTAACTTTTTATATATTTAACTTCTTAAAAATAAAATATATATCTAATAAAAAATATTAATAAATATAATTTTATAAATTAGCTTATATTATAAAAAGGACAATTTAAATATCTAGTTTATTTAAATATTTCATAAATATAATATACGACGCTTTCCTTAGTTAGTTAATTTTTTTAAAACTACTAAAGAAATACAATTACAGCATAATACAATATTAATAATAAAAGCATTTATATAAAACAAGATTTCTATTCTTGATTTATAATTTCTTGTGAACAAAACCTATACTTCTTTTTAGCTAATTTTTTAATTTTCATTTTATCCAAGTAACATTCTTGAAGTTAGAATTTCCAAGCTCTTTTCCCCATTTCCATTCCACGCCACAGGTGTTCGCACCCAACAAAAGCGATCACGTGATCCATACGTTTCGATATCGTGAGATATTCGTTCACTTGATTTAGAATGTTCTTCGTGTCGAATGAAGAATCTCTCTAAATTTATGTCGGCCATGTCGTTTAGATGGCGATTATACGCATTTATCCGTTTGAAACCATTTTTATCCCTTGCTCTGGGAATAAAAACCGAATAAAAGAATAAGAGCACCTGATTTCGTTATCTATAACACTATAACAAAATATTTTAACTTAGAAGATATATTTATGATAGCAATTTTAAAAATTAAATTATAAAGTTCTTAAATTTAAAAAAAAAGAAAAGACAAATGTACTATTGAATTCAATGAAGAAAAGTCTTGTAATCTAAAACAAAGTTAAAAAATTAGCAATTAGATTTTATGTATGTATACATTTGTCCTTTAAAATTTATATGGCCGAGCCTATTAAAAGTGAATCAAATTTTTTTCCATCTTCATATACAATCTCTATAATCTTCCCAATTTTTTCTTCAAACAAGTAGAGCATTAATCATGCTCCGCAATGGAAGAAAACCGGAAATTTCTCAAGCACGTGACTCGATAAATATGTAAGTACAAATTCTAGGTCTCTATGCCTTGGTCAAAAGTGGCTAGAATCGAGCCCATGCCTTTGTAGAGTGTGTTCTTATATCACTATGCCTCTGAGGGCGGGATATCATTAGATTGTTATGTGTCACTTTATTGTTCTGTAGGGATTCTATCAGTATTCATATTCTCTCAAAAAACTTCAGGAGCTGATTCTTGAAATATTAATAATCTATATAAGGCTACCCTTCTATTTTTTAGGGTAAATTTCTAAAAAAAATTTTTTTTATCTTTTGACTTTTGACATCCATTGCGTTGTGGACTACCTAATGGGTGAAAGCAACTTAATATCAACCGCCGTTTCAAAAGGATTTCGCTCAATGCAGCGAACAAGTTTTCAGTTTCTCCAATACGACGCCGATCGGAAATGCTTTGTAGAGAAATAAAAGAAGTCTTGACTTTCATATTTAATAACTTCATAATTAAAGAAAAAATTCTGATTATCATTGGATTTTTTTCAACAATAAAGTAGTTGTATCTTTCGTTACAGTTGAGATCCTGAGTACGACAATTTATTACGATTCTCCTTAGTTTAAAATTATCCATGACGTCATATAACGTTTCATTCACGTCACATCGTACTGAAACGGCGTTATAAATTCGACTTGTTGATGAATTTGCTGCCTGCCTTCAAATCACATTCTTCAATCGGCATCAAACAAGGCGAAATTCCCCATCGAAAGTCTGTGAATAGTGACAAAGTTCATTTTGTCAATAAAATGATTTTTTTTTATATAAGGACCAAAGGATAGGTTTGAGAAGCTGTTTCTATTGATTCAAGCCATTAATAGATAGACAATAAAACAGTAGAAAAAGCAAAATGAAAGAGACATAGAGACATGGTAAAACACCCACTTTATGGTTAGTTTAAACAGGCAAGGATGATTTAAATTTAAAAAATTTCATTACTTAATAGAATTTTAGATTAATAATTGCAATATTTGTAAACAAGGCACAGATGCCGTATAATCCAGGATGTCAAATTCTGAATTTTTTTGGCGATGAAGAAATGTTGCCTAGATGGCGTATAAGAGACTTGCGTGATAACGTAAATATTATGGTTTCCAATAAAAAATTTTCTACTTAATTTTTATAGGTCTACATATCCATGATATAATAAAAACCAGGTTAACTGATGCACCAAAAAAATCCGCCAAAAAAATCACCAAATTGAAAATTTGGCACACTGGATTATACGGCATCTGTGACGTAAGCAATCTCTTTTGAATTTTGAGAATATTGCCTTGTTTACGCCAACATCAAATATTTTTTTAATTAATATTGCTGAAATATTAAAAAGAAGATTTGTAAAATATAAACTCAAAAAATTCGTTTAATCTCTTAAATTTTTTTTTTCTTATTTTGCTGATCTATATTTGAGGCATCATTTTGTGTTGCAAAACATAAATATCAGTAAACGATAATATCCTTATTTTTTTCAAACGGCACTTTTCCATCAAACTTGGTACACGTTTCACCGATAACAACAGCTTGTAAAACTTGGCGAATTAATCTCCTCGTCCATTATAAAGATTAAACTGTCATTTACTTTTAATTATGAAATCGAAAACTTAATTTTTAAGCAAAATAAAACAATAAGTAATTCAATCTACTTAAAGACGCTTCTGAAAGAAATAATTTTTCATTCATAGTTAATACTTTAAAAACAATATTTTTTAGAATTGCATTGCATATTTAAATTTCAAGTTTATTATTATTTCTGGAAGTAGTTAATATATTAATAAAAAACTGTAAGAGTTTTTTTATCTTATAATTCTGCTTTCGATTATGGTGGAATTTAAAGAAATATATTTAATAATGGCGAGGTAATTAAATATCGCCCAACATTTCTGCAGAGATCAATATTTAATTTCTTCAATAAATGCTTAGAAAAATATATATAATGAGTTCACTTGTGTTTAAAAGAAAAATTGAAAAAGTAATTAATAAAAATTGCAATGCAATGAAAATAAGTTTTATTTCAACAATTTATGTTTCGTTCGCACTACTTCATATTGCACGGTAAAAAAAAAAAAAAATGTTAGCAAATAAAACAAAGATTTATTTGAAAATGCCCTTAAAATTTTGAATTTTTTTTTTTTTTTTTTTTTCCTTCTTGGCGATGTAGAATGCGAATTACGCATTACTACGTCCTTGAACTAAAAAGTTTGGAATCATTTATCGCCAAATATGTCGCGAAGTAATTTTTAAGCCTAAAGAAAGTAATTTACATGTGTTCTTAAACATAAAAATAATGTAAACTTGTTTAAAATTTAATAAAAAATTATGCTCATGTAATTCTAGCTTGACTTACAAGAACATCAGTTGGAACATACTAACTTATTTGGCTATGAATGGAATAAATTTTTTTTTAAATGTAGAAATGTTTTTTTTTTTTTTTTTTTTTTTTTCAATAAAAGAACAGGCGATTAAAATATTTCTTTTTCCTGCCTGACTGTTATGCAAGTTCGTTGGATTTTTGGAAATGTTTATTATTCAGTCAAGCAATAGCAATCGTTTGTTGCAATGAAAATGATTCGCCAGCTTATACCCAATAAATTTTCTTATTAATTTCTCATATAGTGTATTTAAATAAAAAAAACATAAATTTTTTAAAAAAATTATGTTTACATGATTGCACTTTATTTTGTGTTACTTGTTTAATTTCTGTCAAATTAAAATTTTTTTACCTTTTCAATTTCCACGAATTTTCATTTTCCAACGATGGACGAGTAGGAATTTTTTTATTGTTTACAAATGCCGAAGATTAGTGCCTAAGCCATTAGTTCACGGGCTCTCCAATACGTTTCAACAATGCCCTCATACTGAGAAAGAACCACACCATTATTTAAATGTTCAGAAGTCATTGGTTGACCAGAGTTACACAAAACACAGTCCGGGGAATCCACCACTCCAATCCTATAGAGATGGTCCCGCAAACAATCATGTCCAGTTAGACCTCTAAAAAGGGCCACCGCAGTCTTTCTTGGAAAAACGGGAACAGCTCTTTCCTCCCCCAAAATCTTCCATCTCTTATACGTCGCACGTTGAACCATATCTTGTTTAAAAGTCTTTTTGAGAGTCAGGTTAACAAACAATTTAATTGAATGAAATGAAAGAGGGCGATTCATGCATTGATCTATCAAGGCTCCCTTTTTAGCCAGTGAATCAGCCTTTTCCTTGCCCAAAATACCACAATGGGCAGGGATCCACTGAAGAGAAATTCTGTATGCCAGAGCCTTAAGCAAAGGTCTACATTCTAAAATTTTTTGGGAACTATTTTGATTATTCAAAAGAGTTTGAAGCGCACTCTTAAAATCTGACAAAATGACTGCTCTTTTTAAGAAGTGACTGCGAGTCGATACCTGTTGGATAGCCACTGTAATAGCTTCAATTTCACCATCAAAGGCTGTGAAAAGAGGACTCATCGGTAAATAAAAACTGAAAAGCTCACAATGGATACCTGCTCCTGCATCATGTGTTCTTTCTAACACAGAACAATCAGTGAAAACATGCAACCACTCATTTTCAGGATAGCGAATCTCAATAGTCTCTATTGCGAAAAATCTTAGTTGTAAATCACTCATTTCTTTTTTAACAACTTTTTGAACAAGATCAAGATTTATATTCAAATTCAGATAATCTATAGGACAAGTAGGAGGAAGTAAAATTAAATAGTCTCTACTCAAATTTAAAGCATCGGATTCTCTCTGGGCAGCTTGGATGAAGCCAATTTGAGTCTTAAGATTTCTAGGGATCTCATTGTTATAGTTCCTCCAGAAAGAGTTGCCCGGTAAACGCACAAGTTTTTGGTACAACAGGATCGCCTTTTTTTTAATAAAATGATGAACAGGTTCCAAGTTGGTTAAGAGTTGCATTGCAAGAACAGAGGTAGTTTTTACAGCTCCAGTAACAATTCGCAATGCTTGTGTGTGTGTGAGTGTTTCTGGAAAACCTCAAGTATATTAACTACTTTCTCTGCGGCTGTGATGAGAATATCACAACAATAGAAAATAATTGGACGGATATATCATTTGTAAATAGTTAACAATGTCTCTCTGTTACAGCCCCATCTCGAGCCAGCCAAACGTTTCAAGACAGAAAGTCTTCTAACGGCTTTATTTTTCAGATTTTCTGCATGATTTCTCCAATTTAAACGAGGATCAAGAGTGCAAGCTAAGTATTTAATAGATTGAATATTTACACCTTTATATGTCAAACTCGGGGTATAAGAGGCTGTCTATTCAGAGAGAAGAACTGACAAGTGGTTTTACCCCGATTCACCATCATACCATTTTTTAGGCACCAGCTCTCCAGTTCTATCAGGGCGCTATTGAGGCTCTGATTCAACCAAGTAGGAATTTTCATCGTACAAGTATTGAGAGTTATTTTTTTTATTTATTATTTAAAAATAATCAGAAGAAACTAAAGATTTGAATAGCTGCAAAACTTCAGATTTGAGCTATTTGTTATTCATTGCTATCCTTCCTTTAAAAACCGAAATAAACTTTTGTTTCTGGATGGAGATTCTGAAAACTAGAATGGAAGTTTTTGCCCAGTCCTGATCTTAGGAGTACCGGAAACACTAACAATCCTAAGTATATTTTCTGGGAAAAGCACAAACTTAGTTTGTAAGTAAATATGTCTAATAAAATGTTAGCTATATTTATCATTTTTAGATTGTATTCATTCTTTTCAATTTTTTTTTATTTAATATTGTAACACAAAAAAAGTAAATAAAAAATCTTACTTAAAATTTATAATTTAAAATATAAATAAGTGCGAATGATTTAAATGTAATTCATATGAGCAATATATTCATATGTTATACATACAAGTGGCATGTTTGGAAGATATTCGTTCCTATATTTTTCTCTTTATATTTGTAGTTTTCCCTTGGATATTGAAGAAGCCAATTTGAGTCTTAAGATTTCTAGGGATCTCATTGTTATAGTTCCTCCCGAAAGAGTTGCCAGGTAAACGATTTAGATTTCTGTAATTTTATAGTTCATAGATCCACTTATAGTATATTTTTCGAGAAATTAATTATATGACTAAGATACACACAATTACAAAATTTACTTTCACTGAAAGAAACCAAATACAATTATTCAGAAGCCATATTTAATTTTAGTGCTGCCATCTATCGGCATAATTTTGTTAAAAGATTCTTGTCATGACGATTGTTTCCGTGATTATTTTTCGAAATATTTATATTCCAATATGGAGGAATAACGAATTGCAACAGTTTGATATAAGTGAAATATTTTTACCTTCAAATGCCTTTTCATGCTAAATTACAGTCCAGTAATGAAATAAACGGCCAAATGGATGTCCTCTTTTCTACACCTTATCAGCAGAGATCATGACAATGGCTCCCTCTCACTTTCAAAATTGTGGCCTCTCTTTTGTCAAAGAAGGATAAATGGTATCAGTTCCTCCAACAATTGAGCTTCACAACTATTGGAAATTAATTCTGTAAGTTAAGAAAACTATTACAAATATGGAAAACTAAAGAAATAAAAAAAACTTACTTATATTATTTATTTATAGTGCTTATCACAAAACTAATAATTATTAATTGAATTTTAACAAGTAAATGTTAAGAGTTTTTAAATATTTCATTAATTAACACATATTTATTTTGATAAGGGTGAAAAATTTCTAGTCCCACCCGTACTTTTACTTAAGATCATGTATTTCAATTTCTCCTATTTTCAGTTTCATTGAAGAAATTAATCAGTTGAAATAAATTAATTCATAAACAGTTAGAAAAACACAATTTTTTAACAATTATCTAATAATGAAGCGCGATTAAAATTAAAATATTATATTTTGAGAAATTATTTAAAAATGAATTTAATCCAGAGACAATAAAAAAATATAGTTTTAGCACTAATATTAGAAATATAGAAATATATATATATATATATATATATATATATATATATATATATATATATATATATATATATATATAAATATATATATATATATATATATATATATAAAGACGATACATCTCTCACATCATTGGAATGTAAAAGGAAAAAAAAATGTGTGTACTTTTCAGTAATTCATGATCAATTTTTCGTAATAATTTATTAAATTTTTCTCAGCAGCATCTTAAACAGGTTTATTATATTTAAGCATAAAATAATTATAAATGATAACATTTTTCAAACTAAACATATGAAATTCAACAAGAATTTTATAAACATTATTAAATGCCTTAAAATAATTTCTGTGCACAATTCATTCTTTTATAAATTATTAAAGAAGAAAATAAACGTTTTATATTAAAAGCATATGTATAAAAGCATTAAATCCTTAGGAATGACTTTTGAAACTTTTTAAAAATGTAAATTCAAAATTTTCTGTATTTATTTTCGGTAAATAATCAAGAAAAGAGGTTTGTTAATCTTTCTGATATTTATCAGCTTATTTTTATGTTTAGGATTTTTTTTAATGAAATTGCCCACAAAAATTGTCTTTTACATTTTTTCCTTACTTTATTTTTAAATTTTACATAACTTTTAAAATGATAATTCTTCTTCGTTTATAGAATCATATTTCTATATAAAATCATATTGCTATATAAATAAAAACTCAATTAAATTAAAATTGTAATTATATTTAAAAGTTAGACTTTTTAGTTATATTTTACATTATTAGATAGCAGCACTAATTTTCTGCATTAACTTTATTAAAAATTTAATTTTTTTTTTACATCTTTCTCATTTAGCCTCAAGATGGCAGCACGAAACATTAATATATGATATGGTTTTTTCAGATGTCTATTCAATTAACTTGACCTTTTAACTACAAGAGAATTCCATTATAATATTGGAAATTTTTCTGAATATTGAAACCAATCAAGAAAGCAAGATCCATAGGTTTTGGAGTACTTTCATTTCATATTAATTACCAATAAAATAACTTTTATTTACCCTGAATTCTGATTTGTAACTTGAAGACAATTTCTAAGTAGATAGATAATGGTCCTAAATATAGACACATCCTTCGATATTTCCCATTTTAATAAATAAATTAAAGTCTTAAATATTTTTAACTATACCAATTATGTATAAATACAATGAATCAAAACCAAATATTTTACGTTTAATACATAGTTATTTTATTATATATGAAAGGAATATTGCGTTTTCATACTGATACTTTATTAAAATCCTAGAAATTAATCTTTTTATTTCAAAGTATATATATATACACAAGTAAAATCTGAATAGTTATTAAAATTAATTGTTTCAAAATTTCTGAAAAAAAGTACATTTATTTTGCACTGTCCATGTAAAACTCTCATACTGTAATCTTTTCCTTTTACTTTGACAATTATTTGGCATAACGTGGATATAAACTATTTATTATTGTTCACCAAACAGTGATTTTTCAGTCCATTCTTTTTAAAAATGGGTGTCTTCGTTTCCTATATTTTTCTTAGATGTTATTAAAAAAAAATTGAGTGTTGCAATTTCTGGCATTTTGAGGGGGGAAAAAACTGCATTGGCATATGCAGAGCGTTAGAAAAAAATAAATCAAACTATCTGACACAGTACAGAAACACGTTTATCACTGTAAACGCCGCATTCAATGCCAGGTACCATAGCCGTAAACCTCACAGTCGATAAATCTTGATTCTTGTTTCATAATATGTAACGTATCAGTTTAAAGAAATCATGAAAAATGATCATATGGTCCATAAAGCTTCTATAAGTAATATATCATAATAATAATTCAAGCCAGAAATGTTGAAAATATATGCCTGTCCACGATAATAATTGCAGTCGATCTCTAAAAGAAGTTAGTATGCGTAAACATTCATGCTGTATCATGTAAATAAATGTAACGTAACTGTGAAATATTAATTTATATGAGAAAAAATATTTTGTTTTTGTTAATCAAAAAAATTAAATAGAAATTTACGTCAAGTTAATCCCCCAATATACTCCGGAGAAAAAAGTCTTAGTAAATTCTGGTCTAACTTAGAATCTAAGCATGTTTGCTCAGTACATGCATTTTCTTACTGTACAATCTATTTATCTTGGGATATGAGTTCAATATCCTTCTTCCAGATATTATTCGCAGTTGGCAACCTAATGGCCTAAAGCTGTGTGCATGCATTTCAATGTCCACCGCATAAATTGCTTTTCAGAAGGTATTTCCTCACTCATCTCGAAAGGTATGAAACCCAGAAATTTATCAACCTCCATCCCCACACACGTGCAGAAAGCAGAAGCATAATTCCTATCTCACATTATTCAAAGTGACTGGAGTCGAACCCTCCATTTTTTGCTCTAAACTACCCTCGAGTCGCGGTGACCTTTTTGGATGAGGCGTCGTTCTCATTACTGAAGGTAGTGAGTTTGAACCCCGGTCAACCGAAGATCCATCGTGTGCGTTAAAGGTGGCTGGGGCACGTTGAAACTGGGCGTTGGCGCAATGTCCTCCAATACAAATGATACCTCTGGGGTGGCAGGCCTAATATTGGGGTCTTCAAAATCACATAGAGTCCATCCGACTGCTTCTATCTAATTGGTGGAGCACAACTCAAAGAAGCAGGCTGGTAAAGCAATCCTATTCCTGAGAATGCAGTGGTCCGGTTGACTAGGATGTCATTCTCATTATCGAAAGGCATTGTGAGTCCAAATACCGACTCAAGAGAAAATCCGTTGAATTCACTAATGACAGCTTGGACTCTTTAAGTAGGTAATGGTCACAATGTCCTCCAAGTGAAATAATAACGATAGTAGATCAAGTGGTGGGGTGTCTTCCGCTCAGCCAGTGGACTTTGATTTAGCTTAGTGGCTCTTTATGACGAGAACTCACATACAGAAATATCTGTAATTGTCACATTCAAGCATTCAACATAATATAAATGACCACGAATGACGAATATTCTCATCCACCTGGTATAGCCTAACTCTGAGCTAGGTACGAGGAAGTATTCTGATATTCATTCGACAAACACCTAAACGTGGGTCACGAGTCCACATTTTTCTTCATACATATATTCGAGTTTCTTCTCTTTGAGTCGTTTCAGTGGTCATTTATCATTCTCAGAAAATTCCATTCGACAAACAGCTAAAACGTGGTTACACATTTTTCTTCATACATATATTCGAGTTTCTTCTCTTTGAGTCGTTTCAGTGGTCATTTATCATTCTCAGAAAATTCCATTCGACAAACAGCTAAACGTGGGTCACGAGTACACATTTTTTCTTCATACATATATTCGAGTTTCTTCTCTTTGAGTCGTTTCAGTGGTCATTTATCATTCTCAGAAAATTCCATTCGACAACAGCTAAACGTTGGTCACGAGTACACATTTTTCTTCATGCATATATTCGAGTTTCTTCTCTTTGAGTCGTTTCAGTGGTCATTTATCATTCTCAGAAAATTCCATTCGACAACAGCTAAACGTTGGTCACGAGTACACATTTTTCTTCATGCATATATTCGAGTTTCTTCTCTTTGAGTCGTTTCAGTGGTCATTTATCATACTCAGAAAATTCCATTCGACAAACAGCTAAAACGTGGTTACACATTTTTCTTCATACATATATTCGAGTTTCTTCTCTTTGAGTCGTTTCAGTGGTCATTTATCATTCTCAGAAAATTCCATTCGACAAACAGCTAAACGTTGGTCACGAGTACACATTTTTCTTCATACATATATTCGAGTTTCTTCTCTTTGAGTCGTTTCAGTGGTCATTTATCATTCTCAGAAAATTCCATTCGACAAACAGCTAAAACGTGGTTACACATTTTTCTTCATACATATATTCGAGTTTCTTCTCTTTGAGTCGTTTCAGTGGTCATTTATCATTCTCAGAAAATTCCATTCGACAAACAGCTAAACGTTGGTCACGAGTACACATTTTTCTTCATGCATATATTCGAGTTTCTTCTCTTTGAGTCGTTTCAGTGCTCGTTTATCATTCTCAGAAAATTCCATTCGACAAGCAGCTAAACGTTGGTCACGAGTACACATTTTTTTCTTCATACATATATTTGAGTTTCTTCTCTTTGAGTCGTTTCAGTAGTTATTTATCATTCTCAGAAAATTCCATTCGACAACAGCTAAACGTGGGTCACGAGTACACATTTTTCTTCATGCATATATTCGAGTTTCTTCTCTTTGAGTCGTTTCAGTGGTCATTTATCATTCTCAGAAAATTCCATTCGACAAACAGCTAAACGTGGGTCACGAGTACACATTTTTTCTTCATACATATATTCGAGTTTCTTCTCTTTGAGTCGTTTCAGTGGTCATTTATCATTCTCAGAAAATTCCACAGTTTGAGATTTCTGATTACTACTCACCAGGCAAATTGTTTTAAATAAAAAGCCTTGGTGTCTAAGTATGTCTTCCAACGAAACAAAATATTGGGAAAGAATCATCACACGCTGAGCAATGCATGAATGTAAAAAGCTTTCAATGTCATCAATAGAAAGAGCAACAATGAATATGGTTTTTAATGTGATTAAAAATTAGGAGAATATTCCATTTAATAAGCCGCTTACAGGGTGGGCAACCATTCACAACCCAATCATACAAGGAAAGGATAAAGACTGGATAGACAGAGAAAGTACATCCGTGCCAGAACCGGGATTCGAACCCAAGACCTCCCTATCCCTATTAATCCAGTTGACTATTTCATTGCTTTCTCTAGACATTTTTTTAAATTTAATTTTTTTGTTTAGAAACGTAAACTCTACTAATATCTAACTGTCTTTAAATTTATTTCAGGTTATTCCAATTTCTTGATTATAATTATGTATAAAAGAAAGTGATACTTTATTAATTAGATAATTTTATTTATTTTTTTCAATTGTTTTCTTCAAAATTATTCTTTGTCTTTATACTGTCTCTATTTGTGATACCAGTTTTTGAAAGTATTAGACTTTTACAGAGTAACCATTAAACAACTATATTCCTCACAGTTGCAATAGTTATGGAAATTATACACCCCTGCCGAATTGTTTTTTGGTTCATTTGAGGATTAAAGTATTTATATTGGACACTATTTTGTTTTATCTCCTATGATCTGATATAGTAATGAATTTAAATAAGCATGTATTTTTTCTTTACTTTTGATTAAAATGCCTCTTTTATTATATATAATGATTATTATTTTCCTTATATAGGTCTGAACTCAATGTTAGAAAAAATTTATGCGTAATTTTTCAGACAGCATAACTCATAGCTGGACTTTCTTTCATTATTTTCCGGTTAACTAAATGACAAAATTTGTATGTGTTACTATTAAATGTTTTTAAAAAGCGATTGTTTAAATCAGAACATCTGATTTGCTAAAAACTAGAGCAAAAATTATTTGAAAATGTATTAAATAAAAGTGTTTCCTTGTGAGATGTTATACACAAATTAAAATATTCTGTATGGCTCTTGATTAATTTAGAAAAGTAGTCAATTTAATCTATTTAATTTACCACGTTAGAGAAACTTTCTTCAAAAATAACTTTCAGAAACTTTTTTTTGAATAATTTCTACACGTAATTTGAAATACTATTATATTTTGATAATTATTTAGGAAAATACTATTATCGTTTATTATGTAATTTAACACCCTGTGAAAATTTAATAAAGTAAGCGAAATACGTCCTTATTGATGAAACTATCAGTTTAATGAGTTACTGCTGTAAAATGCCAAGGGCATAATCGCAGAAAAGCGAAAAATAAATATTGAATACAACAAATCTCAGCCATCATAATAAGTATGTGAAATATATTTTCTACAGAAATTTCGAAAATAAATCTTCTTCACTCTTCATTAGAAGGAAAGTAATTTGGCATGACACTTTAATTGAGTGTATAAAAATATTATCAGAAAAGGTAAATTTTTTAGTCTAGATTTCTAATGAATTATTTTGCTTAAAAAAACTCTTTATGTACATGCGTATTCCTTTATTATGCATTCATTATAAAACTTACACAAAATATGAATTAAATTTAGTTTATAGCTAATATTTTTGTCAATAGATGGCAGCACTAAGTTATAATGATTAAATAAAGTGTATTTTATGAAGATTTTACATGTAACCTCAGCTTTGGTAACCATGCCGGCGAACTGTTTATATTTACTGTTTGTTTTCTTGGACTCTTGAAGTTATGGAAACAAATTTGTCAGCTAATTCGGTTTTAAAAATTTGTTTATTTAAACAAAAAGTAAATGTCTTAACTAAAGCATGATCAAAAGAATACCGTTTTCTGTTATTAAAGTAACTGGAGAAGATGACAATTTTCCTGCCGCTGAATTACACAATCAACGGCCGGTTGCGAGAGGTTGGATGTCCCCAAAGTCAGTGATTTTAATATAGATAATTTTATTTATATGTATATATTTATTAAATATATTATTTACAAAAAGTAGAACACGTATTTCATATGTATAATACATATAATTTCAATGAAATATGGTATGCAAAATAGTCCATTTTCAAAAGTTACAAAAGATTTCTTAAAGGATTTTATGCCTAACTGACGTATAGCTGCTAATTCTTATGTTCTGAAATAGTGATCGCTATTTATGTTTGTCAGTTTATTATTCTGAAAAAGTTTAGCTGGATAGGGATCTTAATTGAAAATAAAGACTGTGATTTTAATTATTGCAGAGATTATAAATTATGTATTAAAAGTTACTTAAAGAATTTATTCACCTGACATCCTTTCAAAGTTTATCCTGTTCACCCTCTCTCGGTTCGAAATACTAATTAAAAATTTTGATGAAAAGACCATTAGAATATTTGCAGCATATTTTTTTATACTTGCATTTGGAACACCATGAATAATATATATTAGACAAGATGTACTTGATTACTTATATCAAATTGGAAAGTCCTAATATTATAATGTTTTGTAGGATTAAAATGTTACAAAATTTTATTCTTATAATTCATATTATAAGAATATTATTAGAATTAATAAAAGGAAAATATTGTTAAAATAAGCATATATATTTATATATATAAACATACACACATACATACATATAAATATGCATGTTTGTTTGTTTTTATTTATTTATAATGAATATATATATATATATATCATAAATTAAAAAACCTTCAGTTTAAATTTATCCTGTTTTTTATCACTATAATTAAGAATATTTTTTAGTGCGATACCTATAAAATCTTACAGAATTATTGCCTTGATTAAAACTGACATATTTCTTTCATGTAAATAATTCTAAATTTTTTTATTTTTTATTTTTTTGTTCTATCATTTCGAATTAATACATTGAAAATAGGTTCAGTAATGTGCTTGTTACTTTTTGGTTATAAATGTCTGATTATAGAATGTCTTTTTTTTTTTTTCCTAAAAATTCATTACCTTGAATTTGATAAAATTTATGTTTTACATATTTTTAAAAAGAATCTTATTCTGTTTATGTGAAATTATTTTGTACAACCTAGTAAAAACACCTAGTAATAGGATCAAAAATATTTTGTATACAGAAATCATTTTAGCTTTATGACTATCAGAATCAAAGAAAAAAAAAATTAAACTGATTAAGTTGTCTCTAAATGATTCATTTATTCTCTCTCTCTCTCTCTCTGTTTTTTTTTTTTTTTTTTTAAATCATTGCCAAGTATTGAGCACTCTGGTTTTCAGTTTAGCTATGCACAAGCTAGATTTCTACTGGGTTTAGATGTTTGCAGGCAGTAGTTGGGAGTGCATTTTAATTAGTCATTATCTGTAAAAAATTATTGTTAAGCTATAAAAAAAATCTAATCTCCATTATGGCTTGTTTCATGGGATTTAATTTTTTTCTTTGTTAATAAAAATCTCTAATCAGAGCTAATTCAATTAATTTAAACTTAATTAAATTTTAAATTATATTCTGTATGAAATAAAAGCCTGTTGCTTTTAATTGTAAATTACTATGCATTATTTGAAACTCTCTAATGTTGCATCTTTTCAGGTTTTGTTCTTATCCTCAAGTAATCATATTGCGATTGGAAACAAGAGCTAGGCTGTGCAAATTCCAACTTCTTTCACACCCATTTTCGATTTGTAAGTTTTCATAAGCTTTTCTGAGGAGTATAATTTATGTTTTAATTATCAAATGAAAGGATTATCCTTTCAAGATCCTTTGTTTATTTGTTGTTATTATTAAGATTAATGAATTTTATGTTGATTCATTATTGTTTTGTGTAAATTGATGAATTACTTGATTAAAACTCTTAAATTTGCTGAATGTACTTATATATGATTTGATGCTATTTCTTTTGAAATCAATTTTTGGGAGGAATAACTTGTCACATAAATGGCATTGCTGCCATTAATAGAACATGCCAATGATTTTCATGAAATTTCTGTTACAATTCAAAGAATTTCTATTCAAACACACAATGAAACTTAAAAGTGCACAAAATTATTTTAAGAATTTTATTGAAATTGATTAAGTGTCCCTTAACATATTTCCTAGTTCTGGCTGATCCATGCTGCTTGACTTTTTCAATCATGGATCCCATTCACCATGAACTTACACGATGCAGCATGGTTGTTCATATTCGCTGATTGAATTGGTCTGTGTTAACAGATGACAAAACAAAAGGAAAAATCTATTAATAAAAGTAGGAAGAATAAAGAACTATTTTTTTCTGCATAAATTATATATTTAATAATGAGGTTTGTTGACATGTGGTCATTTATTTTTAAATTCTCATATAAATCAAATTTCTACTCCAAAGTTTGAAAATTTTCTAAAAATTTTTTTAATTGACAGGCATATATGGTATATCAAATTCTAAAATAAATTTAATTGCTATACAGTTTTAATAGCTTTTAAAATTTACAATAATTCCATCAAATTATTCAATGCATTTTTAATCATGAATTAATTTTATCAATATTTTATGCTAAAATCCTGTAAAATTAATTGGTATCAGAACCTGATTAAGAAGGGTCTACAAGGCAGTTCCCCAAATCGAGTAAAATGTTCATTTTATGTTTAAATTGAATAGAGTTGTTTGCTATATCAAATAGAAAATTTATTGCAACTTCAAAATAAGAAACAGCTTTCAAATAAGTTTTGGTCCTAATTAATATAAGTTTGTATGATTTGAAACTTGTCTTCACCAATTTAAAAAATCACATTAATTTTTGGGATTTTTTTTATCCTGCCTAAATGTGATATAATGAAGTAATTTTTTTAAGTATTGCAATATGTGTGCTTATATTCTTAACCAAATTTTACATTTAAATTTTTATCATTACTCTTTAGCATCTAAAATAGAATTGCATGTTGGTGATGTAAAAAAAGCCTTACCAGAATTACTTCAAAATGTATCATGGGAAAAGCTAGGGTAAGTTTTCTATTATATTTAGCAGTTAAATATAACAAAAATCATTAGTTAAAATTAAATTAGTGGTTCTTAACAACTGTGCTGTAGCGCTTTATTATGCTGCCAAATTTTAGAAAAGTATATAGTAAAAATTATAGTGTTTTTTTTTTTTATTACAAGTAAAGTAATTAACATGCATTGTTGTTTTTGTAATACATACTATATTCTTTTACTTTACATTCAAAATCATTATCATGCTATTTAAATATATATTTGATATGAATATACAAATCCAAAGTGGTTTTTAATTCATATCTAAAATTTTACTTTCAAGAAAAGGAAAAATTAGTCTCCTCTTGGAAATATTAATTTTTTAAAATTATCTGTCAGTAATAAAAGCAACTAACAACTTCCTGTGTTAAATTTAATTTTCATTTACTGTAAAATTTTTATTTCAATATTAATAAAGCCCATAACATCGAAATTATGAACATATTAATGAATGATATTATACTAACTCATCAACAATATGATGAATAAAAATGACAAAATAATCAGTTTCAGAGAAATACATCATATTTAAATTTAATACTATTAATTGTTATAATTTTAAATAATTGACTATTTTCTGTTTATCTATTTTTTTTATTTAATTTAAAATTCAGCTAAAAAATAATGCTTCATGACTAATGACTAATACTTATATACATTTGATACACTTTACTTAAAATAATTAACAAAGTATTCTTAACTATTTTATTCTTAAAATTTTATTAAAAACCATAACTTAAAAGATTATTTAATAAATTATAGAGTAAATAAATATTACATTAAGAGGAGAGAAGGTTTATCATTTGCTTATTTTTGCTGGCAAATAGGAAGATTAAGTCTTATCTATACTTACAGAAATTTCAAGAAATTATAAAATAAGCACAACAGACCCAAATATTATATGATATGAAAGAATTGATGATAATCCTTTTATGCTTGTGAAGTTGAATTGCCAGTTAAGGTGTTAGCACTCTGGTCTTTGCTTCAAATATTCTTGTGTTCAAAACCTATTTCTGTCTTGGATGCTTATAGAGGTTTGATATCTATTTTAAACTGTAGATCTCAATCTAATTAACTCTTCTATTCAAAAAATAACCATTCAGCAGCAAACAAATCAAAATGCTTGTAAAAGAGTCCATTTCTTTCAAGCCTGCTGCAACTCTAGATCTCACATAAAGCTCTCAACAAGTGACCCTACTCCCTCGATGGAACACCATTAATTTAAATGTTTTATTTGTGGAGTCAGAGAAAAAAGTCTTATATAATAATGATGAGGAAATCAAGACACTGCTTATAGATGATGAAAAATAAACAAAACTTCTTACATGATGTATGAATGAGCTCATATATATGATATTTTTAGAATTATAGTTAGTAAAAGAAATAACAAAATCATTTATTTTTGTGTTACAGTGACATTCCTCTATCTGATAATTCTAGAACTGATTACAAAGCTCGTGAATTTAGATCAGCTAAGTTGGACATTATTGCCAAATTTGTGAAAATCATACTGCATCAAAATCATGTAAATAAATTAAACCTTTGCAATCAGGTAAGCTCTGAATTTCTTATACATTTTGCCAAACCACTGAAAGTAATTGTAAGGATTAACTTTTTATGTTCCCTTTAGATATTGTTTAATGATGTTTCTGTATGATTTATTATGAATTGAATATTAAATAATAATTAAAAAGTAAATGCAAATATGAAAGTATTTGATTTTGTTACAATATAAATTTTGATTTATTAGTATGCTTTTTTAACAAACAACATACAAAGACTTTTCGAGTTGTATTGGCTTTTATAACTACTATTACTGGATTTTAACAGTTTCTTCCTTTTTGATCTTATAAATCGTTTCTAATATTCTTTTTTATTATTCATAAATATGAAATAATT
Source organism: Latrodectus elegans (assembly GCA_030067965.1). Taxonomy (NCBI): domain Eukaryota; kingdom Metazoa; phylum Arthropoda; class Arachnida; order Araneae; family Theridiidae; genus Latrodectus; species Latrodectus elegans. Next base: position 24,997,612 of record CM057818.1, read on the forward strand.
AATATGCTTAAATTTTGTTAATATATAAAATAACTTTTGTGCTTATATATTCTGTAAGATTTTGTAAATATATTGGAAGATTTTGAAGAATGGTTTTTTTCTGTAAAATATATTTGTTGAAAAATAAAATTTAATATATAATAGCTTTTTATAATATACAGTTACATATATTAATATTCAATATTCCAATAAAATAAATATTAATATTAGTTTTTATAAAACAAAAAAAACTTGCCTTAAGAAACTGAAATGAATTGTCTCCTTTTATCTGTTTTCAGGTGGGCTTAATAGCTCTGAACCTAATAGGCGAAACTGTTCTTGATGGAGGTTCAATCAAAGCTAGATATCTAGTATGTAATATTCTTCATTTCTTTTCTCTGGAGAATTTTTGTCTTTATCAGCAAATTCCTTATTGAGAAAAAAATATGCTTAGAAAATATGTTATGTGCTTTTCAAAACGTCACTTAGAAATTATATTTGAGTTTTAATTGAAAAGTATGTGTGCCCTATTTTATCAATTTCATTGTGTAATTCTCTGATGTTGTAATTGTTTTATATACTTGATTGAAATAATGTTAGTATGCATTATATACAATATCTAAAATACATAATATTAAATACACTTTTTTCTCAAATATTTGTATTGTATGATTTCTGTTGTGAAATTTAATTTGTAAACTTGTCTGCACTTCTTTTGTATGATTAATTAATTTGATCAAAACACATACTGTTACTTTATCTTAAACTTCAGAAGTAATTTAAATCAGTATGTGATAATCGATAAAATTTTAATACTTCTCTATGAAACTAATTTCATAATTTATTTTGGATCTGAAACACACAAGGAAAATGTTTCAATGTAGTTTTTATTTTTAGTGTAGTTTAAATCTAATGTGATTGAGATTATCAGCTTTAGGGACTTAAATTCCATACATCTTGAAATGTGTGCTTTGTTTCTGCTGATCCCTGAGTGGGTTTAAAATTTCAGGATTTATATGAGTTTACCCCTTGGAACTATTCCATTGATTAAAAATTTGCTTTTAACTGTGGAAAAGATTATATATAGAGGAAAGTATCAAAACTGCCTTTGTGTCTAATTATTTAAGTGACAGACAAAATGATTTATTATAACAAAAAGTCCATTTATTTTTATAGTTTCTATGAATAACAATCTGTTCATGTTCTTTTTCAAAAGCACTCAAATCAGAATAACATTATCTAGGAAGTGAAAAATTATTTAATTATATGCAAAAACTAATTGGTTTGGTGAATATAAATAAATACTATTAACCATGTCACAAATGTATAAATTAAAATTAAAACAAGATTTAAATAATAAAGTTTTTAGTAACTTTGACATTTGTAACTTTCAAATAAAGTCAGATGTGATACTTAAATCCTACAAAGTAATAATAACAGTAATTGTTACTCACACTTTTATTTTTTTGGACTGATTCATGAAAGAAATTATTAGTATTATTTTGAAATATTTTACTAAAAAAAATCTAGTACAATTTATTTCTAAGTTTACATCAAACCATGATTATATTTACCAGCAATTACATTTTCCTATTGTAATATTTTCTGTAAAATATTTATTTTACCGAAGAAAAAACTTAGTACTGAGCAATATTGATTGCTATTAATGTGTTGATTAAACATACAATGAAGATTTCTTTGATTTGCATTTCGCATTTATGTTGAATAGCAAGACTATAATACTAATGTTCTAAGATATATTTTAACTTAATAATTGAATATGACAAAAAGAGTGTATTTTGAAACATTTTAACTGTTTATTCTGATTTTTTAATATTTTTTGTATTTTTATTAAATTTTGAATAGGTACTTTTTTATTGAAAGGTAATGATCATTCATTGAATGCGTGCATGTGTGTTTTTTTTTTCTTTCTTTCTTTTTTTAACAACTTAAATTTTTATTAATATTCTGAGACTATTTTCTCATAAATGTAGCATGATAATCTTAAAATTGCTATTTTTATAATTATATGATGCATAATAAGAATAAATGTTTTAATCATATTAAGTTACAATAGTAATAATTACAATAAAAATTTGAGTTTTTCTTGTATATTTGAATTATAAGCCAGGAAAATCAAATAGACTCATTGATTAGCCTCTAACTAATAATTAAAATCGTTTTTAATTGCTAAAAGTTAACTTGATAATTTTTGAGAAAAAAATAGTTAATGGAATGTTTTACATGCATGGCACTTATTATTGACATGTTTAAAATATTTCATTAACTGTTTCTGACCACTGGTTTTCCAACAAGGTTTTGAAAATTGTTCTGTTCTGTGAAGCTATAAGCATTGGTTTCCTTTTCGAATTTGGTTTTTTAAAAACTTTATTTTTGAAACTATCTAGAAAACTTTCAAAATTTGCATTCAACTAAGGTTTTTTATTTCTTTAAGTTTCCCTTAGTTGTATATACATCTTGAATTTCAGTCTTCATTACATATGATATCACTTTTTAATTATGATTACACAGTCTATTTTAAATATTTTATTCTTTTAATGCAGTCTGAGGACAATAACTTCATTAACAGGTATTTTTTAAATATATTTCTTTTTATTATGATACAACAAGTGCTGTTTTACCTTTTTTAAATTTTGATTAAAAAATTTTTGATGTTATTGAGATTTTTGTCATTTTATAATTAAGGAATTTTATATAATATTTTTATAAAGAAAAGTATTTTTACTATAATTAACTAGTACAAATTTTTTCTTAATTAATTATTTTATTTGTGCATTTATCTTTAATTATAAATGTTTACACATATTTAATTTTTATTAATTTTTATCATAATTTGTAGTGATGTTTAAAATTTCAATTGAATTTTCATAATTAATATCTTTGAGTATTAAATGACATCTTATTTTTTCTCTCTCTTAATGATAAAGTTCTAAATATCTTATCATTAAGAGAGAGAAAAAAACATAGAAATTATAATTATTTCTATGTTTTTTTCAATAATTTTTTTTCAAATTTCAAAACATTACTTTAGATTTGCATGTTAATTGAATGAAATTAACAAGAAACATATTTTTTTTTCTTAGAAATTAAAAAGCCATTGAGCATAATTTACTTTATACCATTGGGAAAAACACTTTACTTAACTAGATAAACAATTTGATTTCACTAGTAGTTATAAATTTAAAAACCTACTCTAATTTGTGTTTGTGTTTTTTTTTTTTATTTAACAATCAATTATTTTTTTAATTGTTCTTTTTTTTTTTTTTTTTTTGAATAAAAATAAAAAATATATTTAAACTATCAAAATGTTGAGTAAATTATGATTGCATTTTAACTTATAATTTCTATGTTATTTTAAAAATTAAAATTTTTTTCATTTCTTAAATTTCAGTAATTTTAAAGCATAATATTTGTATAAAAATTTTCGATCAATAAAAAAATAATTCTTAATACTATTTTTATTTATAAAATAATAAATTTATGTATATATTCTCTATTGAATTTCTTAATAATTAAATCTTGTATTATAATGATATAATTTTTGATTATTTATAGAGGGAAAAATATCACTGAGCTTGAAGAGTTACCCTTTAATATGTATGTTGATTTGGAAGTAGCTCAGCTGATTAGGGCATTAGAAAAGAAAAAGCAGAAAGCCATTTCAAGTATAAAATGTTATGATTTTTTAGAACTGACTGAGTGCAATACTTTTGCTATTATCTAATACTGCTGATCTCAACTAAAGTGCATTATATTTAAAATATATTTCTTAAATATTAGTTTTGTAACAAGACTAGAAAATTTTCTTGTTGAATTTTCAATATGCTTTTCATAAATACATTTTTAGTAAATATTAATATAAAGTTTTTGAAGTATAATTAATTAGAATTTAATTAATTCTTTAAAACTTAATATTTTACTAAATATAAGTAAATTAAATTTAAGTTAATTAAAAATAGAAAGTTATAGTTAAAATTTAATACGGAGAGCATAATCAGAAGTTTGTTTACTGTGTTATATCTTATCTTATTATATATTAACACTTGAGAACGTAAATTTTTAAATTTCCAGTAATATCTTAAATTTTATTTACTTTGATTATATCTTAAAGATTTTAAAAAGCTGAAAAAGTACTGCATAGTATATTGCATAACATACAATAATAAATTTTAAAAAAAAACCATAAATTATACATTTGATTATAAACATGGAATATGTTATGCAACATGATTTATACTTAATATTATCACATGTTACATTCTCTTTATTTATTAATTGATGAATTCAGTAAATTCTTTTGTTAAAAAAGGTGAGGAGGAAAATAATAAGTATTCAACCAGGGGTACAAGTGCAACAAGTTGCACTTGTGTTGTCTTGCAAATCATTTCTTGTTCATAACTGAATGTTATTCTCATAATTTTCACAATTGAAGGAAGCAGGAGTTAGTAAAGTTTTTCGGAAAATTGATCCTGTGCTACACCACATGGAATCTGGTTTTGATGCATTGTGATCAGAATAATTCTGTATTTTATTATTCTGCATTTAACATGCTATTTTTAAATTAATTTTTTTTAAAAGTATTGCATTGAAATGTTGTACTAAATTAATTTTGTTATTTTCATATTATTGTGATCTCCAGTGTTACATGAGATGTTATTTTAGTGTTACTATTACAACAATATCTAATTGTATCACTCAGCATGTTTGATTTGAAATGAATCTACCTTCTTTTCATTTATAAGTTATTTTAGTTACACTTTTCTCTAAAATCATCATTTGCAATTACTATTTTCAACACTACAGACCTCAGCATTCTAGATGAGAAATGATTCCAGGAACTAATGGGTTACAAACTAGAGTCTTAAGCATTGAACTGCCAACTGTGCTTAGTGATAAATTGTTTGGTGAAACCATGTTAATTTCCATTATTTCATGTATCTACTTCTAAATTTAAAATTGTCTTCTCTTTCAGATTGGATTTAATCTAAACATTTACAGAAGAGCCTTTGGACTAAATAGTCTTTCATTTCATTACACAATTATGATGAGCCAAACAAATGAAATATAAAACAATATCTACTGTGAAGAGGAAGCAACAATTTATTAAACATTATAAAGCCCAACATTTTTCACATCATAAAATACAAATATGTATAATAAAACATTATCTTAAATATGTAATGTTTAAAAATGGAAATAACTTGCATCTAATGAAACCACAATTGTTTAATAAAACAAAGGTTTTTGTTTATTTGATTGTAGCTCAAAAATAATCAGGAAACCGTTTGCCTGGATTTCATTTGCTTTAAAAAATAAAGCTATTGTTAAAAGCATGTAAAAATAATTGGACATATTTGTTTAAAATATTGAAAAAATTAGTTTGTATTTATAATTATAAGCAATATTAATTACAGTATACTTTAAAAACAAATTCAATTTTAGTTTAATATTTCGTTCCAGAATAAATTTTATATTTTTTCGTTCCAGAATAAATTTTATATTTAAATGAAAATTACAACATAAAATTTTGTTGAAAACTTACCCAGAAAGATTATTTATTAATGAAATAAAAGATCAATAAAAGGAACAACACATAAATTTTGCTAAATTTCCTTGCTACAGTATAATTAACAATTGCTACAAGTAAGAATAATTATTAAAAAGCATTAAAGGCTTTTTGAAAATTTTTAATTTGATTGAGAGATTGCTTTCTCATAAATTAAATATCAATCATTACAGAAATAACTTTTCTAAGAAATATTTTTACTGACTTAATTTGCTATTAACCTTTAAGAAAGTAATCTTAGAAACAAATTATATTTAAATATATAAAATATAAAAATGTAATCTAATAACTTAACTTACAATGCTTGAATTTTATGACAAAAATCCAAAATCCATTCATGTAACAATCTATTAATATTAATAATTATAAATGAAAACAATAGCTACTGAAAATTTTTTACCCAAAATAAATTTGTTTGAATTTGAGTTAATAACTTCAATGCAAAAAAAATGCACAATGATTAAACATTTGTTACATCTAATGAAAATTACAACATAAAATTTTGCAAAATTTTGTTCATGTTTTATTTATGATGCTTTGATCATTAATAATTATTTTTTTTCTTTCTATAGATGATAGATTTGTATATGCCAAAAAGTTGAAATATGCTCAAAATCAATTAATAAAGGTAAAAACATTATCCTATTTTGTGTAAAAAATAAAATTAAAATCATCTGAATCATGTCAAAAAATGACCCTGAAAACATTGGAATTGTTAATGTTTTCAAAAATTAAATTTAAACTGATGCTAAATTTTTATTTGTAGAAGTAATGAATTTCATAAGAAAAGCTTGTTTTCCATGAACAGAATTTTATTTTTTATCAGTAAAAGCAAATAGTTTTTCTATAAAAATGTATGCAAAGATTTAATTGGAAAAAAAATTCAAGGTAAAATAAGGTTTTATCATTTTCTTATTTATTGCAACTCTTTCTATATATAGAATTGTTTAAAATTTAATTAAGATGCATTCTTACTTTAAGGCCCCTTTCATCCAACGATTTCCAAAAGCTTTTAATCATTTTTTGATAAAATTCATCTATATTAAAAGCTATTTTGTGACTTTATTTATTGGTTCATAAATTTCTTTATTTATTTTTATTTATTAATTGATATCAATGTACATTGCATCTCAAATTTTTTTAAAACAGTTTTATAAGTATTTTTATGGATGGCTTCATTTATAGTAGTTTTAATATTATTTTATATGAAATAATAGTTTAAAAGGGATTGCTCATTAGAAATCAAAGCATTTTTTTAATAAAAGTGTGATTATAAAAGAATATTTATTTCCATCACACTGCATTCTGTTTTGGTGTATAAAATATCATTCTTTGTAAAAATTTGGATAAACATCATTCCTTGTAATAAAAAATTTAAAGAATGATGAATAATTTTTTTACAAAGAATGATGTTTATCTGAAACATAAATATTTTAATTACATTGAATACTATTATTTTCTGTTGAAGAATGCATATAATTGCACTCATCATCATTTAAAAGGAAACTAACAAAATTTGTATAAAACTATTTTCTTTTTTTTTATAATAATTTTTTGAATATTGTCCAAGTGGGCTGAAATGTAGCAATTGTGTTATATTTTGTAACAATTCCAAAATTAATACTTACATAAATAAAAATTTTTAACGTTGATGTTTGGTTGGATCTCTCATGTATGTTTATATTTCCTAAGTTTTTGCATGAGAAATTTAATGCAGGACAATGATTGTCAACTTTATATCATGTACAAATTATTATAGTTCCATATTCACCTTTAAGTCATCATTGGTTGACATTTTTCTGCTTTCAGTAATGTTCTTCACAAGTGCCCAAAGGAATTCCTGCTGTGTTATATCAAATTATTTGTTGTGTTGATGTGTGTGTGTATATATATATGTATATAATTAAATGCAATAATTTTATTTATATTCTGTTGTAGATTGGTGAAAAACTTGGTAAATTAGACATTGAGAAAGAGAGGGCTGTTGAGAATGAGGATTTTGATTTGGCTCATGTGAAAAAAGAAGAGATGGAAAAAATCAGGTTGGATTCTTACAAGAAGCTTAACATTTCTCTTCTGATGGAAGTTGATGGCGTATGTGTATTTGTTGTGTTTCTATGATATTTCACAACCTTTATACCCTTGTTTTCTTACATATTCTTTCTTACTTACAGAAAGCTATCAAAGAGAATGATGAAGATAGTAAGTATAGTTCAAACTTTTCGCTTATTTATTTTGTGTTATACATATTTTTTATAGAATATTTAGCTGTTTTTTAATATTGTTTATAATATACATTTAAGTACTAAAGCAATTCTAAATACTAAGCAATTGTAAATCAACTAAATATTTTTTGCGGGGAGTGGCAATTTTAAATTAGCTCAATATATTCTTTGTTGATTTCATTTTTAATCATTATGACTAAAATGCATTTTTGCATAAAGTGCTTCATCCTAATATAGCAAAATGTATGCATTAAACAATATTGTGCAAGTTTAATGCAAAAAAAAACTCTATAAACGATATTTATTATAAAATTCTTTAGTATTTTTCACTTAGACTGCACTAGCTATAAACTTTTTATCATTTCAAATTGCTGAAAGTTATGTATAATTGTAATATTATATATTGTTTTTGAATTTTTTTTCTATTAAATATAATTTTAAAGTGAATAAAATTTTTTATTGATTTTTACTTTTGTGTAGTTATTTTAAATTAAAAAAATAAATAGTAGACAATTTTTAAAATTAAGTTTTCTTGTTACTATAATTTGTAATCTTTTATAAAATTTATCTACAATCAATGTACAGTTGATAAAATGAAGGAATTAATTAATTTAAGGAATAAATCTCTGGAAGCAGTTATATGGAAAAAAATTTTTATTAAATTATTTTTTAAATATTCATGCAATTAAATTAAATTGAAATTGCTCCAGTTTTTTATTTCAGTGAAGAATTTCAGTTACTTTACTCGGCTGAATTAATTTAAAAAAAATTAAGTTACTTCAAAATAAATTTAAAATTATGTCTTTTATTTAATAAAATATTGCTTATTGTGATACAGTTGAACGGATAGCAAATTTTAGCATTGTAGTCTTCAATCTAGCAATTACTGGATACAAGTCTCACCTTTGGCAGGGATGTTTATTGCAGTTTTGAATTCATTTTAAAATGTAAATCTGAGTTGAATTTTTCCTCATGGAGAAAGTTATCATAGAACAACAAAGCTAAATATACTTAATTAATATATTACAAACTACATTAAAATTCAATAGTTAATATAAAATATTTAATCTTACCTGGGTGTTTTTTACATAAATTTGTTCCTTACACTTTCTCAAAATAGACCTTTTTAGTTATTTTCATTTTTTGCATATGTGTATTTGTAATAAAAAGATGAAATATGTGTGTTTGTCACAAAAGCCTATTTAAAGTTGCACTGATGGAAAAATAAAAAGATAAAATTTTTATTTAAACTAAATTAACTAATTATATAATTCAATGTTAAAATAAAATAATTTAAGATTTTTTTTAAAGAGTACAAATTACTATCTTTATGTCAAAATATTGGAAGTAGAAATTTGGAGTTGAATTTTAAAGAATTCTTAATCCTATATTTAAACTTAACTGATTTATTTCTTCCAAAATAGAGATTTTTAATGAATTTAAAACTTTATTTGTATCATAAGTTATTGAAAGTTATATTACTTTTTAATAATTTATGTAACTATGATATTAAAATACCTCAAAATGGACAATATATTTAAATTATTTTTCATGTTTTTCATTCCTCCTGGAGGAATATTATGAATAAAGGTAATAATTAAACATTATAATATGTGAATGGAAATTATATTTTATATATTTGTAAATTGTTCTACAACTTGAAACTATATTAATAAATTTAGTCATGTTATTGTAAAATTTTATAATATTAATTGTAAGTTTCTGATTTATTGTATGTTTTGGAATAAATATTTTACATTAATGATAAATTAAAATATACATATAGTTTGATATGCATATGTTTATGGCTTTCATACATGATAGACTCTAAACAGTTACATTAAGCCATTAAATATTGTGTTAGGTAATATTCCTAAATTTGCTACATCGAAACCTCCTGAAGAAGTTCTTATACCAATGGTTGGAAATTATGTTAGTCCTGAGGAAAATGTTGTACCAGCATTGAAAAAGTATTTGCACTGTCCTAAGAATTATTTATTTGCATATACTTCTTTTGCACTTCTTTTGACACTTTTTAATAATTCTAATTGCACTTGTAAAGATTTTGATAGATGTCTTTTTATATTTTGATGTCAGTATTATTTAATTATAACATCTTTCCAATACAAAGATCAACACCTGTACATTTATAATATGTATTTTTTTTCAGCAATAAAATAAACATTTCTGTGTTTTGACATTAAAGCTGTTAGGTGCCTTATATATCTGAGTAATCTTATTTTGGAACAATATTAGCATGCTTTTTTCCTATATAGGTTTTATTTTTCCAAGGAATGAATACTTTTATTTTTGTTTTTCTATTAAATCTCTCTAGCTCACTAATATCTTCACTTTTATGGCTGACAATAATGTTTATTATGATGCAAATGATATAAATTTTATAATTTATGATTAAATGATATGCTGTACAAAACAATAATTAAAAGTTCCATCTGATCAGCAAATATGTCCAAAGTATTTTGTTTTGATATAACCTTAATTGCTTTTTGTTTTTTGGGGGTATTGCATGTTTACAAAGAATAAAGATTTTGTTTTGTTTTTTCACACATTCCTTTTTATATATTTATTAAAAAAATTTATTTTTATGAATTACAATATTTACTGTACAATGAAAAATAAATGTATTTTTCATATTTTCATTCTATTGTTTTTATTGAAAATTACAAATTCATTATGATAAAATTTTTCAATTCATCTTGCAAGAATTGAAAATTTTCATCTCAAGGAATTTGTAATGTTTATTACTTTACCTTAAATATTAAATAGACATTTCATAAAATCTAAATCTTCTTTTTATTCAACTGTTGAATATTATCCTTTTTGCAAGTTTACTCATGAAATATTTTTAATTTTTTGAATATTTCATGGGTGAACTATTAAATAAAAATAAATATTTTAAATAAAAAATATAAATATTAATATGAAAAATAATAAATTTTTAATCACCAACAAAATGTTAAATATTTTTTATTTATTTATGTTCAACTGCAAAATTACATAAAATATTCTAGTATTTTCTAATCTATTAAACTTTATAATTTTTGATATAATTATTTGTTTTCTGTAATTGTAATCAACCTCGAATTCTGCAGTTTCTTACAAAATACACTGGAAATATTTTTTTCATTTAAAAGAATCATAAAAATATTCCTCAAAATAAAAAGTAATATCATCTGATGAAGTTATATTTATTAGGATATATAGGGTATTTTTTTAATTTTATCAATAATTTTAATTAATTATGTCAATAAATTTTTTATTGGTTGAGTTCAACTTTTATGCATACAACAGCATATTTTATATAAAAAAGGGCAAGTGTTTTATTTATTTGATAGCATTTTAAAAGCGAAATCATTTTGTTTAAATGATTTATTTTCTAAAAGAAATATTAGAATAATATTGAATAACAGTATTTTATTATTTAGCTATTTTTCAATGAAAAACATATTCTACACATTTATTAGAATAATACTATGTTCGGATTGTTTTTAATGCATGCATAAGATGTGTTTTATCATAATGTACCCAAATACTTGTTACATTTGTTGACCAAGTTTGTTTTTATTTGCAAATATTTATAAAAAGATATTTCTTTAAGTTGTTTTCATTTTGAGGCATCTCAGTTACTAAATGGTAACACCAAGTTGGGATATCTTGGATTCAGTCCGAGCTATTGTCCTTGTATAAGAAATCAATGTAGCAATATGCTTTTTGCGTATTAATAAATTTTCTGGATTTGTCTTGTAAAATATGGACCACTATCTTTGAAAAGTCTTCCTCTCTCCTGAAAAGTAAATATGTAGATACTTGAAATATTGTTAAAATAGTTTTTGGTTTTTTTAAGAAAATTAAGAGTCAAAATATCTATAACTTTCTATTTAACTCCTTTAGAAGACACACTGATAATTTCCCAGAATATTTTCTTAAATTTATTATATTTATTAATTTTCAAAAACTCCATTAATCACAAACATGAATTAAAAGGTTGAATACAAGGTATATTAAAATTATAAATATATTTGTTGAAAATTGTGTCAATAGTTTTAAATGTTGGTGTCCAAATATAAAATTTATGAAAATTTATGTAATGATTATTTTTAATGAAATAATTAATTACTTATCTGTGCATTATTTTTTAAACTTTATTTTGCTTATTTATTTTATATTATTACCATCAGATAATATTTTATTTGGCAATTATTTGCTTTTTCAAAATCTTGCAATTATTATTACTGCTCTTATTATTATTTTCAAAATCTTGCATTCTTTAAAGTGCAATTATTTATGGGTTTTAGGGGTAAGAAAATTCAACCATCTGTATTCCCTGGAAGTGATGTTGAAACAGGTCAAGGTAATGATCTAAATTTGGGAAAGCTCACTGAGAAAGAAAGACGAGAAGCATCTTTACCCATAGAAGTTTTTGGATTACCAATGGTAATCATTAATACACACTTTAATTTTTACACATAGATGTTTTCAGGTTATCAATGGAATGCACAAATTAATCTTACACAGACAATCTTTTATTTAATTTTCATTTTATTTGCTATTAAATTAATTATTGTAGAAGTAAATTAGACCTTGTATTTTTACTAGTGATATTTATAAAAATATTGTTTAATTAAAATATATCTAGAATCAAATGATTGGGTTGATTTGTGATATTGAAAATGTTACCAGTCTTGCAAGAATAAAATATAATTATTTTTTGCAAGAATAATCTTGCAAGAATAAAATATAATTATTTTTATGCATTTATAGAATTTGATTGTTATTGTTTACGATAGATATTTGTGAGCAATTTATATGTAGTGCTGTTGACTTAAAAAAATTTTTTTAAAGCAGTTTTACTGTTTTAATTGTTTTTTAATATTTTTAGAATAGTAATAATCTTGTATTTTTTATAATCATTAATCTTTAATATTTTCTATAGTAATTATATATAAAAAAAACTTTAATGAATAGCGCCATTTTATACACTATTATTTAGTATAATGAAAAACATACTTCAAAAATGCTTTATTGAAAAACATTTATTTTATACGTTATCTTTACCATAGCTCTAATTATGTATATTTTCTGAATTCTTGAGAATTTTTAAAAATAAATCTTTAATGTGCCATATTTAAATTAATGTTTGTTAAAAAATTTTTGAAATGCTACTTTTTAAAGAAAATTTATTTGAAAAATATATTTATCAGCTGTTATTAATGATTCATAAAAATAATATTTAATGACAGTTTAAAGTATAGGACTACAATCATAAATTTTAAGTTAACAGCAGAAATTTAATTTTAAGTTCATTCTGAGATTAATTTAATTGCCTAAAAAATAACAATATTTACCTTTCATTGAAATTTTTTCAACTATTAATAATTCATTGAAATTATTTACTAACAACAGATGAAAGTATATTTTGTGAATATTTATGTGATTTTATTATATAATGAATTTATTCTGTTTTATTTTATCATAATTAAATTTATTGTTTTGAAAATTTTTATAATTTTTTTAAAATATTATTCTAATCATGTTAAAGGTTGAGAAGATGTATTCAAAATCTTTCAACCAGAGAGAAGATGCTATGAAAGAGCTTCAAATGTTTTTGGAGAAGTACCAGAAAAAGGGAAAATTTCATCCTCCAAATGATGTTATTAAAGCTGCAGCTTTTATTTTGCAAAAAGCTTTGTGTGATAAAGTGTTTTCTGTAAATATTATTTTCTTTTTTGGTGTGATAAAATTACATGTAATACTAAAATGCTCATTTTCAAAATTTAATGAAGGGAAAAAGGAATATAAACATTTATACCACTAAAATTTTATTCTGAAAGTGATTTTTAAGTTTATTATAAGAATGGAAATTTTATATATTTAAAACCACTATGATAAATTTAGATTCATATTAAGTATATATTATACAATGCAACATGTGATATTCTTTTTATTTTAATTCTAAAATTTTAAAAATTAATATTTTCTTTTATTTTATTTATTTAAGAAATTTGTTGAATAAAATACATTAACCTTATATATAACATGAAATAATAATTATGTTTGAGAATATTTATATAAAAAAATTGGATTGATATACACTTTATGAAAGGATATGCTCTAAGAAATATTTAAAAGAAATGAAATATACTAAAATTTGTGCTACTTCTAATGTTATAGAATTTTGTGACCTTTTGTAGGAAAGACTTCATCAAAAATTTATGTTAAATATATAATCATCATTTCTATTATTCTAATTTAGACAGGTTAAAATTTTTCATTCTTAAAAACAAATGTAACTTTATTTCCCAATTTATCATCATTTCACATGTAATAATTTTGGTAATATTTGAATAACAAAGCTATGTAAAATACAGAAGGTTACGCCATTTTGAAATGTATATTGCAATGTAGCTGACCAATTTGTTCTGAATGCTATATTTTTAAACATTGATTTTTATTTTTAATTTTGCTAGTTATAATAATTAAATATTTCATGGTAAATTTTCCAGATATATTCATCAGCTTTGAACATTTTGGCTTATTGTTTTCAGTCCTTTATTCCTACTCATCAGTAAGTTCTCAAACAATTTTTTTCTAATTTGTATAAAATGGTCTATAAAACGAATTTTCTTTATCTTTATTTCAATATATCACAAAATTGTTTTTTAATTAAACTTCATGGCCTCTTTAAAGTGTAATAATAAAAAAAGAAAATCTAACTTTGAGTTTTTTAAATGTTATATATTTCTCAGCATTTGTTAATATTTTTCTACCCAAAATTTATTATTTTTATTTTATAAATGCCAAAATAATCAACTGATTTCATTAGTTCTCAGACCTTTAAGTGTTTAAATATCTGATATGAGTTCAATTGTGCTGGCTCAAAACATTCAGTGGACCACGGACTAATCAATAAACAATTTAATGCAAATATTCATATTTAAAGCATATTCCAATTTGATTATATTTAATAAAACCTGCATGTATAAAATTACACATATGTTACTTTCTTGCCGATACTTTCCAGGATAATAACAGCACCTAATCAACATATATTTTAGATAGTTTCAACACTAAATATGTCAGTTTCACATGTAGACTGCCTGTTAAAATAATATAAAATTTCTTTAAACCATCAAATAAGCTGAAATATTGTCAAAATTGCATGTGATAAAATTCTTCAAAATGAAGCATACCCTCTTATTTTGTTTTATAGATAATTGTTGAATATTGTTATTGCACAGGACATAAATGATTCATTCTTATTGAAAAGGCTATAATTTCAAAGCATTTTTTATATGCACTTGTGCATATATCATCGGATATGTACAAAAAACCTTAAGTTTAGCAAGTTTGTATTGTGTATTCCAGCTGTAAAAATGAGTTATTATTTTCCTGATTGAGTGACACAGTACGAGATTAATACAAATTGAAAATAGGAGAAAAAAAAAGAAAGAATTGTCCTTTAATGTTTGTTGTTCATATTAATAGGTAGAATACTTACTTTCAAAAGGAAGTATTGAAGACCCATGAAAACAAAGCATTTTGAGTTACCATTGGCAATTCAACAACATTAGTTACTTGTTACAAAATAAATGGAATTTGTTCAGTTATCATCTGTATGTATATCATGTCAATAGTCATATAATTAGGATTTGTAAATGGTGTATAAGCTTGGAAAATTTGTGGCTTTTCATATATCTTTATGTGTATATGTGTAATATTTTTTAAAATATAGTATGTATGGAATAAATGTAGTAGGAATAATTCATGTATGTAAATTTAATATGTAATTGTAATAGAAAAATATCTTAGACATTTTGGCTAAGACTTTTATTTTTACAATCTTCAGAGTATCAAAGCCAGAAATAACATTTCTTGTTGAACAGAGCATGCCTGAAATAATTACAAAGCTGGGTGATACTGTAAGTGTTATTTATAAGCATATATAATAGATACTTTAAGTAAATAAACTATATGATATATATATATATATATATATATATATATATATATATATATATATATATATATATATATATATATATATATATATATATATATATATATATATATATATATATATATATATATATATAATGAATCCCCTATGTTCTTAATCTTGACTATTTTTATTACAGGCTCCAAGATTAAAGAATGCTTCTATGGATTATTTGACAAGTCAGCTTCCACATTCTGAACTTGAGGTAATTTTTGTGAGTGTAGTTTGCAAAAAATGATGTTTGTTATACCAAAATATACTGATATTATATAGTTGAAAGCCAAAATTTTTAAAATTTCCTTTTGAGTATCTGCAGAAATTTGGCAACTTGATAAAGGATTAGCTGCAGTCATATATCTCAAGGTAATAAAGCTAGAAAGCTTCCCAAATCATTCTGTCTGATCTGGAAAATAGAAATAAAGTAAACATCATTTATCATTGTTTGATGTTGTCTAGGATAAACTTTGCAGAATACTTTCAGTTTTGCAATAAAAGTTATCTCAATAGTGGAAAATTATTTGAGTAGCTTTTCTTTAGGGCCATTTGGGAGGACTTTTTAAAAATAGTGTACCCTTTTCATTGTTAAAAAGGAAAATAAAAGCTTTTAACATTTTTGCTAATAGATGTAAATGCCAAAAATAAAAACATAATGCCCAAATTTTGTTTTTCAACAATAACTGGAATTGAATCTGGAAATTTCCACTCTGAAGAGTATAATCCTATCATCAGATCTGGTAACTTTTTTATATTACTAATACATATGTCTTAGTTTGTAGTAGTAATTTTGTTTTTCTTTCTTTACATTTCTTAAGTTTTGTTTCTATCGTTGGCATATTTTTGTATAAATGCAATCAGCACTCAGTCATGGATAGTGTCGTGGTTGAAAACTTTTGTAAGACATTTAAATATCCATTGTGTTCTGACATACGGGAGAACTTTCTCATTTATGGTGGGCCTCATTTGTGTGTTGCAGGGGTGGGGGAGCCAGAAAACATCCAAGCACTCTCTTTGCTTGAGAAAACCAAAAATCTGTTTAACAAGGTTAGGATCACCAGCAGTAAAAAAAAACATTATCAATCAAAATTATTATGCCAAGCTATAATATAGGTGTCCATAATCATGTATGTAAATATTCCCAAATAATTAATTAATCTTTGCCTACTATTTCTAAAAATACATTATTATTTCTAAAAATAATTCTTTGATTATACTTTGGAAAAATTACATAAAACTTATGAATGAATTACTAACCTATAAGTTGCATTTATTTCCAAATAAGCATAGGTTTATTTTCTGCCAAACTATTGAAATTTATGGTTGTTTAAGACACAAAAATAAATTGATACCAACATCAAAATTATTTATTTTTTCAGATTAGGATTTTCTGTTTTTGATCACACTCTTATTTCAAACATGAAAATATAAAAACCTTTCATTATATGCTTTTTAATATAATCTTGCAAAGATTTAAATGCTGGAAAATTTGGTTATTTATAGATTAAGTTTTAAGTTATAGAATTTTAAATTTTGAATATATATTTCCATGATTAAAAATATTATTTTTAGTAATTAAATTATTTAAAATTTAAATATAAATTTCTTTTGAATATCCATTTACAATACCAAGAAAATCTTTGAATTTTTATATTTTCACTTTTTTTGGTCATGGCCTAAGTAAACAATTTTCCCCAAGCTAATGAAATGCATTACATTGTAAATATTTTACTGATTGTGTAATCTGATTCTTTTGTTATTACATTAAGCATTTAAGTGTTTGAATACATTTCTATACTTTCAATACTCTTTCTTTTATTTTTAATTCACTAAGTTCTATCTTATATTTTTCAGAATTTGCAAATAATTCCTGTTTATGTGGTAAGTCCACTTCTAAACAATCCCAATGTCCGATTGGCTGTTGGGAGATGTGAGCTGGTAGAGAAGCTCGTCAAACTGTATCCACCTAAAACTCACAAGTAATTTTATTGTATCTTTAATTCACTACTTTGTAAGTTATGTTTTTTTAATATAGATTATGATATATTGGTTAAAAATTACTTTAATTATGTTTGCTATTTCTTTAATATTATATTTTAAACTGTACAACTTTTGTTTACAGCTTCTTATTGTGGTTATAACTATAGAATTTATTTAGATTATTTTAGCCAAGTAGCTTAAAGTCTATTTTAATTCATTTTAATATCCACCATATACGTGGAAAACTTCCATGCACCCACAATGACAGATATGCATTCAGAAGGCAGAATTTACTGTTGCATTTTCTTTTGAACTTATCAAAAAATTTGTTATAGGTTTCAATTTATTTATTTATATATAAGAAACAGTAAGCATTTTAAGTTGTACTCTGTCCAAAACAGTACTTAGAGATTATGAAAATATTTTCTGGTCTTTACTATTTAATTGGTCGAATGAATTTTAATAGTAATGCAGAATCCATTTTCTTCTATTTAAATATAATTTTTCTTATTCTTTAAATTATTCCAAAATGTTAAGTGATTAATTGAATTAGGTTTCTTTTGTAAGTTTTATATATTCTCTGGTTTTGTGTTTTAGGAATATTAACATATTAAGTTATATGTGTGTTTGGTTTCAGATCTCTAGTTTCAAGTATTGCTCACAATTGAATTAATATATGAAATATAATTTTAGAGTGAAAAGCCAAACCATAAAATAAGTCTGTAGTTAGAAAGATTTTGAAAATTTTATTAGATTTTAAAATTAAATTTATATAACATCTGTCTTGACATCTTTTTAAAATAATGAACTTCATTCCCCTTTTAAATTATTTAGTTTTAATTCTCAGAAGAAATGTTCTGTACTTCATTTTATTTATTTATATCTGAAAGATTCAACTAAAAAAAAGTTTATGTTTGAATTAAAGTGTTTTAATCTCATATGCTCTTTTTAAAGTCTAATCAATGTTTTTTTCTTTTACTTTTCTTACAGCTCTTTAAGTTTAGGAAAGGTAATGCCCTTCTTGGTAGATGCCTTGCAGCACCCTTCGTCCTCTGTCAGGGGAGTCGCTGAAAGAATCATTCTTCATCTTTATGATCAAAATGGGAGTAAAATCCGAAAGTACATACCCTTTGACTCTGACTCTTCTAAAAGAAATATAATGCATCGTCGTTTGTTTCAAGAATTTGATAGTATTGATAAACAAGTTAGTTTGCACATTGAATTTAGTTTTAAATTATTCAATTTTTTATGCTTCAAATTAATAGAATACGTCAAATATATCAAATTTCATGTCCAACTAATCAAATAATAATGGAATTTTTTTAATTTAAGGATATTATTTATACAAATTTTTAATATATATAAATATTAAGAGGTGGCGGTATATATATTAATGATTAATTACTTGGTTTGCTTTGTTTCAAGCAATCAGAATAGTTATCATTGTAGGCTTTCCTTCAATAGATCATGGATTCGATTCTCATATCAGATGTTAACGTTTGGTGCTTATTTTAAACTATAGATGCTATAAGTCTTCATATGAAAAAGTGACAGTAGAAAGATAAACAAAATAAATCTGTGTATGCCCCAAACCCCATTCTTCTAAGTACCACAGATTTTCCAAATAGACACATATGAAACTGATATTATCTATCAACATTAATATCTTTAGTATTGTCGATCTGAATCACAAGTGGGTTGTAATTGCCAATTAAGCTAATATTTTTCTTAGTGAAATATGGTAATTGAAAATAGTTAAAGGAAATAATTTTAGCAAAGTATGCAATAATTTAGGATAGAGAAAAATCAAATGATTTCTACTGAGAAGTATATCTTTGATTAATTTTGAAATTTATCTTAATCATAATATATTTTGTATTAAGTAATACCTCCAATTTAATAAAGATGTTATTGTAATTCATGTGGCAAACTCACTGCAAACATTCTATATTTTTTCACATACATAGAAAATGTTCTTGCTTATGTAATAATATTTACTGAGTAAATAATTGTTAAAATACAAAGTACTGAAATGAGAGAAGTTAATTTTTAAATTTCAAACGACTTGTGGCAAAGAATATTTATATTTATGGAAAAAATTAATCATCTTAATTTATTTAAAATATAATTATGTTTGTTGAAAATCTATAAAGTAATAAGAAATAAGCTTGGCATTTTTTAATCATAAACAGTACTTAATATATCACATCAGATATATAAAGTACTGTTTTATTGACAGTACTTAATATATCCAAATAGTCTTAAAATAACAGTATGGGAGTGATATAAAGTTAAAATAAATAATGTATGAGATTTAAAACTACACACTTAAGTTATTCTAATTGATAATTTTATAAATTATAATCACAAAATGATTTTATTTTACTATGTAATTTTTATTTAGTCATTAGAAAGAATTCTTCATTTTTAATTGAAACTCTATTTATTGATCCTTTAGTATAATTTATATTATCTGTTTTAATTTTATCTGTAATATATAATTAACTTATTCATTTCTTATCCATTCCGTTAGAAACATCAGAAAGGAGGCAATGCATTGCAGTCTAAAAATGGAAAAAAAGTACCCATTCCAGTGCAAGATAAAAGACGTTTAACTGAAGACTTGTTGAAGTAGTTATAAAAAAATTGAAGTTTTTGAAACATGTGCTATGTAAAAGATAATTCATGTTAAATTTTTTTATAATTCAAAACTAAGCTACATTTTATGAATGTTGCTATATATAATATTGTATGTATTTATATTTACTGTGTCTTGAATTCAAAAACTAGAACATATACAGCTTTATCATTCACGTTCATGTAAATGTTTAAGAATCAGGTCTAGAAAATATTATAAGCTAATAAAAAGTATCATAAAAAATTATGTTTTTATAAACGAATCCATTTGTTTTTAAGAAAATGCTATATTTGTGAATATTTATTGTTAATCGTTAAAATTATTGATTAATGTCAAATTATTGTTATTTTTTATTATTTGCCACTGATGATTAATTATGGAACAACAATTGAAATTCAATCAGTTGAGAAATAAACTGATTGCATTTGTATTCAATATTAGCAATAAACTTCTATGAATTGAGGATTTGTGAAAGTAGATTTATTTAGTAATAGATTCAGTAAATGGAGTCGAAAAAGTATTTTAATGTGATTATTTGCATGGACTGTTTCTGTTAGAGTTTGAATCTGCAGAATTCTAAATTATTAAAAGCTCATTTATTAATATCAAATGTAAAACATAAAAAGCAAAATATGTTTACAATTATGTCTGAATTATTTGAAATAATTATGTATAAAGAATATTCTTAGTAACAATATCAATTTATAAACAATATCTCCATAAAAAAATATCTATTTCATTCAAAGCATTTTCTTTCTGCATTTTTTATTTGATTTTTTTGCAACACATATTTAATTTATTGAAATTAAATATCTTTGAGCATTTTTTGATTCTTTACAAAATTTCATTACCTTATTTTTTAATAGTTTTTTTTTTCACTTTTTAATTATTGGGGGATTTTCAATTTAAAAACGTGTTACTTCATTCGGTTTTACTTTCATTTGTATTTAAATCTGAAAATAATTACTGTAATCTTTAGCAATAATAATTGCAATCATTTTAACACCAATTAGAATTTTTTTCTTATTATGTATAAGATTATAATTTATAAATGATTGAAAATTTTCAAATCTTGATTTCTTAATCAAATGAAGCAAATTGTATTTTTTATCACAGACAAAAATTTCTTAACTTGGAAAAAGGGAAAAATTGTAAAGAGTTCATAATGAAGTAACACATTTTTAAATTGAAAAACAAAGTTTTAACTTGATTTTGTTTACTCTTCTAAATACATTTAAAATTGCTTTTAAGAAGAAGTTTATAAAAGTATTTTGCAAAATAAAATGTAAAACTACATTATTATGAATATTTTTCTTCCATGTTTGTGATGAATCCAAAGTTTCTGCATTTTTTAATTAGAAAATAGTACTTCTCATCCCATGTAATGTTAATATAATATATTTAAACTGTGAAAAAAAAATTGACAAAAGTCATTATAAAGCAATGTATTTTTGAGTTACGATGAAAACAAAATTTTATTCGTTTGTTTACCTATCCAAACAAATTTAAAATTGCCCACAAAAAGAAATATAATGAAATTCTCCTAATTCTTGTAAAACCAAATGTAGAATTTTCAACCCTAGATTTTTTTTATTGAACAAGATTAATTTTCTTTTCATTGTTGATAAATTCCTAAATCATGAAAAAAAGTCAAAATTTTACTTACTCTTTCAGCCATTTTAATTTTTTAGTGGTGTTCTGTCACCTGGATCTATTAAGGTAAAATTTCCCTCAAAAATTTCATCTCTAGATTTTTTTATCTCCATTTTATAAAATATTTTAAATTTCATTTTATGAGAATAATGCAATACTCGTTGCTCTCATAAAAATTATTCTCATAAAATGAAATTTAAAATATTTTATAAAATGGAGATAAAAAATCTAGATGTTACTCTTATTAAAAAGTGTTACTACTAACATGTTACTCTCATTAAAAAGGAATAGATTATTATCATTTTTCTGTTCTTTATTTTGTAGGAGGCTATAATTTATAATGTATGTGAATTTTAAAAATATATTTCTAAATTTTATTTTTGACTCAGAGAAATAAACTGTAATTTTCATTACCACTTGGGGGTGCCGCTTTTCTATTTTTAAGTCAAATTTCCATTTTTTAAAAAATTTATAAGTAAATTTTTTGAATAAGAATTTTGTTTTTAAAGCATGTAAAATTCTTAACAATTATTTTCAAAAAAAAAAAAAATTTAAATCTGTTTCCATGATTATCAATAATTTAAAATTAATTAAATTAAAATATTTATTGTTTGAAATCAATATTTGAATAATTTAACAAGTATGTTGTTAAAATGTGGCCAACTGCGAGCTTAATGATTAGTCCTCTAACCTTCAGTTCTACAGTTTGTGGGTTCGATTTTCACCTCGTAGTGGTTTGGAATTTAATTTTCAATTTTAAGTCCCAGTTGAAAGGGACTACATAAAAAAAGAAGAAAAATCATGCTTATAAAATTCGCCAAACAAACCAAAGTGAGATTTATTCATCATTCTCAATAAAAAACTGTGATAAGTCACTATGATTAAATAGGCAATAAGACCAACTTTTGAAATTTATAGCATAATATTGCTTTTAAAGCAGCTATTTTCCAAAAAACTGGTAAAATTTAAATGGAAAACTTATGCTCTTTATTTATCATTGTTTATATTTTCAATCAGTATTAATTTCCATATTTTATCATTATCTAAAAACGAATTTTAGCTTGAAGAAATTATATAAAATAATCTATTTTTCTTTTCATATTGTTATGAATGGTGAGAATAACTAAAAAAATTAAAGGGTTATTCTTACTGTGGATGGCATCAAAAACTAAAATTTCACACTTCTTCTTTTCAATAAATTCAACAAATTAATAAACTCATTCTTTCAATAAATAGTGTAAAAAATTCCATTGGAATATTGTACTTTTTATTTTTAAAATAATAGGTTTTTTTTCAATGAATTTTATTTTTTAATGAACAAGGACTTTATTTTAGATTAAAACGATTGTGAACTTGAATTTTTTTCTTCAAGAAGTCTTAAATTTTCTTTGAAACATTTTGGAAGTTAATTGTTGATTTCTTGAAAATTTGAACAAATTTAAAGACTGCAGAACACAGAATAATTTTCAATTAGAAATTAAGTTAGCGCCTAGAAGTATGGTTATATTCTTTAATCATGGGAAGAAAAAAAAAGCTGTCAAGAGCTTATGATGAAGTAATTGTTTTTAAAAATTAAGTAAAAAGAAAATTTTATTTTATTTGCTTGTTGAATCATTTTTTAAGTGAACAGTTTAATTATCTAAACCTAATAAATTGTTTCTCAAAAAAATAATAATTATTCTCTCAAAAGAAAATGTAAAATTAGATTATTTTCATTATATGTTCTGCTTTTCACATCATTTCATGTTCATTACTTCTCTTTGAATGGGATTTCACTTGACTTGGGATTTCAACAAGAAATGTATTAATAAGAATTTTTCGCAAATTTTCTTTCATGAAAAATAAACCATTTAGAATCTTATTTCTTTTGTCATAATTTAAAAACATATTTTTTACCTTTTATGCAATTTATATTTCATCCGTTCTCATCATCATACTAAAAATTCTTAGCTTACGACTTATAATTATTGTTGGTGAAATTGCACTATTTTCTGCTTTTTATAAAAATCTCCCTGTATATAATTGTTAATGTAATGAAAATATCTGCATGCTAATTCTTTTTATATTTCTGTATATTGATAATCAAAGAAAAAAATTACTTGCTTGATTTTTATTGCATATTATTATTTAATATTTCATTCACTGTTTGAAGGCTAATAGTTCTTGTAAAATTTATAAGTCATAATTAAAAAACATTGGTGAAAATTTTGCTAACATTTTATTTGTATATAGCTTTTGTTTAAAAATTCATTATGGTAAAAAAATGATAAGTGAAAATTTTGAGTAATAGTAATAAAACATTAGTATATATATAAAATACTCATATTGATGATAAATTCATTTTTATTTAAAATTGCTAACAAAAATTCATTATAATTGAAAAATTATCAATTACTGAATTTTTTTAATATTTGATATACAATTATATAAAAATTTGGCAAACACCATTCTGCTTTAATTTTCCTATCAAACTGTATAAAAAATTCAATGTTTTGCAGATTTCATTGACAATGAATTTTTTTTTTAATTAAAAAAGTGTTGTGTTTACATAAATTTTAATAAATATTAAAATTCATAATTTTTAAATGATATTTAATTTTCTATAAATTAAAAATTCATGATTGCAAAATTAATATGTTAGTAAATTTGCAAATTATAATGTCAATAAATAATTGGTAATATTGTATTTTATCGTCAATCATATTTCCATAATGTAATTTAATTCACCTCTCAAGATTTATTTCCCAAAAAATTTTAGTAACTTCTCATTTTTTTTAACACTTAATCCATGCTCACATTCGTTAAAATAGTCTAATAAAAGGTATGAGTAAATATTTTAACCGAGGTATTCTTCTGTTTCGCCTGCGCAAAGATAAGCAAGTTTTTATTTTTAGCGATAATACAAGGAATACATATAGAAAAAAATAGTAATTTTTGCTACAAATTTTACTTTGAAAACAAACATTTTGACATTGTTTAAAATTTTTACTAAAGTTAAAAGATTGCAACTGGTTAAAATTTTGTTGCAAGTTGATAATATCATACAGCGACTCTTTATCGCCTGCGCCTGCGAAAGGGAAAAATACCAAACGACGCCGTGTTTCCATAGGAATGAACTTCTGTTGACTTTCAGAGCGTGCATTTTCTGCGAGGAGAAAAGTGATGCCTTTACGCCGGAGGCTCTTGATGACCACTATGACAAAGTTTGTCCCATGCTGAACCGTTGCTCCAACTGCCAACAGGTATTTTTTTTTAATGTGATTTTAACAATTTGCTTTTATTAGCTATTACATATTACCTAAAAACATTTAAACTTCACCATATTAGTATAAAAGATAATAATTATAATATCAATTGTTGTTATTATAATTGATTATAATAACAACAACTGTGTTTATAATGGCTGCATCTGTAACATTTTAACACAAAAAATTTAAAACATATTTTGAATAAATTATATGTTTCCATGGAAACATTGCATGAGTTGATAATCCCATATTCACCATTTTTTTATCTTTTGAAAATTTTAATCAAAAAGTTTAACTTTGAACCAATTATCTAGGTTTTTGTTTTTTTAATTTCTACAATTTTATTCAAAACAAAATCCTTGAAACCTGAGGTTTTGTAATCAATAATTTAAAAATTTATCACTTAAAACTACTAGCGATGCAGATAGTTAAAAAAAAAATCAGTTTAAAATCTGTATTTATCAAATTTGATATCAACAGCGTGATATTCGAGGAGTACGCTAGTTTTTAGTTCATGAGTTCGATTCCCGTATTTTATATAAGTGCTTATAAAAGTTCGAAATCCTTTAAACCATAGGTTCGTGTGGAATAAGCTCTTCGTGATTATAAAGTAACAAATAAACCTTGCCGCGCGAAGTGGGTCAATCATCCACTTCCAATAGGATACACAATTAACTTGTCATCTTTTGAAATTCCTGAAGCCGTTTCTGCATTGGCGAGAGTAATATTCCGAAAAAAAGGTTAAAAGGGAAAAACTTACACCCGTAAAAATATCGAGTCTCGACGGATATCGATATCAAAACGAATATCAATATTCAGCACCTGATGGAAGCTAAATTTTGCTAATTCTCGTTTACAATCTTAAATGTTTCTATTGTTTAAATGAGTAAAAACGTTTCATTAGGGTTACATTGTATTCAGTCAAATTTTTTTCATAAGTTGATTTTTTTAAGAAAGTTTGAGTTTTAAGAAATAAAAGAATGAAAATTCGATATCTGTACAGCGTCTTCTTTTTCCTCTCTCAATACAATTTAAATTTTATCATTTCAATTCGTTACAATTATAATTTGTATTCTGCAGTAAATTTTAAAGCATTATTAAACCTATAAAAGGCGCAATTTTAATTTTGGAAAATAATTGTGTTAGTTTTCTTTGCATTATTATAATAAAGAGTGTTGGGCATAATAACTTGGAGAGGTAAATTCTAATTTTGGATTCATATATATATATATATATTCATGAACTCACGAGGCACAGGTTCGAAGTTCGATCCTCGGGTTGGGCAAGGTTGACTCAGCCTTTCATCCCTTCAGTGGGATAAACTGAGTACCAAGCATGATTGGGAAATAAATACTGTGGGTTTTGTATTAGGCTGATTATCTAAATATGCCTCTTTCCCCTGGGCCTCTTGGTCAAGAAAACAGTTATGGGCACTGTAGGCCTTGGCCCACATGGGCTGCAGTGCCAGAGTTTACTTTATATATTCATGAGAAAATTATCAAGTACAGTAGCAATATAAAAAGAATTTCCTTTTGAATTAATAAAGAACATCTTAAGGCTTTTAAAGTAACGGCATTTTCAATTATTGCTGAAAAGAAATCTTGTGAACGAGGACTTTATCTTTAATTGAAATTAATAATAGATTCAAAAGTATTGAATACGGTAGAAAAAAATTTCTGGAAAGTAAATTGCTGAAAAATTTGCTCAGATTTAACAGTTACTCAATTTGGTTTAATTAAAATTAACTTCACCATTGTTTTTTATTTATTAATGTGTTATTTATTGAGATAAAATGAGAAACGTAATTAATAATATAAGGTCAGATGATATTCTCGTAAAATTGTTTCGAATGTCTTTAGAAATTTAATGCGAAAATCATAAATATTGCATTAATCTTACAAAGCCTACGATTAACGCTTGTGAACATTTTATTTAGTTAATATTTTTTAAATACTTAAGCGAAAAAATAATAAAGTTTAACTAAAATTAAACTTAAATATGATATTTTTGTTGTTTAGATTGTTGAAATCGCCAGTTTAACCGAACATCTCTTAGAGGAATGTGAATCTAGAAACCAGTACAAGCAGTGTCCTATATGCCTGGAGGCTGTGCCTAAATTAAATTTTGAAAACCATGTTAAAGTCAGAATGTGCACTAGTAAGAATAGCTTTATATGTTTTTACATTAAACTCTTTTAAATACTTGCAGGGCATTATTATATATGAGCAGTGTTTAGCTTTATATATATATTGAATATATATATATATTTGTAAAAACGTGTGTAGACTCAAAAATTTAGTTAACTTTTTTGAAATGCTGAACATATCCCAGCATATGTTCATAAAAATTTTTTTTTATTGTAAAATTTAGATTATTTAATCATTCTCTCTCTTGTGTATTTCATAGTTTCATAATTACTTAATTCTATTGAATGAGACTAATACAGAACTAGAGAGCCACTTTACAGTTACCATAAAGTTATTAAAAAGAAACAATAGCTTCTATATTTCATTTTTAATTTGTATATGAAAATAATGCTAGTAATTTAAACATTGAAAAAAAAATGAAAAAGCTTTAATACTATAGCAGTTCAATACTTTTAATTATCTTATTTACATAAGAAAGTTGTGGAAGAAAAAATTTGTGTCATTAATTAGGTATATTTTCTTAAAATGATTGATTAATAATAATTGTGCTGTTGTTTTTAAAATACATTGAGAAGTTCTACTAAGCAAAAATTTGAGTGTAAAAATATGAATATGTATGTGGAATGTTATTGTTTTTAATGAAATCTCTTGCTTATTTTATAGGGGGGGGGGAATTTTTAGTATAAAATAATGTTTAAGATTTTAATCCAAATTTAATTTATTATTTATTTATGTTGATTCAGTTCATGCTGAATTATTTATCACTTTTGAATATCATTGAGTAATTTTATACAAGTCTTAAAATGAGCTAATACTGTAAATATGGTGCAGCATATATATTATTAAAAGGTATTTCTTATTCAATTTAAACATTTGAAATTGCCCAATTTTTTGTAACATTAACAATTTTATATTTTTATTGGCAATGAAGTAATATTTACTTGCTTTTTAATCATAAAATGTATTTTTCTTTTCTTTTCTGATATATTTTTATGAAATTTTATTTCGTTATTACAAGTAATGAGATTTAGCAAATTTTCTTTAACTTTTAGAAAATAATACATCAGAATTTCACTATTATTTGTAAAGATTAAAATAAAAACTTTTATGCATTTAATTAAATTAACCACAACCAGACTAGGGCAGGGGCATACGGGACAGTTGCCTTAGGCCTTCACATCAAAGAGGGGGGGGAAGGCTAGTCTAGAATACAAAGTTTATTTTACGTTTCCTTCAAAAGTAAACTTTTTTTAAGCAAAATATCCATGTAAAGTCCGTCGCGCTATTTTATATTAGCTTCTTCATTAGTAAATCCTATGAACATAAAAAAATCTCTATTCCATACATCCATGCCTTTATAGGGTGGGATTCTGCTACATTTTTGCAGTTACTATGGAAAAATTAAGCCAATCAAAAGCCTGTAGTTTTAGAGAAGATGCGATATATTTACAAAAATACGGGCTTTTTTCTGATTGACTTAGTTGTGAAGCAGAAGGGGCCCCCAAAGAAGTTTTTGCCTTGTCACCCAGTCAGGCCCTGAAATTATGTTTTATTAAGCTTCTTTTTTTTACTTGTTATTATAATCAAGATCCATAACTTAATTATTTTGTGGTTATTGTGAATAAAATGTCACCAGTCTCTGCTTCTAAAGCACAGTAGCACTGCGGTAGTGCATCTCGCTTTAAGGCACAGGCTTCATCATGGGGTTGGGCAAAGTCAACTCATCCTAAGTGTAATAAATTGACGATAATTAGCTTTGTCCTAAAGCCCTAAATATCAACAATGTCTCACGTTGTTCTCAGATTTGGAGTACTAAACATTGTAAGTGTATTTTTGTTTTTAATAGTCATACGTATTGTACCGAGCTTCGGGGTTCGTGTGGATTGAGAGTTGAATAAAGCAACTACTCGATGAACACAAGACTTTTATTCGTAAAAAATTCCAATTGATATACCAGCTGTAACAATCACAATTATACAGCTACAGTTTGTCAGATACAATACGTAACAGCTTCCAATCACAGGTTTCAAATACCTGAGGCAAAGAACAGCTTCTCTAGACTAGCGATCACGACTAATCGTCTTCACTCACTGACTGTCTTCACAAAACTAACTCCTTTTATGTGTGGCTAAGGTATTTATACCTGACTTGGCGGGGAAATCTACCAATTTCGCCAAGGTTCTGTAAGCTTCTAGACTATCTCGCTAAATATTGGTCCTAGAGCTTAGGTGATGGATGTTTACAGAAGTATTTATTTCTACCCAAGTCGCCAAGTTTTCTCGCCAAAACATCGTCAAGTCACCAAATCATTAGAAAACCCCGCTTTTAATGTATAACACGTCTAAATACCGCAATTTTTGCCTAAAATGTGAGTATTTCAGATCTGCCTGAAATATTTTAAGACAAATACAATAATTATTTATAATTTGTAACAGTATTGTTTTATTTTTGATTTAATTTTGTTTTGATTCTTAATATATATATATATATATATATATATATATATATATATATATATATATATAATATAATATAATATAATATAATATATATTTCACTGGTAAAGCACAGCTTTTTTAGTCTTGCAAATTGATGGAAAATTTATGTTGAATATCATAATAATCATTGAAATTTGGCTATTATTTTAATAATTTTGTTATTAGCAAAAAGGGAAAGTTATAAAAATATTTGACTTGAAAAATTTTCTTTTACTAAATTTTCATTCTTAACTATTTTTTTATATTAAATCAATTTTGGCTCGGTGATGTAGTAATCAATTAGTCGATCCTCGGACTAAGCAAGATCGACTGATCCTTATACCCCTTCAGTGGGTCGATAAATCTGAGTACCAAACATGCTTGGGAACTAATCATTGAAATTTCGCTTTGGAATGACCACCTAACTGGGACATATACTTCACTCCCCAGGTCATAAAAACAGATATGGGCACTACCCTCATATCGCCTGTCGTGCCACTGAGTTTAGTTTACTTTCTGCTTTCTATGTAATTCTTTGCTTATATAATTATTGAAAAAAGTGAAGATGTCTGCTGTTTTCACAGTTCCATCTCTTTTTATTTTTGTGTCTGGATAAAACTCACATAAAAAAAAAACTTTATGATGGATTTCAGTATAAATGTATTATTTAATATTTCGTTTAGTTTGGAAAATTAATACATGAATGGCCAACGATATTTTATTTTGACTTCTAGACAGATAAAATATCGTTTGCCAAGGTATTTTATATTGACTAGAACCCACACATTGTTATAAAAATTATTAATTATTCGGGTACGAAAACTAATCATTCATGTAAAAGTTGTAATTATGTTGTATAAATTATCCTACAGTAAAAATACCCTCTGTTGTTAATACTATATTTCACACTGTAATTTACGTTCAACAAAATCACTATCTCCTGAGAAGATTATTATAAGGCTGGAATTTTTTTTAAAAAAATGGCGGAGTTTTATTCTGTATTACGTTGATCAGTGTATGTTTTATTGTAGTAAAAAGCTATTTAGTTAAAATATAAATATAAAATTATATACAAATTAAGGCTTTTTTTTATTAAGAGGAAATATTTATTGAATCTAAAAAAATTAAAATAATACAAAATCGCTTCAGGATCATCATTTAATCAATTGTAAAAAAAGTCTGTAAATTTATTTTAAGTATTTCAAAAAAACCAAACAAAAACATCTATTACTCATAAAAATACATCTAGGATGTAATAATGCAATTTAAAATATCGGTTTTTAGTTTTCAGTGTTCCATTTGTTGAAATAATACTTGGAAAAGTCTTCATGTAATCGATCTAACTGATTTTGCACTGTATTAAGAATTTTATTAATGTTTTTTTTAAAAACTTTTAAAAAAATTGTAAAATTTTAGTTGGTTTTTTTTTTTAGCCCTCAAATTTAAAAGTAAAAATCTAGATCCAGGAATGTGCTAATAAAAATGCATCTTGAAAATTTCACTGGGATACAAAATAAATCGAAAACGGAAATTGGAATTTTAATCGAAAATCGTAATAATCAAAAATGAAACTAATGCTTTAATCTGTATAGCTGTTTTACTTTCAATAAAAATTCCAAGATAAACGTATAATTCCAATTTCGTTCTAAAGTCTGTGGATTGTAGAAAAGCAACTTTTTAGTTCTAACATTTCTATACAAATAAAGTTTTAAGTTTAATAAAGTCTTTTACATTGGGGGAAAAACATGAGAAGTAGTTGTTTGTAGTTGCTTTTCTTTTTTCGCAACCATTTTCTAATATTTTCATATATTTCCTCACATAACAGCAATCTATCATAGAAGCCACGCTTTTTATGTAATTTGGAGTTTGTTTCCGTTGCCACATTTTTCACATCTATCAGCAATCTCACCGCTCCAGCCAGATATTTACCCAATATTTAATAACAGGTTTACATAATATTGAGTAAATTAAAATTGTTTTAATAAAATATTTACAAAAATTTATTTTTTTGTAAAGTGATTCTGAATCAGTTGCTTAGTAAACAACCTTTTGGATAAGGCTTTTATTAGGCATTTGAATATTTATCGTCTAAATATCCTTCTTCTAGCGTGAGGGGGGGGGGGAGAAAAACTCAGAAAATTCCGCATCCATCCATCGTGAGGGAGGGACACTGAAAATCCCCAAGAACCCACCACCAACAGATATGCTTGTAGAAGGTTGAAACGCAACATTGGTGCTCACCATGGCCTGGTGATAGGACAATGTTTTTCAGAGATAAGGATCCCGGGCTCGATACCAGTCACTGTTGAACAACAGAAGATGGATGTTGCGCATCTACTATCGGAGAGGGTGCTTGGAAGTTTTCTTCTTCCGACCCCATTGTGTATGAAAAGTATTCCTAAAAACATAGTGAGCACATTAATTTGCTTTATAATTCCACCTACTCATAATTGGTATCCTACAGTATCCTAAGGAACTAGAGGCCAACAGATTTGTGTATTTCACGCTTAGCCAGTGGTCACCTAAGAGGCCTCAAATATGTGCAGGGTCAAAAGACTTTTAGTCTGTGCACAAGCTCTGAACCCCAATAGGCATCGCCTGAGCATATCTTGACTTGGAAGAGGCCATTTCAAAGCCCCTTCTGTGTTTCCAGATTTCCTGGCTGTTCATGGATTTGTGGAGTTGGTCTAGGATTGGAATTGGGCCGTTGGGTTTTTTAGTACACGATGTCAAAACATCCATCTCTGGTTGCTCACCTATGGCTGGGATCGAACCTGTGATCTTTTGCTAAGAAGAGCACAGTGGGCCTAGAATAAGCTGGAAGCAATCTTCATTAATGATAACGAGACAAAATTACTTACAAACCATTGCACCTAATCTCATGCCTTCTCCTTTTGTGACGTAGTGGCGAAGTCCGGCAACGAGGCCAACCACTGTCCGCTCTGCCACCAGAACATCGGACCTGGAGAAGGAGGGTGGAGGACGCACCTCATGGGAGAGAACGGCTGCGCATTCAATTCCAGGCGCAAGAGAATCCCAAAGAAAAGTGAGTGCACTTCTTTATATATTTTGGAATGACTGCCTCTAAATAAAATCCTTTTTTCTCTCTCTAAGCAGTTCAGTGAAGAGTGGCTCCACTAAATCTCCGTATTAGATGCTACAGAAATTTTCTTTCCAGATTTGATGACCATGTTTGTTTTCTATTTAAACTACAAGGAGTGCTGATTTGAACTCTGCAGTACTGCATATGACAGAGTGTAATTAAAAAGGTGGAACATTCCGCTGCGGAGCCATTCCCGCTTCAACAATATAAAAAAAAAATTTTTTTTTCTTTTAAAGCTGTCATCTATATATGTGCGTTTCTGGTGAGGGAGGAAAAATATTAGGTTGGAGAATAAAATTTTGAAGCGTTTTTACCTAGAACTTTTATTAAAACAAAAAACAATAATTATATCAATAAGCTAATCAATTATATATTCGCCGTTGCTGTTGACAACCTCTTCCCACCTCTCGACCCATTTGTTGATGCCTTTCCGTCAAAAATCGCCTGTTAAAAGGTTTTTGGGCCAATTTTTAAGGATCTCTTTGTTATCGAATGTAACGCCCTTCATACGGTTTGACATGCAGCGGAAACGATGGTAATCGGTAGGTGCAAAGTCCGGAGAATACTGCGGCTGCTGAAGCACTACCCATTCAAGCTCTTGGAGTGCGGCTTTGAACACTTGTGCAACAGGGGCCTGGCGTTGTCGTGAAGGGGTATGGTTTGACCATGTTGATCAGGTATTTTCAGTCGAATAGCCTCATTCACGCGGTGTACCTGGGGAATGTAGATCTCCTTGTTGACTGTGGCATTCTTTTCGAGCATTTTTCAGTGCACCAAGAGGTCTTTAAAAACGACTCAACAACTCTGTTACACCACACCAGGTGATTTTTGGTAGAACGGCATCAAAAAATTGATCGAGAGGTGGGAAGAGGTTATAAACAGCAACAGCGAATATATAATTGATTAACTTATTGATATAATTATTGTTTTTTGTTTAAGTAAAAGTTTGGTAAAAATGTTACGAACTTATTCCCCACAAACTAATAGTTACTGCTATGGATACTCCCTTTCTACAGTTCCAAAGTTTACATTTTTTTTTTTAAAGAAATAAAGATATTTATTATTTTAATTTTTGAACTGTTTTGCCTTCTTTAACAGATGCGTTTTGTTGTTATTGTTACTTGTGACACTTGGATAAGCCAAGCTCGCTTATGCCTTGACTATGCGAATTTAAGTCAATCAGGAGCGTCTTTCGTTTTAATCAGAGCACCATGAAGATGCATTTTCATCTTTCCCAATACGTCATCGCTCGAAAATGCAGATGAGAAATGTCCCAAGTTCAGATTATTTTCATTGTTCACGCATATTAATTTAATATTTGTCTTTTGAGTTCATAACTAGATTTATTAAAATTTCATCGTGTTCGTCGTATAATATACCATTTACTAGATTTTTCACTTTCATAAAGAGCCAATGCCACCTGCATCCGTGAAAGTGGGTGGATCTTTTAATTTAAAACTAGGAATCAAGCAGAATATACCTTTTAATACTTGACTTGCCAATCTCCAGAGGTATCATCTCACTTGGAGGATATTGGAACCATGACCTATTTTACATGACCCAACAGCTTTTAGTGAACACATCGAATCTGTTTGTTTCGGGAATCGGGCTCATTACCTTCCGATAACGAGAGCAACGTCCTACTGAACCACACCACCACGGTTTTAAAGAATTTAGAAAAAGTGTTGTAATATCTATACTGTTTAATGAGTTAAACTGTAGAGTTTCATATTTTCATCTTTAAACTAAGTCTGAAGTGAATTTTGTTCTTTGAGTTTTTGATTATTCCATTGTCTTATTCGAAGCTTAGAGATCGCTAGCAGATTATGCGAAATTAAGTCAGAAGAGTACGTCTTTTGTTTAACCAGAGCACCACGAAGGTACGTCTTTGCTCTAAAACTCCTCCGATAGATTGCACAACCAGAGGATCCACACTCACAATTTAGAAGGAAAATTAGGAAGGAAATTTTCACCAGAAATGATACCCATGGTAACTGCTCAACGACCGATCACAGAACTTTCTATTCAACAGATTTAACGATTACGTATATCGCATGTACTCGATGGATCTATTCGGGCATTGGGAATCGAACCTTGCCCTTCCAAACGGGAGTCCGATGCCTTAACAACTAGGCTATCAAGACCACTTACTTTCATTAATAATGTCTGCACCACGTTAAAACTGGTCGTGGTCGCAATGTCCTTCAAGTGAAATGATACCACTGGGGGTAACAAGCAGAGTATTGGGGGTATTCTGCTGGGTCCCTGCTTCAAAATCATCTGCACCCAGCTGATTCTATCTAACTGGTTGAAACCCATTCAGGGCTAGGTACAAAGAAGCATGCTGGTGCTACACCAACGATCACTTGCTTATTCTGGTATGCCGTAGGCAATATGTTCGCGTCTGTTTCCATTGCATTCATTTAATGCTTGTCGTTTCATTTCATAACAAGACCTTGAAATGTACACTATGTAAACTTACAATAAGTCAAGTATTACTCTAAATTCACAGTGAATCGATTGTGAAAAATATCGGGAGGCAAGAAACGGATAAATTTAGCTAATAACATAAGTATAAATTTTTTAGGTTAAAACTCAAGACTAATGTAAATTAAAAAAAATGCTGATTTATTTTATTTATATCTAATTTTTAAAGTACTTTAGGGTTTATTTTTTGGTTTAAATTTACTTTTTTGCATTAATATTTACAAGTTTAATTAGATTTTGTATTTTCGTGTTTTGATAGTAAAAGTAATATTTATTTTATATTTTAATCATAATTTTTTAAATATTGCATCCAATTTAAATAAAATTGTTCTGACAACAAATTTCTATAGATTTAAAATCGATTATTTTTTTTTTAAATTCATTTTGAAACAAACAGTATTTTGAGTAGAATTTCTATTTTTTAGAAATACTGCCAAAAGGGTAACAAGGCGAACAAGGCTAATTTTTCTGTTATGAATGCATAGGTGGAATAATTATAAATTTATATTCTGTAAATTGCGTATTTTATACATTTTTCAAATATTGTTTTCTTGTGCTTACAACATTTTTAAACCATTTAAAAAATTTTTTTTCTTCAACGTTTAAAATTTATCGATGTCAAACGATGTAAAATTCTCAAAATTGAGAGAAAGTTTAAGCGTTTCATACCGTACTTTTTTTTACCATAAAATGGTTGTTTTTTTCGTTCTAGTTGAGATCCTGAGTCCCCTACAAATAACGTAGGGCGTTTCTATTCTCATTGGTTTAAAATATCCATGACGTCAGATAACGATTTATCTACGTCACACATCGCATTGAGCGGTGTTGTAAATCCGATTTGTTGACGAATTTGCTGCTTGCCTTCAAATCATATTCTTCGAGCGGCAGCGAACAAGGCGAAGTGGATATAAGTATATCCCCCCCCCCAAGAAATTTCTCGCCAAATCCTCCTTCCTTTGTTTTGATTTTACTGTTTCCGGTTTTCCTTCTGGTGTTGCCAATTTGAAATTTTGTTCTTTTTTTTTTGGGGGGGGGGTTGCCAGGTTTGGCTTTTTCTCGAGTTTTACATCACTTTTGTGTCACATATAGTTATATATAGGGTTTTTTTTAAGTGGCCACAGCGTTAGAATTCTTTAGAAACGAAAAAAAGTCGCTAATAGAGAAATACATTCTACTAGTTTCGCGAAGTTCCCTATCCAATGGCTGAGAATATTGTTATTTAAGATATTTTTGTGAATAAAATTATTTCCTATATAAGGATCAAAGCTTCGCGGTTTGAGAAGCCGTTTCCCATGGATTCAAGCAATTAATTCGTTGAAAATGGAACAGAAGAGAGAAAAAAAAAAAAAAAGACAAAACATTCACTTTATGGTTAATCGGCGAAGGTAATTCAAATTTTTTTTTTAAATTCAATGAACAATATAATTTTAAATTAATACTTGCAATATTTGTAAACAATCTCTTTTAAATCTTAAGGCTTATGCTTTGCTTACGCCAACATTAATTTTTTTTTTAAATTATGTTTTCAAAAATATGTTTTTAATGGTAATAAATAATGAAATTAAATTTAAAGTAAAAAATAAGTGATCTTTACAATTTTCGAAAGTTTAAAATATTGCAAAATACTATGTCATTTTGATTATAGAATGAGAAAATTATTTGATGGCAGTTAAATATTCACTCTTTTTGATGTAGTTATATTTTAAAATATTTATTTAACTCAAAAATTGAATTAGTATTTATAATTTGTATCGAAGTTTGATTTTAATTTGAAGTTGATCGACGTATTTTTAGCTACTTTTTATAATTTGTTTAACTTGTTAATGAATTAAATTTTTTAAAGTAAAATTAATTTGAGTGTGTAGAAAGAAATTATTTTTTATCAGTCCACATTCTAATAAAAACCACTGGTACATATATTTGAAACATAATATGTGTGTTATGTTTGATTGTAAGTATAATAATAATAATAAATATTCCAATTATTTTACTTTCTGTGTGATTAAAAATTACTTTATTGTATTTAAATTACTTAATAAATTACGTTCAAATATATTAAATGATTAAAAATATAAATATATGAGGACAATATATTTCATAAATATTTTTATGCTTTTAAGAAAAAAAGATGCCTTTTTGTTCATGCAATTGTTATTTGAATATTGGCTCATTATATTCACCTAAATAGATTAGATTAACATAGGAAAATATTTTCTCTTCATAAAATATGAATTATATTTATCATTTTTCTGAAAACAATTTATAAATACTAAGTATTTGTTTGAAATTTAAAAACTTATTTTTCTTGATAAATGTGTAATTATCATTTAATCCTAATTATATAGTTAACTATTTCCTTTATTATTCTATTAGTTCCATTTAATTTAAATATATATTTCTCATAAATAATAAATTAATCAACAATAACTTTTTAAATTCTGAAATAAATTTTATGAAATAACCGTAGTCCCATCGATTAAAATTTCAAACTCATTTTAAGCCAATCAGGTTCAAGTTATAGCTCACCAACCAAGAATCAGCTATCTAATGAGGGTAGAGGATCGCCAGATTCAGGGACTTCTGAAAACTTAAACCGGCAATCACTACAAATATATAGTTAGTGTTAAATTCTAATGATGACAATTTCTCATGGATATTTTTATTTTTTTTTATTTACAGGAATATTAAAGAAAAAAGGAAAACCAGTAGCTTCATAACTTTACACAAGAAACAGTGCTTATCTAAGGAAATGCTCAAATTACTTCACCAACACAAGTTAACTTGGTGTCTTTCAGAAATTTGCCTTTTATTGTATAACACAATAGCTTAATTAAAAATGGACTGTTAATCTTGTAACAATGAATAATATAATAGCAATTTTTGATTTTATAATTTATATACTAATTCCTGTAATTGCTATCTTAAATATGCTTTAGCAATAAAGCTATTTTATCAAACTTCTAGCGTCCAGAAGAATTTAGTTATCATCGAATGGCAACAAGAATAACAACTTAGTTGCCATGAAATGAGAAATTGAAATGCTGCGTCACCGAACTAAATTCTAATTACTGTTCTGTCTGTAGTTTTGTAACTGTTCTTATGTTTTACTCGGTTATTAAAAATATGGAAATAAAAATAAATATCTGAGCAAGCCAACATTATTTTATTTAAAGAATGATTTTTATTATTATTATTATTATTTTTAAACTTTAAAAGGCGTTTTTATGTCAGCGTCATTTTTATAATTACGACTTCCTTCACCACAACGTGAATGTGATTATCTAAAAATAAACAAGATATGTTTTCTCAGTCGTAATGACTACAATTACTTCAACTTAAAGCTTTTACATTGTCTAAAAACCTATGCAGTTTCTGTAATACGGAAGCTAATCATCAACAATTGATATTTTTTAAATAAAATTAATTGAACAGTGTGGAAAGAAATTATTTTTACCAGTTCGCACTCACAGTTTTCAGATAAAGATTCTTTCTTTCATTTTCAACTAGCTGACTACATGCCTGAGGCAGATGTTTGTACCTCTTTAATGTAGGATCTGAAAGTTTCCAGAACTTTCCTATAATAAGCCTATAGCAATTCGACTCCTTTCGATTCGAAAATGTGAAAATGTTAACTTATATTTTGTCGCAAAAAATATAACTAAGTTGTCTTGAATCTGACTAACTTCTCTTCTCTGAAAATCACTTATTTTCACAGAATAACCTTTGTTCAAACAATAATTTTACAAATTAAAGGTAAATAAGGTAAAGTAAGTAATTAAACACAGAAATAAAGACATCCATACAAATATTTTTCTTGTTTGTATCAATATTAAAAATACAAGGTCTTTTTTTTTAAATTTAATACATAAATATTAACTTACCAAGTCTCAA
The DNA here is from genome assembly GCA_030067965.1 of Latrodectus elegans. NCBI lineage: Eukaryota > Metazoa > Arthropoda > Arachnida > Araneae > Theridiidae > Latrodectus > Latrodectus elegans. Next base: position 25,037,038 of record CM057818.1, read on the forward strand.
GTATATGATTTTACTTTTTATATCATTGGACTTTCTTATGTATTTGGAAAACGCGAAAATTCTACCTATTTGGAGGTTTGCAATGGAAAGTATGCTCTATATGACGTTTTAATAACCGAAACCTTTTGCCAATGAAATGTTTGAATGCGTAACATATAAAGGCATTGTGTCACACACAGTTAATAATTTCAAAAAAAAATATTTTGGGGAGGATAATAGGAAAAACGAAAAAGAGTGCTTGAGACATTGCAATACGAGTTCGATTTAAAAAGAGAGAGTACAGCTGCAACGTATCTTAATACTTGTCAAGTTTAGGGTGAGAGTGCAATAGACGAAAGCACATGTTGATGGTTTCATAAATCTATGGAAGCAGACACAAGATCAGGTTAGTAATAGATGACCATCACAAGTAAGAGAAGAAGATATTGACTAAAACAAAAAATAACCCAAAATTTTACCATACAAAAATTAGCACAGACCTTCAACTTACAACGATCGAGAAACAGCTGGTTAACTTAGGTTTTACGAGAAACCTGAATTGCTGACTTCCAAATAACTTGATAACTAATCGACGAGATGATCGCCACCTGTTTCATTGCTTCCCTGGTACAAAAAATGACCCATTCTTGACACGAATAGTGACAGTAGATGAGAAGGGGTTATGCATTGTAACTTGTAAAGCGTTGTAGGACTGTGTCATCTTTCTGATTCATCGAATTCGAATTGCTGAGTTTCTTCCCAATAATATGTTATTAAGTGTGTGTTGGTAGGATGCACAAAGAGTATTCATCTGTGAGGTCCACTCAGCTTAAATATTTTCGGTAAATATTCTATCTACATTTAAACACACACAGGTTGTACTTAAATTCGGCGCCAAAGTGGCAAATTCATCAATCGCCGCTGTGTTCTCCTCCATCACTATCACGGAAGGTCATGTATGCTTCTTTAATCTCCCGCCAAAAGTTAATGAGCTTTGGTTGGTAGGTTTTATCCCCAACATCTCCATATTCTCTCTACTTGATTATCACTTATTTCTTGGGTTGAACAATTCTTTCGGTCAGAAAATCTTAATGCTGAGAAAACTGCCATCCAAATCCTTTTTTACTGGAAACCGCCGAAATTTTATCGCCGAGAGAGTCATCACCTGCCAGAAAGATGGAAGGTGATGACTCTCAGTCATGAATAGCTACAGGAATTATGCCCAGTCATAGATAATGTTCATTTTGCATTTCTTTATCAGTGATAAAAAGGGTAGCTTTTGTCCACACCTAATATTTTATCCTGAAAATATCGATGTGTATGGTTGTCTAGGCAGTATTCTTTTGACTATATCGTTAATGTTTCGATCGATGTGACGTAGGCATAACTTATTGTGAACTTTGCACCTCTGCAATCAATAATGAAACTTAAAATGATGTGCATAGTGGAATTTATAGCAAGAGGTATATAATGTTCAAAAGAAAAATTTGTTGTTAATCCCATTTTGGTTTTGGTCAACATTGTTTCATCTCTAATTGCCTGGTTTTTGGAATCCAATTTAAATTGTAAATCCCAATCAATGGGCATTTGTGAGCTAAAATGATTGTAGAGCAGGGGAGGCAGACTTTCCAATCAGCTTTTGACAGTGTATGGAGAAAAAAGCTACTAAAAAACTTATTGCATATGAGAGCTTCATATAACCTCTTTCAATTTATAAGTGATTTACTCTCTCAGCATTTCTTAAATGTTAAATATGAAAACTTTTCTTAAGGGTACAGCTAAACAAAACAGGATCTTCCACAGGGCTCTGTCTTCAGTCTTGTTTTCAATGTTACGATGAATAATCTATTGAATTTCATTGAAAATGCGATCTTGGAAATTAAATCTTTACTAGCTGATTATCTTGTTGTACGGTCAACTAGCTCTGATATCTCTAAATTGCAGGGAACAGTAAATTTGTAATTGGAGGCTTTGACAGAATGGACTTCTAGAAAAAGTGACTTTTTTGTTAACTCTGATAAAACGAATGTTGACACCAATTTTAACAATGATTTAATTAACACCCAACCAAAAAGCATATAAAGCTCATAAGCCATATATCTGATAATAGTACCTTTCTTAGGATCGACTGTGTTACTTACCTGGGTATAAACTTAGATTCAAGACTTAATTTGGACGAAACATATAGCCAAAGTGGTCGAAAATATAACAAGTAAACTTGGTCTTTTAAAAAGAATTACTGTTGTTAAGTGGGGATCTTTTTAAGTGTTCTAACTTTCACGTTCACATCCTATTTTAAACCAGTTATTGATTATGGTTCTTATTTGCTTACCATTGCTTCTGAAAGTGTATTGTCAAAATTGGACATTGTTCAAAATAAAACACTTAGATTTGTCACTGGTGCACCTGTCTCGACCCCCATCGCCAATATGCAACTACAGATTGAAATTTTTAGTCCACATGAAAGAAGTTTTTATTCTGCTGCTCTTTGTCTGGTGAATGTTTATTAAAAAAGGATCATTACTGGCCTGACTATACCCCTTCCCAAATTAGATTCAAAACTCAATTCTTTCTTGTTTAAGTACCAAAGACTTTTTTTTTCATGTTTCTGATTTTAGAATTCTTGCCTTTAATCCGGCTACCTTCTCGGGTAATTTGAGTATTGCTATTGGAAAACTGGACTTAATTTGACCTGTGTAATTAAGCAAAATTTCTTTCGGGCTGCGTTCACATATTTCGCCCTGACCACTATCTATGAGAAGTATCCAGGTCAAGACTGATTTCATGTATATACTGATGCATTTGACATGGCTTCCTCTGATGCCTACTCCTTTGACTTCTGCCTTAGGAAATTTCTTAGTGCCTGGTTGAACAATTAGGATGGTGAAATATTTTCAATATTTATATGGCTCTTACGCTATTGCTATTGTCCCTGAACAAAATGTTGTCATCTTTAGATTTTCAGGCTCCAATTAAAACCATTTCGGATTACTGTCCGTACCCACCAGAAATCGAATTTAAATGCACTTAAATTATTGATACAATCTTCAGCAATGGAAGGGATGCCGTTTTTGTGTGAATCCCCTACCATTACGGTATTTCAGGTAATGAACAAGCAGACACAAATCGGCCAAAGAGACTTAAATACTCCATCCACTTTGTCGCCTAAGTCCTCTTTGAAAGGCGATTTCTCAGGGACTTTTACAGTGTTGGTAGAGAGTAAAGCTTGGACCTGCCTACTCGACAAGCAGAGACTTGTTCAACTTTCTTTCCTCTTAAGTGCAGAAGGAGTGGCGTGTTTTAGAATTATCACTGAATATGATTATCTACAAATCCATCTGTTCAAAACTGTCCTAGCTGAATCTCCCATCTGTACTCTCCGTGCTACTATGCAAATGATTAGGGGGGGGGACATAATTTTAGATGCACCTCCCTTCTTTCTTTTCACTCTCAAAATGAATTTGGAGTCCTTCTTCCTGGAAGTTCTACTTCCAAATTATACTGGACTGCAAGACACTTCATGTCCGAGAAGACGTTAGCGGGCGCAATTTAAAATGCCAATTCATACAGGTCTGACAATTTTGTTGCGCGACATGACATGACTAGAAACCAATCTTGTTGAAGCGGGGTAAGTTGCTGATCATCAACGTTTATCTTTAAATTCCATCGGTGTGTGGGAAAAATATGTTTAGATGGCAGGCAATGCTGTGATCGCTTTCCTCCCTAAAAGCTGCATATTAAAATGTCATCTACACATTTATCGAATCCTTGCTTAAATAAACACAATGAAAAGCCTATATCGAGTTTAACTGGCATCGGTGTTCAATAAATTTGTTTCTTCCAATATGCGCGTTTTAGGTCTTAGTAAAGGCGGTCACTACAAAATGTTTTAGTGGCCATCGGTCGATCGCGATCGAGTTTGCCCACCTCTATCATAGAATGACTAAACCTACCTCTATCTCCCGAAGAAAAATATATTTCCTTGCTTCATAACACATTATCAGAAACTGAATACATCACATGAGAATAGGAGCATTTTGATCCGCCTCTTGTACAGTTCTGGTTTAGCTCCCAGGAGTTACGAGTTACACGTGTACTTAATAAGAGTCTTTTGCACCGGATAACACCATTGCTATTCAAAATAGCCATAATGAGTAGAAAATGAAGCATCACTCGCTTATCAGCATTGAAAGGTACCACGAAACAGATTTCTGTAATAAAAGAAAAAAAAGGTAGTCACACAATGAACTATGGGTAAACGTATTTATAAATTGATAATTTTCGATGATTCTCGCCAAAATTAGCATCGTATGGGATTTTCATGAGTGATTCTAATGTTTTTAATGGTTGGTTACAAGGATTTCTACATTTCAATACTACAAAGGTGGAAATTTCGGCATAGTGAGGCACACAATGGGTATGATTTCGAAAATCGGAGGTTATTTGTAATTTAGAAGCAAAGACCAAGCAAAAGACACCCAGATTTGGCCTCCTTCTCCCAGACGTATCATTTTAAATGGAGGACATTACGACCACGACAAATTTTACGTAGCCCAATCAACATTAGTGAATATGACAGATCTTTCTATTGAGTCGGGATTCTATCTCATGAGCTTCCGAAAATAAACGTGAACACTCAAAACCAACCAGGCCACCGCAATCTGTGGACTAATGTTATCAAATATATCAATCCTCATATAAACATTGTTTCAAATTTTACCGAAAATTAGCTGAAAACAAGTACTGATTACTGACTATAGGAGTAAAGATATTTAATCCAACATGTGTTCTTTTTTACTGAGTTTGGTTTGTTTGTCGCTCAACGGTCATTTTTTGCACACGAGGGCTAATTAGACCGGGACCTACGGTTTAAAGTGGATTCCGAGCCACTGCAATCATCCATGTCCAAGGTGGGATTCGAACCTACGAACTGTTGAACCGAAGGCTCTTTTTTACTGAGAAGGGAGTAAAAGGCACCTGTTTTCTTGATTCTTAAGTTAGATATAAAATTCAGAAACGTGCTCAAGTGAAAAATTAGCTAAAAATGTTCTCTTATATTTACACACATCTATAATCAAAATGTGTGTGTGTGTTATTTACAATTACTTTATCATCTTGAAAAATAGATTCCAAGATATTGCACTATTATTAAATTAGAATCTTAAAAAATTCATTTTCACAACTTAATATCAGCTAAATTTTGATATTTTCATCACTTGAATAAATATTTTATTCAATAAAAGCTGATTTTTGAAAAAGATTTTTTCTTCCAAAATTCCTTTTACTTTAATTGAATATTAGCCATATTCCATCATGAAATTTCATTATTGAAATAAGGAAAATCATTTCATATTTGTGTCATTCTTTTTCCTAATTTTGATATTTTCATCACTTGAATAAATATTTTATTCAATAAAAGCTGATTTTTGAAAAAGATTTTTTCTTCCAAAATTCCTTTTACTTTAATTGAATATTAGCCATATTCCATCATGAAATTTCATTATTGAAATAAGGAAAATCATTTCATATTTGTGTCATTCTTTTTCCTAATTTTGAAACGGTACCAAGTAACAATAATCGCAAACAAAACTTTTTCAAAAAAATAAATATAAATAAATAAAAAGTTATTAAAATTAAACGAATTTGATAAGGTATATAAAATTATTATCACGATTAATTATTTTCGTGCATTGTACATATTATGAAATCAGCAAAATTCACTCAGCTCCAGAAAATACTGAAAATCGAAAATTTTTTCCAGCGCCCTAAAAAAAAACCCCCTTTTTTTGTCACTTTCAATTAAATCACACCAAAAAGAAACAATTTATATTATTTTTACTAAGGAAGAGAAGATGTACTGTTGATAATATGGTTTGGCCTCATATTTCATGTTAAGATCTTACTACCATGCCAGTACTTAATATTAAGTTCTTATAAACAGGGCGGTAAAATAGTACAGATTTACAATATTTTAAAATTAGTTTGCTTGTAAAACATTTTATGGAAGAGAATCAAAATCTATGTATCTGATATATTTATTACTCAAAGGAGAAAAAAAAATTAGTCTTGCCATAAATGATAGCTATTTCTGTGGTTTAGAAATCCATTTTCATCCAGTTTTAATTCAATTTGTATCAGTCCATGATAGATAATGAAAAACCGATTTAAGTTAATAAATATTAATAAATGGCTATTATAGTAAGGAATGTGAAAAGATAAATATAGCATTTTAAGCAAGTATAAGTGGCCATCAGACTGTTGTGTGTGGAGACGTAATCCATCGGAATCTGTCTCATTACAATACCTGAAATTTTGTTTTCTTTAAAGTATTACCTAATTAAAAATTTTTAATGGAAATTAAGCCTTATTTTTAATATTGAATCTGTGTGTAAATTATAATTTATATAATTATCTGGAAGCTTCATTTAAAGACAAAGTTGCATAAGGAAAAATCCAAAATATTACAAAAATTGTCTACGTTTCTAATAGAATTAAATTATTAATAAATAAAAGCAATATGTACTTTGCAAGCATTAATATATTTTTTAAAGGTATTTAATTTTAACATAGTTTTTTGTATGGCAAAATTTAACTGTGGAATCATTTACAGAATTCCATAATCATTTTCAGAATTAAATAAGAAAAATATGGGGAGTTTCCTCAGTACTTAAATATTTTTTAATGATATTTACAAAGTGTAAACTTTTAAAACATAAGTAAGAAATATTCTGTCTCTCTTTATTGTCTTTTACTACTTTAAGTGTTAGTTTTATTTTGATCTGCTATAGCTCTTTGTTACTTTTTTACCATAATCTTCAGTAGTATGTGACAATACTACTGAAGTAAAAAACTAACAATATTGTTTTATTCCAAATAAAAAATTTTATCGTGAATATATTTTTTAAAATCGTTTTGATATCAAGAAATTAAAGAAAAAAAAAGTTCATTGTGATGTATAAAATGCACAAGGAAGTTCTTTTGTCATCGTTTAAACGCATATGAAATGAATGTTTTAAGTATATTTTCTAGCCGTATAGGGATGAATATTAGGATAATTTAATTCATTAATATAAAATTGCAATTCGCGCGTGGAATCATACGTACGCTTTCAAAATAATATATTTTGCTCGTAAAATAGTTTACTATAAAATAGGCAAAGCTATTGTCGTTCTTGGCGCTAATTCACTTTTGGAAACTAATTGAATGATGGGAAATTTACAAAAGTGGTTTAAGCATATCGTCTGTGTACATATATTTCATCCAAAGTAAAAGTATTATAATTAAAAAGGATATACTTAAATTTGCAGCAAAAAGCGAAAGTATTATATTTTTATTTTGCTTTTATGCATTTCAATATAAAAAACCTTAAATGTGCAAACGTTACAGCTTATCTTAACAAAATCGATGAAAAATTTAAATCATTTACAGTAGTTCGTGTCGTGGGTCTCCAGAGAGTCAAAAAATTAAATGCATTGAAATAAGTCTGTTGAATATAATTAAATACATTAGTCTAAAGTATGAAGAATCAATAGTTGAAATAAATTGGTGAAAATAAACAGGAAACTAAGTAGTTTTTCAATAGTAATGGTCTGAAAAAAAATTAAATTGAAGCTGTGTAGTTTTTTTTAATCATTTCAATATTTTGATTTTACCATTTTTTAAAATTCATCTTTGAAGTTCACACGACATATATATACATCAACAAATATCTATTATACACAACATTTAAGTAATTTGTGTACAGAAAATTTCCTGCAGAAAATATTGGCAATGTTAAGAGCACAATCTTCGACATAGTGGATAGATTAATGCAGCCATTTTAAGGAAAAGCCATTCTCTTAAACATTTTACAATACAACAAAAGTTGGAATTAATAGATATTTCATTACGAAAAGCACCATCCTAACTAGAGATCCAGTGCATTAATTTTGAAGGCTAATTTTCAATTTTGATTTTCCTAAACCGCCAAATTTAGCTTTATCTATTGCGAGTGTCAATCTTTAATACTGATGTAAGTATATCATGTGATTTTAATCAGATACAAGAATAATTAAACTGTACTCTAAAAAATTATAGTTTTTGTTTTAAAACTACCATTTCATCTTATAAAAGAGGACACAAGTAAAAAAAAAAAAAAAGAAAAAAAAAAAACCTAAGCTAGTAAATATGTTCTTGACCTTCCAGGAAATTTTAAGTTGGAATTATGCAATGGTAGAAAGAACAAAATTTAGTTATTTATAAATCTCTTGCCATGATTACAAACCATTTTAAAATACAAATACTTTTTGGATTTCCTTAAAGGAAAAGTCTTTTATCAAGTAATTTTACCAAAATTAAATCATTAAACACTAGCAAACTTCAAACAAGAACTTACTTTGAAAAAAATAAGCACACGTGTTTCTTACAGTGAAACACGCGCGCGTGTGTGTTGCAGTTAAACATTAAACTTTATAAAATAACCAATTTAAGTATTTTATTCTGATCAATTTATTAACTCTCAATTTCATTTAATAATTAAAGCATTCTTAATATTAGAGAAATCGCTTTTCTTAGTAAACTTTAAAGACATTGAGAACAGTTTTATCCTCAAAATCTGGTTTCTTATACTTAAATCAAAATATATGATTAGTGCTGTAATAAATATACAACTAGCATTTGTAATATTACTGTAATATATAATTAGCATTTGAAATCTCATGCTTGTTCAAGCATATATTACACTGAACACTTCATATAAAGTTGTGTATTTCTGTGAAGTTGCATCTCTCAGTAGGAGAGATGCTACAGCAGCCAATGAGCAACACTTTTTTTTAATGCTTTTATTAATCTATCAGAAAACAAAACAGCCAAATACATCTGTATTTTATTACACAATTAAAACAATTTCAGCAAAAGGAAGAGGGTCATGGAATGCACAGTACCCGTATTGCACACAGAAGCTGCTGTGCGATAAAAATTAAAAACACTACATATTAAAAATCAAACACACATATATAGGTTAGTTAAATCCGAGCAGACAGCCAGCCACAGCTTGTTAGTACTTCAACAATAAATGATCACAACACTGACTGACTATGGTGCTGCCATACATCAAGTGATTTAAAGGCAATTGATAAAATCTGAGAAAGGCCATTTTGTTTCCGGGCTAGCTATACACGAGGAACTTTTTTAAATGACTAGCCTTGACATCTATGGCAAGTAGTAGGCACATGAACATGGAAGATGCTAAACATATTACACTAGTTAGTTAAGAACATTGACTATCCATTGTAGATAAGAAATAAAAGTGATTAAATAAACTGACTTCCTTGCTAAAAATCAAAAGCAAAATGCTTTCTGATGAAGTTAAGAACGTATGAAACAGTTTCAAACCTTCACACTTCTAAGAATGAAGAGGGCTAAGAAAATTAAACAAAATGGCACACGTTTCCAACGTCGCCCATTAAGAACATTTGTGATTAAATAACAAGATTAAAAAACACTGAAACCTAGTTTGAAATGTAGAAAAAGGTAATGAGACTAGTATCCATAAAACTTCAGCAACAATTATTTGGTGCAGAGAAAAATACAGCACAGACCAAGTGTTCCAGTTAAAATTCTTACTTTTGTTAAGCTACATATACATGATAAATGCTTTGTTTAAAGTCCAGAAAGGCTGCATTGATAAAGATTACACTTTTAAAATCCAAGGTTAAATACTATTTTTTCACTAGTACGTAGACACACTTTAAATTCTAATGATGCTTAATATCGAAAGCCCGCTCAGCCAAAGACATAGAAAATGATTTAAAATATAATCTTTGGTAACCCCCAAAATAACTATCCCATTAAACAAGCTCTTCATTATAAAACTAAAAAGCTGTAAGAAAATCTTAAGTGACTTCTCGTCACAGTTTTTAACATAAAATATCACGTCATTTCCTCACACTTTTTCCAAACATAACTCTGGCATTAGAAGGAACTTTGTACAACAGAGTATTAAATAAAAGACTTCTTCTGAAGTCGTCCGATCAAATATATTAGTTTTGGAACATTATACCAACAATAAAAGTTCCAGTAAAACAGCAAATAATAAAGCCTGCCAGAATAATAAAAACAAATTTCCAATGAGATACATTGAAAAAATAAAGAGGGCAGAAAAGGTACTGGCAGGTGCTTCCAAGCTAATGCATGTGCAGTCTAGTTTGGTCATCGGAACACTTAGCGGTTTGTCTTGTTACGCATCAGAGGCTTGTGTTTTCGGTAGGTATCCACTGAATGCTGCCACTGCCAGCAGCTACGGCAGAAGTACCGGAAACATGCTACATCTCGGCAGAATATTGGCCCTTGTTGTATCTGACAACTGGAACAGATTGCATCTTCTAAGTAAGGATCCACTTGAACCTGAAAGAAATGAGATTACACACAAGCTTAGTTTCAGAATAAATTAGAGACAACTTGGAGTTACTGAATATTTATGTTTATTAGATGGCTACTAATGCAAGATCCAGTTTAATTTATTGCGATTTCATAAAGTTATCATAATTCTAAAGATTAGTTTCAGTTTATATAACTTGAAATGCTATTTGTTTGAATACACTTTTATAAACTGTTTAGAAAATTAAACTGCAAGTTTGACATAGTCTTTTAAGATAATTATACACTCATAAAATAAAATAAAAAGTTTACTAGGATCAATTTGTCTAAAGCTTTTAATATACACATATCAATTCTTAGATGAGCTTTTTCTTATGTTTGTTATAATTATAATAAACTTTATGCTCGATGAAACAAGAGAGAGAACAAGTTATGAATATCAATACTTATATAATATAAATATTAAAAGTATTACTGTTCATAAATTAGTAAAAAAACAATTACATTCATAATAATGGCTATCATATTTATCAATAAGTTGAAGACAGAAGCTTTTGCAGATACTTAAACTTAAAATATATTATAAAAATTATTAAATTAGCACTTTAGAACTTACTTTTTTAGTAAACCTAGGACATTTGATCTCAATGAAAGCTGCTGTCACAGCTTTCATGTAGCTCTTGTGATTATTAAATGTTACTCGTCCAGAACCTGAAAAGACTTGGAATTAGCTCAGATATAACAAGAGAAAACAAAGCAAAGCAGCTAGAGTATAATTATACACACCAATTGGGTATTTGTACTTGTCAGTATCAATTCCAGCATACACAACTCCCCCAAACAAGTCATTCATGACTAGAGCTAATCCTTCAGCATTTAGCATACCATGCAGGGCCCCCACAAAAACTGTCTTGCTTGGATCTAGTCTTTGAGAAGGACTATGTACAAAGTTGCTATCACTTATCATCCATGGTATTACTTGAACCTACATGTACACATTTTATAATATGTATAAAAGGCAAGATCTACATATCAAACTTCATACATTCTAACACTTAAAAGGTGTAATTTAAATTTCTGGCATTTGAAGACTTTCAGGTTTTATCAAATTAATATAATTTTATGAAAAATTCTACTGCTTAAAATATTTATTATACAAAGTAATGCTTACAGAAAGATCTTATAACTTTAAAGTACACATGAAAAATACATTGTTTTAAAATGTTTAAATCTAGAAATTTCAAGCATTAATACATTAAATAACCTTAAAAATTTTAGAAACTGAGTTTATTTAACAATATAAAGTATTAAGTTTTAAAGTTTTGTTAAGTTATTAAGTTTATAAGCAGAAAATAACCTCTTTAGATCTCATCCTTCTTGATGAAATCTTAAAATACCAATTTCCACCATTGCTGTAGTCATGAGTACAAGCTTGGAGCAACGACTTCACGTGTTTCTCTGCTTCAAAAATTATATAGACATATCCCGCTGTAAAAACAAAATTGAAATTTAATATGTAAAAACTTCATCCAAAATGAAAGAAAGTAAATGACAATTTAATACCTTTTGGAGGATAAGAGGCACTGCGACTATCCTTACCAGGCCACAAGATTTTTATTGGTCCATAAGGTGCAAAAGCTTCAACAAGACCAGCTATAAAAGTAAAATTAAGTAATGAATATAAAGAGAAAAATATTATAAAACTTAGTTCTAGTTTTCAATCAACTGTCAGACAATAGACAAGATTTAATAAGCAAAGGAGTTATAATTAAATATTTAGATAAGTTCATTTTTTTTAACCAGTACATAGAGTTTATCAAGTCTTAAGTCAAGAAAATAAAAATCATCCATTTAAAAGTTATTCAATTAGTACAATTAAAAGATCAGGTAGTGTCAGAATATTGTTTACCTTAACCTAAAAGTAAAGATTTTCTAATTAAATATTAGAAAGAATTCTTTATTCTTATATTTAAGTATTAAATACATGCAAGCTAAGAAAAATTAGTAATAAAATATACCAAAGAAGGAAATAGAACCATAGGAAGTTAAGAATATCATAATGGAATAGTAATTTGAGGCTTATTTTAAGACTTAAAGATGTAATTCTATGATTTATCAATTTCTAAAATATTAGCTATATATAGCTAACTAAATATGTACAATAACACTTTTCTAATAGTAATATAATGTAGATTTTAGTTAAGTTTCAGAGTTATATTGTCAAGATTTAAAACTAGACTATGCACATAGGTAAAAAGCATCTTTTATTAATATTAATTTTCAATTTGAAATATTAAATTTAATTTTGAAATAAATGAATACCTAATATAAAGAAATAAAAGTTTTTAAACTAATCTTAAAAATACTAAATATTGTTTAATTATAAAACTAGAAATTTATTATTAATGCCTAATCAGTACTTACGTAGAAGTTTATTTACAGTTTGTAAGGATTAGTTAATCCTGTATACTTAACAATTCAAATTTTAGAAAACACTAAACTGGTGGGAGACAATATTTTGTATTGAATGACAAAATTAGTTCTTTTAATTTAGATTAAAAGCCTTAAATTTTAAGCAGAAATTATTCCAGTTTAGAAAAAGCATGTATAACAAGACAATTAAAATTTCAGAAGTTTCTATAATACTTGTCAATAAATCAATAAAATAAGCATTAAAATTTAGTGGAATTGAATAACTGAATTCTCAATTAAATTGTTGAGCAACACAAACCAATTATTTTTCACTGCCCAGGGCTAATTTGGCCTGCACTTGCAGTATTAAGCAGGATTCTATATTACTCATATAGACGTCTAAGGGTGGAATTCAAACTCTTGAATTATAATATTAATTGAAACAAGATGAAGATTTAGATAAATATTAGTTTATTGATAATGAAAAATAGAGATCAGTGTATATTTATTGGAGTCTCATGTTTATTACAATGATAAGATCAGAATGAGAAAGTAATAAAAATTAAATTATGCTAGACCTTTTTCAGAACGAACAGTTCACTTCAGAAAAAATTAAGATATACTTAAAATGAAAGCAATTGTTGCTAAAGTTTAGATGACCCCTTTTCAAATCAATACACAAGTTTTTAAAAATGTTTATTGCAATCTTTAGATATAACAAAAATGTTAGAACATTAAGAAAATCTTTAGTGTTCTTTATATTATCAATGATAACTTAAGTTTTTTAAGTATAGTATATTTAAAATTCTAAAAGTACTAGACAAATATAGATTCATATTAAATATCTATATGAACATTAAACTTGCAAGTCTTGTCTTACAAGATTTGATGATTAATAAGCCAAATCACAGGCAATTCAATTTTAGAATAGTTTTAATTGTATAATCAAGCCTGATATATAATCAACTAAAGAATTTAATTTTTCTTTTATAATCATGTTTTATAAATAACTGTAATTTACTGAACCGTAATGTTTAATTATTGATTGAAGTTAAATGGCACAAAGTTCTTGTCTAAGATGAACTACACCATGTGTATAATATTTAAAAAGTATTACAATGCAAGATCTTGCGCAATAAAAGTAAAATGACTAAACGTAAGAATTTAGTAGAACACAGAAAGACTCGGAGGTTATAGTGAGAAGTTTTTACAATAAATTCTTGTAAAGAAAGAATTAAAAACATGCAATATATGGTAGTGATTAAATTCAGGATAGTCAATTAAATTACTCCAAATAGCATATGATTTATATTACAGTAGGGTTTAGGATCACTTAAGAGAAATGTGCTTACTTATGAGTAAATCAATGGAATTTTATTTAGAATGGAATTTGTTTATAATCTGTAGATTCTATAGCTTCTGCGATTGCGAATTGATAATTTTTCAAACAGGTTCTCCTTGTTGTAAGTATAGACATGGCATATAACAAGCTCTGTTTCACAGTTTCCAAAACAGTGTAAATTTGAGAAATCATGGGATAAATTTAGAGATTTTTTAATGCTTTCAAGAGACATGTTTAGATTTAAAATTTAGGATCATGGTGACATAGAAGCTTTAGTGAATGATAGATTATTCAATATATATTATAGAAGCTATAGCACAAACATTTTAAAGACCATTAAGTAAAAGACATTCAAAATATATTACACTTAATATAATTAACTCTTTTGGAACCATCTGTAAAAACAGGAATGTACAAATACTGATTTCAACGGGAGAAAAATCTATGTTTTAAGTAGCTCCACTTAAAAAAAACTTAAGTATAAATTTTTTATATATTCTGTGAAAAGTGTTTACCTTCAGTTATATCCCATGGCACACCACCAAGAAAGACTTTACAAGAATAAGTGGGATTTTTATGAGCTCTAGGGGGTAGATGTCCACTCCAAGTGCAATTAGCTTCACAGAAAGCTAAAAGATTTAAGACAAGTTGGAAGTATATAATTATACATCAAAATGTAAATAAGTTTTTACTGAAAGACTAAAGGCAGCTATAAATGTTAAGGGTCATACTTACCAGCAGCATTTCTATATAATCTGGCAGCCCTTTCAATTGAATCCAAGTCCCCATAGTTAGCATTCAAAACAGAGTTTGCAGACCATCTTTTATCAATAAAGAAAGGAGAAGATATAACTGGCATATCAACTTCAGATCGACAGTTAACATTGCAATTTAAAGGCGACGTTGCAACTCCAGATCCTGTTCCAACTGTAGTCCCTATATTCAAGTTGTTCTAAAAAAAATAAAGAACAAAATTAAAAGCCAGCAAAATACTGAAAGTTTCATTTGTTTTAATATAGATATGCAAGGAGTATCTTTGTTACCTATTCTAGAACAGGAGCAGATGAAGTTTAAAGGACAATATGAAATTCAGTTAAATATTAGAAAGTTTTTTTAAATATTAAGATAAAATTTGAATATAACTTAAGTTAAAAATAATTTAATAAGACAATATGAATCCCCTTTAGTCTCCTATTAAATGTAGTATACAGAAATTCCTTAGCCATGCTAAATTTAGGTTCGTTTTGTTATAATTTTATTTTAATAGCATCAACTAGCAAGACTCCAGCTTATTCAGAAGTGATGAATTTATTATAAGTTTTATAGCTTAAGAGGAAGAAAACACCATGTTTAGAGATCATAAAAGATTAGCCAGTTAGATCTTTTATAACATACATAATTGCACATTTCAAAAGACTTAAAAATTTAACAAGAACTTTATTTCTATTATGAACTTACAACAACTCAATGACTGATTAGATAGATATGTTGATATCTAATGTGACTATGATTACAGTATTTGTTAAGCTTATAGTTAAATTCTAAAATTGGTCAACAATAAATTATATGTAACTTGATAAATTAAAGACTTTAAATCAAATAGTTATTTTACAAGGCATTAACGCCTTAAGGCACACATTTCTAATTTTCGGTCCAAAAAATCACCTAATTTTTCTCTTGCATAATCATATTCTCTAGCGCATTTTAAGACATGATTGACAAATAAAAGTAATTTTTAACTAAAAATTTAATTAAAAAATCTTATTTTTAGTTTTGGAATAATTTCACTTAAAGTTGTCTTTTTTATATATTTCTTTGTATTAGAAAAGACAACATACAGGGGTACAAGTATAGGCTAATTTAAAAATATATTAGCCAAACAAAGTGAAAACGATTTGATTGCATGTTTATTTTGAATTTCAAGTTATTAAAATCAAATTTTCATACATAAAATTGACTAAAAATTCAGTTTGGTATGATATACCATGAAGAAAAAGACTCAAGAAATCACTCATCGCTCAAACTGTCTGATAAATTGGCATATTCAAAATTGTCATCGTCAGAGTCGCTCATTATCAGATAACTTTTTTTAAATTACAAAAACACTTAGTAATATAATTTGCAGTTAACTGCTTACTTTTATTATATTTACATAATAAAAATGGATATATTACCACAAATATATACACCAAACGGCTGCTTTTATAACAAAGAATTCCTAGCAAACTTATAGCTAATCATCAAAATGCACCACCTGGTTTACACAAGAAAACTGCTGAATAGTGGTGCCATCTATGTCAAATAAGTTTAATTATAATCTAGCCTATTTATTTTTACTGGAACGGATCTCAGACGAGCATTAGAAATAAAATAACGCGAGATACAAGGACGCCCGTGTGAGACACGGGCAAATGCGTTAAGGGGTTAACTATGCTATATCTAACCAAAGTTAGAAACTGATTTTCATAGAATTATTAGTGCTTATTACAAATATACATATAAGTTATGATTTAATAGTGTAGTGAGAACTTCTAAATTAAAGTCAAAATACAGATCTGCTTTTATTAAAAAACAAGTATCTAAATATAGTTTTAAAATTTTGTAATGCAACTAGACATTAGTAATTATGCTGGAGCTTGCAAACATTATGTGGTCTTTCTAATACAAAATTCAAATGAAGACTTGTTTTATGTAAAAAATTTCTGACTTAAAAATTTAAGAGCCTTAAAATATTTATATAAGTAAGAAATTTAAATATAAGTTAACAGCAATAAGAGTTTAAAACAAAAACAGAATGAAATGTAAAAACCTAACTTTGACTTCATAGTGTTCTAAAATTTTCTAAAGCCTGAACTATGAACTTTAGAAGAAATACTATTTTAGAATACAGTAAATATCAAGACAAAGGCAAGCTGAGTGTAAGCTGTAAGAATATAGTTAAAAGTCAAATCCTTTGAGATATTGAATTGGTAAATGTTGCAGTAGAATTCTCTTCTTATTTCTTTTTATATATATATATATATATAAGAATATTTTTATAATATATATATACTGGATTAATATTACAAAGTTTTAAATATTAAAATTTGTTTTACATACTTAAGAACTTAATTCTTGTATTTAAAACTATATCTAGGATAAATCTAAAGTTATTTCCAGCTTTTATAATTAGCACTTTTTCTTATTATGCAAATATATTGAACAAGATCTAAGTCAAAGTCTTGTTTGAACAAATTTTGATAAGTAAATTTATAAAACAGATTAATTTTTTAGAATTTGAATCTAGATGTTTTAAAATCTCAGTATTTTTTAATAACTATTATAGAAAAAATAAAAGTTAATCTCATTTTCAGATAATGTGAATAACAAGTTTGTTCAAATTATTCTTAAACTTCACAATAGTTTTATTAAACAATTATTTAAAATATTTTATATTAGAACTAGTCTTTCAATATCAAAATAAGATCAGAATTAATTCCCTTAAGATATTTTTACATTAAGTAAACTAACTTGCTTTAGTTGTATTTATGCAATTTAATATATAAAACAAGTTAAATTATTTTAAAGTATTCAGGATATCTAAAGTAAATGAAGTTATAAAGGATGACTCATAACAAAACTAACTTTAATCTTACAGCCTTTAATTATCAGTAATGCTCACATATAGACTTTAAATTATATATATATATATATATATATTCAATAAAAGTTATTTAAAACAAATTTAAATTAGTCCTGTATAAATTATTGGTTATATTAGTTTTTAAAAGATAAAGACTTATATACCATTAGATCTGAAATACTGCTCAATTCTGAAACACTGCTAATACCACTGGTATCAGATTCTGTAGGAGATGAACTCCTGTCACGAATGCTTTCGCATCCCATTAGAAGAGCTTGTTCAAGTGAAGATGTACAGGAATCTCTGTAAATATATTAATATTAGAAATTTCACTAAGTAAAAATATGTTTTTTAGTTATTAACGTGTTATCTAGTTATTCAAGGAAATATAATTTTATGAAGTTTAAGCTGATTTAATACAATTAAAAATTAGATCTTTTTAATCATTTATTGTATTAGGTTAATTGAAAGCATAGAACTTTAAATCATTTTAGTTCTTTACAAATATAAGAAAATGATGATTTTACCATGATTTAGATAAGAATAAGTTCTGCAAATATAATTTAAAAGTTCATAGAACTAATCAGATATAAAAGAAGTACTTACGAAGTAAATGACAGTTGAGGAGACGCAGCTCTAATAGCTCTCATCCCACTTGGAACATTATCCATCTGTCGGACATTAGACCAATTCTGCGATAAAAGTTTACTTAATGGGTTTACATCATAAGGCTTTGTAATTGATCCAAAATTGAAAGCTTTCAAAGGACTAGTCTGTGTAGGGCTATAACTAAGGTTAGATCCAGCATTATAAGAAATACTGTTGGTTAAATTCCCATTGGAAAGGTTAAGGCCAGATAAGCCTAGTACATTAGAATTGGAACCTAAAATAAAATTAGAATTACTAGATTTCATAGACTAGGAACAGTTTAAATTTTAATCGAAGATTATCAAAGTTAAACTATGGGTATAATTAGACAGTTCGTAATAGATTTCCATATACAGTTTTTCTATAAAGAAGAATATTACTAATAAGTTATAAATACAATATATAGTAAATAAGTTAAATTTAGCTTCAATTTATACAGCCATCTTAAAATTTTATTAAAAACAAATTATAAAGTAATCTGTTAATATGTTAGTAAATCAAGAAAAATTAAAGAATTTTATATAATCAAGTCTAAAAATTTTATTATAATTAGTTTTAAATTAGATATTAAAGAACTATACAATAAATATAAGACTCTGTATAAAATGTTTTAGGATATTTAAAACATGTTTCAAGCCAATAAAATCTAAGTTAAATAAAAAAAATTCAATGATTTATTTATAAATCAATTTCAAATAAAATATAAATTCATTAATATAGTTAAGACTTAGTAATATTTAATATCTAGGCTTTATAAGAATGCTGTAAATTCTAGAAGTAATTTATGTTAGAAGTTCAAAATAATTAATATAAAATATTAAAAGATAAATCTGAGAATTAAAAATATTTAAAATACCTTAATTATAATTCACATTTTAGGAAGGAATTAATGTAATTTAAAATTCCCTGTTAGCTATTCAAGTTTTTAAATAGATTGTAAAGAGTAATATAAATCTTAGGTTTTCTAATTTCTACATGAAATATTTTCTATATTAATTTAAGAAACTTATAAAAAGATTTTTACATTTAAACTGTAATGCTAATATTATATTTGTATTTTATAAGTTCAGATTTTAGAGAGAACCATATCTAAATCTGACAATTCAGAATAAACCTTCACATTATTTAAGACTTAACTTTCATTAGAAATTTTAGAACAGAAGCTAAAATATCACGACACTTTAAAAAACTAGATTTAAATTTGAAGCTTAATTTTTAAATCTATCTAAATATTTACAAAGAATATTAGTCATACCAGAGAAATTTGATCGAGCTCCAAGCCCAAGTATATCAACCATAGAAGTATCTAAAAATATAGAAAATGACTTAAAACATTTTTGGACCTTAAATCATGTTATAGAAGATTACAATAATTGCATCAGCTAAATAAAATTAGTATTTACACATGAGCAGACTGTAAAACACCAAGAATTTGATATAATTTTCAGATTATTATAGACTTGAGAAGATTCTATGACTAATTATTCGATAAATTTTAATACTCAACTAATTACTTTAAAATTAAAAATATTAGTTTTTGACTTAAGAAGTTTACTTTTAAAGCTAGATATTTAGACTCCAGTAGAAATTTATTAAGAGCATTTCATATATAACTCATAGGTTATTTTATACAAGCACTATTAGCATATAAAGTTCAGAATTATATAACCTACAATTTTTCTATAGTTTCTCTTAAAGGATGTCTTAAAGTTTATTAGGCAAAAGGTCATTTTTACAAGATAAAAATTTAGAACCTAATGTTAACTTTATTAAAGAGTTTTAATAATTTATTTTCACTGTATTGGAAGTACAGTCGGTAGTTTTTATTTTTATTTGTGTAAATATTAAAGTCTATATTAATCTAGAGAAGCTTTTATATTTCAATAACTTTATAAATTTCAATAACAACTTAGTTAAGCCATTGGCCAACAATAACTCGAGTCAACATAATTAAAATCACAAGATGAAACTAACATTACCGAATTTCTCTTATCTCTACACACAAATTAAGGAATATAACAAGAGGTTAAAATAAGGATGTTTTTAAAAAACAATATAAATATTTAGAATTAAAGATCAATTCTAAAATTAAAGCATGCTTATAAATGCAATCTTTACTTTCATGCCTAAGAGAATTACCTTGCTGTGTTCTTCTGTTCACAGAATTATTAGTTCCAATATCTACAGAGTTATCTAGAGCAGCATTTATTCGCTGAAACAGTAAGTCATTCTTAGAAAAGTCATTTTGGAACAACTTATCCTCATCAAACATGTTGATATACTGTGTCTAAAAAAGGAAGAGTTCACATTATGAAATTAAAAACTCATGTTCTATATTATTAAATTTTACATTTTAATAACACAAATTTTTAAAGTAGTTATGTATAGAGAAGTCTAGAATATTGATGGAGGTAAAACATCTTTAAATAACTGAGTCATAACAATTAAATACTAAAATACGTCTTCTAATTCTGGTTATTTCTTTAGGAAATAAAGATTAGGTTTTATAGAAAAAGTAAACATTAAAAAAGGTCAAGACATTCCTACTATGGGACTATGAATTTATCAGTCAGTAGTCCAAACAACAATAACTTTAAAATACCATATCTAAATAAGTGGTACTTTTCCTGAAAATTGGAATTATCAGAGAAATCAGCAATTAAGCTATTAAGAAAAATTGAACATCACTACAAAAATCTAGGTATACAATCTTATAAGTTAGATATACAAGATAATACACTACACTATTTTAAAATACCCATTATTTGATATAATTTTTTCAAGATAAGGAATTGCTTAGAAATAACCTATTCATGGGAAATTTGCACGATTGTAAATACAGGATAAATGACCATGGCGTAATTTTAATCTCCACATCCCACCCACCCACTTGGCAATCGCCCAACACCACATATTAATGCAGTATGAGCAAGCAAATATTTACAAGGGGAAGTTCGATATTTGCCTATAATATAATTATTAAATTTAACAGCCACGTCAGAATTTAAAGGAAATGTTAACTTTAGAAAAATAATTTAAAATATTAAGTTTAAAATACAATTCGTCATGCATATTTCTTTTTAACATAATATTTCTAAATAAAGATTAAATAACATTAAATTTTTAATTAAAATACAGACTACGAAATTAACAACTAATTTTATATATCAATAAATATATTTATAATCAATACCTAGGTATATGCTTCTATTTTAGAAGGTACTTTAAAAATCAAGTTACAAAACTGGAGTTTTAAATATTAGTGAAGAATTTAAGATTGAGAAATAAGAAGCACTTTCTAATGCGTTATATGAGGAAGTAATAAATCCTCTGTTAATAAAAACACGTGCAAAGCACTTAATACGTAAAGCTGGGCGTTAACATACCACGTGATTCGATATTTATTTCATTACTTAAAATTTTAAAACGATAGAGAAGAAATTTTTATTAAAATAAAGACTCAAAAGTTGAAACTTTTAAAAGAAAATCAGTAATTACTTACATTATTCAAAGAAACCATCCTGTTTCGAAACGCCGACAACCTTCCTCTTTAATATCAATAGCTTTCTTGGGACAACAATAATAGATTAAAAATATAAATATATCAGTGGTGTTTTATAAATAAGTAACAAATTGTGCGGTTGTAGAACCGCTCTGATAAAATATGATCGGATAAACTCGTACAAATCACAATCTTCCTTTAAAGAACTAGCTGCATTAGGAAATGAAGCACACGTTTAAACCAAACGATGCTGATTCGATAAAGTGAAAAATTTGCATAGTTCTAAAAGAGGTGTAAATAAAGATTGAAATTCAAGTCGTTGCCGAACACAACTAATAAAATGATGAAGATTTGTAATCTACCAGCTGTTCACGTGGAGTGTCAGTACGACTTGCCGGGATAAGTACGTGTACTAACTGCGGAGTACGGGTTTTTCAGCGCAGCAGAGATTCAGCGATGTTATTTCTTTTCTTCCGGCGGAGAGCTACCGAGGGTGGTTCCGAAGGAGTAAAGACCGGCGTCTCGGTGACTGGATCTATCCAACACCGCCAACGTAATCACGAGCAGACGAATTTTCCCTTTCTGCGCAGGTGCGAATTGCCCTGAATGTGTAAAAATAATTTCCTTTATCATAATGTGACGTAATTTATCGTCTGATCTTGATTAATTTTTCATCAATAATACTACAAAAATCAAATTTTAAAATAAATTGTGAATTAAAATTATGTTGATTGAAAAATACTATTTCCAAAATGCACAACGAATATTACTAAAATAATCTGCGCATTAGCAATAGATGTCCAAGAAATTTTATTGAAGAATTATTTATTTCAGGAGTACTGTTATGGTCAAAATATAATTAACAAAGATAATAAATTTGAAAATTAATTAAAATATAAAGCCTTTAATAATAGGAAACATTTAAATAAAATCAATGAATTAGAGTCCTGAATATAAAAGTAAACATGATAAAAAAAAACTATGTAATGAAAAAAATTTGTCAATTTGTTTTTTCATTTAAAAGTATTCTGCTAAACATTGAATATTTTGCTTTCAATAAAGTAAGAATGGTGTTTTTCGAATTGAAAAATATTGTACAAATCAGAATGATAGTTTTGATATATAGACAAAAATAATAATTTTGATTAAAATTAACATATGTTCAAGAGAAAAATATTGAATTAGAAAAATTGTTTTTTCAATAAACTGCTAATTGCTTTGACATACAATTAGTAGAGGAATAATATTTATTGTTTACATTTTTAGTAACAAACATAGTCTAAAATGCAAAAGTAATAATGATGTACTGAGAATTTCTTAAAAGAAATGTATTTTCGAAAATAAAATATGAAGCTAAGTAAATAAAAATGACTTCTAACTCCAAATTGAAAGTATTTCCTTTTATATATTTCATAAAAATTAACTGAATAGCAAAATTACATTGTTGTTTCATTTAAGATTACCACAATACCACCAAATAAAAAATTCATAATAATTTAATAATAACACAAAAGTACTCTAGAAAAATTCAAGAAGCAAAATAAATTAAATACAGTATTAATAGTCCTAAAATTTTGGAATAATATTAATAATATAATAAAATGAACAGGGTTGTTAAATATTTTGACACAATTAATACTCTAATCTTTAATATGATATCAATTTTTTTTTTAATTCTCAAAATTAATATCCCAATAATCCACATTCTTAAAACATTAAAGGAGCAAAAACCTTTAAAAAATCTCGAAAATATGAAAAATTCTGTAAAAATTGTGAATGATATTTTAATAAATGAGAAAAGAAGTAAGCCAGTTTTAACAGATTCAATAAATATTGATACCAGAAAGTATGCCTAACATTGTCTCACACTTTGCGAGGGGAGGCCAACTCAGGTGTATATTTCCTCCTCACTTGGTTGTATTTCGAAATTATTAGATGGTTGGTTATGTTTGATTATTTCAAGTAGATCTAAATAGGTGATTAAGAAATAGAATCCAATTTTTTCACCATGTCTGTTGTATAAATGAGCTAGAAAAGGCAAAATAAATTCATTGAGTTGATATATAGATCTTTTTTTATTAAATCCTTATGCTTTCAATTTAAATGTGTCACTTCTGACTTTTGTTGTGCATAAATAATTTATTTTAATAATAACCACTTTTATTTTTTTAAATTACTATTTTTTGTATTCAAATAACGCATTTGTGTTCTTGGACTTTATACTAAATTGTGAATTAAAATGGACAATTAAATTCTTTGATAAAACCTAAAAACTAATCCAAAAATCATACCAGTTGTAGAAAGTGCATTTAGTATTAGTACACTTTTTACTAAAAACAATAACTATAAATTTGTCACCCGATTTCTAAATATCTACCACAATAATCAAAATAATAAAGACATTCCAATCCGTAAAAGCGAAGACATGATTTTAGAAGAAATCATACGTAAGTTTGTGGTCAGAGAAATATTTAAAATATTTCTTTGGCAACATCAACCAAGAACTACGACGTCTAGTGATGAAATTCTAATTATGTTAAAAGATGTCCACGCGGAAAAAATTTTGTTCAATGCATATTCATAGAAAAGCATGCATTATATCGAAAATAAATGTAAAAATAGTTAAATGCTTTTCAATAATTTATAGTTTGTACTGTCACTTTCACTTGCAGACTTCAAATTTTAGAATAATAAGTTTCATTTCGTTTAGTAATTATTTCTAAGCACCAGGAAATAAAATCTATCTACGCATACTTATTAAAATAATGGTATTACAAATGTAAACACATTTATTTATTTATTATTATTATTATAAATTTATTACAATATAAATAAATTTGTTACGCATTAATTAAAACGGACAATACTTTTAATTAATGGATACTTCAATAATATGTAAAATTTTTATAGGACAACAAAATTTTCAAAATATATAATGCATATGTGTCCATATCTGTAATGCATCAACAGTCGAATACGCATTGCATACAAAAAATTATCAACGAAAATATTATCAGATCTCAATAATTGATGCATGAAAAAAAATATCTTAAAATAAGTCTCTTTCATTAAGTTCATTTGAAAACTTCTGCTTAAAATTTAAAGAAAAATATAGATATGTAATTAAATTTGGAAAATTAAGAATTGTTTAAAATTACATTCAATTAATTAGAAAAATAATTTTTTTTTAGCTAATCACATCAAAATAAAATTTGAATGAAGGTAATCAGATTCAAATAAATTATTTTTCTAAAACCAGAAATACTTTTTCTTGTATTTTACGTTTTATAACAGGTAATAGAAAATTTAAGTGGATTGCTGAAAGGACTTTTCTTCCAAGTGCTTCTCAATATTCCTACAAATATTTCATGAATTTCTTAAAAATATTTCATTTTCTAAGATTTTCTTTTCAATGATAAATTTGCCTATTTTGCACAGTAAAATATTAATTCTCGAATTTCCAGTTAAATAAGGCAAAACTAAAAGACGGAAAAATTATATTATGTATTGAAAAAAGTTTTTTATGATGCCATAGGAAAACAGAAAATTATGAGGAAAAAAGTCTCATTCGTTAAGTTGTTAGCATGAACAATGGCGTCATTTAAATATCGTCTACCAAATAAAGATCAATCTATTCTTCAAAAGTTATCAAACGTTCCCTGCTAAAAATAAAACTACAAAATTGTGTTTATACATTTCAGCTTTAATCTTTTATAATAAAATCTACGATTATTATTATTTTTTTTTTTCGTTTCATTATTTATGTCTTATAGGATATTTCTTACATGTTCCATGATCTCATGAAATTTTATTTACATTTTTAACAATGCCTCTTCTGTAGAAAGTATGATTCAATAATTTGTTTTCTTTAGAAAGAAAATTACATAATTAGGTAGACAAAAATAAAAAATGCAAATAAAAAAATTGAAATCATAATTCCTCATTTTAAACAGAAGAATACGGAATTTTCCTAAAACGATGAAAATTAAGATCCAATGATGTATAATTAAACAAAACGTATTTTTAGTTATTTGTTACTATTAACGCGATACCTTGTGTTGTTTGAATGAAAAAAATTATATCGCATTGTACGTAAAACAGTGATAGAAATACAACAATATGGCGTGATTTCCGTTATAAAAAAAGTAATATATCTAAAAAATTTTAAAAAATAATGTATTTTAATTTCTTATAGAGAAATCATTTACCGATATCATTCTGTAGTTGAAATCTGAGTTCATGTAACTGATATTTTAACGTATTTTTAAGTATTCTTTTCAAATTTTATCATAAAGCTGTATTTTGCAAAAACAGTTAATAATTAAACTAGACAGTAAAAAAATTGAAAAAAATAAGAAAATGAATAAGATTAAGTTTTGAATAATTACATGATAATATACGAAAGAATTTAAAATAGAATGAGATCTGTAACAACAGTAGCATATTAATAAAAATCTAAAATAGAATAATTAAACAAAATTTTATTTTGATATTCTAAAGATTTTAAATGTAAATAACATTTGTAACAAATTAAGAAGAACTCAGATAAAATAATGAAATGAAAATAAAAATTTGGAAGCACACAAACGTTGAAGAAAGATTCTTTTACATTAGATTATGTTTATGAAAATTCTTTTTTAATATCTATTACAAATTGATTAGAAATTAGAATAAAATAATTAATTAGAAATTGTAATATTTCAGAATTAAGTAAATAATAAAATAAATATCAATTAATGATAGCAGAACTAAATTTTCAACACATAAAACACTAAGTTTAGTAAAAATTTAGAATAATATAGATTAGCCTTAGAAGAAAAATTGACAATTAAAATATATATATATATATATATATCTTTTGAGACTATTTGAAAGAATTTCTGATTATCTCGAATAATATGATAACAAATCAGTTAGAATTTATAGTTATAAAAATATTATATGAGATTAAATAAAGCATTTTTAAGAAAATTAGTAAAATTGCAGAATGAAAACATTGAATAACTCGAGTTCCTTAAATCTGATCAATCAGAAAGTAGTAATAGAAGAAAATACTGAGAACTATAACTATATAAATAAATAATTATGCAAGTAAATATGAATTTAAAAGGAAGAAAGATTTATAATCAACAATTGTGAATAATTAAAAACAAATTAGCTAGAATTGTTTGGGTTTTTTTTTTTTCAATCAAAAACAATTTTTATTTCTTCCAATCTAAAAGGTTTTTATGATTTCAGAAGGAACAATTATAAGGAAATGAAGATTACGAAATGGAAAAGAACATTCAGAATTTAAGGGAATTTCTATGGGTTTACGTACTAATAATGGTCATTCAAAATGTTCATACCTTAGACTTGACAATCCATGTCAAATAATTTTCCTTGACTTTTTTAATAATCGAAAAGATCGGAAGTTGGTTGCATTAGATGTAAGCACACATGTTTGTGACTTACTAACATAATTTTCTATCTAAGATAGCCTCGATTTCAGAAATACCTCCTGACAGTTTGTTCCTTATCAAAAGACCATCCATTCCATAGTTTTCCTCCAAGTCCAAACATTGATGATTAAGATTAAATGTTTTTTTCCTAATCAAATGGTTCTTATCAAAAGTAGGTGAAAAGTTTGGGCATAAACAAATCAACATCTTTTCATTTGATTTCGTTACTTTTTATTATTTTTTTTTTCCATTGCACACGATCTGTGTTTAAGAAATATCTCACAATTTTGAATATGGACTCCTCAGCTGGTGGTTGTGTTAAAAAAGGGGAAATCTTTTTGGGCAAAATTTTCGATGTATCCATTTTATGGAAATAATATATTATTTAAATGAAGGTATTAAAAACTTTGATTAGAATGCTGAGGCTTATTTAGAAAAACTAACAAGTACGTAAGAGCCCGAAAAAAAGTTACTTTTAAGGAAATACTCAAAATGTGATTAAAATGTGTATATGCAGAGCCTGTGACTAAGGCAGGCCATACGGGGTAGTTAACGCAATGCCCAATTAGCCTAAGCCGGGCTCTGTGTATATCAAAAGTGCAATAACTTATTTTGCGTCCCTGAGACTTGTGTGAAAATGCAGTCTATGTAAGGTAATAATGAAAATTTGAGCAAACAAAAAATTCCCGAGGTAGAAATTTTTATTAAATTGTGGGTTCCGCAATTTATATTTAAAGTGAATCATTTTAACGAAAACACTTCTTAACAGATTTATTTTTTTCCTTTTCAATGGCAGATTGTAGACAGTTACAACTGCAACAGAGTCTATTAATCTATTATTCCCTGATACCCAAAGAACCGGCCAGAAACAGCAACCTCTTAGCCGCCCGGGTGCAGCACAAGGAGTGGGCCACCATTGCACCCTCATACATGCCATAGGGGCCCGTTTTTAGGATAGGCATCATTCATACTTCATTCACACACACAAGGAAAGGACAAAGATAGGATAGAGAGGGAGAAAGCCTGAATCCATGCCTGAATCGGGATTCGAACCCAGGACCTTCCTATCCGTAGTCAGGCACGCTGACCACTAGACAAGTTGGCCGGCACAGATTTAATTATCAAACAATGAAAAGTATTCTGTATAATTACAATCATATTATATAAGCAAAGTTCCATTTTTTTTTAAGAATATACTTTCTGAATTTATTTCTACAGTCAGAAAAATGAAATTAGATTATTTAGTATAATAAATATTTTGATTTCGGCTTTTCTGTGAATGTTACCTTAAATAATTATATTATTGTTTTTTAAAATAATGTGTGCGCGTGTGTTTCATTTTAGAAAACAATAACAGAAATTTTAGCAACTAATTGCAGAAAAACAGAAATTATCGATTTCTCATAATGAAAAAAAATTGATTTCGTTTTTTTTTTTTTTTTTTTTTTATTACAGACATAAATTTAGTACATATAAATATATTTATCAATATATTGAAAAAAATTTTTATAACTAAGAATTTAAATATGCGTTTTGGTAACACTACCTAAATAAAAAAATGAACAAAATTATTATTAGTAAGTGTTTGTAAGCATTTTAAAGTATTATATATATATTATCAATTAATAATCAGTCACTAATAAGCATTGGAGTAAAACGTATATTAATTTGCTATACTGATAATGTAGAAAAGTATTTTCTATATTGTATCAGTGTACAGATAAATAATATTTTCATATCAACATTAATTTCTGAACAACAAATGAAAAATGTTCTTAATTACAGTGTAATTAAAATATCTTGCTTTATATTTTTACTGTGCACATCAAAAGTTGATAAATAAAGAATGATTTTTATATTTGAATTTATTAAAGAATCTAAAATCAAGAGTTCAACTTACAATCTAAAGAATTAAACGAAAATAGAAAGTACGAAGTTTAAATCGAAAGATACCATGAAGATAAGTTTACTTTATGTGCAGTAATTATTTTTATTTTAAGAATTGCAAGTTCTCAATCTCAATTCATAAAACAAAAATAACGAAATTTTTAACAATGATATAATTAAATTGGTAATTTTTAACGAAATTAATATAAATTACAATAGTATCTTTCGATTTCGCTCTTAAATGTTAAATTTTTATCAGAAATTTCCTTTTGTACAGCCATATATTAAAATAAAATTTTCTGATTCTAAAAGTAAAATATTTTTCTAGGAAAAATTAAAAAATGGAAAAGTAAAGAGAACATTATATTGTTAAATTATATTTTTGTACCACTTTCAAGGCATATTAAATAAAAAAAAAATTATCTGATTTTCTGTAATATTCCAAAATTGAATTTGGAAATTCTTACTGCCTCAACAAAATCGTTCGATGATGAATCATTATTTGAGTTCTTAACAAAGGTATGAGAGAAATTGGGGAATTTGACGATACCTTCCTAGAATTGAATATTGGTGAGTATTCATCTGATTGTTTGAGCCACGTGGACAGTAAAGAGTGTTGCCGAGGGGTGTGACTGGGAAAGACTGTTGAATCGGGAAGATTTATGTCCTCCTCAAGTATTTTAACACGTGTGCAGGATTTTGCTGCATTCATACTTTTTCGAGAATCTACCATTTTATTTTCTGATGTATTTCCAGTGGAACATCTGCCAATCTTGGACCTTGCTAATGGTTTAAACATCGATCTATTTCAATGGAGAAGCCATTTTATAGATTACAATACAAAGTGGGAAACCATAATAGTAGGTTCCTCCTTCACATTTCGACCTAATTTATTATACTTTTAACATGTTTCGTCTTGTGAATTTAGAGCTTATCGTTTCGTTTATAAATCGATATTTTTTTAATATTGTTTATTTAATAAGAGAAATATTTTAAATTTTATTCGTTAAAAAGATATTATGTCTATATTTTTATTTTTAAAAAAAAACTAAAGTAAAATAACATTTTATTTAATTATCTAAATACGGTAATGTATCATTGAGTCCAGAAGGATTCTTGAAAAATTATATATAAGAATTATTTTAATTTAACTATATAATAAAGGATAATTTATATTCTCCAAAAGAAATAACATCTGCTGAGAGGTTTTTGTTCTTTTCTCATATTTCAACTTGTTGCCAAACATTTTTAATAATCTTTTTATTCGTTAATGAGAGTCAATATTTTAAAAAATCGTTGCAAAATGCTTATATCTATTTTGAGAAAACTTCATAACATTTCTTAATTAAATAACTTGAAATATACAATTATAAAGAATATATCGTCTGCATATATAAACTATAAATTCAATGTTAAAAAACTCAGCCACCCATTTAATTTAACAGTTTCAAGCAAAAATGTTGTTAAGCTTTTTAATTCCAATACTTAACAGTTACTTTTTCTTTATTATATTTGGAAAGCGTATAGTTTTATAATATTATATTTTGTAGAAAATATCAACTTCATAAAATGCCTCAGGCGCAACAAATCCTAAATTCCCTATTTTGATCTTTAAAATTCTTCCCTTGTATTGTAAATATTTTTAATATTTCGAACCCCTATTTAAGGAAAAATTAAATAAAATATAAGTGTCCAAGACATTGAAAGGGGGTAACCGACACAAATTTTTGATAGTATTCTAAATAAAAAGAATATTAGAATGTTATTTTAAAAAATGCTATCTAAAAGATTTCGTAAGATTTATCTAAAATAAATTTTGAATTGAATTTTATAAAATTTTCTTAGATTTAATCAAATAAACAATCATGAGAAAAAACTAATCCCCAAGAAATGTTGGTATTTTACGCGCCGAAATAGTAGGAAATAATAGAAAGAATTCGAATAATGGATTTGAATATTTTAATAAATTTTGTTATTCTGCATTTTGTCCGGTACGTAGAACATACAGCGTTCTCTTGTGGCAACATCATGCCATTTTAAAAGGAAATAACACCGTCCGACAATAGTAAATGGTAATTTAAATCAAAATATCCCGTTAATATTAAATATATTTGATGCTACATCAGATAATACAGAATTATTATTTTAAACAACAATTCATTACAGGAAAAAAATACCCTACCCAAAATGTTCAATAATTTCATAATATATATTATACAATGGGAAAATTCTTAACCACAATATATAATTTTCCATTTTTTTTCGGGTAAAATGTGTGAGTATCCCCGTTTTAGGCCACGCCTATCGCATCCCCGTAGTGACGTCATGTTATTAAAATTATTATAATGAGCTTAACTAACTGACATCATTACTACTGTTGCATTTCCCTTACAATAAAACCTTTTCGTCAAACCATATTTTTAACGAAACACATTTATAAGTTAGGGATAAATTGTGTAAAAAAATATTCTTTGGTTATAAATAATTCTATTTTTTAAATACAGTACATCATAGAATTAGTCTCTTATGTAAGGCAATGAATATAATATATATATAGTCGTAGGTCCCGGTCTGACTGGCACTTGTGATCGAAATATGACCTTTGAGCGATTAGCAAGTTTACCTTCTCAAACAAATTAATTTAATCTTTCGGGTCTCAATTAACTCCTCTGCAGGGCCATTTGTTTCTCTGAATATCTCTTGATAATAAATAATTCTGCTTCGGAGATTTTTGATTCAAAAGTTTTCCTTGTGTGCCTCAAGGTGTGCCCTTCTCCGAGACAACGAAATCGCTGAACTATCTTGTCGTTCTGAACCGTCAAAGAAACGAGGTCGACATCCGAGGAATCATTCTTCTCCCCACTATTTTATACTATACCAAAGTAGATGCATTCAGCCATATGAAACATAAACAAGCCGCTGTTGGCATGGGTGTGGAGAGAAGGGTGCCAGGTCAAGTGTCGACCTTGTCACCTGACCGTATTTTAAAATGACAGTTTGGTTTGTTTGTCGCTTAACGGTCATTTTTTTGCACACGAGGGCTAATTAGACCGGGACATACGGTTTAAAGTGGATTCCGAACCACTATAAACAGCCATACCCAAGGTGGGATTCGAACCCACGAAACGTTGAACCGAAGGCAAGAGCGCTAACGATTCGGCTGCCAGCTCGGCTTCAAAATGATGAGGCACTTGGTGATGGGCGAGTATTCCAAAACCGTTAACCTGAAGGTGAAGTATCGGAGTTCGCCTGCACCGCTATGAATATAAAATAATATATGTTATGAAAATATTAAAGACTTTTTTTTTTATTGAAGCCCTTTATTTTATAATGCTACCCGAAATTTCTGACGAAAATATCATGCACTGCCTATCTATGCATCGTGTACCCCTTGGGTACGCGTACTCCACTTGCACCCCCTTATTAAAAGGTTACATAATTAGCGTTCTCATTGTCTTCACGGTATAGCATACAAAGAACTTGAAACTGAAGAAGAATGAGTAGAATTAATAAGCGGGGGAGACATTTTACAGTTAAAAATGCGACTAATTCCGCGAGCTCCTCCTTACCTTCCGGTCGGAATTCCCCGCACCCAGCTGCAGATGCAGCACTGCCGGCGGACGCAATTCCTGAGCCTCGCGATCGATACGATATCGGTTTGTTTCGTGAGTCTGAAATATTGTTTTAAAGCGCATCTCTCCAGAACGATTCCAGGAAACACCGAAATCGAACATTTTCTTTCTATTCTCGACGAAGCTGCGCCTCCTGAGTGGATGGAGTCCTCTCCTCAGGAATCCAAGCCAGTGCAGAGGGCTACTGGCCTTCAGTGAGTGACGTCATCGTTTCTCTAAGTACGAGAGAGCGTTCACATCGAGTCGAGCAGCGAGGCACCGAAGAATCGAGGGGGACGACGCAACCAATTAATTAATTGCATTTTGGAACCGCATTACGTTGGCGGCAGAAATCCATCAATCGAAATCTCTAAACTCAAACCAGTACCCCGTAATTTTAAACCAATGACGTCAAATGACGAGGTCGACATCTGAACTGGCACCTACCAAACACTAAGAACTTCAAAAAAACGGTGAGAGCGAGGCCCGGAATCGAACCTATTCTTTAGACTGTAGAACGATGTTTTCCATTTTTCGGTCATCATCGAACTATTGATATTCGTCAAGATAGTGTCAAACAGCAGGAGGGGGAGCCTGCAGCATTTCTGCATCAATTAATCTTAAAGAGAATGCGATGAGAAATTTTTAAGTATTTCCATTGAGACATGGTACGACTCACTGTATATATATATATATATATAAATAATGTATATTTAGTTTTATTTCTTAAGAATAAAATTATATACATAGTTCAAAAACAATAATTTATTTAAAACAATCCACCTTACTAAAGAATAATTACCAAATCCCATTAGCGACAGATCTAATTTTCTTGGTATTGGACTCTTGTATGCATCGCGCTGTTAATTATACCTGTGCATGTATTAGTCTTAAGGAATCACTTATGTCTCAAAACACAGTCTCTACAGCACGTAGCGAACAGCCTAACATCCGAAGCCCGTTGTAAGGTATCTCCGGCATGAATTGCCTTCCGGTAGAACTTTTCATAAAAGAAGGGGTCCGCATCGCAAAGGAGGAAACCCGGAAAAATTCCCAAGCACCCAATCCGATGGACGTATATGCAGAAACGAACACTCATCTACAGTTGTTCAATAGTGATTTTATCAACACGGCCAAAGTGAACTCATAAGAAACAATTTGAGTAACGATGCAGCTGTCGTCAGATGAGAATACTGGGTTCAGTATCGAACTCAAAACATGATTTCATTTCAAAAATATGTTATCTCCGCCCTAGATGATTTCATAGTAGTAGCATGATATTCAAAAGGAAAGATGCCACACTTTGTTCTGACATCCTTATGAAGGTGTTGGGTAAGTGCTTGTGAGAAAAACTCACAATTCACTTTACCATTCCCGAAAAGCTTCTCCCCAAATTTTTGAAAAGTCAAAAAATCCTCGGGCTGCCAAATTGCGCTGAGTGAAATCATGGAACTGCCAAAATTTTGCCTGGAAGTGTCTGCCAAGTGCTATCTAATAGCGCACACAGACAAATGGGCCCCTTGGCAAAGACGCCGATTTTGTTTGCACTTTTTAAAGAAAATAATACATTTTCAACGAATGAATCATATATTTTCCCATTATATGAACCGAAAGAAATTCCATTTCCTTACGAAAAAGCGAAAATAATATAAAATAGATAGGATGATTTTAACAGCTCTCAAAATTTAATTTTAAATTAAATATATTCAAATAGAATTATTTTTTATGCAAAATTTAACTGAAGAATGATAAACAAATTTAAGCAACTAAATGCTAAAGCTTATTGGTGCAGAAGATGTCTTAGTCATAAATTTGTTGACTAAAAGGAACATTACGAACACTAGTAGTCAAAGTTAAAAAAACAGCCAAATACAGCAATTTAATTTTATTTCATTGAAAAATGGCGCTAGTACATTATACTTAAGCAATCAAAAATTAATGAAATTGTTATGCAATTTCCGGCAGAAAAATACATTGGCGTTCAAATAAGTTTTGTCAATAAGTGATAATTATTTAGTTTATAAAATGTAAATAAAATGTATTATTTTTAGTAGTTTCTAAAAATGTAAACCTTTTGAAACAAGGCATGATGAAAATGGAATATTTAGGACATTAATTTACGATTATACTTAATTCAGATTTATAATTCCAAGAGCTAATTGTTTTCTCAACAGAAAAATCTTGATTGGAAAATTAATAAATATTATTTAAAACTCAAACATAAATATTTAGTTGACATTGTATGAAATTGAATATAGATCTACTCACTGTTGTTACAGTCAACGAGTGATTGTGAGGAGCCAAATTTAACTTACTAACCGTACTCTTTTATGCGATTATTAAAATAACTCGTATATTCATTCATTTTATTGACTTTCCTTTCGTTTCCTCAAAATGTCGTGCTCTTCATTTATTTCCTTGTCACTACATTTTTTTAATACTTTAGTTGAGGAAGGATGAAGTTTTTCCTGCGTTCGACTGCTTGTGAATGCTACGGCAGGGAAGTCATGCAAATGATTAAAAATTTAGCTTCAGTTACAGTTTCAATATTTAAAAGTCAAGAGTCTAAAATACTTAAAACAAACACGAATAATAGTTTTAATTAAGATTTTAAATATAATCATTTTTTTCTTGTAAATTGGTTTCGAAAGTTTATGCAAGTGCACTAAAAGCATTTTGTACCAAGATCCAAAATCAACTTTTTTCATCTTTGGTGTATCACTTTCAATATGATCATAATTATTATGCTGAAGTAAAAATGATTTTCTTCACTACAATACAAATAAAAAAATTAAAGAAAGATGTAAATAAGCAGGTAAATTACTAGTATATCTTATATAGTTTTATTCATTACCAATAATACAAAAATAGAATTTACTCATTGATAAGATATAGCAAGGTTTCCTATACAGAGATTTCGTTTCATATTGCTCTAAGCAAGAAAAGAAAACACGGTTGCAAAAAAGTTTTTTTTTTAATTTTATTTTATTTATTTTTTTTTATAAAAAATTCTCTTTTAAAAAAATTTTACTTTTCTATGATATTTTTCAAAGAAAAGTTTCTTCTTTTTTCTAGTCCTTTTGCTTTTTTTCATCTTCTGTAATCTTTGTTTGTGAAATCTCATCGCATCCATCTGTATTTTATAACTTAATCACCAGATGGCAGCACCACGAATTCTAGAGATGTCCTTCATTTTGTAATGAATTTTTGAATTGTTATAAATGTAATGAACTAAACAATTTTAAGTCATATATAATTTATTATTAGCTGAAATTGCAGCTTCTTTTGAAATTATACGAGAAATTTGTTCTGTATTTAAAAAAGTCCTTTATTCTATTATAAATAAAACTTGTACATAAAATTTTAGTTTATATTTCTCTTTAACACAGCAATTTTCCTTTATATGTGTAAAAACAAATATTTTCAAAAAACATCAACGAAATATAAATACAGTAGGATTTCATTTTACAAAGTATCTATATGACAAATGTGCTTTTAATTTCTTTCTAAGTAAGTTCTTTATTCTATATTCATCCCATAAACTTGTTAAATTCTTTTGCGTGTAATGATTTTAGAATTATAAATGATTACGTTTCACATCAGTAAAATTTACTTCTTTTATATGACAGAGTTTTAATCAATTTCAACAAGTTAAAATTATAAATTACTGCTATCATTCTACTTTCATGGAAATTCAATTTTGACTGTGAGTCGAAAATATACTACTAGATGGCAGCACTATAAGCATTCACTGGAAAACAACGCTGGTAAAATACACACTATTGGCTATTAAAATTGCTACATCAGGAAGAAATGCAGATAACAAAATGATATTTATTGGACAAATATATTATACTAAAAATAACAAGTAATTAAATTTTCAAAAAATTTGGCAAGATAGATCCTGAGAAATCAGTACCCAGAACAACCACCTTTGGCAGTAATAACAGCAGTTATACGCCTGGGCATTGAGTCAAACAGAGATTGGATTGCATGTACAGGTACAGATGCCTATGCTGGTTCAACACGATGCTATAGTTCATCAACCGTAGTGACTGGCGTTTGGTGACGAGCCAGTCACTCGGCAAACATTGACCAGACGTTTTCTATTGGTGAAAGATCTGGAAAACGTGCTGACCAGGGCAACAGCCGAACCTGTTCCGTATCAAGGAAGTTCCGTACAATACCGGCACCATGCGGTCGGGCATTATCCTGCTGGAACCTAGGGTTTCGCAGGTCTCGAATAAAGGGTAGATCCACGGGTCGTAACACAACAGAAATGTAACGTGCACTGTTCAAAGCACCGTCAATGCGAACAAGAGGTGACTGAGACATGCATCGAATGGCACCCTATACCATCACGCCAGGTGATGGGCCAGTATGACGATGACGAATGCACGCTGCCAGTGTGCGTTCACCACGATGCCACCAAACACGGATGCGACCATCATGATGCTGTACACTGAACCTGGATTCATCTGAAAAGATAACGTCTCGCCATTCGTGCGCCCAGGTTCGTCGTTGATCACACCATTGAAGGCGCTCTTGTCTATGACGCAGCATCAAGGGAAGCCGCAGCAATGGTCTCCGAGCTGAGAGTCCATGCTGCTGCAAACGTCGTCGGACTGTTCGTGCAGACACTTGTTGTCTTCCAAACGACCCCGTTTCTTGACTCACGGCTCGTGACGTGGTTGGACGATCCATTACGGCCATGCGGATAATATGCCTGTCTTCTCGGCTGCTAGTGATAGGTGGCCGTTGAGATCCCGCATGGCGTTCCGTATTACCGTCCTGAACCCATCGATTCCATATTCTGCTAACAGTCATTGGATCTCGACCGATGCGAGCAGCAATACTGCGATAAGATAAACCACAATCCCGGTACGCTACAATTCGACCTTTATCAAAGTCAGAAACGTGCTGGTTCACATTTCTCCTTCTTACACGAGGCATCACAACAACTTTTCATTAGACAACAACGTTCAAATGCAATTTGTGTATGAAAAACCGGCTGAACAATTTCCTCATTTAAACACAATGTAGGTGTCGCTACTGGCGCCTGCTTTGTCTGAATGCGCTGAAAAGCTAATCATTTGCATATCACAACACCGTCTTCCTTTCATATAAATTTCCCGTCTGTAGCATGTCGCCTTCTTGGTGTAGCAATTTTAATCGCGAGTAGTGTAGTAATAAAAATTTGAAATATTTATACATAATATTTACCTAAAATAATAATTAATAAGAAACATAATTGATTTAAATGAAAAAACTTGTGTTATGCATTGATTGTATTACATAAAAGAATTAAACTTTTTGCAAAAAAATTAATCTGTTATTTTAAAGGAATAGGAAGATATTCTGTGAATAAATATCTCTTCACGGAGAGAAATATTAATCAATATCAAAAACATTTTATAAATTTTTAACATTCAAATAAAACTGATATCTCTTCCCATACCCTTTAAGTATGTTAATGTTAGAGAAAACGCTTCTTGATGTTTGCCCTCTTTAAGAAGAAACGAAAGGAACAATATTTATGCTGTTATTGAAAAACATATTTGACAGAGTTGAAGCTTTACTAAATGCTTAGCCACTGTGACTGAAAATGGAGCATCTGCAATGAGAAGAGAAGAAGCAAATTTTATGAGATTTGGAAACGAATAGGATGTAATATCTTGTGATTCTTTGCCTTATTCATCGAAAGCTATCATGTAGAAAATGCCAACCGTTAGCTGAGTGGTTAACATTCCTGACTCCTGAGCTGTGGGTCCCAGGTTCGGGCATGGATGTAACTTTCTTTCTCTATTCTCCTCTCTGTGTTTCTCTGTCCTTTCTTCTGTGATGATGTAGGAATGTTGCCCACCGTATAAAAGGGTTTGTGGTGGTATGGCGTGAGCAACACTACTCGCCTTCATGATTTGGTTCACAGGTTGCCAGCTAAGTAACGACAAATGAGTAGCAGTTTCTGGCCTTGTTGTGACATAGGGTTCGTCATTCAAGTGCCCCCCGTTGAAAAAAAAAATTAGGTATATTCATGTGACCAATAAGCGGAAACATTGAAAATTTTCAAGCAT
Source organism: Latrodectus elegans (assembly GCA_030067965.1). Taxonomy (NCBI): domain Eukaryota; kingdom Metazoa; phylum Arthropoda; class Arachnida; order Araneae; family Theridiidae; genus Latrodectus; species Latrodectus elegans. Next base: position 25,075,912 of record CM057818.1, read on the forward strand.
TTTGGTTGACAAAATTCCATGAATAGAGCCGAAGCATTGCACTTTTTTCTCACTTACAATAAGGGATGGAATTGAACCTGAGAACTTCCACCCTAAAGAACTTAGCTCTTAAAGCACTGCTGAGCAATTTTTTTGACGATATGTAATTTATGGACTAACTATTGAATAATTATGTAAAGCTTTTATCCAATATCTCGAGCATTTCGTCTTCTGAAGAAGATTTCGTATAGAATGGCCAAACTTAAGAGTGGCAACGAAAGAATCCGAGAAAATTTTCAAGCACTCAGTCTGACAAAATGCATTAAGAAATCAAAGAACGCCAAGGCTATCTTTAAGGCTTATCGTGGGCTATTGACAGGACGGCACTCTCCAGATCATAAAGTCTAGTGTTCGATCACATCCACAGCCCAACAATGGCAGATAAGCATTCCGCTTTTTTCTTTTCCATGCACATCTGATGTAGTGGCACTGGTTTGTTAAAGCGTCGTTCTCTTTATCTGAAGGTCTTTTTTTCCCAACGAGGGGCACTTGGGTGACGAACCCTGTGCCATAACAAGGCCGAAAACTGCTACTCATTTGTCGTTACCCAGCTGGCACCTGTGAACTAAGACACGGAGGCGAGTAGAGTTGCCCGCGCCATACCACTACAAACCCGTTTATAGGGTGAGCCCCATTCATACATCAACACAGAAGAAAGGACAGAGAAACACAGAGAAGGGAAGTAACATCCATGCCCGAACCGGGATTCAAATCCGGGACCCACAGCTCAGGAGTCAGGCACATTAACCTCTCAACTATCGGTCGGCACTATTTAAAGTTTCAACTGTGTGTTTAAAATTATGTTTACTTAGCTTTATAAGTCTTATTTTATATAATTATAAAATTAATAAATAGGTAACTTTTTAGTCATTCCTTTTAATCAGCTGTTCTAGATCACTGAAATTAAAAATTAACAAAATTAATTGAAATATTTTCGATGTACACTTTTTCAATGTCAACATAAGCATTATAAACAACCACCTTAACTTTAAAAATTTTTGATAAAAAGAAAGACTTCAGTTTCAAAGTCACTTCATTTATTCTCCGCAAATTTAACACATATAAAAGAATTTTTTTAAAATATTATTATCAATCAAATTATCAGATTATTTTGACCAATTTCTCATTTTAACGATTTTTTAAGACCACGCACTAAATCGGGACAATAATTGAATTCCTTCACGTTTATTTATTTTCATCTTAAAGAAAATTTCAGTAAACTAAAAATTAAATGAATATATTTTTAATCCATCTCCAATTTAACTCTATTTTACTCAATAGGAACGGTAACCACTCAGCCAACGCTCCTTCATCATAGGAAGGTAGTGAGTTCAAATCCTGGCTTAAACGTTGATTCATCGTGTTCGCTAAAGGTGGCTGGAGCACCTTAAAACTGAGCTTGGTCGCAATGACCTCCAAATGAAACGATCTGCTGAGTGGGTGCTTGGGAGTTTCTCGGTTTTTCTCCCTTGCACCACAGCTCTCAAAACACCTGTTGTTTAATAGTGGCTGAGGCTGAACGCAAGACATTACATTCCAAGGCGAATGTCCTGTGATTAAGCCATATTGAACCCGACAATAGAAATATATATATATAATGCTCATATTATTCTCTACTCCAAGACACAAAAGTATTCTTACAACAGCATTAATTTAGTACGCTTGTAAAGATGTTTTCAAAATGGTTTTATAACGAAAAAAAACGGTCTAAAAGGGGAAGAATGTTTCCGTTATAATGGATTTATCATTATATTTTAACAAAATGTAGCATGATTATGAATTAGCAAATTCTATAATTCGAAAAAAATGCATTTTAAAATGATTCATTTCATAACACTAGTAAAAAAAATTTTTTTCATTTTCTTTGTCTTAAACTACTATTTTCTCAAGGCCAAAAAAGAAATGTGATGCTTGTAGAAGAATGGAATAGTATCAAAACAAAAACGAGTCGGCAAGTTGAAATTTTTTTACATCCCGGCAGGTGAACTGGAAATGAATCATCAAAACTAATGATTCAGCGTTCTTTAAACATAACAAAAAAAGAACGGCAGCTTATATATAGCTTTATTCCAATATATATATATATATATATATATATATATATATATATATATATATATATATATCTTTATTCCAATATATATATATATATATATATATATATATATATATTGGAATAATACTTATAATGCTTGTTATACTATACTGACTTTTCGGCATTATTTTATTGGCTTAGCGCTAGCAAAGAAATCACTAAGTATAACTTAAATATTGCCAACGCAGTAGAATGTAGCAAACACAAAGTTTATCAGCTTTTTTGAATTTTTTTTAAATCCTCACTATGTCCCAATGATAGTACAATGTTCTTTCGAACAAAAGGTCTCTGGTTCGATATGAAAAACTGTTGAACAGCAAGAGATGAATGTTACACTTTACCAAGCTATTCTACCAAGGGGAATGCTTGGGGTCAGAATCGATCCCATAAACTGTTGTTTTAAAACGTCACATGATATAAATATAGTTTACAAATCTGTGCTTGTATATAAAACAAGCTTAAATAAATAAAACAATTAAAGCAAAATTATTTAATTTTTCAGCACAGTGATCAATATAAAATACAAAATCAATTATTTATACACATAATAGTTATTTTTGCTAAAAGTATGATGAATATTTTTGTGGTTTCCACATATTATTCTTCCTTTATTTTAACCCAGTTTTGTTTTAACATACAAAAGTTAGTTAAAATAAAAAGCTGATAGAGCTGTATTTTGTAAGATCATAAAACGTTTTTATTCAAAATAATAAAAAAGGGAAATATTTTTCACTTAGGGAAATAATGCACGGAGGGCTTTTTAAATGCAAATCGTATTCCAGAAATGACCTTGCTTTTTAGCCAGGGTTAAACTGTTCATGAAAAATCAATTTCAGCTTCTATCAAATAAGCTCCTCCGTTTGGAAAGAAGGGACGAACGTATTGTTATGTAATCATCTGGAAAAATTTTAGGCTTTTCGTTTGTACATTTCGATCTCGGAAAATCGAAAACGATTCTTTACCCATCGAATAATTCTTCTCAAATATTTTGTTCTTTATGAGAATTTCAATGTCTCGTGAAAATAGAATGGCGTGAAAAAAAAAAAAAAAAAAAAAAAACTATTTGTTCCGAATTATTTTAATAACTATGACGTCGCGTTAGAATTCACACTTTCGCAGTGTAAAAAAGGCTCATATTTTTTGAACATCTCAATTATTTTTCTGCTAGAATTTTGCTATCTTTTATAAGAAAAATAACATTGCTAAGAAGTTAAATATACATTATGACGAGATGTAATCAATATTCATATTATCGACTAATGTTCTTTATAACACTTCGTTACTATTAATCATTATTATAAACCAACGATAATCATTTTTATTTCAATGAATGTTGTTATTTTTTATTTCCTAATAAAGGAAATACATATCAGTCTATACTTATAAAACTGATGTATACACAGAATACTAATTAAAAATATAATTAATTGCGTAAATTGAATAGAATCGACTAAAAAATTGCCAATATTAAAATCCATACTTCATTAACCTCTTTCCATGAAAAATACACCTAATAATGAGGCATCTGTGGCCTGGGTAATTAGGGCATTCCTTCTCGTTATCTTATCGAAAGGTAGGGTTCGAATCTCGAACTAATCGAAGATCTGACGTGTTCGCTAATGGTGGCTGGGACATGTTAAAGAGATAGTGGTCGGAATGTCCTCTTTGTGAAATGGCATCTCTGGGGTGGAAGGGTCCAAGTCTGAGGCATAGAGAAAAGAATATATGAGGAGTAGTTCTAACCGCGAAAAATCATGCGCGACGGTGAAGTAGTTGGCAGACAACACTACGCCCACTCTGTCTTCCAAAACAAGCAGAACTTTCATATTAAGGACACTATATTGACCAACTTTATTTTCATTTAAATTGAACACGCCGAAATAAAAGTAATATTTAAATTACTTACTATTTCTAAAAGATTATTTATGATGATAGTTAAGTCTTCTTTTTTGTATTTTTGCTTATTATTAATAATATATATTTTAATAAAGAAATTTTAGGCATGTTATTCACCTTATTGACTTCGAGATAAGCACTTGAAAATTATCAACTAAATTAAATGCTTTCCTATTATTATATTTAGAATCATGAAAAATGTTAATTTTCCTTTTCTTTGTTGATATTCATAGGCAAAGTTTGCTATCCGAATTGCCTAATCTAAGCCTGCAATATTTTGCTATTTATTTCAATATAATTTTTCTTTTTGTAAGAAAGAAATATGCTTTTGTATATAAATCGGATTATATCAATATAGTAAAAATATTGTTTCTTTGTAACTATTCAAGAAAATAGTTTCTATTATCAATAATTTAGAAGTAAATTTCATTGACTAATGCAATATAATATAACGTTACGTAATGTAATGTAAAATGAAAGAAATCTAGTAAATAAAATATTTACTTTTTTATAAAATTGAATTTCAATAAATTTTGATTTGAAAGATTATATTATATTTAGAAAGATTTATAAAGATAAGAGTATTTACTCAAGAAGTAGAAGATTTTAATTTTGTTTATATTAAACTCATTACTTTTGTTTAAAAAAATTGGAATTTATTCATTAGAAAAGTAATTAAAAATATTCCTAAACTTATAAAATGAATTTTATTTAAAATTATTTTTCCACAGTTAAGTTTCTTAATGCAATTTGAAATTTTCTTTGTTGATGATAATCCAGTATTAAAATATTTTCTTTTATATTATTTCTGTTTGAATGTTATATAAATATATATATATATATATATATATATATATATATATATATATATATATATATATATATATATATAAATTAAATAACTCTAAGTGTATTTTATTTTACATATTTTTTATAATTCCTAGAAGTTAAGAGAGACCACAATCAGAAAAAATACTTTTTTCTAACAAATATTTAAAAAAATGTTATATTCTTCAAATTACTATGGATTTAAAAGATTTGTTTATTGTTTAGATTTGCTTACTTATCAGGCATTTTCATTTTATTTTTAATCTGCTTTCATGAAAGCATTTGTAAAAGTTGAAGAACAATTTAATGTTTCCCATTACACACAATGTACAGAAAGGATAATTAAGTAAACTTTTAGAATGTGTGAAATAAGTAAAAATTTTATTCAAATATTTCTACAACATAGTTATTTGGCAATAACACAATTATTATTATTTTACAAGTACATTTTTTATATTATTGCATATTAGTATAGTTACAGTTTAGTATAGTTGCAGTATTTGGCAACAAAGTTGTTTTTAATTCCATTTGAATTAATAAACAACCTATTTGTATAGAATAGTTTTTCAGAAATTATCAAATCAACCAGTATTAATGTTATTATTAATTATGTTATTAATTTATGTTATTATTAATGTTATTATTATTATTAATTTAATATTAATTACCATAATTAAATTATTAAATTAATTATTAATTTAATTAATAATCTTATGATTTATGTTTTAAAATTTATGAATTTTTATTCTTCCATGTTCAATGTAATTTTAAAAAAAATAGAGATTTAAAAAAAATTGACTAATTCTAAGAAGTATTTTACCATGAAAACTCCTTCCAATTTTTTAATAAGCAAATACATGAAGAAAATAAATCTATACAATTATCAGTCAATTACAGAGTCTGTTAAAAGTGTTTAGATTAAGTCATTCATATAAATTGCAAAACTGAGAGAATTTATAAAGTACATAAATTCAAATATATAGATAAATTTAACATTATGTACAGCAAATAACAAATTTAAGCATTGTTATTGAACTTACGAAAGAATTTATTTGTTTTTAAAAATATTAGTAATCTTGAGATACATCGATAATATTTATGAAAAATTGTGCTATTTCCTTTCTCCACGGTCTGAGGGTCTCCTCCTGGGTCCATGCTTTTAAATTATGAAAACCCACTTTCGGAGCTACAATGATCCAATAAGTTTGTTGTTGCACCAGCATGCTTCCCTGTACCTAGCCCTGAGTTGGCCTCTACCATTTAGATCGAAGCAATTATATCATTGTGATTTTGAAGCAGGTACCCAACAGAAGATCTCCAATACTTGACCTACCACCCCCAGAGTTATCATTTCACTTGGAGGACATTGCGACCACGATCTATTTAAAGTGCACAAGCCACCTTTATTGAACACCATCGATCTTCAGCTAAGTCGGGATTCGAACTCACTATTATTCGGTACTGACAACAGCACCCTAACTAACCAGACCACAATGGCCCCTTTTTAAAAAATTTAAAAAACACTGTTTTCGAAACAAGACACATTCTTGCAAAACAAACATACAGTTAGACGGAGATTTTGTATATAAATGATTACAATCGGAGAAGATAATACAAATAAATTTTATTTTAAAAAATCAATCATCAAGTACTGGATATTATCAGAAAATTTGTTGTTGTTTGTTTGCCTCTCAGTAGTCTTATTTTACACACGAGGACTAATTGAACAGGAAACCAAATTTTAAAGAAAACTCAGGATCACAACAAACATCCGCATTTTAGATGGGAGTCAAACTTATGAGCTGCTGAATTGAATACCCATTCGTCAGCTCTTCCGTTTACCTCTTTGTACCATTCTTTGCATCATATTATAGCTATGTTCACTAATAAACTTGAGGTTTGAGCGACCAAGGGTAATATCAATCCTTGAACCCCTCAAAAGCTACGTTATTCGCTAAGAATGCCGCTTTATCCTGTTAGAACTGTCCAAGTCAATCGAAAGGCGCCATGGGCATAAATGGTAGCTTAGGAGACAGGTGTTTGTACGTCCTGGAGGATGGTTCTCTAAAAGCATGAAGGACACTGTTTCATATTAGTTACACAGGCACCATGCTCTCCGCTAAAACTCTACAAGATTCAAGAGAGTTCACAGTTGGGTATAAAACTCATAAGTTTCCCCAAATACCTTCATACGTCGCATATATTTGGAAACTATTTCATTATTCACTGCCTGGATATTTTAGGAACAGGGTTGTTGGTGAACCAGATATAATTTGAATTGTATTGGGTTGTTCGGAAAGCAATTTTGTTTTACCTACATGGATCGGCTTTTTGCAAGTAAAAACTAACCATTTTAAGACTGTGGAATCGTACTACTACCAGAAAGATGGTAAAAGCTATTGGACTAGAATGGATAATATGCAATGCAATACAATATTTATTTGCTGCACGTTTTTTATCTTTATGAAAAACGAAATGAATTTCCGAACAACCCAATAATAGGCTATATAACCAGCCCCAGATTACTTAGGTGTTCAGAAGCAACAGGCTAAGATGGCTTGGCCATGCCTGGAGAAGCCGGCAATACAACCCCATTAGAATATCAACGTTTAAGAACTCCGAAGGATCCCGTGTTCAAGGAAGACCAACAACAAGATGGCTCGTTGACACTGAAAATGATCTCAAGATACTGAAAGTTAGAAACTGGCAATGTGTCGCTCTGGACAGACTGGGGGGGGGGAAGGTGTGCTGTAGAGGCAGCTAAGACCTATAATAGGTTGTTACGCTATTAAAGAAGAAGAAGGAGGGGCAGGATATTTTATGTAAATTAAACAAAAGAGTATTTTTCATACTTCCTTTTCCCATAAGATTCCATCCCTTATTATTTCCCTCTATCTTCTCTGCTTCAAAATGTCTGTACTAGAACAGGAACCACGAAAACAAATTCCAGAAAGCGAGTAAAATGGTACAAAATTGAAGATAGTCGCGGGAAGACAGAATTTTCAGAAAATGCAGAGGTGAGATTCTGAAGGAGAGAAGAGTTATGAAGCTGTAATCATGCTGAGTATTCAAGTCGACTTGGGTTTGACAAGTCTCTGAGATTTTCGAATCACAAGTTTGAAGAAACGAAATCATATATGCTCTTAGATGGAAAGATTATACAGTAAGAACTCCAATTATCTGAACTTCCTCTATCTAATCACTTTCAAAATTTCAGAAAAATAAATTAGGAAGAGAAATAAAATGCTAAGAAAAAATCTCAAAGAAAAAAAAATAAGAGAAGGATGAAGACGTATCACTTGAGGAGTTCTGAAACATTCTTTTGAAAATTCCTGGATGTTCAGAAGACACAGGAGAAAGAATTGTAAGTCAGATACTGGATTTCAAATTGTAAATGATAGTTAATTTAAATTGTCAAGGAAGAAGAGGGCCTTAATGTCTAAATTGAAGCAGCCAGGGACCATCAACTAGAGAAGCATTTGCCGGTTTTGAAACTGCATCGGATGGAGCGTCAATCCGAGTGTGTCCACATGCAAGTTCTCAGTGTCAAGCGCATGCGCGACTCGACTGTCCGAAAACAGAAGAAAATAGTGAAACAGCTTACTCTGACCGACATGTTCAGCAAGCAAAAGCTTTCACTTACAGCACTGTACTGTATTAATGTATAGCACTTGTAAATACCTTAACATGTAAAAATGTTGCCTTTCATTTAATTGATTAAATGTTCTTTTTCTTTAAAAGAATCGAGTTTTTTCTCCCATATAATAATTAGTTAAAATGGATCCTTTTATTGAAGAAATCCAATTAACCGCATTTTTAAATATCAGAATGGGATCTGTTCTGAATTTACTCGAATAATTGAAGTTCTATTGTATGTTAACATTGGGAAATCTACACAATCCAGTTACATTAATGTGATCACCACGTACTTTTGAAGTCGACATTAAATAACCAATCACAGAAGACTGACTGTTGTTGTTACACCAGCATACTTACTCTGTACCTAGCCCTGACTTGGGCTCTACCAATTAAATAAAAGCAGACGGGTGGAGTCTTCATGATTTTGAAGCAAGGACCAAGCAGTAGACCCCTAATACTTGTCCCCAGAAGCATTATTTCACTTGGAGGATTCTTCATCCAGTTTTAACGTTCCTCATTCGCCTTTCGAGAACACGACGGAATTTCGGCCGGCCAGGATTCAAACTCACTACCTTCCGATAATGAGCTCGACGCCTTAACCAACCAGGCTATCGCAACCCTCACAGAGGACAGGGAAACACGATGAAGTGAAACCAGAGCATTACACAGAAGACAGGTGGTAACATAGCGCAGTTGAGAGTATATGAAGGATCTAGGAAATTTTCGAGAAGTATTGCAGTCGTTGGCGTAATGCAGAAATGGAACGATTCATCAGTTGCCCAAATGAGTATGATCATTGAGTTTCGTTTCCCAGGGTGGAAACATTTCCGAAAAGGCTAAGTTTGTGAGCTGTACGCGGGCCACCGTGGTAAAATATACCATGTATGTCAAAATGGGATTGTCCAAAATAAGCGACGCGGCACATGTGTTTTACCCCGTGCCATATGTGATAGAGGGGAACGATGCAATCTTAGATGAGTTTGGACGTATACGACGGCGAAATCTTAGAAAGCAAACAACTTGCAACCACACCAGAATGGTTTATGCTGGAAGAGAGAAGCATTATGGTCTAGGGAATGTTTTCCGCTGGACTCACTCATCATTGGGGAAGAGACGATGGATCAATACAAGAACGCATCTGTCCTTGTGAACCATGTCCATAACTATATACGCATTGTTTTTCAGGCATTTACAAACAAGACAATGTAAAGTGTCAAACACCTCTCAGCGTACGTGCGTGATACGAAAAACCAGGATGACTTTACCATTTTCTCCTGACTTAAGCCCAATAGATAATCTGTGGGACTATCTCGATTGGGTTGTTTGTCACATGGATCCTCACCCGCGTAATCTAGAGCAACTGGCCTCAGCACTGGAGTCGGCATGTCCCAGAGACATTCTAGAGCACACCTTCAGGAAGCTAATTGTCTTTCTTCCTGTACGTCCACTCTGCAAAAGTTTGTTATTCTGGCTTTTGACAGGTGGTCATATTAATGTGATAAGGACTAAGCCTGTCAGATGCAATTGTAAACGAGTCTCTTCCGTTCAAGCACTATGTTCCAACTTGTTGACTATCAAATAATGATGTTGATGAACTTAGGCAAAGTGTAAAGTTCAGTCAATGTACATGTGTAGGAATACATACATATATAGGGGTGCAGGCGATGCCCGGACTGTACCTTTAGATTAACGGGTTTGGAATACTCACCCATCACCAAGTGCCTCGTAATTTTGAGCCACGGTCAGGTGACGAGGTCAAACCTAAGCTGGCTTCCTCCTCTCCACATCCACACCCCACCAGCGGAAGGACTTTGGACGTCACATATTAATGTGGACACGTCCGCAACCCACGGAGCTCCAGCAACCCAGTGAAGGAGAGTACGGCGTGGTCACTCTCCCAACTACTGCCCGTGGCAAATGATGCTTCACTTTGGTGAACTTACGGGTAGCGGCGTGAAGCTACTGAGTCACTGGAGCTCGACATGTGTAGGCATCTGTCACACCCAAAAGCTCATATCAACTATCTTTTTGGAACTGCTTGGGCGTTGAAACTGAAATATGTTACAATTTTATGAAGAGCTGCATGTTTAAGGATTTCTGTCAGTCGTTCCATTCTCTGCCATTTTTTCAAGGGTGCCTTTTTTTGTCGATTTATTTATATTCCCGGTGTACATGTGAAATTTTTCAAGTAAATATTAATATAACTCTACCAATTATTCTGACTTTTAAGTATATTTTGTCTTATGCATTTAACAAAAATGATAATTTTCGGAGATTTTGGATGCGGTTGATTAGGGTGTCTTTCTCACTGTTGGAATCCCAATTTAATCTAATATCCGTCTTGTTCACTAAAGTTGGGTTGAGCGCGTTAAATAAGTCATGGTCGCATTATCTTCCAAGTGAAGTGATACCTCTGGAGTGGCAGGTCAGATATTGGGGGTCTTCTGTTTGATTTCTGTTTCTAAACGGCGAAGATTCGCAATTAACAGCTTCCTCCTAACTGGTTAGGTGCATGGAAGCATGCCGGGACACGCTTTTGAGAAAGATTCGAATACATAAAACAAGAGAAATTAAACAAGAATTCGAATCTTTTAATCCGGTCCGAAACTTATTGCTTGACCTATTGCTTCTATTCGGATATTTCGGATCTTCAATGGATAACTGTGAATAATATTTAAGCTTAACATTTCAACAAAAAATATTTCATAAATTGAAAATGGTTCCAAATATATGAAAAATAAGAAATGAAAATCCAACAACCTTTTAACTCTAAGAATCTTCTCAGTCATTCCAGTTGGAGTGCATTAAGCCAAAAAATTTTCAATTTGAATCATTATGTTCCTTATTAACGAAATGCTATTCATTTGAAAATGATATTACTCATAAACTTGTCAATTTATTAGTTTGATAAGGTTCTAATGCATTTTGAACTCTTCTATGTTCGTACATAAATAAGAACATTATTCTTTTTATCTGGATGAGTTAAACGGAAAAAGGGTGCAAGGAGAAAGGACTAAAATTTATTCCAGGATCAATCGGACTCTGACTAACTTAAAATAAAAACTATTTCATTTCCTACATTTTGAGTACAGGGTTTATGTTATTCATCTACATCGTAATTAACTGACGTGACATCCCTGTAAAGTTGTTTATACCGCGATGCAATTAAGTTTAGTGGGATAACATCCGCAACGGAACTCCGCTCGTTTCCAGAAAATACTGTGTGGTCTTTTTCTTTCTTTTAAAAATTGCGAAAATGAGAAAAAAAATGTATTTATGCATCGAATCGCTCTTTTTACTACATTACCACACTTTTTAAGAAATATTTATTATTTCTTCTACTTTTTATTAAAATGTAGTGTTTCCGGAAAGTAGAACCATTACTGTTTACGCTTTTCCCAATACACCGCATAAGAAATCCATTGGAAAGCGAATGGAAGGAATCCCGACTTCGATATTTAAAATCTTAGTAAGTAAAGGAAGACTTCAAGCGAACACGTATAAAGGGAATACACCTCAACTTTTCATTCGAATAAACTTTAATTGATCCCGTCTATTCGTACGTAAATTTCTGTTGTCGTGGAAACAAGATACGCTCTATTTTGAACAAAAAGAATTAAAAAAATCTTACTGAAAGGTTTGAAAATAACATAAAACATTACAGTAAAAATTCCGCCAATTCCTTACACTCACAACCTCCATTTAAAATGGACAAACAAGTCTTGTTACTATAGCAACCACTATTCACCAGACTAAATGTGGGAGCTCTTCTCATGGTGTAGACAGTTAATACTCGAGAATTCATTTCCGGGTAGTTTATGGGTAGCTATGCCGCTTCAGTATTGAATAAAAATAAGAAAAAGTAATTTAAACATGAATTATTACTGTAAGTGTAACAAAATAATTTTAGCTAAGCAAAATATTTATGAAAATTTTATCAATAAAACAAAACTTACGCAAAAGTCTAATTTAAAATTTCTTTGATAAAATAATCTTTAAAAACTATATATATATATATATATATATACATATATATATATATATTATTAATTATCTGAGTCTTATCGTCAGTTAAGTATTTAATCGATATATATATATATATATATATATATATATATATATATATAAATATATACTTTCTTATTAATTTCCTCATTTTTGTTAGAGTATCAAATATTAACTGAATAATACATTTTTTATTCATCACAAAAACGATCATAAGGAATCGAGATTCAAAGAATAGGCGGAAATTTTTGCGTTTCGGAAAATTTCAGAAGATTCATTCTACCTTTGGAATAAACGAATTTCTTCATACACATGCGTTTTACGTTTAGAGAACACGTATCCTGACATATACAGACAATGATTACTGCAACATCGTTTTTCCAAGAGGTAACTGCGAATAAAATAGTATTATTACGGTTATACATTACCTTCTGGTCGCTGCTCAGGATACATCGATTAATCGATCCGCTCTCGATTTCTCCCTCTTCAGCTCTTCTTGGTATTAAAAATCATTTGTCATTCGTCTGCGGAAGAATGCTCCATCCCTAATTTTTTCTCTTTTCTACCCTTTTTTCTTTATTCTTCAACACGTGTATGCATGATGCATTTCTTCATTTCCGAGTAATTGTGGCGCTATTGCGGATCCCATGCAGCCAAATCGAGCCAAAAAAGCAGCCAAAATGACTGAAGTTAATCTGAGGTAAGATATTTAAAGAAGCGAATCTTCAAAAAAATTCAAAAATCGGAAATGTCTGGATTTATTTTATTTATTTATTTTTTTAATTTAACAGGAATTATTCAATTTATTAATTTAAAAGGAATTAAACAAATGAACTTTAAATTTTTACAGGAACAGATTTTACTATCATGCATTGGTGCGTATTGCACGCATTTGGTAAAAATTATTTTTAATAATTTCAGATTGAATTGTTTTGATTTGTTCTATCTTCTTTTCCATTCCATTTCTTAATTTCATAATCTAATGCGGCATTTCAACAGTAATCCCCCCTATAACATGGTATAATTGGTTCCGCCTTATAGGGAAACGTGTTGTACTAGCATTCTCATAAAACACGCTCATATGATCTAGTGTAACTCGTTATTTACAAATGATTCTCTTTTACTCTTTCTCATTAAATGGGCTTAAATCGAATATTAAGGAAAAACTATATTATGAACACGCGTTTCATTAAAATCAAATTAAGAACTTTTAAATAGAAAACGTATACAAATGTAAAAAAAATCAGTTCATTTCAAATAATTCCCAAAAAATATAATTATTTTTATTCGCAGTAGGAGCTGTTTGAAATAACGTTCCACCGACAACTTTTTTTAATAGAATATTCAAAGGTCAAAAATATAATTTTATTTAATTTTATGAGAACACACTTGACACAATGTGCAAACGCATAAGAAATTCGTTGTAAACTGTACAAGTCATTATAAATTTCGCAGTACTGGAACATAACGGGGGATAAATGGGGGGATAAATATGGGGGAAACGCGTGTTATACAAGAGGCATGAAATCGCGTTATAAGAGTCCGTGTTATAGAGAGAATTACTGTACTACCATAAAATGTCTCTAGGCAACATGGTACGCTAAGCTGATTGATATAAATATATTTAATCAATTAATACTTAAATTAAATTAACTGTAATTTCTGTCATAAAATTGTGGCTTTGATATGTTATATCATATCCTCCTTGATATGTTTCATGGTTAGCAATGTGTGTGTGTGTGTATATATACATATATACATACATATACATATAATGTACTGGGATTGTTAAAGCTATTATTTTTAATTCTTACCTACTTTATATTTTTACTGTCTTAACTACAGTCGACACTCTCTTTTATGAACTCGGAGGACCTATTAAAATTGTTCATAAAAGGGAAAACAGTATTAGATCACGTGCAAAATAATATTCATATTTAAAAATATAATGCTTAATTTCATTATTTTGATGAAAATCAGGCAAAGTAATTTATTTTTCTGTTTCAAAACTATGTTTATGTAAACACTTCTTTCCATTTTTTTTGTTGGGATGAAGCGAAGCATTTTATTGTTATTCTCTAAAAATACTCTCAAATTTGCTAGTCATTCCACAGTTTGTTTTTCAAACAGTCCCAGAACTACGTCATTTTTTATTCCTTTGTCATCTGGATGTTCTTATTTCGTCACATTTTCACTTACATGTTGCTATGTTGGTGTTATTTATGACACTAGGACAAGCCAAGCTCGCTAGCCGATGACTATGCGAAATTAAGTCAGAAGATAGCGTCTTTTGTTTAACCAGAGCACCACCAAGGTGAAAGTAAGTCTTTATTCTAAGACTCCTCCGATAGATGGCGACACCAAAGGATCCACTCTCTCAATTTTGATTTATTTATTCACCTGATACTTCTTAAGTTTCTAAATTCATTTTCAAAAACTCCTTAGATGAAATTTCGGACAGAAGTGGGCTTCTTTGTTGAAATTCATGAGTGAGTGACGCAATTCTACTCAAATCGCCAGGTAAATGTCCTTAGCTCTCTTCATTTGCTATAAACTAATAAGGTCTGCTTGTCAAAATGTTCTCGGCATCGTTTTTCCTGCAACATCATTCCAACTATAGATTGGCCTAACTTACAGCCAAAATCTTAACGTTCTGGCATTCGTCTTAAGAGTTCTTGGATTCGAATTCCACCTTGAGCTCGGATGCTTGTAGTGGTTCGGAAAGCACTTTAAACTGTAGGTTCCAGTCTGATAAGCTTTTGTGAGCAAAATATGCCCATTGAGTGACAAACCAAACTAAACGCAAATTGACAAGTGCGTTTCACCTGCGTCGTCAATTTCTTAGCCATTTCTAGATACGATCATTCCCCGTAAAATTACCTCACAATATCTGCTATTGCAGGATTAATTTCCATCTGATTCATAAGCTTTAAGACAAAAGAAATTTCGCTTGAATTTTTTTAAAAAATCCAGGGCTTCAACATTCGCAGTGCTATTAACTATCCACTATTCCAAGAGTTTACGATTTTCCTATGAAAAGGTCCTTTTAAGTTTCTCAAACACAAAATTAAAGGGAAAAAAATACGAAAAATGTAAAAAAAAAAAAAAAAAAAGCGCAAACGGAAGAGGCATAAATATAAGTTCACAAAAAAGAGACGTTTCAAAATTTTAATGTGTTAATAGGAATTAATCATCGCATCTGTTAGAGGCTGGCTGGTAAATTCGTAAGCCTTCAGAAATTAGAGGTTCATAAAAATGATGGGCTACTGTATGTTATTCTCATGTTCGAAAGGTGGGAGGTGGGAAGTACAGTCTCTCTCTACGTAAAAATTGTTTTTGCCAAGTAGTCTAGTGAGTGGTGTTTGCTTTAGCAACAAGAGATGCTTATATGAAATAGGGATTTGGAATGTTATGAATTGGAGGTATTTAGAGAATAGTACGTCATGTTATTCTCAATGTATTTAGTAAGCCAAATTGGTGTTTTTCTGGTTCCCCTGTAAAAATGCAACATGTTTCCATGGCAGCAGACAAATTGGTAGGAGCTATTCCCGAACAGGTGCCGTATATTCTAGGATGCCAAATTCTGAGATTAGCGATTTTTTGGCGGATTTTCTTATATATCTGGCAACCTCATTTTTATTACGTCAAACATATAAGGACCTATAAAAATTATGCAGAAAATTCAATTCTAGTAACCCTAGTATTTACGTCATCGCGCACTTCGCGATGCGTCATCTAGGATACATTTTCTCATCACCAAAAAAAAAAAAAAAAAAAAAAAAAAAAATTCAGAATTTGGAATTATGGATTTTACAGCACTTTTGTCGCTATTCTTGTGGTAGACGAACTATGCTGACCTTTAATCACCAAAATAAAGATGACTGAGAAATGATTTCCTTGAACTGAATATTTAAAATTATTATTTCACACTTATTTACGATATTTATATTTATTATTTTACAGATATTTACATTTTACAATCACTTAAACATTATACTTTATGACTAGCACTTTCATATTAGAACAAAACATTCTTTTTGTTTGTTTACATCTAACTTTTTCTACTGTTGCCAATTCACTTTTTGTTAGAAATGACAAAACGATATTTTTGTCGAGTTCATTTAATGTAGTATAAGTTTAAATTATAATTTTATAATATTGCTATTAGAGAAAATTATTAGTAATTAGATATTTAAGAAATAATAATTAATATATTAGATTAGAGACATTTTGTGACTTATCATCACAACATTCATGATGAGAGTGCGCATTAAACTATCAAATGGTATAATAAACCTTTTACAAAACGGTTGACTTTGTTCAGAGTAGCTTTCATCCATCGTCAGTTAAAAATGTAATAAGATAAATTTAAAGAAATCAATAATTTTTGTATTTAACACATTAATGCTAAATTGTCTAGTTACTTTTTAAAATAGAAATATAACATTTAAATAAAAGGAAAAAATACGGTATCATACAATTCTCATTCTACTAATTTTTATGGATTGTGGCAATACAATTAGATATATTCACTTTGAAAGAAGAAGACAACTGAGGAAGGAAAACGTAGCTTTTACTTATATAATTTTTATGCATTTCATCAGATCTTTTGAGGTCCACGAAAATTGAATGCATGAATATTAGGTTGGCATTTTTTGTGGTTGGATCCTAGCAGAGCCAACACCCTTGGAACGAATGATTTTGATTGGTGATAATTGTGGCTTCCGCAAATCTTGATAACCCTACTTCAACAGACTAGACATGGTAAACCAAACTGTTTCTTGAATTTTTCTGGCTTAGCGCTTTTTTCAGTTTATCGCCAAGTGTATGGACTTCCCTAAGATTTTACCAGTTTCAATTTAAACCAGTAGGTAGCGTTATGTTGATATCGTTATTCTTTTGTCAGTGTTAGGATTTTTTCTTTTGAGATTTGGTAATCGATACCTGTCTTGGACTTGTTAAGAAGCTCGATATTTGGGTTCCGCACGAATTGAAAGAAATTCACCGAACACAACGAATCAATATATGTGATTGGATTTCAAACGTACTGCAATCGACCCTTTTTTAAAACTGGTGATGAAAAATGGATCGTCTACAATAACGTTAATAGGGAAAGATCATGTTCAAGGCATGATGAACCAACACAAACCATATCAAAAGCTAAGTTACATCAGAAAAGATCATGCTGTCAGTTTGGTATGTTACAAAGGGTTTTGTGTATTTTGAGCTGCTTTCAAACAACCAAACAATCAACTCAAATGCTTACTGCCAACTACTGGAGGAAGTTGTTAAAAAGAAAAGACAAAAATTGGCAAATCTTAAAGGAATCGTGTTCCACTTGGACAATGCAAGGCCTCACATATCTTAGGCAACACGTACGAAACTATTTGAGCTTGGTTGGGTGCTGATGTTGCATTATCCATGTAGCCTCGACCTTGCACCCCGCCCCCATCGGATTATCATTAATTTCGAAGTTTACAAAACTTTTTAAATGGTAAAAATTTCAGTAATAACGATGACCTCAAATCGCACTTAGTGGAGGTTTTTTGCTGTTAAGGACCAGAAATTCTATGAGCACTGGATTTTAAAGTTACCAGAAAGATGGCAAAAGATCATCGATCAGAATGTGGAAGATATTTGACAGTTTAAAGTTCATTTTTTGTTTAGAAAAAAAATTGAGTTTTATTTAACACTAAAAACCCTAAAAATTTCTTTTTTTTTCTACCAAACCAATAGAAATGTTTTTACCACAAGTCTATAGTCATGGGAAATTCTAATTTTTTCTCTTTATTTCAATATACAAATTATTAATATTAATTCTTGTACATTTCACAAGATGAATCGTAACTTATATTTTTTTTCCAATCTAGAAAATAAGCAGACAATTTCGTCAGCGGGGTTTCGATGATGTATGCAAGTATCTTATATATACACACAATATAGATAAATTATAATTCATATTTATTACAAACCATACTGAAATACTTTCACATCAAACGGATTTTATAAATAATTTCAGATACAGTTAGTAAATAAATGCAATTCATTTATTCACAACAAAGAAATATCTTTGTATAAAAAGAAATAAAAGAAAAGAGAATGATTTTCACTTCGATGGCTTTTATGAACACGTTCTTTCCTTTTGTATGGCGCTATTTTTTCCTCGTCACAGCACTGATCTTCAACCTTGCCTAAGTTTTAAGGTCACTGATAACGTCAACATCTTGTGTGCGAATGATTATTCTAATCTCACTATCTATTTGCAAGAAATATGTATTTATCACGTGAGAAAAATGATTACATTTTTTTTATCTTGAAGAGGAAATCGGCCACCACCCACCAAAACACGACCTAAAGAATGATTCGTAGATGTTATAAATGAAGTGAGAGAAAATGGCATTATCAAATTTGTCACAAATACTTTATTATCAAGCTTTCGTGTTTTGTTCTTTTTGTCATTTACATTTTGTTATCGTCTGCCCTTTCCGCATTTATCGCTTGATTTTTCGAACAAAGCAATGGTTGGCACTAGATATTTAAAATGTGTTGTTAAACATGTCTACAAATATCGTTTCGTTTCAATTAGTTATCACTAATATTTTGCAAAACGTAAAAATAATAATAAACAGATAATGAGCCATTTTCTCTTTAATTCATATCTATATGTGATTATTCTACATACGCTAGTTTCATTCTTAATTTATAAATCCAAATAATATTTTGGCTATTTTTTTGGTCTCTCCAAATATTGATCTAAACAAATAAAACTATTTTTTGGTGTTCAAATTGAAATATTCCTCAAAGCCACAATTTGTAAAACATCTTTTCTGACAGAAGGGTTTGGTGGGTGAAACATTGACTAGTATACTGTAACTTTAACTGTCCAGATATTTTCATGTTTTAAATTTCGCTAGTATTCTATTTTTGTTGAAACTATGAGCGGCGAAGAATTTTTTATCAATACAAATAATACTTCAGAACTAATTACAATTCTAAAAGAGTATTTGCATTCTAATCGCTCTTAGTTTATTAAATACTTAAAAAAATGATGTTTTCCGGCTGTATAAGATTTAAAAAAATATTGACGAATATGTATATATATATATGATGTCTTAAGTTCCATTAAAATTTTAATTTACGAAAAAGAGCTTATAAGCGAAAAAGAAAATTCTTTGAAAGTTAAATTAATTGATATACTTTAGAAATGAAACTTATCGTTTGTTATTTATCTGTTTCGCTTACATATTTCAAATTAGCACATTTTATGAAAATACTGAAAAAAGTGTATATTTATGTATACATTTATATATATTCTACATACTGTTTTTTACTTATTTTTGTTTTCTACTTTATGTTCACTAACATAATTTTTTTCTCGTTCGGTACTGATATTACATATGTATGAAATTAAAAAAGATGAAAGCATGCATTTTTGACGAATAACCCTTTAGCCAAAAATGGTTGCAAGGTGTTTGAACATCCACCCCGTATTGCTCTTTTCAAAACATTTTGCTAAATAGTGCTTCGTATTGAATAGTTACAAGGGTGGAAACCACGAAAAACCTCAATAACTTAACCTTAACAGATGTGTATGCAAGAAACAGAAGCGCTGCATTCATTTATAATTAACTATGATTGTAACAGAACTCGGTACTTCCCATTCAGAAAAGCGCGATCTTAACACTAAATAAATGAAAAAGTCCTATTCAGTTCATATTGTATTATTTTCAAATTTCCAGAAAACATGCCTTGGATTGGTTATGTCATTGCATTTTGATTTCGACTCACTATTTCCACCAGTGGAAACTATTAAACACGACCAATTACAGTTTGTCATTTTGAATCTCGGTCAACTGATGTAGTCAACATCTGAGCTGGTATCTGTTCGGCTTGTTCGGGTATTGAACCCTCTACTTCCAAGACACAAGCCTCTCTTCACCATGCTGGCACAGTCTCGTGACATCAAAACGAAACATCAAATTGTTTTTCAATCCAATATTGCTGTTCAAATGATTGGGCTGTGGTTGATTAGGGCCTCAGTCGAACTGGCGGAAGAATGTGAGTCGAATCCCGACTTAACCAAAGATCCATCGTATTCACTAAATCCTAAATAGGTTATGATCGCAATGTCCTCCAAGTGAAATAATGCTTTTGGGATTGGTACGATAGGTTTTTCATCTAACAGATATATCCTAAGTCCAGGTTAAGTACAGATAAACTAATTTGTTTTATTCCAGGAAAATATCACAATCGGTGCTTACTTTATTATAAAAAAAAAAAAATAAAAAAAAAAGAGTGATAGTTTTTAAAAGATTTAAAAATATAAAGATATTTGCTAAACAGAACGCTAATCAGTTTTTGTGACTATGATTGAAAGGAGAAAAAAATAATTATCACAATCTAAACTTTTATAATCTGCTAATCAAAATTAAATATTAGTAAATTTATTGAGAATACATGAACAAGCCTGTTTACACTTCTTAATTTTTCATTATTCTTAATAAAACATTATATTAAATTAGCACACAGTTCATAAACATTTGTACGCTAATCTTTTTAGTTTTATTATTATTAAATATGCCATATGACAAAATTTCTCAATTTTTAAATGATATTTTTGAAAATTTTTACGTCAAAATGGAAAAGAATAATTTACTTTTTTAAATTTCATTTCAGGTTCTTCTAACTTTCTTTTTTTTCCAAAAAATTAGTGCCAAAATGTTTTTTGTAAGTGCTATTATTTTCTTGCTAAATATTTTTATTTTCTCTAGTAAGTTTTATATTTTATAATGTTATGTTATATATATATATATATATATATATATATATATATATATATATATATATATATATATATATATATATATATATATATATATATATAATACCTTGCTGATTTTAGGATTTAATCCATTCCAGGGGTGAAGATGAGGACAACTTATGCATGCAGGCGAGCCCCGGACTATACCTTTAAGTTAACGATTTTGGAATACTCCCTCATCACAAAGTTCCTTATAATTTTGGACCAGGGTCAAGTGACGAGGTTACTCCTGAACCGGCAACCCCTCTCCACATCCACGGAAGTACATTGGACGTCACAGACGAACGTGGACGCGTCCCCTACCCACGGAGCTCCAGCAACCCAGCGAGGGAGTGTACGTGGTCACCTTCCCAAAAACTGCCTGCGGCAAATGATGCTTCTCTTTGTTGATCTTAACGGGTAGCGGCGTGAAGCCATTGGAGCTCTTACAACTTATACAGTGGGTGTGCCCTCTTTGCCCCAAAAGTGGGAGGATAGAGAAACAGAGAGAGGAAGGAACATCCATGGTGAATCAGGACTCGAACCCGGGACCTACTGCTTCGAAGTTAGGGACACAAAGCACTCCGCCATGGTTTGACCATAAATTAATGTAATTTTTTTTAATATTTCATATAGTAATGTAATGTTGATATGTTTTTTATTTAATTCGATACATCCTGCAGTTTTATTGCTTAGGTAGACTATAATCTCATTTCATGATGAGCGACTCGCCGTAGTCTATAAGCAGGATATTGCTCTTTACGTTTATTAGTTGGGCTGCTTGGAAAATTTCCAGGTTTCCTCCCTTGTGGGTTCCCTTCCTCTCCGGGTTTCCTCCCTTATGAATACTGCTTATTATCTATAAAAATTACCGACGGACATCATAATGCGTTACAATAGCCTTAAACAATGAACGTGATGTTGAATTCATGAAAAAAAAATTCAAATTCTTATCTTAACTGTAAAATAAAAACTTTGATCTCGTCGTAACCTACAGGTAATTTCTTCAGAGTGGGAATGGCCGAGTTTATTCTCAACCACTTAGGATCAAATAAAATAGATGTCGTGTTTTCGCTTCCTGCATTATCGTGGTGGGAGCTTGGGAGTTTTCCAGTAACCTTCTCTTGCGAAGCATGAACACGGTCTGTGATCATTTTCCCCGCAGTCTCAAAGCACTTAGGTGCTAAAAAAAAGAGCTTCATAACATTAGATTCTAGCTGTAGGATATTCATTAAGCAAAATGAAAGACATTGTTGAAGTGTAATTGCCAAACTAAAATATATTTCCAAAAAACGAAAGTCGAATCATTTTTCCTTGGAAGTACGCAGAGTGCCAAACAATTGTTAATGTTGGTTATAAAACTTAGTTAACGTATGCTTATTAAAAACTTCAGTGTGAATTTAACTGCTTAGTTGTGATCCTGTAATTGTCCTTGCAAGAACTTGATTTAAAAAAATGAAGTTTAATCTATTGCGTCTTCATTAAGTATGGATGAGTTAATGTTTTTTCTTTTCACAGGATTCTGGTGATCCAGAGGGATCTATTGTTACTGGGTATGCCATTGTATAATCACAACTTAAATCCTGCGCCATTTTTAAGCAAATTCAAATTTTTTAGTTACGTAACAGTAGCTGGAACCGAATCCGGGAGCTTTCACCCTGAAGAGTGCTGTCCAAAGATGAAGTCAATAGATTTCGTTTTTTTTTTTTTTTTTTTTTTTTTTTTTTTTTCCTGTTTACCAGCGATTCGGTGGATGCTTGATATTTTCTGTTCTTCCTTTCCTTTAAATAAATTAATAATTTTGGTCCACCCCGGGTATTTCATTTCCCCTGTACCACCCATATCTGGGAAGCATTTCCCTATCCGCCACCTGGGGAGGCATCCGTTGGTGGACTAGCAACCACACACAGAAAATTAATATGAACCACCATTTATAAAATAAGGTTTTTCTGTTAGAGTTACTTGTAAGTGTTCTTGGATCAAATACCAGGTTTGTGAGTAGTGTTTCTTTTGAAGGCACTTATTTAATAGACCTTTTAATAACAATAGGTCAGAACATTGGAATAGGAGTAGTTCTCAGAATCGGTAAGTGGAAAGTTTTGACACTTGATTCAGCCGAAGTCAGTTGAACTAACCACATTTATCCATTTTGATGTGTAGGAATGAGGGTCTAATAACTTTCCGTTGGTGCAGTATGGAAATTTTGGAAGGAAAATCATATTTTAGATGTCGATGCCAAATCTTGACCGATATTCAAAATGACGAATCGTTTGATTATATTTAGAAATTTTGGGTATCAGAAAAAGAAATATAAAAACACTGTAAATTTAAACTACTTATATTATAAATGTTCATAAAGTATAAATTAAATTCATAAAACATTCTGGAATATAGTACAGTAAATAAGTATGTCGTCTGCGTATATTAAATGTTTAACTCCTTGAGGGATTGTTTCATGGAAGTCTGACATGAAGATTGTAAATAAAATGGGAGACAACATACTACCTTGAGGAACTCCTTTTGTTGACTGAACTGATTGTGAACATGTATTTCTCCATCTTACTTTTAGTTTTCTATCTTGTAGGAAATTATGAATCCAGTTGGCGGTTTTTCCTGTTATTCCCAACTGTAGGCATTTGTATATTAATCTATCAATGTACACGGAGTCATAGGCAGATTTTATATCCAATGATATTTTGCTATAATGAATTTTTTTTGGGCTTTTGCCTGATGCGGATCGTATTGAAAAAGTTGTACTGCAGTTTGACTGTCTCGGAAAGGTATGAACCCTAGATGACGTTCTTCTATCTTTTGATTAAAAATTAGGAAATTTGTGATTCTATAGGACAGCATTCTTTCAAATATTTTAGCAGGAACAGAGGTTAGAGATATAGGTCTGTATGAATTTAATGTGGATTGTGGTTTGTTTAGTTATGGGATTGGTATTATAATAGACGATTTCCAGCTGTCAGGAATAGAGCATTGGTCAAATATCTCATTAAAAATTTTAAGTATCTGGCGTGAGTTTACTTCATTTAGGGATTTGAATATTTTTACAGAAATTTTGTCTTCTCCTGGTGTGGATATTCTAGTTTTCTTAATCGCTAAATTGAGCTCGTTGATTGTAAATTCTTTATTTAAAGCCGTATCCTCTCGTCCAGAGTAGTCTATTGGTATTAGCTCATGGTATATCTTGCTAATGAAGTGCATTGCGAAAGCTTCACTTTGAGATTTTGGTGAATGCAGTTTTTGGTTATTAAAACTTATTAAGAGGTTAGAATTTTGGATATCTCTGTATCGACGATTAACTGAGTTAAATATGCGAAAAAGTAGGTACCGGTCTTGCTGCTTCTTGCAGACATCATCCCAATATCTAGGTTTTAGAGGATTTTATAATGCGTCTTAATTTTGCAGAAAAATTTTTGTACAAAATCCAATTCTTGTTTTTTAAGGTATTTCTTGCTTTCTTTAGATACACTTTTCTTAGAAATAAAAATTTACTACATAAATTATTCCACCATGGAGAGTACTGCTTTTCAGATATTTTCTGCTCATGGCTGTTGTCTTATGGCTTTAACTGCAATATTCTGGAAATTGTCTTATGAACTGTTGGTTTCGCTACTCAACTCTTCGTTTATTTGATTAATGATCTCTTTCCATCTCCGTATCCTGTACACTCTTGGGGTTTGATGTGGGGTAAGAACGTCTATGACTATAGGGAAATGGTTACTGAAAAATGAATCTTCTTCTATTGTGATATGGCATTGGGGAAATAAGTTAGAAGTACAAAAGGATAGATTTATAATTGAAACTTTTCCTGCAGGAGAAATATGTGGTGGAGTAGATAGGTTCAGGATGCATAGATCGTGCTCGTTGATCCAGTCGGCCAATTTTTGCCCCTCATGAGTGCTAGTTTCCTCGCCCCATAAGTCATGTTTGATATAGAAGTCTCCTAAAATTAGGCATTTATGTGTATTATGTATTTTTGTATGTC
The DNA here is from genome assembly GCA_030067965.1 of Latrodectus elegans. Taxonomy (NCBI): domain Eukaryota; kingdom Metazoa; phylum Arthropoda; class Arachnida; order Araneae; family Theridiidae; genus Latrodectus; species Latrodectus elegans. Next base: position 25,101,208 of record CM057818.1, read on the forward strand.
TTGATATTCATTATGTTCAATTTTTCCTTTCGGTGAATATATATTTAATATATTGATAGTGTCGTTCCTGTTAGTGATTTTTCTCTATCAATACTTCTGTTCCACTGCTGCTATATATTTCTTATAAATTACTTTTGATGATTCTGTCACTGCAATCACTAGGCCGCCTCCGCTTCTATTTTCTCTGTCTTTTCTATAGTTGATTTTTTCTTTAGATTAAATAAGTCTCTGGGTCTAAGGAAAGTTTCTTGTATAACTAATACATCTGCGGATATGAATGGTTTTAACTTAAGTATGTCTATTTTGTTGATAATGCTCCTTGCATTCCACTGTACAATTTTCATTTTGAAAAAGTGTTAATAAACTGAAGATTTATAGCATTTATATAGAACTGATATAAGAATTTTTTTATTTGAAATCCCTTCAAATATGAAAATATAATTATATGGGTTAAAAGTAGGTAACTCTAATCATCCAAAAGAGAAATCTGAGAGAGCAATCTCTCTCTCTCTCTGTCATATTGCTGGTAGTCCATCTGGTCTGATTTTGAGGATTTGGGATTTTTTATTATCTTTGATTTTTTCTTCCTTTCTCTTTCAGGAGAGATTGGTGCGGTAAATTTAGAAGTAATTTCATTCATTTTAGTCAAGACGGTTTCATTGATTTTATTCACTGTGAATTCTAAAGATTTTTTAAACATATTACACATTTTAGTTAGTTGTTGTTCTATGATCTTTTCGATTGAGGTTATCAATTTAAGGGTCAATTTATCAGAGATCCCTTGCACCGTTTCTATATCTGGACTGGCTTTAGGCATGGAAACTTTCTTTGCGTATGAAGTGTTTTTGTTTGCGAATCGCCTTCTGGCTTCGCTTAGTGACAAATTATTTTCTGCCTTAAATTTGAGTATTTCTTTTTTACACTCTGGTTGGGCACTCATTATAATCGGCTCTATGCGAGCCTGTACAATTGGAGCATATCATTTGGTTTAAACATATTTCTCCATGTTTTTTGTCTCCACAGTGTACGCACAATACTTCATAAGGGCATTTGTTAGAGTTATGAGGGAATTTGAAACACCACATTGGCGAGGTCTGTCAATGAATAGCTCCACACTGTGGTTAGTAAAGAGCAGTTTTATTTCTTTTGGTATCTTTATTCCCAGAATAGATACCAGAACTGGAAATGGTTTTTATTATTGAATCTTCTTAATTCTAAAATTGAGATTTCATTTTCAGCGCACAGCTCCTCTGCAATCTCTTTTAGTGGAGTTTCCGTTGGAATATTAAATAGTAGAAACCTGGTAGAGATGCTTTCCCATAGGATTTGGTAGTGTACCGGTACCCCTTATAACTCTTTGATATTTAATATTTCTGTAGCTGTTTCCATGTCTTGCGTTGTCATTAGTAATCGACCGTCTCTTGTTATTATCTTGTTAGAGATCTTTTTGAAGTTTTTTATCCTCATTATCAGTTTGTTTTTCAATTCCCGGGGTTTATTTTTCGGAATTGACCTTCCATTGTTGGCTTTTAGGAATATGTGGAATGAGTTTGCTCCATTTTCTTTTGCAGCTAAGCGACAGTTCATATCATTTTCTGCGGTCCTAAGGAAGTTAGCTCCGTGAATGTTTTCTTCTGCCATGTTTAAATCCATGTTGTTTAGATCTTCATTCTGTAGAATATCCAATACTTGAATTTTAGAGGAAGCCAGACTTATGGCCTCTGTATTCAGTATATGCTTTTATTCCGAACAGTCTTCACTCAACTTGAGCTGAAGAGGAAATAAATTTTTTCCCTGTATATAATATTAAAAATATAACTTATAATTCTAATGAGAAACTTATCCCCCCCCAAAAAAAACTGAATTAATTGGTTTTCAATCAGTCGGCAACTCACGTTTTAACTTAAAAATGTAAACTGTACGACAAATTTTTCATCCTACAAGCAAAATAGAATACGTTTATCTCCCATCTGGATAAATTAATTAGCAATTTAAAAAATTAGACAGAAACAAAATTCCCAAATAAGAATTTTTCAAGAAATATGGAATCTACTAAGTAAAATATGGCAACCATATAATTTATTTGCAGAAAAGCGAAATATTATTAAATCTAGTATAAGTTATTTTTTTACAACAAACCTGAAAGAAATTTCAGTCATTGGGCAAGCAGTGCGAATCGCTACTATTCGTAATTTCACGTAATGTTAAGTCCAAGAAAGTTGCTCCCACTGAAATATTGGCAACTCTAAAATAATAGTGGCTTTAGAAACATTTGAAGACACAAATTTTAAACATGATTAAATTAAATACAGTGAGATTCAATAATCTCTTATCAAGAATCTGAGAATAAAAACTCAGACTGGTAGAAAGTGAATAACCTTTCCTACTGCATCACTATCTTCAATTGAACTGAAGTGAAATACTGAAATTATACTCGAGTTGTTTTGTTATTGATATTTGCTAAGGGCAAATAAAGTACGTATGTTCTTTATATCATACTTTATTTTAATAAATATTTTTTTGTGTGACTCTGCAATTTTTATTAAAATGACTTCATAGTAAAGTTTATTTGTTTTATATGTTAGTTCATCTCTAATATGATTCACATACTCTTACATTTAAATCCAAGTTATATAATTTTTTGCCGTTTTGAATTTTTTTAAATTTTTCATGATTTATTCGCGTTTTATTAATAATCTGTGTTAAAAATATATAATTGGCCATAAGTGAATAAAATTAATGTGTCCCATTTTTTTTATCGGTGATAAACATTTATTAAATTATTTAAAAGGCAATAACAGGTTTTTTCTGTGAATATTAAAATATTGACATGTTATGGAATTTTTTTTACATGTAAATTGATTTACCATGTGACTAAAGAAACTTTGGAACTAGTTTGGTTTCCCCATATATTGGCGAACGCGGCGATTTTTTTTTCGTCGCCAAGTCGCCAATGTAAGCGCGCCAAGCTAACACAGGAAATTTCATGAAGTTATAATATGAAGTTATAATAGAAAATAAATATAAATGGACTTACTTGATATGAAGTTGAGCTGATGTGCCGATTGGTATGTTTATTTCGACATTTTTTTCGCTGTCACCAGTGTCACATTTCAGTTTTTTTTTTTTTTAAAAATATTTACACAAATATTTTTCTAAATACTTACACTTTATAAAATTTTAAAAAAGCTAAAAAAAAAAGGCATGCAAAAAATATTATTTTAAATATAAATTACTTTATAAAATTGAAAAAAAAAAGGATTAAAAAAATATGTTTCTAAATATATAAGATAATAATGAATTAAATTATTAGGATAATAATGAATTAAATTAATAAGATAATAATGAATTAAATTATTAGGATAATAATAAATTAAATTAATAAGATAATATTCAGTTTTTTTTTTTTTTTTTTTTTTTTTTTTTTTTTTAAAAATTTACACAAATATTTTTCTAAATACTTACACTTTATAAAATTTTAAAAAAGCTAAAAAAAAAGGCATGCAAAAAATATTATTTTAAATATAAATTACTTTATAAAATTGAAAAAAAAAAGGATTCAAAAAATATGTTTCTAAATATATAAGATAATAATGAATTAAATTATTAGGATAATAATGAATTAAATTAATAAGATAATAATGAATTAAATTATTAGGATAATAATGAATTAAATTAATAAGATAATAATGAATTAAATTAATAAGATAATAATGAATTAAATTATTAAGCTAATAATAAATATATATTAAATAAACGAAATGAAAAGAATTAATGTAAAAGAAATTGTAAAAAATAAAAATAAAAATTTACGATGATTAGACGCTGGTGACAACGAAGCACATCCCTTAATTGCACCTACAGCAAACTAAAGACAAATGGCTTCCAATTCAAAATGAAACGTCGAAAAAACGTGGGACATAGAATTTTCTAGAACAATGAAAGTCGAAGTAATTTTTAAATAGCTTTAAAATTTATGTTAAACACAAGAAAATTGATTAGTGGCAACAACAAAAAAAAAGTAACTAAAACTGAATTTGGCAACACTAAAATAAAAACAAAAGCTGAAATCGGCAACACTACACAGTAAACAAAGGGCTTTATCCTGGATTTAATAATCCTTTATCCTGGATTTAAATAAATGAAATTGCTGTAAAGCCGAAGTTATTTTGACTGTTAAGAATGAGTTATCCATTTAATTGTTATTAGTGTCAAAATTTTTTAATTGAAATTAAATATTCATCAATATAGATAAATAATTGACTGTGATATGAATATAAAATTTTTCACTTAAGAGACTTTTTTATAACATTATTACAAATTAAGACTGAGTCATATGAATTGATATAGGTATGAATGGAGATCCCTGTCAAATGTGCCAAACCTGTTGATCACTGTGCAGAAATGAATTTGTTTGTGGATTCTATTACATCTCAGCTCCAATATGGGCTTTTCTGACTTCATAAACAAAACTAATAAATAGAGCTGAGATATTTTGAATTAGGAATTTTTTTTACAAAACTACTTAATCCAGTACAAAATTTATATATATATATATATATGGTAAAAATATATTTGAGTGTGCCCATTGGTGAGATTTGCGATTTTGTTTAAACATTCAAAAATAATGGTTAAATCTAAACCAATCAGAAACTTGAACGGATTTCAGATTAACGTTTACGGTTACCATAAATAGAACAACATCGCCCTTAATAGAACAACATTCTTGCCATAGTTTGACAAGAATACAAGGGGCACCCTAAAGTATAGTCTAACCATATATATATATATATATATATAAGATTTTAAGATAACAAACCTTTTTTACATGCATATTGTAATGGAAGTTAGGATTTGTATGAAAAGGTGGAAGTTTGGATTTATATGAAAAGGCTTAAAAATACAAGCCAATGGAAGAATTACTCTAGATTTTGGTCTTTGGGAAAATGCGAATGTAAATAGTCATCCTTTTAGAAATATACCTGCTGATTGTAATATTGATAAATATACTTTTGGCAAGCCTTTGCAGTCAAATTTCCCTTAGGAGACAAATATTCTTGTCACCAGTGAAAATTTATTTACTGGTACACTGATAAGTCAAAAATTATTTTCAACACCACAACCGGCATTTGCTGCTTAGTTGATGGCACAAAGTTGTCTTTCTCTTTAGGATACATACTATTTTCCAAGCAGAAGTTTGCCATTCTCAATTGTAGTAGCCTATGTTTCGATAGAGGCAATTTTTTTGCAAAATAATTTTATCACTTGCATTGGCTTCTAGCATTTAGCCCAACTAACGAAGGTTACATCAAATGCCAGGATAACAACCTTCATCATACAAATGGGTTAAAATCAGATGCACTAAACTAGTTTGGTACATTTATCCCTTTGCAGGGTCATTGTATTCAGACCTGCATTTCTTTAAATTTTACAAAATATCTATATTGTTAAATTTACCCAGTACTGGATACATTCTGAAATTATATTTAAATATTGTTAACTTACAATGAACATATTAACTCTTTTGAGAAATGATGTTTTTATATTATACTTTATTGGATTTACTTGGATGAAAAAAAAAATCTGAATTCCATATTGAACAAATAAAGATGGACATTACATTTTTTTTCTGTATGCATGTCTATCATTCTATGTGCGTGTGAGTTTTTCAGGTCTTCCTTTCAATATGTAAAAAAACTTTTTTACAGGAAGCAAAAAATAATAATATTAAATAACTAACAAAATCACAAAGTTCATAAAGTCATTGTGCTTATGATGTATGATTCCTATTTGAAAAGAAAATAGCATTTTTTTTAACCTTAAGATTTTTTTTTATAACTGAATGTGCATAATTCGAATTTTCTTGTTTTAGTGCTGATTTTTGCAGCTTACTATTTCTTTGTTTCTTTTTTACTTATAGATTTCTTTATTTAGAATTTCTCTTTTCATAAATCTGCAATAGATTTATTCCAAACACGAGAATTTTTATAAGCAAATATTAATGTTTTATTGTCCACTTTCTGTTCGGTGAAAAAATTTTACAGTTTTCCAAAATATAATATGATCAATGGAAAATATCTATGATCTATTTATCTGTGTATGTGATTTATGAATATCACTGCTAATGAAAAGCTGCACTGGAAGGTAAAATGCATTGGATTTTTACATGCCTTAAAATATGCTTTGCCTCTTCATTCCTTAGATTCATGTCTTTATGACTGATAATTTTATGCAGTGATATTGACTTGGAACAGAAGCAGTAGATCAGCATCGATTCTAAACAAAGGATTATATTTTTACGTTTAAAATAATTGCATTTTTATTTTTGAGATAAATTTTGGTTTCCTAAGGGCAGTAGGCATTAGAAAAAAATCTTTTGTAATCTGTAATATTTAAATGTAATATATTAATTTTCTTATGGAATAATGTATTAGAAAAAAAATCAATTCTGAAAAGAATGAATATTTATAGGCATTGATAAATTTAATTTTTGTATTGTGGAAAGTATATTTGGCATCTAGTATAATTTTATGTAAAAATAAATATTGCATATTAAAAAATTGTTAATTTTGTACATTTTTTTTAAAAATTTACAAATTTTTATATTATATTTTGATGTAAAATAGTATGGTAATATATTTATCTTTTTACATAACTGTTCATAGCTGAGTAAACACTTTATTACTATGGTTATTAAACTTTAATTTTAAATCTAAAATGCATATCTAGATTGATTATCATAAAAATGTTGCGAGTAAAGTAGGAAAAAACCAGTGAAAAGTTTGCTTTTCTCATAATATTTTAGTCTATATAGAAAGTTTTCAAAACAGAATGAATACATGTAATATTCATTTTTATTAAAAATGCAATAGAATTAAGATAACAAAAGAGGTGGAAATTCACCATTTAGCAAACATCATTTGTTGTGATCTTCAATAATTTTGATTTCATAATTAAAATTTACAATATCTATAATTGAAAATTTGATATTTTTATTTGTTATTGTTTTTTATATAATTGTATTATTTACTGTTGAAAATATTTTATGTCTTAAAAGTAATAAAAATAGCTGTTAAAATTTTTTATAATTTAATTGAATACATGTTTTATAGATTGCCCTTTTGATGGATGATTCATCACCTGTTAAAAAATTAGCAGAGTTTGGGAAACTTATTAAACGATACAAGTGGTGCATAATTTTTCCAACAGTTTGCTTCACGCTCATATACAAAGATTATACCCGTACTCTTAGGTACAAAGCAGAAAAGGCTAAATTGGCAATCTGATTATAACAGGTAAGTAATTGGTTTCTTTGTAAAATATCTTGTAGAATTACTGCGATAAGATCCTTTTGAAGGTAAACTGATGGGATTGTTGAGAATTGTAATGATTATTGTTGTTTTAATTATTCTCATGTATTGAAAACTATTCTTGAGTAAGTGACAATAGGTTAAAATCTTATAAGCCATTACAGGTTTCTCACCGCTTCAAATTTTTGCATTTGATCTGCATATGAATTTTGTTAACCTAAATTACTTCTCCTTACACAATATACTGTTTTCAAAATCCCAATTGCACTCAATCTCAAACTGTAAGAATGACAATGTCATGCTATTTTAATTTCTAAAATATTATATTTATTGAAGTTATCAAGAAATAGCAACTTTTTTAACTTCATATTTTCTATTTTTCAAAGTTAGTTTCAACATATCATGTCTGGTGATTGACTATTTCTTATACATGCAGTTATAGAAACATTAAAATTTGAAATTACAATAGAATTATTTATATATTTTAAATGTAATAATCTGAACCGGAATGTTCTGGCTTGATTCCAGTTTTCTTAATTGGCTAGCATGGTCCTGGGCACCTCTGCTTGATAGCATTTTGTGCCATAGATTGATTCCAGTCATTTGAACAAAGATAAAAAGATGTTGAATTTTTTAAATTGTCATTCTTGCAGCTCATGAATGTAGCTGAATTTTTTAAAAAGTGTTCTTTTGAGAGGAAATATACAACATACAACTGCTTTAGGCAGTTCATTTTCCTGTGGCAGATCAGCTATTAAAGATTAAGCTAATCATTGTGATTTAAGGATTAACATAAAAACAAGTTTTTGTGAAAACTATTTGAAATATTTTGACATTACTTATTTTTGCATAAAATTAAATGTGTTTTTGTTCTAGTGTTAATAAAAATACCTTTTTGTTCACTTGCAGTTATACTCTTCAAAGATGACTCTACATTTGTGGAAACGATATTGGATCCTTGCCCCTGCATTGGGCCTCTTTTTTATTGGCAAGTACATAGATGATTCTGAAACTATACGCATGTCAGATTTTGCAGATAAAAGTAAACTCTATGGAAAGGAGCGCCAACCTGGCGATTATTCACCATGGGATTATTATCTGAAGAAGTAAAATAATAACTACCAATAATGTATTTAATGTAGTATTGTATTGTAAATAAAAATCTACAAAACATAATTTTCTTAAAATGTGCTTCTCTTATAAAATTTTTTTAAGTTATCCTATATTATAATAAAATTTATCGTTTCATTGAAGTTCTAGAAATTGATTATTTTTTCTAGGGCCCTGGAAACTCCAGGAATTTTAAGTTAATTGTTGGAAAATAGCAAATGACATCTGGAAATTTTTAATTTCTTCTTTAGATATATCTTTTATTAAAAATATTTCCAATTTCTCATAACATTTTCTTTTGTTTATTTTTTGAAATTTCCAGTAAGGCAGACCAGAAAGAATTAAAAAATTTTATACCTTGCATTTCAACTAAAGGTCTATTGTATTGTATTCTTAAAAGAAACTTACTTTAAACCTGCTTACTTTAAAAAGTTTTATTTTATTAACTTAAATTCTGGAACAATTCAGCAGGGATTGCTTGTAACATCTATGATTTAGTCATAATCATCCATGAGTGAAAATTTATGTGCCGAAAAAATTTCACATTTACATTGAATTTGTAATGAAGTTCTCGCATACATAAACTCTTCACACATATTATCTAATACTCCTATTATAGTGAGATGTCTTTTAAAGTGTTATGTCCTATGAGGTCTTGCTTCTCTTCTTAATCAGCATCTACTGAGCTTTGATAGCTCTTTTTGTCTTTTGTTGGGGCAGATATTATTTAATAGCTTAGCTTGTCTTTGTTAGTGCTTCCTCAATCTAAGAATTCTTTCTGTAGTAATCAAAAACATATTTCAAATATCCAAAACTGGTCCAGGACCGACAAAATTGATTGATCCAACCCTTGCCAAATCATCTGTTAACTCATTACCAGAGATACCAAATATAAGCGCATATATTAAGGAGCGAGAATTATCTTTGCTATAAAAAATTACTTAAAAAGCATTCTTAAACAAGTACACACAAGTTAAGTAAACTTTCATGAAGCCAATAATGGAAATTGACTATCATAACAGATAACTCTTCTCTCATGAAAGTAACTTCTGCCTTAGCATATTTTATTGCATATAAGAATGGCAAAGATTGCTACTTGGAATCCAGTTGTATGTTTTCCCCAAAGAGAATGATGAGTTTGCAACAAATCTCAGCCTCAGTGCAATTTTAAGACAAGTTGATTCTTATCTTCAGGCAAGGTAAATTTGATTTCAAAAGGCTTACCAAAAATATTTACCAATCATGTAATCAATGATTGCTTATAATTAAAAAAATGTAACCAGTCATTTTTTATTGTTAATTGTCATTTTGACATTGAACACCCAAGATGAGTTCAATGGTCATAACTTGCATAGTCTTCCTATACAAGTGAAAGGCAAACATACAGATTTTTACCTGGTTACTTGAGGAGTCCATTCATCATAATCTTTGTACCATTCATCTATCAGCATAGTACTTTAGATTGGAGCATTTTTCTGTATTGTCTGGGTATATCAAGAACTTTCACACCATGGGGAACTATGTGAGCAATCTAAAATAAGATTTTTCAGAAGTGTGTCATCTATGTATCTCATTAACATCTTCATGCCTTGCACACTCTCTTTGAGGCTATGGAATTGGATTTAAAGGACAGGATCTTTGATCATAAATTCCAGTTCCATCTGCTTTGAATTCAGTTTGATTCTATCTATAATGACTATTAAACAATTAGGTTTATGAAGATTTTTATTAGAATGCGTAAATGGCTATCAAATTTGAATCTGCAGCTATCTTTGCAATTTCTGAAACTTCATTTTGTTGAAAACATTGCTTCTCATGAAAGTTAAACTTTATTTTTCAAGTTGTGAATTCATAAAAAGAATTGGAAATGATGCAAGATTATAATTTTTATATTAGTAATAGGAAATTCTAGGTGTTGCAGATGTTATTTATTTATTAATAATATTTTATAAATGAAAGCAATGCATAATGTGTAAAATTTTATTAAGTTCTGAATTATATAAAATTTGCAATTTAACTTTTTGAATCAGTAAAATAAATTTTGAAATTGTGTGAATACTTGAATCCTTATCAATAATTATAAATTTTGATGTACACATATCTATGTAAATAAATGCATAATTTTACAATTATATGATGCAAATTTAAAATATATACATATATATATATATATATATATATATTTTGTAAAAGTAACAAGAAAGGATGTAACTGTGAGCAAGAAACTGTAAATTTCTTTTCATAACCACTATACGAGTCAATTATTTAATTATTATAATCTTCTTTTACTAGTTAACTCATATTTATTCACAATATTTCAATGATGGCACCTGAAAAAGTTTAATAGCTTCTGAATACTCCTGGAATTTATTTCTTGAAAATCTATATGAACTCTGCTTTAACATGATTATTCACTTATAAATCTTGCTTATTATTTTAATTTTCTTTAGAGATTACATGTTTTGTTTAATCTTAATTTTTTTAACTGGAAAAAAATTGTCATATTTATTAGCTTATTAATATTTGATATTCAATAACTTTATTAAACCTCAAAATATTAACATTTTGTTGAGTTTAAATACTCAAGCATATTTTTGAAATTTGCGTTTATTAAAAATTTTTGTGAAATTTTAAGTGTTTATTGATACAAAAAATGTTTTACTGACTTTTTTTAGGAGGATTTGTGCAATCTTTTGTAGATTTATCATTTCTTTATATTTTTATTTATTAAAATTCAAATGTCTTCCATATTTCATATATATGAAATGAATTTTTCTTAGTTGTAGCAGTGCAATTGCTGCCACAAAGTTACATAAAAGATTATCCATTTTTAAAAAATAAAAATCAGTTGTATTAATATAGCAAAAAATATTAGAAGTGTGATTTATAAACTTTATTTATATATCAATATTTTTTAAAAATAAAACTCACTTCACACAAATCTAACCAAATCAATCTCGACTGTGAATTAATTTAGTGAAATAGATTTTGTTTCGAATCTTTTAGGCTTAAAAATTATAAATATAATCTGTATAAAATATATTTTGTCTGGTGCTATATAATCATTCTCAGACAAAATGAAGTCTTATGTTGATTAACATTTGCTTGAATTGATTACAAAATGATTGAAGTTTACCATGTTAGTTTCTGAAGGAAAAGATATCTGGGAAAGCAAAGCATTAAATTAATAAATGGTAAGAATGCTTATCTTTAATTGGTAAACATAATGGTTGGTACTATATAGCAACATATTGTTGATTTTAAATTTAAAAGTTTGTTTGATTTAAGTATATTCCTCATGTTATACATTTTAGTAAGAAAGATATGCATAAATTATAATGAATTTGTGTTCGCTCTCCAGTGTCCTCTTTTTCATGGCGTATCCTTAGCAGCCTTGGAAATAAAAGTGCTAAGAATACCATGTTTTGAAAATTATAACCTTACGAGAACTATGATATTTTTAGAACATATGTTAAAACTAAACAAAATTAAGCATGTATATGTTTAAAAAATCTTATTCAGTTCATTTGAAAAGTACTATTCAAATGAAAATAGCATATTATATTGCCAAAAATCTTATTTACAAAAAATAAAAGTTTCTAAGCGCCTTGAATCTTGGAAAAAAAAATATTCAATTTCTAAATTATTCTAATTTTTTTACTTGGAATACTTCAAGTTTTAATTTTAATGTTTCTGCTGTAATAATTTTATTGAATTCATTTACATTCAAAGTTGTTTAGTAAAAATGTAGATGAATAATAAACATTTTAATTTGCAAGAAGTTTCATTGAAAAATTGTATAGTTGAGCACCTTAGAAATTTTGAATCAATATCACTAGGATAAGGAAAAATAATAAAAGCAAAATAAGATTTAAAGGAAGAAACTTTTCTTTTATAAAGAATTTGAATATGTGTTTATAAATTAGGCGAAAGTTTTAATTTTGTATGATTAGATGAATGATTGTCAAGTTTGATTAATTAACTGTATTTGTCATTTCTTATTGGAAACATTTCTAGCATAAAGAATGGAATTTTCAGAAAAACAATTATTCAAAGGAATAACAATTCAGGATGTTTTAAAGTTATTTGAAATATAAAAATATTTCTCCCTTCCTATAAAAAAGAATTACAACATATTGTGAAATATTTATGTTTGACAAACTTTTGTTAGGAAATTATAGAGTTAACAGAATTCTAAATAAATTGCAAAACAGCAAACTAACAAACTATCTTTCTTTTGAATAACATACATTCTATTATAGATTTGAGTTGTATATTTTGTTACCTCATTAAAATATGAGTTACTTTAATGATGAAACAAAATATATAGGTAATAATATATATGATGAGATATAATACATTAAAAAAAATTTAAATTAAAGAATAATTACAATTGATAAATAGAGACATATTGAGTGAAAATAAGCCATTTTGAATGAAATTATATCCAAATAATAAATATATTTAAACTTGTGATATTCTTATTTTGCATATTTTTAAAGACACATCTAACTTTTTAACAAATATTTCTAAGATGGTTTTAAATTATAAAATAGCATATCACACAAGTGCGTTTACAATTTCAATAATTATAAAAATGATACTAAAATGTTTGCAATCATGATACAGTAATCATTTAATTTCTGATTTAAGATTTCACTATTATAAAAACACATCTCTGGATAATGAAAGAAAACTTCAATTAGATTAAGTATATAATAGAGATGTAAAATTTTTTTTATAACAAATCGACTTTTATAATAATAACTAGGCATAATAATTTATTCCTGATTTGTATGTACTTTGAGAAATACATATACAATTTTAATTTGCAGTATAAATTTATATTTAAAAGTGAAATATTCTTATATCTACTTTTGTTTTTAATTTGGACACTGGGTGACTAACTCTTCATTACAACAAGGCCAGAAACTGCTGCTCATATATCATTACCTGATGGGCAACTATGAGCTAATTTTTATATCTACTGACAAGTGTTTTTTTATGTTTAAATAGATATTGTGTAAATTTATTTTCTAAACATCTGTTAGATTGATTTATAATGACTTTTCCCTAGTGCTGTAAATAATCAAGCATACAATTAAGTAAAGGATCAAATATGAAATAGGTATTTGATAATAAATGAATAAACATATTTTAACCACAGTTTAAATTTACAACAAATCTTACAAATTACTGAAAATAAATGCGGAATTAAACAGTTCCAATATATTAAATTTATAAACAAAAAATAGCTGATATAAAGTTTATGTAACAAAAAATGGCTAGAAAATTTATTTAAAGTATAAAATGCATTCTAATTTTCTCAGAAATGCAGTTTTTAAGATGTATATTAATTGTATGCAATAATATTTTTGTATATTAATTGTATGCAATAATATTTTTCATTTATACAATTAATATCATTACAGTCCCTTGTAATTACATAACATTTGATAATGAGTGTTTTAATTTTTATTAACACAAATATCAAATAAATATAAAATAAACAATACATTCATAAATCTTAATTTATACAGATAAATAATTTTCAAAATATATACATAATAAATAATGAAAAAAAATGCATTGGCACTAAAAAAAAGCTATTTGAAATTTACAATATAAACTTTGATTATGGTTCTTGATTTTCAGAGCAATATAAACCTTGATTACAGTTATAGTATCCAAAATTTATGCACATTTTTTCTGCTGTTACAGTCTCAATCTCATTTAATAATCAAAATGAAAGAGCATTTAACAATTTATTCCCCATCAGTATTTAACAGTACAGAATATAAAATGTCCATAGTATTATGGAGAATAAATACTTGTATACATGCGTCCTGATAAATACAAAATACATTCATATTCATTAATTATTATCTAGCAATATATGAATGTATAAAATTACTTTTATTGAAGTAAATAAAACTTTTTTGAAGTATGCAAAAAACAAACTTCTGATGTAATGATATATATTTGATTATTTAATGCCATAAATTTGATGCTATCTTGTTGCAAGTGAAATATCTCTTCACAAATAATGCATTTCAGTACTTGCATATTATGCCCTTGCCCATTTCATATATTTGATTGTTTAATGCAATAAATTTGATGTTATCTTGTTGCAAGTGAAATCTCTCTTAAGAAATGATGCATTTCAGTACGTGTGTATTATGCTCTTGCCCATTTTCACGAATTGTGTGGTTTAATGCCAGAAATCTATCTTTAATATAAAATAAGTAAGGGGACATAGTAAGAATTGCAAATATTTGGCACTAAAATGCAATTTTTTATAAATTGAGGTATATGATAGCATGTAACTACATACTTTTCATCTAAAATATTTATTTATAAATTTTATTTTTGATAACACAATTGTTAAAGAAAAAATTACATCCAAGTAGTACATCAAGTGTCTAGATTATTTGTAATAATCATCTGAAAAAATTTAACATAGTAATGTTTAAAACATTGTCTATTTAGAAATAATTATACTTCGACTTTTATACAACTTTTTGATTGATCACATATTAAATTATTATAAACTTTAGGGAGTACTTAAATGGTAAAGATAAAATGCATGTTTTGTAACATTTTCCCTGATTTTTTTTCTTTTTAAACAAATGAATTTCCAGATTGAATTTTTTTAACAACACAGAAATACTCCATTCCAATTAATTTGGATTATAGTAAGTTTAGTATATTTTATGCATATAAAAAAGTACTATTTGAATAACCTCAAATATCAAACAATACACTTCTAAAATGAGAATTAGCATTGTATTTCTCCTGGCTTTGGACTCAATCATGGTATTTATGATAATAGAATTTTTTTATATTTGTAAAAATATATATAAATTGCACTATCATACATATGCATGCATAATGTTGATAGGTTTTATTGATAAGTTATTTAAAAATATGTATTAAAATATTTTAAATATGATCTGAATGTTTTACAAATGACCACAATCTTTTAAGCCAAAATATTATTTCATGTTTTTTTATTGAAAACAATGAAAGACTGATAAATTAACAAATTTATGTTAAAAATCGATACCAAATTCCTGTAGTTTATTGTGGCCTAGTCCTGGAACAGTTAGTATTCTTTAGAGCATAAGGTCCTGGATTTAATCCCTGCCATTATTGAATAGGAAATGGATCTTGTGCTTATGTTTTCTTCCTACACATGATTTGTTGTGCGGAACTCTTGTTTTCTCTTGTCCAGCATGTGAATACAACCTATTATCTATGAAAAATCCTCCCAAAAGCCAATTTAGCTATGGATTTTAAAATACCTTATGACCTGTGGCTGTTGTTGGGCTGTTCAATACTGGATGTCAAAAATAGATTCCAAATATAACATTGAAATTAGGGATTTATGGCTGAGATAGTTTTACAGAGTTGAATCAAATGCACTTAGATCATTTTAAATAATATAGTTGTATCTGATAATATAAACCTATTAATGTAGTTTATATAAAATTATGAAATATTATTTTCTTTGAATCATAACACAAACATTTTAAATGATTCTGTGATTGTAAATCCAAAAATTTATTTTGGGATTAAATCCAACTTTTAAGAAAAAACTTACCTGGATTGAACAATATTATCTTTTTATATAAAGGTAACTTAGCTGCCCAACTTGTCTAGAGGTCAGTGTGCCTGACTGCAAATAGGGAGATCCTGGGTTCGAATCCCGGTTCGGTCACGAATGTACTTTCTACCTATATCCTGTCTTTGTCCTTTCCTTGTATGAATGGGTTGTGATTGTTACCTACCCTATAAACGTGTATCTATGGCATTTGTGTGTACTAAGGAAGTTGGACTCCACACAAAAATATGATTCAGTTGGAAAACTGGAGCAGCGCACCTCATATTGCCAACCTAGCTGGCACAAGACAACAACATATAAATGTTGTTGTATATAAATGTAACCACCTTCAAAAAGTATATAAAAGAAAAAATTTGCAATTTTTTTTTTTTGGCATAAAACAATTTTATATTTGTATAATCTGTACAAGTGAGATTTAATAATTTAAAAAAGGTGCTTTTTTAATGTATTGGGTTGTTTAGAAAGTAATTTCGTTTTTCCTACATGGATCAGCTTTTTGCTAGTAAAAACCAACCACTTTATGACTGGAATCATACTACTACCAGAAAGATGGGAAAGTTATTGGACTAGAACAGACAATGTGCAATGCAATACAATATTTATTTGCTGCACATTTTTCATTTTCATGAAAAACAAAATGACTTTGGCTTTTAAAAGTGCAGTGACTATTTAATATAGATTTCTTCCCATACTTAAATTACACAAGATTCAATATTAAATACATTATTTAACACATCAGATAAAATAGACAAAAATTTAGGAAAATGCTTTCTTTCATAAAAATTTTAACTAGAAGCAATGGGGAAAGAAAGATATTTTTAAATATTATTTCAATTGATTTTGCTGACAAATTTATATTTATACTTTTATATAAACATTTAAGATATTCCCACAAAAAACATAATGAATGCTTTTAAACATGAACATAAAAAATAATTTTTTTTTTTTTGAAATTTTATTTGCATTAAAAATTTATTTTTACACTTTTTCTGCTTATAACACATTCACTTATTAAACTGAACTACCATAAATAGTATGTCTTTATTAGAATGATTGGTTTATGACGTCAAGAATTGAAAATGTTTGATAGTAAAACTAATGAAAGATTATTATTGTCAATTCATAAATATATACAGTGTAAAAATAAATTACGAGATAATAAAAAAATTAATTACAACAATGACAGAGTACTTATATTTAAATATTGTATAAGAGTATGTAATCTTTAACATAAAGACATTATTGGAACACATTTATTTTTTACACAAATTTTAATGAAAAAAAAGTTGGCATGTATTATATACACACTCACTTTGACGACTTTATTACAAGTTAAATTACTAGAAAAAGCTTGTTAAAATTTTAATTTGTAATTAGATATTTGAATTTGTTATAATGCACCAAAAATATATGTGGATATATGTTCACCTCCAAATGAAAAAGAATAATTAAACACAATACTCTCATCTATTCTTTGGTGCACTCAAAACAGAGCTAGTTTATGAATAACTGTTTTGATTTTTCTACAAGCAATTATTTTGTAACTATTAATATGTATTTAACGATTGTTCATCACACAGCAATAGAAACATAAACAATATGACTCATAATCATGAATGAGAAAAAATATAAGTACATAAATATAAAACACATTTTAAAAAAATATGTAAACTATTGTATTGATAAGAAGGAAGATATTAATCTGAAGCTTTTATTTAGAAAATAAACAATTTTCTTAAAGATGTATGTATCACATGCAGAAACATTAAAAATTACCCTTTAGAGAAATTAGAAAATTATTACATTTTTTTTTAAGGAAAAAAAAATTAATACATATACACTGAGATTCAGAATTAGTATTTATATAAAAATATTCACAATTAAAATTAATGTTTCTCATAATTTATAAATGTAAGAATTTTAAAAATCAACTAAATTTTCTAAAAGATTAAACTTCTATATTAAGGTTAGAAGGCTTAGAAAGTTTATGCTCTTGTTTCAATTTTGGATACTCTGTTCTTGTATGCCATACTAAAACCTAAAAAAAATATAAAATAAATAAATAAATAAATAAAGTTAATGTAAAAATCAAGTAAACAGAACAAATCATTATATTGAAATTTCAGTAACATGGTTATAATTTGGTAAAATGAATCAATTTTAAATATTTAAATTATTTTATAATTTATGTAAATTATAGTGATTTTTCACAAATAAATCAGTTATTAGACTTCCTTTTATGTTGCTAATGCTCCAGATTTCAATATAGTTTTAGAAAATAGTGTATGACTTGTATTATAAGCTTATGGTACTATTTATTTCAACTCTGATGTATACTAAAGTTATTTTAGTTAGAAAATACATAATAGAAACTAAATCTACAAAATACTTTTTAAATATTATTAACATCTGACAATGCTATAAAATTTTAAAGTTTGGGGAAATGCAAAGGAAAAAGTCAGTACATTATTAGATTTGAAATTGTTGATTCAAAGAATTAAATACTCACATTTTTGAAGATATGAAACTCTTAAGAATATGATTAACTGTAAAAACTATTAGATATCAGTATTAAAAAATTTTTCAATCCTTTTTATTCTACTTAATCTTTAAAGATTTTAATTTATTACTAATAATGAGAAGTTCTTCTTTAATATTTGCATTTGGTTTTTTATTAAGAGAAAGTTTTTACTATTTTATACATCTAACAATTCTTTTATAAGTGAAAATTACTTGAAAATGGATTTTTCACTGTGATGAAAAAATGTAATATATTAAGAGTTTTTTTTTTATTGATTGTGATTAGATTTTAATGAATACTGCTTATAAAAGAATCACTGAAAATAATCACCTTTGTACAGTTATCTGCTTTTGGTTCCAACTGGTCGATTCGAACTAAATTCTTCAAAAGATTACTTTCTTGATACCCTCGGGGAATTGAAAGACTGAATCCAGCCTGTGGGTGCTCCAGGAGCAAAGTAAGATTCACTGCAAATCCTGCCATGTCGATAGGGAAAGGGCGATTGGCTTTCCAGACAGTATTCCAACCGACCACCTTCGCATCTTTAACCAAAGGTTTCTCCACCATAAGTCCACCTGCCAGACCAACAGGCCACACTGACACCATTTTAGTGTATCTCATCTATAAGAACAAATATTGTTTTCATTGACCTTATATAAGTACCATGAGAAGACCACAGTGGCCTGGTTGGTTAGGAAGTTATTTTCATTATCAGAAAAAGGCGAGTTGGAATCCCTACCGACTGCAGGTCCATCATGGTCACTAAAGGCATGTTAAATAGATAATGGTTTGCCAAGCCTTCTAAGTGAAATAAAAAGCATTATATCTTTAATATAATAGGTACTTTGAAAATAAACAAAGGTTTTATTTTAATTATACTACTCTGTACATACAGAAATGACTAAATTTTTTAAAATAAAATATTATAATTATGATGTTTTAAAGGAAAAATTAAAATTCTAATTTATTTCTTCTTTTAACAACTAAACCTTAAAGTACAGAATTTTGAATTCACATCTAACAATAATATGTATTTATTACTAATAAAAATTTGATTAGTTAAGTTATGTTTAAAATCCCATGAAATCAAATTTCCAGTATTAACAATGAATTCCCTTTACTTTATCAATCATCAATAATCATAAACTCATTTACTAATAAATAAAAATTTACCTCTTCAAAAACTTCAAGAGAGTAAGTGTTATCATCATCTGCAAAATAAACAACTCCAGCAGTCTTAGTGCTTGTATGTCTTCGTAGATAATTCAGAGCAAAATTGCGCTGCAAAACGCCTTTTGGTTTCAACCAACTTGGGTCTTCTTTTTTCATTTTTATTGGAAGAGGTGTGGGTATGTGAAGATGAGTATGAGGTAATCTGGACTTCTTTAAAAAGTTTGCCACAAGTGATGTTCTGTTTTCAGAATCTTCCACTACAATCCAATGAAGATGTGGAACCTATGAAAATGAATTTGAAATTTCGCAACAAAAAATTTGAAGCATAATATAAATAAATGCAAAATGTTTGTTAACATAAAAAAAAAGCAGGCAAGTAAATAAAGCTGAGTTAAGTGGAAAACTCTAGGTTCAGACCATTGATGATATTTAAATATTTTTTAACAAAGTTTTTTTTGATAATAATATTTACCTCACTTGCTAGCATACCATAATCATACATTATCATAATAAAGTCAATGCAGTTTCACAGGAAGGTATGCATAATCTGCATTTCAACAGACTAAAGTATTCTCCAACAGATTATTAATTAGATATTCAAATTTTTTTCTAAAAAGCAAGTTCTTTCAAAAAAGACAAAAACCTGAAAAAAATATCTAGAGGATGCTGAGCAATTCCAATCTCAAATACTGGACTTCTTCATCATTTTGCTTTCACGCTTACCATGATGACTAATTCAATTAGAATCTACAATTTAAAATGGATTCTACACAACTACAAACACCTACATCATAAGTGGGAAATGAACTCAAGAATTTTTGAACTGAAAGCCAAAACACTTATCATTCTGAAGTCTTTAGCGAAACTTTATTATAATAACCTCTAAAACATAATCCTACTGTGGAAAAGAATTTATGAATATGCAGTGACATGGAAACTATTGATGTGAATGTTTCCCATTTCTCCAGAACATTTTTCAATGTAGATTGATAGTGAAAGTTAAAAGTTAGAGGGCTTATTTTATACTTTGAACAGTTTATTATCACATATAACTTTCATTAGCTAAAAATTAGCTTTTTGTTGGCAGGGCAAAAATAATAACAAGGCAAAATTGATTTATTGTATTTTACATATGACTTTTTTCCTAAAAAAATATGTTTTTTCAGACATATTGCACTTATAAAGTTTATGCTTGGTTTATAAATTATTTGTTCCAACCAAAATTGATGCTTTTGTAGTAGAACATATCATTTATGTCTACTTAGCAAAAAAGTACAGGAACAAGAAAAATTTGTGTAATTATTTACATAGAAAATTAATTCTTCAATAAAATATTTTGCATTAGCATATTATGTCATTTAAAATAATATATAAAATATCACATGCCTTCATAGCTTAATAAAAATATATGACAACCTTAGTTTCTTTTTTGTTCAGGAAATTGCTAAATCTATAGTTTTTATGTATTACTCTATTAACTATTTCTGTCCGTTATTTTATTCACCAAAAATTAAGATTTAGCATCAAATGTTACACTTTAGTGATGAACACACACATTCATGTTTTTTTTTTTATTATGTTCAAGTTCGTGTTTTGTAATTTTTTTATTTCTCCTCTGTTCTAGGGGACCATTAATATTTTTTTTTCATCAAATCGCCAAAGAGAAAAAAAATTAGAAACACGTTTTATTCATTAAAATTACTTGTTTGAATAAAACAACAATAGATTCCTTAATAGGGCAGTTCCCAATAGTGAAATCTATGCAAGCAAAACAAAGGGGGAAAAATAAATGTATTCAGCAGAAATCAAGAAGAAATAACCAAATTTGAAGAATACATGCTTAGAAGCAAAAAAAGAGGATTCTGTGTTGAGTTCCTAAAAAGTATTATTTTGTTACATATAATCATTTATGCAGCACAATCGAGAAGATTCTTTAATTCACTAGCAATTTTGTTGGAGATTGTTTTGTGACCTCCGAAAACAGAAATATATCTTTTAATTTTAGTACATGTAACATTCAAATTTATGATAAAAAAATATAATTTTATGTAAATGTTTCATGAGGATATAAGCTAACTGCTTTGCTTTCCCCTCATATTTTAATTTAAAAAAAGCTATTAAAATTTGCAACATTTGGTGACAAATACTATCAGTAAAAATGGTTGATAGGATAATACATTAAGTACTATTTTCTTTCTTTCAAAAAAGAGAGTATGGTCATTATGTACATAATTAGATAACAAATAATAAAAATACCAATAAAAAAGTGTGTGACAGCCGAGTCAGTTCGGCTTTCTGCACTGGTCTTGCATAAGTAGGTGTGATCACATAAATGGTGGGTTGGTTGTTGTATGCAGCAACAGCTGTCTGCATTGCCTTGATTACCTTCATGCATTGCGGTTCCCCTTTCACCACTTGATAAATGTGATGGAGAAAATTGCTCTAAAATTAGATTTAATAACAATAAGAAAAAACTCTGAAAATAATCTTAGTAAAAGAAGAAAAAAATCTTTTTGTATTTTAAGACAAAACTATCAATTTTTTTTTCAATTAAATGCAAATTAAAGATATGGTAATATAGTGTATGAAGAATTTTAAGAAAGCTAATCTGACCATATATATAGCTGAAATGAATTTCTTTTATCCTAAATATCTATTGCTGAATTCATAGCAAAATCCACTGAGTGCTAAAGTGAAGGCCAGAGTGCATTTATCCAGTCACCAGTTTGACTCAATATAAACCCTCTTTCAATTTTTAAACCTTGATCTGAATTTTGATGAGATTATTAAGATAAAGCAAATCATGTCATGTTTACTCAACAACTGAATGTGATTTACCTACTCATGAGTGGTAAGCAAGGATACCAGGAAAACTCTCAAGCACAGACCTTAGCAAACACAAAGTAGAAGAACAATGTATACTGTTTGGTAACTTTCACTCGGAAATATACAACTCCTATAACTAACCTAGAGTGAGCTTATAAGGTTGAAAACATTAACAATACTAACTATATTGCTTAAAATCTGAAAGTAATTTTAAATTTTAGTATTCATTACACACTGCCTTCTGAGAAACTTTTCACTGTCTATGAATGGGCTTCATTTATGAGTTGCAACACTCAAAACCTAGAAAACTCTAAAGTATTCAGTCATGAAAATATACATCTATTGTTGTTTAATACAGATTGGGACTGAACTTGGCACATTCTAGTTGAGTTAATAAGAGAACTTACTATTATATCACAATAAGCCATTAATAGTGAATATAGTGATTTATAAAACAATCTCAACAATTCAAATATATTTAAAAATATACCAAATAAAAAAAATTTGAATAGTAAGTTTTAAAAGAAATAAATTGACAAAGAACAGAAAAATTAACAGATTTTTCTAAATAATACTGCATGATGCATGTTTCATAAACAACAATCTAACTTTTTATTATAATTCAAAAATAATGTACGTAATAATTAAAAATAATTATAAGTCATGATTAAAGATAATATTTTTTAACATATGAATTAAAATATCACATATTTTATGCATTATATATTAAAATCATATTTATAATTTATGCATACATAAATTTAATAAATATTTTTGTAGATCTCTACAGTACATATTTCTTCTAGATAAATTTAGTTAACTCATCTTTATACAACTCCACTTATAAAATTCCTTTTTTGTTATATTTTCCAAAATATAATATTATAAAATCTTGATATATCATCTGGTTAGAATTTACTTAAGAAATAATACAAAATCAATAAAATATTAAAAAAAGTACCTGTTCTTTTTGGCAAAGAGCATGTATGTTTGTAGGGATTGTATTTTTCGCCTGCAGACATGTATTAAAAACAGCTACAAAAAAGAATATTTATTATAAAAAATCATATCATCATAAGGTTATCAAAAACTGCATGTATTAACAAAAAAAAATGGACAGAAAGTTGTTAAAATAATAGATCAGCTGAAAACTATGTGAAATTTTGTAATTTGTCAGAAAGTAAGAATTTTTAATCCAGGCTTATTTTATTATAACATTTGCGTATTTTCTAAGAAAAAATAAAGAACATTAAGTAACAATATCATACCTTAATTTTAGACAAATTGCATTTTTTTATAAATTAAATAATTGTATTGAATATTCATGTTTTTAATTAATAAAACTAAAGTATACCTATATAAATATAATAAATGTTTATTTCACATTAGAATAGTAAGAAATATTTTGTTCAGCAAAATTACAGACACAAAAGTCAAATATTGTCAAAGCAAAAATCATAAAAAGATTTTATAAAAGTTATTATTTTTTAAAAATCGCACAAATAAATGAATAAAAAAATTTTTTTCTTTAGAATTATTTTTAATATTTATATATTTTACTCTCATTGTGGTTAGTCATTTTATGGTCTAGCTTCCATGTTTATAAATATATAAAAAAATATTTACTTATTTTCATACAGACAACTTTGGAATCATTTTTGTTTAAATCTCATGTTTCTTGTGCGATTTTCAACAATAATAATAAAAATTATCTTCACATTGAATGGAAGTTTATTTAAAATGATAACTTTTGGTGAAAAAAGAATAATTTTCGTTTATTTAGGTCATGGTTGAGAATTACTTAAAAATGTTTGATATGAAATCAACTTAAGTTTCTGAAAATTATGAATATTAATTATGATTGAAGGTAATATTTACCAGCTTGCATGATCAACCAGACAAATGTCATACAAGCAAAAAACACACTGAACACCAGAAGTGGAGTAATCTTTCTCTGAAAAGTGCATCTCATTTCCGTAATATATTGGAAAATCTGTATTTAATAGTTGCAAATATGTTATGATCATAATTATATTCTACATAACAATTCCACTGTTCACCTAGAATCAGAAAATCATGATTTAAGAATCATAAATTTTAATACCAAAGATAGGCATTATATAATATATATATACTAAATATTAATTGATGGGGACTCAAGAAGTTTTACCAGTTTTATAGAATATTTTTTTGTTATATACTTAAATATTTCTTGTGCTCATTGAAATAGCTATTAAAATAACACACCAGTCATGTGTCATGATTATAATTTATGTATACCTATGAATTTTCATCCAATGACTTAGGGGAAATTTTCATGTAAACATACTTTTTATCTCAGAAAATATAAACTTATGAGGGCTTTTCATACACTTAATTGAAATATTTACAACAAATTAAAATTTTAATTACAGTTTATTATACATAACTATACTTAAAAATTAAGAGTAATTAATATATTTCAATAAGCAATAAGCATATGATTTGACAAAAAAATAATAAGCAAATGATTTGACAAAAATATAATTAAGATTATTTGAAAATACATGTATATAATATTTCAATATTTAATTCTTTACAATTATAAAATAGTTCTATTTATCACTTTTCTTAGTTTTTTTTAAAGTAGGAATAATTACTATTTCTGTATATGCATGAAACAATAAACATTACTTCTTTTGTGTGTTTATATGTACTTATAGTTTTTATTTTTTTCAATTACTTGATTGTTAAATTTTAGAGTTGATTATGAAATCACTGGGATTCAACCATATTGAACTAAGATAGTAACTACAGAGATTAACTTCAGATTGTAAAATTCTTATCAAGAAGAGATTTATAAATATTCAACCAGAAAACAACATTCAGAACATAATATTTATAATAAGTATGAAAATTTCCGGGGAAGGAATAAGGATCAATGGATCATATATATTTTTAATTACATACTATGAGTCAATCCTTCCTGTTGGTATGGAGACCAGATAAGACAAAACACGAGATTACACTACCAGAAATGATTCCTTAATTCAAGTTTTGATCAGCATGGATTTGTTTTTGATGTGTTGCTCAGTGATAATTTTTTGCATACAAGTGAATGGAAATTAGTTATATTTTGCATGTTTAAAATGTATTACTACAAATATCCAAACCTAAGGTAGGAACCCATGAATTTCTGAAGGAAAGGCCAGAGTGCATTAGTTTGCAGATTTGATCATCACTCTATGTAGAAATAGAGACAGCATTTTCCCAATTTTCCATCTTAACTGAATATTTTTGGGATTTCAAGAAACCTTATAAGATTTGAATTACATTGGATGTATGAAAATTATGTATCCTATATAATAGTATTAACAAATTATGCATCCTATTAATTAGTATTCATTACAAAATTTAAAATTTTAATTTTTAATATTAAGCAAAGTAAATGTTTGAAATTTTGGTTTTAAGTTGAATAAATCAGAAATTGGATATTTTTAAATTAAATTTTAAAAGATTAAAAAATAAATATTAATTATTTTAAAGTAAATTATGGAATAAAATTGGAGGAACTATATACTGAAGTTGGATTTCTTACATAGGTAAGAGCATATTTAGGTTTTTGGTATATGATTATGAAATACTTTTGTTATAAATTAGTTATGTGTAAGTTCACAAATAATTATAGTTTTTTTTATGTAATATGTAATGTCTTAATATTTGGTGTTTGTGTAAAATTCCATCAACCAAAAAAGTTGGCCTAAATCCCTTTTGCCAAATTGACACCAAATAATTTCATAAATGTATATTTAATGATAATTAAACAAAAAGTAAAACAAGTGATTAAAAATCGTGGTGTACTTTATTTACAAAAACTGCAAACTGTTTCACACTCTAATAAAAAAAATAACTTCAAATTTATTATATTTTAATGACAACAAAAACCAACTTAAATAAGAAACCTAAAAGGAATAACATTATATTGGTGATTTAATAAATCACATTTTATTCTATAGTTTAAATGTTAAATATTGTTTATCATTTTGTGTTGTAAAAATAGAGAAATGTTTATTAGAACTAAATTTTTATATTTAAAGAAATATGAATGGTTAATCAAAGTAATTATGTATTTAGTATAGTTTTCTATTATTTGCGAAAAATCACATTTTTTGGTGCACCTTTTTAGTAGTCAAAATAATTTTACAATATCTAATATTTAAATGTTTGTGGCTTGCCTGGTAATGAAAAAGCAGACAATCTCGCGAAAGAGGCTTCTTTTTTAAACCCTCCAGATACTCCTACTGGCTTGAGAAATGTCAAACTCCTTCTAAAACGGGTCATGCATCACCAGCGAAAAATTTATTACAAAGAGAAAGCAGTTGATGCCTCTTGAAGGACCCTGCTGACCCTCATGTATCCCTAGAGATCTACCTAGATCTATAGGGGTCTCCTGCTTCAGGTTACTTACTGGGCATGATTTTCTCCAGAAACATCTATATCACATATGGCTTGTGAATTCACCCAACTGCATTTTATGTAGGGAACATGTTGACATGGATGGCGAGCATCTTTGGAAATGTTCTGCCCTCCAGGAAGTCCGTTCTTCTTCACATTTCAAGATGCTCTCCACTCCTGGAGATATTTCTTTTCTTTATTGGACTGCAAGACTTATTATGCTCGAAAGAGCCAACATAAGGACGTAATTAAAAAAATAATATTTAAATAGAATAGTTTCTTGAATAATATTTTCGCCTTACTTAAATAAATACAAATTATTATAAATGCCAGTGTCATTCAAATTTTAGATTTACAACTGCTATCTGAGTGTTAACCCTGGACTAGAAGACAACAAAGGTTGTTTTTGAAAGCTAGAGCCACCACCTGAATAATTAAAAATGAATTATAATAAAAGATGATAATTCTTGATTTAATGTATATAAATTAGTATTTTTTTAGCCATATTAAAGACTAATGACCTTCAGTTCAACAATTTGATCAATATCCTGGTTTGTAGCGTGTGTTGAAATAATTTAGAATACACCTTAAATTATAGGTCACGAGCCTTGAAATAGAAATAGAAACAATAAATTATTCTGCTCTTATCTCAAGGAACAGAACACTGACCATATAGAATGTTAGAACCACAAATATGCTATTCTGAAGAATATCAAATTCCTTTGGATTTATTAGCAAAATAACAATATGCAAATCATCTGATTTTGTAGAAAACTTTCAAGCAAGATCATGCATAACTTTCTTTCACCTATAATTATAAATGTATAGTATTTCTTAGAATGTTATCATCAAGAAACAAATAGTTTATAGAGAATACAGTTTTACAATTGAAGAACAGGGATTTTCTACAACTTCAATGTAACTTCTTTGAATAATGAAACATTATTGAAGAAATATCAAGCTTATGTACATTCAATTAAAACCTTTGCTGTGTATATACTACTCTCATTTAAAATGAAAAATAACATAAAAAATACTCATCTGATTGTGAAACAATACAGGATACTTTATTCATATACTTTTGGTTATTTTGGATTTTTGAAAAAACTAAATGTTCTGCATGTTTTTTCCAAGATATAATTCCATATATTCATTAAGAATGAAAATAGTAAACAAATATATATATATATATATATTTATTAAATAGAGAAAATAAAAGGTAGGAAGAAATAAAACTATCATTTTGTTGAGTATTCAAAAGTTTTTAACTAAAATTTTTACACCATACTTTTTCTGTTTTTAAATCAGTAACAAATAGAACTAAAAAATTTTGCACAAACCAACTCAGAAAAAAATATGTGAACTATTAATATAAAACTCTTTAACAAAAACAAATTTATACAGAAAATAATTTTTGCTTTTAAATCTTATCTTGGAAAAACATAATTATATTTCATTATATATGTGAAATCTGAAATATGTAAATAATAATATTTAGCTCTGAAGTCAATGTGTATATTGCTATAAAAGATAAGCAATTATCATAAGAATAAATGTGTACTTTTCCATTATACCCCCAATTATGAACCTAAAGAAATAGCATCTTCTTACAGAGAAACAAAAACAAAATATAGCATAGACAGAATAATTTTAATGGCTCAAAATTTTGTTTTAAATTAAATATAATTGAATTGCTTATCATTTTTTGTATAAAAATTAAGTGAAGAATGATAAACAAATTTAAACAAAATTCTAAATTGTGTGGCATGACAGCCTATGTGGGCCAAGACCCCTACAGTACTCATTACTTTTTCCGGACCGAGAACCCCTGGAGTGCAAAGCATATGTTCCGATTAGGTGGTCAGCCTAATGCGAAATCACTAGAGTTAAGTTATCTAGCATACTTGGTATTTAGTTTATTGACCCAATGAAGGGATGAAAGGCTGAGTCCACTTTATCCAGCCCGAGGATCAAACCTTGGACCTGTGTTTTGAGAGCATGAAATGCTAACACTAAGACACCGGGCTTTATAAATAAATTTAAGCAAGATAAAAGCTAGTTGGAGCAAAAGGTGGCTTAGTGATAAATTTGTTGGTTAAAAGGAACATTATGGTCATCAGTAGCCAAAAGTAAAAAAAAGCAATACACATTGGCATTTAAATAAGTTTTGACAACAAGTGATAGTTATTCAGCTTATAAAATGTAAAAAAAATTATTTTTTTTTTTAGTATTTTCTAAAATTGTAAACCTAATATAATGATAGTAATGGAATATTTAAGGTTGTAATATACAATTTTTTTCATGTTAAAGAGATTATCAATAAAGGTATAATAGAAAAGAACCAAAGAATGATAATAAATAAACTAAGCTTTAACTTGAAATTTAAAATTTCATACACGTGGAAAAACATTTCTTTAAGTTACATAAAATAATGAGATCATGTTTGCAATAATCTAGATTTTATTATAATGAAAAGCCCAATACTGTAGTACTCAGTACATTCTTACGATATTCTATTGAAGTGTTTCTGAATACTGGCTGGAGAAATATTAAGGCACAGATGCTATATAATCCAGCATGCCAAATTCAGAGTTTGGTGAATTTTTTTATGTATATGGAAACCTGGTTTTTATTACATAATAGAGATACAGACCTATAAGAACAAGGCAAAGTATCCAGGTTGCTAAATTCTGAGTTTGGTGGTTTTTTTTTTTTTTTTTTTTTTTGTAACAGACTTTCTTTTTTATCTGGGAACCTGGTTTTTATCATGTCATACAGATGAAGACCAATAAGAATTAAGTTAAAAATTCAATTTTGACAGCCCTAGTGTTTACGTCATTGCGACAAGATTAAGAATGTTTTGTTCCATTTTTGCATTTTATTAGAAATTTTTGCAAGGAAATTTCATAAGAATTTTAGTACGTTTTACAATTTGCATGACATTTTAGATACTTAAATTCCAGGTTGTATTGCTCTTTTTCATTACGTTAAATAATCATTTTTGTGTTCTGCATTCATTGTTTCCAGCATTTGTCAAAATTGTTACGATTAATTATGTCTGCAGCCCAAAATATTGTTTTAAAATACTAAGGTATTTTTAGTTCTGGATTGATGCTCAATTTCTCTGGTGGTAAGCAGATTTTAGGTCAGGATGGAGAAGCTAATCCTTTTTTCTGTTTTAAATTGTGTCAGAAAAAAAGGAAATTCTTTTAGAATTTTTGGCTGAAATTGGAGTGTTGAAATCAGAGTTAGTGTGCTTAAAATGCCAGATGAGAATTTCGGCTAAGAAAATGCTCTCAGATGGATATATTTTCTACTGCAACAATAGTTTTTAAGGAAAGTCTTGTTATTCCCAGAAGTCTTTTAAATATGGTTCTTGGATTTCTTGCAGCAAATTGAAGATTGAGGAGATTTTTCTTTTGACTTACAGAATCGCCCATGGTAGTAAAACAACTGATATTCAAAGGGAATATTCTTTTAGCAAACATGCTTTAGCAGACTGGAGGCAGTTCATAAATGAAAGAATGCTTTACTCAATTGAGTCGTGTTGAAAGAAGATAAGTGGAGAAGATTGTTTAAATTGATAAGTCAAAGTTTGAAAAGGGGAAGTATCATTAAGGGCATCTGATAGAAGGTCAGTGGGTATTTAGTAGTGTCAGGAGAGGTAGAGGAAAGTTACTCTTGGTAATAGTACATGATAGAACAATGGAAAACTTAATTAATATTATTGAACAGTGGATTGAGAGGGGTACAGAGATTTATTCCGATTCTTGAAAGGTTTGCGATTCATTAAGAAATGAGAACTATGAACATGTGACTGTTAATCACAGTGTCAGTTTTGTGGATATAATTACAAGATGACATACAAATACTATTGAAAGCATATGGAGACATATGCATATTGACAGCATTAAATGGGCTCAATTTCTTTTCTTCACAGGATTTATGGAATAAATGAAATGCTAATTAAAATTTAAAATCCATTTGGCGATTATGTGTCGATAATTTATTCTTAACTTATCTCCTGTGCTTTCAATAGTATTTGTATGACATCCTGTAGTTTCATCCACAAAAGTGACACTGTGATTAAATGTTCATAACCCTCACTTCCTAATGAATCATAAGCCTTCCAAGAATCGAAATAAATGATTGTGTCTGGCTCAATCCACTGTTTAATAATATTAATTAAAGTTTCCCTTGTTCTATCATGTACTCCTACCAAAATTAATTTTCTGCTACCTCTCTCAACAACACCAAATACCCACTGACCTTCTATCGCTTGCCCTTTATGGTACTTCCTCTTTCCAAATTTTGACTCATCAATTTCACCTTCACCACCTATTTGCTCTGAAGATGACTCAACTGAGTAAAGTATTCTTTCATTTATGAACTGCCTCCAGTCTGCTAAAGCATGTTTGCTACAAGAATATTCCCTTTGAATATCAGCTGTTTTACAACCATGAATAATTTTGTAAGTCAAAAGAAAAATCTCCTCAATCTTCAATTTGCTGTATGAAAACCAAGAACCATACTTAATAGACTTCTGGGAATCACAAGACTTTCCTTAAAAACTTTTGTTGCAGTAGAAAACATATCCATCTGAGAGCATTTTCTTAGCCGAAATTCTCATCTGGCATTTTAACCACACTGACACTGATTTCAATACTCCAATTTTATGCAAAAATTCTAGTAGAATTTCTTTTTTCTGACACAATTTAAAACAGAAAAAAGGATTAGCCTATCTATCCTGACCTAAAATCTGCTTACCCCTGCAGAAATTGAACGTCAGTCCAGAACAAAGAACACCTTGGTATTTTAAAACGATATTTTGAGCTACAGACATAATTAATCTAAACAATTTTGGCAAATACTGAAAAAAAATAAATGCAGAATGAAAAAAATGATTATTTAAAGTAATGGAACAAAGCAATACAAACTGGAATTTTAAGTATCCAAAATGTCAAGCAAATTGTAAAACACAATGAAAAAAATCTTACAAAGTTAACTCGCTAAAATTTCTAATAAAATGCTGAAATGAAACAAAATGTTCTAAATCTCGTCACAATGATGTAAACACTAGGGTTGTCAAAATTAAGTTTACATCTTAATTCTTATTGCTCTTCATCTGTATGATATAATAATAATCAGGTTGCCTAATACAAATGAATATCCGCCAAAAAATCAACAATCTCAGAATTTGGCACATGGATTATACGGCACCTATGCCAGAAACACTACAATAGAATATTGTAAGAAAGCTGATCAGCCTTAGGCTGAAAACAAAAAAGCAAAAATTTATGATTTTAAGGCACCTGATAAAATTAACGCTTTTGGGAAAACACAGAAATACGTAAACAAATAAATTAATTTATTCATAAAGTTAATGAAACAGACTGATACTGAACTAGCATAAAATGTAAAAAATATGTCAAATAAATTATTACAATCAAATTAAAAGACTCTTATATTTTCAAATATTTAAAATGTAACTTGAAAATTTTATTGAAAAATATCATTAATTAACTACAGAAATAAAAATTGTTTATCAAGTAAATATGGTTAATCTGTGGTTTGTGTATCCCTTTCTCGCCAAGTGGGCGATCGACGCACAAAGAGTGGTAACCCTGACTATTTCATCCTAAATGCACTCCTTGTGGCAATTCTGCCTTTTTTTTTTTTGTTATACAATTATATGTGTATTTTTTGTTATACAATTCGTAAAAAAAAATCATTGTTTTTGTTTTCGTTGCCATACCAACAGTGAAATTCGTTAAGAACACGGATTTCGGTTTCGTCGCCATAGTAACTTCGTTTTTGAGTAATGTCTCTCGGGGCATTCAACTCCGCGAGACAACACGCAAAAAACGCGCCAAGCAGGGGACCTAAAGCACATTTTCACCGTAAATATTTTATATTACTTTGAACAAAAATTTTCTGCTTAGAGAAAAATATTCGTTCTTAACAAATTTATCTTTATAAAATTTAAAATGTGATTCGAAAAATCTAAAATTATTTCATTTTAACCTCATCATACATATTAGAACGTAATTCAAAAGTGAAATTCATAAATACCGTAAGGAAGAAAGTTTCAAAAATTTAGCTGTTGTTTACATGTTTTATACATGGTTGTGCTGAACATTAAAATTACCAAAAATCAAATATTTATTTTATGTTAAAAATTATTTACTAGTACTCCACTCCCATATTTTTCTTCCAATAAAATCTAAAGAATTTTTTTCATATAGAATTCAAAGACTTCATTGTTTCGATTCCAAAAATACTCAAAAAAATGTATGCAAATAATAATTGATTATGAAATAAATTCTATAAGGAACCACCAAAATTATCTTTTGCGTCAGAATTACTTATATCTCAGAATGGCTTTAGATTCCAAAGTAGTTTCGAAAATTCAAGAGATGATCGAGGAGCTGTATGTAGGTGATCCTGACAGACAACGGATAAAATTATTAAAATACAATATATAAAATGTGTTGTTGTTACACAAGTGTGCCGTTCAATGCTTGTGCAACAACTACATGTCATGTCTGTGTGGATTGAGTCCTCTGGTCTAATTGTTGTGCTCATCTATTGGGAGACCACTTGCAGTCATTCATAGACTTCATGTATCTAAATAACGATAACTATTTTATGGACAATAATGTATAAAATCGCTTTCTTCAATATTCATCGCTATTAGATCCTATGATAATTGGTTTGTTAAACATTTCAGATAATGACTTAGCCACCTAGATTATCTAAAATGAATCTCATTAAACATTTATAAAACATAATCGAGAGATCAATTTGAGACCAAAACTCTGTACAAGTATCCTTTAGCGATTACGGCCGTCTAATGAAAATATCATAGCTAAATATTTCGGCAGGAGATTATCAAGGACTTGTTGAATAGCGGCTACACATCGAGTTGCTGTAATCTGCCGGGTAAAATAAGCAAGACACATTAGCAGGTATCCCATGACTTTTCACTTCAGCGTACTTCAAATAATTCTTAATTAGGATTTACTTTTATAGTTGCTAAGTAAAAACATTTTTTTTATTTATGTCCTATGAAGTGACATACTTTTAAGAACTTTGTCTCTTCTAAAACTTTAACAATTGTTAAGAATAATTTCACTGCCAGCTTTATCACATTAAAATAAAAATGGTATTGAGGTTCCAATTTTTTTATGTAATTACTAAATTATTTATTCCCAGAAATATTGGCAGATATTGTGTAATATATTTTATGAAAGTTCTAAAATTTTTAATATCATTTAAGGTATATTATTCACATACACGCATGCTTTACACATTATCAATCAATATTGCAGATTTGAAATATTGATTGATAATGTGTAAAGCATGCTTGTTTCTCTAGTCACTTTTAACACGCAATAGCTAACTTAACCAGGAACTAAATTTTAAAATAGGTTATCAATTATTACAAACATGACAAAACTCAAGATTAAAATTAAAAATTAGGGGATTAAGCATTTAACTGGCAGCTAGGTTAAAATACTGTAGCATCTTAACATTCTGAAAATAAATTCCTCAATAAGGAAAACTTTAGCAGTTTATATTACACATTTTAGAAGTTAAATTCTTTGTAGAATTCACAAACAAAAGGTCTTGGCTGATTTTATAGTTATCCTCTTTCATAATTGTAACAGCTATTTTTTATTTTTAAAAAAAGTCTATTGCATTTCAGTTAAAAATGAGGATATTCTACATTTATGAAAATCTTTAAGATTTAAAAGTAATAAAGGATAAATCTACATGTTTTAGATTAATCTTTTCAAAAATTGCATTTTAATACTTTCTAAAAGGAAAATTTAAATACTGATAGAAAAAAATAAAGATTTAAATGATAATAGAACACTTACAGTGACTATAAATATCTGAACATAAGCAAATTCAATCTTTATGTCAGTAACTTTTATTAATTCTATGCAATATTTTATTTGTAGTTGATCTTTAATGATAAACAATAAGCAATGAATATCATAGTTCACAGAAAATACCAAATCAAGCATCACTGATTGAGAGCATTGATAGCCAATCATTTGTAGCTTTAAAAGCCA
Organism: Latrodectus elegans; assembly: GCA_030067965.1. Taxonomy (NCBI): domain Eukaryota; kingdom Metazoa; phylum Arthropoda; class Arachnida; order Araneae; family Theridiidae; genus Latrodectus; species Latrodectus elegans. The sequence goes on from CM057818.1 coordinate 25,136,287, forward strand.
GACTAATAAAGAAATCTATTTCATTTGACATTTTAGATCTTGATCTTATTGACTTATTATATTAGACCTTGATCTTATTAGACATTGCTGTTGAGACTGTAAAATACTTGTAGAATTCAATATCTTTCTGTATATAAAATTTGAAGACTCAAGCTCAGACATTGACTACCTCTCTTGACTGTAATTTAGAATAACAAGTTTTAGGATTATGGAATTCATCCCATTAACCAAATAATATAATCAAAGATACTTACATATCTTTATAAATATGTTAAACACACAATAGTAGTCTAAAATAGAAAGGTTTTCTTTTTGGTTTCTGAATTTTTTTTAGATCGTTTGTTGTTATATATGGTTTATTTAAAATTTTCAAATTATTATAATTTGCTGAAGATGAAACATATCTGTAACAAATATATATAAATTTGGATTTAATATCAAAATATAACATGGTAGACTAGTTAGAAAGTGAGAAAACTAGCTGTAAGGTCACATAGCAAGAAAGGGTAAGTATTGGAATAACACATTTAAATTTCTAAGGGTAAAAATGAAGGTAAAATTGATTTATATATAATCTTTATAGAACCTATTAATAAAAAAAAACAATATTTCTTTCTTATAAAATATAATGTTACAAATGCAACTGCCATAAGTTATATTAGAAAAATTTATAATAAAATATTTAATATTTGTGTGTTAAGAAATATAATTAAAGAAGAAAATAGCTTATATTACACCTACATTGTATAGTTTATATTACTTTCACATTCTCTTGACTCTAATCTAAAATCACAAGATTTAGAATATATTTTACACTTCTACCCCTTTTTAATTTTACATAGGGCTTGGTATTAGGTTTAGTAACTGCTTGGTAAAAGTTACATTTCTTATGAAGTCTTCAGACATTAATGAATAATGACTCATAAACATAGTTCAATAAAAAAGTTAACAGTTAGGATTTCACTATGTTATAAATACTTATATATATATATATATATATATATATATATATATATATATATATATATAAATATATATATATATATATATATATATATATATATATATATATATATATATATATATATATATATAAATATATATATATATATATATATATATATATATATATATATATATATATATATATATATATATATATATATATATATATATATATATATATATATAAGAAAAAAACAAACAGATAAAAAATTTTTAAATATATATAAAAACAAATTAAATATTGATTTTAAGAAGGAATATATATTCTTTTCAAGCCTAGTGAAACTACTTATTTTATTTAAATCTATATTTTAAACAATTACAAAACCTACAAATTTTCCTTATTATAAATAGAAATTTTTAGATTGTCGGTTTTACACAAATAACCACACATAATTGACACAAATAGCCACAGGAGTTCATTTTAAAATGCTAACTTCAGTTTCACTCGTAAATGAACAGATCACTGATTTTTAGCTTTACAATTTTACTGTCTTTTGAAGGCATATGTTTATATTTCACTTTAAACCACATGTTAACTAGTTTTGATTTACAAAATGTGATCATATACAACAAATTATATTCTATGTTTCAAATAAATTTCTGATCATAGCAATGCTTTTGACGATTTGAATTAGATTAGTTTTACTTTAGACTGAGAATAATTTCTAAGTAATAAAAAAAACTGTAACCAACAGTTCTTCACTGAAATTCCGCCCTCCCTTTTTTTTTAAAATAATTTTTTTGACTTTCTTATTAACAGAGTAATATTTAAAACAAAACTTTCTTTTTTAGAAGAAAATTTTTTAATTATATAAAAGATGATCACACAACTTAAATTAAGTATCTTAATATATTTAATATTTTCTGAGGCAAATAACCAAAATATTTGAAAAATACAAATTTAAACAGAATACATTTTAAAACATTTATTTTCAGCCCTAGAAACATTAGCAGTCACATTTTACATAACTATATTTTATTTCGAGTGCAACCTACATAATTCACAATTTCCAAAATATTTAACTTTAAAAGAAAATTAAAAATAAAAGTTAAAAAAAATTTTTGAAATGAACTTATTTTATAAAGAATTATTGAAGTGGAAAATAACTTCTCCTAGAAAATAATTTTTCAACTTTTTGAATCAAAAATTTTTTAAAATGACAGGGAAATATATAAGCTATTAAATTCATATATTACCAAGAGAAAAAATTTCTCCATTTGCATTTTTTTACACACTAATGCTTAAAATAAGATAAACTGTCAAAATTAGAAAATTTAATAAAATCTAAAAACTAGTTTATCATACTTTTTGTTATTTTTCCTGTAAATACTATTATTCATATGTTTAGTATATTGCAATTTTTCTTCTTCAAAGTTTTGTAGACAATAACACAAATTGATATACAATGAGAAAAATGCATTCAGATAAAAAGCTATGCCTTAATACACAATATATTTACAATTATGAATTAATTTTTAAAACATATTTATATACATTATAGACAAAAAAAGGGATAAAAACATTTAAAATTAAGGAAATCAATAAAAAGTAACAAGAATGCAAATAATCAAAAGGTCAAAGATTATTGTTTCTGATGAATTTTCTGACTATGTGTTAAATTCCTTTTCATTGCTCACATAAGTATTAAAAGAAATTAAAATTTATTTTACTGCTACCCAGTGAGTGTATAGTCAAAACTAAAACATTTGGATATTATTAACTGAATATGCATATGTTTGAAAAAAATGTTTTATTTAAAATTAATTTCTGTTGGCGAATTTTAAAAGCAAATTTATTCAAATAATCTTGATATATATATGTATATATATCGAAATTCTGACCTATTATAGTGTGAAATTATTTTGTTCAGAAATATTTAAATTAGTTTCATATAACAATATATCATTTTATTGATTATGCTCTTCACAAATTTCAATGATAAATGGTTTGGTGTGTTCTTCAGCAGTAATTTTTTGCAACAAAGGCTAATTAGACTGAGAACAAGCTTAAAATGGATTCTGAATAACAAACATTCAAATCTGTGACAGGACTAAAATTGACATAGTGTAGAATCAAAGGAATAGGTAAATGATATTCCATTTCTTTTAATTTGTATCAGGCATTGTCGATGAAAAACACAAGTTAAACTTACATTTATTATATCAAAAGAACAAGTTTAGCTTTTAAATATCATCAGTTTTGTTAATAACTTTTGCCAATAATAATGTACCACAGTGACACCAATTTTAAGAAAAGAAAGACTTAATAATAATTCAGCCAAATTATGTTTATATTTTCAGCAATTATACTTTGTACCTGTCTCTAAAAATGTAGTTTAATATTTAAAAAACAACTACACAAACTGAATATCAGCAGTAAGTTTAATTTCTTCAGCATTTAAAAATTAAACATTTTGATAAAAGTAAACAATTCAATAATTATAAAAACAAGATATTATCACTTAGGATAATTTACAAATAAAATAACATAAATATATCATACTATAATTTATGAAGTTAGCACTCATATTTTATTTAATTTTATAGTTATTTTAAAACTAATACAATAAACTGATTTATATCAAACAGGTGCAAAAATATCAACAATATTACTTTGTTCTTTTAGTAATGCATTTGTTAGAGATGAGAAGAGAGAAAGCATGTTTTATATACAATTTCTAAAAGTACTAAGGATTCATTATTATTATAGTGGCCATATATTGCAAGATACTCTTTAAAATATATGACTGAAAAAAATACAAAAAAAGCAACAGAAACATTTTAGTAATTAACTTATAACAATATGTTAAGTATGACATTCATATTCACTACACAGACTTTACAAACCACAAATTTTAGCATTTAAAAAGTAATACATAAATAAGAAAACAATACAGCAAATTCATTGAATTATTATGAATCAAGATTTAAATATGCTTGAAGAAAATATTGCTTAATTAAAAAACAAATTAAAGATTAAGCTAATAAAATTAATTCATCATAAATGCATTAAATAATTAAGAATTGTAATAAATTTCAATTTTTTTAAAAAATTATTATAACTTTTTACAAGTTAATTTGTTGATAATTTAAAAAAATAATTTCACATATAAAGTTTACAGTGATGTGATTGAAATACTTGAGTGCTGAATTTAACAATCAGAATATAAAATTAAATAGGGATTGACAATCAACAAAATTAATTACATTGACAATTTTCGAATCATTTTTAACCATCTTTTCTCATGTGAACAAAAATCCAAGAAACAATTACATCAAGCAGTAGATAAAAAATATATGACACAGTGCCATTCACACAATTGATCAATAGTTTTTGTAAACACTGGATAATCTATCTACATTTCTTTGTTGACCTTCGAAAACTGAAATATATGGTCACCATAGTAGTAAAAAACCTATTTAGGGGAAGATAAATATAATAACACACACATGGATAAAAGAGGGAGTTAAAAAATGAAGTCAAATAACTGAGAATAATGTTTCTAAAAAAATCGAGAAATGTAGAAAATTGGTAACTGTTTCATAGGGCGATGGATCACATAGCGTACTTTCGGCTCCATTCTCTGGCGAGTTCATTGTACTTCTCCCGATCGGTCTTGTATATGCGAGCGATTTCAGGTACTAGAGGGTCGTCTGGGTTCGGGTCGCAAAGTAAGGAACAGATAGACAGCAAAACTTTCGATATCGTTAAAGCTGGAGACCACTGCGACCGCAGAATGTCCAAGCATATACTTCCGTTGCTGTTGATGTTTGGGTGATATATTCTGGTAGTAAACGCTACTTTAGGAGGTTTGAAAGGATAGTCTGTCGGAAAATGGATAGTGAGGAAAAATACTCCGCCCTGATAGGGGCTATCCGGAGGGCCCATGATAGTAGCTTGCCAGTGAAATAAATCATCACCTACCGGGCCTGCAGAACATTGAGCAGGCGGGTCTCGTTTTAAATCTTCCAATTCTTTTTTTATACGCTTTAGAGCCATTTCTTCTTTGTGTCACAAGAACAAGACGTTAAAATGCTGTATTTACAACAAGGTTTACTTTTGGTGATAAGCAATTTACTTTCAATTGTTACTAGCGGCTAACCTAAATAGTAGTCATGATTTTGAAACCGGAGATGAGAAGATCACAAATTTTGGTAAAACGTAGTTGTTGCCAGATACACTAAAAACAAAGATATCAAAGGAATGTGTAAAAAAAAATATATAATGAGAGAGATGACGCAATTTTAGCTCTCTCCGGGGCACCTAAAATTATTTATTTATTTTAAATGAGTGAGATTAATAGTTTTATTGAATATTAATAAAGCTATGAATATAATTAAGGAAATAATGTTTTTAAGAGTATTTTAGATCAAGATTTATAAGTAGGAATTAGAATTATTCATTATAGTGTATTAAAATTAGATGCCAGATTATGTATTATACTAAGCAATAAAATGGTGGAATAACCCAGCTTCTAAAGTACTGTAAAATTTTGCAGTAAGCAAAAATAAAATACAATTTTGTATAATTTCGTATTTTTAGCAACTGCACTAAATTATTTTGTTGACATAAGCAGAATATTTCAGACGAATCCGAACAAGCAGATGAGAATGACTGACAGCAGAACTATCGTCGTAGTCAGGTGTTCCATGGTTTTATCACTAAACTTAGAATTCTAAAATGAAAGTGAAATCTTAATCTTCTGTTAATTTCAGATTCTATATAATCACATTTTTGGGTTATACTGAAAATAGTTCGCAGAATATCTAATAATCAAGAAGTTATCGAAAGTGAATTTGAACTGTTCGTTACTTTTATATTAAAGTTATTTTCAGAGCCTGTTGAAAATAATTAGTATTTAAGTCACCATGGCATCCAGTGAAGATACCAAGTAAGATATAGTGACATCTTTTGAATTAAGCTTAAATTACCGTTATTTTCTTCATTTTTTTATTTATTTATTTATTTATTTATTTATTTTTTTTTTTTGTTAAATTAAAAAATTTTTTGCACACAACTTACTTGACTATTTTGTAGATTTAATGGATAATTTGAAAGTTGAGAATCAATATAAATTTATAATGAAATAATTGAGAAAAATATTTTTTAATCATTTAATTAATTCAGGATAACAATTCAATATAATAAAATTCGTTCCAGTTCTTTGCGAAAAGTATGCTTACAAATTATTTTGATGAAAATTGTTTATTTTCAAATCCTTCGCCATCACTTAACTCTTTATTTGACATTGATTTACCCAAATTTAGTGCATGATATATTTTTGGAAATTACATTTAATATTTCATTTAGAAATTAGTGGTAAATGACGACAGACCCGTACGGTATTGGTGTGATTTAAAATTTTCATGTCAAGCTCTCTACAGCTCTTTTGCCTACCTAAATTACGTCACTACGCGTGATAGCCGTCAACCAATAACGATCGCGTTCGAACTTCAGCTTTGAAATCGCGCGTTTTTCCGAATTCCAAATATTAAAAATTTGAATATTTCATTATAACTAAATACTGTAAAAGTAATAAAATTCTAATAAATAGAAACAAAATTTTTAATATATCGAGCAATGGCGCCCACCTTAAAAAAAACTTCAGTGTAACGCTACCTACTATGGTGGCAACTGAGCAATAAAGTTAAATTTCATACGTTAACAAATTTCATTTTTGTTTAAACTTGAAATTCAATATAACAAGCAGTTATGCCCACATTAAAGGAATTTAAGTACGCAGCATAGTCTAACACTAACATGAAAAACGTAATACACACAATTTAAACATTCATTTACTTATGGAAACATTCATTTTTATAAAAACTTAATTTCTAAATATGAATAAAATAGTAAAAAAATCAAAATAAGTCACTTAATTTTCATTGATCTCTGAATCGTTAATTTTCAACGAATTAACGGTATTCATCGTTTCTAAAAAATCTCCTATTATGTTTTCCTGATAATTCTTTCTCCAAACGCATTCTGCAAAAACGTAAAATCAATATATCCTCATCCATACTTAATTTTCGCAAGCAACAAAAAAACTCCAAAAATCGAATATCGAAACTCAATGTTTCAAGATTATTCTGTAATAGTTTCATGGGTTACATACAAAACGCTCATGTAAAATGAAAAGCATGTCATACCTATGTAATCTGTACAGGTAAACCAGTCTGGCGCAATTTATCGCATTCTTGGCACATTTTACTTTCTGTACGCTTCTACTAATTAATGAAATTTGTTAATATCTCTTTTAAGAGCATGTTAATATAATATATATTTAATATTTCTTTTAAGAATATTAAATATAACATCTGTTGTAATTACTTATCTCAGGTTGTCTAGCTAGCTAGACAACCCTCATAAAACCAAAAATATCTAAAATGTCCATAAAATGTGATGGGTCCCAAAGGGCATCGTCTTTCTTAAAATTTAGGCAGGTTAAGATATGTCGAATGGAGGTCTTATTGACAGAACACCAAGGACAGTCTGGAAATGTCCTTTGACCTTGCTGAAAGGTAATTCTTCTCTTGTGCACAATCAGATAAGGGGAAAGGGAAGTTCAATAAGATCTTGGTCTAAGATGGATGTGGTCTGTCCCGGTCTTTTAGCGAAGTACCATGGATGGTTGGGAGGAATTTTCATAATATCCGTGTGTGTATTATGCATTGAAATATTTCTTTTAGGAATATTAAATCTAACCGATGATGTGATGCTGTTTTATCTCTTATATTTAAAAAGTAGATCAAATCAAATTATCTCTCTATACTCATCCCTCACTTGCAGATTCAATTTTTAACTGTTCTTAACTTGATATATTTCAAGAGCAAATCAGTAAATCATTTGTTATGTGTGAATTATCTTACTATTCCTTACAATACTTTTCTGAATGCCTTATCCTTTCAACAAATACTGTGGAAAAACAATTTTGAGATTTTTTGCAAAATTTTGCAATTTTGATTATGCTGCTTAAGCTATTTTCATAGGTTACATTTTATATATTTCAATACATTCAAATGTTTGCAGTATCAGTTGAAAGATTAGTGTTAAGCATCAGTAGAATAAAGGGTATTTTACTATTGTGCTGGTAATAATGTCACCAAATGTTACTAAGTGAAACAAATTATCACAAATAGTTCCTTTTGACATTATTATTTTTAGTTTTTTATCTTTCACAAAAATTTTAAGTAGTAAAAAATACTTTTGCTTTTAAAATGATTTTTCCAATTAATTTATTATTTCTTTATCAGTTTTTCTTGAGTTGTCACCTAATACACTATGAAATTAGCTTTGGCCAAATGGAATATTACAAAATTAAGTATCTATTGAAAAACTTGTGAATATGTTGACTTAAAAATAAAGTTTTATCTATTTGTACGAATGAAGATTTAAATTAAATTTTCTCTTCCACTCACTTATGGAAAAATATGGTTAAATATTTTTAAATATTAATCAGAATAATATAAAACTAAGTGACAATTTATGAGATTAAATTTCAACATCTTACAACATATTTTAAGGAAAATAGTCCTCTAAATAATATGTAAATACCTTTTTTACCAGTATTATGACTAGATTTGTCACCATACTTTGCAAAAAATTTTACTTCTATTTTACTGAATGCTAAAGTTTTGTGACATATAAATCTGGGCTTGATATTAGAAAAATATTTTATTAATTACACTTATCTTCATATTTTAGTTTTAATATCCAAAATATGAATTTCTGTAAATTCCATTAAATATATTTGAAACTAAATGTACATATAAATTTATAGACATATAAATCTATTGATATATTAATCAACTTTAAGATTAAAATTTTTAATTTTTTTATCAAAAGTTAGAGAATTTCTTTATTTATATATAAACAGATTAAAACATCAAAATTTCCTGCTTAAGGAGAATATAAAATTACTTTAAATTTACAAAGCTGTTGAATAATTTCAAAATATAATTATTAAAAAGTGGGAAATCTTATACTTATACAATGTGATTAAAATGCATAAAAATGAAAATACTTTTAAACATGATTGTAGCAGAACTTATTCTGGCATTAACTTTATTCTCACCATGTTTTTAAAAAATAATTCTTATTTGCCTTAATTATCTGTTAACTTATTGCCTACATTTTTCTTTACAGGCCAATTTTCACAATGGGGGACCATACACTTTCAGTTTCCATGGAACTCCATTCACTGAACCGTAAACGCATTTGTGAGGAATTGCGAAAGCAATCTAAATTAGAACACAGCATCATTGTTCTCCAAGGTGGTGAAATGAAAACTCGTTATTGTTCTGATTATTTAGAACTTTTTCGCCAGGTTAGAGTTGAATATTTAATAGTTTTCATATTTTGATTTGTGTTGTAAAAGCTTTTTCAGATGACTGTGTTGTTTTTTCTGGCATACAATTGATATTTTGTTTCTATATCAGTTAGACACTATAATTATAAAAACTTAGTTAAAATAAAAGAACTCAAATGCATATTGGAATGTAATTATGTTAATTAATTTTTATCGAATGTATGAAAAATATATTATCTTTACTAAATTTTTCATACACTTATTTTATCTAATCTACTTAAAAGAAACTAATATCTGTTCTCAGAGTATGGATTTGATTTCCACTTTATCATGGATATTCATTGTAGTTCAGTATCCATCTTAAAATACAGGTTTCTGCTGAACTTGCACTAGTGTGCAATATTGACTTCTAGGTAGCAAATCAAATCTTTTAATATGATTAATTTTTTTAATATAAATTTGTGTAAAGTTGGCACTTTTGCATTTATACTTATTAATGAAAAATGAATCTTATGTTTTCACATGTTACAATACAGTTGTAAAAAATACGAGCTAAAATTTTTTGTTTGCATTTATTTTGTAAATGGGTGAAATTTTTTTTGTTTAAATTAAAACCGTGCTCAAACTATATATGTTTAGTTCATCCCATAGAAAATTCAGATTTTTTTTTGTTGATTAGTAACCTTTAGCAAGGGTTGCAAATGTCAAGAGATTTAGCAACATCAATGATTTGAATAAAATTGGAAAGCATAAAAAGTTATAAGCTTTTTAAATAAATAAAAATAATGAATTTTAAAATTGGAACTCATAAAGTTGTGTGTGTGTGTAAGAACAAAATTATTTTAATAAAATTGTTTTCAAGAAATCTAACAATGTAATTCTCTTATGAAACCCATGATGCAAATCTTAAGATCAAAACTGTTTTCCCCATTTTGCAAATTTTTTGACTGATAGGAAAATGAATGCTTTTTTGAACATTGAAAAACTATATATTATACAATGAAATCATTTGCTGTGAAATGAGAAATAATTGACTACAATTGAACCTTTTTATGCCATCACAAAGACAACATTCAATTTTGAAAGATCTTTACTAAGAAAGTATAGAAATAATGTTAAAAAATCATTAACTGAGTGATGCTTAAATATATTTTTATTGATTAATTAATTCAGCTACTAGTATATTGATATTGTGTTTTTATTAGAGATTACAATTGATAGATAAACGCTGAGTTCTGTTATTTTTCTGGGTGCTATTTGACCATTTATAAACTATTTCAATGAAATCCTAGACAAATATATCTGCTAATGGTAGTCATAAATCTCGATTCTTTTTTTCATATGTCACACTCTAACAATTTATACAATTTATATTGTTAATTGGCTCTTGGAAATTAAAGTGATGCCTCCAATTTGGAAATAAATTCATATCAATTTAATAAAAATATTTTAGTTCTTAGTTATAAAATTAGTATTTGGTTACAATCAAGATTACTTGTCTTAATATTTTAAATCCTGATTTGAGAAGCATTTATTGCTTTGTTAAAAAATAATTTTTTGTTCTTTTCATTCATAAGTAATTTTAAATTTATTTTTTAATGAAACTTTCAACTGAACTCATTTTTTAGGAATCTTTTTTTCACTGGGCATTTGGAGTTATTGAACCAGACTGCTATGGAGCAATAGAAGTGAACAACAATCGATCATATTTATTTGTGCCTAAACTTCCAGAATCTTATGCAGTTTGGATGGGCAAGTGAGTTACTCATAAATAAATCTTCGTTTTAAACATTTCATTTTAAATGTGATGCAGGTATTTTTCTGTGCTTACATTTCTCTATTAATGGCAATAAGTTTCTGGTAAAAGCATAATTTGTTTATTAAGTTAATCTCTTTAAATTCAATTAAATGAACTCAGTTTATCATACATCTAAAGATTTTTGTGAAGTTGGTAAGATATGCTCTTCCTTTAATTTCCACAGGGACTAAAGGTGGCTTGTATAGGTAAGTCAGAAAGATAATAATTTACAGATCTAATTACCAAGGGGAAAAAACAGTACTGAACTTGTTTAGAATCACTGTGTCAGTTCTTGGAACCTTATGATCAATCTATCACATAAACCATTTAACTGAGACACTCACACAGCTTTTCTAAGCTTATAGACATACGAGTGGAGTTAAGTATTATTGGAAATGCTCCTTCTAAATTGTGATGTTGTTGAGTTTTGTTTAACTTAAGAATATCTTGTAAACATATTTAATGTATAATAAAAGAATTACTCACATAGAACTTTAGCACAAATCCTAAAATTAAAGTCAAATGAACCATTTGAATTTGTTGTGTCAGATGCTGTTTAACATCATTAATTTATTCATTTGATAGTTTTTCAACTTATAAATAATTTTACCATGTTAATTTAAGTCTGTTTGAAACTTTGAAATTTTTTACTTTAATTTACGTGGGAGTAACGAATAATGATGAGTTCAATGCTATGCTATTGATTTTAATTTTGAATTGGTATAATAGTCAATATTATGTAATTGGAGTATACTATATTAAACTTAGTGTAAGCTTTCATTATTGTATAATCATTTAAAATTACTTTTTTAATTTTTAAATATAATCAAACTTCTTATGAGCTCATTTTATAGAGTATTTTTTATTTATATTATTAGAATTTTGTTTTGATGATTGTAGATATTCATGTACTCTAAAAATGTATACATAATTTGCAAAAAACAATAGCTTTTTTTACATTTTAGGAGTTTTATGTTTAATGTGTTGAGTTTGCAATTTATAATCTTGTTTAATTTTATTAATTTCTTTTGTTAGTTTTGCTTGCCTAAAACAATTTTTTTTATTTTTAATTAAATTGAAAAATGCATGTTTCTGTTCAGTATATAATAAATGAATTGATAATATATCTTAAAATTTATTCACAAATATGTTAGCTTCTTTTAAACTACTTTAAAAGGAACTAATTAAAAATGACTAATAAAATTAACTAATTTAATTAATAAAAATAATTAGTTAATAAATATTTAGATCTCTTCAAAAAGTGCAGTTTTTATTAATGTCCTGTTATTAATTTTTCTGCAACAGTAAGTTTTTTCTTTTTTTCAAAATTTGTGAATATATATTTTTTATATATATCTTCATTCAAGTCCTCTGGTAAATGTTCTCGGCTTTCTTCTGTTATAGTGGTAATAAAGATTGCATTTTAAAATGATTGGTCTTTTTTTTTTTTTTGTAACATCATTTCAAGCACAGATTGACAAGTGTATTATGCCTGGAATGTCAATTTAAGGAGGAGAGTTCAAGCTATGATCACTTTTTGGCAAGGCACATTGTGATATTTGCACTTGAAGTCATTGATTATATTTCATTGTATGGGCTGTTAGGCAATAGAAATCTCACATAAATTACTCTAAAAAAATGCAAGATTTCAAAATCAGCTATGCAGTTAACTATCCACAATTCAAAGGGTTTGCAGTTCTCAATAAAAATTTGACCCAGGTTCCTGAACCATAAAATGAGAAAATTGTCGGAAATTGAAAAAGAGCTAATTTTAAAATATGAACTGAAATGATAACATAAAAAGAGTTTATAAAAAAGATTTTTCTAAATTTTTGTTCACAAATGAAAATTAAAATTTTGTGTCTAGTATCCTATTGGGACCAGCCACAAATTAATAAAATCATGAGTGTTTGTAAATTAGAAGTTTATAAAAATGAGCGTTTATTTTATATGTAGAATTTCTATTCAAATGAAACAATTATTTTTTTTTAAATCTTCAAGCTTTTCTCTCTGATGGATTTAAGGTTAAAGATGACATTTTTTGATTTATTTTGATTTTTTTTATTTATTTTTGGAAACTTATACCCTAAGTCATTTCAGAAAAAAAAATTTTTACTACCAAATGCAGTTGTTAGCTAAGTAATTAAACTTGAAGTTCTTGAAAGCCAGTTTAAGATGCTTGAAATATTGCTTCCATATTTTCAGCATCTGATGATCATGATGGTCCAAATAAAAAATACCTACCTTTTGCTGGGAAAGAATTCTTATGATCAATATAATTAAAAAAATTGCTATGCAATTCTTCACATGCTCATTGTACAATCCCATATTTTTTGATATCAAATATAAAAGTGCATCGGCATCATAATCCATTAATAAAAGTCTGTTGATAATAATTTCTTGAGGCTTAAAATCATAAAAATTGAGATTTAATGAACTGAAGTTGATCCGATACTTGTGCACAGAATATTGGCTCATGACTTGTGTAACAGGCTTAAGTGCTGTGAAGAAGTGTTTTATTTCTGAATTTATTTTTTCTAAGAAAGCAAAAGGGTCATTGTTTTGATAATGGCTCTAGTTTGATATAGAAAATCCTTTTACTCATGCCTTGTTTTTTGTGCTCTAGTTATACATTATAAGAATAAGAGCTTACTCAGTTTTATTGGTTATTTAGTTACTGTAAAGTAAATTATAAATCAGAAAATTTAAACAGATAAATTGTTACTTCTACTTTTCCAGTTAGTTCAAATAGATATTTGCCATCCCTGTGCGCAAATAAAGTAAATTATCCTTTAAATTCTTTTTAAAAATCTAAGACTTGTGATTACTGAGTTTTTAAATCAAAAATCTGTTTACTGCCACATCTTGAAGTTTAGTCTTTGAAATTTTTGCAATAAAAAGTACTGCTTTCTGATATCCTTTTGAAATACAGCACAAATGGCAAATAAGATATCAAAATATTACATTGTCCTCTTACAGCATTAAATCAACTGGAGATTTAGAATAGTGGCATAGGAATATGTGCACATATTCAAAAGAAATGTGTTTAAAAATACTATTAAAGTAAAATTTGTATACTAAATTTTTTTTAGTAAAGCAGTTAAGACTGCACAGTTTTTGATCTTCCAAAATATACAATATCTTTGCATCTTTATACTGAAATTATAAAATATAAGAAATTTTTAATAATTCAAATTTGTTTTCTCAAATTTTTTCTATTCTCTTTAAGCTCACTACATCGTGATTTCACTGTGAATTTTTTGCTGGTAAATGTTTCAATAAAGACCATTTTAAAATTCTTATTTGCTATTTTTGTACACTGCTGTGAAAAATTATCATCCATTAGTTTATTTTTTGTATCTGAAAGTATTTATTATTGTCAAGAATGCTTCACAATATTAAATACATGTTGAGGAGAAAATAATGTCTTTCAATTAAATAAAATGGCTCTAAAGAGCCATTTTATTGAATTGAAAGACTAATAATGATACTATGATTACATAGATTATGACTATATGCATTAGACAATATACTATGATTTCATTATTTTAATAATAATAAAATCATAGTATATTGATTGTTAGAATTTTAGTTGCAAATAATTATTTAAACAAGTATATTGCCTGGTTTGTTTCATTTTTTTAAGTTTTATTTTACATTAACTAATTTTGCCAAAATATTAATATGTTAAAATTTCATTTTAATTAAAATTATAATTTATTTAAATATATAAATTATTAATAATATTAAATAATATTGTTGTCTTACTTTTTTTAATTTTCCTCATTAGGTTACACACTTTAGATTATTTTAAGAAAAGATATGCAGTAGATGAAGTTCACTATGTTACTGATGTAAGTTTTTATCATTTGACTCCTGTTAATTATTGACTAGAAACTGTATTTGTCTGTTGCTATTCTTAGACCATTATAAAATGATCATATTAATTGCAATTTTATTTTTTAATTTAGATTGCAAGTGTATTGGCAGCTTTGCAACCTGAAATGCTTTTAACTTTGGTATGTTCTTTTCGTGTGCTCTTACTTATTATTTTATGTATTATTTTGCTTAAATCATGGTTTTTACCAACTTATTTTCAAACTAGTCTAGATTATAATGCAGAAAGTTAGCGAAAGACCTATAATACAAAAAGCTTTTAAATAAAAAAAAATTATAAAATGTTGTCTATATATAAACATCTGAAATATTTCAATAACTATTTTTAAAAATTTTTTTACAGAATGGTGTAAATTCTGACAGTGGTACGGAAACTAAAGAAGCTGTTTTTGATGGAATTGGAAAGTGAGTTTGTGACTTATACAAAATTAACTTAAAAACTTTTAAGTTGTGAAGTGAAGGAAAATTTTCTTATTATCCAAATACTCTAATGTAATGGATTTATGCTTTAAAATGATGAAACTTTTTTGAACAAAAAGAAATATTTTTAAGTCTGAGTCCTTTTATTTTGCATTATAAACATTTCCAATGTAATAAGTTTCACTACTGTATCAAGTTTTTATTGGTTTAATGTGAATAATTTGTTTAAATATTTCTTATTATAGAAGATTTACTTATTATTTTATTGGAATGAGACAGAAGTTTTATTTCCTTCCAAGTAAATAAATCTCTTAGAGAAAAATTTCATATTATTTGCTTAAAGTTTAATGCTGAAGTTTCCTCTTTAGTGATTTGTTATAAAATTATTTAATTACATAGCTAGCATAAATTTTACTATACTAACATTAGTTATTCTAATGTCAGCCAACATCTGAATACTAATATCATTAGTATATAGTGTATTATTCATTTTTTATAAAGTTTCTTTAATTTGAATTTAATGGAAACAAATTTTTAGTATCTATTATTTTAGTTTAATCTATTTAAAATATTGAAATAGATGTTTTTAACTATTACAATAGAGAATTTTTGGCTTCAGTATTAAAATGCAAGACTGCTTTTATAACTTATAAATTAATGAGTAAAAAAGAAAAAAAATGAAATTTAAAGTTTCTTATTTTGTCTTTTTGAAGAACTTTGTTTATAGTAAGTGTCCATGTTTGATTTATAAATTATGTTATTTATAATAAATCATTTTTAAATATCTTATTAGAAATAAGCACTTGTAAATAATCTATTTTTCTTTGGTTCATTCTTTGTTTTAAATATGAATTTTACTAAATCATAGATATCCATATTTTTCCAAATGAATTTATTGAATAATTGTAATATTTTAATTGAAATAAAATTATGTAAATGTTTTTTACGTTTTTGTAAATTTTTTCATTAATTGTAAGAATTTATATCCTATAACATTATTTAAAATCAGACTTCCATCAGCTTAATTATTTGTTCTCCTTGTTTCTTGTGATCACTTTTTGATTAAATCTGCATTACCTTTTCTATTGTTTATTCTCTTACCTTATTATCTTTCTCTTATCTTATTTATTAAGTTTACTTTTATACCATTTTTTAAAAAAAATCTAATATTTTAACTTATTTATAATTTGCTCATTATTAAGTGGTTTGAATAATGCATATAATTTATTTTTTTAACAAATCAATGGTGTATTGATCACTTTTTGTTGATTAATCAAAATTTATAAATTTGCTTCCATACATCTTGTTGTTTGCTTATTCAATTTCTTTTTTTCTTTCCATTCTTATTTGTTAAATTTATAAGGCATACATGTTTAGAGTGTTCATAACCAGAAAAGAAACAAAAGTTGTATACATATTTTACTCATTATTCTATGTCATATATAATTTATCCCTATTTACACAAATATTGAAGCAGACTTATATCGCATGATGACTTTTTTAGACTCTTTTGTTTTGCAATATTCTTTCATTATCTGAATGTTTAGCCCACTGTGACCTTTTGCTCAGTAATTTTTACTGATTTAAAATCCTCTTTAAACTATAGGTCCTAATCCACTAAGCCTTTGTATGCAAAAAAATTACTGCTAAATAAACCAATGTGCTTTCGTTTTTAATCCATACTTTTCATATTTCTCAGAAAATACCTTGCATTTTTCATTTATATTTCACAATCTTAGCCTATATTTTAAAAGCAATCCTATAAAAATGCTGAATGCCTTGTTAGAGCCATTCAGTGTTCTTTTTATATATTTTCCTTGTTAGTTTAATAAGTTTGGTCCTGGAAAACTTTACTGACTAATCTAATTTTTAACTTTTCTGATTCACCTTTTATTTTTCATTATGAAAAGTATCCATTATGAGCTTATTTCACTTATTTGCATGAAGAATTTGATGGTTATGAGAATGGCTTTTGTGTTTAAAATTTGAGGTTAAAACCTAATGTCTCAAATACAATTAAATCTAAATTGAAATCATCATTTATGAATGTGTTGAATTTTTCTGCACTCTTCTCAAATTCAAACTCTTGTAATTTGACCATGTTTTGTTATCTAGATTGCATAACTGCCAACTTTACTGATTTTATCAGGAAACTCCTGATTTTTTACCATTTCTCCCGATTTTGCGATAATGTATGAAAATCTACTAATTTTTGGTAATTTCAGTGAAGCCAAAATTTTGACAAAAAAATTTCTATTAGATTGTTTTAGTAGCTTAAATAGTCAACAAATGTCATATTAATATAACTAATATAATGTTATGTTATTAGAAAATCAGGAAAATGTGCCCCGAGTTTCGAACCCCATCTGTCTACTGAGGTAGGATGGTGTTTTAACCACTTGAGTGCCAAAAACTCCTATGAGTTGGCAATCCTATTATTAACATTCACAGCAAACATCAGATGCATGTTTACATAAGCAGCTCAATTAGGAGGAATATTACTAGTTATTAGTAATTTAATTAGGAAAATATTTATTACTGTATTTATTTAGTAATGTATTTTATGTTTTTAGATAATTTTATAAGTTTGATATATATAAATTGCACTAGAGTAGTAAAAGTTGCCTTTTAAAATAAATATCAGGACATAAGCATTATTATTATTATTTTTTTTTTAATCGTAGTGTATTTTATTTTTTATAGTTTCTTTATGAGGTTAATGAATGTTAAGATTTACACAAATTATGTTTAGCATAAATCATTCTCAGAATGTATAATCTAAAAAGGGAAATTGATTTTTTGTGGTACTACTGTTTTGAACATTCAAGTAAAAATGTCGCTAGTGTCTCCTGATTTTTTCCCCTCAAAATCAGTAGAATCTACTGATTTTTTTCCTTCCTAAATTGGTGGGTATGAGATTGTATATTTTTTTTTTTTTTTTTTTTTTTATTTTTTTATTCATACACATTGTTTTGTATAATTTATCTGTTTAATATCAAGCATCATCTTATGATATGAGGTAATCATTCTTGATATGGATCTTTAAAAACATTCAGATCTAAATATTTATTTTTATTTTTATTCTAAGTTATATAGTCTTAAATTAAATAAATCAGATACATATATTTATTAAAAATCTTGAATGTCCTGATTATTATTTTTTTATCATATTTAAAAAATGTGTAGCAATACACGTATATTCATAATCATGATAAAAATAACTAGTGAGGAAAAATGTTTTGATATGCTTCAGATTTTCTATCTTTTTATTAAAAAAAAACACTGAGCTTTTTTTAATTTTGCTTCCTAAATATTCTACACTCATTTATCATGTTTTCAAAATTCGTATCAATGTTTATTGATTAAATGTTCTTAAAGTTTCATATAAATTATGCTAAAGAAATTTTCAATTAAATGTCTCATGTGAATTCTGTCAAATTATAGTTTGTGTTAATTTATACTTAAGATGAATAAAAATATGTAATTCTTTTTCAGATTTCAAGTGAATAATAAAGTTTTGTATCCAGTTATGACAGAATGGTAAAATAAAATATTTATTATTATAAGAGTATTAATATAAGATTATTGTTTGAATATTTAAAAAATTGGCTATATGTTTTCCATAAAATTAATGTAGTTTTGGATTTTTTTTTAATTATCTTTTTTAAAAAGTAATAAAAAATTTTAAATCCTATTTTAACAACTTTATAACTCCAAAATTTTTATCCTTAAATAAAGCACCCAAATCATTTAAGAGAAAGTATAAATTTTTATAATGTGGGATTTTGCATCACCTTTTTCTTTATTTTTCTTATGCACTATACTTTCTAAATTCACTTTCTTTAACAACCATATGGAATATTATCTTTGGCATTTTCTTGGATTATTGATTAGTTATGGCTGCTATGACAAATTTCTTATAGACCATAGTTATTATGAATATTTATTTCTTTATTCTGAGCAGAAAAGAAAAATTTTCAATCAAGAACAGAAACAACTAGATCTTTAATTTATTTCTTTTAAATAGTAAAGAATGTTCTTGTGTTTCATCTGAAATTTTTAAAAATGTAATCTACAGTGATCTTGAACAAACCATGCATATTTGCTTCTGTATTCAATTGAAATTTAAAATTAAAACACATTTCTAACATTGTAGCCATCTTTTGCTCTAAAATGATCCTGGCAATTGTTTTATAGTGGTATTTTTAAGTTGTAATAGTTTGGCTTGGAACCACACAATACATTCAACTGTCACTTGAAATATTTTTCAGTCGAGTGTTCAAGACAAACTATGAACTAGAAGTCATGAGATATATAAATAGAATCAGTAGTGAAGCTCATAAAGAGGTAAGCTCTTTCCATTTTGTTTTATTTCAATTTTTCAGATCAACATTTTCGTTCAAACAAGAATTTCAGCTTATATATAGTTTATATAAATTATAATTTCTGTGATAGTGAAAAAGTGTTATATGTATGATACCACATTATTAGTTTTAAGTAATACTGTGTTCTTAAATATGGATATTTTTAATTCTATGTTTAGTGCAATTCGATCAATACACCATTAAACTTTAATATCTTTTCTTACTTGTGATACTTAATGCAAACAAACTTTTAAAATGCTTATTTTTTATATATTTTAAAATGTATTTTTGCTTGATTTGCTACTATAAATGTAACATTTTAAAATCTAATTTTAGGTTCATTTTATCATCTATGATAGTTTATTTCAGTTTTTATTACTGTGATAAAATCGGGTCTGATGAGAGTTCCAATAATTTTATTGACAATGTCTCTCCTTTGAGATAAAGAAAATAAAGGTGTCAGAGTCAAACTGTATGAAAGATTTTCATATTGATATAGTCTGCTTAATTTCTTAGAAGTTAAAGTATTGCTTCCCTGAAATTCTGTGAGAGCTCAGAATCATGAACATTTTAGAGTTCACAGCTTGACCTATTGGTACTTGGGAATAATCATAATATTTGTAATTTCTTTTAGTATTTACATCCATATTGAATGTTCTTAAATATTTTTATTCCATTATCTTGATAGGAAAAGTATTTGTTGTACACAAATTCGATGTGATTTCTCTAGAAAAGTAATGTATCTGGTGCACATTATTATCTATCCTCTCAAATAAACATCAGAAGTATGTATAAAATAAAAAAGAATATGTATAAAATTCTAGAGTAATAAAACAAATTGTATGTTTCATCACTAATTCAATTCATTTATAATGGCTTGTTGGAGAATTTTATATGTATCATTGTAGTAAAAATATAACTTCTAGAAACTTTAAATAAATAGCCATAATATAATCTAGGTTTTTGCAAAAAATAAAGTTATATTAATATTTTTGATAAACGTTTATAAAACATCTGGCAGGAAATATCATTTTTAATGCTAAAGGATAAAAAATAAGTTATTTTAAGTAAATCATTATAATGATAAACAAATATGATTTCATCAAGTTTCAAATCAAGAGCCTAATTTATTTTTTGATAGGTGATGCGTATGATTCAACCTGGCCTGAAAGAATATCAACTGGAAAGGTAATTATTTGTAAATCATTTTCTATACATGTGTATCTTAAAAATATTTTATAGCTTAAAAAAGTTATTTTATTTAGATATTTAAAAAATGTATTTTAGATTTCATTTCCAGAATCAAATATACACAGTCCAGTCATATTAATGTGATCACCTAGTATAGACCTCAACATTAAATCACTAGTTTCAGAAGGTAGGTGGCAGCACATTTTAGTTTAGCATGTATAAAGACTGTGCGAGGGCTTTGAAAAACATTGGAATTGCTGGCATAATGCAGAAGCAGAGCAATTTATCTCATGTCCAAAATGGCTAAGCTTGGGAATTGCTTGTGTGCTACTGTGGTAAAAATATACAAAATAAAACCATCCAAAATCGGTGATGGGGCAAATGAGGTGCGTCACAGATCTTAGGTGACAGAGGAGTACAATGACTTCAGAGATGCAATCAGGCTAATAGACATTCTACTGTTGAGCAACTACTGTTGAGTGTCCAG
This sequence comes from Latrodectus elegans, assembly GCA_030067965.1. Taxonomy (NCBI): domain Eukaryota; kingdom Metazoa; phylum Arthropoda; class Arachnida; order Araneae; family Theridiidae; genus Latrodectus; species Latrodectus elegans. Next base: position 25,157,761 of record CM057818.1, read on the forward strand.
ATATGAACCATAGGGCTACCAACAGTGCCTCCCAAACTACTGTTTAGTGAACATTGCTGCATCTGTGCTTCATGCACATATGCTGATTGCTATTTACAGGCAATAGAGGCTGGATTTTGCTCACAAGTACCACAACTGGACATCTACAAGTTGTGACAAGTTGCATTTTCCAATAAATCACATTTTATGTTCAATTGGACTGTTTAACGTGGGCATATATGATAGGAAATCTCTAAAAACAAACACCCGTCAACCATTTCCAGAACATCCTAGTCCTTAGGTGGAAGCATAAGGGTCTGGAGAATATTTTCCTAGCATTCACTGGGTTCACTCATCATTGTGGAAGGTATGATGTGGATCAATATAAGTACAAATTTGTCATTGCAGGTCATGTCCACCCTTATATGCACATTGTTTTCCTTATGATAATGATTTCTAACAGCAGGACAATGTAAGGTGTCATACAGCTGGCTATATATACTGTACTGAAGACACCATGGCTCAAGATCCCAAAGAATACCTTCAGGAACCTAATTGACTATCATCTTGTATGTCTCGCAACAATGTGCTCTGCAAAAGGTGATTATTATGGCTTTTAACAGATGGTGACATTAATGTCACTAGACTGTGTATAATGAAGTTGTCACAATTTTTCTTCAGATTAATACTTTTATAATACATATTAATACTTTTACTACAGTTATTGTTGTCATGCTTCAAATTGAATTTTACTATAGAATAATAAAGTAAAAATTGATTTGTAACATTACAAAATGAAAAATAACATAACTTATGGTGTTAAATAGGAAAAAGATATGTAGCTACCTTTTAAGTTTCTGTAGTGTATCTAAGGAATTAATTTATTTTCTCACACAATGCTTAACTGGTCATCCATTTCTTGATCCATCTTATGACTTATATTATTTTCTCCAATATGTAATCATTTATGTTTTGCTTATTTCACAAGATAAATATCTTGACCCTTGATAATTTTATATTGCTCAATTTTAGCTATTCATTAACTTAGATTTCATTATGTTTTATTATATTTATATACTTTCACTTTTATACTTATAATATTAAAACTAAAGTCAGATACCCATAATTTAAAATTAGCATATTAAATAATATAGTCACTTTATTTTATTCTGAATTGTAATTAAAATATTTTATTCAGAATTATAATTAAAATATTTTAATCAAATATGTAATTTAAAATTTTTACTTACTGATGTATATTTTCTGATGTTTAATTTAATTTTTAATTATGATTGGGAGTTGGAATATATTTGATTATCACAAAATCACTTTTTATGAATTAGTATGCAAATTTGAATTTGATTTTCTATAATTTATATTATCAGTGTTTTTGCAAAATATGTAAGCACTATTCTACTTTAAAAATTTATATTTTAAAATTTCTTAGTGTGAATATGTATACTTAATTCTTATTAATAATAGCGATTGTGTTTTATTAATTACTAAAAATCATAATAAATTTGTTTATATAATTTATGACTAAAATAAAGCATTCATAAAAATGAACTATTTTAATGCTGTCTCATTAAAAATTCTAGAATTTTTGATACTTTCATAATTTTGTTTTATTTCTTACACATCTTTTTTTGTAGCCTTTTCCAGCACTACTGCTATTTCATGGGTGGAGCTCGAAATGTGTCTTATACTTGCATATGTGGGAGGTATAACATTTTTTTAAAATATAGCTAGCATTAAATATTTAGTTTACAAACTATGTAATGAGGCTTTACATAATATAGAAATTATACTGTTGAAGATTACTTATGACTTGAAAGGTATACAAAAGATTAATATGTTACAATATTTAAATATATCTGAGAATAAGATATTGTTTTAAATATTTTTGTGATGTATACTTTTTAGTTTGGTTGCAAGTAAATAATTGATGTATAAAGTCACAATAATTTTTTCTGTGGGATATGAATTTTAAGTGACTGTAATTCCCATTTTAAGTGTTTTTAAAAGTAATAGATAATTGCATTAATCTATAAATTACTAAATGATTGAAATGCTATTATATATAAACTATAAAAAACTAACTTATTTATATCATAAACTATAAAAAACTAAGTAAATAAATTGATATTTTTTATTTACTTAGTTTTTTATAGTTTATGATTATGAATTGTAAATATAATTTCAATAATTAGTTAGCATTTAAGAAGTTTACTTACTCTAAATATTAAATAGATCATTTTGATGTCACAAGAGTTAATTCAACAGCTAAAACTGCTGGAAAAATTCTTATAAATATCACTGCATTTCACTTTACAAAAATATTCCATAGATGATGTGCTATATTCATGTATTTCAGTGAAGCAATACCAGTTATATTGTAGTTTCGTATTTCAAATTTGATGTCTGATATATTTATGAAAAATGATTCTGTGATCTTACAATTATACTTAAATGTTACAGAGTTATTTTACTATTTTCATTTGAATGTAAATTTCCAAAATTTTATCTATCTAAATTTTGTTATATGTGACTAATTTGCTAAATTGCTATTTAATAGTTATAAAATTTGATATTTTTTACATATTTTTCTGACAGAAGTCACTAAGTCAATTTCAGTAAATAATTTTTCTCTAAATGTTGATATGATTACTTTTACCAATCAAATTAATTTAAATGAATGTTCAGAAATAATTATAAGCAAGTCTAAATGAAAGCATTTGCAAATTTTTTCTTTTTAATTACCTATGATTAGAAAATTATTTTGTGAACTCTCATTTTTCTTCAGATTAAAATTTTACAAAAATAACAAAACCTTCAATTACTTACTTATGTAGGTTAACCTTATGTTTCATTAAATTTGCATTTTTGAAAATATTTTGCGCTTAACTGCATATCTATATATTTGTAAATAAAATATTTTTGAGAAATTCGGTTTTTACATTCATTTTTAATAATTAGAAAATAAGAATGATTTATGCAAGTACCATATTTTCCTGTATATTATCGGCAATCCCCTTTTTTTGAGCTAAAGACAAAAAAGTGTTGCATAATCCGCAGCAGTGTATAATCCACTGCAATTTTTGCGACAAATAGTAGAAAACTTATACTGCTGATAATGGGGTGTCAGATAAAACAAAAATACACATTATGATTAAAAATATAATAAATGCTTCAAAAAAATATTTATAATGATAAAGATCTGTTTGAATCCAACTCAACACAAAGTCTAATTAATTGAGATTAAAGCACAAGATTGATCAAGAGCGGTAATTCTGAGAAGCTTGTGAAACGTGTCGATTTTTATTTTTAATAACTTTTAAAACAAGGTTAGACATATTTTAAAAATAAATTATATTTATTTTGTTACTAGTTAAATTAAAGAAATGAATTATTTTCAAACAGCGCATGGAATATATTTTTCTTTTGTAACGTGCATGCTTTGTTTTTCACCTTACATTACACGTTTGTTGACATTTTTTCATTTGTCTTGCCTATAGCTTTCAGCTTGAAATTTGCTCTGTAACTTAATACGAATTTGAATATTTTCAAAACAAAATAGTTCTGGTCAAGACAGACTGCGAAATGACGTTAGTGAATTGCAACTTGAATATTGTTCAGAGAAACTGAATTTGTTCTAGAACGTAATTAAACAATGCTATTTATAGTTAAAATAAGTCAACCGAATCGTAGCGTCATCTGTTATTTATTTTATGAAACATAAACGTCATTTCTTTCAAAACTTTATTGTTAGCTTTTTTGATGAAAAAAATCATTGAATTTTTATCAGGTTATCCGCGAGCGTAAAATACACATAATGAAATTTTTAAATGCATAATCCGCGGATTGTATACAGGAAAATATGGTAAATAAAAAGTTAGATTTATTTAATTAAAATATTTTATCTAAATTTGAAACAATATTTACTCTTACTGAATTGATTGCAATTAAATAGATTACTGTGAAGAGGATTATTGATTTGCTTTCTGTTTTATTTTATTTTCTGATTCTGAATCTATACCAAACATTTATTTGTAATGTTTATTAAATTAAATGTATATATATATGTATGTATATATATGTATGTATATATATATATGTATGTATATATATATATGTATGTATATATATATATATGTATGTATATATATATATATATGTATGTATATATATATATATGTATGTATATATATATATATATATATGTATGTATGTATATGTATATATATATATATGTATATATATATATGTATGTATTTATGTATGTATGTATGTATGTATATATATATATGTATGTATATATATATATGTATGTATATATATATATATGTATGTATGTATGTATGTATGTATATATATATATATATGTATATATATGTATATGTATATATATGTATATATATATGTGTATATATATATATATGTATATATATAACATCATAATAGTATAGTATTATCTATAAAATATATATCATCTTGTGTTACCAATACCCTGAATGTACAAAAACAATAATGCATCAGTTAAGAGTTCTACGGTAATAGTTACCATCTACATTTTAAGAATTTGATTTATATTTTAATAAAATGAACAATATTTTCTATGTATCTGAAAAGATTCTAATAAAACTGATAGATTTATAGCTTTTTATAATGTTTAAAACGAGGTTATGTGTTTTAAATATAAAATATATTTGTTTCATTAATAATTAAAGGAAAAAAATGGATTTGGAAACTGCCCATTGGATACATTTTTTGGGTATTTGTTTTTCACCTTACATTAACATGTTTGTTGCTGTTTTTATTTACCACCTCTATATCTTTTAGTGTAAAATTTAACTGTGTAAAATATATACTTTTGCTTCCATATAACAATATTTTTAAAATGAAACAGCTCAGGTCAAGACCAAATGCGAAATGACAATAATCAGTCCCAACTGTAATATCTTTCATTGGAACCACATTCGTTCTTAAATGCTAATTGAACAAAACTGATTATAGCTGAAATAAGTCAGCAAATGGAGAATGTTTTTTATCAAATTTTCTAAGTTGGCATATTTTATGTATAACAAAATTTGAAGCTTTTTTAACACATAATCTGCAAATTATATGCTGAAAAATATGATAAATAAATTTATTAGTAATATATAATTGCATTTAAATTTTTCTCAACCATCTTCAAAAAAAATTTTTTTTTTTGCTTGAAATGAATTTGCTTATATTATGTCAATATGAGATAAATGTATGATGTAATTTAAATTTGTACTTATTTATTTGTTTCTAGAATTAAAAAAAATATTTAATCATGATTGTAAACATGCATATTTATTTTAATAGAAATAAGTTTATATAGTTAAAAATAAAAATTTGAAATCAACATTTTGGAATTTGTCTTTATTTTAATTTTTTAATTGTAAATTGAATTGCTTTGAAAAATTTATTTAATGTTTAAAACTGATGACTTTAATTAGATAATGAACATGTCATGAAATATATCATGTCATGTTCATGATATTTAATTCATTTTTATATCCAGTGGTATAAATGGTGCTACTTTACATTATGGGCATGCAGGAGCACCTAATGATAAGACTGTTGAAGATGGGGACATGTGGTATGTAACCTTTATCCATTATACTGTTGTATCTTTGGTACAATTCAAATGTTTCGAATGTAATTTTTCTAAATGAATAATATATCATATATATAATCAGTAAACTCAATGTTCTTATTGTGAGCTATCTGCAACCTTATTATTTTTCTTTTTTTTTTTTTGTGTTTTCTTATTTTACTCAGTTATTAAATTAAAAAGAAAATATACAGTGGTGGTTTTAGTTGTAAAACTAATAAATAATTTTGTCCTGGTGAAAGATTTTGTTAAGTGTGGAAAATATCTTAGTAATGTCTAAAGTTTCTTCTTATGATTTAACAAATGTAAGGAAATTTGTTACTGAAGGAAGTTGCATTGATAAAAACAACATTAATTAAGGAATGAATTCCTTGTGAAAATTACAATCTGTGGTTTGATAGTTTTACTGATGATTCCATTATAAGTGATGTGTAAGGCCTCTTTCACACTAGACGACTTTTATTGTACAGTAAAAAATCGTCCGAAATTTTATGTGTGAAGTTATTAAAAACCATCCAATAGACTAGTCACACAATATCGTTTCCCATTCATTGTGAAGAGAGCAGTCTATTGTGTGGTTTTTTAATAACTTTTCACGATAAAAGTCGTCTAGTGTGAAAGAGGCCTATGCTTCTTAAGGATTGAGTAGAAGATAATAAGAAATGAAGGAACAAGTAAGGTATGATTTATCTCCTGTACATATGGGTGAGCTCGTTCAATATTTAAAAGTATAAAATGACGAATAACTTTTTAAAGCTCTGGCCAAGATTAAAAATTTTATGGAGATAATTAAAGATGTCAATAAGCAGTTTTACCAACATAATTACATATAATATGATAGCCAAATAATAATAGAAATTCTGTTTGTTGAGTAGTTGAATTTTAATAAAATGTATATAGGGTTTTGCATATAAATTGTAGATGGACAACTCATTGATGTAATAGGAATATAGTTTGTTCTGTGGATGTATTTAGTAAAGGATATATATACTTGATATAAATTTTGAATTGTGATTTTAATGATGGAAATTAGTGGCAGGAATGTAAATGAATTTATTAAAGGATATATAGGGCTCAAAATATGAATTTTGGGCACAAGCCTAATGATTCAATCTAAAATTCTTATTATCTTCACATTTATCAGGTAATGGATATTGTTCTCATTATTAACTGTCTATAATGAAAAATAAAATAAGGGAATTTTTTATTTTTATTTTCCTTGTTTTTATTTATTTATTCCCCCCCCCCATTTTTGGTTTCATTTTTAGTATTAATTTTATTTTTATTTATTTATTATATTTCTTTGAATAAGTTATAAAATTATTGCTAGACTACATCAAAATTACAAAAATGGATATATTTCAGTTTTATAACTGAAATATTCTTTTCAAAAGTTATGTATTTCAAAATGATCATTCATTTTATAATTTTTGTTTATTTATCAATTTTCCAAAAATTATTTTAAAATAAATATATAAAATATTTCATGTAATTTTATAGAAAGAATAGACTTATTCTAAGATAAAAAATAGTTACACACTAATATATATATAATTATGGAAAGTGGGAAATATCTATGGACATTTATATATATTATTATATTAAACTTGCTTTTTCATATCCACATATCATATACAGAGAAAGTGTTTTCAACTGTTTCATAATATTATTTCTTTCAAAAAAAATTTATTCTTTAAATGTTTTGGATTAATTAAATTAATATTTATTATGAGAATGCTTTACATTTTATGTTTTAACACTTTTATGTTTTTAGATTTTCTTAGATATTCACAGACTTAATTCTTTTCATATTCATTATAAATTCAGATTTTCAATATTAATTGAAATTATTACAATGCAGTAATATGAATTTTATTTTTGGCAGCCTTTTTGACATGGGTGCTGAATACTACTGTTATTCTTCTGATATAACCTGTTCATTTCCGGCTAATGGCAAGTTTACTGAAGATCAGAAATTAATTTACAATGCAGTTTATGCAGCCAGCAGAGCAGTAATGAAAGCAGTGAAACCAGGTGATTTGTGTTATCTCACTACTGAAGTCACTGCATATTCTTTCTCAGTTATTTATACCAAATTACATGAAATATAACTGGAATATATTTAAAATAAAATTATTTTTAACCTTAATTGATATAACTATTTTAATAAAAGTAAATTTTCAAAATAATTAGACATGTTAAATAAATTCAACAAATTATATTTTCATTTAGAAATATGCTTTACTTTAAATTCTTAACTTTGTTTTTAAAGCTTAGAATTATTTTTTATTTAAAAAATTGAAAATGTTAATATGTTCTCCAGTCAATTAATATATGTAAAGAATCTCTATTTCATCTATTCCTAGTATAAAAAACACCTGAATAAAAATTATGTGTCATTAATTTATTTTAATTCTGATCTTAAAATTTAAATATCGTCCATTTGATTATAATTTTTAACTAAAATTGTATTTGCTTAAAATTTAAGAAACATAAAATAATTTTTTAATATTTTGGCTTAGTACTCAAATAAAAATCTCTAACGTTAGATTTAAAAATTACTTCTAATTAAGAAATAACAAAAATAAAGTTATAAATTATCTCTTTATTAAAAGAACTCTAAAATACATGTGTACAAATTTTTTCATTTTATGTCAAAGTATCATCGATAGTGTAAATAAAATTTATATTTTTTGTTGAAATCGTTTAAGTTATAAAGTATAATAATGTGGTCGTTGTTACATGCAATTAATTATTATAGTAATGAAATTAAATATTTTTATTTAAATTTGAAAGTTTAACATATTTATTTATGTATCTTATTTTTATATTTTTCTATAGTGAATAACTCATTATTATCTTTTGTTCTTAGTTAAAGCTTTACAGTTAAATGTAATTTTTGACAAATTTATTAAAGGATGTTAGACAAATTTACTATATTCATTTGTTTATAATTATTGCCCATAATTTTTTTCTGATAAATTTTTAAAATTTTTACTAAAGTAAAAATATTTGAAAAATGAGGCTATGGAGCGATGGGGTTTTTATTTATATAGGTTCAGGAATTTAATATTGTCTAATATGCAATGTTTATATTGCAGGTGTGAGTTGGGTGGAAATGCACAAACTTGCTGATCGCATGCATTTGCAGGAGTTGAAAAAAGGTGGACTATTGAAAGGTGATATTGAAGAAATGGTGGCTGCTCGAGTGGGAGCAATATTCATGCCTCATGGTCTAGGTCATTTTATGGGTCTTGATGTTCATGATGTGGGCGGTTATCCAGAGGTAAATATTCTACTTATGGTGTATATGTGATTTGATCTTATGCGTCCTTCAAAATTTTATGCAGGTTATATATATTATATATTAATGTGCTCAAGCAGAATATTATTCTTAATATTCAAAATGTGCTCAATTGCAATAAGGACTAATAATTTAATTGGCTAGGAAATAATGCTTATAGCTTTCTATGCAAAGCAGGACTATTCAGTCTGTCGATGGATGAGTGAATCAAGATAATCACTCAGCCTTGTGCAAATAGTCAGCAAGAAATTTTTATTATTATCATATGAATAATTCTTGGTTTATCATTTGAATAAATGTCGAGGTGGATTCATGAATGTTTTTCAAGTTAAAACAGTGTCTATTTTTCAATCTTTTTGCCCTCCCAATAATAGTAGAACAAAACCAAAAATGATAATTTTTAAATTTTTACATTTTAAAAAATTTTGTTTACTGCTGTTAAATAATTAACTTTATAAAAATTTTATGCAGTGCAGTTAGAATAATGGCTGAATTTAAAGCTCTTATTTAATATTAATAGTATTTCAATCATTTATAACCACTGTTTCAGGAAAGAGCATTTTCTTTATTTGTTCAGCGATGTTACACAGAAAACCATATGTAATATAAATTTTCCTAGAATGCAAAATATTTTCTTTTTTTTTTTAAGCATATATCATTTTTGTACATTATATAAATTTCCCCTTTATTTTAAAATATTTGCTTTTGATGTTTCCACCTTCTTTTATTTGGTAAAATTCTTAATAATTGCCTTAAATACTGGAAATATTTAATACTTATAACATTTAACTAATAGCGAGTATAAATGGTTACAGAAGAATTGTTATTATATTTAAAGTTATTAACACCAAATATATTCCTTAAATTTTATAGATTTGTGGTAATTTGTTTATATATATATTCACTCGTAAATGTAAAGAAAAATTAAAAATTTTGAGGAATAAATACTTTTGTAAGCAATATTATTTTATTATGCTTTCATTTATAAAATGTCAGATGTAAATTTTACAAAATATTTCTGATTTAGAATTTTATTATCCAATTTATCTTATAGATATTTTCTTTAAAAAAAGTGAATATAATTTTATAGGATGGACCTCCTCGACCTTCTGAACCAGGACTGAAATCTTTAAGAACAGCTAGAGAATTAGCTCCTGGAATGGTCCTTACAATTGAGCCAGGAATATATTTCATCGAATGTGTAAGATATAATTTTAAGTCCAATAAGTTATTTTAAATTTGTCAATAGATTTTATAGTGTTATTGTTTAATATAAAAAAGTTTTGGTAAATAATTTTTTCCCAAAGAGAAGTTTTTTTCCCCCATCATTTTTCCAGTCAGTCAAGTTTGACATAAAAATTTGAATAAAATTATAAATATAGAAATTGTAAATATTTTATAGTGTGATCAAGTGGACATATCAAAATTTTACAAAGTCATTTTCTTCTTGAATCTATTGTGCAATTTTATGTTTTTTTTTTAAGTTATCTTTTCAAGTAATTAATAAAATAGTTATTCAAATTAAAATACACATTTATTTCTAAATATAAATAATAAATATCTTTAAGATTATATTCAGTATATTTATCAATATTGAAATTAAATTTAAAGTATGCATTCCTTGTTGAAAGCAAAATCCCTTTCACTTCACCTTAAACAATTGTTTCCTTTCCAGTTTTACATCATAATCATCAGAACATAATGTATTACTTCCGATTAACGAATTTCAATCACCCAAATTCCAGAAATTATGTGAAATAAATTTTCTATTACTATAATACGTTTTTTCATTTATCATGCATTCTTAGCGTTTTGATACTTAGATAATATAAATCATTATTTTTCTAATATATTCTTTGCTCCATCCTCTATATATATAAGCTGGCAGAAGCGTTATTTGTGCTCTGATTTTCAGTTTAATAGTTCATGTGTATTTGACTTTAAGTACTTGTCGAGATTCACCAGTCACTTTAAATTATATTACTCCTCCTTTGCAAAAGATGACCATTGAGTGACTAAGATATAAACGAAACCAAATCCTCCCATTAATATATTATTCCATTTCCTGTTAGAAAATTTAACCTACAATTAATGGTAATAAAATATCAGAAATAAACAATAGAACAGAATATCCTATTAATTCAAATTATTAACATTTACTTACATGATCACCTACTATATTTGTAAAAATGATTTAGAAAATTAGCTTGGCAGTTTTTTGCAATAACTTTAAAAACAGATAAGTGCTATTTTTAAATGGGTTGGCAATATTGTACTCTAATATTTTGGCTTATACATACAGAAATAATTAAAAATTGTTGAATTAGTGACAGTAAAAATTTTAAAGCATTAATCAAAAATAAACTTAGTAAATTGAACAATACTCTCATTTACAATAAATAACTTATTATAAATCATTATTTAACAAAAATTGACTAAAAACTTTTGCATTAGACCATTTTTAAAGTATTTACCCTACTTACAAATTTAACATTGCCTGACAAATTATAAAAAAATGTTATATGCTTATTAAAATACCATTAAAAAAGAAATGATTAAATATCCTTATCACCTGCTCTGACAGCCATGCCTGTGGGAAAAAACATGTTTTGTTATCCAACAATAGGCAAAATTGAACCCTAGATCTTTTTTTAAATGCATTATCATATAAGTGATGTTTATCTTATAAATGTCATAAAGAAACTGAACTACAATCAGTTATTAAACAATATCCAACTATGGGTAATTTAGATTAAAAGATTAAATTTTAACATTGCTTCAACAGGAAAAACTTAAATTACTTGAGTGGCTCACAATTAATTGAGCTATTAATTGTATGCAGCTGAATACAATTAAAGACATGAATGATTTCAAGTATTCTTATTTCTTTTTATCACTAATTTTTTTTTAATTGAATGAGTCAAATTTTTAGAAAATGTTGCAATTTTATATAAATGTTTAGTATAATTAATAATATATGTAATCAATAATTTGTCTCCTAATTAGAACAGAATTAATTTTAAAATGTTTTATGTACTTCATGTGAGTTGAATCTTTTTAAAATTTTAATTAATAATTCATTATTTACAATTAGGTATTTTCTTCAAAAATATCATTAAATGTAAATCGTTATTTTAATTTGCAAAAATTATTAAATTTATATTTTATCTTTGTTTTAACATGTTAAGGTTTGCAAAAAAAATATTCAAAATGTATATGTAGGAAAATTAAAAGAAATTGACAAATTAAAAATAGAAAACTTAATTTCAAATAAACAATCTTCTCAACTGATTCTTTAATATGTAACATTTTTAATGTTAATAATCAAATATTGTTAAAAATTCTGTGGAGAAATTTCCAATTATAAAAATGTTTTTATTTTAAAATTAGATCTGAGTATCTTTATCACTAAGATAAAGATACTCAGATCTTTATCACTAAGATAAAGATACTCAGATCTTTATCATTAAGTTTATTTTAAATATTTATTATAATATAGATAATTATTATCTTTGAAACTAAGAAATAATTACTCAAAATTTATTAATTACAAATTTTCAGCTGTTGGATGGTGCACTGAAAGATCCCAAACTTGCCAAATTTTTAGTTCCAGAAGCTATTGAAAGATTTAGAAACTTTGGTGGAGTAAGTAAAGTATTTTAAATTAAATATTGTATGAGTCACATGAAAGTTAATAAGTTTCTAATGTAATTAAAATGGGATTGTTTTAAAAAAATGTTTAACAATGATTTCTGCAATTCTGCATCTTAAGTCTCCTTAAACATTTTCTTTGAATTTTTTATTCATATATTGTGGATTAAAGGATTATTTCAATTTAGTAAAGGAAAGGTATGAATATCGTTTTTCCAATTTCAGAACAGATGTTTGTCCCGTGAAAATTTTATAAATTTGTTTATTCAGTAGTTTTTTCTTGATATAAAATTATTTAAGTTACCACAATTATTTTTTAAAGAAAATTCTGGATATCTGAGAATTTCATAACCAAAAATAATTAATCTCAAGCATGTGCTTGAGATCAATGCTCAAAAAGTTTGATATTCACACAGCACAAGATTTGTTTATTTCTAGAAAACAAACCACTATGGTTTTAGATAATCTGAGTGAGCTATTATGACTAACTTTTCAGTGAGGCTATCCTTAGAAATTTTCAGCTTTGCTACTGTGCGTGTGATTTTAAATTAGAAACTTTCCAGAATATCGATTGAAATAGAGATTAAAAAATTGTCATTTTTCTTATCATTGTGTTAATTTTGACTCAATATTAAACTTATAAAAAAAAGCCCAGTTTTAAGAATTAATTGAAACTATTAATCTTTTTCTTGACAATATGAAAAAATGGTGTTAAGAATAATAAAAATTACAATAGTTGTATGTATAGTGTGTGCTGTCAAAATTGTTCTATGTTTAATAATTCAAATATTGTAGCACAAAAATTTTTTGGAACAGGATGAGCTTTTAAAGTAATTTGCTATTGAAAAACATATTGGCTATATATTTAAAATTGAAATTATGACTTTGAAATTTTTTTTTTATAAATATTAATGGAAGAAAAAATTCTGACCGTATATTGTTTAAAAATATGTATGTAGTGTTTATAGAGAGCTTAGATTTCTATATGTATTCTTGAATTTTTATCTGTAAAATAGTGGAAGTATTAAAAATATAGATAGCTAGAAAATCTAAGTAATTTGTTTACTTCTCACTCATTTTGCAAATAAAAATCTCTACTTTACTAATATCATTGGTAATTAAATATTTAAAAAAAAATTTTCCTAAAGTATACTATATATAAATAGAATTGCAAGTTAATCTAAAAAAATTATATTCACCGTAGGTACGTATTGAAGATGACATTGTTGTAACCAATGATGGTATGGAACTGCTCACAAAAGTGCCAAGAACCGTTGAAGAAATTGAAGCCCTGATGGCAACAAAACCAAAAATGACAGAAGGATTCATTCCCACTCTTACAGGGAAAACTGGTTGAAGCGTGCCAAACCATTAATTGCTATTTTGTAATTAATATATAATTATGTAATTATATATGTATATTTTTAGAGCATTAATAATAATTTGATCTAAGATTTTTCAATATGTAATATACTAAGAATTTGCAAGTGTTTATTAATATGATTTGAAAAAAAAAACTATTTTTTATACATTAAAATAATTATGAGCAAATTGTTGGATTTATTTGAATATTTGAGAAATTAAACATTATATGTAATTACTTAGGAATGTAATTTAAGTTTCATTAGCCTGCTTCCCTCTGTAAAAAAATTTAATCATAAAGCATAATGGCAAATCTATAATTTGGAAGGAAAAAAACTCACACATAAATGAACAATAAAATGTGTGAATTTAAATAACATAAAAAATTTAACTATACAAAAACTAATTTTTACCATAGAATATTATATTATCAAAGGTTCAAAATTGGATGTAATATTTAAAGTATTTATTAAAAAAAGCCATTCCCTTGGTTTTTAAAACCAATGATACTATTTAAACCATTAAAGAATAAATTTTTTTTATTATTATTAAGAGAAATAGTTATATTTTAAAGCTAATACAAATTGAATAACTGAAAATAAATGTTAAGAGTCACTGTATTTTATTATTATCCAATAATGATATAGTGTATGAACGAAATATAAAAATCAAATTACCGCTGCCATCTAAATTTTCATTTTACTCTTTTAGACACAGCAAATATATTTGGAATATTCTTGTGATAAGTTATAGCTCATACATTCATACCAATAAAATATGGATAGTTATTAACACTGTGAAAAAACATAATTCTGTACTATGTTAAGAATTTGTGTATATTTTATTTTAGCCCAAATGAGATTTTAATTTTTCGTTTTTAAATAATTTTATTAACATTTCATACACATATAAACAATTTTATCCAAAATATGTCAATTTGAGTTTCGAAAAATATTAAATAGTAAATGTATTCCAAAAATCTAATATATTCAGTATAATATTAATGTTTACTATATGCAATGTATTTTATTCATGAACTCAATAGAATTAAAATATATTGCACATTTTACTTATTTTACAAAATTTACATGTGTGATGCCATTTCTCCTATTGGTATTCATTTGATTGGTTAATAATATATGCATCGCACTTTGTGATAAGGGGTGGTTTCCATTTCTTCAGCATACTTCCTACGATACTCCCATATGTAATGGTCAATCAGAATAGAATTGAAGAAAATATTTTTATCCAATTTGCCTTCCTTCTGCTTACTTTTTAGGTTTTCTTTTATGAGCTGGAAAAAAAATATAGTTTAAGTGAAACAATATACATGTTACTAATATTAACTTTTAATCATTTGTTATTTCCTGTATTACCAAAAATAAGCATATTTTTTTATTATCAATTACACATTTATAACGATTATATAAATAAAAATCAACAATAGAAATTGTTTATGATAAACTTTAAAGTTTGCTTTTTTATGAAGGACAAAACAGTTTACAGAAATACTGAAGAACATGTACCACAATCAATTAAGTGTATATAAGACAAAAGAAAAATTTATGAAATGGATACTTAACATAAAAATCTATTTACTCATGTTGTTTAGCAGTTCGTGTGTGTTGTATTTATTTATGAAAAAAAATTACTACACTAATGACATTTAAATGGCTTAAGAAATTGAAGTAAAAAAAAATTCCAGAAAAACGCTCATATAGAAAAATATGGTTCTCATTTAAATTAAAATAGTTTAAAAATCTTGATGTGAGAGAGAATTTAAATAATACAAGTCAGATTTGCTATCATTCACTTTTTTAGCAATCTTTTTATTTGGAGATAAGAGAATTGAAACATGCTAAAATTATGTATAATTTCTTATCCATTTCACAAATCAGAGGTAGAATATTTTTGTTTTTTTAAGTGTCATAAAAACCACACAGCAAAAAATAAAATTTTTATACCTGTAAAAACAGGTATAAAAATTTCATTTTTTGCTGTTTCTTTGGGAAAATTCAACTTCAATATATTATTTTGCAAATCTTAGAAAATTCCTATAATAACATTTCTCCACTTATTCAGAAAAATTTCTTATTTACTATTTGAGTGAATATTAGAACTGCAAGATTAAAACAAAAAAGCAAAATGAAAAGCTTTAAATTAATTTTACAATCCAATCTCACCTACATTGCTAGTAATAAATAAGCATATTCATGTAGGAAAATCCATCGCCAGATTGGGCATAACACTGTTGAGTGGTTAATATATTAAAGAATTTGCTCGTATCTTTTTTCTTAATTTTAAATAATTATAGTTCTAAATTTTAGCTGCTTAAGCATTTTAACTTCTTTACCAATTATTCATCAATATACTTTTAACTATCTTTAGATAAAAATTGATTTAAGAATTTGAACATTTTTCTAAGTGTAATAATAAAAGATGATACTTTGACAATTTATTCATTATTAATTTCAAACTATCACGTAATGAAAAGGTATGGAACAATAGAATTCAATATTATATGACATACTTCTACCACCCAAATGCTACATCCTCTTATTTCAACTTCAAACTGATCACCATTCTTCATTTCTTTTCCTATAATCAAAAAAATTCTAGCATTAATATCTATGAAATACCACAGCCAATTGGGATGCACTGTTAAATGGAATCCATTATGATATAATTTTTTTATTTAAAAGTTTCCACTAAAATATATCTTAGACTACTATAAAAGTATTTCAGCAATACATATGAAATCATATATTGTTAAATTTGTTTAGCTTAAATGGGTTGCAACATTTAAAATGAATTCTTCAATTACGTCTTCCTGAAATAAAGCTGTTCATATTAAAGACATTTTATATTCCATTATATTCTTGCATAATTTAATGAATTTTCATTCTAAAAATGCATTCATGGATATAACTGGTTCTGACAAAGTGTATCCCAATCACAAGGAAACTGTATTTTAATGAAAAATGTTCTGGTACTTTAATAATTTTTACATTTTTTTTTCATAATTTTTTTATTATTTAAAGACTCAAAATTAGAAAAATAAAATATAGTGGCACTATATTTTCAAAGGAATAAATTAATTTCTTTAGTAAGTCAATTATTAATTTTAATTTTTTTCCCTCCAGGTGACCATGCCGATACATAGTGTTTTAATTTAGATTAATTTTTTTTATGAAAAACACTGAAATAGGTATAAAATATTGCATATAGGAAAGCATAAAACATAAACTTAATATTAGCTTTTAATAGAAATAAATGTTTAAAAAAATATACAATCGATGAAACACAAGCTATGCTGTGGGCATTTCAATTATTAAACAAAATGTTTGCTTAAATGGAATCCTAGAACAAAAGTTTAAACAATATTATTTTAAAGTCAGAAGATCTAATCTGGCCACTTTTAAAAATAAGGTATTAGCATGTACAGATACTTCTATTAAAATAAGTTGTATGTAGATTAACTTCATTATCTGTGAAAAATCTCAGAAAATGGTTATTATGTTAGTCATAAAATAACTTTTATGACTAACATAATGACACACAATAGTTATTATTGTGTGTCATTATGTTAGTCATAAAAGTTATTTTAAATAAAAATAGACAATTTATGTATTAAATTACCTTCTTTTAGTGCTTGCAACAATTCTTCAGAGTAAATCAGTGCACCAAAATGAACTAATACTTGTGGAATTCTGGAAATAAAAGTACATTTACACTTATGTATAAATATGGAGTTTAAATATTCCTTCAAAATTTATTTATCTTTTCACGTAAAATCATATTCTTAGTTATTAATACAGTTATAGAGGCTGTTAGAAAATATTCTTCAGTACTACTAATACTAATTCTTTTCTACTAATAGAAAATATTCTTCATACATATTTTTAATATCAATAAAAAGGTGCATCAAAAAATCATAGAAGAGATGGAAACGAAGATAATAAATTAATCAAACAAAATTTGTTTAATGGTCCCTCTAAATGATAAATGTCAAATAAATGCATTTTAACTTTTTTTTTATTCTTATATGTGGATTTTAAAAAATAAAAATTTTATTTTTGTTTTGCTGTGCTATTATCAATACCTTGCAAAGTATGCTTTTCATAGATATATAAGTATTATAATTTTGCAGACACTTATATTACAATATTCTGTAAATCATTTAATTTCACTTGATAGTAAACTTGTAATACTGTATAAATGTAAATACCTTCTTTTAAATCAATGTGTATTTTATAAAGATTTAAACTATTCTTTCTTTTTAAAGAGAATTGAATTATACCATTATTTTTATACTTATCAATAATAAATATGATATTTTGCAAATATTATAATAAGAGATATATAATTTTATATAAATAATTTAGAACTTAATATCAGATGTTATTTATACAAACTGAATAAAGTTATACAAAAGTAAAAAAAAAAAAAGCAATATTTAAATTTAATAATTTTTATTTATGTACAATGTAAGAATACAGTAAACTTACAACACTTTTGCAAAATATTAAAAAATTAACTCTCAAATTGTCACGAAGCCAGTCAAACAATTGTGGTATGATTTAGGAAAGAAGGCTTTGATTAATAAAATGTAATAAGTATATTTTAAGCTAATTAATAAAAATCTATCAAAAATATTTGGAAGTGTAGCACAATGATATTAAAAATATTCTTAAAATGAATTTAAAATATTGTAAGTATCATGAATATGATGTGAATATAAAATTAAATATATCGAATATTGCACTATTTTTGTAAGTCTAACTGTAGTTTTGAACATTAAAATTTCAGTAAATAATTGACAAATAAATATAAGAAACTTGCGTTTTCATTGTATAAAAAGTGGATGCTCAAAATTTAAAACATACAAATCATTTTTAAATTTAGTCATTGATAATCCTAACACCTGATTACTTATAAAATGTTTGTCAGTTTTAAAAATTTTATTTATATAAGAAACTTTACACATTTTTTTATAAATTATCTATGCACGAGTTATTATCTTTTTCAGAGAAAGAATAATCTTCAAACATTAAAGGTTCTGTTAAAATATATAATTCTTTACAGATGTTAAAATGATTTCAAAAAATTTATGAACACAATGTACAACACCTGTAATCTGCAAATATAGTCAAAGAATCAATGTCTTCAAATGCTCCATAACCTTGACCTTCAAAGCAAGCCCAGATATCTCCAATTAAAATCTGAGCTCTTTTGTAGAATGATACTATATAATAATATGCAACATATTATGATAAGAGGTTTGATTAAGGCAAAAAATATTGTACAACAAAGTGTCAAAAGTTACCTCTCTGTCCTTCAAACATTGCTTCATCTTTGTAAGATGGAAAGTTGTCAATAATTATTTGTAGTAAAGTCTTGGCTTTGTTTTTGCATAATTCCACACAGTTTGTAAAAGAACCTTCAAATTTCTATATTCAATACACATTACAATAATTATCATTTCTTTATTAAGAACTTAAGTACTGTTATTTATTGAATATAATGCAATAAATATTTTTTAGTAATATAAGATTTTAGACAATTTTAATACAAAATCGTGTTTGCTACATTAATATTTTTCCAAAAATAAGTTCTTAAAAACTTTTTTCATTTTAAGCAAACTTATAGTTAGGCATTAAAATGAAAATTAGTTTTATAATAAAGGTTAATATTAAAAATAAAAATTAAATTAAAAATAATGATTTAATGCCACAATATTAGAACTCATTTATTACATTTTTTTGTTAAAAAAACCATATTTTATAAGGATGATTTAACATTTAAAGGAAATTAAAAATGAATATTTTAACATCATATAATGTTAAGATTTTAAAAAAATAATGTACTTATAAAAAAATAATAAAAGGAATAATTATGACATATCTTAATAAGCTTATTAAATAATTTGCAACGAAATTCATTTTAACTATAATGTTTCAAACTTACACCGAAGAGAGAGAGCAATGGTATATTTTCCAAAGTATGGATTCATTTCTTCTAACGTCATGATATGGCATTATATATCAAATATGATAAGCAATGGCAATGCATTGCAAAGGGGTGCGAAAAACGAGTAGTTATTTGAAAAGGCATGTGATTGGATGGTTCTAAACTCGAGTTTTTGGTTCTGCTCTGGTTTATTTACTGCTGGTCGCAAAAAATAACATTAATTAAATGGGGAGAAAAACTACTGAATTTGATTGGAAAGATAATTGTTGATTGGAAAAATAATATGAAAGAGGTGTGCACTCACAGGCCGGCTACAGTGTGATTCAAAACAAATAGAAGGTCCGAACAAAATTACAGATAGTTGAAAGGCTTTTTATGAAGCGGAAAAACAAAGTCACTCGTACTCTTCCAGAAAAATGGATACTTAGGAATTGTGCAGAGACCAACAAATGTTTCATGGTAAATATTCCCTATCAAAAGGCATTAACTCTAATGGTTGGAATTAGGAACAGTATTGCAGAAGGAACTACAATTTCTTCAGACTCATGGAAAAGTTACGAAACTGATGGATTGGAAGTATTGGAATCCAATCCATCATTGAAACTGATGGATTGGACTCCAACACTTTAAATGGATCCTGAAACTGGTGTACATACACAAAATGTAGAAACAAGAAACACTACAAAACTACCTGAAAACATATGGATTCGTACTTAAACGAATTTTGCGATAGCAATTGCACAAATGTTTGACTTGTTTGTTTCTGCTTTAAAAACTATCAAGGATTTTTAGTTGGCGAAA
This sequence comes from Latrodectus elegans, assembly GCA_030067965.1. Taxonomy (NCBI): domain Eukaryota; kingdom Metazoa; phylum Arthropoda; class Arachnida; order Araneae; family Theridiidae; genus Latrodectus; species Latrodectus elegans. The sequence continues at coordinate 25,178,469 of CM057818.1, forward strand.
TGATTCATATAATACTATATATGGTTATTATTTATTTATTATTATTTGATAAATTTATTGTGTTTATAATGTTTAGTTTGGAAATTTTTTTATGAAAAAACTAGCACCACAGGATTTGGCAAGCATTAGCAAATCGATGGGATAATCCCAAAGTATTTGAATTTTGTTTAATCTTTTATGGAGCCTATCAAGATCATAGCATGTTGCAAATCATTACTGTCTACATCTTCAACAAAAAAATTCTACTAAAAAGATTTTTTCTCATTACTTCATGGATGACATCACTTTGGATCAAAGTGCTGAACTTGAATGATACACACTTTGAAAGCAGAAATGCATTAATATTCTCATAGAATATTTAACTTGTACATGTGAATTAATTAAACTGGACTTAAGAGTTTAAAAATTATTTGTAAGATTCTGAATCACTGCAACTATCCCCATTTAAAATAAAAGTTGAACTGGCAGATATCTAAAGTGATAACCAGTGCATAAAGCAATTCTACCTTTAAAAAAATGAAACGGAAAAACAGTTAAAATAAAAATAAAGTAAAAACTATTGGTTTAACAATAATTAAATTAATAAATGAAATTTAATATTAAACTTAACTTAGTAAATCAAATCTAATAGCTTACACAGCCAAACATAAATTTTGGAGAATATATGACAAACTAATTACAAGCATAGGCTTTTACAAATGCAGATATATTTTGAAAAGGATAATACAAAAATATTCTTATAGTTAAACCTCATTACTGTCTCAGCAAAATTATGGAAAAGTACTTTATAACAAATTTTTATAACTAATTTCCAGAAGAACACACATTTAAAGAAAGTTTCTTCTATATATAATGTGTATTATAGAATTATTGAATTATGAAGATGGAATAAGGAGCTCACTTCAATTAGACATTTCCCAGTCTCATTGAGAATTTTTTGTCTTTCAGCAAGCATTGGCATCTCAGTTCCAGAATCTGATCTAAAAATGTATTTCATTGTATCCAGGGATATTGTTGAGTAGAAGGATGGGACAGTGATAGCATAACCTTCCTATTTTAAATTGATTAATATTTCTGAATATACATTGAAATTCAAGACCTTACAAATTAAAATACAACAAAGAAATAAAAATATATTTAAATATAATGATTAGATTTTGTATATTAAAATTAGAACTATTTATTTATAAAGATGATAAAATAATATATATTGTTCAATAGAATTTATGTCTATTAAATTCAGGTTGAAATAAATGATAAATTGATCAGAACGGTTGATTCATCAATAAGTAAAACTCAAAAAAGATAATATTCATAGTATCTAAAAGATTTCAAGATTTTAAGGATTTCAAACTTATGATTGTATGTCATTTATAAAAATTTGACGCTGTTAGCAAAAATAAAGAAGCATTTTACATTATTCATATAAATAGGTTATATTTTTAACTATAAATTCATATCAACAATGGCATAAGTTTTACCAAGTTGTTTAGAACTCAGTTATGAAAAAATCTAAATCATTAATAATTTAAATTAATTAATAAATTACATATCCTAAAGTAATTAATAATCTAAATCATTAACTACATGAAATTCAATGATATAGTCTCATGTTTATAAGTTAGAGAATTCAAAATCATATGGCAGTCATGCTCTAAAGATTTTGAGGACTTCGCATACATTTTCAGAATTAACATGTTTAAGTTAAAAGTCAAAAGAAACCATTAAATGATATTGACAGTAAGTTACAATAAAAAGAGAATAAAAGTAACATGTAAGAAATAATAAAGTACATATAAAAGAAATGGTGTCATTGAAATATAATAGTTTCAAAGCTTATTGTTAGCTTAATAATGGCATAACCAAATAGAGATGACAAAGAGGATACATATATGCCATTTTTTTTTTACATAGCAAAATTATCAGCTAATAACAAGGTCCTGTTGTCACTAACACAACATCACTTCAGACTTACAATGGTGCAAGACTGCTAATTTAACATGGAATCCTTCTGTGTTGCAGAACAGATTTGTATGCTCAAATCAAAACCATAGTAGGTCTAATTTATTTGCATACAATTTTGAAGTGATATGTTTAAGAATGCCATAAATGCAGAATTCATTGTAAGAGCATTATAAGCAAATTCCTTACTCTAAGTATATTATCCATTTGGAATTGTCTCTGATAGAACATATATAGTATATGCCACATCAATAAATTGCAGACCATCATTACTTCTTACATGTATACCAGAACTTTGGAGTACATCACTTGGCAAGTAGTGTAATCTTAAATGCAGCATGCCTAGACGTTGTACAAACTGTATTACAATGCATAAATAGCATATGAATTTACATTCATACTGACTATATATGCTATTGAGCTTCAATAAAGTTTCTCCAATTATTCCATCAAGCAAATACCACATTTATATGAATATTACCACATGTATTATTTTATTTTATAAATTAGCTTTATGTATATAGCCTGCTTTTTTTAAAAAATTCTTATTGGCACAAGTTGACATTTACAGACATTACTATATATTAGTATATAAAAGATCTATTCATAGACTCCGATAAAAACTTAATTTAATTCAATTTGTGGTGACTATCACACTAACTACCCAAATATTTGAACTGAACTAAGTTTGCAATGATCGGAGCTTCCTTGATGGGAACTAAAGTGACTTGCACTTAAATGTTATAAAACTCAGAAGTGAATTATTCATTTTACAGTTTTACTTGTAATTGTTTTGCATTTAATAAAATATTTGCAACCATCACTCAATTTAATTAATAATTGTTAAATACTTACAGCACTGTGACAACTGCTGACTATCGGACTATGTTTTTGCCTACGAAGTATAAATTATGAACTTATATATTACGTAGTTATCATTTTATGAAAGTATGCAAACTCAGACAATGCTTTGAAGGTTGCTGAAACTTGAATGTGAGTACTTGTTTGCTGTATTTATTTTCTTCACCATTCTGAATAATGTTGAATGGTAATGAAGTCATAAGTGTTGCATTGCAAGCCTCCACCTTTCTGGAAGTCTAATGTACACCTATGGATAGCTCAATGTGATAATACATTTGCCTTTTGTGGTATGACGAGCGATGATACAAAACATTCAGCACTTGTAGCACACATAGACAAGTTCTTGGATTAGTTTCAGATATTGTTGTGACACCACCAATTACAAACAAATACAAAACTTAGTCTGATCAACTGATATTCGAGTTTGAGGACCCAGAATATTAAATATTAAAAATATTAGCAAATATCCAACTTGGCGATGAAAGGCCCAGTCAATTGCTTCAGGGAATGAAATACCTTTCTGGTAGACAACTAAGTCATGATTTTCTGCAAAGTGCCAAAGAATGCCTATACAAATCCAAACTGCTCTATCAGCATCTCAGAATCTCTTTATAAGTTGGACTTTATGGCCGACAAAGTAACAGAAATTATCATACCAGCACTTATTTGTGAAACCTCTGCTGTCCATTATAATCTTAGTGTAAGCCATTTACTAGTTTTTCATGTACCATGAATTCTCTTTGCCACCAAGTGGAGGAACTTTTTGGCCAAGTTGCCAAATTGTCATGTACATGATTGCCTTGCCCACAGTGCTCAGCTTTTCATTGAATATCTTGCCCCTGAAATACAAGTGATAATATGCATTTTTTTTCATAAGCATTTTGGTGAAAGTGATAGAAAATGTAAGCAATCTTGCTGCCATAATACAAAAAAAAAACTATCGGCTTCTATTATAACCAGGATGGCAAGTGCACAAAAAAACAGTCGTTTATTTGTTTATGACAGAAAAACTGGTCAGGAGTTTAATTTATTCTGGCAGTGAAATTTCAGTTTTACCACTTTCCACTAAGAAAATGAAAAATACATGTGCAACAGTGCATCTGGTTGGAGATTATTAAAGACTCAACTGAGTTACAGAATTGGATAATTACCATATTCCTAGTTTATTGAATTTTGACCATGCACTTCATAGTATATCTATTTTTTTAAAAAAATAGACACTTTTAAAGTCTTTCATCAAATTCCAGTTGTTGGGGCTGATATTCCTAAAAACAGCAGTGACAACATTATATGGCCTTTATTGTTACACCCATTTGTGTTTTGGGTTGATGAAAGCTCCTCAAACCTTCATGCATTTTAAGCATGAGGTATTAAAAAGCCTCTCATTTTGCTACATCTGTTTGGATGATATACAATCAGGATAATGTCATAGAGCACAAAGAGCACTTGAATACTATATTTAAGTGCCTTAGTGCTTATGGCCATAAGTTAAATATGTCAAAATGTGTTTTTGGTGTCACAGAGCGCTTCAGTGTTTTTTGGTCATCTTATAACTCCAAAAGAGATTAAGCCCTTGCAAAGTAAATTTCAAGCCATCCTTGATTTTCTTAATACTTGAAACTATTGGTAGTCTATAGAAATTTCTAGGTTTGTTAAATTTTTATCGTAGTTTCCAAAATGCAGTGGAAGATCAGGTCACACTAAAAAGTTTTTAAAAATAAGTTAAAAGGTTGTTCATGGAAACCAAACTCTGAAAAATGAATTGTTTGTATTTATTTTACAACAGAATCATTTAATAAGTGTAAACAAGCACAAGCAAATGCCACCATGTCTGCCTATCCTTCCCCATCTGCTCCACTTGTATTACATGTAAAAATGCATTGATGCAGATTGTGCAGTTGGTGGTGCACTACATCAAGTTGGGAATTCAGAAATACTATCTTTAAAGTTTTTCTCAAGGAAGCTGAACATTGCAGAAACTTGATACAGAATATATAATTGAGAACTCCTTCCTGTTTTTGCATCCATTTGGCACTTTAGATATACATTGAAGACTAGAGAGTTTGTCATATATACTAACCATAAGCCACTAACTTATGCTTTCTGCATAAAGAATAACTGTTTCCCATGACAGATGAGACAACTGGATTTCATATTCCAATTTACATCTTACATACAACATATACCAGGTGTCTAGAATATTGCTGCAGATATTATGTCCCACATAGCTGTCATAACTGTTCACACTGCAATCGATTATTCTGAAACTGCTACTGTAAAAGCAACCTATGATGAATTAAAATCTTTATTAAATTTGAACTTCTCGCTCAATGTAAAAGAACTTTGTCCCTGAATGAGATATTGATTTATGGTGTAATGTTTCAACTGGTAGAGTATGTCCTTATGTTCCAGCATCCTTGCCTTCCTTGCATAATATTGCACACCCTCAAATACGAAAAGACAGTACATGATTAAGGAAAGATTTCAGATGTATCCAAATATTCCAGACATTGTATTCCATGTCAAAAGGTCAAAATCCATCGGAATACAAAGGCAGTCTTGACATCTTTCTAGTAACCTTCTTGTTGATTTGATCCTGGCTTATATCTGAATAGACCACTTCCTATTTCAAATGATTACTTGTATTGCTTAACTTTAGTTGATTGATCTTCTAGGTGGCTATAGAAGCCCAGCATCTCAAAGACAACACTGCCAAGATGGTTGCAGAAGCATTTCTCACATGTTGGGTCTCCAGTCATGGAGAGGCTTCAATTATGACTACTGCTCAAGGACGTCAATTTGAGGCTTCTCGCTTCAATTCTCTCACAAACCATCTGGGTATTCATAAATCCAGGACAATAAGCTATCATCCACAGCCCAACAATTTAAGGAATTGCATTGAACCTTGAAAACTGTTAAGTGCTATGCTGCCAAATGGTGAAATGAGATTCTTCTATTGATTCTCCTTGGTTTTCGTGAAGTTTTAACAGAAAATTTGGGTTGTACATCTGCAGAGATAGTTTTTGGCATCAGAATCTGTTTGCCATAGTTCCAACTAAATAATCTGTTAAGCCACATGAATATGTGAACAAACTATGAGGGTACATGCAAGCACTTTGTCCTGCACCACCCAAGTGGCATGGAGATAAGACGTTTGTACATTGGGATTTCGAAATAACTACTTGTGTGTTTCTTCACTATGACAAGGTGAGATCTCCAGTTCAACCAACTTATTATGGACACATCTTGGCTGTCAGAAGAACAGAGATGGTTTTCCATCTTAACATAAGTGGTAAAACTGTACCTGTTTCAACTGACAGAGTAAAACCAGCATACATAGAACAAAAGTGAGCTATATCATGTGCTCCATCTAAATCTCTATAAGATCTTGAGCACATCTGTTCCAGGAATTGGTTGGTTGTGATTGGTTTGGTTTAACGGTGCAAGGTCCAGATAAGGACAAGCTGCGTAAATCACAAAATATTATATTATATATAAGTTGTTTTTTTTTAACCATTTAAAATATAAAATAGAAGTATAATTAAAATGTACATTAAAAGTCTCTATACATACAATATACATATGTATAAAATTAAAAACTTGAAATTTAAATATAATATCTGTAAATCAGATAAGATTCATTAATCCTATGTCTTTTAAAAACGCAAAATGATAGTGATGGGGTGGTTCCCCAAGCAGGTCTTCTAATGTTAAAATATTACTATTAAAATATCTAAAACGATGATGGTTAAACTCTGGACACACAACTAAAATATTATAAACAGTGAATGGTTCATCACACTTTTCACACCATGGTTGGAGACCACTTAAGATCAAATGTTTGTGGGTGAAACATGTGTGACCAATTCAAAGGAGAGTCAGTCTAACATCTGCACTACGTATAGATAATGGAATGATGAATGAAAAGATAGAATGGAGTTTGTTACTGACTTGCAAGCTCCAGGATTCCTGCCAAAGAGAATATACGAAACATTTTAATCCTTTTCTCATGTCCATTGATGGTATTGAAGACAAAATAGAAATAGATGCAGACTTAACAGCTGTGTCAGCATTCTCATTGCCACCTATTCCTATGTGGCTTAGTAACCAACAAAACAATATCTCAAATCCCTTGCTAGTAACAGAATCTAAGAATATGAAAATCTTAGACACAAGTGAATAGTACTTAAAGTTATTATTCTTCAAAGCTTCTAATACACTCTTACTGTCGGTGTACATACAGAATTTATATTCATTTTTAGTTCTCACAAGCTAAAGTGCTCAGTATAAAGCCATAGCCTCAGCAGTGAAGATAGAGCAGGATTTGTGATGGGTATAACTGTGTCAAAGGTATCATCAAGATAAACTCCACAGCCAATGGATCCTGCAGTTTTAGATCCGTCTGTGAATACGGGAGTGTACATAGTATACTGACAGTGATGAAATGAATAAAGTTGTTGAAAAATAGCAGTATTTGTGTCCGATTTTTTATATTTTAAAAAGGGATTCAGCACAATAATGTGTGGATCATACCAAGGAAGATGTGTGAACAAGTCTGTGGGCTCAATCCGGACATCACTTAGGTCAAAGAGGAATAGATATAATTTAACATGAGAGAGAAAAGCTTGAATGCTTAGCATTATATAATCTCTTAAGAGAAGCACTTAGAATCGTGGAACGTAAGGAATGATGAATAGTGGACATGATTTTAGAATAATAATTATGCGACAGTATTATCCACTGCAGACCTAATGGTAACTGTTGGCAGATTACATATAGACTCTGGACGGGTGATGCGCAAAATGCTCCACAGCAAATCCGTAAAGCAGAGAGGTAGATGGTGTCCAATCTGTGTAAAATGGAAGCTCTAACCGATCTATAAGCAACATAGCCATAGTCAATAAGAGATAAAATGACTGTTGATAAATTCGGAGCAATGAAGTGTGATCTGCACTCCAAAATGTGTTCGACAACACCTTGAGGATATTGAGCGATCGTTCGCACTTCTTACGAAGATAGAAAGCATGCGGATGGAAAGTTAACTTCTTATTGAAAATTACCCCGAGGAATTTTATCTCAGTGATCATAGGGATAGGTCTATTGCTTAAGTGAAGCACAGGATCAGGATGGAAATTAGTTTTTCTACACAAATGGACTCAGCAACTCTTAGTAGAAGATATACTAAGGCCATTTTGTTCACATCAAGTAATTAAATTATTTACAGCTGTTTACAATTGTCTCTCAATTATATTCATGTTTGAACCCTGATATGAAATTTGCAAGTCATCAACATATAAATTACTATGAACAGAAGATGGTAACTGATGAAATATATTACTGATGAGAAGATTAAAAAGGGTTACGCTTAAAATGCTACCTTGAGGGACCTTCTCAGCTTGAGTAAAAGTATTAGATACTGTAGGTCCAACAACTTTAAAAAGCCTAGTGGCTAGGAAATTCAGTATAAATATTGAAAGATTACCCTTAAAGCCAAGATTATACACATTACGGAGAATGCCATCACGCCACGTTCGATCATATGCTTTTTCAATATTGAAGAAAATTGCAACAAGATGGTTTCTCCTCACAAAAACATTTCGAATTTGGGATTCTAGATCTACTATATTATCTACAGTGGATCGTCCTCTTCGAAATCCACTTTGATGAAGAGGTATTCGATTATTCTTCTCTAAAATGTAATTGAGTCCAGCATTGACCATACACTCAAAAGTTTTGCACAAAAAACTTGTAAGATCTATTGGACGATAACTCAGAGGGTAAGATGAATCTTTACTAGATTTCAAAATTGGAATCACTATTGCTTCTCTCCATGATGTAGGATAAGCATGTTCAATCCAGATTCTATTAAACTATGAGAGTATGTTCAATAAAGAATCGTGATTTATAAGATGGAGCATTTGATGACAGATTCCATTAGGTCCTGGGCAGGTGTCATTTGCCTTAGATAAAGCAGTTTTCAATTCTGATAATTCAAAAGCACAGATTATGTTGATCATGAAAAATTAGAGGTTTCCGCTCAGAAATCCTTTTAATCCTAAGAAAAGTAGGATTATATGAATCAGAGCTGGAAATATTAGCAAAAGTTTCACCGATGACATTATCAACATCTACTGCTAAGGAATGTATTGCAGCTCCGGTTTTTAATACAGGAATGGGATAATCCTGATAAATACCATTGGCTGCTTTAACTTTCCTCCACAATTGTTTGCTTGATGTCAATGAATTGATTGAAGACACATAATGAATCCAAGATTCTCTTTGACTCTGATGCCTAACTCTTCAAGCTTGAGCTTTGGCTCTTTTGAAAGCAACAAGATTCTCCATAGTAGGGTATCTTTGAAATATATTCCATTGCTTCCTTTGTTTCTTATAGTAGAGTTACACTTTACATTCCACCAAGGTTTTCGGTGTTTATGTGGAAAGATAGAATTTTTAGGAATAGCAACATCGGATTATTGTGTCAGTCACCTAATTAACAGCATCATCTATCACATCTGTCTTAACTCTTGTCTCACTGATCACTGCCAATTGCGCGAAAAGACTCCAATCGTCTCGATTGTACATGTAATTAGGTGAGTTGTGACACACACTATTACTTCCACAATTAGAAGGAAATAATCATTATTGTAAAGGTCATTTCCAACAGCAAAATTCAGCAATGGCAGGAGTGATGGAGAACAAATAGCTAAGTCAAGAGAGTGAAATGTCCGTGTTGGTTCGCGGAAATAAGTTTTCTCAATGATATTCAGCAGACATAGGTAATTGTCAGATATAAACTGTTCCATCTCACGACCACGAAAATTTGTATCTTCATTGCCCCACAGTATTATGGCCATTAAAATTGCAGAGGAGTACAAATGGAGCTAGGAGTACATTAATTAAATAATCTAGTTCCTCTGAATTTACAACATCTTGTGGTGGTAAATATAGGCTACATACAGTGATGAGACAGGTTATGTGAATTTTCACAGTTACAGCTTGGAATGAGTTCTCAGTTGATGAGCTGTATTTGCATATGAGTTTGATGCAAATATACAAACTCCTCTGGATACAGTTGCATCAACACCTTTATCCTTTCTGAAGCATTGAAACCCATGCAGTTTGGTGCTAACAGTGGGCTTCAGGAATGTTTCCTGGAGAGCCACATATGTGGGTTGTAGCGAGAGATAACAGATTTAACATCGCCAATACGTGAATGAAAACCCCGACAATTCTATGAAACAAAGGAAGTCATTAATGGTAGAAATGTTATTCACCAGCGATGCTCATTGAAGTCTCAGGTGAATCCTCCAAACTATCAGCATCTGAGGGATAGTGTTTGACGGTATCTTCTTCCAATGCAAGCCTGGCTTTCCTTTCTGTCAAGGAAGAATTACGAGAGCCTTCCTTAGCAAGTTTTAATTTTTTTGCTTGTAACGCTCTTGATTTAGCAAAGTTCAGTTTGGGGATAATAGTTGAAAAATTTGTCTCTTTTGGCATTAGAGACTGCTTTGTTGAAGGTTCTGAAATAGTATCGGTTTGAATGCAGCAAGATCTAGTAATTTTCTTTATAGCAGTCACGTAGTTGATACTTGGCTGTGGTGTACGTGAGGTGGACAATTCGTCAAGCTTACAGATAAGAAACATTAATTGAGAAACATTGGTTTTGATGGAAGTAATTTCCAACTGCCATGTTCACCAAGATCGCGAATAAGCTGGATGGTTCCCTTTGCAGTTGACACAAATCTCTTTAGCACTAGAGGTAACAATATTGTGGCCAATGTCAGAACAATGGATGCACTTAAGTTTACCTCTGCAAGCAATTTTTGAATGGCCAAAATGTTGACATTAAAAGCAACGCAGCAGATTTAGTATGTAGGATCTTACAGAGCATCTCATATATGCAACTTTTACATGTTGTGGCAAGTCAGGAGTGGTAAATGTCAAAATGAGATGTTTTGTGTTGATTGAAATACCATCTCGATTAAGAATTATATGTTTGACAGCACATACTTTTTTGAGATTTCAAGTTTTCTAGAATTTCATCTGTAGATGTATATATGAGATCTCATGCAGAAATCATACCCTTAGAAAAGTTTAATGTTGTAAGAAGCTGAACAACCACATCTACATTTTCAATTGATTTGAGTCATTGTATGACTATTGCTTGTCTTTCAGAAGCAATCTCAACCAAAATATCTCCAAATCGTAGCCTTCAAATATTCTTAACTTCTCCTAGATAAGATAAAATACTCTTTTCAATGAGGAAAGGCGAGACCAATTGAAAAGAACCATCTTCAATTCTTTTAACAATAAAATACTTAGCATTTATCATAGACAACTTTTGCTCCAAAGGGATAGAAGAATTAATAGTTTTGTTCATATAGTATATCCTAAAATTCAGGGATTAGACAGCATCACCCACCACGGAGCCCTATAGGGGATGCAGCAAATCAACTGCAACAATGTTAGTCAGTCCCTATATCCTCGCAGTACATATCTGATGGTTGGTTGGTTGGTTTGTTTGTTTTTATGGCTCAAGGTCAAGATAAGGACAAGCTGCGCCAATCACAAGATATTATACAAGCTTTTTTTTTACCAATTAAAAACATAAAATAGTAATATAGTTAAAATGTACATTAAAAGTATAAAATACCAATATAGTTAAAATGTATATTAAGGTATAAAATAGAAATATATTTAAAATGCATATTAAAAGAGTGTAAACATACAATATATACATGTATAAAATTAAAAACTTGATATTTAAATAAAATATTTCTAAATCAGATAAAATTCATAAATCCTATGTCTTTTAAAAATGCAAGTAAATTGCGATGGGGTGGTTCCCCAAGCAAATCTTCTAATGTTAAAATATTACTATTAAAATATCTAAAACGCTGATGGTTAAAATCTGGGCACACAATTAAAATGTGATATACTGTAAATGGTTCATCACACTTTTCACACCACGGTTGGAGATCACTTAAGATCAAATGTTTGTGGGTGAAACGCGTGTGACCAATTCAAAGGCGAGTCAGTCTGACATCTGCGCTTCGTGGAGATAAAACAGATAATGGAATGATGTATGAAAATATGGAATGGAGTTTGTTGCTGACTTGCAGGTCCCAGGATTCCTGCCAAAGAGAATATATGAAATATTTGAATCCTTTTCTCATGTCCATTGATGGTAATGAAGGCAAAATGGAAGTAGCTGCAGATTTAGCGGCAGCATCAGCTTTCTCATTGCCATCTATACCTATGTGGCTTGGTACCCAACAAAACAGTATCTCAAATCCCTTGTTAGTAACAGTATCAATTAATTTGAATATCTTAGACACAACTGGATGGCAATTATAGTTGCTATTCCTCAAAGCTTCTAATACACTCATACTCTCAGTGTACACACAGAATTTACGTTCATTTTTAGTTTGTAGTAGCTGAAGTGCTCGGTATAAAGCCGTAGCCTCAGCGGTGAAGATGGAGCAGGATTTATGAAGGCTATAACTGTACGAGGTATCATCAAGATACACTCCACAACCAACTGATCCCGGACATTTGGATCCATCCGTAAATACTGGAGTGTACATAGTATACTGACAGCGATGGAATGAATAAAGCTGTTGAAGAATAGCAGTATTTGTGTCTGATATTTTATTACTTCCAAAGGGATTCAGCACAATAATGTGTGGATCATACCAAGGGGGATATGCGAAAAGGTCGGTAGACTCGATTCGGACATCACATAGGTCAGAAAGCAAAATAATGGATTTAATACGAGAGAGAAAAGGTTGAATGCTTGATGGTCTAGCATTATATAATCTCTTAAGAGCAGCACTTGGAATCGTGGAATACAAGGGATGATGAGGTGAGGACATGATTTTTGAATAATAATTAAGAGACAGCTGCATCCGCCGCAGGTCTAATGGCAATTGGTGGCAAATTACATATAGACTCTGGACGGGTGATGTGCGAAAAGCTCCACAGCATATCCTTAAAGCAGTATGGTGAACAGTGTCCAATCTGCGTAAGATGGAGAGTCTAGCTGATCCATAAGCAACACACCCGTAGTCAATTCGAGATAAAATTAAAGACTGATAAATTCTTAGGAGTGATGTGCGATCTGCACCCCAAGATGTATTCGAAAGCACCTTGAGGATGTTAAGCAGTCGCTCACATTTCTTCCGCAGATGTAAAACATGCGGAAGGAAAATTAACTTCTTGTCAAAAATCACGCCAAGGAATTTTATCTCACTGACTACAGGAATGGGTCTACTATTTATGTGAATCACAGGATCATTATGGTAGCTAGTTTTCCTACAGAAATGGACACAGCAACTCTTACTAGGAGATATACTAAGACCATTCCATTCACACCAAGTGGTTAAATTAGTTACAGCTGTTTGCAATTGTCTCTCAATTATATTCATGTTTGAACCCTGATATGAAATTTGTAAGTCATCAACATACAAAGTGCCATGAACAGAAGATGGTAATTGATGGAGTATGTCACTGATGAAAAGGTTAAAAAGGGTTACGCTTAAAATGCTACCTTGAGGGACACCCTCAGCTTGACTAAAAGTATTGGAAATTGTAGTTCCAACGCGCACTTTAAAAGCGCGTGAGGCCAGAAAATTTTGGATAAATATTGGAAGATTACCCTTAAAGCCAAGATTATGCAGAGTACGGAGAATACCATAGCGCCATGTACGATCATATGCTTTCTCAACGTCGAAGAAAATTGCAACGAGATGGTTTCTTCCTCACGAAAGCATTTGAATTCGGGATTCTAGATCTACTATGTTATCTATAGTGGATCGTCCTCTTCAAATCCGCTTTGATGAAGATGTATGCAATTATTCTTCTCTAAGACGTAAATGAGTTTAGCATTGACCATACGCTCAAATGTTTTGCATAAGCAACTCGTAAGAGCTATTGGACGATAACTCAGAGGGTCAGATGAATCTTTTCCAGGCTTCAATATTGGAATCACTATCGCTTCTCTCCATGAAGTAGGATAAGCATGCTCAGTCCAGATTCTATTAAACAATGAAAGTATGTTTAATAAAGAATCATGATTTAAATGATGGAGCATTTGATACGAGATTCCATCTGGTCCTGGGCTAGTGTCGTTTGCTTTAGATAAAGCAGACTTCAATTCTGACAGTTCAAAATCACAATTATAGGGTAGAATATGTCGATCATGAAAGCTTAGATGTGTCCGCTCAGCGATTCTTTTAATCCTTAGAAAAGTAGGATTATATGAATCAGAGCTGGAAACACTAGCAAAGGTTTCACCGATGACATTAGCAATATCTACCACTGAGGAGTGTATTGCAGCTCCGGTTTTTAATACAGGAATGGAATAATCCTGATAAATACCATTGGCTGCTTTAACTTTCCTCCATAATTGTTGACTTGTTGTCGATGAATTGATTGACGACACGTAGCGAATCCAAGATTCTCTTTGACTCTGACGCCTAACTTTTCAAGCTTCAGCTTTGGCTTTTTAAAAGCAACAAGATTCTCCGTAGTAGGGTATCTTTGAAATATATTCCATTGCTTCCTTTGTTTCTTATAGGAGAGTTGACACTTTTCATTCCACCAAGGTTTCCTGTGTTTATGTGGAATGATGGAATTTTTAGGATAGCAACATCCGCAGCTCTGATTATTGTGTCGGGGACATATTTAACGGCATCATCTATCACATCTGTCTTAACTCTTGTCTCACTGATCACAGCCAATTGCGTGAAAAGTGACCCATCGGCTCGACTGTACACATAATTAGGTGGTTTGTGACACACACTATTACTTCCAGCCTGAGACACGATTAGAGGGAAATGATCACTATTGTAGAGGTCATTTCCAACTTCAAAATTCTGCAATGGCAAGAGTGATGGAGAACATATAGCTAAGTCCAGAGAGTGAAATGTCCGTGTAGGTTCGTGGAAATAAGTTTTCTCTTTGGTATTTAGCAAACAGAGGCTATGGTCAGAAATGAACTGCTCTATCTGTCGACCACGAGAATTCGTATCATCACTACCCCACAGAAAATTATGACCGTTAAAATCACCGAGCAATAAAAATGGAGTTGGGAGTTGATCAACCAAGTCATTCAGTTCTTCTGCTTGGATGACATCATTCGGTGGTAAGTAAAGACTACATACTGTTATTAGACATGTGGTGTGGATTCTCACAGCCACGGCCTGGAGTGTAGTTCTTAACTGATGTGCTGTACTGGGGTAATTGTTTGATGTAATTATATACACTCCATCAGACACAGCAGCATCACCACCATTATCCTTTCTGAAGCACTGAAACCCACGCAGTTTGGTGACAACAGTGGGCTTCAGGAATGCCTCCTGGAGAGCCACACATGCGGGGTTAAAGCGAGAGATGATGGATTTGATGTCATCAAAGCGAGAATGAAAACGCGACAATTCCAGGAAACAAAGGAAGTCATGAATGGAATATATTCTAACCTTTATCACTGTTGCTTATGGTCATTTCAGATGAGTCTTCAGAATTGAAATCATCATCTGATGGATGCAGCTTGACAGTGTCTGCATCCAAACACAGAAGAGCTTTTCTTGCTGTTAACGAAGGCTTCCGAACGCCTTCTTTAGCTATTTTTAATTTCCTAGCTTGTAAGGCTTTTGATTTTGCCAAAGCTGATTTGGCTATTACAGTTGTAGGTGCTTCTGTGTTTTTTTGCTTAGGAGCAAACTAACTTTGTAGAAACAGAATTTTGTTTCTGTTTGGGTGCTGGAGGATTGGGTCACTTTTTTTGTCATAGTTGCATAACTGGCTGTGGAGTGGGAGGTCTGGAACTAATTCGACGAGCTTACAGCATAAGAAACATTGTTTGAGAAACATTGGTTTTGAAGGTGACAAGTGACAATTTCCAGTTGCCATGTTCACCAAGATCTAGAATAAGAGGTGTGGTCACCTTTACAGTTGACACACATTTCTTTGGCTTTGCAGGTAGTACTATCATTGTGGCCAACTTGAGAACAGTGGATGCAAGTAAGTTTCCCTCTGCAAGCCATTTTAGAATGTCCAAAATGTTGGCACTGGAAATATCTGAGCAGATTTAGTATGTAGGATCTTACACTGAGCATCTCATGTAAGCCACTTTTACATGTACTGTGGCAAGTCTGGTGTTGCAAAAGTCAAAATAAGGTGTTTGGTATTTAATATAATACCATCCTTTTAAGAATTATATGTTTGACAGCGCAGACTTTTTGAGCTTTCAAGTTGTCTAAAATTTCATCAGTGGACGTATGATACAAATCCTCTGCAGAAATTACTCCTGTACAAAATTTAGTCTAGAATGAGGCTCTACTGTGACAGGTATGTCAACAAGTAATTTCATACTTTGTATCATCAGAGCCTGTCTTTCAGATGTTGTCTCAATAAGTAAATATCTCCGTTAAATCGTAGCCTTTACAGATTTCACTACTCCTAGATGAGATGTTAATCCTTTTTCAATCAGAAAGGAGAAACATATTCAAAAGATCCTCCAGTTCTTTTCACAATGAAGTACTTAGCATTAGACATAGACAACTTTTGCTCCAAAGGGAGTGAAGAATTAGTTGATTTATTCATATGGATTGGGAGAAAATTCAGGGACTAGACGGCACCACCCACCACGGAGCCCTATAGGGGATACAGGTTATTGTACCAGTGCTAGTCAGTCCCTATACGCTCACGGTACATCCCTGAAGTGGACTCCACCCTTAACGAGTCACCCAGTAGATGTACCAATCGCTTGATCCATAAAGCCGATTGATGTGCTGAGGACCACAACACACCTCCCGTTTACCTGAAGCAGAGGCCAAAGCAATGTGTTGGTCTCAGGAGGCCTCAATTACCAGGATCCTCCTTTCCAGGGACACGGGTATCCACGCACGGCAAACATATGGGTGATTTAGTCCTCAAGAGTAGCTAATAGCAACAGAGCGGCGAAAGCTACTCAAGGGGAGCCCTCAACCTCTTACGAGGCAACCACACTGAGGGAGAAAAGGAAGAAAAAGCAGAAGAGTAGAGGAGAGAAGAAACTAAAGAAGAGGAAAGATCCCTAGGGTACCTCGGGATTGTGACACCCGTGTTTACCTAAAGAAGGTAAACCCCCTGAGGGGCAGTACATATCTGAAGTGGTCTCCACTGTTAATGAGACACGCAGAAGATATACCGATCACTTAATCCATTAAGCCGATTGATGTGCTCAGGACCACAACACACCTTTCGTTTATCTGAAGCAGAGGCCAAAGTAATGAGTTGGTCTCTGGGGGACTCAATTACCAGGACTCTCCTTTTTAAGAACACTGGTCTCCACACAGGGCAAACACGTGGGTGATTTAGTCCCCAAGAGGAGCTAATAGCAACAGAGCAGCGAAAGCTCAAGAAAAGCCCTCAACTTCTTGCGAGGCAATCACAACGAGGGAGAAGAGAAAGAGACAGCAAAAGAGGAGAGAAGAAATTAAAGAGGATAAACCACTGGGGTACCTCGGGATTGTGACATCGTGTTTACCTCAAGAAAGTAAACCCCCTGAGGGGTTTTGTTCCAGGAAAGACAGATCAATTGTTGCAGACTCACACAAGTGCGCAGACACATCCTAGTCATCATGTATTTACCTAACACAAAATAAATATCTAAACAAAAAATATGGGTGTAGACAAAGCAAAAAACAGTCAGGATAACTGGTACTCAACATAATGCTCATGTTTCGTTAACAAACTCATGAAAACTTCTGATCAAATTTAAGATAATCGTGCATAGAAAATTGTTTTATTTATTTCAAGATTTGTATTCTTAACAAGTTCTTCCTCCCTCCCTCCCTCTTTTTTTTTTTACATAAAAAATAATTCTGTTGAAAATAACTTATTACTATTCAACTTATTCTTAAAGTACTACAAAAATAAGAATCTCTTAATGATTCCCTATTAAGTAAATTAAATAAATTTCTCTACAAAAATTGATTAATCATACTTCAATAGCCCTATTGACAGCAGCACATAAAGACCAATAACCAGTGTATGTCTTTCCATGAAACCTAACTTCATATTTATTTCCTTTCTCTGACCAAAAGGAAAAGTTCATTGTATCCACAAAAAATATCCAATCAATAGTTGAAGGTATCCTGTTGTCCTGAGGATTCAATTCATTTTCTTTCCAACTCTGCAGGCTGAACTTTTCTTCTTTGAAACCTTTGATGATCTGGAAGAAAAAAAATTGACATAATACATTACATCATGGTGAGTCTTCATAATATTAATTTAACAAAATGTTATAGTTTCAAAAATTAAATACTAAAAAAGTTCTGGTCATTTTAAAAATTCACGTTAATTCCCTTTTTCCTCTCTTAAAAGGAAAAGACAATTCATTTCACAATTCAACATTAGCAATTTGAAAACTATGGAGTAGAAGATAATGTTATACATATAATATAAATAAGAATTTTTAAATTAGCCTATGCATAAGGATATAAGAAATAGGATTATATCATTCAACTGTGACCAATCAGTCTGCCAAAGTTGAAGAAAGTATGGCATTAGTAATTTCTCATTTATAATATATCATTTTAGAATCTCTTGAAATTCCAATGAGATTTGAATTCAGTGCTAATAGTTTGGTTTCTTTGACCAACAATCTGAACATAACTTACAGTTTAGAATGCATTCTGACCTGCTACAAACGTCCTCACTTAAGCTCTTTTTGGTTTAACAATTTTTATTTTTTTTTTTAAATTTTTTATTTATTTCCAAACAAGGACAAAATAAATATAAAAATAATAGGGAGTAATAAATAATGACCAAAACCTAGAAATGTTTCCTCTGAAAGTTGAACACACAAACTATTGAACAGAAGGCAAACATGTTGGCTACTCAGATATAACTTTAGATGAGCTCAATTTGGTACAGCATTGAGAGTCACTATTAATCCATCTTTATGACACTGGAATTTATGGATTTACCACCAATTTATCATTTTGCACATTTTTATTGCCTTTAAAATCTTCATATTAATGACAGCTAAGATTCAAATGCAAGATATGTTCTCTCTAAATTCACATAGCAAACTATAGATTTTACACTAATCTCTTGTTCTGTATACTTTAAGTTTGAACTGTTATAATATTCTTCACATTTTAGGAGGTTAAATTTGGACTTAAATGTCACTATTTATATGCAAGTCCAAAAAGCAAGGACAAATAAATACTTATATGACAGGTTTTTTTTAAAAAAAAATTTTACATGCATTCCCTCTCTCTTTTCTTTGTGAATACACACTATTTTATTCAAGACATTCTCTGAATGATCTTGGCATTAATAAAAATAAATTGTGGAAATCTCAAAACCAGACAAGTAAATGTCCATAACTTAAACACTATTTTTTCTATATAAATTTCTGATATTACAGAAACATCTAAGAACATGATTCCACTATCAATCATTAATCCTCTTTTGTAGAAAATAACATATTTTCACCTCTATATTTCATGAGAAAATTGACATCATATAGTTCATTAAAGCAAAAGTATTTCTGATTCAAAATACCAAATTTGTTTAAAATTAGTAAATTTCATGTTTACAAGTAATTTTTAGATTGCTTTTCATATATTTTGGCATTAATAGTAATATCTTTATTCTCATATACTTAAATTATTCGTTAATTATTTCTGAATAAAATTTAAAGTAAAGCACTGAAGCTTGTTTTGATTTTACAGGTTGACATTTTACAGATTTACAAGTTTCTAGTTTCTGTACTGTTATGCTGTAACTGTATACTTAGAAACTATGAAAAATCTCGGAAGACTTTTAAATTCAAAATATAAATTATTTACTGGAAAACATTTGCCTTTAGTCATCTTGAATGATTAATTATATTTAAGTTTGAAAAGTAATAAGCAAGTAGCAAAAATAATCAATAAAGCACTTTTTTTTAAATTGTGTATCAATACGGTGTTACATTCGTATAAGAGCCTACATTAAAATTCTTGATCATTCTTTTCTATTGACTATTTTCAAGTTGTCCCTTCTTGCATTAAGCTAAAATCAAAATTACTTTCTTCAGAATTGAGTAGTTCCTAAAAATATTCATGACCTCAGTTTATATTTTTATATAATTGAATCAACATACTCTCTATTCTTCACTCCAGAAATATCAGATTACTGAAGCCCTTTTGTATATTCGTAGTCAAAATATGAACATTAGAACATATTATACTAAAAAATCTTTGAATATATCAAGACTGGTTTAAAAAATGAATAACTTATATATCTCATTTTAATTTTACTATCATGGTTAGATCATTTTATGTCAACTTATAGTTTATGAAAATTTAACCTTATTTGATCCATTTTAAATTTAAATAATTTAACACACATATTACATATTTTGAATTTCTAATAGGGATTAATAAATGAAATATTTAAAGTAATTTCAAAAGAAAAAAATGAAAGAATATCTTTAATTAATATCAATTATTTACCAATTCAGAAATTTTTTCAACTCCAATTTTTGATATGGATACATGCTTGGCATGATTTGCAATGTATTCTGCCGATTCTCTGGGAGGCAATGCCATCTGAAGTAAATATTAAACACAGATTATAATATCAATACATATTATAAGTGAAAGCATTTTATTTAAAAATAAAGTTGGGAGGCTCAAAATAAAAGTTCATTTTCATGTAATGTCACTTATATCTAACTAGGTATATAAGGATGATTCTTTGATTTGAAATAGATTTCATTTGTCAGCATGGTTATAAATTAACTGTACTTATAAAATAGAATATAAAATAAGTAAATTTAATTTTAATCTAGTCTGGATGACAAACTGTTTTCTTTAATTTGGTCAAAGAAGCAAATGATGAATCTCAGCCATAATTTGTACAGAAAGAAACTAAATTCATTCTTATAACAAATTAAAATTTTTGTTTAATACTCACAGAGCACTGCACTTTAAAAATTTATTCCTTAAACTCTCCGATTCCACGCATTTTTCCACATAATAAAATGTGTTAAATGTAGAATAAATTCTTTAAACAAACAATATGATAATACTTACAATGCAAAAAAGCAGATAAAACTTGAACCCACAGTTTAATAAAAAGAATTTCGAGAAAATGAAATTTATTAGGATATTTTTTTTTTACTTTTGAATTTTTTTTTGTGCAAGACATAGGTTAAATTAAAAAATACTATTTTATCTATCTGTATTAGTGCCAAATTTCCAGCAATAAAATAATCCTAACTGAGCAGAATAGAAAAAATCCCATACAGCTATTTAATTTCAATAAATTATTATTTTAAAAATATATTCAATTTAAAAATAAACTACTAAATAGCTCTGTGGCACAACAGCCCAGGTTTAACAAGGCCTACAGTGCTCATCTCTGTTTTTCTAACTGAGAGAACCTGGGGTGCAGAGAATATGTCCCAATTAGACTGCTAGCCTAATGCAAAAATTACCAGTGTTTAGTTCCCAAGCATGCTTGGTATTCAATTTATTGACTCACTGAAGGGATGAAAGCTGAGTCGACCTTATCCACCCCAAGGATCGAACCTCAGATTTGTGTCTTGGGAGAATGAAACGCAACCACTAAGATAACGAACTTATTATTTAAAAAATGATTAACTCTTTCAGGCGCACTATCCTTTAAAGTTTAAATATTAACAAAAAAATTTATAGGCTATCTATTTAGGCCTATATGAGTTCACAGTGAAAATTTTGTAAAGATTGCATGCACCATTTTGATTTTGTGGGTGTTGCATCACATGAAAAACTGTGTCGCAAAGGTCGTAAAAAGCAAGGATTGCAGTGAAGCCCATATACCTGTAAATGTTTTTGCATATGAATGAAAACAATGTATAACACCTGCATAGCAGATTTAGCATGGTCCAGAGTACATTACACGAAGGCTTGCCACTCTACAACATAAAAAATTTAATAAAATAAAGATTTCTGTACAATTTTTTTAGTTATCCAAGTAAGGTTTTGGGGCTGCATAGAGAAGTCTGCTTGAGATAAATCATCGCCATCATTTTCTTTGGTATCTGACACAACATTATCAGACTGAGACTGATCAAGTGGTTAAGAAAAATATTTTCCTATATCACTTTTTTTTTTTTCTTAAATTACGTCCTTATGTTGGCTCTTTTGAGCATAATAAGTCTTGCAGTCCAATAAAGAAAAGAAATATCTCCAGGAGTGGAGAGCATCTTGAAATGTGAAGAAGAGCGGGCTTCCTGGAGGGCAGAACATTTCCAAAGATGCTCATCATCCATGTCAACATGTTCCCTACATAAAATGCAGTTGTTAAAATGCAGATGTTTCTGGAAAAAATCATGCCTAGTAAGTAACCTGAAGTAGGAGACCCCTATAGGTCTAGGTATCCCTGTATCACTGTCACTATACATATGTTCTGATTCACTAAGAGAGAGCAAATTTTGAAGCATTTTTATTGCTACAGAAGGACTAAGACCTCTAGGAGCCATTTATTTGCAATTAACAAATTTAAAAAATTAACTAGAAATTAAAATTATATTTGCAAAAAGTAAACTAAAAATATATAAATTCAAAATATATGCATACACATTATAAAACGAATAGTAGTGAAAAGAAAAATCAATAGCATAAAAATAATGCTTCTCTAACTAGAGAGGATTCGAACTAAATGTGATATAATCCTATACCACAATGAAGCTTCCCAATTCAAGAGACCAATAACAGTGTAGAAATATTATCCATATAAATAATCCTTCCTTGTACATTCCTCAACATTAGATTATTACACCCCAAAAGAGAGAAAAAAACAGTAAAAAATAAACACAGCTGCTAAATAGTAGAGAAGCATACAGAGGGTAAAATGCACCAAGCGTATGTGCCAAGAATATGATAAAATGCACCCGACTGGTTTACCGGTTCGGATTACGTAGATATGACATGCTTTTCGTTTTCCATGTGCGTTTTGCAATTCTTGAAACTATAACAGAATAACCTTGAAGCATTGAGTTTCAATATTCGATTTTTGGAGTTTTTGTGTTGCTTGCGAAAATTAATAAGTATGCATGAGGATTTATTTATTTTACGTTTTTGCGGAATACATATGGAGAAAGAATCATCAGGAAAACATAATAGAAGATTTTTTAGATGCGATAAAAACGATATATTCGCCAAAAAGTATCGATTCGGAGAGCGATGAAGATAAGTTGAGTAATTTTGTTTTTCATTACAATTTTAGTCATATATTTAGAAACTAAAGTTTTTATAAAAAGTAATGTTTCCATAAGTAAATGAATGTTTAAGTTGTGTGTATTGCGTTTTTCATGTTAGTGTTAGAATGTGCAGCGTACTTAAATTTCTTTAATGTGAGCACAACTGCTCGCTATATTAATATTCAATTTTAAACAAAAAATGAAATTTGTTAGCATTTGAAATTTAGCTTTATTGCCCGGTTGACACTGTAGTAGGTAGCGCTACACTGACGTTTTTTTTAAGGTGGGTGCCATTGCTCGGTATATTAAAAATCGAGTTTAAATTTAAAAAATGAAATTTGTTAGCGTTCAAAATTTAGCATTATTGCCCTGTTGGCACTGTAGTAGGTAGCGCTACACTGATGTTTTTTTAAGGTGGGTACCATGGTTTGATCTATTAAAAATTTTGTTTCTATTTATTAAAATTTTAAAACTTCTACAGTATTTAATTATAATGAAATATTCAAATTTTTAATATTTGGAATTCGGAAAAATGCGCAATTTCAAAGCTGAAGTTCGAACGCGATTGTTATTGGTTGACTGCTATCGTGCGTAGTAACGTAATTTAGGTTGGTGACTAAGCTGTAAAGTGCTTGGCATGAAAATTTGAAATCGCGGCAATCCCGTACGGGTCCGTCGTCATTTACCAACACAGCTGTTCCCATCAGCCTTGAGTTCATGTCTAATCGCGCTCTAAATTGCATAATGGAAAAGTGCCATTGCAGCGCAGTATTCCATGTGATAGAACACCTTGTTTTATCAAATAATTCTGCATATGCTTTATGAGTAAAAAATTTAAAGTAATATACAATCAATAGTTCAAGATAAAGGCAACAAAATAACATAGAAATTTCTTTACAAACTATTAGTTTTGTACAAGAAAAAAAAATTAAGAAATATTTCTTCAAAATAAAGGGATTTAAATAACCTGCTATAATTGAAAATTATTGATTGTATTATGTAGTGCTGCCATCTATTATCAAAAAAGAGTTTAAACAACATTTTAAGCATAATTTCATCTTTTATCATAAAATGCTATGATTTGGTAACAATGAAATTAATACCTTTCTTATCATTTTCACAATTAATATTATTTTGTTATTAATTATTATATGCTACTATTTGTTCTTATTAATTGAGAAATTGTATATTTTATTGCTTTCACCAGATATTGGTTTTTCGCAACTTTAAATTTATTAAATCTCAAAATTTAATCAATTGAAGATATTCCTACTGTTTCAAATTGAAAAAATAAAAATGCTGATTATATAAAATTATAAAAAACAAGAAATGTATAACAAAAGATATATTAAGTGTGAAATAAAGTAACACTGACTAAATTTATAAATTTATTCAACATTGGGGATTCACTTTATAGAAATTTTAATCTTTTCATAAAGATATTAACTAAGACTTACTTTAAATAGCATAATTTTTATGACTTAATAAAACAGTAATAAATCAACTTGTTGTTTTTTATCCCATATGGAACAGAATTGCTACACCAGATCCACAAGCTCATCAATTTTCGCAAAATCAAGAAAAAACAAGGGATTTTTAAGGAAATCCTCCTAAGTAAATCCCATACACACACAAAAAAAGAAGAAGGTGTAGAGATCTAGCCTGGGAAACACTGCAGTTACAACAAATAAGATAGGGTTTAATGTTGCCATCAAATTTAAGGCCTCAAAGATAGCCACAGTCTGGTCAGCTCAAGAATACTTGAAAGCAATAAATCAATTTTAATACATAAAATTTTATCTTGTTTAGGGCTTACCAAGCACGACCTGATTTGGGATCCCCTTCTGGTGTTAGACTTTTTTAAGGTGAATGGAGTCATGGATATGATCCAGCTTTGCTGATCAGAGATTGAAAACAAACAATACATAAAATAAATTTGCTTTAGAAGTAATTCCATAATATATTTCATTTCTAGAACAATTAAAATCTTACATGCCAGAAACATGGAAGTAATGACAATATTGAAGTGTTTTTTACTGCTTATATTTGCTGTTTAACCCATTAAATTTTTCTAAAAATTATAGTAATGTTAATAAAGTTATCTAAAAGAAACTAAATGTATGGACATTTTTAGCATTTCTTCAGAATACTGATGTTGTAGGTTATATAATAAAACTTAATCTTCAAGTTGCTTCTAGAAAATTATATTTATATTCATAAGCAATTTTATTAAGCTTAGTTCCAAAATGGTTAAATCATGCCTAATCTCTCATAAAGAGCTTACAATAAATAAATCAAAAATTAATGAAACTAGAATAGAAATTAAAATTTGTTGATTTCATTTCCCTACGATATGTATTTCAGATATTACAAATAAAAAATAACATCCTAAAAATATCTTAAATTTAAATAAATTATATAACAAATTTTAAAAAATTCACTTCTCATTTTTTCTTTTAAATAATTTTAAACTTCATTTCCACTGAAAGTCATAAGCACATACAGTGAATATTAACTTACAAAATTATTTTTCATTTCTAATTATTAAAAATGTAAGTATTTTTCTAAGATTAAGTAAATTTTCCAACATCTTTTTCAAAAAAAATTATTATATAATAAACAATATTTTTTTTAAAGTTGATAAATACAATAAATCTGACAACCACTTTATAATAAAATTAGGAAAAATATAATTTAACGTAAAATATAACTTTTGAAGAAAATATTCTTTTTCATAATCTCAAAAAACAAAAACTAAAGGGAAGTAAGAGTTTAGGTTTAATTTTTTTTTAAACTTAACATTAAAAAATAAACTTGAATACATCAAATGAATAAAATTTTATAGTACATTTCCAATATACCCCCACTTATGAATTTAAGGAGATAGCATTTTCTTATGGAAAAAGTAAATATAGAACAAATATGATTATTATAATGGTTCTAAAAATTTTATTCTAAATTAAATATATTCCTACCAATTTCTTTTTTTTTTTGTGCAAAAATTAACTGAAGAATGATAAACAACTTTAAGCATGCTAAACAAAGCTAAAGCTAGTTCTTGCAAAGGATGGCTTAGTGATAAATTGGTCACCTAAAACGAACATATCTGTCTCAAATCATAAATACAGCAATATTTAATATTGTTACATTTAAAAAATGTGCTATTATATTAAACTTCAAAAACTGATGGAATTGCTAAGCGGTTTCTGCATTAAAAAGTTTAGTTTATAAGTGATAAATATTTAATAAAATGTAATTAAAATGCATTATATTTTGTATTTTCTAAAAAATGCGACCTAATCTTAATACTTTAAATATATATATATATATATATAAGCAAAAAGTTTACAACGAACTTCAGTTTTTCTAAATTTAAATGTTAGTGAAATTTACAGCAAAACATATTTTTATAATATAATTTTGATAATAAATTTACAAATGTGTATTAGCATTCATAACGCTTACTCTTTCCATCGAATTATGTTTAGTCAACAGCACTTCAGAAAATTTTCTTGGAAAACTTTAGCAGACTAAAATAAGGAGATACCGGTAAATCAACAAGTTGCCAGAAATTTGAATAATAAATCTTCAATGAAACTTTTCTACAACACAATTTATATTTAAAATATAGCATCGCCTTTGTAATAATAAATAAAACTTATTTCAAAGGAATTCGTAAAATAAATTGTATGACTTTGTCTTTATTTTTTTAAATTTTTCTTAAAAATATTAATATATTTTTTTTTAATTTTACGAAAATTTAAATTGTACACATTTATGCAGTATAAAATGTGTATAATTTCATTTTGAATGCATTTTATATTTTTATGCTAAAAATTAATTCTGTAATCTACTGAATTTAAATCAAGGTCAATAAAATAAATTAAAAGTTTGATACGATTAGCGATTGTGCTTGCTGACGTAAACAACGCTCATAGGATGAATCCGTAACCAGAAGCAAAATTTTGGAAAACTATAACATGACAGACCATCGGCTTTTTTCCGGCACTTCGATTTCTAACAGAATGTTTTACTTCTTCTTAATATTATGTTTTCATTTAATATTAGTATTTTGTGAAATTCCCCACCGAAAATTTGAATATAAATACAGTTTTAAAGGTCCATATTTAGCTCAAAAAGATGGAACTGTCCCCTTTTGGGAACATTTTGGAAGTAAGTGATAAAAATTTGTCCTCCAGCATTCGTACACGTGGCTTTTATTAGTTTTATATTTACATGGATTGCTGTTAATAATTTATTTATATCAAAGTATTTACACATATTACTTTGCTAATCATATAATATATGAATATATTACGTTTTTTCTCTGTAATTATGTTTCGAAATGTATGTATCCTGAATCCATATGTTTTAGTCAAACATTTATGAATTTGACAATTTTTCTTTCATTAATTTGTAAGAGGATTATAAGTGTTTTATTAAAAAAATAATAACCTTAAAAAACCTTTTTAAATTATAAGGTATATTTTTGAGAAAATTGACGTAACTATTCTTTAGTGCTTTTCGTTCATCATTAAAGGCATAATAATTTTAAATTTACCATCAAATTTATTTTTTACTAATGAAAACTTCCTTACTGTTGTTTTACTGAAATATCTTGCTCTTACAAAAATTATTCATTAAGCATTCTCAAAAAGATAAAGTCATTAATTTGAAATAACTTTTCAATTATAATTTCTGTAACATAATATAACAAAATATTTTTGGGTATACTTTTGTGCCAATTAATCATATTATAAAATTAAAAATTACTTAATCTAATAGGTCCATTAACCTTAAAAATTGTTTCCAATATAAATTTGTATTAAAAGTTTGACTAAAGTTGCAAAATCTGTGATATAAAATGTTTTCTAGTTGACAATAATTATATTTCTGTATTAAATAATCAAAAATTAAAATAATTACTCTTATGAGTTAAAAATCTTGTTATTTTTTTTCCAATCTAGTTAATAATCATGGGTTTCTATTCCTGGCTATAATTAATGCATCGGCATTTGAATCCTGTTTACACTAAGTTCAGGTTGAATTAGTGTTGAACAAATCAATCATTTGTAATAACTTTGGAAATGTTTGAATACTTAAAATAATTATAAGAATTATTTACATATTATTCCTTAATTCACTATAAGTTTATATAACCTATATTTGGATTAGATACCATAAAATCTTGTTGCTGTAGGTTTCTTAATTGATATCTTAATATATTTTTATATATTTTCCTTCATATTATATAATTTAAAAGTAGTTTTAAACTACTTACTAAAATTTTTAAATTTATCTAAAACTTTTATTACTTGAGTAATTAAGCAATCTACTAATCAATAATTGGGTCACAATTCAAGTGAGGAGGAATTGAATCCTGTTAAAAAATTGCCTTCTGTAATGAAAAAAATATCTTGGAGAAACTGTTTAAGAGATGGATATAGTCTAAAAAAAAATCTCAAGATGCTGAAAGTAAAGAATTGTCAAGCACTGACCAGAAATAGCTGTCGCTAATTAAGGTAGCCAGGCTATAGTGGTAATGCATTATAGCAGCTTAATTCTCATTTGCAGATAACTCTAGTGCATATTATCTTTACAATAATTGGAAAGTCATCAAATTTAATCGCATTGTTAATTTTATTCTTTCTAAATTAAATGTTTTTATTGAAAAATAATTGTTTACTAAAATTGTAAAAACTGAAAGGTTCTGAAATATGTAAAGGCAGAATAGATTATAATTTCAGTAGAAATTCTAATGATTATGATCGATGTGTATTTTAAATTTATTTGAACAATTTCTATAGCCAAGCGGGCAGCCGAATGCTTAGCGCTCTTGTCTTAGGTTCAACAGTTTGTGGGTTCGATTCCCACCTTGGGCATGGATGTTTGTAGTGGTTCGGAATCCACTTTAAACCATAAGTCCCTGTCTAATTAGCCCTCGTGTGCAAAAAATGACCATTGAGTGACAAACAAACCAAACTGAACAATTTTTATAATATATAAATGGAGAAATAATAAGTATATAACTAAACTTCCCAAAGTGTGTTAATATTTATGAGTTGTTTGGATATAATTAACAAAGTATAAATATTTAAAATTTTATCTATTAAATTGAAAGTTTTTTCTATTTATTTAATGTCTTTTAAGTTTAACATTTACGAAATTTCCTTTTTTAGATGCTATTGCTAGTGAAGAAATGGTTCGAATAACACCATCACTTCGAAGCAAAAAAGGTAACTTTTATTTTTATTTAGGTATATAATTATTAAATTTACTCTTAAAAAAGTATTAAAATTGGAAAATTTATAATCATTTACAAAATAAAGAGTAAAAATTTTAATAAATCATTATTAAATACACAAAAAATTTAAATACATTTATTAAAAAGCTTAAAATAAGTTCTCTTGTCTACTATGCTGTAAAATGCTAAAGATATATAAAAACTATTTCTTTTCAAAAATTGAGTTAATAATCACCTTTTTGTGTTATAATTTGTAAATATCATATTGAAATAAAGAAATTAAGTGAAAATAGGATAAAGCCACATACACACACATTGATGTCTATGGAATATTTAAGAGAATGATAAATTATTTTATAATTCAGAACTTTATGGAATAAATTCTAGAAAAGTTTTTATGAAAACATTTACAAAAGAATAAGTATAAATATTCTAAATATTTTACCAATATAATTACAAATAACTATATTTTTGCGAATGTAAATGCAGATTATAAAAGACAATATTTTATTTTAATAATACAAATTATAAAAATGCCATTTATGTAAACTAAAGAAAAAATATTAAATTAATAAAAAATAGAAAAGAGAATTATTTAAAAAGAAAAATTCAACCTATAATTTAAGTATCTAAAAGGTTAAGAAATGCAACAAAGTGTCCTAAATCACCTTGTAATAATGTAAGCACTAGGATTTCCAAAATAAACTGTTATGAATTATGTAAAAAAAATCTTATCTTTATGACATCATAAAAAATCACCAAATTCAAATTTTGGCATACTCTATTATATAGCAGCTACATTATTTTTCATTTAATTGATACTGATTTGTAAAAAATGACTTAAAAAATTAAACTTTGTTAAAAAATGTGTTGGAAATATTTGTAATATTATAATAGCTATCTGTGTAACATTAGTATTCATGCTCACTATATTAAAGCATCTCGACACTTAAAGTATGTAATTTTTTCAATAGAAATGGTTTTCTTCGATTTCACAGTTAAGGAGTATTTTTCTTTTATTTTAGAAATTTAAATTATCTGCAATACATATTGGTAATTATCAATTAAATAAGCTTAATATAATACTTTTAAAATTTTATTGTTTTTTTTCTAACTCTTTCATAAATATCCTATTTGTTTTATTGTGTTGTGGAATATCTAATTCTTAATTTTTTTAAAATCATCTTTCCAATATTAATATAACAAAAATACCTTTTGAAAATACTATTTTATTCAGGCTCTATTTGGACTAAAAACAAGACTAATTTTGATTGGTGGGAAGTTGAAGTAATATTCAGAATTAGTGGTCGTGGAAGGATTGGAGCTGATGGATTTGTGAGTATCTAAAATGAATTGCATTTTATTAAACTATTTAATTTTAATTTATTGTTTCATACAAATTATCATTTTTTTTACTAGGCCTTTTGGTATACAGATAATAAAGGTGTAGAAGGACCAGTATTTGGTAGTAATGATCATTGGAATGGTTTGGGCGTGTTCTTTGATTCATTTGATAATGATGGAAGGGTAGGTGTTTTAATTTTTTCACAAAACTTTTTACGCTTAACTCTAAACTTGATATTCTTGGAGTTTTTGCAATTTACAGTTTTATTAAATGTTTCTGCTCATTATTGAAACATGACTGATATTAGTTTAATATTTACAATACTGTAAATTTTTATATATAAAGTTGTATTTTCAATTTCATGAAAATATTTTAAATGACATTTTTATTCAGAGAAATAAAAAAAAAATATGCTATCTCTGTTCTATAAAAGTTTGTCATTTAAATGATTAGTAATTTTATACAAAGTATCTTTATTTTAGGGTAATAATCCATATATTATGGCTATGGTTAATGATGGAACCAAAGCATTTGATCATCAAAGGTAAATTCAAAATTAATTTTTATTAATATAAAATAAACAAGTTGAATTTTTACTTTTATGTTTTTAAATTTTGTTTATCAAGATTCCATGTTTAGAAAGTGAATTTCTCTTTCTCTCAGCATTTAAGATTTTTAACTCTTAATATTTTGAATTATAGAATACTCTTATGTATATTACTTATAGTGCTATGTCTTAAAATATAATACATTTTTAAAGTTTTTATTAAGTTAAATATGTATTAACACTTAAGGTGTTGGAATCTTAGCATATAAATTTTTAAAACTTATTGAATTGTATAAGCATTTTAATTACTTTATGAGAAATTGTTTGTTCATAATATTTTCAAAGTAGTGTTTGAATGAGTTTATATCTTGATAGTATACATATATGATGTGAAATAAATGTCCGATAATTTAATATTTAATGATATACCAATTTTGACTGTAGTTATAATTTATGAGTATTGTGCAAATTTTAATTATTTAATATTATAAATATTTAGACTATGCTATTACTCTTTAAATGAAATTATTTGTAAATTTTACTTAATCTTTTTCATATATGTGTACATAACTGTTTTGCTGTGTAAGTTTTCTTAGATTTAACTTAATTTTCCTGTTATGTTGTTCTGAAAGTTCAGTTTCATTTTTAAAAATGGTATTTTAATGCTTTTACTATATATTTTTATAGAAAAATATTCAAAATGTATAAACAAAAACTTATTAAAAAAACTTGCATTTTTTATTATTTCTTTGATTATATGATTATTTAAAAGTAATTCTTACAGTTAAGGGTTGTAATTTTTGAAAAATATACTATAGTTGAATTGCTTTTGATCTTTTTGAATTAGTTTCTTTTACCTTTAACTGTAGATTACAATTGATAAATTAATACTTCTCTTAATAACTTGTAACTCAAAACTATTTTTTTTTATTGAAATGTGTGAAATATACAGATATTTCAAATGGAATACAAATTTGAATTACTTATACAAAGTCAAATTTGTCTATTTGAAATATTTGTATATCTGTCTTCCATTTGAAATTATTCTAAACTTTTTTTAAATATGTATTTTTAATTTGTAGTAAAGCCATTTAAATTAAAATCTATAAAAAATAATTAAATTATCATTTTTTCAATCGTCTGTTTATTGATGATTGTATTTATTCATTCAGGATTCATGATTTGTTATACATACTAAGTCCTATCACTATTTTGTTATAATTAAATTGCATAATGAAAATGTAAAATTCTTCTAAAAGCAAAATTGCCTTTTAAATTTCTACATGTAACTTTAAATATCTAATATGAATGTTTATTGTGCCCCTGTTATCAATTATAAATAAATGTTCATGTTATGGCACAAATTTTATTTTGAAAAGGGAAATATATTTGAAGATAAGTTTGTTTTTTTTCCCTTTCTATAAACTGCTTGTTCTGAACAAGATTTGTGAACACTGTCATTAATCTACATTCATCCCAATAAGCTTAGTAAAGGAACATATTTTGAATTCACTTTAAATCGTGCAAATACATACAAACTTCTAAAAATAAAAAGTGAAATTTATTAAGTTGTTAAATCTATTATAAAATTCTTCCTTGAACTGCTGTAATTTGATCTTAGATTTAACTACTGAAATGTTTATTTTAAAATTTCATCGTGAAATAGCTTATAAATTTTATGCAGATTAATATTTTTCATCCAGTTAAATATATAAAGCAAATGTACAGCACAATTCTTCAAAATTGCTTCAAAGTATAATATAAAATGAATGAGATTTTATCAGCTGTCAATATCTATAAATCTACTTATATTGCTACTTTATATTACCTAACAGCTCAAGTCTTAGGTATACTTCAAGTTTATTGCTTGTTATTTTGTTCAACTGGAAACTACTTTTATTATGCTTTTTTTTTTATTTCCCAATGAAATATCATTAAAATGTCTGTTTATGGAAAGAGAAAGTCATTAAAATGTTCTGTAGTTAGCAGTTGTCTGTGATTAATTGCTAGTATTTCTGCAGGTGTGATGGCTTTGGCTTACCCAGTTGCTTTTTCATTTTGTAATATGAATATATAATGTTCATTTCTAATTTGTTAACATATTTTGTCAAGGATATATATTAGATGTGGAATATTTACTATATAATCTAATTTAATCATTTGACACATATTTTTTAAAACCAAAATTTTTTAATATTTTTGCATGAAAATATAATTTGCAAAATTTGTACATGATTTCTTAATGTTAAATTAGCAATCTTTTTTTAATAATAAGCAGTTTTAAATTTTTTTAAAAATAAGAGTGTTCTACTGAACACTCTTATTTTTAATTATCTTTTGCCATTAAAAATATGTGAAATAATAAAAATTAATTTTACTTTGTTATGCATAAAAATTAGCTATTTAAACTTATATTAGAAATGCAGCATTTAATTTCATAGATTTATTTTAAATGTTAAATAGTCTTAAAATTATCTTGTTATTTTTATTTCTTGCTTCAATCAACAAGCAAAATATAAACTTTCAATTTTAATTAAAGATTTGTTTAGTTCTTAATCTGTTAATATATCTTAGCAGTTTTTGTACAAAATAAACATTGCATTTAAAGCATGAAAGAAAGAACATTTAATCATAGATATCACTCTTCAGACCTAGAAATTGATTTGTAATTTTAAATATGACTGTTAAAAACTCAATATTTATTTTTAACAATTTTTTACTAAATACTTATGACTGATAGAATTTTTTTATCTCTGATCATGCCAGTCAGAG
Source organism: Latrodectus elegans (assembly GCA_030067965.1). Taxonomy (NCBI): domain Eukaryota; kingdom Metazoa; phylum Arthropoda; class Arachnida; order Araneae; family Theridiidae; genus Latrodectus; species Latrodectus elegans. The sequence continues at coordinate 25,212,427 of CM057818.1, forward strand.
TTATTTCTGGTAATCCAAAATGTACTAGTTATTAGCATTCATTGCTTTGTATTTTATATTTTTGTAAATTATAAAACTTTCTTGGCTATTGTGGTACATCTCAAATAAAAGATTGCACTAGTTCTTATCTGAAGCAAATCTTTAATTTTTTGTTTTTCTACAATCTGCAGCATTATTTATCTGATGATGTCTACCTCTAATTTAAATAGCAATTTCTTTGGTAGGTAGAGAATACTTGGTTTGCTCTTTTCTGATTTTAGCAAAAAAGTGGTGTTTTGATTTTAAAAACTAACCACTTAAAAAATTAAAGCAAATAATTTTAAGAATTCAGGTGTATTAAAGACAAATTTTTTAAACACTTTAGGAATTATCTGAACATGTTCAGTTAATATTAATTTCTAACACTCTCTTAAAGTTCTTCTGAATTTTTTGTTGACATTTCATCCATTATAATTTTGCAGTGATGGGGTGAATCAGCAAATAGCTGGTTGCCAACGAGATTTCAGAAATAAACCTTTCCCAGTTCGAGCTAAAATTGAATATTACAAAAATGTTCTCTCGGTAAGATGGTGTTTTCTTGTAACTTTGATTCTGATTTTATATTTATCACTTAAGCCTAGATTTATTTTGTATATTAAAGTGTATGTTAAAGTTTGTGTGCTGTTTAATTTCACTTCAGTGTATTTCAAAAGCTGTACTTTTCTATGTGTGAGCTGTCAGTATTAAACCTAACTGTCAAGTTAGATACTAGCAAAAAAAAAATCGTCTATTTAGCTCTTGTGTCAAAAAAATTGAGTAACTAGTTTAATGAAAAGATTATCAAATAGAGCAATTATATCAGCATTACAGTTCACTTTTAATTAAAAATTATTTTAAAGTAAATATAAATTAGTGCACTTTATATCAGTTTTGTGGACTCGAGTCCTATATCGGGCATAGATGCTTATAGTGGTTAGAATCTACTTTAAACCATAGGTCTCAGTCTAACTAGCCCTTGTATGCAAAAAATTATCATTGAGTGGCAAAAAAGCCAAAAGAATATAAAAGTGGTTTTCTGTTAACAGAAAGGTGTTAAATTTTATCAATATTTTTTTAATTAAAATATCACAAAATTGATTAATTTTCATGTTAAATTTATTGTTTTGAACCATAACTCAGTTGTATTCCATTGTCTTAAATTTATTGATTCAAGTTTTTAGACATCTATGAATCTGACCAAACAAAGTCATTTTTAGTTTAGTAATCTTCAATTTTTTGAGAGATTATATAGAGAATTTTGCTTTAGTTTTTAAACTTCTATGAATCTTTGATTGAACAATGTCAATTTTTTAGTTTAATAATCTGTCAAAAAACTAAATATTAGTAGAGAATTTTAATAATTATTAACTTGCCTATCCATCTAACTATGTGACAAGCTATTTTTGATTTTTGTTCTACCCTTTATTCTGTATCATGCTTTTTTTAAAAATAAAATTGCTATGTAAAATAGTCTTGGGAGATGCCTTTTGTTTTTGAAAGCATAAAGTAATCTTGCTTAAAATCAAAATGCAGAATTCATTGAAATTCTAAAAGAAAAATCCAATTGTGTTTTTATGTAAATCATTCCTTCAGTTAAGAATGACTTTAGCATTTCTAACCTCAAAACATTTTCTCAAATTTGAGAATATTCTATTGTATTTTTCTTTTGACTATGAGGAAAATTTTTGACTTCAAAAGAATAAGGCTTTTGTCAAATCTAAATTATTTGTATCTCCCCTTCATTTTGAAGAGCTTTGAATAAGAGATTGTCTTATTTTATTGCTTTGATTTTATGAGTAACAAGCCATTGCTTTTTTTTTTTTTTTTTTTTTTTTTTTAAAGTACAATCAGTATTAAATATTTCGTAAATACCCTGTATGAGTTTTGAAATTTCTTCTAAACATGAAATTATATTAATTCCTTAATTGAATAAAAAAATACCTTTATAATCAGAAATGGGGGTGTTTCACATAATAAATTGTATTATTTTGATTACATTTTATGTTAGTATCTTCCAAATGATACTTCAGCTTTTTTTTTTTTTTTTTTTACTTACGATCCTTGAAATCCTTTGAATTATTTTAAAAAATAAATTTATGCTTTAAAGTATGTGCCTATTTAACTTCAATTCTTTTTACATTCATTTTCAACAAATATTTTTATATGTGTAATAATTATTTAAATGAGCCATTTTTGTTTAATAAGCATGTTTTTGATTCTTTTAAGATATTTAAATTTCTCTATAAGTATATCAAACATGCTATATGTGCTTAAAATAAAAACTGCAGTATATAGTAAATGTCACATTAATGGAATTCGATATGCATACTAGCAAAATGTTGTCTGAAAGAAATTATTTGTAAAAGACATGTCTGATAAAGTACCAGTTTTAATTTTCATGTGATTTTGCGCACTGAAACGTTTTAATAAATAGAGGATGTTTGTTTTATCCATTTAGTTTTCCTTGGCTTGTTCAATTCAGTATTTTACTGTGTTTTTTCTATAATAAATCTAAAACATAGTAATATTTTGAATTTATCCATTCTTTTGTAACTATTTGAAATTTGCCCTTATTTTATTTTTTTTATAGAACTGATTTTATACCCTTCAATGATCTTGAAATTTTTTGTAGTTCATAATTGTCCTATTTTTCCCCTATTTTATAAGCTGTAATGTCTTTAATGAAAATTAGCATTATAAATCTTATGAAATTTTCTATTTTAAAATATTAATTTTTAATGATAATATATTAAAGATTTAATAAAGACATTTTAATTATCTAGATTTAAGCTATTAGTGTTGAAATGAGTATATGTTTTATAAAATTAAATTTCAGATTTTATTCCACAACGGAAATTCTAATAATGATGAAGACTTTGAACTGTGCTTAAGGGCGGAAAACATTTATCTTCCTCAACATGGATTCTTTGGTCTTTCTGCTGCTACAGGTGGTTTAGCAGGTAACATGCACTTAATGTAATCTGAAATTACTTTCCTAATTATGTAAAATTTAATTAAGGGACACTAAATTGCTTATTACAATTTTTTATGTAATATCACAGAAAAGTAAAGACTTTTCAACAATAAATTTAATTAAAAATTTTCTCAGATCTTTAAATTCCTGTGTAATGCTTGAGAATTAGTAAAATTAGTAATATTATCCTATATTTTTACATAAATTTCACTTGAGTATAACATCATAATGTTTTTGATTTTTACTTTAAATTGCACTTGATATAAATAAAAAAACTATAAATTGATATTTTTGAATTTTAAGAATCGTAGAAAAAAGTAAACAAACATTTAAAAACACTTAATTACAAATTACTATTTGAAAATTCAAATCTAAACCAATTTTACATTTAAAAATTTATACCATAAAGAACTAATATTTTATATCATTATACTTGTTAACATTCATATATTTAAATACCCAAATATTTAATATAATTAAAATGTTTGTAAAATAAAATTGGAGACATAAAACACAAATTAACTATATTAAACAAGAATACCATAAGCAGTTACCATTCTTAATTAAAATTACCAGAATTTAAAATGAAATATAACAATATTTATTCATAATAACACTAACTTAAAAATTTTGTTTTTGACATAATATACTTTTTCTTTAACTATTTAAACACTGATAATAAAATAAAATTCTTAAAAAAAATACTCTGAAACATCAATAGCAGAAAATTTAAATCTTTACTTTTCATATATTCTTTATTTAAGGAGAAAAATTTCTTTTTACCATATTTATTGGAAAACACTTATATTACAATCAGTCATCCTCATAAATTAGTGAGTTCAAACTGGAAATACTCGTCTCTCTTGAAAGTATCATTCTACACAAGTAAGTTTACTTTCTATTTCATATTAATTTTGAGATTAAACACTAATTATGAAGGAGTGACACAATTCGCTGTACTGTATTATGTGTTCAATATACCCAAAAATACTTACAACACACAATTAATACATAATTAGATCAACTATAACAGAAAATTATTTCACTTGCAATTCACAGAACTCTAATGCTTTTGTTGATCATAAACAAATCTTGTGAAGAATGACTTGCAAAATATAGGATATATTTATAATATAATAATCATATATATAATTAAATCAGATGATTCATTTATATCATATAAATTTTGAAAAAAAAATTTCAGTAATTATTTTGCATATTAAACATGGATAAGTAGTGGTAAACATCAATAATTTGAATAGAACAAATATCTAATCCAGAGTACATATTTATAAATTGGATATTAATAGTAGTTTCATTCAAACATCAACTTAGTGGTCATATGACTTAACAATACTCTAAAATCACCAAGATTTCTCAAAGCAGGTCAGGTTTCATGGAAAAAATTCCTTGCAAAAGTCAACATTATATTTATGAAATCCACTCATCGTGAATGGCACTGTGACATTCAACAATGCAAATTAAATCTTCGGAGTTAAATTTTATAAGGGAGGCTAAATAAAAATGTTTTAGAAATAAAGGATCTAAAGGTTCAGGATAGAAATCTTATTTTTAATTTACCCACAACAGGAATTAATATTGAAACATTGACGTTAGAGGTGGACCATTAGTTGCCATATTTCAGTCAACCATCATTTATAAGTTCTAGGATTCTCATTGGATATTGGGAGAGGTAGATGCTGCATAACGTAAATAAAATACATTTTCAGTAAAATTCTAATTGACCTGGGATTGGAGCCCTGTCTATTCCTAATTTAAAGAAGCAATGAAACTAAATATATAACTTAAACCTACATTTTTACAAAAACTAGAGTTTCTAATTAATAAACACACATTACAATTTTGAAAAATATAAATACAAATATAGGAAATGTTTGTAAACAATACTCACCTAATTATTGCTTGCAGAGTCATTGGCACCAATCGGACAGATAGATTTTATAACTAGCAAAAATTCTGCCACAGTGTGCTTAATGTTGGAATGATTGTGGCTATATACTCTGTGGTGAAAATAATAATTTAAAATGTATTTTCTGAACTTTAAAAATTTCTCTTAATTTTAACATAAAAAAAAAATTCACAGCAAATTAATATAAAAACTAACCTTTCAAGAAAATTTAAAATATAAATATTAAATCAAATGCATCAAGAGTTAGTGGCACACAAAGAACATTTTGTGCATGTTCTCTATCACATTACATCATAAAATGCAAGTTTCATCATATAAATGCTAGAAAACATCTACACATAAGCCACTTTGGTGCTTTCTATAGTTCGCACTGGAGATTAAGATTTAGCCTGTCGTTCTTTTACTGTATTTCATGTGTTTCTAATAAAGTAATGTATATATGCAATAAAAACATTGAAAATATTAAATTTTACTTATCTTACTCGGGCTCATTTGAGGATTAATATTGATATTTTTATACAAATGATTGCAATTTTTATACTTTATTTAACATAAACTTCTAGGTTCTTCTCTGAAGAAATAATTGAAAATAAAAATTAACTGAAAATTTTAATTTGTATTATCAGAGAAAAATATCTAAACAGGTGTAAATCTTAGTAAAAAATTGCTTGACTAAAATATAAAAGGATTTCTATTGAAGTTGAGGAATGCTGATGAATTCTTTTCATATTTCAGATGATCATGATGCTCTCAAATTTCTCACATATAGTATGTACCCTCCTGGCACTCAGCCCGTAAGTTTTTTTCTGCGTATATTCAATATTGTATAGCTGCTTATTCTTGAAAGGTACTTGCTTTACAGAAGGAGCTTCAGCTTTTATTTTCAATGATCTTTATAAATTTGCTTGTTATTTTTTATTTAAATTCAGTCTCCATTATGCCTGCTTTTTCTTTTAAATTTATATTGAATGTACAAATTTAAGATATGTGTATTTTTAAAATTTTTCAAACTTGTTGCTGATATATACAAGATGAATGTTGAATGCTAACTATATCAATACTTTATTCATATTGTTTTGTTTTTTTAATTATTTCTCTAAAAAAATTCCAGAAAGCTACTTTTAATTGATTTTTATTGCCTTTTAATGGGTTATTTTTAACTTATGTGCTCTGAGTAATAAGTTTTTTCTGAAGGCCCCACATTGTCTTCTAATTTAAGTATATTTTGGAGCAAAATGATTGTATAATAAGTTTAAATGCAAATGTGGTAACTTTCATAATTTACAATACTTCATTCATAACGGCTAATATTTATGTAATTGAAATTATGTAAAAATTGTTCTGATTTAAGTAGTGTAATTTCCTTATGAAAAGTTGAAACCAAGAAAATCAATTTTCTGATTATTTATAATAAAAATACCATTTAATAAAACAAACTTATAAGTATATTTAAATTTATCAAATCACACATACATTATAACTACCAGCAGTTAAAATGTGAAGAAATTAGTACATTAAAATCCAGTTTTCAAACAATAAAAGCAATCACTTAAAAAATTTACATATTGAGCTAATAGCTAGTATTGAATTCTGTGATCTTCAGTTCAATAATCAGTAAGTGTTGATTCCCTTATTAACAATTGTATTGCTTTGTAGTGCACTTTAAACTGTATTTTCTAATCATGTTTGTTCTTGTGGAAAAGTTGCCCTTAGTGTAAACCAACAGTTTAGATACTTTCATTTTCATACTGCAGCCCAAAAATCAAATTTGTTACAACCCATGATTATTGATATAAAAAGAAAATGGGTGACAAAAGTGCTGTCATTCCTTAAAAACTAAAAATAATGAGCAAGATTGAATTCAATTTTTGTAAATGTACCAGTAAATTAAAGATTTCAATAGTGAGCTTTCATTTTATAGTCACTATTTTTTTAAAAAAATATATTTTGCCTGAAATTAGAAGGATATGAAGCATAACAAAGTTTTCGCAAGCAAAATTGTATAGCAGTTTTACTTCAGAGAGAAGAGTAGGAAATATTTCAAATTATTTAATATATATTTTTAGATACATTATAAAAAAGTAGAAATTTCTAAATGTTAAATTTTTTATGTAATTTTAGTGACATGCTTATCATGTAATTTAACCTACCTAGCAGCCAAACAGCATTCTGGCCTTCGATTCAACAATTCATGGGTCTGAATCCCACCTTGGATATAATTTCTTGAAGTGGTACAAAATCCATTTTAAACTTTAGGTCCTGGTCTAATTAGCCCTTGTATGTAAAAATGAACATTGAGCAAGAAATACTTAACCATCATGTAATTCAACTTAATGTCTAAAAATATGGAGTTCATATTTTATGAAAGTTAGAAATAGATGACTAAACATCATGCAGACAAGAATACTCAGAAAAGTATTTCAAACCATTAGGGATTTTTTATAGAATATTGAGAACAATATCTAAAATCATAATGAATCTTAGTTAGAAATGTCTTCAATTGTTTTGGATAAAGAAAATTAAATCTTAAAGTGTCTTGCAAAATCCTTGACTTTGCTAACATTCTATTCAAACCTTGATATAATGCTTTAAACTTGTTGGTAGATCCGAACCAATAAATGTTAAGAGTATTTTATTACTTAGAAACATACAAACGTAGAATTTTAAAGTGTTTTGAAATATGCTTCATGAATTATGCAATATCTAAAGGTAAAAGAATTTCATGCTTTAAGCAGAAGCTGTTTGATTTTAAAAAGAACATCTTGCAAATCTATTAGTATAATTTTCAATGAAGCAACTGCTTTGTTTAAAATTCAGTAAGATTAAATCAAAATATTATGATTTATTTAGACTTCCCAAAATATTGGAGATGCAGAAAAAGAAAAGTTTTCTAAAGAATATGAAGAATATAAGGAGAAATTAGAGAAACAAAAAGAAGAGTAAGTAAATATTCATTTTATTTAAAGGCATTAAAGGTACTTTTTTTCCAGGTTATATTATATTGTGTGTTTTTCGGGATACTTGTTGATGTACTTATTCCTTAATTATGTTGAAAATCAGGTTATTCTGAATTAAATTTACTTTTACATAAATTTAGGAAAAATATTTAAGTATATATATATATTTGAACTTTTTGAAATATATTTATATCGTTTTATGGCATAACCATAATTGAGGATGATTTTCTGCTGATACGAAATAGTTTCCATTGGATCCCGACTTTTTTAATGGCACAGCTTGTCCTTACTTGGACCTTGCACCATTAAACCTAACCAAACCCCACTCTTTTAAGTGCTGACTTGATAACTAAATAGCTAGGATCCTGGCTTTCAGTTTAATGTTCATTGGTCCAATTCCTTCATTAAGCATGGATGTTTTAAATGGTCAGAATCCATTTAACACAATACAAATGTCTAAATTGCGCTGAGATCATTTATAGAAAATTTTTAATTTTTATTTTTTGACAGATATGCATTTGATAATAAATTATTAGTTACCACTAACTTAATATTTCCAAATGGCAAAAAATGAATAAACATGGTTGCCTGTGAATAAATATTAAAATAAAACAATTACTAAATAAATTATAAAGTATATTTAATGGGCAATTTCAAACTCTAAATTTAAATCTTAATTAAGATTAACCTGTTTTTAATGATGAATTCCATATATAATTTTGATGTTTGGGTATTTATTAAACAAAATTATTAAATAGTAATGTCTGTCTGGATACAAAAAAAATCCCATGAGGGTTCTGGGGAAAGTTTTTTTCCAAATTTTCAAATAAGATATTTTTTGTTTTGGCAGTGAAATAAACTTTTATGAATAAAAGTTATTCTTTGAAATTTCAGTTTTTTACTATTTCTAATTATTAATGCATTGTAGACAAAAGCAAATAAGAATTGGTTTGCAACAAAATTGAACTTTCATAATCCCGAAACAAAGTTATTTGAAACAAGTACTTTCAGTTGTGAGAAAAGAATTTCATTTATATTTATCTGTGTATTTTGTTATGCATGGAATGTAAAATTGCCAGGTTAATGTTTTTTTTTTTTTAATTTACTAGGAATTTTATCAATTAATGTTTTATGGCTCCTATAGCAAAAAAAAAAAAATCTTTAAAATTATTTTTTCAATTACTTGTATTTTCTTAAATCATGAACAATTGACAGCTTTTATGAATAGTTCAAATTTTTAATTTTAAAAATGTTAGAAAAATGCAATTGAATTAATATTAAAATATATTCAATTTAGATTAAAGGGTATGAATTTAAACCTTATATTTCTTTAAAATAATTAAACCATAACAATATACCAGCTGCACCTCATTCTCTGTGGTCTTGAAGAGAACACATGCTTTTGAGAAATTAATACTATTTGTACAAATTTTAAAAAGATTTTAGAAAATGTAAATATTCTATTAGAATTTCAATAAATGCGTGCAAAATGTACTTAACATTGAAATTATATTTGAATTACTAAGCAATACTACCACATCTGTTACATTTAATTATAGTCTTATATGGCTTAAAACTCCATTGACAATTACTCCATCCTCTGATACAGTATGCAAATAAGTGATAGTAATTTGACTGATTTGTGCATACTGTATAATTGGTTTAAAAAACCCAAAAATGAGCTTATATTTTTCATGACTTATATAATCCTAAATTTAAGCATGGTTTTTAAATGTAATACTTTAATCTTTTCTCCTAAGAAAATTTCTTTCTTCAAAGTTATTTGTGATTTTTAGTATTAATATAAAATTTCCAAGCATATTATTCTACTTCAATACTGCTGTAATGGTTAACTATAGTCTCTCTAGCAAATATAAATTTGCAATATTGTTTGTTTTTGAATTTGACTGTATACAGGTAATTTTAATCAAAATTTTTCTTATAGGTATCGTAAAGAGCATCCAGATGAAGCAAAAAGAAAGGAAATGGAATATAATCCTGATGAGCAGGTGATACTTTTGAAATTTATAACTGTGCAATATGAATCGTGTGTTAAGTATTAACCTTCATAAATATTAATTTTTGCTTCTCTATAGTATGACACAAATCAGCAGCGTGAACTTCAGCAAATCTTCCAAGGGCAGAGTTCAATATTTGAAATCTTGAGAGGTCTCCACAGAAAGATAGATGAAATAATTGGAAGGCAAGAAAGGTCACTATCAATGCTTTCTGCAGTGCAAACTGGAGGTGGTATGCAAGGTATTTTTTTTTTCTTTCTGAATTCTTATATTGTAGTTCTAATGTGATTAAAAAAATTTTTTAAAGTAGCTTTTTTCCATGTTGTATGTGTAATTTCAAGAAATTTAACGTGTTAAATTTTTAACTAGTTTTTAAGATGCATGCAGAAGTTTCTCTATTTGGATCAGGAATTTTATGTACATTTTTTTTTCTCTGCAGAAGTTCCATGTGATCTCGTGTGTTGAGACAGCTAAATGTTCTGCAGATTATGAATTAGATTTCCAACTCAGTTTTGGGTGTTTTTAATGGTTCAGAATGTATTTTAAACCAATGAGTAATCAATCCATTTGTTTCATTAAACATTGTTTTTGAATTTTCTACTCAGAAAGTATGATTGTTAATTGATCAGTCTATATTCATAAGTTAAATAGTTTCTGAGATTGATCCTTATCTCTAGTATGAAATTTTTTGTTTTGAGAAATGGTGGTTCCAATTGACTTATCTTTTGTGGTTGGATCTTAGAATGACACTCTAAATCTGCCTGTATGGATGGATACAAAAGAATAGATCTAATATTTTATTCAAAAGTATTCCATTAGTCTACATTATATCTTCCTCAAAAGGAAACTTACACATATTGCTTTTGATTCATTGCTCTATTTATAATTGCATCAATTAAAAACAGTTTTATAAAAAATAAGATATATGTACATATTCATGAATGTTTTTGTATGCTTTAAATTTTGAAGATAAAAATATAGCTAACTTGTGATACAACTTAATAACCTTACGCATAGATGTAGATAATGAAAAATATTCACTAAAAATGAACTTAAGAAATCTTTAAGTTACTGCTGTAAATCTTTTACATGCCATGGCTAATTTTTTACTCAATTAAATTCCATATTTTGTTGCATATGATGATTAGTTTGAAATAAAGTAGTCTTTTTTGAAACTTGCCACAACTTATGGATTTTAAACATTTTAAGGTAAATAAGTAGGATTGGGAAATGAGAATTCACAATTAGAAAGATTGAAAAATTTAAAAGTGATTTAATAATAGAAGTTAGAATATATGCAATAAACAAACTTGTAACACTTTCAATATTTATAAATTAAGTAAATTTAAATTTTGAATATTACAGATTTTAAAAAATTATGTTGGAAAACATTTTTCTTGTTTTGAATAGTCTTAAATACATTTTCAAACATTCGCATATTTGTAATAGACATTTACATGTTTAAGAAACTCGTGACTTTTTTTATTGATAAAGTTTATGATGAAGAAAAATATATAAAACAAAGCCTGTTATTTTGCTTATTTAACTTCATTCTATTAATAGTTTGAAATTAGCTTTTTTTCAAATAATTGAATTATTACCATTAAAGTAGCTAATCCTTGTTATCCAATTAGATTCGTTTTGTTTAATTTTAAAATTTGTCAATTTTCTTACTTCATAATTTAAATAAAAACCTGATGAAAACATTATTTTTATTAAATTTGGTTTCCATTTTTAAATTATACCTTATGAAATTGACTTAATGTATTAAACTGACTTAATTTTTTTAAAAGTGCAAACATTTTTAAATTTGGATTGAATCATTATGTATTAGAGTAGATTTTAACTATCAACTGTGAATTATGTTGTAATTTTGAGTAAACGCTATCATTAGCTTTGTAATTCTGATATGCTCTTTTTATTCTTATCTATATACTTTCAGAATTAACTCATACACTTAAAAAATTTTATACATCCCTCATGTTTAATATTTTGTGTTAACATATATTTATAAATTTATGTTGTAATCATAACTATGAAAAATTTTCCTCTGACTTTGAAATATACAATTGTTATACCAAACATAATAATAGGTATTTTTGATGGCTTTGTTCTATTAAGATTTTCTTTAATAATTATCTAATTAATTTAATATAATTATCTAATTATTTTTAATAGTTGAATAGTTTTGTTTTAAAATTTTAAATTAAACCAAAAATAGTTATTGAAGCAAAATTTCATGAAGTATCTTTTACCATTACTTTTTATCTAATTGTTAACATTAATAAATGTTATAAATCTCCTTGAATAGGTGTACCTCCCGGTCAAGGAATGCCACCCCCACAAGTAGCAGGAGGAGCTCTTAGCCGCCATGAAGTTGAAGCTTTGTTAGGTGGGCAGCGTGAACTTATACAGGCTGCTCGTGACACAAAGTAGGCCTTTTGATTTGAAAACTTGTATAATAACAATTGACTACTATTTTTAGTCATTTTCTATTAACTTTTATCAATATCAGGATGATTTTTAATTATAAATTATATCTAGAAATGATAGTTTATTCTTCCTTTAAGGTATCAGGGATAAACTTGCCTGTGCTAAACCAAACATTTGTGATTAAATTATTTTGAAGATTTTTAGTGTGCCCTTTCAACAAGCATTAAATTAAAATGGAAAATCTCTGACTTTGATATTCTGCACTTTGCAAAACACAAAAAAATTCTACTTTTTTTGGGGGGAAAGCAATATTGATTTTCTTAAGTCTTCTCAGGTTAAAAAGAATGATAGGAATATTCATTTTACAATTGTAAATCTATAAAATGACTTGAGAATCAAGCCAGTTACTAAGTGGTATAAATAAACCAGTACATGTTTTGAAAATTATAAGAATTGTAAAGCTAGAATTATCATTAAATTCTTTTGTTGTGTAAATTTTTTAATTGATGGTACTTGTTTTGTGTATCTTGAAATGAAAGATACTCCATTATTATTTTGAAAATGCTAAAATTGTGATTTTATTGATTTCTGCAAGTAAAATATTTTAAATAAAGTATATTAAGTTCATTGAATTTAGTATTTATGTTTAATCAACAGTGTGTAATTTTTTATGTAAAGTAAGACTTTAACTACAAAACCGCATTTTTAAGTTTATTTTCCTCCTATTTTTTATTTTGCGAATAATTCTTAAGAATCAACCTTTTATTCTTTTCAATAAAGCAAGACTTAGATTTTCAGCATATCTGCTAAATTTTGTGCATAATTGATGTAAGAAATTTATATTGACAGCTTTAAAATAAAGTTCTCAAATGTTCATGCATTCTGTATCAACAAGTGAAATTTTCTTGGCTTGTCCAATTCTATGAGTGTATGTTGTCATTGCTCATGTCCATGATTTTGAATTCTTGTGTTCTACTTGTTATAGACACAATTTTATGTTAAAATTTGTTATATTGAAAGAAATAAAATAAAGAAAAAGTAATAGCTTCCTGATTAATATTGTCAGTAAATTAAGATTAATTTTATTACAAGAGTGATTTGCTATTGAATAGACTATATTGTGTAACAGATTTAAAAGAAGTTTAAAACAATTTTTATTAACAATTCTTATTTTGAAAAGCTCTGATTTTTATTAGTTTTCTTAACTTTTCTGCATAATTGTTGCTTATTGAAAAATAAAAAATTACTAATTTTAATATGTAATATTTTTTTTTTTTAAGATCCTACTTAACTGATATCCATCAAAGAACAGGAACTATAATAGCGAAACAAAGTGACAGTGTAAAACCTTCAGGTGGTCTAGCTTTTGAAGCTAATACACAATTCCAAGATATAAAGGATGCCCTGAATAATATAAAGAGAGATTTGGCAACCATTTCTGCAAAAACACAGGTAAAAATTTGTTAATTTTTGGTCTAAAATGTGACAAATAAGTTTTCCTGTTGGTTTATCTTTATGATAGGATATATTTAAAAATCCTTAGTTATGTATTTATTTCAATTACTTTAAATTTAACTTATTCAAATGAGTATTGGTCTCGCTTACTTGGAACTGAGAATGAAAAGCGACTATTCTCTAGTTGGGTGTTTGAAAGTTTTTTAGACTTCAACTTTTGTGACGCATGAATATGTTCCAAATTAAAAGAATCTGGGAAGATCCTTCCTGAAGCCAGAAATGCAGATTATTTAAATGTTTTGAACAATCGATAACTGCTGGGCTGTTTGCTGCATAGTGTCTGAAGCAAGTCATTTAGTTAATATTTATTAACTAGTTACCTTACTTGTAATTCTTGAAGATACTAAAATAACTTGATTTTAGAGTTTTAATCTGGCACAATGTTTTGTTCTACAATATTGAGTGTGCTACTGGGGAAGTTGAAATTCCATGAGATAATAAATTGATTAGTAGTTATTATAATTTTGAATTTTTTGATAATATTGTTAAACTACTGAGGAGAAAGATTGAAATTACTTGTTATTGAGAACTCTATCAATAAGATTAAGAATGCTAAGAAAATGAGAGAAGCATTAGGTAATTGCTGTAAACATCAGATAAAAATGGAAACACTAATAATTTATGCATCCTTTGTGAAAAATTAAATAATTGAACAAAATGCAAATAAAATTTGTTTAAGTACTCGTGAAGATTTTTTCATCTAGCTAAAATGAGATAATTTTATGTTTAGCTTTTTAACTTGCTAAAACAGAAATGAGTGACAAGTTTTTTAATTGAGTAAAGATAGCTTAGAAACACAAAAAAAGCATCCACTAGAAACTTAAGAATAACTTTTTAGCTATTTATTGAATGCGTGATCAAATATTTGTATATAAATATTTAAAATTTGCGAAGCAGGTTTTGATAATGTAACTTGCAGTGAAATTAGTGATACCTTAATGAAATATTCATAAACATAGCTATTAATCAAAAATTGGGATTGGTTTTCAAAAACTATTTAAAAATTGTACCAAGTACAAATCTTGAACTATTAATATTCAATTAACAACTGTTCTCATTTAATGTTGATATGTGCAGTATACATATATATTTATATATATATACATATATATACATACAGTGTGATCTTTTTAAAAGTGACAGTGTTTGGAGCACCCTATAGCACGATCTAATAGCCAAAATGACACCATATTTGGTATTTAAAGTAATCAAGACACAAAGGATTCAGTTAAAAAAAAAAAATTTAGTTCCATAAACTGCCGCTAGGGCATTTTGTGGTGCTTTACATTGTATTTTTCTTTTCTCATATTTTATACAATCGCATACAATTGCACAGTTAAATTATTAATGTTTATTTAATACATTAACTTCCCTGGTGAGCAATTAGACAACTTTCAAGTTAGCACCGTTCTCAGAAATAACACCATGCATTCTATGCACATCGTTCTCCACAGCTGTACGTAACATATCACGAGGAATATCCCGCACTGTCTTTGTTATGTTGACTTTTAGAATAGACAAATTTGATACTCCACCAATATAAATGCACATTCTGCTAACGTGAGAGGTATGGGCACTGGAGCTCGGTTTACTTCCGCTGAGATTATTTGTCGGAGCTGTCTACTACTTGCTTTTACAGCCCCTACTACTGGCACTGTCATCGCACAACATTTGCATTTTTCTTTGATACCAGTGTTTTATGCTAATTCTCTTTATTGTAAGCTAAAGCCCTGCCACAAAATACCCTAGTGGTGACTTTTGGAACTAAATATTTTTTTTCCACAGAATCCTTTTTCCCATGTTTGGATTAGTCTAAATACCAAGTTTGGTGTCATTTCGACTATTAGATCACGCTGCATGGTGCTCCAAACACTGTCACTTTAAAAAAGATCACCCAGTATGTATTTCATGTGCTATAATAAGAAAAATGTTAATATTTAATTCAGCTTTGTAGTCTTATATTAGTAAATTTAATATTTCAGTTGGATATTTGAGTTGATCTGACAGATATTCTCAAAATTTTTTAAAAATGTGTGCATTTGAAATTAATAAGAAAAAATATTGGAAAGTCCATGTTAAAGAAGGCAGAACTTGTAAATTAAAATTTCGTAATTTTTAAAGAAAGAAAATAATTTATATTTTTAAGTTGATGCACCAAGCAGAAATGCAAATAACATTTATAGTACGAATGTTATATTCCTGTATCCAGTGACCATTTAAATGTACTCCCATTTGATGTATAATCAAGGATAGCTGAACCTAGCTCATGAATTTGAAGCTCATGTCTCTGTAAATGTCATTAAACTTGTTAAAATGCAGAACAAAAAAAAAATGGGCTTGTGCAGGTATTTGTTTTACTGGCTGTTCAATTCTTCGCTTGAGACTTAGTGACGTGCAATTCATTAAGATTATTTCCCTTTCTGGATGTTGATAACAGGTTGCAGATAATCCTCAGATCTTAACCATCACAAGAAGCAATACTCTTGCATTACAATAAACTGCAATCCTAGTTGTCTACAATTTGACCTTTTCATCAAAATCCAGAAATGTGCTGTTAAGCATTTTTTATCTGGTGCATCCAAATATCATTTCACCTGGTTACTATGTTCCAATTCAATTTGTAGAGAGAAACCTGATGTATAATTTCTTCATTTAGATATATTATTAGTTGTGCCAGGACCAAATTATTCCTTTTTTAATGAGTTTTACATAAATATGTTGAAAACAAATCAGGTGTATAAAACACCATATTCCTTTTGTCGTGTTAATTTTTACCATGAATGTCATCTTAGTGTAGCAATTTTAAAGCAATGTATAATACTCAAATAGGCAATGAGTCTCTAAAACAATCCAATACTGAAATGATTAATGTTCCTGCCTTCATTTTTATAATTCTTTGTTCCACTTAATCTTCAGGTGGGGATATTTAGTGATGTGGTTTTCTCCTTGAAATTGTAGGCTTCGACCAAGTTAGTTCTAGCTTGTAAATGCAATCGTAGAAACAAAAATCTCAGAAGTGATGCATTTTCAAGGTTTAAAAATTGTGTAAGCCTTGTATTACTTGCTAATAATTTTGTTTGTATTTTTAAATATTTATCTGCTATTTTTATTTTCTTGCATAACTTTCATTTATTTCATGCTTTTATGTATTTTTTAATATTTTATGAATTAAGTGTTTTTACTATTTGATTTTTTCTCTTTCTTATAGGGTGGACCTTGTCCAGTTGTACAACCTCAAAATTGCCTTTCCCCAACTGTTTTCTTTGTATTCATGGGAGTACAGTTAGCTGTTATTATTGCCTATTTTACTTACCAGTAAGTGTTTATTCTCATTTGATACTTTTATTGCTTTTATTTTTAAAATATTTAGTTTTAAGGCTTTATTTTTTTAATAATTGTATAGAAAAGATCTTAATATTATGGTAATATTTATTATATATATATATATATATATGAATTTAAGGAAAAAAACTATTAATGCTAGTTTGAAACCATCTTGAGTTATTTAAAATAATTTTAACTAAGAAAATAATTATTGTAAATGTAATTAAAGATCTTATTCTCAGAAATTAAGTAGATGTGAGAGCTGTGTTTAAACAAATATTTTTAAATACGTTTGAAAAAAAATTGGACATTTTAACACTCCAATAATATACTCTCGTATAAGTTTTAGAAAAATTTCTAGGTATATAAAAATACAAAAACTTGTTTATGTTTTAAGAAAAAATGTGTCTTTTTGAAATCCAATACTTATTCTAAAACTAAAGTGATATTTATTACAAAAATTTTCTTAGTTTTTATTCTGCTTTAATAGTTTCTTACCGTTTTAACATTTTATTCTAGAAAATGAGTTTTTAGAAAGCATTTGAAACACTTTGAATGTGAAAAGTAGATTAAAAAAAAAACATAACAATTTTTCATTTATAATCCATTGAATGTGTGTGAAACAAATAACTACATATATATAGAGAGATTTTTTATAAGGTATGAAAATGATTTACTACCAGGCCATTCAAACATGCTCTGGCCTTCAGTATTTGTAAATTTCCACTGAAGCATGTTCACATTTAAAATGGTTTAGATTCTATCTTAAACTTTGTCAAACTAAATGTGTACAAAAAGCGAACTTAGAATGAGAAATCGAATCATTTAACTTTGGACAGTTTAATTCGATTATATTGAGTTCTTTATATATATATATATATATATATATAAAATCATAATTAATAAAGAGGATTAGTTCAAACAAAACTATGTTCATCTTTTAATTGTGTATACTTCTATTTTAATTACAGGAGTAATAAAGAATCACAAGCAAAGAAGTTCTATTAGAAGAAAAAAAATTTCCTCTTTAAAGACATTCCACATCAAAAAGAATCATTTTGTATTCATTCATTTCAATGTCCAGGTTATATCAGAGCTCATTCAAACTATGGACTAATTTAATTTTTTATATTCAAAGACATCCATGCTGAGCTACAAAAGCCAACCAACAGCTCAGAAAAAGTGAAAGGAGCAGAGCTCCTCTGCTCATGCAGAAACTGCAGTGAAGTAAAACATATGTACATTAGCTTTTATTTCTTAATTAGTCAGTCATAATACAATATAAGGTTTTACTTATTGTACGAAATATTTTAATATTTCTGTCAACAGTGTTTTGCAATAAATTTTTTAAATGATTGAAAATTGTGTCCACATGCACATTGATCACAACGTTACTTAACTCTTTAGAATTTCTGTTGCATGTGGAATCAGGATTTGAAAAAAAAGATAAACTCATTGTTTCATATTTATTTTGAGAAAATTCAAAGCATTTTATTCTACTTAAAGAAATATTTTTAATTCATTTTCATATATTAACTTGTGAGACTATTAAAATTGAATCAGAATTTGTGTAAAATATATATTTATTTCCATGAATTTTTTCTTTTTGTATTTGTTTTTTATTGTACAACTATGTAGCCAACTAAAATCACAATGTATTTATACAAGCTGTAAAAAAATTTTCCTGTTAAAGATAAAATGTACCCCAATCACTATATGGTAAAAAGAAGTGGCATGTTTAGAATACGCACATTTTCTACATTGTGTTTTTTGATTACTTTAATTCTAAAATGTGCATCTGTCGGGAACTTTTTGTAACTTTTAAAAATCTTATTGTAAAATTTTGCTAAGCATTCAATTTATATAATTTGCTCAGTTTTTATCTTCAGTGCTTTTAGATGTCAATTACCAGTATTATCTTGCAAGGCCAAATACATGAATCTTCCGGCACATCAGTTATTTTCCATGTCCATTTAAAGTTCCATGTTCTTAAATTGTGAGTATCCATGTTATACTTTGCAATGTTTTCTCTTTTTTTGTGGAAATAACACTAAGATGTGGAAGTATTTTTGCCAACAAATATATATTATTTTTTTCTTTTAACTTCTCTGAGAGCTCTTTCAAAGCTTTTATTCGTGTGCTGATATCTTCTGCATTTTGTTTTCGTTTTCCCAAATAACCTGAATAAAATAAAATTCATTGAAGTGACATTAAAATGTGAGATCTTATTTTTATAATTAAATTTCTATTTTATATTAATATAGTGTTTAACACTGCCTTTGTTTAACTTGCAGATAATATTTAAATAATTGAAATGTTGAGGTTCTAAATTTTTAGTATCGTAGAGAAATGGATCCTGATAATCACATTATTTTTCTTTAAAAAATAAAATGTTAGCACAGCTATGTTAGCACTATTCGAATCAAATGATTTTCTCAAATTTTTTAATTATATCCAGCTTCATTGTTATTAGTTTGCTCAGAAACTTTAGCTTATTTCTCATCATAATTGTTTGGTACATAAATTTTAATTATTTCAATTTCCTTATCTCATTGAAGCGATTTTATTTAATACAAACTGTTTGAATATTATCTGCATGTATTTTTTCTGTTTCTGTATTAAGGTTTTCATCAGAAATTGTAATGCTGAATTTTAAAAATATTTTGTTCTGAATAAAAAAAAAAAATAAAATAAATAAAAAATAAAAACTGTTTTGTATGTGTATATTTTGGGTTTGGTTCTATAGATTTAAAGTCCCAAATCAGTGAAGCAGAAAGCTCAAACTGTTTCATTGCTGATCCTTTAAATATTGTAAAACTGATTTTCAATGTTATAGAATTTTATTAAAATGTTTTCTAAAGTAATGTGTATATTTTCTTACTGAAAACAAATATGCAATCACTCAATTGTATATCACATTCAGAGAAGGCTTAAAATACCTGTTCAATAAATTCTTAAATATATTTGTCACGATTTCTCATTGAAGGAATATTACTGTTGATACTTGAACTATAAAGCAAATGGTTCAGAACCGATCCTGTACTATTGCTAAAGAATAGTTACTAAACAAAAAACAAATAGCATTAACCAAGTTCAATTGAATGTCATCCTACCTGTGCAAATCTATATTCAGACCTCTTTTTGCATTTTTAAAGTGCTAATAAATTCTGTTGTATAGTGCACGCAAACATTTCTTGCATATAGACATCCTGTTGAGCAGGGAGCTGATCTACAATTCATGAGTTCAAATCCCACCTTATGCTTGGATGTTTGTAGTGGTTCAGAATCTTTAAAGTGTGGGTCCCAATCTAAGTTTTCGTGTTCAAAAATTACTGAGCGACAAACCACACATATTTTGATATCTACTAATATCATTCATTCTCATGATAATGAGTTGATTTTCATCGAGAGCAGTATTTTGTGAATAATTCTATCTTTCACCTTGGGAGCCGAGCTGACAGCCGAATGGTTAGCGCTCTTGTCTTCTGTTCAACAGTTCGTAGGATCAAATCCTATATAGCTTGGATATGGATGTTTGTAATGGTTCGGAATCCACTTTAAACCGTAGGTCCCGGTCTAATTAGCCCTCGTGTGCAAAAAATGAATGTTGAGCAACAAACCATCTTGGGAAAGCTTTTGTCAACTATTTTTTTTATTGGTTCATTTTTGATTTTAATAATTATTTTGTATATTTTATATCTGGTGTTTATCATTTCAGAAATCAATTTTTAAACAATCTTTGCTCAGTTTTGATATCCTCAGGATGATTTTAGCAACATATATTGCTAACCTAACTACTAGTAAGAGCAAATAAGATATTACTGGGTACCTTTATTATAGGTACTCATCAAATAAAACTGCCAAGCGAACATTAGAACTTTAAATCCCAATTTTTTGGAATAAGTCTATAAATCGTGCAGTATATGGACTTACAAATAAGAATCTTCCAAGTGATATATCCATTAGACTAATTTATCTATTCGTCAAATTTTCCGTTGCTTTAAATAATAAAACTTCATTACTGCTAACTTCAGTGGGAATGAATTTTATAAACCCTGAAGCAATAGGTATGTTCAAAAGCAATATATGTACCCTATAAATTTTTTCTAAAATTATAATTTTGGAAGAAGGAACATTGAATTACAATTTAGTCTTAGTGTATTAAGTCGAGCAGTTACCACTTTGGCCTTCAGTTCAAGAGTTCGAATCTTATTTTGGTTTTGGATCTTTGTACTGATTCAGAATCCATTTTAAATTGTAGATTCTAGTTTAATGCGTTTTCAAGTGCAAAACGTGAGCATTGAGCGATTAATATTTGGAACCTATCAGATTGAAGAACTTTATTGTCCATTCAACTTTGTCATTCGTTTTTAGTAATGCTCTGTTTCTCTACTGTTGGTTGGGAAAATGGTGAATGAAAGTATTTCGTTTATCTTGTGGAAATAGGAAAGTTGACTTAAAAATCATGCTATTTGTCAATTTAAGAATAGTTGAACAGTATTTTTCTGTCAGTTGCGTTCTTAAAGTGATCTTTCGAAAAAATTTTAATATTACTATGAAAGCACTTAAATCACTAAACTTTGTTTATTGGAGATGTAACTTCGACATATGTTATACTGAGGTCCTTGAAATTGTCCAACAACTTGTGCAAATGTTACCATGTATACTCTTGAAAAAAAAAAAGCATCCTTTAAAAGAAATTTTGCATGCAAATTTCTGCAGGCAGAATACAAATAATTAAATTTACAAAATCAGTTAACATTACTTGTTATGGCATGCATTTTTACTATCCAACAAGCTTGTATAAAACAGGTGTTTTATAATGCTGTTATAAAGTGAATGCTCCTGTGTTGGATGTTTTCGTAATTTAGAAAATCGTCAAATCTTTGATCTGTCACCACCAGAAGGATTATTTCACTTAGAGAATATTGCGACTACGACTTATTTAAAATGCTCCAGCCGCCATTAATGGACACGACAGATTTTTTGGTACGTGGGATATGTTGGGTCTTATTGAGTTGTCCAAAACAGAACAAGGTGCACTATTCTGTTATGGGAATTCGAACTCACTACCTTCGGATAGTGAGAACTAACCAGTCCATCAATGTCCAGTGACGATTATATTGATGGATCTTAAAATATCCGCCTTTAATCACAACACATTGATGTCCCTTAGAGTGGTATCGTTGACAATTGTCATGGCTGGCATGTTTTGCAATAAATGCTGACTTTCTTGGATCATTTGGTCATTTTATTGGATTTTGGAGTGCCCAATACCAGTAATTTCAGCCTTGTTTAACATAAACTGTCAATCCTTGTTGTCAGTGGCATCTCCTACGAATGTTAGTAGCTTTACTCATCCTTTTCACACAATCATGACATGATATTTAATTTTGCTGCCGATGATAATCCTTGTTGCATCAACTTGTAGAGAGCGCTTACAGTGATATGTCAGATCTCACCCTGCTCATGCCTATAGACTGCGACAGGGCGATTCATAATCTTTTCCTGCAAAATATTCTTCCCTAATAAAAAGAAGTAAGAATTACAGTCAAACTTACGATTTTTTCAACGCAAGTCTAGGGATGACATAAGCCTTCGAAATTCGGTCAGCAACCTTGAGAGTTAATTGGCTCTGAGGGACAGCTTGTACAGTAGAACTCCAATTACCCGAATCAATAAAGACAGGAATCCATTCAAATAATTCTATTTTAATACGTGTACGTTCAAATTAGGAGAAAAAAAACTGCATATTTTTTACGGAAAATTAAAGGGGAGCAACAATTTTACCTGTTGAGGTACTTACAAGTGCTGTACATTTACAGCAATGTGCATACTGTATTAGAGAAAGTCCTTTCTTGCCGAACATATAGATCAGAGTAAGCTTGTTTCACTGCTTTTATCCGTTTTCGGAAAGCCAAGTTGCGCATCCGCATGACGGCGAGAATTTGCATGTGGCCACACTCGTATCTGGTGCTCTATCTACTTCAAAGCTGAGAAATGTTTCACCCGTGTCTGCCACAACTTGGACATTAAGGACAAACTTATTGGAAGTGTCTTCTTAATCGACACTTTCAGTAAGTTGGCCGCCATTTGCAATTTGAAATATCACTCATAATCCAGTCACCTAATATCTTCTGCACTAAATTCTAAAATCCAATAGTTTTCAAAAGAATGCCTTTCCTCTGGTATAAAAAATTAAGTAGACACTTTATTTTTCGGAAAGTGATTTGGAAAATTGGACTTCTACCGTGTGCAAGAAATAAGAAAACGAAATTGCCAAACTTTTAAATCGCTAACCTTAATAATAGTATAAGAAGTGGAAAATAAAACGATTCTATTTTTTAATCTATATAACCCTAACAATATTATACAAAACATAAACATTAATAATTGATCGAATTTTTTCATAGAAAATCAAAATGCTAATAGAAGAAAAGATTAACCAAAAATTAAAACTAAATTAGTACCAGCAAAAACAGTGACATTCTAAATAAATACGCAGCTGTAAAGTAAAAAAATATTTAATAACATAAAAAGAAGTAATAGCAAATTTTTGTGGCCGATTAAATCGACGGGATGTGAGAAATGTTGTTCTACAATTGTGAGACTAGCATGAATTGATTAAAATGGTATAAATTGCAACGAGCGCCCTCTAGCATCCTGGCAGGAACCAAGTGGAGTACTGCGTATTGATATTTTCCCCAGCTATTTATGAAAATGTGCTTCCGAAAAAAGAAGTGCAAAGAATTTTATAAGATAATTACTAAACAGCTAATAAGATAGATTTTTTAAAATTAAAACTGTAGTAAGTAACATAAATTTAAGGTATGTGAATCAGTTATAAAATATTGTTTTCTAAATAAATTATCTTAAATGGAATTGCTTGTGTATTTAAGAAAATCAATATATTTAAGTAGAATTTATAAGTTATTAAAATATAAAAAAATACATTTTTCAGATTTCATCCAAGGATAATAAGGTAAAACATTTCATAATAATTAAAATTTTTCATAAAATGTAAGAATTTTTGAGGTTTAGTCAATAAAATTAAAAGGTTAAATATGCAATAAAAATTAAGAATTTTCATTTTTTGAAAAACAAAAAAAAATCATTTAATAAAAAAGAATAATGAAATGTTAAATACATGATTATAATCTAAATTTAAATTTTTTGCGAAACAAAATTTGAAGTTTTCTTGACAATAAAAAAAATATTTAAATGTAATTCAGGTCAAAAACGAATAAGATTATTGTTATTTATTTTTCAATTTTTTCTCTCAATTGAGCATCAAAAACATTTCTTCCAAAAACAAATGTCTCAAATTAAGATTTTCACAAACTTAAAATTAAATATTTTCTTAATTAATATGTGTGCTAGGGTTCAATTTCACCACCAACATTAACCTAAATATGGTTATTCATTGCTTTTGGTGAATTTTCTTGGCAATGAAAAACAAAATTTTGTTATATTTGGCAGTTTTTTGCTATTGGCGACCAAGGACGCAGTGGTTCTTTTAGCCAAAATGTCTAGTACATGGTGGGACGGATATTCCGAAATTTCAGATCTGAAACAATAATTGAGCTCGCTTTAATATATAGAAAAGTTAACTGTTGTAGGGGGGGGGGCGATTTCACCATTGATTGGTGAATAGTTGATCGCTGGTGCTTAAAATTCATAAAATGCCCTTAAAATTTCAACCAATTCATCATCAGTGCTTTACACATGTTCCTCTCATTTTAAGAAAAAAATTTTTCAAAGTTGTTCCTATCCATAAGAATATAACAAGCCTACTTGTACTGCTCACCGTAGTCTAATGGTGGGATAGCGTTCTTTGTAACCGGAGGTTTCGAATGCGATACCAGGCACTGATGACCAACGGAAGAAGGATGCTGCGCTTTTGTTTTCTACAAAAATGTCCATCGGGGTGGCTACTTGGAAATTTCCCGGGGTTTTCCTTCCTTATGACGTGTGTATATAGCATAGTCCCTACTTGCAAAGCTTGCAACCGAGTGCTTAGCTCCGCTCGGCATTCGATGCAACAGTTCATGGGTTCGAATCCCACCTTGAGCTTGAATATTTGTTGTGGTTCGGAATCCACCTTTAAACTGTAAGGTCTAATTAGCCCTAGTGTGAAAAAGAGTAACCGTTGAGCGACAAGCAAACTAAACTAAATCTTCCCGTTCATGTGATAGATATTCAAATGACTATCCATACAGGGTGTGAAAGTCTGTTGGTGACTATCCAGTGTCACTAATACCTTAAAGTGTTGCTGGATGTCCTGTGGTCAGCTTCTTGGTACAGGATATCACTAAAAAGCAAAACATGTAGAATTTATATATTCATTTTTTCCTAAGATTGTTGGCTGTTTGTCACCATATAGCAGAAAGCCGGAATCTCTTGTAAGACATTTCAACGCCCATTGTGTTTTTCATTATGTTCATAGCTTGGAAAACTTCCATATACACACCACGACAAGTGTCCATTAGAAAGCGTTACACTCAAGGGATTGGTTCAAAACCATGACCTTCATCCCAAAAAGGCAGTTCTACCACTCATCCAAGGGAACTCAACTGCTGGGTGTGTGACGAAAATATTACGATATCGTCATTTTCATTTACAGTTTAAATTAACCTAAATAAAAAAAAATTTTGTTCAATACATTCATTATATAAACTACGTCTTTAAAGATCCCAATGCTGAGAGGGTCTGCATGACATTGTAGCAAGTCCCTCCACTGATATAATTTTGAAAGAATGTTCGCTGTCAGACGTTTCGACCATGACACTCTGTCGGACGTTGGCTGATGAAGGGCCATTAACCTCAAATCGGCTGGTATGATTTATGGTTTCTGCGCTTGATGATTTGCGCATTGGTACCTCATTTTCCTGTGTATGATAGACGTCTGATTGGTACCTGTTACAGATATAAAAGGAAGACAAGATTGGATTTATTTTCTGAAATGTTACTTTAATTTTTTACTTTTAAATATTGCTACGAGTTTTTCTTCGTGGCGACGAAAATCCAGAAATAAAGAAGATAGGTTTTCTACTAAACCAACTATTTATTCCTAGTTTTCTCAGTCACAATTCAGCTTTTACTCAGGCTTAAAAAACCGATACAGTTTCTATAATATAGCAGCTTTTTCAGATTCTCAGTTTCGTCTAACTATTTGCTTCACTTTTGACTCTGAATTTTGTATCCTTTCTCTTAATACATTCTTCCCTGGAAGTTTCTAGAATATTCTAGTTGTGAGCGTAGACTCTTATTGATTCGAAAATTCCAGAATGTTGACATATTTTGCTGGTAATGACACCGCCAAATGTCAAAAATTGTGCCAAGCTTCCTTAG
This sequence comes from Latrodectus elegans, assembly GCA_030067965.1. NCBI lineage: Eukaryota > Metazoa > Arthropoda > Arachnida > Araneae > Theridiidae > Latrodectus > Latrodectus elegans. The sequence continues at coordinate 25,238,947 of CM057818.1, forward strand.
ATATTACAAACTTTGTTTCTCAGCCCTAAAAATCATTATTTTTAGCACTATATTTTGTCTATATAATAATTCCAACAATATTAATCAATAATAACACACTAAAATAAATAATTGAATAGAAATTTAAAACATTCATTCACAAATATTTACTCTATTTACATTTTTAATAGGAATATCTTTGCCCATTTGATGAGATGGATAGTTTATGCCATAAAATCAATATTATATGACACGTCCGCTATTTTTAAAATTGATCCTACAAACTATGAACATTATTTGTCTGACATTAAAGTCAAATTATATGTACGCAATCAGATCTATCAATATAAAATCCATATTTAGTTTGTTCTCCAAATGTTTGTTTTTGGTTTATTTGAAAACTGCAGCACGGTATGAAGTGAAATTAAAATACGAATCTTTTGATGCCACCTAATGGAAAACCTAACGGCTTCAGAATGTTGTAAAGTATTTTAAAGTCCCCTCGTAATTTATTTTAATTTGTCTGGGAGAACCTTTAATGTATTGTGGACCGAATTTACGTGTCAGAAGGTGAGAAACCGTTAAAACTCCCAAACACCCACCCCGACAAATGTGCACGCAGAAAACAAATGTAACATCTATTTCTCGTTGTTCCACAGTGGCTGGAATCAAACCCTGGACCTAATGCTAGGAAGAGCGAGGGGTTGTCACTAGTCTTACATCAAAATGATTTCTTTGGTCAAGAATAAAAACGTTGCCTATCTTTGTTTCAACTTTCAGAACATCATTTATACTTAATTCAAACAGTAATTAACGCTAATTTGACCTCCCTGTAAAATGTAACAAATTTAAATAATGCAACATTCTGTTCCGGAACTCTGCACGCTTCAAGAAAGAAACTGTTAGAAACATAAAATCATGTTGCAAACGCGCATAGAAATACACTTTACAAGAATTATGAGAACTTGAATTTTATAAAATAGTATTCTATTGGCTTTACAGTTCTTTATAATAATATCAAATACTGAGTCTTTTAATTATAAAGTATAATGAATAATAAGATTTTATTATGTTACAGAAATTTCACATACAGAACCGTTAAATGAAATTCAAATTGTAAATAATTTTTCTTTAAGATTTATAAATAAAAATTCTGCTTATTTCTTAAATTATAAAATATATAATGCTGTTGAAATGTTATTTTACAAATCGAAATTATAATTTTTTTGAGAAAATCTATTTAAAAAAAGTTATTGTAAAAATACGTATCAGAAAAATTTTTATTTGTATCAAAACATTTTTTATTATTTATTTCATATAACGGAGAGAATACTAAAAGAAATAGACACCGGATTTAACCAGAAATTTTTTATAATTATAAAATAAAGTTTACTATAAATAATTTGTTCCTCATAAGAACCTTAATCTTCCAGAAAAAGTAAATATGACAATTAGATTATCAACTTGATCCCAAAAAGAAATTAAGGTAACTTTTGTGAAATAATCTAATATTTATAAAATAACAGATTATTTTCCCAAAGTAGGTAGTAAAATTTTATATAATATAAAAAAGCTTCGCCCCCGGGTGGGCTCGAACCACCAACCTTTCGGTTAACAGCCGAACGCGCTAGCCGATTGCGCCACGGAGGCTTGATAAGCCGTGAAATATTAACATATAAATAACATTTTCTAAAAATAAATTTTTTATGTATATATATATATATAGTGTATTTTTTTAATACATTCTTTATATAATTCTTTTTAAATATTACTTTTTTATGATTTATTTTTAAATAATAATAATTCTATTTATTGAATACATAATAAAAGTTTTAACTTTTATACTTTTACCGTTTAAAATCAAACTTAAATGAGGATATAAATCGAGTAACAAATTTTAGAAGCTTAAAGCTGTGTGGATTATTTTTTTAAAAAAATGAAGTGGATAATTTTTTAAATATTTAAAGACCCTTTAACTTAAACAGAAATTTTTCTTGACAGTTTTTATTCGTATTTAATTTCATAACTTAGAATGGAAAAAACCATATTCAGTTTAGTTATTCATCCAGGAAATTTTGTAAATTAAACTTTCTGTTTTTTTGAGGTTAATTATAAAATAAATTTAAGATATAAACTGGATGATCTTATTTTATAAAGGAATTAATTCTATTAGAAATGTATTTCATTAATGTAATATTACACTAGTATAATAAAATGCTTTTAACTTTGAATTAAATCCTAAGATTTTAATTTGTCTACATTTACTTTTTCTTCAAAATTAATAAGAATACAATTAAATATATTTTAATTACTATGCAATGATTATATAATAAATTTGTGTATATTTCCCATTTTGTGTGTATGAAGTACACTAGATGGCGCCATGAACATTCAGATAAAGGAGATCGATTAGGTGACACGTCGATTTCCTCTCTGTTGCATCATTCGACCTTCACAGGCTGACAGAAGCTATTTTTGAAGGAGAGGAAATGCGCATGATTTGCGCGACCGGGCTTTTACTGTAAATACAAACAAAATTTATTTGGCTCTACACCGGACCGATTTCGAATCAAGAAGTGATTAATTATGCATGGACGTAAAATTTATGAGACAGTTTTAATTAATTTAATATATTAATTCTGGTTGTATAATTCATTTTCTAGTTTAAAAATTTATTTCTTCAAATAGTTAAAAAATGTTGAAACATATGTTTGAATATATTTGTAAAAGTTTACATATGACTATAAAAATTATGATGACACATGGAAGGTTTTTGAAACAAAATATGATCAGAACTATAATTTAACAAATAATTATACTTTTATAATAATGTCAGCTAAAATAAATTTTCACGAAGCATTATAAATGCTACGCATATTTCTCACATACAGACATGAGATTTTATTGTAAAATAATTTACAGTGAATACCGCTGTGAGTTTCTAACAGTTCAAGACTTTCATAAAATTACACAAGTTGTAATTTTATGTAATTCTTATATTAGAAAATGGCTATTATATTGTTTAAAAAATAAAAATGATATTTTTTGATATATCACATAAAAAAAAGATTTAGTTCTTATTTAAAATTATATGAAATTAAATTACATTACTTAACACTGTACAAATAAATAAATTTATAGACTATTAAACTCAACATTATAAATTCAAAAATTGCTCTGATTTTTCTTATAAAATATTCTTAAGATTTTATTTCTGTAAAAAATTTTAAAATTATTCTCCTTAGACATTATGTGAGCTACTAATAAAATTATTTTTATTAAAACCATTTATTTAAAACTCTTATATATTTAGGATTAAAATTATATTCGTTTTTTTTTTACCAAATAATTGAAAATTATATCAAATCTAAACGAAGTGTAACTCAACAGCATTTATTTGCTTTTACTTTCTTCCATTTCTCTCGCTCAAGGGGCAGTCTATTTAGAAAGCGGAGAGTAAAGGAACGCGATTAAAAATGATCTAAAGAAATATTTGCATTCTCCGTATAAAACGAGTTTTCTTATCACTTTCATTAAGAAATATGTATTTCCATTTCATACGAAACTGCTGCAAATCTTTTAGAGTGAGATAACTTATCACAAAAGGATTTCGCAAACGATTATATAAGCCTATCAGTACTTTTATTTATTAACTAGATTCATGAGCATATCTTTTTAAATTTGGTGCGAGAATTTTAATGAAACATAATAGTCTCAACTTTTTTTTTTCTGTTGGAATAAAATTTTAATACTCTAAATTACAATGAAACTGCAGAAGTGTAGATACTAATGGGTTCTTTGCCTAAGGAAAATTTAATTGCTAGGTAAAAAAAAAAAAAAAAAAAAAATCAGGGGTCAAAAATTAATTTTTTTTAACTTTTATAAAGAGATCGAATTTTGTCTTCTTAATAATTCGAAACATCAAATGTCAAATAAATTTCATTAAAAAAATAACATAATTTTATGTAAATTATCAATATTATATATACATAAAAATAACATCAATACGTAATCCTTAAACAAAAGGAAATAACTAACAAATGCTAGTTACAAAGTTTATTAATTTTTTTCTTTCATTTGTAAATAATTATAATAAAATATTTTTATGACAAGTTAAAAAATCATAGAAGATTCTTTGACTTCCGAAACTGTGTTCCAGTTATGTTATATAATACAATACGCAATTCTTTTTAATATAATATTAAATTTTGTGTATTATTCACAACATTTTTTTCCAAAACCAAGAGCTTTAAAATCATTGAATATGTATGAATTATTCTCATATCTATTTTTTATATATATAGAATAAGAGTTGAGTACAGATAAGTTTGGAATTGTATTTCTAATGCTCATAAAAGATTACATAAAAAGTAAATTATTGCAAATCGTTATTATGAGTTGTGCTCATAATAACTTTCTCTAAAATCTCAGAAACTTAACGCTCCCAAATTTCTGAAATATTTATTAATTTATTATGCACATTTTTTTAGTTAAAATAAATTTCAAGTAATATAAATTAAAATTTAATTTTCAAAATAAACAAGTAAACATAAAAAGAAAGGTATGTTATTATTAACTATAATTCTTACTCGGAAATTTCGAGAACTTTAAACCTTTAAAAATTTTAACTCATTTATTAATTTCTTAAAGATTTTTATTGATATCAATATGTTGATATACTAAATTAAAATTTAATTAATTTAATTTCTCAAGTAAAATATGAAAATACAAGGAATTATTATATGAGATTTTTTCAGCAAACTTTCAAGGACTAAGTAATTTTCAAATTGCAGAATATTTATTAATGCCTTATATAACTTTTTAGTTTTTTAGAATAAGATTTCTTTTGAATTTGAGAATTATACGGTAGCTTGTGAATAAAAAAAATTACTACAAAGCCGAAGCAAATGAAAAAAAGCAATCGAAAGAACATTGCGGACTATAGAAAGATTGTTAAGAATATTAAGTAGAATTGAGAAAATAAAAAAATGAATTAGAATTGTTATTTTTATATCCAACGAAGCGAAGAATAAAAATACATCTTTTCCCTTCCAGGTACACGATAAATAGTGATCATATACAGTTACAGTTATTTATTCGAATAGAAATGAAGTACGATACAGTCATGTAAATATAAACTTTACCTCTGCGCCATTTTCTTTTTCCGCTGTCTGTTTTTGTCCCATTCCTACCTAAAAAAGCATTGTGAGCAAATGATCCATGCCAGGAACACAAAAGGACTCTGACGTCACAGCCTGTCAATGAGCTTATATTCTACTTCAACGATTTTGCTAAAAGAATCGTCTTTAAATGGAAGCATCTGCTTGTTCTGTTTACGTAAGAAGGCACAAAGACCTGTTTTTAAATATACGTTGATGCATTTATTGAATAAAAAAAAAAAAAAACGTTATCATAAGTAAATTTTCATAAATGGCAACTAAAAATATTTTAAACCACATATTATTCTATGGAATAGCAGTTTAAACCTTAACTGTAGTGCATGAATTGATTCTATCCAGGATTACTTTTAGTATTCTATCCAAGGTTTTTAAAAACAATAATGCAGCAATAGAGTACCAATAAAGTACATCAATAGATTTTGTAATACTCACTGCACGTTAGAATTATATAATGAGCTTATAAAAATACAAACAGAAATTAATCGTGATACAGTTTTGCAGATCTGCATTTATATTTTTCGATTCTGTCGATTTTGATTCTAATCATGATTCAACCAACCGAGTGTTGTACTAATATGGTTTTTGCACGGGCTCTTCGGTTTTGACTCTTAAAAGATGATACAAAAAATTGATAACAATCTCTTTGAGAGCATTTATACAAAAAGAGTATTAAACTATTGAAAGTGTAGTCCATTTTACATATTTAAATATCCGCAATATTATTTGTGACAAAAAATATCTGAACCCAAAATTGTCTTCAAAAGTGTAACTACAGTCACGGAAAACCATTATTTATTAAAGGCAATGGGTTTCTTTCAAGTTTGAATATACCTCTCCTAGAAGCCTTGAACTACTTAATTGATTTTTTAATATCTTTTGTCCATGTTATCTGTGAATAAGGATATTCAAACATAAATGTCTTTAGGAGAATAGTTGCAGTCAGAATATCTGAACTATTGAAGTAATAGACCTAATGATGTGCTTGAATGTCTTTTATCACTAATAATACTGACAAAGGATATTCGAAGAGAAAACTGTCTCCGTAGTGTAATTGCAATCAGAAGCTTTGTACTAATGAAAGTAATGGGCCTATTTACATATTCGAATATCCGCAATATTATTTGTATCAAAAAATATCTAAACTCAAATCTGTTTCCAAGAGTGTAGCAACAGTCACAGAAAACCATTGATTATTAAAGACAATACGTTTCTTTTGATTTCGAATGTATTTTTTTTAAATGTTATTAATGACAAAGGATATTGGGACACAAAACTATCTTTAGGTGTTTAGTTGTACTTATATAATCCTTAAACTATTGAACATGATAGGTTTATTTAGATCTTCGAATATTCTTTATCACTAGATTTATAGACAAACACAAAACTAGCTCCAGAAATATACTTTACCTAGAAGCCTTGAACAATTGAAGTTAATGAGCTTCTTTACATTTTTGAATATCTTTAATCCACATATTATCTATGAATAAGGATATTCAAACGCAAAAGTCTTTAGAAAAATATAGTTACAATCAAAAGATCTGAACTATTGAAGTAATAGACCTTACATTACTTCATAGTTCAAATTTTCTGAATTGAATTGCAGTAATAGACTTCTTCTGAATTCTGTTGAAGTAATAGACCTATATTGATATGTTTGAATGTTCTTTATCACTCATAATACTGACAAAAGATATTTGAACAGAAAACTGTCTCCAGAAATGTAATTGGAATCAGAACTTTGGACTGATGAAAATAATGGGCCTATTTACATATTCGAATATCCTTTATCACAAGTAATATTTGTTAAAGTATATTGGAACGTGAAACTATCTCCATTAATATAGTCACAGTCACAAGCTCAAGCTCAAAACTATTGAAAGTAATGTTGTTATTTAATGTTGTGCATATGCTAATTAGTGTATTAATTATAATTAATGCCAATTAATAATTGCATTAATGGTTCGATGAGAGTATCATCCTATGGCGGATACTTATAATAAGTGCTAGGACAGGTAAAAGTGAAGAATAAAATTTTTCTATTTTTATTTATTCTTCCTGCTGTAAATATTATTTCCATTTTCGATATTACTAATAACATCCTTAAAATATAGCGGTTATATACTAGATTTTACTGTAGGAAATATGCCCAGCATTTCAAATTAACACTGATTGTCTCTGAATCTATCTAACCAGACAATAATCGAAATAAATCTTTTTTTTTAATTTAAAATCTGTAACAAATCTTCTGACTAGCTTAAAGGCGAAAATTCCATTCCATAAAGAGCAACAGACCTCATAAGAATTTTGCACAAACTTATTTTAGCTTTTATATTGACTTTAAGAGCTGTACTTAGAACAATAAGAAACACTTGTTTAGAAAAAGAACATCGTAGTTACAAATAAAAAGTAGCTATTTTTTCTTTTTGGAATAACATGGCCCATAATAGCTTTAGAATCGTGTATTAAAATTGTTTACATAGAATGCTGGAGAAGATTTTATGTATTATATTTAAAAGAGAGATTCTCTAACAAAATTACAATATTCCAACTTGCCTCTTTTTTATATTTTGGGCTGATAAATACTTCTTGCAAAATAGGCATTCTTTCCAGTGTCTGTGTATAACAGATAATGCCATGAGTTACCTTATTTAGCCTTATTTCATTGATGTTTATTTAGCTTCAATTTAGTATCAACTGATTTATTAGGATTTAATTTTTCGATTGCCAGTTTGATATCATAAACAGTTGGTGTATTACTTGCCATCCATTTATTCATCTTCACAGTTTAAAGTAGATAATACACTATGAGTAGAATGGTTTCTATGACACTATTTCTATCCTCAAGTAGAAATTTGAATTTTTCATGACATCTAATTAAAATATCTCCCATATTTCTGGTAATTTCATCATCTTTTTTCTTGCTGGTTGGTTACTGTTATCGAGTAGAATTTAGAATTCTCTGACCTCCTTTTGTAATTTTCGTTTTTCCATCTCTACGTAAGATGATTCAAGATATATAGTCTTATTTATGTATACTTTTTTCTTTGAATATTTTGCACTGTCGATGCAACTTTAGTGAATTGTTTCTGAATCATCAGCTTCTATAGCTAATTCTTCTTTCTATTATCATCATACATTCCTCGTCAAACTATTGGCTACATTTCTTTATCCATAACTCTGGTATTGTCTTCCGACAGCTTTAACCATAATTCCTCTCAGATTACGCTAAACATTGTTTGCTGACACGATTTCCTCCCCATTTATCACGCAGTATAGTCTTTAAATATCACCAGTCTTTTCAATAATCCTTTTAGATTATAGTATCTCTTTTTATAAAAGAAACTGTTGTACTTCTCATGAATTTTTGAAACACTCAAGTTTTTATCATAGTTCCTTGAATGTGCGTAGATTCAAGAAACTACTTCTGTTTCCATTCTGTTAGCTCATGATAAATTTGATTCTGAATTCATCTTTCAAGAGATTCCCAAATTACTTTATATCTTCATAGTTGAAGGTTATGCACCCAGTTTCATTACATTTTTATATTGATTGAAATTGCAAATATCTGTAAGTCTAGAACCACTGTTAATCTGTCTTTGTGTAAGGTATATGTTTTTTAAATAATTACAAATTAATTTATACACTTGCCAGAAAACAATTTGCGTTCAAATGCAGACTAAACATTAACAGAGAATATAAGTGAACATTATAATGTCAATATATTAATTCTATTTTTAAATAATACGGCACAGGATCCGTATAATCGTTGGTTCCAAATTCTGAATTTTTTTGGCGATGAAGAAATGTTGCCAAGATGACGCATCGTGACGTGCGTGATGACGTAAATACTAGGGTTACCAAAATAGAATTTTCTGCATAATTCTTATAAGTCTCCATATGTATGACATAAGAAAAACGAGGCAACCAGATACAAATTAAAATCCGCTAAAAAATTACCAATCTCAGAATTTGGCATCCTGGATTATACGGCACTTGTGCCAATAATATTAAATATTTTCCTTAACAATTCTTAAATATCAGTAACAATTTCAGAAAGATAAAACACATTGTTTAAAAGTAATTATAATAACAATTAAAAATTAAAAAAAGTTATCAGAAAAAGTTGGCGTACAGGTACGAATTACTAAGATATTTGCAAATTAATCTTAATTTTTTTTAGCCTCCATGAGCATGCATGAATTGAAATATCATCGGCATTTATCATTTACAATTTATTCATTTTAACTTTGGTGGCAGTACAACAAATAGAATAAAAAAAGCTACTGTTTTGTTGATATGATACATTAGTACTTGCAAATAAGTAAAGTTAAAATGGATTATTCCGAACGAAAAGAAAATCATCTTAAGACAAAGGAATGAAAGTAAGACTCTTTGAGCAAATGCACAGATATTTGGAAGCACTCCTTCTATCCAAAGAGTAATGAAGCCATCGAAATCTGTTATCTTAAAGCCTGGAGTAACGGACCATCTAAGCTGACATTAGAAGAAAAGATATGCATCTTGAAATCCGTATGCTTAACTCCAAAGTTTACTGCATCTCAAATAACACTTGATATTAGAGAAAGGTTTAAAAATCTCTTCATGAAGATACTATTAAAACTTCTTAAGAAATCTGGCTATCACGACCGTGTTGCTTGTAGAAAGCTATGTATTTAAATTACAAATAAGCAAAACCGCTTAAATTTTGCTAGTAAGTATGTAAATAAACCTGAGTTTTTTTTAAAAATTAATATTCTCCGATGAAAGCAAATTTTGTGTCTTTGGCATCAAAGGGTGTAAACTGGTGTGGAGAAAACAAGGTAGGGCTTTTGAGAAGCAAAATTTTGTGTCTACAGTTAAACATGGTGGAATAGGCGTAAGGTTATGGAGGTGCATGAACTTTTATAGACGCCACATTAGATCATGTAGAATATCTAAATATATTCAAAGAAAATTTAAAGCAGAGTGCACAAGATTTGAACCTTGGCGACGACTTTTGGTTTCAACAAAACAATGGTGCGAAACACACTGCTCACAAATTAAAGCTCTGGCTATTGTACAATATAAAATACTGGTTACATACTCCTCCACAATCACCAGACTTAAACTCCATCGAACATTTATGGGGCTTAATGGAACGAAACATTCGGCAACATAACACAATATCAAAAGATATGCCAAAAAGAATAATTATGGTGGAATGGAATAATATTTCACATCTTCAGAAACCGCCAAGGTAGTTCACTCTAGGCTTAAACGACTGGAACAGGTTCTTAGACATAAAAGTTTTCCAACCAGGCATTAAAGTTTAATTGACAGACCGCGGAAGTTATTTTTTAAAGACTTTTCTCATCTGTACGCAAACTTTTTCTAATTGCTTTTTATGTAATTTTTAATTATTATTATGATTACTTTGAAATAATGTGTATTATCTTTCTGAAGTTGTTACTAATTTTTAAGGAATTGTTATAGAAAAGCATTATATAAAAATTATATTAATGTTGACACTATAATATACTTTTGTAGAATGTTTACTGCGCGTAGAATGTTCTCTGTAGAATACTTACTGTGCGTTTGTGCGCAGACTTTTTCTGGCAAGTGTATCTCTAAATCAAGGTCAGTTTTTTTAAGTAAGAAAGAAGACCACTAAAGATGTATAACGATGGCTGCTTACTTTGAGTTTATGAGTTTATGATTCACTGAGAAGCGTGAATCACAATCCATTTCCTATTCCGCAGTAAAAACATAATCATATATGTTATCCCATGATCACTTTTCTTCTGCGTTGACCGGATTCAGGTATCGAATTCCCTGCATTTGGCGGAATATGCGAAACATAGGTAATCGCCAGAATATCTATTATATAATTTAAATGAAAAAACTCCTTAAAATTTTAGACATTTTTAATGGAAATTCAACAATTGGGATATAAATTGGACAAATTTTTAACCAACTTAATATTATTCTGTATGCATGAAACTGTTGATAGCATAAAATGCCTCAAAACGCTTGGTTTTTTTACACCAGCTATTGCCGCATAAATTCAAACAAAATAGAATTTCATCAGCTACATGCGTCTATTTCACCATTTCGCAGTGTCTCATAGTCTAGCGGTAATCTGCATAGGACAATCATTATCTGTATCAATGAAGCTGTTAATGAATGACAACCAATATCTGTACCAATATCAGTTTGAAAATGCAGAATAATTCTTGATAAAAAAAAATTCAGAGAAATTAACTTTGATAAACGCTGATCCGGCGAAGAAAAAATGGCGACATCATTCAAACCTCTAAAGGCATGACATTTGGCGATGACTCTGCTTCCGATATGAGACAAATACGCACTCATGAGACTTAATTGGGTTGAGAATGAACTTGCTAGTTAAATGGCAGGTTTGATCAGTTAAGAAACAGCTTCTCTTTGGAAACAGCACCAAGTAACATTTTATTGATAATTACAATATTTGAATGAATATTTTATTCAAAGATCCAACGTGTGTACAAATAACGTTTAAAAAGTAGGTGTGGTATTTGCAAATTGTTTTATTCTATAAATGAGCCTGAATAATTAAAATTTTATCTATAGGTACAGTATCGATGAATAACAATTTATTAATATGTATAATGCAGTAATTTTCCACTATAGCACGGTATATTTGTTCTGCGTTAGGCGGGCAGCAAACCTGTGCACAGCGTTGCTAGTGGATGGTGTTTCACTGGTGTCTGTTTTGTGGATCCCTAGTATCTGGTATACAAGTCAAGCACGAAACAATCACGTCATTAATGACGTCACTCCTAATATTGACCAATAAATGTTTATTTACAATTTAATTTCCATTGTTACTATATTGCGTGTTTATTAATATTCTCATATTCGAAAAAAATAATCATGCCCAAAACGCCAAGAAATATTGCATGTAATGCTTTGATTTTAATATCAGTCCCAAATATGCTTGCTGAAGTATGTTTGGAAGAGGAAAAAAGGGAGGACACAAAATTTAAATAACAATAAAACTTATTCTAATTGCTCATGCAACTTATTTAAAATAAAGTTAACAATGTTTCTTTGAAATGAATTTTTAAACTATGAATTATATATATATATAAACTAAATTGTGAAATTATTTTATAATTTTTTTATAACAAAACTTATGCAATTGCATTATATTAAAGATCCTAATTTATAATAAATAATTACATTTCATTTCATAATCTGTTTCATAATATTTAAATAAAAAATACAAATTAATTTATTTATTGTATAAAAGAGTTCAAGTATTTAATGCATTCATAAAAGTAGTAATAAATGTAATTATACTATATATTGAATAATGTAGTATTCAAATTACATATATAAAATTTTTTTCTGCAGTGTCTTAATTGCATTTTAAATAAAAAAACGCTTTATTCGGTTAATTTTTATTAAAAACTAAAAATAGTCAAAAAAAAAAAATTTTCTAATTTTAAGAAGGAATTTTAGTGAAGAAGACTTAAATAAAATAAAAATAGCTTTTAAAAATCTTATGAAATTTTACCAGAGGAATTACTCTTTTCGAAATTATTATAATTATTCCACTGAGATCTTTACAGAGTTGATTTTTTAATTTTTATTAAAATAATTATCATCACATAGTTCTCACAAGCACCTGTTAGCTATTGAAAAATATTTAATCGAATAAATAAATATATATTATAAAACAAAAAATGCTATTTTTTATTAATAATGTAAATAGGAAATGTTTCGTTCGTATTTGCAAACGACATTTTATTAATCACCGAGCACTGTTTTATTGATAAATGCTGTACCAACAAAATACATTTTATTAATAACGCAGCGATATTTACAAATAACGCTTTACTAGAAAGTAAAGTAACTACAATTAACATACTGTATTAGAAAGTATAGTATCTACAAATAATGGTATATTAAAAGTATGGTATAAACAATCAAAGTTTTATTAGAAAGCATTATATATTTAAAAATAGCATAATATTAGAAAGCAAAGTATTTACAAATAACGCTTTGCCGTAAAATCCAATTAACGTTGCATTAGAATGTACAGTATCTACATATAATCGTTTATTAGAAAGCCCAGTGTCTATGATGTTATATTAAAGAGCATAGTATCTACAAATAAAACGTTATTTGTAATCGCAGTGTATTTACAATTAAAGCTTAATTATATTAATGTCTTAAAATAAAAATGAGGAAACTGTGTGTGAAAATTAATATTCTTTTCTAGCAAACATCAAGAAACGATGATTTTTAAGAATATAATAATTTTATGGATTCAATTTTCGCGCGCTGTTTACTCTGGTTCCTGTTACAATAATACATTTTGTTGTGCAAGTACAGTGCTGCCGGTGATACAAAAAACCTAGTTTAACCGCCGAATCCTGATTTAAAAAAAGGTAGAGTCCGGTGTAATTCTCTCATAAAGATTTATTATTTCATTTGTTTTGCATCGCAGTGTTCTGCACGTGGCTTCAACATGAAAAGAAAGTTCGTGTGGACTCGTCACGTGCATTCCTCGGAGTTGTTCTTCCTCTGCAGCTTTTCTTTCTTTCTTTTTTTCCCCCTTTCCTTCATTTTTCCTTTCGTTTGCATCTTACCGTTTCGCTTCAGTTCCGTCCTCGTAACCTTTTCACGCTCCAGAAAACGATATACAAAACAACAGGCGAGATCTTCATTTCCCAGAAAATTCTGCTTCTCCATTCCCTTTAAGAATTCTTCTGGTGCACGAAACCATTCTCTTCTGCCGTGTTATTTCGAGAATGGAATGGAATATTTGTTCATTCGAAAGTCCGTCGAGTATGGCTGTGAAAAGTACATGTGTGTAAGATATATGTTTTCAGGTTACAGTAAACTTTACTAATAAATTTATTCTTACGAGTACTCTTCTTTAGAGCATTTTGCTCTCCGGCCTCCAGTTCAATAGTTCATAGGTTCGATACAATTTCGAAAATGGAAATTTCTGGTGGTTCGGTATCCATTTTAAGACACAGGTTCCGGTAGTAGCATCAAACTATCCATAAGTGACAAATTAAACTGAATGTAACTAGGCTTAATTGTGTTCTGGAAAGAAAAAAATCCATTTTATTAGTATATACATAACATACACCCTTTAATTATAAAAAAAGAACAAAATTTTATCTCCTAATTAATTTTATATGCTAAAAATGCTAGATGTTTACTTTGCTGATCTTAACCGGAAGTGGCGTCAAGCTACTGAGCCAGTGGGAGCTCAGAAAATTTTGTTGCGATGTCTGGCGCCATTTGTCTATGTTAGTTCTTTCTAATCCCTATCTGGCGTTTTTAAAGTCATAACAGTAAAAAATGGAATCCATTGTTATGAAAATAATTAAATTATTTAAGAATAAGCACACATTGTTGGTAATATATTTATTATGAATTAATTAACGGTTCGGATATTCCTTAGCACCCGAAGAAACAGTTTTTATTGTCCTGAGATGTATGAAAAGAAAGTCAGGACAACCTTAAATCACATACTCGGGGACTCTTCATTAATCTATATAAAGCCTAGAACGTTTGAGGGCGTGTCAGAACTGTAACAAAGAGGAATTAATGGACCAGTTCCATTAAGCAACCAAAAATTCAGACAGAATTAACTATGATTCGTTAAAAAAAAAAAAAAAAAAAAAAAAAAGGAATGTACTGATACAAAAAGATTTGGTTTGTTGATCACTTTTGGTCACCTTTTGGACACGACACGTTCATTCAAATCCCACTGTTCACAATAGATTCCAAACTACCATTAACATCTAAGCCTGAGGAGGGATTCGAACCCATGAGCTGTTGAGATGATGCGCTCATTATTAATCTGCCAATAATGCTCAATACAAATCGCCCCTAAAAGTGCTTCAGAGTCAAATTTCTATTTGATGGAAAAACAATTACATTACAAAAGTTTTGGGCAGCTGTGGCCTGGTTGACAAGGGCGTTCTTCTGATTATCGGAAAGTGGGAGTTAGAATCCCGGCCGACAGAAAATCCGTTGTGTTCGCTAATAGTGACTAGGGCATTTTAAAACTAGGCGTGGTCGCAATGTCCTCCAAGTGAAATGATACCTCTGGGGTGAGAGGCCAATTATTGGGGGTCTTCTGCTGGGTCCCTGCTTCAAAATCACGAAGACTCCACCCGACTGCTTCTATCCAACTGGTAGAGCCCAACTTGAGTTGGGGCTAGATACAGGGAAGCATGCTGATGCAGCAACAACAACACCATAAAAATTGTAGCATAATGAATAAAATAGAATTAAATTGGAAATTGCTTAAAAACATATTCGTTTAATTTTTAGTTTAGTAAAATTTTCCTTAAGATGATAATTAATAAATGTGAAAGGAATTCAATTATTGTCTTGATATAAAATAGTGAATGGACTTAAAATATCATTAAGATGGGAAATTAAACAAAATTATCTCATAATTTGATTGATAGTAATATAAAAATTTCTTTAATATGAGTTAAATTTCCAGAGAACAAATGGAGTGACTTTGAAACTGAAGTCTTTCTTTTTATCAAACATTTTAGAGTTAAGGTGGTTGTTTATAATGCTTATGTTGGCATTCGCAAAAGTGTACGAAGAAACTATTTGAATTAATATTTTTAATTTCAGTGATCTAAAACAGCTGGTTAAAATGAATGATTAAAAAGTTACCTTTATCAAAGTTAATAGTTAAAAGTTAAAGTTAATAGTTATCTGTTAAAGTTAATTTTATAATTATAAAATAAGACATATAAATATTATTTTAAATAGTTAAAGTAATTTTAAGTAGTTAAAACTTAGGCAGTTAAAGTAATTCTAAATATTTAATACTCTCTCTCTTACACGTAATGCAAAACTATTTGGATAAACAAGACACAATAAGAGATCAATAATCTTTTATATGAAGCCTCTCGGAGGAGCCCGTAACCCCTAGAAAGCGCATCTCCAAAGTGGGAGATGGGGGAACTCCTGCACTGGTCTTCCAGTGGGTGGTAGAAGGGAAATAAAATAAATATCTTCCGCGGACCAATAGACAAAAATCCAACCTCCCGAGGCAATGGCAAATCCCTTTAAGATCATTTATACTGAAAAAGCTGAAGGTTGGTTGGTTGGTTGGTTGGTTTTTATGGCGCAAGGTCCAGGTAAGGACAAGCTGCGCCAAACACAAGATATTATACACAAGTTTTTTTTCATTAATTAAAAGCATAAAATAGAAATATGGTTAAAATGTACATAAAAAGTATAAAATAGAAATATAGTTTAAATGTACATAAAAAGTATAAAATAGCAATATAGTTAAAATATATATTAAAATATGTAAACATACAATATACACATGTATAAGATTAAAAACTTGTATTTAAATAAAATATTTCTAAATTAGATAAAATTCATAAATCCTATGTCTTTTAAAAACGCAAATAAATTGCGATGGGGTGGTTCCCCAAGCAAATCTTCTAATGCTAAAATATTACTATTAAAATATCTAAAACGCTGATGGTTAAAATCTGGACACACAAATAAAATGTGATATACTGTAAATGGTTCATCACACTTTTCACACCACGGTAGGAGATCTCTTAAGATCAAATGTTTGTGGGTGAAACGCGTGTGACCAATTCGAAGGCGAGTCAGTCTGACATCTGCGCTTCGTGGAGATAAAACAGATAATGGAATGATGTATGAAAATATGGAATGGAGTTTGTTGCTGACTTGCAGGTCCCAGGATTCCTGCCAAAGAGAATATATGAAATGTTTGAATACTTTTCTCATGTCCATTGATGGTATTGAAGGCAAAATGGAAGTAGCTGCAGATTTAGCGGCAGCATCAGCTTTCTCATTGCCATCTATTCCTATGTGGCTTGGAATCCAACAAAACAGTATCTCAAATCCCTTGTTAGTAACTGAATCAATTAATTTGAATATTTTAGACACAACTGGATGGCAATTATTGTTGTTATTCCTCAAAGCTTCTAATACACTCATACTGTCAGTGTACACACAGAATTTACGTTCATTTTTAGTTTGTAGCAGCTGAAGTGCTCGGTATATAGCCGTAGCCTCAGCGGTGAAGATGGAGCAGGATTTGTGAAGGCTATAACTGTAGGAGGTATCATCAAGATAAACTCCACAGCCAACTGATCCTGGACATTTGGATCCATCCGTAAATACTGGAGTGTAAATAGTGTACTGACAGCGATGGAATGAATAAAGCTGTTGAAGAATAGCAGTACTTGTGTCTGATTTTTATTCTTACCAAAGGGATTTAGCACAATAATGTGTGGATTATACCAAGGAGGATGTGCGAAAAGGTCGGTAGACTCGATTCGGACATCACATAGGTCAGAAAGCAAAATATTAGATTTAATACGAGAGAGAAAAGGTTGAATGCTTGATGGTCTAGCATTATATAATCTCTTAAGAGCAGCACTTGGAATCGTGGAACGCAAGGGATGATGAGGTGAGGACATTATTTTTGAATAATAATTAAGAGACAGCTGTATCCGCCGCAGGTCTAATGGCAATTGGTGGCAAATTACATATAGACTCTGGACGGGTGATGTGCGAAAAGCTCCACAGCATATCCTTAAAGCAGTATGGTGAACAGTGTCCAATCTGCGTAAGATGGAGAGTCTAGCTGATCCATAAGCAACACAGCCGTAGTCAATTCGAGATAAAATTACAGACTGATAAATTCTTAGGAGTGATGTGCGATCTGCACCCCAAGATGTATTCGAAAGCACTTTGAGGATGTTAAGCAGTCGCTCACATTTCTTCCGCAGATGTAAAACATGCGGAAGGAAAGTTAACTTCTTGTCAAAAATCACGCCAAGGAATTTTATCTCACTGACTACAGGAATGGGTCTATTATTTATGTGAATCACATGATCATTATGGTAGCTAGTTTTCCTACAGAAATGGACACAGCAACTCTTACTAGGAGATATACTAAGACCATTCCGTTCACACCAAGTGGTTAAATTATTTACAGCTGTTTGTAATTGTCTCTCAATTATATTCATATTTGAACCCTGATATGAAATTTGTAAGTCATCAACATACAAAGTGCCATGAACAGAAGATGGTAATTGATGGAGTATGTCACTGATGAAAAGGTTAAAAAGGGTTACGTATAAAATGCTTCCTTGAGGGACACCCTCAGCTTGACTAAAGGTATTGGAAATTGTAGTTCCAACGCGCACTTTAAAAACGCGTGAGGCCAGAAAATTTTGGATAAATATTGGAAGATTACCCTTAAAGCCAAGATTATGCAGAGTACGGAGAATACCATAGAGCCATGTACGATCATATGCTTTCTCAACGTCGAAGAAAATTGCAACGAGATGGTTTCTCCTCACGAAAGCATTTCGAATTCGGGATTCTAGATCTACTATGTTATCTATAGTGGATCGTCCTCTTCGAAATCCGCTTTGATGAAGATGTATGCAATTATTCTTCTCTAAGACGTAAATGAGTCTAGCATTGACCATACGCTCAAATGTTTTGCATAAGCAACTCGTAAGAGCTATTGGACGATAACTCAGAGGGTCAGATGAATCTTTTCCAGGCTTCAATATTGGAATCACTATCGCTTCTCTCCATGAAGTAGGATAAGCATGCTCAGTCCAGATTCTATTAAACAATGAAAGTATGTTTAATAAAGAATCATGATTTAAATGACGGAGCATTTGATACGAGATTCCATCTGGTCCTGGGCTAGTGTCGTTTGCTTTAGATAAAGCAGACTTCAATTCTGACAGTTCAAAATCACAATTATAGGGTAGAATATGTCGATCATGAAAGCTTAGAGGTGTCCGCTCATCGATTCTTTTAATCCTTAGAAAAGTAGGATTATATGAATCAGAGCTGGAAACACTAGCAAAGGTTTCACCGATGACATTAGCAATATCTACCGCTGAGGAGTGTATTGCAGCTCCGGTTTTTAATACAGGAATGGAATAATCCTGATAAATACCATTGGCTGCTTTAACTTTCCTCCATAATTGTTGACTTGTTGTCGATGAATTGATTGACGACACGTAGCGAATCCAAGATTCTCTTTGACTCTGACGTCTAACTTTTCGAGCTTCAGCTTTGGCTTTTTTAAAAGCAACAAGATTCTCCGTAGTAGGGTATCTTCGGAATATATTCCATTGCTTCCTTTGTTTCTTATAGGAGAGTTGACACTTTTCATTCCACCAAGGTTTCCTGTGTTTATGTGGAATGATGGAATTTTTAGGGATAGCAACATCCGCAGCTCTGATTATTGTGTCGGTGACATATTTAACGGCATCATCTATCACATCTGTCTTAACTCTTGTCTCACTGATCACAGCCAATTGCGTGAAAAGTGACCAATCGGCTCGACTGTACACATAATTAGGTGGTTTGTGACGCACACTATTACTTCCAGCCTGAGAGACGATTAGAGGGAAATGATCACTATTGTAGAGGTCATTCCCGACAGCAAAATTCAGCAATGGCAAGAGTGATGGAGAACATATAGCTAAGTCCAGAGAGTGAAATGTCCGTGTAGGTTCGTGAAAATAAGTTTTCTCGTTGGTATTTAGCAGACAGAGGCTATGGTCAGAAATGAACTGCGCTATCTGTCGACCACGAGAATTCGTATCATCACTACCCCACAGAAAATTATGACCGTTAAAATCACCGAGCAATAAAAATGGAGTTGGGAGTTGATCAACCAAGTCATTCAGTTCTTCTGCTTGGATGACATCATTCGGTGGTAAGTAAAGACTACATACTGTTATTAGACATGTGGTGTGGATTCTCACAGCCACGGCCTGGAGTGTAGTTCTTAACTGTTGTGCTGTACTGGGGTAATTGTTTGATGTAATTATACAAACTCCACCAGACACAGCAACATCGCCACCATAATCATTTCTAAAGCATTGAAACCCACGCATTTTGGTGACAACAGTGGGCTTCAGGAATGTCTCCTGGAGAGCCACACATGCGGGGTTAAAGCAAGAGATAATGGATTTGATGTCACCAATGCGAGACCGAAACCCACGACAATTCCAGGAAACAAAGGAAGTCAGGAATGGAATATATTCTAACCTTTCTCACTGTTACTCATCGTCATCTCTGATGAATCTTCAGAATTGAAGTCATCATCCGATGGATGCAGTTTCACAGTGTCTGCATCCAAACACAGAAGAGCGGTTTTGGTTGTTAAGGAAGACTTTCGAATGCCTTCCTTAGCCAATTTTAATTTTCTCGCCTTTAAGGCTTTCGATTTTGCTAAAGCTGTTTTGGCTATTACAGGTGTTGATGTTTCCATTGTTTTGGGCTTTAAGAGAAAGCTAGCTGAAGAGACAGAATCTGTTTGGGTGCTGCAAGTTCGGGTAACTTTTTTGCCATAGATGCGTAACTAACACCAGGAGTTGGAGTGCGGGAACTAACTATGCGACGAGCTTCTATATAGGAAACATTGTTCTTGATTTTATAAGTGACTATTTCCTTTTCCTGTTGCCAAACGGGACAAGATCTAGAATAAGAGGTGTGGTCGCCTTTACAGTTGACACACACTTCTTTGGTTTTGCAGGTAACACTATCATGGTCGTCAACTTGAGAACAACGGGCGCAAGTAGGTTTCCCTCTGCAAGCCATTTTAGAATGTCCATAACGTTGGCACTGGAAACATCTGAGAGGATTCGGGATATACGGTCGCACTGAACATCGCATGTAAGCCACTTTGATGTATTGTGGCAAGTCTGGCGTTGCAAAAGTCAAAATAAGGTGTTTGGTATTTAAGATAATACCATCCCTTTTTATTGTTATTCTTTTCACGGCGCAGACTTTTTGGCTTTATAAGTTGTTTAGAATTTCATCAGTGGACGTATGATATAAATCCTCCGCAGAAATTACTCCCTGCACAAAATTCAGTTTCGCATGAGGCTCTTCTGTGACAGGTAAGTCAGCAAGTGATTTCATGCTCTGAATCATTGTAGCCTGTTTATCAGAATTTGTCTCAATCAGTAAATTACCCGTTCTTAATTTTTTGACTGACTTCACAGCACCCAAATAAGAAACCAATCCCTTTTCAATCAGAAAGGGAGAAACATATTCAAATGAACCTCCATTTCTTTTAATAATGAAGAACTTAGCTTCACACATTGGCATTTGTTGCTCCCGAGGGAGTGAGGAGAAAGTAGAATTATTCATTAAAGTGAAAATAATATTCAGGGACTAGACGGCACCACCCACCACGGAGCCCTACAAGGGGATACATGTTAACTGTACCAGTGCTAGTCAGTCCCTATACGCTCACGGTACATCCCTGAAGTGGACTCCACCCTTAACGAGTCACCCAGTAGATGTACCGATCGCTTGATCCATAAAGCCGATTGATGTGCTGAGGACCACAACACACCTCCCGTTTACCTGAAGCAGAGGCCAAAGCAATGTGTTGGTCTCAGGAGGCCTCAATTACCAGGATCCTCCTTTCCAGGGACACGGGTCTCCACGCACGGCAAACACGTGGGTGATTTAGTCCTCAAGAGTTGCTAATAGCAACAGAGCGGCGAAAGCTACTCAAGGGGAGCCCTCAACCTTTTACGAGGCAACCACAATGAGGGAGAAAAGGAAGAAAAAGCAGAAGATTAGAGGAGAGAAGAAAATAAAGAAGAGGAAAGATCACTAGGGTACCTCGGGATTGTGACACCCGTGTTTACCTAAAGAAGGTAAACCCCCTGAGGGGCTGAAAAAGCTGAAGATGTGGCCAGGGCAGTGCTCTATGCCTTTGGTCTCATATGATTTGTCTTTTTTACCTTTTCTTTTTTTCTTTCACTTGTTACAAGACAACAACATGAGAAGAAAAAAACGTTGAAAATTATATAAGGTTAACAAAAAGTTCTTGCCATTTTCGCGCTGCTATTGAGTCAAGTGACAATACGTTTGCAAATTAGGGTATGACGTGAATGAGACACCGGTTTGCCGAGAGTAGGAATATCAGTCATTGTAAAAGCAGAGCCATCACATTCATTCATCAGTCGTAACTCGTAATCGTAGAGAAATGCATGCGTCGAAGGAGCTCGTTTGGTGCTGTTTGCTTTTGGACTTATCAGCTGCTGTATCAAGCCGCTGAATAGGTCAAGCGCTTGGGGATAATACTGTGAACGAACGTACAGCAAGACACTGGTTTCACAAATTCAGGTCGGGAGATTTGTCCCTCTATGATGATGCTGGTTTCTGGTGGACCAGTCGACAAGTGGTTCACAATGAGCTGCAACCAACGTGCCAAACGTTCATAGCGGACTTGCATTCACAACAATTGGAACGCTTACAACAAGCATTGTAACAGAAGGAGTCAGCACTGATTAATCGCAAGGGTGCACCCATCTTAGCTGATAACGCGACTTGGTTGTCAGACTTAGTGCCATCCTCCTTACTCACTTGACCTTGCACCATCTGATTACCACCTCTTCCATTCCATAGATAATTTTCTTCGTGGAAAAATCATTCACCAAAGAAGCAGACTTGCGCCAAGCACTCACGGACACCTTTGTGTCCAAAGCCCCCGAGTTTTACGTCAAAGGAATTGACCAAATGGAGACAGGTTGGCAGAAAGTGCTGGATGCAGATGGTGATTACTTCGAGGACTAATAATTGGTTACACTTTCTACGGATCATTTTTTTTGGGGGGGGGGAGGGTTATTAAAAAACGGCAAGAGCTTTCTTATTTGCCTTGTATTTATAGTAAGACATTTATTTCTAGAATAATTTCATAAATTCGTCACATTTTTTTTCTTCATTTGTTAATAAACTGATTGTACATACTAACTAACTGAGGGATGCACATGTTTTACTTAAAATATATTTACAAGTCTTTTTGTAAAACTCTTGAAATTTAGCTTTTATAAGTTCCTTTTTCAATATATATATATATATATATATATATATATATATATATATATATATATATATATATATATATATATATATATATATATATATATATATATATATATATATATATATATATATATGGTGAAAAAGAAATAGAGAGAGAGCTATATATTCTTCTAAAAGTTTTATAGAAAGAAAATTTAAAAAAAAAAATAGTCTACTGAAATGGAATAAATATTCAATTATGATGACACTGATAATAAAATAAATAATACAACCACCCTCTACGTACGCCAATAGGATTAATCAGACCAGAGGCAAGAACGAGAACCTACGGGAATAAAAAGAACCTAAAAAAGGCTTTCTCATTGACAAATGTTTAAAATAAGACATAACAATAATTTATGATTTTCGCAGTTCATCAGAAGTACTGACTTTAATTTTGTATGTATTTAAAAATGAGAATATTATAAATGCTTAGTAAAAATTACTTTAATAACTTTGAATTATCCATGATTGATAATTTTGCTTAAAAAAAATAGAAGCATTTTCTGAGAGATTTATTTTGTTGATATAAGTTAATTATTTGTTTTTAATTGTTTTACAATCACATATATATAATATTCACCCGTTTGAAAATTTGTTGCCGAATTTTTTTAAGTAATGCAAACAATTTTATTAAATTTTGTTTATACAAACAATTAATATTTATGTATTATAATTTGTTTTATTTAAATTTTTTCAAATAATTAACAATTTTGGTTAAAGAAAATAGAAGAGAAAGTTCTATGAAATTTCTTTCTTTTTTTCATTCATTTTTTGAAAATATATACATTTTTATTTTTTGATAATTATTGTGTGATTATTTCCAGATAATATATGGCATTAAAGTGATTTTGTTCCTTAAATTTGGTTTTCATAGACGCCAACAGTTTTTCGTGAATTTTTTAACTGTGTTTTGATGTTTGTTCCTGTTTTAATTATGTTAAAAGGCACACAAAATTCAGGTTAAAGAAGTTTAACAAATACGAAAGGATATCCAGTATTTATAAGATATAAATTTTGTTAACAACATCGTATTTACAAAATTTTCAAATTTCCACAGAGCTTTATTGTTGCATTTCATATTGAAATATTTTTCTAATTTTATAAGTCGAATCAAATGCCACAATGTTTGTGAAACAAAATTTTCTAAATTAAATTAAAAAGGCCAACAAATTTCATTTCCTTTATTCAATTGCCTAAAGGAAATTACTTGCTTACTTCCGAAAGGAAATTACGAATCCCAAGTTTATCGGTGGTGGACCATACAGCAAGCATTCAGCTGACCGAAAAAATATAACTTCAAAAATAAACCCTTTATTAAGTTCTGCCTCCTCATATCCATTCAATTTTTTTTTATCTCCTGAGACAACCCACCTCCGCTCCCCCACTAAGAAAAGTCAAGGGCGGTTACAGCTAAATTCGGAACACCACGCGAAGCTCTACTATTCTTCTTTCTTCTTAGAATGCGGTTCATGAGAAAATCGTCTGAAACCTTACAAACGAAATGAAAATAAATAGATTTTCGAACAAATAAATTTGAATAATTTCGAGAAAGAAAATAAATTCTTTTTATTACTTCAGAAAATATTTGTTGTAGGTAAAAGTGTGACTAGAATTTTCTCGAGTCGGAATATGTGTGTGTGTGTGATTTCGAATCTTTAAAAATTTATAGAATGGCATAATATCTCACGATGCTGTGAGCAGCTATAAAACAATTTCCTCTGGCAATTAAACATATTTTCCTTTTGAAATTGTAGAGTCAAGATTTCATTATGAATAATTCGGAAAAAAAATCTTAACGGTATATAAACTCTGAAAATAACATAACTCTATGAATGCGCTTCATGTTACTATGGTAAGGTCAAAAGAAGCATATTAGCTGAAAAGAAATATAAAAACTTACTGTTTCATTTATGTTCATTTAGCAGATTTAAGACAGAGGTGCGAAATGATCGGAGCCAACACTATTAACATATTTCAAAATCGTCCTTAATATAAATTGATTGCAAAAAAAAGAAAAATTCTTGTGATTAAATATTAGATAATTTAGGTTATTATGATATTGGGTCCAAATATAATCTATGTTATAAATTGACTTAACGAAAATCATTAAGACAACTAACTTATTCGACATTTTCAATAATAATTACGCACAGAAAATGATTTAAGTGCTAACATCTTCCTTCTCACACCACACTAATGGAGGAATATATATATTACACCCTACGAAACATTATAACGTACTAGGCCTTCTAAACCCGATCGACTTTAATCAGGTATCGAATCTGCTACCTTTTAAACGTGAAAATAATGGCATTTATCACTCGGCTACCATGGCTTACAGAACTGTTGACATGCAAGAAACCTCTCGGTTCGTTAGAGCTTGAATCAAGTATTACGTGCACGATTGCACAAACACCAGAACGATCATTTTGCCTATTAGGATGTCTATAACAGACAATAAATAGAAATTTCGGGAATTTTACTATAGCATTATTTGAAAAAATGGAGAAATAAAACATTGAAAGATGTAAGCTTTTTTGAAAACATTTTAGATGAATATTAGAAAACTAGCTACTAGTAATTGTTAAGAGAAAGCATCCAACTGTTCTACCCACGTCAAAATACCTGACAACCTCTCTTTCACGATTTCTAACCGCAGCAGAAATTTACCCAGTAAAAGTATGATAGCTTAAATGAAGTCGCGTTAAGAGCCATGACATGCAAAACAACGTACAACCGTGCATGTACCCCTACTGCAGGCTAATTCACATAACGAGAGAAAAAAGCGGCTAACTGCTGCAGACTTAATTACTGATGCATGTCGTTGGCTGTAGTAAGCGTGATTTGCATTTCTCATGATGTCAATCTTCATTGTGAATTAATGTTGTTCCCAAAGCCGTGGAAAATTCAATCTTTTCACATCTGTTTCTGTAAGGCTGGCTGCAGATAAGAAATGATTTATTAACTATTACTGTGAAAGGGTCATTCACATTATGGCAAATAATTAAAATTTGTGTTCTTTAATTTTTTGTCTAGTTACATATTTACATTCCAAACTCTATTTGTAAGTTTAAAATTAAGGAATGGGGTTTATTATGCTTTTGTTTCCATTTAACAATCAATTGGATTGGAACCTAGAGTTTAGTAGAATGGATTCCAAATCACTGGAAACTTCTTCAAGTTCGAGATGGGAATCAAACCCATGAGCTGTTAAAGTGAAGGTGAGAGCGCTGACCATTCGACTGCCAGTTTAACAGGTCGAATGATCATCAACTCACATAGCTCAGGTGTCCTTCTTATCACTTGTCAAGGCTATACTGAGTGACTTCAGAATACGTGAAAGAGCTGAAAGGCATTGGCATCAGATACGGGGACTCGAACGCGTATCTCAATGAAACCTACCAGCTTATCGAGTCAAAGGCTTTCTTAATTTCAAAAGCTGTGACGAATAACTAAAAGTCCGATATGTAATTTAAGGTTCACCAACAAATTGAATGAAGATAATATTTGTAGTCATGAGTTTCATGAAAAATATATAAGATTTGTAACTTCGAAAAATGAATGTGTGAGCTCATATCATTATCTTCAGGGTTTCAGAATCATATATGTATATTTTTGGAATGTTTATTAAAAATTCGGACGAAATATTTAGAAATAATTATGTTTGGGAATAAGAAATAAAAACGGAGTTGGCTCTTTTTAGGGAACTAAATATTTATATATATATATAATGATTCTTTTTTTAATTTAAAAACTGTGAATACGAAACAAACCATAAAATGATTTATTTATCTAAGTCCTGAAATAAATATACAAAATAATACACCTACTGAAGTCCAATGATGCTAGCTGATGGTTTTTACTTAAAAGAAATAAAGTCTAATTTCATTAAAAGAACAACCAAATAAACACTATGTAAATGTTTAATAGGGCTTTTTAAATTTATTAAGCTGAAATGTGGGGTCGCTGACGCAAACTCGGGAGTTTTTGAGAGAAAAGTCTTGAGAAGTATTTTTGAGAATAGAGAGGTAAACCGTTTATGGAGAAGTACAAATAATGAATTACATAGAATGTATAAAAATCCAGATGTAACTAATTTTATTAGTAATACAAAAAATTAAAGATTGATCGGACACCTTATTAGATTAAACGATTACAGATCCACAAAAAATTTTCGTGGCCAAACCAACAGATATTCGGACGGCCAAAACTTAGATTGGAGCGAAATTGGCTTAAAATAGTTGGAAATTTCACATGGGGTATCTAAAGGATAAGGGCTGTCAGGTGTCAAATTCTGGAGAAGGTTGCCAAGTCATTGAAGAACATGAAACAAATGCAGGCAATGTTTTGATCAATACACTGGCCACCAAAGGTTAAGGAACAACCGGTTTTTTGTTCCTAATTTGGCAAGTGAATGAATGTAGGCATATGCACCAAATTTTGTGCATATGCACCAAATTTGGATGCATATGCACAAAACAGGTATTGTAACATAGAAGTTTACTTAAGAAAACGCACACAGGAATTACAACAAAAAAATCTTTCTGAAAAAATCCATTCTCAATATGTTCTAAATGTTACAGAAACAAAATGAAAGGGATTTTTATATATAATAAGGAATATACCCAACCTTAGCTTCAAAGCATTGGGGGTATCAACTTCCCATGTAGTGAGTTAAGTTGTTGGTTACTGAAATGGGAAGCGAAAATTTCGCTTTCTTCCACTGTCCTACAGACTTTGAAGGATGATTTAAAAGTAGCAATTTGTCTACCTATATAGTCCCACAGAGGTTGCATGGGATTCAGGTCTGGCGATTAAGCTATCCATTCAACACAAACGCACACATTCGCTAAAAACTAAAACCCTAAAGATATTTCTCAACAACTACAGCTCAATGAGGTCAGGCGCTATCCATCCATCAGAATGAAATCATTGCCTATTACACTGGAATCACGTATGGATCAAGGATCTCATCTCGATATTTCACACATTTCACAGTTATTTACTGGGACAGATTCAGGTCAGTGTGATCATCGAGTGAGATCCCTGCCCAAAACTTTATTCGACCACCGTCGTAACGGTGCCTTTCCACAGTGTTGGATCGATGGTATCTGGGTCTTTGTTCCCTTCAGATCAGTACACGTTCCTGACTAAGGCCATGGTGGCAATGAGCTTCAAGTGAGATGATACTTCTGGTGGTGTCAGCCCAAATATTGGTAGTCATCTGCATCGTCTTTGCTTCAAAAGCACCAAGACTCCACCCGGAAGCCTTAAAGTGGTAGAACCTAATTCAAGGCTAGGTACAGGGAAGCATGCTGCTGCAACAACAACATGTCCTGAATAGCTCTTCCGTGTGAAGCTGGACTCGTTTGTAAAAAGTACAGAAGACCATCGCTGTTTGATCCAGAAAGTGTGTTCTACTCTCCAAGCTAAGCGGGTCCTGCTCTGTCATCCGGTGGGAAGAAACACATACAACTGGTCATCTTGCATAGAAACCTGCTTGTTGAAGACATCTTTGAACCTTACAAGCGAATATTCTTCTCCCAGATGTTATAGAGTGGCCTGCAACATGTTGTGTCACAAAAATGCCTTTCTTCTTCCGGTCTCGAAAGAGCTATAAAACGGTCTTTCGATAGCTATAAACTCCAGAGATGATGGACTACACTGGGAAATTTTTAGGCACCCAGCAATATCAATCTGTGACATCTCCACTACCATTCATCCAACCATTCGCCACCTTAACAAATTAAGCAAACTTCTTTTAGACATTGCAGGACCCCATTGTCCACAAATCTGTTGACAATAGTTGAAGGTATGAGTATGATATATCCCCCCAGAGGTTTCTCGCCAAATTTATCGTCCTTTGTTTTAATTATAATATTTCCGGTGATGTTTCCAATTTGAATTTTTTTTTTTTGGATTATTTTGTTACCAAGTTTTTTTTCTCGAGTTTTAGTTCATTTTTGTGTTATACAGACAGTTATGCTAAATGAGCAACAGCGTTAGAATTGCTTGGCGACGAAAAAAATCTCAAAGGTCGCCAATGGGGGGATACATCCTACTTGTTCCAAGTTGAAAATCAAGAAAAGTTACACGCGTAGTTATGAAAATCTAATATTTGCTTATTTTTCTCTTATATATCTTTTCTTTTCAAGCAAAAAAAAAAAGTAACGCGTTTTTGCTTAAATTTACATAAGTTCGTTTTTATCATTTATGTAAACTATAAATTTTATTCATAGTGTCCTTTTTTGTGTGGCATTTCAAAAAACATGCCGATCCTTAACTTTTGGAGGTTAGTGTAAATAGGAAATTACTATATATATAAGCAACTCTCTAGAATTTATTTTTTTATTTAACTCACTCAAGAAAATTGTTGAATCGTTTGTAAAGTCACTGGTTTATAAGATCAATTGTTTCAATAACAAAATTTTAAGTATATTATAAATATATTAAACAGTTAAATTTTTTACAGTTTCTCTCTCTCTCTCTCTAACACTCTATGTGAATAAATTTTATAAGATACTTTCATTTTTTTTATTTATTTTTTTCAGAAATATTCTAAAGCTCTCAAGAGTTCATTACCATTTACTTTGAAAAACAATATTCTATACTTATTTAAATAATTTACACGTAATTATTTACTATACATTTTTAAAAAGGTATGTCGCACGAAATTTTTAAAACAAAATATTATTTTCTTATATTGTATTTAAATTTTGAAAAAAGTAATCAAAATAAGATTTAATTTTGTTTTCGTAAAAAATGCATGCTTTGTATTGAAGAAATTTTAGTGAAAGATCTAAAAAATTCCAAGTCTTATTATTTGAAAATATTAAATAAAAAATGAAGTTTGTTTATGAATATGATTTTATAAAATTGAAACTATGCTCGAATGATTGGACTTCTGTTAAGGTGAGATTTGTACGAGCTTTCCAGATTTTTTTTCTAGTGCACCACGAGGCAATAACCACGAAAGGTCCGTAATCTCATCTTAAATCTTTATGAAAATTCCACAGATTTCAGCTGTATCCTGTATTAAAAGTCTCATATAGATTATTTTTACGAATTTGAAAATACATAAATCTATACATATTTGCTTTAGAGACTGTTCCACAGAAGTTAAAGAAATACTTAACGACTTTTAAAAATTTCATTTAAATTTTAATAAAATTATCTTCCTTTTTCTCAATATATTAAGATAAAGCTAAGCGATTAAAATTTCAGGCAAAATAATAAGTTTATTATCACAATTCTTACTTCGTAAAAACAGATTTTTTTCTATCTTAGATCTTTGGTATACTTTCAACTAAAAACAATTTTTTTTTTTAAAGTTAGGTTTGCCATACTTTTTATTCTTATTTAAGTTTCTTTTTTACTTTATTATTCTTATGTAATAATAATTATTATTATTATATAAACGTAAATTATTATTCTAAATTTTTTATAGAGATATCTGAAAGATTAAACGAACGAAAACACGCAGGATTCTGGAATCAGCTAAAATTGAGATTCACTTTGGATAAAAATTAGGATTTGTTCCAGCTTTAGTTTCTATAATTACCGTTTGAAATCAACTCACTTCAATTTCCAAGGCAGTGTCGATAGAAACAGCTGTTTAATAGCAAAGAAAGATCGTTTTCGTTTGTTTATCGAACATTTGACTGTCAGATTAGGCAACAGCTGAGCAAGAGATTGTTCTAATTGGCGCGTGAAAGGGAATAGCTCTTGCATCCCAGTCAGAAATATTTTAAAACGGAATGCGGAAGTTTTTATCGCAATAGAATTTGTGTATTGGATGAACGGATGGCTTTTGTGTGGTCAAGAATATAATCCACTGATCTACTTCATAATTCTTCAACAAATAGAATGAACACTACGCTTTTTCTTATTGTTACGCACCGAGATAAGTCATTCTCTATAAATTGAAAACATCACACATGTAATTTATATATACCATCTATTACTATATACTCTCACATGTGTAAATTTAAGTTTCTTATTAGAAAATATCATGATAAATTCTTAAAAAATTCGGTTATTCTATTAAAAAAAATTTAACTATACATCATAGTGGATATAATATTAGAATAACACCGGGTAGATGTCACATAATATTTTGGCATGATTTTTTTCGCGTTTGGGTAATTTTTTAGTGACTTCTTTCGCTTCCTTGACAAACGTTTCCTTAGAATGATGAATTTGGAGATAGATTTACTACTTTTTATTCTTCGAACACTTTATTCTAATTAGCATTGATTATTATTATTATTATTATTATTTTTTGTTAAAGCTGGAAAAACAAATTGTTCTTTTTAAGTAATACGAGTAGAAGAGTTATTTTGTGGGAAAATTTTTCACGAAATAGATTTATTGCGGTCAGAATAAGTGAATCATTTAGTTTATCAATTTTTATATTTTCATAATGCCCTTTTACTATAGATAAATTTAGTGTAATAAAATCTGTGTGTATATATATATATATATATATATATGTATATATGTATGTATACTTGCCAAAAAAGTCTGCGTACAAGCGTAGAGTAAACATTCTACAGAGAATAAGTGTGCATTATAGTGTCAATATTAATTCTATTTTTAAATAATACTTATTTAAAAATATTATTATTATTATTACTTTTAAGTAATATGTGTCATCTTTCCGGAATTGGTACTGATATTTAAGGAATTGTTAAAGAAAAATTTAAGTATTATTTAAATTTTTCTTTAACAATTCCTTAAATATCAGTACCAATTTCAGAAAGATAACACATATTACTTAAAAGTAATAATAATAATAATAATTAAAAACTACGTTAATAGTTATCAGAAAAGTTTGCGTACAGATATAAATTACTAAGCTATTTCCAAATTAATCTTAATTTTTCTTAGCCTCCGTGAGCTTGTATGAAATGAAATTTTGTCTGCATTCCCTTTTTACTACTTATTCATTTTAACACTCGAAGCGATTTAACAAATAGAATAAAAAACATTGTTTTGATATGATACATTATTACTTGCAAACAAATAGACTTAAAATGGATTCTAAAGGAAAAGAGATTGTTCCGGATGAAAAGAAAGACATCTTAAGGCTGAAGGTAAAAGCTTTTAGAGCAATTGGAAGGATTGGTGGAAGAATTCATTCTTCTATCCAAAGAGTAATCAAGTCATCGAAATCTGTTATCTAAACGCTTCGGAGTAACGGACCATCAGAGCTCACTTAAAAAGAAAAGATATGCATATTAAAATCCGTATGTTTAAATCCAAAGATTACTGCATCTCAAATAGCACTTGATATTAGAGAAAGGTTAAAAAATCTCTTCATGAAGATACTATTCGAAAAATTCTTAAGAAATCTGGGTTTATGATCTTGTAGCTCATAGAAAGCCATGTATTTAAACTGCAAATTTTGCCAGTAAGTATGTTAATAAACCTTCTGAGAGATTTTTGTGAAAAAGTAATATTTTTCGATTAAAGCAAGTTTTGTGTCTTTAGCATCAAAGGGCTTAAACTGGTGTGGAGTAAACAAGGTACGGCTTTTGAGAAGCAAAATTTTGTGTCTACAGTTTAAACATGATGGAACTGTCGTCATGGTTTGGGGGGAGGACACGACATCATGTCGAGTTGATCGAATAACTCTTTTATAGACTCCATATTAAATCATATGAGATATCTAAATATACACTACTGGCCATTAAAATTGCTACACCAAAAAGGCGACATGCTTCAGACGTGAAATTTATACGAAAGGAAGAATGTGCTGTCATATGCAACTGATTAGCTTTTCAGCGCATTCAGACAAAGCAGACGCCAGTAGCGACACCTACATTGTGTTTAAATGAGGAAATTGTTCAGCCCGTTCCTCATACACAAATTACATTTGAACGTTGTTGCCTGGTGAAAAGTTGTTGTGATGCCTCGTGTAAGAAGGAGAAATGCGTACCAGCACGTCTCTGACTTTGATAAAAGTCGAATTGTAGCGTACCGAGATTGCGGTTTATCTTATAGCAGTATTGCTGCTCACGTCGGTCGAGATCCAATGACTTGTTAGTAGAATATGGAATCGATGGGTTCAGGACGGTAATACGGAACGCCATGCGGGATCTCAGCAGCCACCTATCACTAGCAGCCGAGAAGACAGGCATATTATCCGCATGGCCGTAATGGATCGTTCAACCACGTCACGAGCCGTGAGTCAAGAAACGGGGTCGTCTGGAAGACAACAAGTGTCTGCACGAACAGTTCGACGACGTTTGCAGCAGCATGGACTCTCAGCTCGGAGACCATGGCTGCGGCTTCCCTTGACGCTGCGTAATAGACAAGAGCGCCTTTATTGGTGCGATCAACGACGAACCTGGGCGCACGAATGGCGAGACGTCATCTTTTCAGATGAATCCAGGTTCTGTGTACAGCATCATGATGGTCGCATCCGTGTTTGGTGGCATCGTGGGAACGCACACTGGCAGCGTGAATTCGTCATCGTCATACTGGCCCATCACCTGGCGTGATGGTATGGGGTGCCATTGGATACACGTCTCGGTCACCTCTTGTTAGCAATGACGGTGCTTTGAACAGTGCACGTTACATTTCTGGTGTGTTACGACCCGTGGCTCTACCCTTTATTCGAGCCCTGCGAAACCCTACGTTTCAGCAGGATAATGCCCGACCGCATGTTGCCGGTATTGTACGGACCTTCCTCGATACGGAACATGTTCGGCTGTTGCCCTGACCTGCACGTTCTCCAGATCTTTCACCAATAGAAAACGTCTGGTCAATGGTTGCCGAGCGACTGGCTCGTCACCAAACGCCAGTCATTACAGTTGATGAACTGTGGCATCGTGTTGAAGCTGCATGGGCATCTGTATCTGTACATGGAATCCAATCTCTGTTTGACTCAATGCCCAGGCGATTAAGTTCTGTTATTACTGCCACAGAGGTGGTTGTTCTGGGTTCTGATTTCTAAGGATCTATCCAGCCAAATTTTTGGAAAATTTAATCACTTGTTATTTCTAGCATAATATATTTGTCCAATAAATATCATTTTGTTATCTGCATTTCTTTCTGGTGTAGAAATTTTAATGGCCAGTAGTGTATTAAAAGAAAATTCGAAGCAGAGTGCACAAGATTTGAACCTTGGCGACGACTTTTAGTTTGAATAAAACGATGATCCAAAACACACTGCCCACATAGTAAAGCTCTGTGTGGTTTTTAAATAATATCAAATACCAGTTGCCATCTCCTCCATAATCGCCAGACTTAAACCCCATCGAACATTTATGGGACTAATTGGAGCGCAACATTCGGTAACATAACATAATACCGAAAACTATGCTAAAAAGAATAATTATGGTGGAATGGAATAATATTTCATCTGCAGTAACCACCAAGATAATGCACTTGATACTTAAACGATTGGGAGAGTTACTCAGGCATATAAGTTTTCCAACCAGACAAATTTGTCTTTATAATTGTTTGATTCCACAAGTTTATTGATTTTCGATTCTTTTTTTAGTTATAAAACTCAATGCTTTATATATCTATTTATATTTTGTTATCAGTATAGATTCATTTATTTAGACTTTCTAACTCTTTTTTTTTTTTTTTTTTGGAGATATTTTTTAAATAGATTATGTTATCTCTACGAAATAAGTTTGGTCGCCAAAACAAAATATATATATATAACATACATAATAATAATAAGTTATCCGCGCTTCACATACATTTTAAATTTAAATAGAATTTTTGTTCATGAATATTTCGAAGAAAACTATTACCTTTAATACTTATAAATGAAGTAGTCAGAATGTAAAAAAGTCAACATATAACAAATTATTTAAATTATTCCCATGGATTAGAATATTTAATTGAAAACGATCTTGATCAGATTTTAGAAAATTGAGGAGTGTTATGACTCCAACCATTGGATCTTAAGTATTAATACATCAAAATTTTGGCAATAGTCTCGTCTACAAGATTCAGTTTGGTTCAAGACATTTGTGAGCCCCTAAAATGTCCTAATCACACCCCCTTTATAGAAGACAGCTTTTTGTGTCTTTTTGATCAGATTTTAGAAAATTGTGGAGTGTTATGACTCCAACCATGGGATCTTAAATATTAATACATCAAAATCTTCGCAACAGTCTCCTCCACAAGATTCAATTTGGATCCAAACAATTCTAGCCACATAAAGTGTCCTAATCACCACTCCTTTAAAATGTCAATTTTGTGCTCTTTTTAATCGAATTTTAGAAAAAGGAGGGGTGTTACGATTCTAACATTGGGATTTTCAATATTAATACATCAAAATGTTAGCAAGAGTCTCCTCAACA
This sequence comes from Latrodectus elegans, assembly GCA_030067965.1. Lineage (NCBI taxonomy): Eukaryota > Metazoa > Arthropoda > Arachnida > Araneae > Theridiidae > Latrodectus > Latrodectus elegans. The sequence continues at coordinate 25,274,357 of CM057818.1, forward strand.
AGATTTAGTTTGGTTCCAGACATTTCTAGCATTCTAAAATGTCCTAATCACCCCAATTTAAATAAGTTAAATTTTGTGTTTTTTTGATCAGATTTTAGAAAACTGAGGAGTGTTATGACTCCAATCATGGGATTTTCAATATTAATACATCAAAATGTTCGCAAGAGTCACGTCTACAAGATTCAGTTTGGTTCCAGACAATTCTAGCCACCTAAAATGTTCTAATCACCACCCCTTTCAAATGTCAATTTTGTGTCATTTTTTGATCGAATTTTAGAAAAACGAGGAGTGTTATGACTCTAACTATTCACGTACCTCTCTTTTTTGGGACTACATAATCTACATTGGGACTGCATAATAAAGCTAAAAATATAAGTGTTTCAGTAAAATGAAAAATTTAAAATATCATTTTTAATAGTCATAAATTAATGCTGAGGTCCCTGAATTTCATATAGTTCTGTTGTTACATTTTTTAGATAGTAAGACGCATTTACTCTTCGATTAGTGTCATAAGCACCCTGCAATTGGAAAGCATGCATATGTGGTGTCGTCAAACAACACCTAGAATTAAACCTGACACTTTACTCCAAAAAGTAAGTCCAGAGCTCATCTTACACAGTGTTCAATTATTTAAAATTATGAATTATTTATAAAAAAATACAACGGAAATAAAGGAAAAATGCGAATTATGGTCCAAGCTATTTCCCACCAAAAAAGAAGAAAAGATTTATAATTATATCATTGTCTCCCATTTTAGTGGCAACATCCAGTGCGAGTGTCACACTTTATCCAGCGACGTGTGTTCGAGTTCCATTATGGGGCATATGCTTTTAAGAATGGTTCGGAGTCTATTTTCAACTGATGGTCCACACACACACACACATACACAAGCCGAAGAAGCCTCTATGCCCCAAAAGCGACCACAAATTGATAAACGGATTAAGCAGTCGAAGTGGATGCTTGATAGTTTACTGACTTTCATCTCTTGCGGCCCGAAAATCTGGCCCGTTGTCTAAGATGGAGGACCCGAAAGAGAAAAACAATGCTGTGAAAGATAGATGTGAAGTCTAATGGCTTGGTGGCAGCGTTTCATGCTCCCAAGGTACGTTTCATCTTCGGGTTGGGCAAGGATCCCTTTCATCCATTCAGTGGGTTGATAAATCTGAGTATCAAACATGTTTGGAAACTAAACATTGGAGTTTCTCATTAGAATGACCACCTAACTTGGACATATGTTTCGCACCCCAGGGCCCTCGGTCATGAAAGCTGTTAAGGGCAATGTAGGCCTTGGCCCAAATAGGCTGTCGTGCCACGGAGCTTAGTTTAGAAAGATGAATGTAATTTCCGTTATAGTAAGACCACCATTCAATAAGTTATGTCGAAGCTATGAATATGAATCACAAATAGCTTACCAAATACAAAAAACATAAAAATGCACAGGTGATATGTGGAACATCCCGGATGGTGCTCACTGTTTAATGATTCAAATGCCTTCATCATTATCATCTTTGACAATTGACGAATACGATCCCCGCACTAGCATTTTATTCTGCGCGCAAGATCGGTAAAGGGAATATTGGACCTTACGAACATTAGACATGCATAACCACTGCTTAAGTCAAGGAATATCAAACGAGAATAACTGAATTCGTTCACCTATCACAGCCAAAGTAACTGTAACTGTACTCTAGAAGCATGGCAAAGCAGTCGATAGTCACAAACCCAAAAGATTATTATCAACAATCAGTGAGAATTGACTTTGATATGCAGAAGGGAGAATATGTTTTTGTTCCTCCCCCCCCCCCCCCAAAAAAAAAAAAAAAAGATTCAACGTTCCTTATCTTAATTCCAAAGATTCTGAAAACGATCTTAGTTGGGGGAATTGTTCGAAAACTTGATTGAGGGAACAACCAATATAAGATAAAGATTAAATAACTCATGCGTTTTCCTTGCTTTTTCACTAGTTTTAAATTTTTATATTTAACCATTTTACATTAAATGTGTGTTTGGAAGGAAGAGTCACAAACTTTTTCTGATGTTTTAAAAGATGAATAAGAAAGATAAATAGACTTATTATGTTATTATTCAAGTTGTTCTATTTTACATAATAATAAAAACATGTTTATTGGGATAATGGATTTCTAGAGTGAGTCCACCCTCACACATAGTACTTTGAAATTTTAAGCGATCACTGTTAATAATTCGGATGCTAATTAGGACTCGTTTAGAAATGACAGACATCAGACTACAGCAATACTTTGCATAAACCTCTTCATTTTAAGCCATGACTAAATGGCGAGGTCAACAGCAAAGCCAGCGCCCTTCTATCCGCGTGGCAGCATATTAACGGAAGAAATGCGATCTAATTTGCTTTCGTGTGCACAAAAAAAAAAAAAAAAAAAAAAAAAAAAAAAACAGAAGGCGGAAGAGTGGATCTGAAAATTTATAATACGCATATATACAATAAAATGCAACATAAAATCATCATATCTATATATATGCAGTTTTATTATATAGATGAAACATTTTAAAAAATTTGATAAAATTATTGTTTATTTGGGAAGATAACAATAATTAATAGCAAAAATAATAATCCTGGGCTTACAAAATTCCAAGAAATCTTTTCATCTCTTACGTTGTGCCAAAATCTCATCGAATCAATTGAGAATCCAGGAACTGGAAACTGAAAATGAAATCTTGGCGACATAAAAATATGCATATCTCTAAGACTGACGCATACGCGTTTTTTTATTTCCAGTTCCGTCTTCGACACTCGTGCGACCACACAAGGCAATAACAAGCATTTACAAACCTACGCAGAAACGTTTTCGAAATTTCTGACTGGTTCATACGCGCAAAAGGATGCATTGGAAAGATTCATGGTAAAAATACGAATGCCCACCCCCTTCCCCCAGAATATGAAAGCAAAAAAACGTCGTCATTACACAGAGTGAGAGAGACAGAGAGAGAGGGATTTTTTAGTTAATAAAACAATGTAAAAATACAAGTGTAGGCATACATATCATTTACTTATTTTTGAATTTTTATTTAATCATGAAATTAAATTTAAAAGAATATATTTATATGTTATTAATCAAAGAAAATTTTTTTTATTCATGCCTTTTAGCAGTTTTAACTGGAAAAAAGCATATAATTTTGCTCTATAGCTGAAGTAAGATAATAATAAAATTATGTTTTCTAGCATGATCTATAAGCAACTGCTGAAATAAATAAAATGTTTGTGGTAATATTATAATGAGATGATTATAACATTTTTATTAAGAAAACAGAATGAATATAAATATCTTTTTTTTTTTTTATTTCTAATGCGCAGCTACTGGTCCATCTCTTTACCACTACGAGGGGGGGGGTGATCGCAACTTATACAAGGAGGCACCCAGTGAGTCTGCCATCGCTGCCCCAAAAACAACAAGGGGGTTTCGTAATTCAGAAACAGGGACCAAGCAGGCGACTCCCGACTTGGTCTGCCACTTCCAAAGGTATCATTTCGTATGGAAGACGTACGATCATAATTTATTTTACGTGCTCCAGTCGACATTATTGAACACGACGGGTATTCGACTGTATCGGGATTCGAACTCGCAATCTTTCGATAATGAGAACACCCTAACCAACCAGGTCGCCGCGGCCTCAGAATATAAATATGTCGTATAGTTAAAAATTAAAAAACGGTAAAAAAAAAAAAAAAAAAAAAAAAATATGGAGAATTTGAGCACCATAAATTATATAAACATACAAACTCTCAAGCATCACGCAGCTGTTTCATAGATTTATTTATCGAAAACTTTTATTCGGTATTTTTATGCCAGAACAGAAAAAAGAAGATTTTATTCGGAATTAATCTGTTTATATATATATTTTGCGAAAAATAAATAATATAATTTTTTTCTAACTCTTCCAGAAAAACATCATGTAAACACTCAGTTCAAATGAGATGAAAAAGAAAGGGATTATTTTCTTTTCCGATATCAGTCATATGACTGCTAATATGTTTACAAAAAAATATGTTAATAAAAATATAACAAAATCGTGCAATTTAGAGTTAAATGAAAATGCAGTTAAAATGAGTGAATTTTTAGTGGATAAACATGTTAATTCGAAGAGAGAAAAGAATTGTCGAAGATATATTTTAAATGTAATTTTGATTTTGTATACGAATTTCGCTTAGGAAATCAGAATTCGTAAATTTAAAAGAAATGGTAAGTAGTTTCTTTCAAAACAATGCATATAATTAAAAAAAATCCCAATTTTTACCTGTTGATTAATAATTATTTTACGATAACTTCAGAGTTACACTGCTGAATGCCTACTTTAGAATTTAGTCCTGTTCTAAAATTCGAATTCACGTCTGTTGGTACTGAAATGATATTTTAATACTTAAATTTAAACGATTTTTTAAATTAATGAAAATTATTCTAAATCTTGAAGATCTGTATTTTATGATACGTAGAGATTCCACTAAATAGGAAAGGATTTTTTAAATTTCAGTTAGAATAATTTTAATCGAATTAATAAAAATTGTTCCAAAGTTTAACTGTTTATTTTGGATTGTTCTAAAATATTGGTATTCTTTTCAGTGTTTATTTTCAGTTAAAGTTTTCATAGAATGTAAAAAATAATTTCACATTTGGAGAGATAGGATGATAAATTTGTACAATGAATAGTCCCAATAAAAATGCGGAAACAGTTTAAAAACTGGAATGACAGTCAAAGAGTGTGATGTGTCCGTTTGTGTTACCAAGGTGACTGATGTTTTAAGAGCATTTGAGTTTTTATGATTCAGTTTTCGGGACTCATAGTCGCGTGACCTCGACTGAACATGTCCAGGTGATTCACGCTCTTTCATTCCACAAACCTCTCTTAATAAAACGTTTCACATGGGGAGAACTCAACACAAAGAATCTGCATTTTGAATTTCTTTCAGCCTTAACAGCTTTATAAAAATTGTAGACTATTATTATTCTGTCCCAGAAGCAGTTGTTATCGTTTGACGTGTTTAGAATTAAAAAATAAATAAATAAATAAGCGCCTCTTTTTTATGAAATGTTTCTTGAATTTTTATTCTTAAGGTGCATGATTTCGGTTAGATTATATTCAAGTAATTTAAAAAACTGTACTCACAGTTTAAATATTAACTGATACAGTATGAATATTTTAAGTATAATTCCTTTACCTTTAAGTATATATAAACAATTTATTATTTTTTATGTAAAGAGAATAACATTAAAAATAATTATTGTTGATTTATAATAAAGATTATATCTGTTAAGCAGATTTTTTATTTTTACACAATATCAATAATGATATTAATTTATAATCTTGATAAATAATTTCGTGCAATCACATTAATCGTATGCTTTTAAAACTGTTCCTGGACGAATAACCCTATGGACTCTTGATAATGAGATTATTCTATTGTGAATATCTAATTTATTGTGTTGAACACCGGCCTACTTGTCTAGTGGTCAGTGTGCCTGACTACGGATAGGGAGGTCCTTAGTTCGAATCCCGGTTCAGGCATGGATGTATTTTCTCTCTCTATCCTGTCTTTGTCCTTTCCTTGTGTGTGAATGGTTGCCTACCCTATAAACGGGTTCCTATGGCATTTGTGTGTACTGCGGAAGTCGGACTCCACACCAAATACGGTTCAGTTGGAAAAGTGAAGCAGCGCCCCCCAGTTTGCCAACATAACTGACCCACGAGAACAATAACAACAATTGTGTTGAACGAAAAAAAAAAGAGATATAAATGTTGGTGAACTAAAAATATTCGATGATCAATATCCGGGTGTAAAGAAAAAATCCAAAAAATTTTAAATCAAGAGAAATAATTAATATAATAACATTAAAATAATTTCTATGTTTAAAATAACTTTTGTTCATTCATTCTAAATAATGGTGCATATCAGTTTGAATGTATTAATAAAAAAAATCAACATTTCTTAATGTAAAGAATTTTATTTGTAAAGCTACTATGCAATAGTACGTACCCAAAAATAATTATAACGGGGACAAATTCCTTAATAGCGAAAAGTCAAAACTGATAGTTGTTCGTACAAAAAAAAAAAAAAAAAGATTGCTTAGCAAAAAAGTAAATTATTTATTGTGTTAGAATTTAATTATTGATGCAATTAATAAGTAAAATGTAAAATTATGAGATATGAATTTAATGATAAAGCAGAATATAAAAAAAAACAAGGGATTATTTCTAAAAATAAATATCAGTTTAAAAAATTGCCTCAGGTATTTTCAATCTAGTTTGTAATTGCTAAATAATCTACAGATTTGATTATATCAATTTCACTTGTAAAAACGAAATTATATACAAATTTATCTCTTGTTATCCTTAAATGTTTTTCAGGAATGGAGTATTAAATATTTCCATTTTTTAAAAAGAGAACATTTAAGAATAACGTTTGTTTTTAAAGGTCTTTTAATTAGAAAAACAAAGAACATCGTTTCTCTTAAAAATTAGTTATAAAATTCTCAGACTGATGAAATCTACAGAATCGGGTGGGTGAATTTTGTATTCATATTGGGCTACATTATTTCAAGAAATAGTAATATAAAAGCATTCTTTTTTTGTGAACAGTAACATATTTGCTATCATCATCTTTTTGTTTTTTTTCATTACGCAGCGCAGCCTGGTGGCGATTATCATAGTTAATTTAAGACATCGGTGAGATATGATTCCCTAGTTTCCCAAATCGTATGACATTCGTGTGTAATGTGGGTGATCAGTTAACGAACAATTCAGATTACGAATAAATAGGACAACGAACATTTTCACGGAAGATTTTTGTGTTCGAAAGACGAACACATATTTAAATAACGCGAACTAAAATGAATTCTAACGAACAGTTCTTGACTCACGGAATATATTGTGCAGGGTTGCGAAACCCAACGGACCAAATATCGTTTTTCATCTCTTTAGAATAATGTTACTTACCTATTAAACTTCAAATTTCTATTTTGGAAAAAAATTAACTTTTCCAATGGAATACTTATAGACATAGTAGAGCATCAATTTCTGTTTTTGGAGAAAGGTTTTTTATACCTAAAGGTAGGCAAAGAATAAAATCTTTGATATTCGAATTTAACTTATGTAAGAAATCCAGAGCGAAGCCTGCCACCGAAGAGATGTCTTGTCTACCATCAGATCGTGTGAGAGAAGCATTTCCATTCGAAGTAACTGAGTTAGATGTTTAGGTCGTCTGTACATAACGAAAATTCAGAAACGAAGAAATCGTATATTTTGCTATTTACTTGCGCAGTAATACGTGCTATACGTTTAAAACTAATAACTTTGATACGTCCGTACCATCATTTTTAAGAACATTCAAGAAATTTATACCTCATCGTGGACTGTGTAAAACAATATATTCAGATAATGCGAAAACTTTCTTTAAAGTGAAAAGAAATTTTAGTCTTTCAAATGGAACTTTAAGTAAAGAAGAATGCCGAAATTATTTTATTGAACAAAGAATAACTTGGAAAAACATTGTAGAAAAGGCAGCTTGGTGGGGAGGATTTCGGGAGAGTCTTGTTCGCTCTGTGAAGACTTCCCTCCAGAAAATTTTAGGAAAAACATCTCTCTATTTGGAGCTTGAAACTACGGTCGTAGAAGTTGAAGCCATTTTGATCTCTAGACCACTAACTTATATAAATGAAGAAAATGAATCACTGATTCTCACATCTGCTCACTTCCTGATCGACGAATATTGCCTCTTCGTGGACAATTCGTACTGCCCCTTTCAACGAGAGATGTCCTCACCAGAAGATATAAGCGTCAACAAAAAATAGTGACTACCTTTTGGAACAGATGGGAGAAATTCTGTCTTTTGGAATTAAGGTCTGCTCATCAATCCACCTTGAGAAAGAAAAATCCTATCTTAATAAAGAAGGACTCTGTTGTTCTAATTCCCGAGGATAAAGTGCCGAAGCTTATGAGGAAGTGTGGTATCGTCACAGACGTTCATATTGGCAGAGATGGAAAGAAACGATCCTGTACTGTGACACTTCCGTCTGGAGCTCTTTTGAAACGTCCAGTTCAGTTGCTGTATCCAATCGAACTTTATGATACATTTAGTAACATTGTTTAACTTTATATTTTGCTTTTCTTTAGAAATACTGTAGAAATACTGCTGAAATAATGAGTACTTTAATAGTTACAGTAAGAAGTATATGTATGTATGTATCTTTATTTAGGGGTTTAATTTTTTTCTGATGTTTAAATTACTTTTAGAAATTAATATGTAAACGTAATATATATAATAGTATATATATTTACATTGTTATTTTATTACAAAAGTTTATGTTATTATTACTATAACATTGTAACACATTATGCTTATTATTAAGTATTATTCTCAATGTTTTGAAAATGTTTGAATTAAGTTAGTATTAATTTAGATTCTACTCTTGATGAACTTTTTGGAGTTCATCGAAAGGGGGGGGCGGAGGATGTTTCAAATTTATGTCTATAGATGGCGGACTATACGAATATGTGTTTACATCATAATAAGATTCTGCACCGAACGATGTAGATGTTTTTTTGCTCCATGCCTTGTCCTTCCTTTGTCTTGTCCTGTTTAAGTATGCCCTGTGTTTAATAAAGAAATTAAAAACTTGCTCAAGGTAAACTTAGTTAGAATTTTACTTGTTATCATTAACATGGTTTGACAAACATGATAAGAGCAATAATAGAGTTATTAGAAAAATGTTATGGCGACCAGCTGGGTGTATCTTCCTCACAGGACTTCAGAGCAGGGCCCGCTTATCTTGGGCAACAGAACACATTTCCTGGACCAAACAACGATGGGCTTCTGTACTTTACACGTTATTCCGGTTGGGCAGGTTTGGTTTGGGCAGGGATCTCACTCGTTGGTTACACCGACCTGCATGTGTTCCAGGGAGGAACTGTGACTGTTTAGAGATATCGGGATGAGATCCTTGATCCACATGTCCACCCGTATGCCTGAACAATTGGCAACGATTTCATTCTAATGGATGATAATGCACGACTTCATCGAGCTGTAAGTATTGAGAAATATCATCGTAGTCTTGGTTTGGAGCGAATGGAATGCCCAGCTCTGTCTTCAGACCTGAATCATGTAGAGCATTTGTGGGATTATCTTGGTAGACGGGTATAACTTAATTGGGAGCATGAAAAGTCGATGTCACCAATCCATTCAAGGTAGGAATTGCATATTCCTATTAAAACTCCCTTTTTGTTGTGTTTCTATAACATTTACAACATAAAACTATGATTATTCTTTTTTTAAGAATAGATTTTTTTTCATAATTTTTTCCTTAAATCGTTTTTGTGTTTTTCTTTTATAAGTTTCATTATAAAATTCGATAACATTTGTGTTCATGTCATCCAAATTTTGTGCCTCTACATTTATTCATTTTCAAATTAGACAAAAAAAAAAAAAAAAAACCAGTTGTTCCTTAACTATTGGAGTTCATTATACAAGGAAAACATCTTCTAATGTATTAAATTATGATGAAATGCTGCTAAAAAATAATTTCGATTCTACAGAAAGTTCCTTTATTCTGGCTACATCTGACATAAAAATCTTTTTTAAAAACACATGAGAATTTTTTTCTCATGTTTATTTTTTTGAGAAATAATTTCAACTTATTGATTATTTATTTTAATTTTCCATTTGTATTATTGCAAAATGATTTTAACAATAATTATTTTAACTATCAGTTTTTAACATGATACATTTTTTTGTCTTTAAAAATTTTTTTTCTATTTCCAGATAAAAAAAAAAATGTCTGATTAATTAAATTTTAACAGCATAACTTTTCTGGGTGAACATCATTATATAAGGGTTATGTATTAAAAATTTTTTTTCAGTTTAAACAATATAAAAAGTTGCTTTTTTTCATTTAACTTGAAAAGTTTTTATACCGGATAAGACTTTCAATTTCCCCGTCCACAATTTCGCTTTTTCTGGTTGAATGAATTCGAAAATGGCAGCTTTCTTCACGGATCGAAATCGTCCAATCGAATCTGTTTGTTTTGTTTTGTTTGTTTAGAGAATGATTGATTTTTTTTGGTTCACTGGAAAGTGTGGCAGCAAATGAAAAACAGTCCAAAACATAGGTAATTGCACATCATTTATACATGCTTCTTTAGTTACTTTCCTATTCAGAGAGAAAATTAATGTGTGTGACTATATATTTATCATATTTCATTTCCATATATACGAGGGTCATTCTGAAACTTTTGAGATACAACTAGGTTTTTAAAATTACACTTACAAAATTTTAGGAGTACGAGGGTTGCTATTTATATTTCTGGCCTAATAATGAAAAAACAAATATGTAGGATCGAAATTGGTTTTATTGTTTTTCAAAATATTCTCCATGATGATCAATACACTTTTGCATGCGTTTGAACCAATTTTCAAAGCACTTTTTCCAGTCCGATTGAGGTAACTCCAAAACATGCGTTTTGAATGCATCAACCGCTTCTTCGGGGGTCGAAAATCGTTGTCCTCGTAATTTATTTTTGATGTGTGGGAATAAGAAGAAGTCATTGGGTGCCAAATCAGGACTGTACGACGGATGACCCATCATCTTCGCTCTTTCGCTCCGTCAGAAATGCCTTTGTTTGAGTCGATGTGTGAGAGCTCGCATTGTCATGATGAAGAATGATTCGCCTGTTCTTCTGCTTTTTTCGAATTTCTCCGATGACTTCTGGCAAACAAATGGTCGTGTACCATTCAGAATTGACCGTCCTGCGTTGCTCTAACGCCACTGTTGCCACATGACCGTTAATGCCGAAGAAACAGGCAATCATTTGTTTCGATGTGCTTCTGCCTCGAACAACTTTTGTTGGTTTTGCCTCGTCTTGGAAGACCCATACAGTTGATTGCTGTTTTGTTTCCGGCTCATATGCATAGATCCATGATTCGTCACCTGTGTAGATGTTATACACAGCCTTTGATGTTCCTTGAATGTATTTTTCCAACATTTCCTTGCACCAATCGACACGAGCCTTTTTTTGAGCGTTTGTCAGATTATGCGGGATTCAACGCGAACAAATTTTTTTTACGCTCAAATGTTCATGCAATATTTTATTGATGCTAGTCATACTAATGTCCAAAGACGCCTCTATCTCACGGTATGTCACATGACGATCTTGCTTTATCAGTTCACGCACAGCATTGATCTTTTCTGGCACAACAACGGATTTTGGACGACCTGCACGGGATTCGTCCTGGATCGAACATCGACCACGATTAAATTCGTTATACCAATTTTTTACAGTGCTGTAGGATGGCGCTTTATCGCTGTATAAAGAATTAAGTTCATCGAAGCACTCTTGTCTTGACAATCCACGTCGAAAGTTATGAAAAATAATGGCACGAAAATGTTCACGATTCAATTCCATTTTTTGACAGAGAAGAACTTTTCAATTTACTGCCAACAACACAAATAAAGCTATAATGGTAAATCGTCTGCTGAATTTATGTTTAAAAATATCAAACTTTCGATTAAAATCGTCTTCGGTCGCCTAGCAACACTTATTGTTGCCAAGGCCAGAAATATAAATAGCAACCCTCGTAATCAAAGGAGTCTCTTCCAGCATCAATGCACTTTTGTGGACGAATTTTCCACAGATTAAATGCCTCAAGCCATTCATTTCTTGGAATAGATGAAAAAAATGCATTTATAGCCACATCAATCTCTTCTTCTGAATGAAAACGATGTCCACATAAGTTCTTTTTTATATTAAAGAATAACCAAAAGTCGCACATAGCTAGATCAGGTGAATACGGCGGATCTTCAATCACTTTAATTTGTTTTTGTTTAAGAAACTCATCTGTTAATCCGGCTGTATGTGAAAATGCATTGTCATTGTGAAGCATTAGTCCCCTAACATTCAGTTCTTGTAGAATTTCTGGAAGACATTTAGTGGTATACCAGTTTGCCGTTAATGTCTTCTGTCCTTCCAACTTGATGGCTTTGACCAATCCCTTACTTCTGAAGAAAACGGCATACATCACTTTTTTCAGTGCGCGTTATTTAAATATTCGAAGTCTGACTTTGTGATAATTTGGGTACTTTTCCATCTGCTGATGATCCAGCAAAAGTTGCGTGTTTTTTAAGAAGAAGCAATAATAATATAATGTATTGTTTATAGGATAATTTCATAGACTGAACATTTTATTTCAAATCTAAGATATACCAATCAAATTTCTTTGGTGCAAATATTGACTAAAAAGTGATAAACAATGGTAAACAAGCTAAATGTTGAACAAAGCTAAAGCTAGTTGGAGCCAAAGATTGCTTGGAGATAATTTTGTTGGTGAAAAGGAGCATTAAGGTCAGAAACCAATAATGGAATACAACAACCATATGCAGCAAAATTTAATTTAATTTCATTGAAAAAAAGTCCTATTACATTATATTTGCGCAATCGAATTCTTACGCCATTTATACACTGTTTCCGTCAGAGGCACAGGTGCCGTATAATCCATGATTCCAAAATCTGAATTTTTTGGGGATGAAGAAATGTTGCCAAGAGGACGTATCGTGACGTGCGTGATGACGTAAATACTAGTGTTACCAAAATAGAATTTTAAGGAATAATTTTTATAGCTCTCCATATGTATGACGTAATAAAAACGAGGTTACCAGATACATAAGAAAATTTGACAATTTCTGAATTTGGCATCATAGATTATGCGGCACCTGTGCCCCGTCAGAAATAAAGATTGGTGTTTAAATAAATTTTGTCAATAAGTGATTATTATTTAGTTTATAAAATGTAAATATAAAATTTTTGCATTATTTTTTAGTAGTTTCTAAAAATGCAAATCTTTTGAAACAATACACGACGCATGCAAATGGAATATTTATGACAGTAACTTACGGTTTTTTTTTCTTTCCCGTTACGATGTATAATGGAAAAGTACCAAAAATAATCTCTCAGCTGATGATGTCGCAGGTAAGGAGATGGCGTGCTCAACAATATTGATCAGTTAGGCAGCTGTTATGTGATTATTTTTGAACTGACCAAACAGACTGAGCCATTTTTCTTCACTTGAAATAATCATGTCGCTGGTGATCTCTTCTTGCTTCTACTGTTCCCAATTCAACTGCAAATACTGCTTTGCATATAGATAATGGGGAGCCTATTATAGGTTAAATATAACTCCTCCTAACAAGTGGTCTGATAGTCGAAGCTTATGATATGGAATGCTTTCTTGAAACACTTTTGCCTACACATTGGCTAGCATGCTCAAGCGAGGGATGCCGGAAAATTCTGGAGCACGTACTTCGATAAGCTTGCAAGTAGAAAGAGGCATTCATCTTCTACTGTTCCATTATGACTGAGATCGAAACGAAGCCTTACACTCTAAAGAATAGGCCAAGCGACACCAAAACAAGTAAGCAAGAGTGGCCTGCTTAAGTAGGGCATTGTTCTCCCTATCGGAAAGCAGCGAGTTCGAACCCCAGCTTAACTGAAGATCCATCGTGTTCGCTAATGGCGTCTGGGTCACGTTAAAACTGCGCGTGGTCGCAATATCCTCCAAGTGAAATGATATATCTGCGGGTGGCAGGTAGGGTATTGAGAGTCTTCTACAGTGTCCTGCTTCAAAATCACGAAGATTCTCTCCTGGCTGCTTCTATCTAACTGGTAGAGCCCAACTCAAGGCTAGGTACAGGGAAGCATGCTGGTGCAACAACAACGACAACAAAACAAGTTAAATTTAGAACAAATTGCTGTCGCCAAGCCATGCATCACCGCACCTCCGGACCTGATGGGACAACCCGCTGGATCTGTCCGGCTGGCTACATTGGAAAACTTGTTTTATTTAACGTACTCACATAACTGAAATGACTGGAAACCGTAAGTGTAACGGCACTGTGGCAACTACATGTAATCTTCTTGTAACACATGCAGATGTCCTGTAGCACGTCTTTCAGTACTTATTTCTGATTTAAGATTGTTTAGTTTTATGGTGTAATCTTTATTCACACATGCTGACCACGTGTAATAATTCATCGGAGATAGTGTTTCAATCTTTCATGCACCAAATCTCCGCAAAATAAGAATTCATTCTTGAAGGAATCTTCACAATCAGGTTTTTCTATTTTGAATTTAAGAATATTTAGAATTTATCGTTCTTTATTTTTTTCAGTTCTCTCACTTCGAATGGAGTATAAAATTGTCTCATTGCCCGATTCTGCATAAAATAAATTAAACTCATTAGATATTTAACATTGCATTCAATATTTAGCAAACTTCTATAACTGTAATTTTCCCATATTATACAAATACGTAACTTCTCTTTTCCTGAAAGTTGTTTCTTGTATTTTCATCTGATTTTAACATAGATTCAGAATTTTATTTCAATCAAAGATGGAATAAAATGTATCAAAATATTTTCTTGTTATTCAGACAAAAAGAATTTAAAATTCGTGACTGTTCAAGAACCTTTGAAAATTTAAATTTGGAACAAAAAAAAAAAAAAAAGTTAAGAATTCCCTCCCAGAACATCTGCTGCACAAACTATCTTGGCAATAACACTATCGCATCCTAAAATAGTTTAGAACAAAAGGGTAAAAAATCTAAACAAAATTTATTTTAAATGATGCTACGAAAAGGCAATTCATGTATTAAAATACTCAACCGTTTTTTAATCATATAACCATATTTTTTATTTCAGCGGAATGGCAACGCAGAGAATACGATGATTGGTAAAATTCGAGAAAGGTGAGTTGTTTTGGAAACCCATCATTAAGACGGAACAGGTTTGTGTTTCTCTCATAAATCATTCTTATGCCACTATAATTAGGAGAGAGAACGGCTTACCAAGCGTCGAGGAAGAGTATAAATAGTTTCGGGTGACTTTTGTTTTCTCAATCGAAATTTTCATCGATTCAACCCCTCTGAGAAGAGGTCCTTAACCGCCGGAGAGAGAGAGAAGATAATCTATCGCTTTTTTTTTATCTCATTGTTTATTCTATGTTGATGTTTTGCGTGCTTTATTATAGTTGCTATTCCTATCAGAATTGATAGAAAATGGCGGAAGAGTTTAATTAAAAGATTCACTTTTATTAATTTCTCCTTGCGTTTTTATTCATTTGTAAGTTATTTAAACTATTATTAGCAAGATCATGGCTGTTTACTGTAAAACTGAATTTATATTTTATTAAATAAATAAAAAAAATTAAATACTCATTTGTTTGGTTTTTTTTATTTCATGCCGAATTTCTTGTTCTTTCATTCTATTGGCCTTTTACTTGTACGACAAAGCGATTAGATCACACGTGGTTCCTATTTTTCTGATGTTAAAGCGTGTTCTTTTCATTAAAAAATAAATAAATTAGAAAGAAAATATTGTTTATGAAAAAGAACACAACTGTGAATATGAATACTTCTCTATTATCGGTGGTATATTTAAATATCGCCGGATACGCAGTATTTAGCGGAAAATTCTAACCACAAAAATAATCGCCAAAATGTTTGTGATTTTCATACACTTGATAAAAATTTCGGTTAAACTGATTTTGCACAAAACGCTTTTGCTGTAAGGAAAAATGGTGGCTTTATGACTCTCTCTTTTTGCAAAATATTTGGGATTGAATTAAATGTTAATTGTAGAAATTTGATAAAGATTTTTGTAAAAAGTTTCCAATTTTACTCATCTAGTTCGATTTGATACTGAATTCTGATTTTAAAAGCAGCTGATAAAGCTTTACAAGAAAATATTTTCATTTGATAACAATGTGGGTGGAGACATTATTTCACTTCCAAACAATTTTCCAAATGAATTCAGGAAATAATATTTACAAATTGGAATTGATGAGTACTGTTGATTACTTTGAGACAGAAAAGCAAATAAAGTATTTCGTTTTGAATGTGTTACCTGTCTGACTGCTTATTTTCTGTCGATTCAAAGTCATAAAATGCAGCCACGCAAAGCAGAATCATGATCAAGGGTGAGAAAGACATTTGCTGTAGCATTTTTCCCCCTAATGCCCGGGTGCTCTTAGAATACTCCTGTTCAGCGATGCACAGGAAGAATGGGATGGCATATTATGCATACATAGATAGCGTGCAGGTGAGTCCTGGACTGTACCTTTAGGTTAACGGTTTGGAATACTCGACCATCACCAAGTGCCTCGTTATTTTGAATCACGATCGGGTGACGAGGTCGACATCCAAGGTGTCACCCTCCTTTCCACAATCCAGTGATGGAGAGTACGGCGTGGTCACCCTCCCAACCACTTCCCGCGGCAAATGGTGCTTCAGTTTACTGATCTTAAGGCATTTTATACAGTGGGAGTAGCCAGTGAGTTTGCCATTTTACCCTGAATTTTTTTAACAACACTTGGGTAATCAGCCCTCCACCACAACAATTACGGAAACTGCTACTCATTATACGTTACCCAGCGGGCACCTGTGAACTAAGTCAAGGAGGCGAGTAGCATTACCCGCGTTATACCACCACAAACCTGTTTATAGGGCGGGCCACATTCCTACATCATCACACAAGAAAGGACACAGAAAGAAAGTAACATCCATGCCCGTAGCGGGATTCGAACCCGAGACCCATAACTCAGGATTGTTGGTTTGTTTGTCGCCCAAGGTCATTTTTTACACACGAGGGCTAATTAGACCGGGACCTACAGTTTAAAGTAGATTCCGAACCGTTACAAACATCCATGCCCAAGGTGGGATTCGAACCTACGAGCTGTTGAACCGAAGGCAAAATCGCTAACCATTCGGCTATAACTCAGGAGTCAGGAGGGTTAACCACTCAGCTCTCGGTTGGCGATTTTACCCCGAAAATGAAAGGATAAAGAACCACATACATAGAGAGGGAAAGGAACATCTGTTCCCGAACCAGGATTCGAACCGGGACCTACTGCTTCGAAGTTAGGGAAGCTAACTACTCAGCCATGTGTCGGCCGCTACTTCATTTCTGCTTCTGGCATGTTTTTTTTCTCAATAGAACTTTTTGTATTTTAAGTTTCGGAACCAAATTGAATAATCTTAACACTTTAATACAACACAATAATTTATTTTCATAAATGATTCCTTTCCAATTTCAAATCCATCGAATAATTTATTTGTTTTTATAAACTGTATTATATGAATCATGAGGGGCAACGAGGAATTAATTTTTATTTATCACAAATTTCACTGCAATCTGCTGGGTAAGTGTGTCTGTCACTTTCATGCTCGAAAGTAGTTTGTTCGAGGAAGTGGAATTTATATCGAGACTCAGGCTGAAATCAGCAAGGCTGCTAATATAAAGACAACAAAGTTAAACAAAAACTATTTCCACAAATAAAAACATTAAATAAATTAATTTTCAATGATTAGTTTTAAGTTATAAGTAGTTTGATATTTCATTTTCAAAAATCTACAAGCACGTTAGTAAAAATTTATACTCTGGCAAAAAAATATATTAAATATTCAAATTGAAAAAATACTTAGAAGACAGAAAATTTAACTTATTGCGATAATATTTTAAATGTCGAAACTCCAGATTTTCAGAAGTTTAAATTTTTTTTTCCGACGAAGCTATGATTGGGAAGAAATGAAATACTAACTATGTGTACAATAAATAAAAAAATCCATGTGTTTTCCTAGAATTTGGAGATATCGAGTTCCCGATATCTAACCATTTCGATTCCAGGATGACAATTCCCCGAGCGGCGTACTGCAACATTATTTCGAGAAAAATATCCCCCCCCCCCGTTTCGTTGAAGGGATGTTGAATGCGGGACACAATATTTTGAACAAAGGGGACCGCTAATAGGAAACATGTTTCAACATGAATTTTCTAGCGAATATAAGGCTACACTAAGCTAAAAGGCACAAGATAAAAATTTTGGGTTGGATATATGTGAAATTATTATCTGTCTCAATAAAAACTGATTTTTATTTTGGGAAACAAATAAAAATTTCACAGACTCAATAATAAATGAAACTGATCATTCTATATCGGGTTCTTGATAATTTATGCAAAATATGATTTTTCTGATGCCATTAACACATTTAAATTCTTACAAGTTTTTATTAAAATATTTCAATTTTATGAGTTTTTTTTTTTTTTTTTACGAGTTATGTTATTATAGTCCAAAATAAGATTAAATTTTCACGTTTTTTATTATTAAAGTAAATTAAAAATATAAACGAAACAGTGCTTGTTAAACAAAATGATTTAATCTCTAATGAGAAATCAAATAGCACGTCAAATATATAATAATAATTCAGAACACTAAAATTTAGAAACATTTTTTTTATGTTTTGAGTTTTTGAATAATTATAAACACATCTAAAGGGGGCCATTGGAGATAATATTCACATATTGAGGGTTTTTATATTTTGAGTAGAACAAACTTATTTGCTTTGTTAATATTACTGTTATCACTTTCATTAGCTTATAATTTGACGTAGACAACCTGTATAACAATTAGGACTCATAAAGGGCACTGTGAATCTTGGAGCCATCATAAAATTAAATAGGCGTATTTTATGAGCTTACTCTTCTGTAATCTCTAAGTTAATACTCGTAGATACAAAAATTACGTTATATATATATATATATATATATATATATATATATATATATATATATATATATATATATTCTCCTTATTTACACATTTACAAGATTTGTAGAACAGAACAATGGTACCACAAACTTTGAGCAAACTATGAAATTTAAAAGGGAGAGGATTAAAAGAATGAAAACCGATAATCTAACTGATTAAGCAATGAAAATCGAAAGCATGGTTAAAAGAATGCAATTTTTAATAGGAGTTAAACTTCGCGAAATTATTATCAATAAGGAAGTATAAGAGTTTCGTTTATGACGAGATCCAGCAGCTCTTCCTCACTTTTCATCAGCAACCTCTTCTCTTTTTCAAGTTTAAATCTTCCCTAGCGTTTTCTTTTTCCTGGACATGACACTTATAAAATGGAAAATATATTTCTCCGAAAAAGTCGATATTATGATTACTCTAAGATTGAAATTTTCTGAAAAAGTTTGCTTGTCGTTGAAATGAAATGACGCCCTTTCTGCGAGCTGCACCCGGGGTATGATAGGACCCCCCCCCCCTGTCGCTACGTCTCTCCACAATGTAATAAGTTTAAAAAAAAAAAAAAAGGTAACAGAGACTGTATTTTAAGCATACATGCTTGTCAGCTTTCAGCTACATCAATAAAAATTCATTGAAACATTCAACCAAGTCAAAAATGGAGAAGGAGCAGGCTCTCTCTGATGGTATTGATGCAACGATTAAAATACTTCATATTCGATTGTCTTAAAAAATTTTTTATTTTAATTGGAATTAAAGTAAAAATAGTAAAATTTAAAAAGTATTTCCTTAATTGAGTTGATCGCCCTTTGAGGTGGGTACCAGCACATGAGAAAAGCAGGGCGCGTCCCATTCGACAGGGAAAGTGGCATAAAGTCGCCCTGCCAACATGTGATCATTTTTTTTTCTTTCTCGACACCACTTGGCGCCCTTTTGCAGCTGCATCCGCTGCAACACCTGCTCCTTCCCATTGAAACCGAGTTCAATGGAAGCAGGGCTCCCTTGGAAAGCCTTTATTCGGATATGTGTGCACCGATTTCCTCATTTAGTCGAGTTTCTCCAATGTTTATTATTTGGAATATTCAATCCTAAGCCGATCCAAAGTGTTTTTTTATTTTGTAATTTGCTTGCTGGCTTTATGGTCACCTTCTGCAAAATGCGGTTGCATATGATTGAATCTGTTGTTCAAAATGAGTTCTTAACTAGTATAAACATCCCCATCAGGGGTGGGAATCGAACCCGTTCACTAATGAATTAAAAGCCATATCGCTGAAAATTCAGCTAGATGGACATTGCTGTTTTAAGGCGGTATTTTTATTGATTTAAAAACTGAAAACGTACTGCTTTCTTTTGTTTCTTATTTTAATTGGATCGTATATTTTTAAATGACTACAATTTTTAAACCCCCATGAAGAAAGTTTACTCAAATTCCGCCAAATTGACGCCAAGACTCACTCAAGGAAATGAAAAATAAATTAATAATCAGCTGACAAATTTGAAAAGTTGAAATGAATGTTTCAAAACATTGCAAATTAATTGTTTGTGGAACATTGCAAAAATTATTAAACATAAATATAATTTAAATTTATTATTTTAATGATAATAAAAAACTATTAGAATAAAATAGACTGAATAAAAAAGAATAATACTTTGCTCGTAGCCAATTTTATTTATTAAACACTTTTCTGTTGTTGGCGAAAAATCGCTCTGTCTCAGCCAATTACGAAAATGATGGCGTGACTTTAAACAACATGCAAAAGCTTTCTTTATCAGTGTCTGAAACGTCAAAATCGTACGTAAAAGCCACAATTCCTTTTACACTTTCTGATGTAAATTGTAATAACTGTTTATTGCAAACACAGATTCATAACTAACTATAGGACAACATTCTTCAGCGAGAAAGGCATTGAGTTTGATTCCAGACATTGTTAAGTAACCGGAAATGATCTAACTCCGCTACCTTCTGCATGCAAGTCAATGGGAGTGGGAGCTTGGGAGTTTTCCGATCTTGTTTGGTGAACGTATTAACACGATGCACTATCTATGGAAATTCCGCCCACAGAGCAATTTACGAAGTAGATATTGAAATTGCCCTATAAGCCGACCGCAGCACTCGATGTCAATCTTTTATTTATAATGAAAGGTCACCAGCAAATATTCTGCACGCTAGGAAAACATTATGTATAAATACTGCACATGCAAATAAAATATTGTCTATGAAATATTAATGATGTCTATGTAATATGAAAAGAAATAAGTCTTCTCAGATAGCGTTTAACGATGTCAGATAACATTTCAATCCCCGTGATAAAAATATTAACATAAAATGTTTATTTTAATTTACAAAATAGCGAAATTAGCGCCAAAGCCATTAATTCACGGATTCTGCAATAATGACGATGTCTTTATACTGAGACTCCACTTTTCCAACTGAACCTCATGTGGTGTGGAGTCTGACTTTCTCAGTGCCATAGGAACTCGTTTATAGGGTAGGCAACCTTTCACAACCCATTCATACAAGGAAAGGACAGGATAGACTGAGAGAGATAGTACATCCATGCCCGAACCGGGATTCGAACCCTTTCATAGTTAGACATACTAACTGCTAGACAAAGTGGACGGTACTGAAATAGTACGGTACGATAATTTCAATATTCAAAAATCGTTGGTTGATTAGAGTCACACAAATCACAATTTGGGGAATCCTGCGCTAATTCTGTAGAGAGGGTTTTGTAAGAAGTCATGTCCAGTCAATCCTCTGGATATAGCAACAGCAGTCTTTCTTGATAAGCAGTTCTCTCCTTCCCCAGAATCTTCCATCTCTTATCCCCTTTGCTAGTTCAATCATACCTTGTTTAATAGTTTTTCTAATGGTTAGGTTAAGCAATATAGTCGTGTGAAAATAAAGTTTTTTTTGTTTTTAATAACGGCCGGCACTAGGTGACCAACCCTTCCCCACAACAAGACCAGAAACTGCTACTTATTTTATCGTTACCCAATGGGCACCTGTAAACCAAGTCACGGTGGCGATTAGCATTACCTACACCATACCACCACAAACCCATTTATAGGGCGGGCCACCCTATTACACATTTCAGAATAAAGGACAGAAAAACACAGAGAAAACGAAACATCCACGCCGGTACCAGGATTCGAACTCGGGATAAACAGCCCAGGAGTCCGAACGCTAACCACTCAGCCATCGGTCGGCTATGCAAAGAAAATGAACGAGTTACAAGTTGTTCTACTGATAGAGCAACGTATTGTTCAAATTTATAAATAATTATTGTATGTCTTAAAATATCTCAGACAGATCGGAAATACTCACATTTTGGGCAAAAACTGCGATATTTAGAAGTGTTATATGTTAAAAGCGGGTTTTCTATTGATTTGGTTATGTTTTGGCGAGAAAACTTGGTGACAGTTGGCGAGATTTTTGGTGACTTTTCGAAAAATAGATACTTTTGGAAATATCCATCACCTAAGCTTTAGCACCAATATTTAGCAAGATAGCCTACAAGCTTCCAGAACCTTGGCGAAATTGGTAGATTTACCAGCCAAGTCAGGTATAAATTCCTTCAGCCCGACATAGAAGGAGTTAGTTTTGTGAAGACAGTTAGTGAGTGAAGACGATTAGTCGTGACTGCTAGCTAAGAGAAGCTGTTCGTTGCCTGAGTTATTTGAGACCTGTGATTAGAAGCTGTTACTTATCGTATCTGACGAATTGGAGCTGTATAATAGTGATTGTTACAGCTGGTATATCTAGAGTGGCTGTTTTCTTCAACTCTCAATCCACACGAACTCCGAAGCTCGGTACAACAGGTGTCAGAAGTGGGATTGAAGAGTTGATGCAGCGTGTCACGAGAAAAATGGATATGGATTTAATGAAAAGTCTTCTCGATAAACTAACGGAGCAGATGGTTGAGATGAAAGCTAGACAAGAAGAGATGAAAGCTAGACAAGAAGAGATGAAAGCTAGACAAGAAGAGATGAAAGCTGGACAAGAAGAGATTAAAACCGAGAAGACGAAAGAGATAAAATCTGGACAGGAGGGGCTTAAAGAGGAGCTTAAGAAGGACATTGTAAGTGTTAAAGAAGAATTCTCCAACATCATTCAGGAGAAGATGAATGCAATGGAAGTTAAGGTAACTTCAGTTGAAACGAAAGTTTTGAAGATAGAAGAAAATGTTGAAGAAGCATTAGACAAAATGAATAAGGAGATTGAATGCTTGAAGAAGCGATTGTCAAACCGACATGAGGAGCCCAACTTGGCATTTATGCCTTCCCTCGCTACGATTAAACTCTCAAACATTCCATGGAAAATCATCCTGGAAAGTATACAAGACCCAGTTTATGATGGTAGCGGAAGTTAATGGATGGAATCCCCGAGCCTAAGCTTTTCATCTGGCGACTTCTTTAAGAGGAGACGTGACCGACATTCTCGAGACGCTTCCGGAAGAGCAGAGGCACGATTTCCAAGCTTTATCATGTGCGCTTGAGCTGCGGTTTGCAGAAAAGTGAACTAAAGAATATAGCAGACTACCGTTAAAGTTCCGCTATCAAAAAGGGGGAGAAAGTCTACAAGAATTGGTTGCCGATATTCAGCGACTTTCCCATTTAGCATTTTCAGACTGCCCAGCTGAGACATGTCGAGAACTATCTCTCCATTACTTTATCGATAGTGTGTGGAATCCGGAGATACAGAAAACACTTAGATTCGCCGATTTCAAAGATATCGGATTTGCCCTAGTCTACGCACTTAAGATAGAGGCTGCCCAGCAGGCCACGCGTAAAGACCGGCACTCAATCAGAGCCGTCTCTGCTACTGATACAGACTATGATCTAAGAAAAGAAATTGAAGATCTGCGGCGAAAATTCCGCGGGTTAGAACTGAGTAAAGGTGGCAAAACACAAAATAATTCAGTGTTGGACTTGCGGTGCAGTCGGACACGTCCAAAGAGACTGCCCAAAACCAAAAGATGGTGGAAATGATCTTCCACCACAGCAGGGAAGGATTCAACGAATCCAGGAGTTTGAAATACATCATCACAAAGAAAATCTTCATGGAAATGCTGATGTAGTATCAAGGAAACCGTGTAATGGAAACTGCCGATATTGTTCTAGAGTAGAGAAGAACTTTCAATCAGTTAAGTCCTTCGGTACACCAAGTTACTGCTTCACCACCATCGAAACCAGACCCATGGAATGATGAAAGACTTAGAGAAGCCCAAAAAGAAGACCCAGATATAAATTCAATTTTTGAATGAAAAGAATCTTCCAGTATGGGACCAAGTTGGCAGGACATTTCCACCTACAGTCCTGCTACTAAACAATATTGGGCTCTTTGGGACTCTCTCCATATTAGAAATGGCATGTTATACAGGAAATGGGAGTCCGATGATGGACGTAATTTCAAATGGCAGCTTGTTCTTCCAAAATCAAGAATTTCAGATGTTTTGAAAGAATTGCATAGTAGCTCAACTGGAGGCCACTTTGGAATAATAAAGACTCTACAGAAAGTTCGAGAACGCTTCTATTGGTGCAAAACTAGACAAGATGTAGAGAAATGGTGCCAATCTTGTAATGACTGTGCGACACGTGAGGGACCAAAGAAACGTAGCCGAGTAAGGTTGCAGCGGTATAATGTAGGAGCACCTTTTGAGCGGATAGCATTGAACATTTTGGGTCTTTTACCACGATCTTCAAATGTCAACAAATGCAGCCTAGTTGTCATGGACTACTTTACTAAGTGGCCTGAAGCATTTTCAATCCCCGATCAAGAAGCGACTACAGTAGCCGAGGTTCTAGTGCAGCAATGGGTTTCCAGATTCGGCGCACCCTTACAAATTCAATCAGATCAAGGGACAAATTTCACCTCTGCTGTGTTTAAAGGAATATGTCAAATTCTCGGAATAGACAAGGCACAGACTGCGCCATTACACCCGCAATCGGACACCATGGTACAGAGGTTTAACCGAACCATTTTAAATAATCTCTCACTTATGGTTTCCAGAAATCATCAAGATTGGGATTTGAAGCTACCGCTGTTTCTGCTTGCATATCGCAGTGCTGTCCATGAGATTACCGGATATACTCCATCACAAATGCTCTTTGGTCGCGAACTTCGTTTCCCTTGTGATCTTTAGTTTGGTCGTCTACCGGATACATCTTCATCGCCAGAGGAATACTATCGAGACCTTCAGGCACGTCTTGAAGATGTCCATAACTTTGCTCGAGACCGAATCAACCTGAGGACCGAAAGAATGAAAACAAAGTATGTCACAAGAGCGACAGGACATGAATTTCAGGAAAGTGATAAAGTTTGGTTGTGGAACCCGATTCGATGTAAAGGACTTTCTGCAAAGTTCCAAGCCAACTGGGAAGGTCCCTACACAGTCCTAAAAAGACTGAATGACATCGTGGTTCGTATAAGGAAATCATCTTCTTCAAAACCAAAGGTAGTACATTATGATAGATTAGCTCCTTATCGTAATGTAAAGTAAAAATTAATATACATAGTATCTTTGTAAATAATATAGATAATTTTAATATTTTGTCTTTTTTTTTGTATTTGTATTTTTTAATTGTTTGTGTATGTAATGTGTTCTGTATCCTCTTGAAATGTAAATTCTTTTATATTACATTTGGTTTCCTATCAGGGGATTGTACTGCCCGGGACGTGCAGTCCTTGAGAGGGGAGCAATGTTACAAATTTATAAATAATTATTGTATTTGTCTTAAAATATCTCAGACAGATCGGAAATACTTACATTTTGGGCAAAAATTGCGGTATTTAGAAGTGTTATGTGTTAAATGCGGGTTTTCTATTGATTTGTTGACTTGGCGATGTTTTGGCGAGAAAACTTGGCGACTTGGAGAGAAATAGATACTTCTGGAAACATCCATCACATAAGCTCTAGGACCAATATTTAGCGAGATAGCCTACAAGCTTCCAGAAACTTGGCGAAATTGGTAGATTTCCCCGCCAAGTTAGGTATAAATATCGCAGCCCGACATAGAAGGAGTTAGTTTTGTGAAGACTGTCAGTGAAGACGATTAGTCGTGACTGCTAGTTTAGAGAAGCTGTTCTCTGCCTGAGATATTTGAGACCTGTGATTGGAAGCTGTTACTTATCGTATCTGACGAATTGTAGCTGTATAATAGTGATTGTTACAGCTGATATATCTAGTGGAATTTTTTTTACGAATAAAAGTCTTTGGTTCATTAAGAGGTTGCTTTCTTCAACTCTCAATTCACACGAACCCCGAAGCTCGGTACAGTATAAACTGCCATTTTCAGCTCAGTAATAAGCTAACTTCTTAGCCAATGCATCAGTTTTTTTACTGCCCATAATTCCACAATGGGTAGGAGTTCATTGGGATGAAATTCTGTGTGTCAACCCCTTAAAAATGGTTTGCATTCTAAAATTCATTTGTACTTATTTTAATAATTTTAAAGTTGTTAAAGATCATTAAAAATTAAATTATAATGTTTAAAAAAATTAAACAAAATCCAAAATAATCCTTTAATACATAATTCCATTATGAATGCGTCAACTGAGAATTGCTTCATTGTATAAAATGAGAAAAAATAAAAAAATATAGCAATTTGACTTTATAGGTTAAACATATGAAAAATGAATTAAATTTGTAATATTGATAACGTATATTTGTTTTACCGCTTTACGATTACTTTTGGCACACGTATACTCATTAACAATGTTAAAGAGAATCAATACAAATATTTATGGACGAATAAGAAATCGAACCCATGATCTTCTGAATGGAAGACCAGAGTGCTAAATATTGACAGTATAAAATTACAAAATATTGCTTGAGAAACATAGCTTTATCAAATAATAAGTATTTAAAGCTGTAGAATTTTAATTAAAAGCAATCTTAATATTTACTTTTACATTTGATGTGTAGGATTAGATTTTTATGCATTTATTCCACAGATTTTTTGCATGAATTATTTCGTCATATTTTGCTATCAGTCTCTGTGTAAGCACTAATAAATTTCAACTTCTCTTCTCATCTTTTAAAAATCAGGTATAAAAAAATTAATAAAAAAAATTGAATCGACGTTTTGTAACAGTACTTGAAAGCGAATGTTAATTTTTTTAAGGCATTTTTTTATAAACGAACATTTGAAAACGAAATTGTTTCATTTTGTCAATAAACTGCAACTGTATTTGTTTTAGGTTGCAAATTATAATTAGATGTTTTTTTATAATTGTTTCATTATTTATACGTTTTTACTACCTACGTTCTTGTGTTACTTTTTTTGCCACTTGAAATAATTTTTATACATTTTCTTCATGAGAAATAGAGGTTATAACCAGTGAAAATTTGACTAATTACTTTAAATTAATTACTTTAAATTACTTTAATTACTTTAAACTACTTTTTTTATAAGTTTTTTTTTTGTAAACATTCCCATTTTTACTTACAGCTGGTAACTTCATGAATTGGTCAAAACACCGGCCGATGAGCATGCGCAAAGAAGAAATGCAACAACCCATCATTTTTCAGCTTTTGTGAGGTTTGGTTTGTTTGTCGCACGACGGTCATTTTTTGCACACGAAGGCTAATTAGACCGTGACCTACAGTTTAAAGTGGATTCCGAACCACTACAAACATCCATGCCCAAGGTGGGATTCGAACCCACGAACTGTTGAACCGAAGGCAAGAGCGCTAACCATTCGGCTACCGGCTCGGCCAGCTTTTGTGAGGATCGAACTTGGCACCTTTAACTGTAAAATCTATTAAACTCATTTAAAAGGGGAAAAAAATCGCTTACAACATTGAAACAGTTCAACAAAAACAGTTATGTTTATGGTTCCATTTTGAATAAATAGCATAACCAAATGCCTTCTATATGACAGCAAAATGTATGCTCAAATGGCGAGCGCAATGGGGTCTCATTTTGCACACAAGATCTAGTTCGAAAAGAAAGTGCAATTCTATAATTTAAAATGTTTTCCGAAGGCTATAAATACACACATGAAACATGAAAATCAAGCTCACAATTTCGGCTGGCCTAGGTTCCTAGGGTCAAGTGACCCTTACCCTCGTTTTTAGCTGGTCTGTAGTGTAACTATAACTGTTTTCTGTCTGGCTCTATGGTTGGTTAAGTTTTACATTGGGGGCGAAGTTTAAGATTTTCTTATCCAATGTTTAAACTCTGGGACTGTTTTTGCATATGAGTAGAAAATTTATAATTAAATTTAAAGAGAGAATATAAATTACATTAACTAGGAAAGTTTATAAATTAACGGTACACTACTGGCCATTAAAATTGCTACACCAAGAAGGCGACATGCTACAGACGTGAAATTTATACGAAAGGAAGAAGATGCTGTGAATGCAAATCATTAGCTTTTCAGCGCATTCAGACAAAGCTTTTCAGCGCATTCAGACAAAGCAGGCGCCAGTAGCGACACCTACATTGTGTTTAAAAGAGGAAATTGTTCAGCCGGTTCCTCATACACAAATTGCATTTGAACGTTGTTGCCTGGTGAAAAGTTGTTGTGATGCCTCGTGTAAGAAGGAGAAATGCGTACCAGCACTTTTCTGACTTTGATAAAGGTCGAATTGTAGCGTACCGGGATTGCGGTTTATCTTATCGCAGTATTGCTGCTCGCGTCGGTCGAGATCCAATGACTGTTAGCAGAATATGGATTCGATGAGTTCAGGACGGTAATACGGAACGCCATGCGGGATCTCAACGGCCACCTATCACTAGCAGCCGAGAAGACAGGCATATTATCCGCATGGCCGTAATGGATCGTGCAACCACGTCACGAGCCGTGAGTCAAGAAACGGGGTCGTATGGAAGACAACAAGCGTCTGCAAGAACAGTTCGACGGCGTTTGCAGCAGCATGGACTCTCAGCTCGGAGACCATGGCTGCGGCTTCCCTTGACGCTGCGTCATAGACAAGATCGCCTTCAATGGTGTGATCAACGACGAACCTGGGCGCACGAATGGCGAGACATCTTTTCAGATGAATCCAGGTTCTGTGCACAGCATCATGATGGTCGCATCCGTGTTTGGTGGCATCGTGGTGAACGCATACTGGCAGCGTGCATTCGTCATCGTCATACTGGCACATCACCTGGCGTGATGGTATGGGGTGCCGTTGGATACACGTCTCGGTCACCTCTTGTTCGTATTGACGTGTTTTGAACAGTACACGTTACCTTCCTGGTGTGTTACGACCCGTGGCTCTACCCTTTATTCTAGCCCTGCGAAACCCTACGTTTCAGGAGGATAATGCCCGACCGCATGTTGCCGATATTGTACGGACCTTCCTTGATACGGAACATGTTCGGCTGTTGCCCTGACCTGCACGTTTTTCAGATCTTTCACCAATAGAAAACGTCTGGTCAATGGTTGCCGAGCGACTGGCTCGTCACCAAACGTCAGTCACTACGGTTGATGAACTGCATCGTGTTGAAGCTGCATGGGCATCTGTACTTGTACATGCAATCCAATCTCTGTTTGACTCAATACCCAGGCGTATAACTGCTGTTATTACTGCCAGAGGTGGTTGTTCTGGGTACTGATTTCTCAGGATCTATCCCGCCAAATTTTTTGAAAATTTAATCACTTGTTATTTCTAGTATAATATATTTGTCCAATAAATATCATTTTGTTATCTGCATTTCTTCCTGGTGTAGCAATTTTAATGGCCAGTAGTATATATAGAATTGCACACAAGCGCGCTTGAATTATGTTAGCAATCAAGTTCACGTAATGTTGAAGTTAAGACCTGAATGTTATCTCTCTTATACTTTGCCTTTTCTATAATCACTCTTTGAATAAGGGGGCTGATTCGATGGGATTTTTTTTAAATTGATTCCTGATGAATATCTATGTCCAAGATGGGAATCGAACTGTTGACCTGAATGCTTGCGAACTAAGCACTCAACATCCAACGGCTAATTGGCATAGATAAACATAAAAAAATAAACTTCATTCAGTCACAGCACATTTAATAATGAGGTAAATATCATTATAGGTAAATAAATTTGATAAATTTGAATAAAATAATATAAAAATTTGAATTGAATAAATTTTTTTTCTCTCATTTATAGGTAAATAAATTTGACATTGTCGTAGACAGTTTAACTGCCTCAGGCTTTTATATATATATATATATATATATATATATATATATATAAGCTTAAATTTACCGCTTCAACTGCCTTTCAGGAATATTTTTTCTTGACATTATTGTATTCATGTGTCCAATGCAGAAAATTCTCTACCAGTCTTTCTTCCTTTGTTCAACAGAGGGTGAAATCGAACACGCGACCTTTCGTTCTGAAAAGCGCGGTCCTACTAGTCTATAGTAAATCAAGATAAGGACTTTATTCAGATAGACATTATAATGAAATTAGAGTCAAACGGGAGTATATGTGTGTGTGTATTGTTGTTGTTGTCGTGTGCCAGCTAGGCTGGCAATATGGGGTGTGCCACTCCGCTTTTCCAACTGAACCATATTTATATGTGGAGTCTGACTTCCTCAGTACACACATGCCATAGGTACCCGTTTATAGGGTAGGCAACCATTCACAACCCATTCATACAAGGAAAGGACAAAGACAGGATTGTTAAAATATTATATAAAGGATGTATTTTCCAACCCCGGCAAACTTTGCCGGTTCTTTTGATGGTTTTTCAATGACGTCAAAACGAAATACCTTGATCTCTTTAAGAAATAGACTTTGTTAAATGAATATTTTCCATATTAAAAAGAAACTTAGCAACCTAATAATAAAGATACTTCATAAAAAGCTAAATATGTTGAGCAATTTATATTTTTTCATATGCTTATTTTTTTATTAATATTATACATGTTCTCTTAGTTTATTATTCTACTCTGGTTTAAATAAGTAGAAATTAAACATAGGTGTGTTATTGAGACATGTTTCCAATTGCCTACGTCTACAGAAGAAAACCTCTCTAAAAAAATTGTTATTTTGAGCCACAGACAAGTGACGAAATCGATATCTGAGCCGGCTCCTTTGTCTGTTAGGCATCTTCAGCAGATGAGCACATCATTCTGCATGATATTTAAATGCATTTGATCTTCTCCAAACCATATTCTTCAGGTTTGACACCTGCTATTCTAATTGGTTAAAGCATCGTTCTCATTATTTGAAGGTAGTAAATTCGAATCCGACAGAACCAAAGATCCGTCGATCATGTTAGATAAAAGCGGCTGAGCACTTTAAACAGGTCGTGGTTACAATGTCGTCTAAGTGAAATGATATATCAGGGTTTGGCAAGTCAAGTATTAGGAGACTTTCTATTTAATCCCTGTTTTTCTTAATTATGAAGATTCCCTGCCGGTTTTTCCCACTAACTGACTGAGCCCTGGGTATAGGGAGGCATGCTGGAGCAGCAATAACACTCTTTGAATAACTTGACTAAAGATTTCCAATTTTATTATTTAAAAAAAATGGGCAATCTCGCCAATAAAATATTATTATAATAGTTAATATGTTACTATAATTACTTATATATTTATCTATATATGGAAACTAAAATTAATGTTTGTAATCACAATTAACAAACTTCATTAAAACAACAGATTGTTTAGAAACAAAGATCCATTAAAATAAAAAAATAAAATGTATTTTTAATTACATAAGAAAATTATGGTCATCAGAGATCAAAAAGTCATCAGAATGCGTGTATAGAAAAAAACATATAGATCTTGACTAAATCTTTTGATTAGGTGACGGTTTGACACCTGATTCGGCTCCATCATCTACACGCCATCGACATCCCAGCGGAAGAATAGTTCACCGTACGAAATATTTCACAAGCATTAGATCTTTCTCCCCCTCACCACAAATCACACACAGTCTTTCTTAAATAAAATCTTTCAGAAACTCGCCTGATGATTTTGCGATAGCATATGAGTAATTTGCATTATTCAATCCAATAAATTTATATTTGTTGCCCATTGAATTTTATTTAGTACCAGTACATGCATGTTTTAATTAGTTTAATATTTAATTATTTTTATTTTTAAATTTTTTAGTACTTTTTAAATTAAATTTTATTTATTAATTTATAATAATAATAATAAAAATTTAAACTAAATTTAATTTAATTTTAGTAATTTAAATTAAAAATTTTTAACAAAATATTTTTGGAAAAGCGTATGCATAGTCAGTCAGCCGTTAAGTAACACTGCCCATGAAACGGTGAGATTCGTGTGAGAAAGAACTTCAGAACTGGTTGCTCAGGGGTTGTCCAAGGACAAGCTTGAGTGACGTCATCGGTTGAATGGTCTCATTTCAGCATTAGGAGGCGCGCTTGCATCATTCCGCGCACTCTCATCCAACTCGTTCATCAAATTTGATTCGAAATAAGGCTTCGAGACAGGGTTGATTTTTATCAAAATCTATAATCAGTGCCATTTGAGATAATCTAGACAAAGTGCATTTAATTTAAAGGCTGTTAATATAAAAAGAAATGCATTTTTAGTTTTTTCATAATTCGTTTATATATTGTATTTCAGAATTATTCAATTATATTCGTGTTTTATCGATTGCCAATTAAAAAAAAAAAATCAAACATTAGAAATGAACTGGCAAACGATTGCAAATTATAAATTAAGTATAATTTATTTATTTATTTTTGTAACAAGTTTTAGAAAAAAAAAAACATAAAATAAAGAACATTTAATTATATTCGAGTTCTTTTTATTTAGAAGAAGAATAGTGAATTTTGTACTCAAGCGATTAAATAATGTTAATACTTTTTGTCAAAAAATAGAAAACAAAAACTGAAAAAAACGTTCAAATGTATATTTGAACTGTCATGATTTTTATTTGCATGGAATTATGATTTTTATTTGCATATTATTCTATTGATTCACTAACAATTATAACCTAAGGAAAATTAAATTTGTGTTGATTACAAGACGTTTCGATTTAGTTTTTTTAGTTTGTTTGACATTCAAAAGTCTATTTTTTCACATGAAAGGTTTAATTACCGTGACTCACACAGTTTTAAGTGGATTCTAAACCACTAACAACATCCAAACCCTAGATGGGATTCCAACCCACGATCTTTTGAACCGAAGGCCAGAATAACAAGCCGATAAAAAAGGCACTAAAAAGTTGTGGTTTCGGTATATAACAGTTTTTATTATACATTGAGAAAAATTAATAAGTTTTTGTTTTATAATTTGATAAAAAAATACTCTTGATTAAAAATTCAAATGTTTCTAATTTATTTATCTAATTATTATGATTTTTTTTTTTTTTTTTTTTTTTTTAAAAATGTTTTTATTTGATCTTATTTTTTCCCACATTAGAAACTTTTTGTAGTAATTGAAATATAATCTACAGATAATCAACCATGTACCTTGATAACTTACTCTTATAAAATTATTCTTCTTTAATAGCGTAACAACCTATTACAGGTCTTAGCTGCCTCTACAGAACTCCTTCCCCACAGTCTAATAAAATTAAAAAGTACAAATATTTGAATAAATCTCGTTATTCTAATAATTTTATTGTCTTTCATATTTGTGAAATTATTGTATGAACAATATATATTCTCTGGAAAATAGAAACCTTCACAGCTGGAAAAGATAAGTTTGTAAAACTTACTTGGCGACATTCGACATTTTAAAAAAATCGAAAAAAATAGTAAGTATTATTTAAAAGATATTACAAGTGGGAATGTAATAAAAAAGAGTGAT
This sequence comes from Latrodectus elegans, assembly GCA_030067965.1. NCBI lineage: Eukaryota > Metazoa > Arthropoda > Arachnida > Araneae > Theridiidae > Latrodectus > Latrodectus elegans. Next base: position 25,307,694 of record CM057818.1, read on the forward strand.
TCGATGCAATAAATATTTTTCGTTTACTTCTAACTGTTATACATGTGTTGTTTTTTTAAAAAAGGAAAGAATCATATAATTACTTCTTGAAGCGAGCAGAGTTCCTGGTTGGAATGTTTCCTGGCTTAAATTAATTACATCGTAGCATAAGGAACTTTACAGGGTGTTCACTGTTAAATCCTAACTTTCTCAGACTTAATCTTAAACTTTAAAGAACAGATTATTGGTGAGTACTGAGAAATTTTTGGTAACCAGGCGTATTCTATGATGTGGGGAGAATTTTCCAGTATGATAAATCTCCTATTTAAGTACAATATATTTATCAAGTCTTTGTTTGATGAATTATATGATGAATTGAAACATCTCCTTTGGTTCTTACAATCTTTCTAACTCAATATAAATGAAATCGTTATGGTCTAGTTTAGAGCATTCAGTCCACAATTGATGTGAACTTTCAAAAATACCAATGAAGAATGTTTGAATAATTCTGGTAACTCTATTCTCAGTATATAATTATTCGATTCCTATTTGAATACACAATATATGTATTATATACTAAAGATAGTCACACATCATATTTATAAATCTAGAGTTTTCCTTTATTGTGGATATTCATTTAAAAAATAATCAACGAATACAACAAATAAACCAATAAAACTAAGAATTACTATGAATGTAATTATTGTGAAAAGAACTTTTAGAAAAGTTTATTTAAATAGAAAAAGTAACTTTTTGTGCACAGAAGAGTTCGAAACTTGACTCCCGTTGTGTTAAGAGGGCACGTTAAATAATCTTCGGATCTAATGCAACAGTGTTACTTACAAATTCGAAGTTACATCAGTTTGGGTGTTGACTACGTAATTAATCATCGATACAAATAGAATGATGTTGATTGTTTTTAGTGAATACGGTCGACAGAAATATGCTGCTGGAAATGAATGTAATGACATAATCAATTTAATCATCGCCATATTTTGTTTAAATTTTGACTCGAAGATCATGAATTTTTCTCTTACTCATTTCGCCATAATTTAAATCAACCTACATTTCAAACATGACGTAGTCACTTCTTCCCGAATAACTAAGAATTTAATTCTAATAATAGAAATTCGCTGTGATAATGCTTTTCCATAAAATATCTGATTCGATTATGATTATTTTTCCCGAAAATAAACATCAGATGCCATTTTTGGTTTCGATCAACTATCCATAAAAAGTTACTCTATGTAAACTTCTTAACTTCATACAATGAAGAAATCAATAAATTTATCGTTTGCATTTAGCAGATTTGTATTACACGTGACCATCACGTGAAAGGTGACGTCAAAATAGATTGTCGAACTTTGCTATAAGTGAACTTTTTTATTTATTTAGGAATAAAAAGAATATTTCTTTCAAATCATTCATTTATTGACATTCTCCAAACAGTTGTGACTGTTGAAATACATCATTTGTATATGACGTCATATCATGATAGAAATTTCAGAAAGTTTCACACATGTAAAAGAATAAAATCAAGACTCGAATGCAATTCAAACTATAGTTCTACAAATATTATCAAACAAAATTAAAGGTATATTTTCTCGAAATAAAAATAAAAATAGGTTTGTCACGAGAATCATACACGTCTTCCATAAATCCAATAGTTGAATATAAAAAAATTCGCACGAAATGCGTGAATCTTTTTGGAATTTTTCTTTTAAGAAATAAATTAATCAAACATTATATTTCCTCGTTTCATTGGAATAAGAGTTGGACGAATGATTATCCTCACTATTTTTAGTAATTCGAAAATTTCTCATTGTAAAATAATTGTAATTTATGTTTTTTCTAATATCTCAGGATTTTCAATTTATATAAGTTCAGAGTTGAGAAGAAAATGTCCTGCAAAAAATAAAATCATTAATTTTTTGGAAGGGCATTTATTAATTTTAAAAAATTTACAGATACATGAATGTAATGGAACAAAGTAATAGTTTCTTATAAAAAAATAATAATTATTTATAACTAACGAAAAAATAAATAATGATTTCGAAACAGAAATATTTGATAACTTCTTTGGATCTAAATATTTGAATAAAATGTAGAATTTTTGAAGACGCAAGAATTAGAGTTGTAAATTCAAGTATAAAAATAAATTGGTGCACATGTTGTTAAGTAACAATCTTTTCAGGTTAATGTGTGTGTGATTGTATGTTAATTTAAATAACAATTCAGGAAGACAATTGCAAAATTTCATTAATGTACTAGAAATCTTATATAAAAACTCATTTAGAAACGGAAAGCTGACTTTGAATTTTTTGGGTTGATCAAATCAAAAAAACTAATCTCGTTTGACATTAATCGAACCAAAAGAGACCACTGATGAAGAATGTTTGTAGCGCCTAAATATTTGAAAACACCAATCTGCCTTCGTTGGTGAGTGCGTATGATTCCATTTTACTGTTCGATATGTTTTGTGGCAACAACCAATTTTTTTCTAGTATAATTCGTCTTTTGAGTTGATCTGGGATTTCATTCACCAAAAGATTTTCACTAGCGGGAAGAAACGATGTTACCAGGACCTCTTCACTGTTCAATAAGGCGAATTTTCGATTTTTTTCTAGTATTTCACTACTCTGTGATCTCTGCCGATTTCACCCACCAGATGTCACTGAATGTAATGCAAAATTTTAGTGAGTCAATTTAGCTGGCATCTCAGAGAATTGGGACTCACTCTGGTCCGTAGTGTAGTCGGTAAGGGAGCGCTTTCCAGAGTGACATGACCCCCTAGTCCTGTTTACTAATCCGATCTTCTCTACTGTTCGATCCTATCTACTGTGGAACAGTAAAAAAGATGTGTTGAGCTTCAGTTTTCTGCAGTCGGAATGGGACCTACCACCACAAACCCGTTTATGGGTTGGGCCACATTCATACATCATCTCAGAAGAAGGGACGGAGAAACACAGAGAGAAAATTACATCCATGCCCAAACCTGGATTCGAATCCGGTACCCACAGCACAGGAGTCGGGAATGCTGACCATTCAGCCATCGGTCGGCAGAACGCGGCGTTGATGGTTATGTAGCTGCGATGAGTTTCTAGTAACTTATTCCTATCAAAATCAAAATAAGATACCATTTCGAAATTTTGCATCAGAATCAAATGATAAGATTTGACCACTGTCCGGTACCTTCTAAGTCCGAGAGAGCCCAAGGCTAATGCTATTTCTCCAAACACACATGCTTAAAGAAATTTTCTACTTTTTTTTTTTCTTCCTCCTAATGATTTCTTTAAGATTCTGCCATTCTCTTAAAAGCAGTTGTGTATAAAATCTAAACTATTCACAATGAAAAATATTCCCTATTGCATGCTTTGAATTAGGACATTCTAAGCCATGAAATCTTGGAGAATGAAATATTCCCAGCAGCTTGCGAAAGATGGCGCTGGATTTGTTTATTTTCCGGTATAAATCACGTCAACCGGAGACTGCAGACCGAATTACTTTCGCTCTCAAAGGAACTTCCAAACGATCTTTCTTGATTAATCACCTCTGGGCGGAAGAATTCCCCACGAAGACACGTCAAATGAGAGGAAATTAAATAAGATTCCTAGGAAAAATATGTCTCTAATGTGTTGTTTAAGTTTGTCCCAAGGAGTGAGAAATAATTTGAAATAGGAAGATTACTTTCCTGGTTTACTTGGTATGAAAAATTCATTTCCCACTGGAATTAACGTTGAAAATGAATCTTTCATCCACTCGTTCGCATTGGTCTAGAAGGGAAAGATATCGATCACGGAAAGTAGCGGTACTATACCTGACTCAGCCGAAGACCATCGTGCAGAGCGGTCTTATGCATGTCAAAAGGGAGAGTAGGGTGCAAGCTAAGGTGTGACCTCGTCATTTGACCTTGGTTTAAACCAAACTTCTTCGGAGTATAACCTTGAAACATAGGCCAGAGCTCGCCGGCGCCGATGCAAGTTAAGAGTTCCATTGTGTCCCGTGTTCTTTCGCTAGTGTAGCATGGTTGAGGAGTGGGGTTGTTTGTTGTTGCAACAGCATACTTCCCTCTGCCTAGCCCGGAGTTGGATTCCATCAGATGAAGTTGCCAGCTGAAATGTCGACTTCATCACTTGATTTCAGTTCACAATGACAACTGGCTGGTCAGCTGGAGATGGATACGTATAAAAATAATGTGGTTTAGCCTAAGTACAATTTAATTTATACTTATTTGATTTGGATTTTTTTGCCGCAATGGAATCCTTTTTTACACATATTTTCAATTGGATTTTTATTTACAGCTTAAAACAGATTGCAAAACACTACAAATATATGCGCCCGAATGCCGGAATCCACCACACAACTTGATGAACTGCAGACTATGTCACTAATCATTTACCTAATAGCTCGGTTGAAACACATGTAGAATCATACCCCTTGTTGTATTCTGTTGGTAATTGAAAATATGAATAAATTGTACTAAAAATTACAAAGATGTTTATTTTAAAACATCCATTCATGCAACTGATAGAAAAGACCATAATAGTCTGGTTGGTGAGTACCGAAGATTCGCCGTGTTCACTACAGGGTGGCTGGAGTACATTCAATAAGTCGTGATCGCGATGTCCTTCAAGTATGAAAGTATACAGCTGAGGTGATAATGACAACTCAGGGGAGGACACTCCTGGGGGTGGTATGTCAAATATTGGAGGATCTTCCGCTTGGCCCGTTTCTAACTGAGCCTTCCATTTAACTGGTGGAGTCCAACTCTAGGGGTGCAGGAAGGTATGCAGGTAATTATCTGGCAAGTAAGCTCAAATGGTAGGAAGTAACGAAAGTTTTATTCAGGATAGATTGTAAAAATGAAGTGTTCCCATTATAATGGGAACACTTCATTACACTTCATTATATTTTATGGTCACAATAAAATAAAATCATCTTTGGATACACATAGAAAGCAAGTATACATTCATGTTTTGTGAAATTCAGGATGTTCCAAAATTAAATACGGTACTAACTTTTTCAAACTTCATTAAAACCCCAAAGCATTCCTCCCGAGAATCTTAAATCTTACAGAATGGGTCTTGATGAAATCTCATAACTAGGCCCGTCCGAATGAAGGAAACTTCTAAAAGCCATACGATGTGGTTAATATATATTGTGGATATGCTTTTAAAAAAATATCTATACAATATGAAAAATACTCAAGTGTCTAAGTCAACAGGGTCCATAAGCGCAATCACATTTCAATGCATACGAGGGTCACTCTGAAATTTTTGAGATACAACTAAGATTTTAAAGTTACACTTACAAAATTTTAGGTGTGTTCAAAGTAGTCTCCTCCAGCATCAATGCACTTTTGTAGACGAATTTTCCTCTGATAAAAAGCCTCAAGCCATTCATTTCTTGGAATAGATGAAAAAAATGCATTTATAGCCACATCAATCTCTTCTTCTGAATGAAAACGACGTCCACGTAAGTTCTTTTTTAGATTAAAGAATAACCAAAAGTCGCACATAGCTAGATCAGGTGAATACGGCGGATCTTCGATCACTTTAATTTGTTTTTGTTTAAAAAATTCAACTGTTAATTCGGCTGCATGTGAAGATGCATTGTCATTGTGAAGCATTAGTCCCCTAACATTCAGTTCTTGTAGAATTTCTGGAAGACATTTAGTGGTATACCAGTTTGCCGTTAATGTCTTTTGTCCTTCCAACTTGATGGCTTTGACCAATCCCGTACTTTTGAAGAAAACGGCATACATCACTTTTTTCAGTGCGCGTTGTTTTTTAACCATTGTCGGCATGGGATCATCTTCAAAGACTCATACTTTGCTTTCTTGACGTGTTGGAACGTCAAAAAACGATATGTATGTTTCATCACCTGTTACAATTTTAGAAATGATGCGGTGGCCACCATCATTTAGCAATTTAAGAGTTTCTTTACTGATTCTGACACGCTCCTCTCTTTGATGCTCAGTTAGATTATGGGGAACCCAACGGCAAACTATTTTTTGCATATGTAATTCTTCATGAATGATTTTGTGTATGGCTGCGGATCTAAAATTAAGCTTCTTCTGTATCATTTGATAGGTACAGCGATTATCATCCACTAATATTTTTCGTATGGCAGACACATTATCCGAGATTACTGCCGACGGCGGACTTCCTGTGTGTTCTTCATCCAGAAGAACATTGCGACCTCTTCTAAATTCTCTAAACCATCTGAATACAGTAGCACGAGTTGGAGATTCATCACCAAATGCTGATTGCAACCGTTAAATGCATTCTTCTTGATTTAATCCTGCTTTAAAATCGCAGAAAATCATAGAGCGAAAATGTTATCGTGTCCATTTTCTCTCTTGTTTAAAATTTATTCTACGCTAAACAAGTTGAAGTAAGTCAGTAAAAAATCGTCCTCTGTGTTAAAATACTTTGCATTTTAAAATTAAACCGTTATTTTTATTTTGTAAATTCTCGTCTGCGCGTATCTCAAAAATTTCAGAATAATCTTCGTATACTATGGATGATCGGTTAACGAATATAATCTGTAACAAGACAATGGTTTGCTATCCTAATTGTACATTAACCGATTTGCCATAGAAATCGATTAATTCGTTTTGGAGAGCCTAAAAAGGAAATTATAAAAGGATGTATAAGTTCTTATTAAGTTTATAAAAAAATAATACAGAAATTCTTGCTTAATTAATCAGTCATTGTTTGTTTATGGAGTTAAAGAACATGTCCAATATCGATTGCTTTTCTCTCTTTTTCAGGATTTTCTGGAAGTAATTAATAATATTGTGTTGTTGTAAAGTGATTAATAATGTTGCTGTTGCAGTCTGGAATTCGTTTTTGAAGACTACGTATGAGACAGTGAATGAACAGGAGAAGCAAAGGCACTCAAAATGAAATCAGTTTCGGTTTTGAATGAAATCAAAATCGAAAATGATTGTCTACTTTGACTATATTATATAATCCATAGGGGGAAAATGTAAAAATAAATTTTTTTTCAATATAGAACTTTGAAATTTAATAGGTCAAGAAAATAATTCAAGAGGGGGGAGGGAACGATTTTTGTGTTAGGCAATCCTGCACATTATGCTCCGAGAACCGAGAAATGTTCGTTAGAATTCGTTTTAGTTCGTCATCCGAATATGTGTTCGTTGTCTGAAAACGAAGATATTTCGTGAAAGTGTTCGTTCTTCACAATTCGAATTGTTTGTTAACCGAGCACTCACTGTATAGTAAAAGATGCTGAATGCCCAAGGACTCTGATCAGTGGGTGAACAGGCTAAATTCTTCTAATCCAGGACCATCATCCAATCTCATTTCAAATTCTTTCCAACGAAGAAATCATACACAAAAATTTTCATTATTGCAGTAAAATTTCTAAAAATATAAATTTTATATTTTTAGCAATTTTATAGTTTTAGAAAATATAAAATTTAATTCTTTTAAATTTAAAATATGAAAAATGAATTTAATTTTCTACGATAAATAGTTTAAGCAATAGTCTTTCAAATTAGAATAAAAGTTTAACAAAATGGTAATATGAATTAAAACACACAAAACAATTTGAATATTATAATACGAGTTCTAATGAAACGCGAACGATTTTTATAATAATTATTTAGGCAATATTTCTCGAGATAGTATGAAAAAAGTCTCATATGGGGGGGGGGGGGAATCGAAAATGGTGATGTGCCATGAGAAATTCGAATATTCATCACGATTCCTACACATTGAAAAAGTATGGTTTCTTACACATTGAAAGATTCCTACAATTAAAATTGACCTTCGTGAATTAGAAAATTCAATGCCGACAACAATCGAGAGAGAGAGAGATTTAACATATTATCATATCAATATCGATATCAACAGTAAAAAAAACGGCAAGAATGTAATTGTGTCCTATATTTTCAGTTCGCATTACATTTCTTGTACTTACTTACAAATTGGCTTGAATCAAAAATGGTCAAATTCAATTTTTCCATATATTTTTGACGCGTGCCTACTAAACATAGTAACTTGTAAATGAAAAAATTATTAATTACTTATAAATGAAACAAAATGTTAACGTTTAATATGTTAATACTATTCTAATTCAAATTATTAAATTGTATTTTTTCCGAAACAAATGAACAACATTAGACGCGAGAAACATTAGACGAACATTAGACGCGAGAAACATTAGACGAACATTAGACGCGAGAAACATATACATGTTAAGATTTCTGGATGCATTTGAATTTTTGATTTATTGGTTAAATATTTGTAAAATACAGAAGAAATTATAAAATTAATATTATTAACCGGAAAAAAATTAGATAAATTATAAATCTTAATCAATGATTTTTTTTTCAATTATTTTTATGAACACTGCATTTTCGAACAAAATATAATAATAATTATTAATTTTCTGATTTGATCAAATCAATCATTTTTATATTCAAATGACTCAAAGTAATGCGTATCAGAATTTAATTTCTTCGACAACAATCAACTTACAATAAGGGAAAAACAAATATTCCTTAATGGACAGCGTCCCCTCATGTGTCCTTAAAACAGAACTCTTCAGTAAAAGGAAGCCGGTGTGGAACGTTTTCAAGAAAATGTCTCAAAGATTGTGCCATGACTTCGCCATCGTTAACTATGTAACTTCACATCTTTACAATGAAAAAAAAAAAAAACTTTTCGCAGATGCATGCCGACAGAGCGGTGCAGGGGAGCCCCCGACTGTGACAGACAAAGGCCCATCATCCGGCGACTTTCCATTTTGCCCCACTGTCAGGTGATGAGATCTCACCTTAGCTGGCATCCCCCTCCTCTTTATGTTTATGACAGACTTTGGATGACTCAGATGAACGTGGACGGGTCCCCAAAACACACTGAGCTGGGCTCAACCAGTTAGATAGAAGCTGCCGGGTAAGGGTCATCATGATTTTGAAGCACGTATCAAACAGAAGAACCCCGATACTTGGCCTGCTACAACCAGAGGTATCACTTCATTAGGAAGACATTGCGACGACGCCAAGTTTTAACGGATCCCAGAATCCTTTAGTGAACACGACGGATCTTTGGTTAAGCCGGTATTCGAACTCATTACCTTCCGAGAACGACGCCCTAACCAACCCCGCCTTCGCAGTACTTAGCACATAGCGGCTCAAGAGAACCACAGACTGTACCTAAATGTTCACGGAATATTACCTCATCATCAATCAAGTGCCTCGTCACTTTGAACCAGTGTCAGGTGATGAGGTCACACATGAGCTGGCATCATCCACTCCACACTAGTTTTAGATGCCACAGATGAACGCCCCCAACCCACGGATCTCCAGCAACTCAGTGAGGGTAAATGTGGTCACCTTCCCAATCATGCCCTCGGCTAATAATGCTTCACATCGACGATCTTAACAGGAAGGTAACGAGTCACAGGAGTTCACTTTTCATAGACAGTATGCCAGATTTAACGGGCTTACAAAACAGCACCAAACATCTGTTCAGACACAGCAGAAGCGCCAGCCACGGTTAAACTGGGAACAATGCTCAGTAACACAAAGATTTGGATAAACAAAATCTTCTGATCACATTGAAAAACAAAATCTTCTGCTCTAAGATTTTGTTTTTCAATGTGATTATTGTAAACACAGTTGCAAAATGATTTTATTTGGTAACATTTTACTTCCAGAATCACAATTTGCTCACAAGGGCATTGCAAGCATGAATGTTCAAATGTGAGAATTGAACCTAAGAGCTTCTGAACTGAAGGGCGGATCGCGTAAACTATGTCTTCAAGATCGAATAAGGCTCATAGGCGATAAAAACAGCTTACATTTTGTTAAATTACAGAAAAAGGGCGACTGATCTTACAGTTATTGTTAATTGGCAATGAAGGATTTCACAGCTGAAAGCTCATTTAAGGTATTTAAATATCCGGTTAAGAAAGGTTAAGGTTAATCCAAGTTAAATATCCGGACTTCCGGGAGGATATTTCCATGGATACCAGTCGGTATTCAAGTGACCCATAGATAGGAGACATTTGCCTACCCATTTCGACAGAACTTATAACAAAAACGAACACCTGTATCTTTTGATTCCTTTGTATGGTATCGAACCTGAGGATTCCAATAAGACAAACACGAGTTAAGACTGATTTCGAAAGGGATATGAGCGCATTTGAGAGGGTTAGGGAACTTTCAAATGTTTGGAAGAAGCCCACTAAGAAGGACATATGGACTGCAAGTCAACAAATACTGAAGACTACACATTGCTATCAATGTTACAACCAACATCTCAAAGCTTCTCTCGCCTTTTGACTACGGACTACTTGAAAACGCACTTTTCTATTATCTGCAGTAAAATATCCGATGAAAAGACTTTGAAAGAAGTGTTTATTAACCCTTTTCATAATTTTATTTATACATCATTTGTTTTTATTAGCGAATTGCATTAGAAGTATTGCATTCTTCTATTTAATTAAGTACACGATTACGGGATAAGCAAAAGAAAAATACCCAGAATTATTTTCAAATATCTCCAAATAGAATTCATCAAAATTCTATTTAAAGGCAAATAATTGTCTATTATTATTGTTAACCAGAAACTTTGCTGGTTTTTCCAAAACTTTATTTTTGGAAAAACTAACAAATTGCGTTAACCTTTTTTTTTTTCGTACTCACATCTACGTATGAGAACTATTTCAGGATTAATGATTGCGACTGTTTAAAGCAGCTGATTCGGGAAATTTTTATTCACTTTTTACATCTTTATTTCTCCTATTTCCAGGAGAATGGTCACTCTTTAAATAGAATAAAAGAGGAAAGAATTGTGCCTGATTCGAAGGTTGGCATCGGTCTCACCCCCTCATCCCATTTGTCGCCGGATGACGTTCTCAGTCTCTTTCAACATTTCCCGGCAGGAAGCTCCGAATCTAGTATTTGTCACCTGCAGTCCGTCCTCCCTGGTACTTTACTCGTCCCCGCGCCCTCTTCCCCCACAAAAAGGAAAGAGGTGCGAAGGTCCAATAAATCTGTTCGCTTCAGTATTGATCCCTTCCCGCCGCATACATGAATTTAATATCCCCCCCCACCTAGTTAATCATTATTATGTACTCTTTTATTAACAGAATAAACATTAATGTTAACTATTAAGTACCAACGCTCAACATGGCCTGTTTATAAGACCATGCTGTTAGGTATTCCGAGTTCGATTCCAACCACAGATCAATAATGGGAGACGAAGGTTGCGCTTCTGTTATTAATATAAATCAAAATATTTACTTGTAAAAATATTTATTCTGATATCACAATGGCATAAAGGCCACTTATTCGCTAAGGATGATTCAACTCGATGGAATTATCCGATTGAACAATTTAATTTAAGGAACCACACATAAAAACAAATGAAAATTCAATCTCCAATTCGCAACAGGTTACTGCGCAGTACTTGCATGCTCATCATGTCCTAGCGGTTAGTCATCCTTCTTAGAATTTCTTACTTCAGTACTAACAAGATCACCATGTACTAGTGATTAGACAGCATTCTTCGGAGCATGCGTTCCCGAGTTCGATTCCAGCCGCTGTTGAATAAGGGGAAATGGATGTTATGCTTTTGCTTGCATGCAAGTTTGACGGGGGAGTGCTTGAGAATGTTTGGATTTCCTCTCTTGTGATAGGGCCCAATAGCTGTGAAAATTCTTCCACTGTCCACTGCGCGGTACCAGAAAAAAAGAGTGTGACGTCACGCGAGACCATCAGAGGGAAATCTTGGAACTGGCAGCAAGCTACTGTGAGTGGTTCTTTTCATTGCATACAAATATGATACTCCCTTTTTTTAGGATCTATTCGAAGATAGTGGCTTATGGGTGAAATCCCACTCATCGAAGTGAAAGTTACCAGGTTCGATACCAGACAATGTTGAGAAACGAGTGATCGATTACACAGGCACCTTCGTTGAGTTTAGAAACTTCTAATTTCCTCCTTCTTGGTGAACTGAATACTTCCCACTATTCCTGAAAATTCTTAGAAAAATATAATACAGGATCGATATGCAGAAAAAAAAGAATAGAAAAGGAATACCCCTTCCTAGCTAAAGCTTTTTGGCGATCCACATGATGAAATAATTATAGATTGGTTTTCTATGATTATTTTGACACCAAAATTTGTATAACTTTTTATATAGATAGTGATCCGTATGCAACAACGTGTCTCAAAACAAGAAACCGTGATAACTAACATTCATTCATCATTACTTTGCTGTTGTTGTTGTCTTGAACCAGGTAATGTGGCAATATGGTGTGCGCTGCTCCACTTTTCCAACTGAACCTTTATTTGGTGTGGAGTCCGACTTCCTCAGTACACACATGTCATAGGTATCCGTTTAGAGGGTAGGCAACCATTCACAACCCATTCATACAAGGAAAGGACGAAGACAGGATAGACTAAGAGAGAAAATATGTATGCAACAACGTGTCTCAAAACAAGAAACCGTGATAACTATCATTCATCTTTACTTTGCTGTTGTTGTTGTCTTGAACCAGGTAATGTGGCAATATGGTGTGCGCTGCTCCACTTTTCCAACTGAACCTTTATTTGGTGTGGAGTCCGACTTCCTCAGTACACACATGTCATAGGTATCCGTTTAGAGGGTAGGCAACCATTCACAACCCATTCATACAAGGAAAGGACGAAGACAGGATAGACTAAGAGAGAAAATATGTATGCAACAACGTGTCTCAAAACAAGAAACCGTGATAACTATCATTCATCTTTACTTTGCTGTTGTTGTTGTCTTGAACCAGGTAATGTGGCAATATGGTGTGCGCTGCTCCACTTTTCCAACTGAACCTTTATTTGGTGTGGAGTCCGACTTCCTCAGTACACACATGTCATAGGTATCCGTTTAGAGGGTAGGCAACCATTCACAACCCATTCATACAAGGAAAGGACGAAGACAGGATAGACTAAGAGAGAAAATATGTATGCAACAACGTGTCTCAAAACAAGAAACCGTGATAACTATCATTCATCTTTACTTTGCTGTTGTTGTTGTCTTGAACCAGGTAATGTGGCAATATGGTGTGCGCTGCTCCACTTTTCCAACTGAACCTTTATTTGGTGTGGAGTCCGACTTCCTCAGTACACACATGTCATAGGTATCCGTTTAGAGGGTAGGCAACCATTCACAACCCATTCATACAAGGAAAGGACGAAGACAGGATAGACTAAGAGAGAAAATATGTATGCAACAACGTGTCTCAAAACAAGAAACCGTGATAACTATCATTCATCTTTACTTTGCTGTTGTTGTTGTCTTGAACCAGGTAATGTGGCAATATGGTGTGCGCTGCTCCACTTTTCCAACTGAACCTTTATTTGGTGTGAGTCCGACTTCCTCAGTACACACATGTCATAGGTATCCGTTTAGAGGGTAGGCAACCATTCACAACCCATTCATACAAGGAAAGGACGAAGACAGGATAGACTAAGAGAGAAAATATGTATGCAACAACGTGTCTCAAAACAAGAAACCGTGATAACTAACATTCATTCATCATTACTTTGCTGTTGTTGTTGTCTTGAACCAGGTAATGTGGCAATATGGTGTGCGCTGCTCCACTTTTCCAACTGAACCTTTATTTGGTGTGGAGTCCGACTTCCTCAGTACACACATGTCATAGGTATCCGTTTAGAGGGTAGGCAACCATTCACAACCCATTCATACAAGGAAAGGACGAAGACAGGATAGACTAAGAGAGAAAATATGTATGCAACAACGTGTCTCAAAACAAGAAACCGTGATAACTATCATTCATCTTTACTTTGCTGTTGTTGTTGTCTTGAACCAGGTAATGTGGCAATATGGTGTGCGCTGCTCCACTTTTCCAACTGAACCTTTATTTGGTGTGGAGTCCGACTTCCTCAGTACACACATGTCATAGGTATCCGTTTAGAGGGTAGGCAACCATTCACAACCCATTCATACAAGGAAAAGGACGAAGACAGGATAGACTAAGAGAGAAAATATGTATGCAACAACGTGTCTCAAAACAAGAAACCGTGATAACTATCATTCATCTTTACTTTGCTGTTGTTGTTGTCTTGAACCAGGTAATGTGGCAATATGGTGTGCGCTGCTCCACTTTTCCAACTGAACCTTTATTTGGTGTGAGTCCGACTTCCTCAGTACACACATGTCATAGGTATCCGTTTAGAGGGTAGGCAACCATTCACAACCCATTCATACAAGGAAAGGACGAAGACAGGATAGACTAAGAGAGAAAATATGTATGCAACAACGTGTCTCAAAACAAGAAACCGTGATAACTAACATTCATTCATCATTACTTTGCTGTTGTTGTTGTCTTGAACCAGGTAATGTGGCAATATGGTGTGCGCTGCTCCACTTTTCCAACTGAACCTTTATTTGGTGTGGAGTCCGACTTCCTCAGTACACACATGTCATAGGTATCCGTTTAGAGGGTAGGCAACCATTCACAACCCATTCATACAAGGAAAGGACGAAGACAGGATAGACTAAGAGAGAAAATATGTATGCAACAACGTGTCTCAAAACAAGAAACCGTGATAACTATCATTCATCTTTACTTTGCTGTTGTTGTTGTCTTGAACCAGGTAATGTGGCAATATGGTGTGCGCTGCTCCACTTTTCCAACTGAACCTTTATTTGGTGTGGAGTCCGACTTCCTCAGTACACACATGTCATAGGTATCCGTTTAGAGGGTAGGCAACCATTCACAACCCATTCATACAAGGAAAGGACGAAGACAGGATAGACTAAGAGAGAAAATATGTATGCAACAACGTGTCTCAAAACAAGAAACCGTGATAACTATCATTCATTCATCATTACTTTGCTGTTGTTGTTGTCTTGAACCAGGTAATGTGGCAATATGGTGTGCGCTGCTCCACTTTTCCAACTGAACCTTTATTTGGTGTGGAGTCCGACTTCCTCAGTACACACATGTCATAGGTATCCGTTTAGAGGGTAGGCAACCATTCACAACCCATTCATACAAGGAAAGGACGAAGACAGGATAGACTAAGAGAGAAAATATGTATGCAACAACGTGTCTCAAAACAAGAAACCGTGATAACTATCATTCATTCATCATTACTTTGCTGTTGTTGTTGTCTTGAACCAGGTAATGTGGCAATATGGTGTGCGCTGCTCCACTTTTCCAACTGAACCTTTATTTGGTGTGGAGTCCGACTTCCTCAGTACACACATGTCATAGGTATCCGTTTAGAGGGTAGGCAACCATTCACAACCCATTCATACAAGGAAAGGACGAAGACAGGATAGACTAAGAGAGAAAATATGTATGCAACAACGTGTCTCAAAACAAGAAACCGTGATAACTATCATTCATTCATCATTACTTTGCTGTTGTTGTTGTCTTGAACCAGGTAATGTGGCAATATGGTGTGCGCTGCTCCACTTTTCCAACTGAACCTTTATTTGGTGTGGAGTCCGACTTCCTCAGTACACACATGTCATAGGTATCCGTTTAGAGGGTAGGCAACCAATCACAACCCATTCATACAAGGAAAGGACGAAGACAGGATAGACTAAGAGAGAAAATACATCCATGCCCGAACCTGAATTCGAACTCAGGACCTCCCTATCCGAGTCAGACACACGGACCCATAGACAGAGTGGATGGCAGTCATCATCACTGCCTATTGAAGGATTGGAAATTCTTCGGCCATTGTTAAAGGTGGATGAGATCGAACGCACAACCACGGAAGGGCGCGATCCCATAGCTGAAACCAACAACCCCACAGATCAGTTCGTCAACGTACATGACGAGCTTAAAAATTTTTTTTAAAAATTATTTAAGAATCCATCGCATATTTTCCTTGTGAAAAGTATTTCTACACATGGTAGACCCCCTTCACTCACCGCAGGATGAGAAAGGCAATAAAACTCCAAAGCGTCCATACCGACAGACATGCAGGAAAAGGACACCACGCCGTGTTGCTGAATATCGTCTAGAATCGAATATGAATTCCCCGCTAAAAAGAGCCTTTCTCGCCTCGCTCTTTTCAAATTAAAATGTCGATTGAAAACTTTATTAAACCCAAAAATTGGCTTTAAAATCATTCCCACTTATAACTTTTTTTTTTTTTTTTTGAAAAGCATCATATTTTTAAAGACTGAATTGAATTTTAAACAGATGAAAAATGGACTTCGCTCACCGGAACTTCAATACTCAATAGGATAACAATTCTGCAAATCCTGCTTTGCAAATACACACACGCACTCACATATATAGCATAGTGAAATTATAAATGCTACAAAATTACGTAAGTGAATAAAACGCAAATACATAGGAAAAGTTTACCTATTGTCCCAGCTCAAAGGCAGCTAGAAGTTAAATTACTAAAAATATTCAAAGTTCAAAATTGTAAAAATTTAAAGCATACAGTAGAAATCTTTGCCGTTTAATATTTGTATATCAAGTATACATTTTAAATTTGAAATGCTTTGATTTTTTTCTCATAGTTCAAATAAATAAAAACAAATTACATTCAGTATCAATAATATCTTTCCAAAGATGCTTTTGTGCCTCAGGTGCTGATGAGGAATTTTACGCAGCTCGTGTCGTAACGCGAGGTCACTTTAGAAAAAGCATGATGCCATTCTTCCAAACTTAAACTCCCCGGATCCAAACATTTGGGCGAAATCAATAAACGACGACGGAGAGAATTCTGAAGAGCATTTTCTTCTATCTTGAATTTGGATTTTTAAAACAAGTTAATTTTGAAATTTTGCACCGAATTATGTGTGAATTTATTTTTTGTTATGTTTATATTAGACTAAAATATATACGAAATATTGACGGGTAACGGTTGGAACTCTAAAGGATGATAAATTAAAATAAAAATTAAAAAAAATAATTTAAAAAAAAACTCAACGTAATTGAAAAAAGAAACAAATAATTACAGTCACAAATCAATGCAAATCAATTCCGAGAATGGTAATTTTAAAATCATAACAAAATTAACAACTTGAAAATGAAAATAAATAAAAAAAGTGTTAAATAATAAATAAATAAATAAGCTAGGTTGAAACGTCGGAATCAATTTTCGTGGATGGAATCGCTTCCCACTGATTGGCTTGAAAATATCAAAAAAGGAACTGCAAATATGCTTATCTGCATTACCGAGTTATGTTAATTCGTATATTAACAATAAAGTGGTTGTTTGTTCCGTTCCACTTGAGATCATGATTATTATAATCATCATTGGTTTAAAATATCCATGACGTCAGATAAAGTTTCATCTACGTCGCATCGTATTGAGACTGCGTCGTGAATCTGACTTGTCGACGAATTTGATGCCTCTCTTCAAATCAAATTCTTCAAGCTGCAACAAACAAGGCGAAGTTCGCCATCGAATATCCGAGTACCATCGGCGATGAGAAAATTCCATATATGATTTTTACCATCAATAAAGAAGTATTTTTTAATTATAAACTTTTACATTTGTAAAGGTTTTCAGAATCGTGAAAATTACCTGCTGTTCTGAGTAATTAGTTTTTAAATTTTTAGCGGTATTAATGCCAAAATAAAACAAGTTGAAAATAGAATAAAAGAAAAAGCAAAATGAAAAAAGACAAGACAAAACATTCACTTTATGTTTAGTTTAAATCGGGAAGGATGATTTAAATTTTTAATTAAGAATTTTCTCAAAACTTATTTTAGTTTTTTAATTAAATAACATTTTTATAGGTGTTAAAATAAGGAATTTAAATTATCATTTTATTTAGTTATTTCTTCAAAAAGCCATAATTTTTTTTTATTTCTTCATAACCATGAAATAATCGCAGAGGAACTATACTAAATGATTTGATGTCAATTTGGCGAAAGTTGGGCCGATTTTCTTGGATGATGAGATTTAACACAAGTGAAGTAGTTTCATATAAAAGTAATCAAATATCATATATATATATATATATATATAT
Source organism: Latrodectus elegans (assembly GCA_030067965.1). Taxonomy (NCBI): domain Eukaryota; kingdom Metazoa; phylum Arthropoda; class Arachnida; order Araneae; family Theridiidae; genus Latrodectus; species Latrodectus elegans. Next base: position 25,325,663 of record CM057818.1, read on the forward strand.
ACACTACTGGCCATTAAAGAAAGCTACACCAGGAAGAAATGCAGATAACAAAATGATATTTATTGGACATATATTATATTAGAAATAACAAGTGATTAAATTTTCAAAAAATTTGGCTGGATAGATCCTGAGAAATCAGTACCCAGAACAACCACCTCTGGCAGTAATAACCTCTGGCAGTTATATGCCTGGGCATTGAGTCAAACAGAGATTGGATTGCATGTACAAGTACAGATGCCCATGCAGCTTCAACACGATGCCACAGTTCATCAACCGTAGTGACTGGCGTTTGGTGACGAGCTAGTCGCTCGGCAACCATTGACCAGACGTTTTCTGTTGGTGAAAGATCTGGAGAACGTGCTGGCCAGGGCAACAGCCGAACATGTTCCGTATCAAGGAAGGTCCGTACAATACCAACAACATGCGGTCGGGCATTATCCTGCTGAAACGTAGGGTTTTGCAAGGCTCGAATAAAGGGTAGAGCCACGGGTCGTAACACACCAGAAATGTAACGTGCACTGTTCAAAGCACCGTCAATGCCAACAAGAGGTCACCGAGACGTGTATCCAATGGTACCCCATACCATCACGCCAGGTGATGGGCCAGTATGACGATGACGAATGCACGCTGCCAGTATGCGTTCACCACGATGCCGCCAAACACGGATGCGACCATCATGATGCTGTACACAGAAACTGGATTCATCTGAAAAGATGACGTCTCGCCATTCGTACGCCCAGGTTCGTTGTTGATCACACCATTGAAGGCGTTCTTGTCTATGACTCAGCGTCAAGGGAAGCCGCAGCTATGGTCTCCGAGCTGAGAGTCAATGCTGCTGCAAACGTCGTCGAACTGTTCGTGCAGACACTTGTTGTCTTCCTAACGACCCCGTTTCTTGACTCACGGCTCGTGACGTGGTTGCACGATTCCTTACGGCCATGCGGATAATATGCCTGTCTTCTCGGCTGCTAGTGATAGGTGGCCGTTGAGATCCTGCATGGCGTTCCGTATTACCGTCCTGAACCCATCGATTCCATATTCTGCTAACAGTCATTGTATCTCGACCGACACGAGCAGCAATACTGCGATAAGATAAGCCGCAAACCCGGTACGCTACAATTCGACCTTTATCAAAGTCAGAAACGTGCTGGAATGCATTTCTCCTTCTTACACGAGGCATCACAACAACTTTTCACCAGGCAACAACGTTCAAATGCAATTTGTGTATGAGGAACCGGCTGAACAATTTCCTCATTTAATGACAATGTAGGTGTCTCTATTGGCGCCTGCTTTATCTGAATGCGCTGAAAAGCTAATCATTTGCATATCACAGCACCTTCTACCTTTCGTATAAATTTCACGTCTGTAGCATGTCGCCGCCTTCTTGGTGTAGCTATTTTAATGGCCAGTAGTGTATATATACATACATACATATATATATATATATATATATATATATATATATATATATATATATATATATATATAAAACTTTATGAATTATTCATATCGAATTGATCCAAGATACTATAGTAATAGAGAGGCTGTGTTTTGTATTCTTGTTGAAGACTTTTGTATTGATACATGCTTGCCCCGTGCGGTTTTTTCTGAGAATTAGACTTTTCTCTAGTACAGCGATCGAGAAACTTTGTGACCTGGAGGAAGAATATGAATATTCTTAATTTAAAATAGAAAATTCATAATTTAAATTCCGTGGACCATTAATAGAATTTTTTAAATTTTAAATAAGGTTGTAAAAAAAAAAAGTTGTGATCTAAGAACACATAAAATGTACCTAGTTAACAAAATGAAACTATTAAGTGTAGATAAATTATAATAGCTTTATTAATAAACCGTAATAAACTAAAGAAAAAGTGTAAAAACAAAATAATTAAAAAGTGGTTTAAATATTTAAAATTTTTAGCATGATAGATTTCTAGTGTAATGGAAGTTCTTGAAATAAAATCTCAATAAATATCATACAATCCCCATAAAATTTTAAATATTATCTCGATAAATATCAAGTAAAAGAAAATACACGCTTGATTAAGATTTAAAATCACGTCTGTCTTAAAAGATCACCAATTTACAAAATAAAAGAATAAATAAAATAAATAAGTATAACCGAAACATAAAAACCCCACAAAAATTTCTTAATAACGATGTAGCGTTATTGTTCGATGTAGCGTTTTTGTAACTTTTCACTCATTATTATGAATTAAATTATTATGTTTCAATGCATCTTAAAACATAATATGATGATTAAGTTTGTTCCTTATTTTTCTGGGGACAAGCGAGATATTCTCGTAGACCACCGCTCGGGCAACCGCTTTTCAAGCAAGTTGACTTACAGAAAAATATTTTTTATGAAGAATTCATACTCTGTAACTATAAAGCAGAAAATTCTGTACTTTACCAAAGATCACGGCACTGCTAATTGCCAAGATGTATTATCATGATATTGTTAACTGAAGAAAGAAATGCCATCAAACTTCTGAGATTACGCCCTCGCTTAGAGTTCTATAAAACTATTTCTCTCTACAGAAGAGAATGCGTCATAGTAAATAACAGAGAACCTTTTCCTTTCCATGAAATCCTGAACAGACATATTAGGTTGGGGAATAAATTCGAAGCATTTTTAAAAACGAATTTTATTTAAACAAAAAACAATAATTATATCAATAAGTTAATCAATTATATATATTCGCCGTTGCTGTTTACAGCCTCTTCCCACCTCTCGACCCATTTGTTGATGCCGTTCCGCCAAAAATCGCCTGGTCTGGAGTCAAAGAAGTTGTTGAGCCAGTTTTTAAGGACCACTTTGTTATCGAAGATAACGCTCTTCATATGGTTTTGACAAGGAGCGGAAAAGATGGTAATCGGTCGGTGCAAAGTCCGGAGAATACGGCGGATGTTGAAGGATCTACCATTCAAGCTCTTGGAGTGCGGCTTTGACAACTTGTGCAACATGGGGCCTGGCGTTGTCGTGAAGGAGTACGGTTAGACCATGTCGATCAGGTCTTTTCAGTCGAATAGCCTCATTCACGCGGTGTTGCTGGTCAATGTAGAGCTCCTTGTTGACTGTGGCATTCTTTTCGAGCATTTTCCACTGTACTAAGAAGTCTTTAAAAACTGGCTCAACAGCTAATTTGATAACAGACTAGGCGAATTTTTGAGAAACGGCACAACAAATGGGTCGAGAGGTGGGAAGAGGCTGTAAACAGCAACGGCGAATATGTAATTGATAAACTTATTGATATAATTGTTTTTTGTTTAAATAAAATTTTCTTTGGTAAACACGCTACGAACTTATTCTCCAACCTAATATATTTTTCCAGAGTATCAGTAAAATACCGGTTTTCTTCTCTAATGTAGCAGACGTAAAATTGAAATTAAGTCTAGTTACATCAAATAATTTTATAGGGGACGTATTAACTATACTTAAGGGAACGTCACCCAAGAATTTGTATAATTTTTATTTTTATTTCAAATAAAAAAAAACTTTTGGATATTTTTAAACAAAGCTCATTTTTATTTAGGAGAGGAATGTACCAACTCAGGTGTCGACGTCATCATTTCCTCCTGGTTCAAAACGATGAAGTTGTGGGCAAAGCGTAACATCTTTGAGCAGAAGAAATAAGCATAGCCAGGAAAATATCATCATAACCTAAGTCCATTTAGAAGTGTTTTCGTAATAAATCCAATATCAATATTGTTTAACTTACTGAGAGTTTAGTTTGCTATTAATTTTTTATTATCAAATTTTAAATACTCAGAAATTTATTATTTTAATTTAAACCACAGTTTCATAAACTTACATATATGAATATTATATATATATATTTTCGATTTTTATATAATTTATTTTCCATGAAGCTAGACTTTTAAAGTACTAATTTTAAATCTCAAAACAAAAATATAAAATTAACTATATTCATTGTTTTCGATCGGTTTAGAAAAAAATTCATGAAAAAAAATTCTTATAAAAACTATATATTTAATTTCATTTTTTCATTATTCTATCTCATAATTAGGAGAAAATAAAAATTAAATTTTTTAAAAATTGATAACATTAATCATATTGCAAAACTGCAAACATTTTCCCCAATTCTTTTTGAAAATTTTTCAAAATTTGGAAAAAAAAAAGAGTTTAAAAAGTAGTTTTATGGAAAAATCAAAAGATTAGCATACAATAAGAATATCTAAAAAGTACTACAATGGAATACGTTATCAAAACTAGTAACAAAGCATAATACAATAGTAATAGTTAACAATATAATTAAATATTCCAGACAATTGCAGGTGGTAACTAATATAATTCCAAAATTAATATTATGATTCAATTATAATTTATAACCACATAATGATTCTTATGTTTGTAATAATAATTCATTATTTAGTAAAATAAAATAGTACACATGTCTTAGATATATAATCTAACCAAACCAATTAATTGATTGACAGCTAACAAGGACAACAAATTTTGACGTAATGAATAATACACCATGCCTTAAAAAATAGTATTATTTTAAAATTAATAAATAAACTTTAAAAAAATGTTTCTTATAATGGAATTGCCTGAAAAAACAGATCTATTGTTGAATTATGCAAATGTTTTAATATCGCCATTGTATGAAATAAAATGCATGTTTTATTTGTTCTCTTTCCGGTTCGTTGCACGCCATTTTTTATTTATCGTTTGGAAGAAAGAAAGGTCATAGAAACAAAATTTACGATCCCACTCACAGTACAAACATTGTTCTTATTGGTCTAAAATCGATTTGCCCTTTCTTCAATCTCAAACACTTTATTCCCTTCGCATCGTTCCTCGTTCAGAAAAGCAATCAAATGCGATAAAAATATAAAGCGCGGGAGAAAGAAAACAATGCTAAAACCAAATGTTGCGTCACAGCCGGCTTTGCATTTTATATCGATGAACACTTTTGAATCGTCATCTCTAGCTACGTCATCATTGCCACGTGGAACTCGTGTCCCGCCGAAATGACTCATGGGATTGGAGCAGGAAAGGTTCGCAGTGGAAACGGGAAATTCGATTTCTCTGGCGTAAAGTGTTATTCCGCAGATCTTATCTGTTTGAAACAGTTTCTTAATTTTACATTTATATGCATTTTTTCTTGATAAAAATTACTTGCTTACTGTTGGAAACTTCTTTTTTTTTTATCGGGAAATGCATTATTCCAACTTTTTTGTCTTCTATTTATGTATTTTTTTATTTTATACGACAATTCAAATATTAAATGGCCTTTAATAAAATACTTTAGAAAGATAGAATTTTTTATTTATATTTAACGTAAGAAAATAACTTAAATTAATAAACAATATTTAAAAGCGAGACTCGTTTATTTTATGTTAATCAAGGAATAATTCAAAAGTGGACCTCGATTTTATGCATCGGTGTTTACGGACTTTCTTACTATCTTTACTTAACAATACTTTATAAAAAATATAGCAAACTTACTCTGGTATCAGAAAACATTTATATTTTTATTGTATTAATGAAATTGATGTAACAAATTTATACGATTGATTGTACTGATGCAAATTGACGTGAATAAAAAAAATATTGATTTTATTTTTTAAAAGAAAAAAATTATAAATTTTTGCTTGTATTTATATGATCTTCGTTTTCTTATAGTAAACTAATGAAATTAGACCCTTCAAGAAAATGAGTCTTTTATCAAAATATAAAGTATTTAATGGGTTTTCATTTTTCCAAATCTGCCTCGATTTTAATTTTCTAACATATAAAGCATGAATTCATTATTTATATATGATGCATAAAATTTCATTTGAATGTAAATTTAATTTTTTTCTATTCATTGACGAGAAAATATCTTCATTTTCTTTGATTACGTGTAAAATAATTCAACAGATTTTGTTTATATACATTTCAGGTACTTTAACTGCGTACTTATAACATCTTCAATGTTGGTTTTAAATTGGTACGGTATCATTAGTGCTATCTCACACATCAATGAGATCCAAACAAGCACGCCAAATTTAGCAATAACTCACCTATGCTAGCAACCTCCAACATTTTTTTTTTTCACATCGAAGCAAACCATTTAGTGAAAGATAAAGTTTTGTCATATTTGATTCCATTGCATCTTTAACAAGATTTTCAGTGTTTTTTTATTTTGAATAATTAGCGAGAATTTTGATAATGTTCTATTATTATTGATGTTTTATCACCATGATCAGGCTTGTCACCAAATGCTTTTCCAAAAGATTTAAATAGAAGCGGGAAATCGAAAATTAAATTGAGAAATGCAGCACAGAGATGCACTAATTATAATTTTATTATAATAAATGTGTGTTATTCAATTTTTTCCCACTTAACCCAATTTTTTAAATCGTAGTTACTGATGTACATACCTAAGATTGTTGCTAACATTACACCTATACTTTACATCACTATTTACGATTTTGAAATTAATTCCAGATTATTCGAACTTTTAGTTATCCGATAACCGTTGGTCTTCAAATGACATAAGTTTGAATACAAAAGCAATCTGTGCCCAGTAAAATGTTTCCAAGAGAAAGACTTCTTTAGAATTTTACGGAAATAAACATTTTTATGTTCAGTCCGTCTTTCAAAGGAGGATTTAAGGCCACGCTTCTGATTATCTAAAACAGAAATCTGGATTTTTTTTACGCATAAATTTGAAACTTCTTGTCTATGCATTATCTCAAAACCTCAAAATCTTATTGTCATGTTGGAAAACTAAAAGAATTCGAATATGAAATTGAACACTTTTGAGGAATATTTTAGCATTATATAATGCTTTTCCATTTAATAGGATTTTTTTTATTTCAACTGATATATGTGCATCATTTACTTTATTTTATTTTATATAAATGATTTAAAAGCTTTTAGAATGTTTTGACTTTCAATCTCATGTTGGTGAATATCTAAAATTTGTCTTGCACTTTTCCCAACAATGTTCTTGAAGTATATGTCGGTTTAATGCCATATAACTTGGTTTGTAATAAACAAAGAACTGCAAAAAACCATTTAAAATACTTTACAAAACGCATAACACTTCATAATATAGCTCCAAATGTTGTTTTAACTATACTCGAAACCGTCTTAAAAGTAGTTTAAAACCAACAGCATTTGAAATGGAATATATGAAATAATATTTCAACTATAAGTGAGACGCGTGACACTAATTATCTTGCTGCCGTTTTAGGGAAATTTTGCACAAATTTGTAGCCGCATTACAGCGACTGAAAGAAACTGAAATACGTAATTTCGCTTGGAAGTACGAGCCATAATAAAGGTGACGCGTTTGACTAGTAGACAACTTAATACTTGAAAATCGTTACAAGGTATTCGAACATCACCCTGCTCTATAATGATCTTTCATAGGATATTAGCTATATTTATGATCGCAAAGACATGCTTGAGAATAACGATCTACATGAGCCCTGGCATTATCATGCAGGAGGATGACGTCATCGCTCTTAACATATCAAAGCATTCACATGATAGGCTAGTGACATTCCTTATTCAAAAAAAAAAAAAAAAAAAGTCACCATCTCCAAGAGATGCGACCATAAATTTCACAGTGGAAAATGATGTTGTGCATAGATGCGTGTCTGTCGAGGTAGATAATTGGAGTTTTCCAGGTTCTATTTCTGGTAATACGAGAATATGGCCAAATATTTTTAAAAATCGAGATAAAAATAAGACTTATACTCAAATGTCTTTGATTATTATCCTGACTCTTTGTTACATGTTCACAAATGCTTTACCATGTTCAAGAATTTGATGAATGTGCAATATTGTGTCGCTTATTGCTGTCCATATAAATATATCTTTCGACGCTTTTACTGAGCAACATTTTAAGCAATAACTGATTTTTACTCAAAAACTACCTAAATTATAAAGTATGAGGTAAAAATTTTAAGTCACTGAAAAAAAAAAAAAAAAAAAAAAAACGAAGGATCTATAGATGGCATTGTAAAATAAACATTTTATGTGTTACTGAAAAAGAAATCTTATTGTGCGAACACGGACTACAAATTATTTAAATTTGAAAATTAAAATTCAGTATAGTATATACCTGACTTATATAAATATAAATTCTGCCGCCCACCCTGTCTAATGGTCAGTGTGCCTTACTGCGGATAGGGAGGTCCTGGGTTGGAATCCCAGTTCGGGCATGGTTGTACTTTCTCTCTCTCTCTCTGTCTGTATATCCTGTCTTTGTCCTTTCTTTGTATGAATGGGCTGTGAATGGTTGTCTACTCTATAAATGGGTTCCTATTGCATGTGTGTACTGAGGAAGTTGGACACCACACCAAAATATGGTTCAGTTGGAAAAGTGGAACAGCACACCCCTTACTGCCAGCGTAGTTGGCACAAAACAAAAACAACAACGAATATAAATTCTATTGTAAATGTAATTTCGAAATGTTTCCTTAACGAAATTTACTTGAAAATATATCTTAACATAAAATTAATTCAAAAATATATCCTTATACGCAAAATTAAATCGAGAAAATTCACTCTTAATGTATCCCTAATTAGAACTAGTTTGGAAATATTTTGGGAAAGGTCAAATATAGTGATAAAAGATAACGTACATTAAAAAATTTAAAAAGAAAACATTTCTAGTTTGTTCAATACTTATGAAACATTTTTTCGTTTCACAAAAATAACTTTTTATCGCCATGTTTACGTTAAGAAATTGCTACTTTTTCACTACGATACAGTATTAAAAAGAAATTTATATTTAAAACGTAGATCATTTCAGCTTTTATTATATTGAGAAACACTATAAGACATCGGTAAATAATATTTCCCAAAATCAATGAAGATTTGATTCGATTTTTAATTTAGAAAATAAAATTAAGTACGTAATTTTATTTAATCAAGCTGTCATATATATATTTTATTTACGAAATTCAAATTTTCAATATATATTATACTTCTTTTCATTCAGTTAGTTTGATCTTACAAATTTCTTATCATATATATATATATATATATATATATATATATATATATATATATATATATATATATATATATATATATATATATATATAATAGATATAATGTTTATTATTTTACACACAATTAATTTATAATTTTCCTCATTCATGAAAATTTAATTACACATAACACTATTTAAAAATTCTTTAAATGTAAGTAAAATCAATTAAGATTTGATTTTATTAACTGAAAAATTTGAATATTTTTTTCTTTTTCATTCTTTTTTTTTCACACATTAAATTATAATTTATATGTGTATTTTCCTCTAATGAAAATTGAATTACAAATAACGATAATTAAAATCTTAACTAAAAACAAAATCAATTAAGTCTTGATTTTGTTCGTAATTGAAAGAAATAATATTAACCACGATTCTTTTCAAAATGTTATACTTTGTTTAGGAAGTTCAAAATTTCGTTCACTATACTTTTCTTACATATAGTTTTCACTGAGATTTTAGTAGATAGAATGTTTACTTCTTCTTGCTGGCAGCTCCAATGCACTGTAATTACACAAATATAAATCGTTATCAGGGGAAATAAATGTCCAGATGATTGCCTAGAACAATCAAGAGGAAAAGATTCTGTTTGTGTAGGGCCGCGTCCTGTTTGCTTAGGGACGAGTGCATCGATTTCATGAGCTCTAATCTCAACTCAGGAGATGCAACAACGGCCGCCGGTGCTGCAATTTCGCAAGAGTTGCACGAAAGCAGTTCTATCCCCCCCCCCTCCGCAGGTAAACACACTTTATCCTACAAAAATGCATATTTTACTACTATCGAATGTGCTATAACTTTAAAACACATAACGATAATATAAACATTTATTTAAGACAAAAATATTATATTAAAAATCATATATATATATTGTTCCGAGCTTCGGGGTTCGTGTGGATTGAGAGTTGAAGAAAGCAATCACTCAATGAACACACAAAAGACTTATTCGTAAAAAAATTCCACTAGATATACCATCTGCAACAATCACTATTATGCAGCTACAATTCGTCGAATACAATAAGTAACAGCTTCCAATCACAGGTCTCAAATACCTCAGACAGAGAACAGCTTCTCTAGACTAGCAGTCACGACTAATCGTCTTCACAAAACTGACTGTCTTCACAAAAAATTACTGTCTTCACAAAAACTTACTGTCTTCACAAAAACTTACTATTTCGGGCTGCGGTATTTATACCTGACTTGGCGGGGAAATCTACTAATTTCGCCAAGGTTCTGGAAGCGTCTAGGCTATCTCGCTAGATATTGGTCCTAGAGCTTAGGTGATGGATGTTTCCAGAATTATCTATTTATCGCCAAGTTACCAAAAATCTCGCCAACTGTCGCCAAGTCACCAAATTATTAGAAAACCCACTTTTAACGTATAACACGGCTAAATACCACAATTTTTGCCCAAAATCTGAGTATTTCCGATCTGTCTGAGATATTTTAAGACGTATAAAATAATTATTTATAAATTAGTGACAATATATACACGAAGCATATGTACCAGTTAGTTGATCAGCCTAACGCGAAATCACCAATGCTTAGTTCCCAGGCATACTTGGTATTCAGTTAATGGACCCACTGAAGGTATGAAAGGCTGAGTTGACCTTGTCCACCCCGAGGGTCGTTGTTGTTTTTGTTGTCTTGTGCCAGCCAGGCTGTCAATAAGAGATGCGCTGCTCCACTTTTCCAACTGAACCCTTATTTAGTATGTTGTCCAACTTCCTCAGTACATACATGTCATAGGTACCCGTTTATAGGGTAGGCAACCATTCACAACTCATTCATACAAGGCAAGGACGAAGACAGGATAGACTGAGAGAAAAAATACATCCATATTCAAACCGGGAATCGAAAGCGGGACCTCCTTATCCGCAGTCAGGCACTCTGGTCACTAGTATATATTTGTTACCCAGTGTATTTTTGTCTGAATGAGAAGAGAATAGCTATTGTATAGGATAGAAAATCATAATGGCTTGTTGAACTCTTGGCTAACTTAAAATAAAAAGCGATGTTACGTTTCGAAACATTCCTTGCAACATTCCTAATTCATTTAAGCCGTAATGAATGCTGACTTGAACTACCTGTACATTTGCTTTTGCCGTGATGTTCGTTTAAGGGACATTATCATATTCCGCTCGGAAGTGGTTTTGTCGCTTTTGAATTTGTCATTAAAAGCAACAGAGGAAAACTGGGAGAGAGGGAACATTAAATTCTCGCTTTCTACACTCCAACAACATAATTTGTCAGAAAAAATTACTGTAACTGTGCTAATTATTTGTTTCAGTTTCTGAAAAAGCATTTTTTCCGGGACAAAAGCTTTGTTGATGAGCCCCCCCCCCCTTGCTTGACAACGAAAAACTATATCCCACTTGGCAAGCGACTTTATTCGAATGCAACGTAAAATAAACTATTCGGTTATGGGGCCCTCTGATGTAGGGGCCCAGTGCAACTGCCTAATATACATTAGTCAGACTGCGCCTATAATTTTTTACTTTTCAAAATACGTCGCCGATAGAAAAATGGATTAGAACGTAAGTAAGAGAATCCTGACTAATATTAATATTCAATTACGTCATAGCTAAATATATTCAATATATTAGTTGGGTTACATTAAAGAATTATCTATATATATTTAAGACAGGTATGATCTTAAACCAAACCTGTCTTATCGATTTTTTTTTCTTGTGCCAGCTAGGCTGGTAATATGGGGTGTGCTGCTCCACTTTTCCATATTTGGTGTGGAGTCCGACTTCCTCAGTACACACATATGCCACAGTGACCCGTTTATAGAGTAGGCAACCATTCACAACTCATTCACACAAAGAAAGGACAAAGACGGGATAGATAGAGAGAGAAAGTACATCCATGCCCGAATCGGGATTCGAACCCAAGACCTCCCTATCCCTAGTCAGGCACACTGACCACTAGACAAGCTGGGCGGCGTCTTAACGGTTGGATTATTATATACCAAATTTAAAAAAATGACCACATATACATATTTCCTTTTATTTGTTATTTATTGGGATATTATTTATAAATTTATTCGGATTTTACTAAATTTATTGGAATCTCATTTTAAGAAAGCAGGAACCTCCATTACATTAGGTATGCATAATACTAAAAATTTGGTATACTTAAACCAATTTTTAATTGTTTTGTTTTTACAGTTTTAATTAATTTATTTTATTATGGTATATTAATAAAGTTTTCAAAATTTGGCTACGCTTAATAGTTTCATCTTTTTAGCTAGGTACATTTTTTGTATATGTTGATCACAATTAATTTTATAAATATATTTATAACACTTAAAAATTCCTCTATTCATGGTCCGTGTGATTTATAAATTATGAGTTGACTGCTCCTTGAAGTCAAGCATTGGGGGTTTTCTGTTTAGATCTTGCTACTAATGGAAAACGAAGATTCCCTTCCAGAAACTTCCACGTAACTGGTAGAACCTAACTCCGGGCCAGGTGAAGAGAAGTACGTTGCTCACAGTCTCTCTCGGTAAGCAACAAGTGGCATATCCAGAATATTTGTAAATCGGAAGCAAGATGTTTTGTACATGCAGTAAACAAAAAATTATGTTTCTATTAGAAGACTTTCACAGGCAATTAATTAATTAAAGAAATTAGTTTATTACAGATTATAAAAAATTTTTAATGTTAGAAATAATTCTTTATCACGAGGAAAGAAAATTTTTTTTTTTTTTTTTAAATATGGTAAGTAAATTTATTTTTTCTTTCATTAACGAAATTTCAGGAGATTTTTATCCAGAGAAATAAATAAATAAATTTTTACGCTTTCTTAAACTAATAACATAACTTAAGAGCTTTAAGAAATAAATCTGAACCTTTTAAGCAATCAGGGAGTCTTCAAACAAATGCCTCATTTACCTAGGCGTAAATATAACCTAGGCTTAACATCTTTCATATATATATATATATATATACATATATATATATATATATATATATATATATATATATATATATATATATATATATACATATATAAATGAATGTGTGTCGGTCTGTACACGATATATTCCAAAATCATACATCCAATCAGTGTGAAAATTTGTAAAATTATTAAGTATATGCCTAGGAATGTTTTTGAAATTTTTTTTTAAATAAGAGTTAGGGATCCAGAAAAAATAGCATTTAATTGGTAATATTTGATAAAAGTGTAACTATTTACCCATGAAATTTACTCATAGAATTTTCTTGTTATATGCATTGCAGAATTACGTTCTCTATCAGCAAACCGAATTACAACTGCGTAGAAAAAAATATTAGGAGAGATCTTTTATTTATTTTTTATACATACCAAGTTTTATATAAGTTTAATTATTTTTAATGCTATAATTTAATTCAACTTTATTAATTTTAAAAAGTGTTGGTCACATTCAGTTCATTTAAAATTCGATGCTGGTCTTTGAAGCGTTCTTTTTTTCTATTCGATCCAGATAAAAGGTAATATTTTCATTTTAATTTCATTATCTTTATATATATATATATATAAAGATAATGAAATTAAAAATATATATATATATATATATATATATATGAGTAATGGAGACAAGTTCCAACAAAAGTTGCTTCTATTTATTTTATTGTGTAAATACTTGTGTATTGTAACCAGAAAATAATACAAAAAATGAGTCACGAACTCATGTTGTTTAATAAACTATGCCTCTAGTTTCGGCGCGAAAGTATGCCGAACGGATCTCCCTTTTCTACTGCAGGAGCTTGTCACGTGACCGAGTTTCCCCGCGGACTATGTTTGGATGGGCGAGAGAGAAGCCATATTTTTTTCACGCCGCAGTGGTATTAATTAAATATAAAAGAGATCCTTAAATGGAATTTTTGGAAAATGTTAAAAACAAAAAGTAATTCACAAAAACAAAAATGGCATAATAAAAGATGTATCTTAAAAAATGACGATAAAGATATGGGTGGACTTTTGCATTCATTCTTTATTTTCTTCAAATATTACCTTTAAATATTTCATTTTATCAATAATTTTTTTTTAAATATTTAAAAATATCAATTTTTTTTTAAAGTAATGTCCACTATTATTCACGCAGTGCACCCTCAAGCTGCATTTTTCTTAATTTCTAAGTGAAATTCAGTTATGTATTCTTTGACATGTACTTATTGAATTTTAACTAATTATATATATATATATATATATATATATATATATATATATATATATATATATATATATATATATATATATATATATATATATATATAACTTCGACAAAAAGCGTGTAGTTGATAAATAATCTTAATAGATTTACAAAAATAAAAAATATTATGTGAGCTTCATTTTGTTTACGAATAAGTTCATCGCCAAGTTTATCACCAAATGCATTAACCTTGAAATTTTGATCAATGTAAATATTTTAGACAGGCATCTGGGGTGAAATAAGCTCATCAGTTTGAGGTATTCAAACCTAAATTCTAAAAATTCAAAATTCTAAGAGACTGTGAAAAAAAATAATAAATTTTAAAAAATTTAAAATTTTGCATGTATATGCATGCTTATCACCCTTGTTCACTTCTTTTCCAGATGAAGTCAAAAGATGAGAGCCATTCCTTTTTGATAGTCTAATCTCATCGAACCGATATTTTCGGCGACAACAATTCCAGTCTAACAATTTTCTTAGTTTTTATATTTCTTGTATAAAAATATTATAAATTATTGGTGTTAACGAATTTTATTTTAGAGAAATGAAAATTGTGAACATTTTATCTATTATTTTAAATATTTTTTAAAAAAGTCTAACATCTTTTATAAATTTGATGGGAAGAAGTTGCTATTGAGAACCACAGTACTATTTAGCGACTTTATCGCTTATACCGGTGAAATGGAATATTAGCTTAAAATTTTTTTGTCGGTATTAATATTTTCCAATCTCTAAAGAGAAAACTTTTTATAATATTACACATTGGATTTTTTATTGTTATATTTCTGTATTTGTCTTAGCTTATATATATTTTTTTTGTGCTCTTATATTATTTATTACAATTTTATTTATTAACTATGTATTAAATTTTAACTTGTTATTTTCTGAGAATAAATTTTCATTTTTTATTTCCCTATGATTAAATGTTATCTTTATATCCTCAATAATTAGGAACAATACATAATATAATAATTGGTTTTTATAAGACATTTCTGAAACGCTAACACTGCTATTGCAGTCATTTTACTGGTTATATAACTCTCGTTATTGCAGTAAATTTCTGACTGCTTCACAATCCGAAGAAATGGCGAAGCCTTCTAAGAGTTGGCATCATTTGGCGCAGTTCACGTGGACTGTTTCCAAACACGCGCCAACATCGGAGGAAGCCGTGCAGTGTGGGATCTCAGGTGGGTGGAGGGAGGAGAGAACAGGGGACCTGATGCAAGAGGGTGATGCAAGATTCTCTATCCTATTTCCCGTTTCGGGAGAGGAGGATGTTGGGAAAAATCGATAAGCCAGTTTCTCCAAGACTTTGGTCTCAACATATGATGTTCTAGAAACTTTCGAGCTACTTTTGTATGACACAGTTCTTTTTAAAGTAATTGCTTCCTCGTTTTCTCTGTTTATCAATAACTTTCGCGCGCAGCAGCATCAACTGTTTAAATAATTTTTGAAGTAATCTTCAAAGAAAATCATCTATCAAATATATATATTCTTAAAAGTGCAATTCTTAAAGTATGCTTCAAATTATGACAAAATTGTCTCGGCCTTTTAAACCAACTTCAAGTAAAAAGGTTGACATCCTATTTGGATTCTTGTTGTAAAAATTTCTTTAAAGAAATCGAACCAGTGAACTATAAACTAGTGGTTAGCAATCTAGCCATTCAACAAAATATCCTCAGAACAGTATGAACATTTGTATAAAAAAATAAATAAATAAATAGCTTTAACGAGAACAGCGTGCATTTTTTTTTTTTTTTTGAGAAAATATTATTAAAGTTTATATTGGTAAAAAAAATAAATAATAAAATAATTATAATCAATCGATAACTTAATTTAAGTGAAAGCTTTTTTTATTTCGTTATCGCAAATGGTTTATGATTTTATGATATATGGCGATTTATGATTTTGTCGATATTACTCACTTAACCGAGGAGAATGTTTGATTTGTTCTGAAGATTTAAATTAGACTGGAGAGAATTTGCTTGTTATGAAATTTTTATTTCCTTGATGGTGACATAGCGCCTATTTCACATGCAGCAAAATGAGTTAAATGTCACGCAAGCCAACGTCTATTGATTTAGACCAAATTTGTCTCCCATTACATAAAAATTAAAAGATAGTGATTTCAGAAGAGGACAACAGCTTCATTGTATCGTTGAATTCAGAAACAATGTGTGTTTTAAAAGAATTGATGAAAACAACTTTGCATGCAGCTCTATTAAATAGGCAAAAATAAATAAATAAAAAGGGATGTAGCTATATAAAAATGATAATGTATAGTATACAATAAATGTACATTTGCTCGTAATGTTTACTTTGGTTCGATTATTACATTGGCAATGTTTCCATTGATTACTGAAGATAATTATTTCTATTAAAAATAATTTATATATTATGAGGCAATAAATTAATAGAACAGAACTTTTTTGAACTATGCTTTGTTGAAATTCGTAAAAACTATAAAAGCATGCACGGGTTGTTCGTATTATACTTATAGGTATCGCGTTATTATTATAATTTTTTTAGATTCTTCAAGTATTTATCAATCATTTTATCCTTTAAGTACGCACCTAAGTCGGGACTTACTTATTTTAATGACTTTAATAGCTGATATATAGATATAGGAAATATTTTCGATGACATAGTTAAATTAACTTAAAGAAAGTCCAAAATTTGCCATGAATTAATTTTAAAACTCCCATTTATAAAATTGGGCAATAAATTGTAAGAACTCAATACTATTTTCATCTTTGTAATTTTTTATTTCATTTTGTTCACAAATAAATCTGCTTCATTTCTGGTGCAGTTCATATTTTTAACAATTATTATTATTATTATTATTTTACTTCAATATCGTAGAGTCATTAATTAATATTACTTTATGAACTTTTACAGCTTTACAACTTGTAATAGGCAACTTATCTCTTAAAGTTTCCTCATCGGGAACTATCCACTGCTATAGATTTCCAATGATTGACTCCCGATATCTTGTATCGTTTTCTGAATCGTGTCAATCCATCTGGCTTTTTGTCTACCTCTTTTTTTCCATCAATTTTTTCAAATGAGCTTTTTTGTTGGGTTTAGCGTTGTGTCTATAAAAGTGTGCCAGCCAACTTAATTGATAAATCATAAATTTTACTAAATTTTATTCTCCAAGTTTGGAGTAAAGTTCATTATTATAATGGTTTCACACAATATGTTATTTTCCTTAACCACGCCAAATATTTTCCTTTGTATTTTCCTTTCAAATATTAATAACTTATTTTTCTCATTTTTGTGCATAGCCATGCATTTATTTTCATATATTATTATTGGTTTTACTAAAGTTTTATAAAGCATAATCTTGGTTTCTTCGCTTAAATGTTTGATTTAAAGAGCTTTCTCCATACATTTATTTGTTACAATTAATCTTTTTATAATTTCAGTTTTAAAATCATCATTTTTTGTTATAATTGAGTCCATATATTTGATCTGTTATACTTTTTCAGAATTTTTAATCTCCAATTATCATTGGCTGTTACATCAACTCCTTTATATGTTGTTGCCATAAGCGTTGTTTCTCTGATGTTCATTGAATCGGGATATTTGAATATTACAATAAACTCAACAGTTATGGTCAAGGCAATCTGACGTCAAGTTACCTAAACAACTGGAAACCGTTACAAAGATTAAAGAAGCACAGTTCCTTCAGTCTGGCTAACTCATTGCATTTAATCGAGAACAATGTCGAAGCAAATGCCCTTCACTACGGTCTGAACCATGCTGAGGCTGTTTCCAAAGTTCACTTCAATTACGAACTTTCTACGGCAGCCATCAAGAGGGATTGTTTACCTGAATTGCTAAAACTACTAGCCTTGGAAACCATTAATAATATACCACCAAATGACATAAAAATGTATACTGATGGGAACAAAATAAATCATCGAACTTGCAACTGAATTTTCATCGAGACTCCTCATGACAAACTCTGTCTTATTCAATGAAGCATAATCCCTGTCTTAGCCTAATCCCCATTTCTGTTCAGTTTTTCGTAGCGAACTAATAGCCATTAACATCGGATTGGAATCCATCATGAGCGAAACTAATTATAGTAATGTCTGGATATTAACCGATAGCCGTAGTTCAATTCAACATCTGAAAAATTGGGCCTGCCTGAGAGGCCAAACAAGCCTTTCTATTCTACACAAGCTTAAAATTGTCTTTCTTCGACATAATATCTATTTTCAATGGATCCCGTCTCACGTGGATATTATAGGCAATGAAATAGCAGACACTTTAGCAAAGAATGGCTCAGGTCACCCTGCTCCTTCCTCTTCCGCACTCACCTATTTTGAACTCTTTTTCCTGAGGAAAGCCCAGTTTAAAACCGATTGGCAGGTACCTTTGACTCACCACTTCTACAAGGGTAGAAAGCCGGGACTTTCTCTGGTTCTTTCCTGTGATAAGAAATCCAGCACTTGCCTTGCACGTCTCGCCTCTGGCCACCTGAAATGCCTCACTTTTGTAGCGGGTAACAAGACCTTCCCCCTCTGTCCTAAATACCATGGACACCAAGCTTCTCCTGAGCATATCCTGAATTGTATGAATATATTATGGGACGAAATCAACACTTCTCCCCGCCTTGTCATCGATTTCCTCTCCGTCAACGGATTCCTAGATTTGGTCTGACTCCGTCAGACCATTGGAGATAAGCAACAACAACAACAGATATTTGAGCTGTTCAACATATTCAGAATCTGTTATCTCCAATTATCATCAGCTGTTCATTAGCTCCGTCCGAGGTACGATTCTCAGGCTGGGCAAGATCTACTCAGCCTTTCATCTATTCAGTGGATCTATAAACTGAGTAATAAGCATGCTTGGGAACTAAACACTGGGGATTTCACGTTAGACTGACCATCTAATCGGGACATATGCTTCGCACCCTAGGAAAACAGAGATGGGCACTGTAGGCCTTGACTCACATAGGCTGTCGTACCACAGAGTTTAATTTAGTTATAGGTTTGTTTAATTTACATTTAACTCAATGAAGAGTGTCATTTTGAAGATTTACTAGTTTCTCAAGTAATTCCAGTTCAAGTATAGCATTCATTAGTTTTATTCGATCTATGTTATCATATGATGCTTCAAAGTCAATAAATAAACAGTTTGTATCAAAATCAAATTCCTTAGATTTTTTAAGGATCTGTCTGGTTGTGTGGATCTTATCTATTGTTGGTCTCCTTCTTTGGAATCTTCATTGATAATTTCGAATGACTTTTGTTGTATATGATTTGATAGTCATTTGTATAAAATATTTGTTTACTCAGTTTAAAATGGTGATTCCTCTATAATTTTTCACACTCAAATTTATCTCCTTTTTTAAATATTGGGCAGGTGGCACAATTCAATGGGCATCTGCTCCAGTGAGTTGTTGTTGCACCAGCCTGCTTATTTGTACCTAGCTCTACATGTTAGTTGGAAGTAATCGGGTGTTGTGGAGTTTTCGTAATTTAGAAGCAGGGACCAAGCAGAACACCATTGAATACATGACCTGCATCCCCCAGAAGTATCATTTCACTTGGAGAATATTGTGACCAGGACCCAAATAACGTTATTCATTTGCCTTTAGGAACATAATGAATCTTTGGTTAAGTTGGGATTCGAACCCATTACCCTTCGTAAAGAGAACAATGACATAATCAACCCACCGTGATCTCTAGTTTATACCAGCGTCCAGACAATAGAGATAATTTTATAAATTATTTCCATTAATTTAGGTTCATTTTTATGGGCCATGCTTTGATCTCATTCACCAGGTGAACTGTTGCTTAATGTCTCTGCTGGAATTTCGACTTCATAAAGAGCTGTAATGTTTTGTTTATCATTTTGGCCTCTAGGATATGTACGCTCTGAAAGACATGCCTTCAAGTCTGTTTCATCTCCACTCCTTAGTGTATGTTTGGAGCATTCTTTCCATCTCAATAACAATTCTGGTTAATCATTTATCAGTTCAGCTTCAATATTACAACATCATGTCTGGAGCAGAAATCTGTACTTGAACTTTTTCATAAAACTTTCTTGTCTCCTTTTGTTTACTTAAAAATTTTCTTTTCATAAAATTGTTAACTCCCAATATATTTTCTTTTTCCTTCCATGTAACGTCTTTTCTTGTTTTTTAAGTTCTGTGTATTTTTTCGCTGCGTTTCAAGCATGATGTTTTTGAACCATTCTGTTGTATGCTCTATTTTCATTTCTGTTAGTGCTTGACACTCTGTGTCATAGCAACCCTTATTTCTCTTCTCTTTTCAAGTTCTGACAGTTTTGTTAGTTGCTTCAGTTATTATGGATTTAAGGTTTTCCTGGCTATGGTGTGTTCCGGTTGTATATCCTCATTATTTGATTGCTTATAGTCTTTTGTTTTTTAGTTTCTTAGAGTCCGGAAATTTATTCCTTTGTTCTTTGTTTCTGTAGTACTTTTTTTTTTTTTTTATCAATTTTAACTTTTATTTGTGAGATAGCTAGATAATGGTCTGAATCCATGCTAGCAACACGATAACCACCAATACCAATGAAACATCCCTTATGTCTTACATCGATAAGTATATGATCAGTTTGGTTTTTGCAACCGGTGAAAGCCTAGCTGGCAGCCGAATGGTTAGCACTCTTGCCTTCAGCTCAACAGTTCGTGGGTTCGAATCCCACCTTGGGCATGGATGTTTGTCGTGGTTTGGAATCCACTTTAAGCTATAGTTCTCGGTCTAATTAGCCCTCGTGTGCAAAAAATGATCGTTGAGCGACAAACAAACAAAACATACGGTGAAATCCATGTTATTTTACGGATATTCTTTGCGGGAATGAGGTGCCTGCAATGACCATTTCTGTACCCACTACGAAATCAAGCAATCCAGTACCATTATCAATAAATTCGTCAAGTAAACTGTTGCCCCAGCATGCTTCCCTGTACCTAGCCCTGAGTTAGGCTGTACCAGTTAGATAGAAGCTATTGGTACAGTATTCGTGATTTTGAAGTAGGGACCTAACAGAAGACCCCAATGCTTGGCTTACCACCACCAAAGGTATCACTTCACTCGGAAGAAATTGTGATTATTCTCAGTTTTAACGTCCTCCAGCCTCCTTCAGTGAACATGAAGAGTCTTCAGTTAAACCGCGATTCGAACTCACTACCTTCCGATCATAATAACGACGCCCTAACCAACCAGGCTATCACGGCCTCATTCATAGCTGTGAAGGCGAGCATCGGATAGTTTCTTAAAGTTAACGGGCTTTGAATACGTGCTTATCACCCACTTTTCGTCATTTTGAGGCTTTGTCATATATGATTTAGCACTCTCGTTTCCATATCCACTCCAAACCAGTGGAAAAACTTTGGTCACCACAAATGAATATGGATGCATCCTCAAAAAGTGGAGACCCAAATATCCCATTGAGTCTTACTGATTCCGAACAGGAAATAACTGAATTATATGTCTGGAGTCATTGACATTACACAAACGCATGCATAATAATAAACAATCCGATTTCATTCTTGTGACAACATCCTTGTTTTGGCATAAATGTAAAATTATCCTTCATAGAAGGTAAATGACATACCTTCATAGCTGTTGTTGTTGCACCAGCGTGATCCCCTGTACCTAGCCCTCAGTTAGGCTGTACCAGTTAGACAGAAACAGACGGGTGGAGTCTTAATGATTTTGAAGCAGGGACCAAGCAAGAAGACTCCCAATACTTGGTCTGCCACCCCCGAGAGATATCATTGAACTTGGAGGCCATTGCGACCACACACAATTTTAACGTTCCCCAGCCACCTTTAGCGAACACTACGAATCTTCAATTAAGAAGGGATTCGAATTCACTCACTACCTTCCGATACTGAGAACGACGCCCTTACCAATCAGGCCACCACGTCCCTCAAGTAAACTGAGACTACCAATATGTTTCCGAACAGTAAAACTCTTTCCAATCCTTACATTAGTATCTCTTATGACCAGCTTAGCGCCATCAGTTGAGCAGTTGTTGTAAGTGCCTTCAAACGTCTCATGTGTTCTTTTCTTTTTTGGCTTTGTCTTCCATTAGTGCATGCATGCATATAATGCTAATACTTCGGGATCTTGTCCTTGTGCGTATCTTATATTTTTTTTCTTTTATAGGTTTGAAATTGATATAATACTATCTCTCAAATTTTTGTTGACCAAAAATCCAGTCCCCAAGTGATATTGTTTATATGAAAGCAAACTTTTAAATATTCATTCAATTTTTAATATTTTTGAGTAGACTTAACCAGTAAAAACAACTCTCCAATTATTTATTTTTTTATTAATATCTTTAATGTATCGCCAGTGGAAGGACTGTATTCCACCTTTTTTCGTTGTATCAGTGTTGCTAAATATACATGTTAATAATGATAGCATTATCGAAACGTTATCACTCGATAAGAGTCGTTCACGTTGTTATCTGCTTCCTACATCGAATGAAATAAAAAATTTATTTTTCGATAGGCATTCTTTATTCCTTTAATTAGACAACAAACAAAGGCATGCATGTATTCATTCTCGTTTTGTGATTACATTGTAAATATTATAATGAAATGGTTGCTATTATAATTTCATTTTCATATTCAGCTAGAACAAGGCTTTCAAAGACAGTTCAAAGCTTAAAGTATAAATCTTTTCGGTTATCAGTCGAAATTTTTGTTTACAATTAGTATCTTCATTATGAGATCTTATCATCCAAATTTCCTTTACTCCATTGATTTAATTAAATAAATGAAAAGTACGTTGCTTAAGATATGTTCTCTTATCAGTTTATGTAACAACAGCAAGCTTCTTTTCAGCAGGAAACGTTGAAGCACAGATTACTTAAAACTTCGAAGACTGTTAGTTACATTTTATACTCGTTATTAACCTTTCCAGATAACACTGAACGAAGAGAGTAATCCATTCTTCTAATAGCGGTCCAGTAAAAAAACTACAACTGTGTGTAAGCGCAATATATGTATAGGTGTGTGTGTGCGATAATTAGAAAATTTTTAATGTTGGCATAAGCAAGGTATCAGTCTTAAGATTTATAAAATGTTTACAAATACAGCAATTATTAATATAAAATTCTTTTAATGAATGGAATTTTCAAAAATTTAAATCGTCCTTGCGGGTTTAAATTAACTATAAAGTGGATGTTTTGTCTTATTTTTTTTTCATTTTGCTTTTCCTTCTGTTCTATTGTCAACGTGTTAATGGTTTGGATCCATGTAAAATGACTCCTCAAACCGATGCTTTGTTCTTTATATAAGAAATCGGAATCAGATTTATTGTACGGTCACCCTTGGCGCTTTTCTTTTGGAGCCAAATTTGGCGGGTATTTTACTAGAAACCTGGCAAACTAGTATTTCGGCAAACCTATTTGTCATTAATTTCTGATGAGTACTTATGGATTTAAATTCATTAATATAAAATTTAATCAAAAAATTTTATGGATAATTTAGTATATCAACTTTATCATTTTACCATTGATGTTTGAAATCCTGCGTTTTTTATTAATTTTGTAAAATTAGTTGAGCATATTGTTAGATACCAACAATGTATGAAATATATATCACTATTTCAGCCATTTTACCTCCCGCCGTTTTTGCGATCGAAAGTTCGTCATACGGTCACCCTTGGCGACTTTTTGAAAATTTCGCCAAGGTTGACCGTACGGTAAATTTTTACCAGAAATCCTTTTATTCACAAAATGGTCTTCGACACTATTCTCAGACATTCGCGTTGAACTTCACCTTGTTTGCTGCGGCTTCAAGAATGCGATTGGAAGACAGGTTGCAAATTTTTGTGGACAAGTCGGATTTACGATGAACTGCACAATACAATGTACCATGAACCAAACGTTACCTGATGTCATGGGTACTTTAAGCCAGTGAGAATTAAAATAAAGTGGCATAGTTATTATCTTGAGTGGAACAAAAAGAACAACCATTTAATTGTTAAAAAAAATTAAAAAAATTACATCTATTTTCCTTTAGGGTATAAGGGGTGTTCATAACAATTCCAACTTATAATTGATAATTTCTAAGTAATTGGCACGCACATGTAAGCACTTTTTAGAAGAGAGCTGAAAAACAAATGAAGAATAACTAGAAGAATTTTGTAACGCTTTTTCAAAAAAGACATGAACAATTTCTTTCGCCAGTTTCAAAATAAGATTTCAAAATAAATCTTCTTCACAACATTGTACTTAACAAAAAACTGATATCATATCTATCTTCATTAGACTTCCATGGAATATTTTTTTTTCATTTACAGTAATATTTTTTTTATGTGTTGTATCTTTATTTGGAAGTATGCTCTGAGTTTAGTCCATTGACAATGCTCCCCGTCAGCCTTAGATGCTCAGGAGCCATTAGCCAATGAAATAGCCACACGTAGCGTGCTAAAAGGGTATTTGCATAAAGTTGTTAGCTATTTTGGAGCACACTCTTCGTCGACATGATGGATCGCAATTTGAAAAAAAGGGGAAAACAGTTTCCTTTCAAGACTAAAAGATTCCATCACTTCGGAAATTGTAAAATCTGAGAAATGTCAAAATATGCCATGAATTGGCGCTATTAAAAATAAATACAATAAAAAAGGCACTACACTATTGTTGTTGAAGCAGCATTCTTCCTTTTATCGAACCCAGAGTTAGGCTCTACCATTTAGATGGAACAATATGCGTGGGAATGTCCTCATCAAAAGCAGGGACGTAAAAGTTACCTAACACTTAACTTACCCCAACCACATTATTTAACTTTGAAAAACATTGAAAATACGACCTATTTAATGATGCCACAAGTGAACAAGATGGATCTTCAGCTAGATCGGATATCGAACTTACTATTTTTCGATGAGGAGAATAAAACCCAGATTAAGCAAACCACCACGGCCAGTGTCTTTGTAGTCAGAGGTAGACATTATTTATACGATGGTTACAGGAACTTACATATACAAGAGTCAGATGAAGCACAAGATAGAGATTTATATCTAACTTTACATTACTACAATGATAATATTACATCCTTGGAAAACTAAGTATAAAACTGCAACCGTACTGCCAAATTTGCATCAGTAAACAAAGTTTTCAATCTGAGTTATACCAGCCACGGGACTATTACTGACTGATGAAGGCTTTTCTTCGTCGACGAGTTATGTTTTCTGGTGCATCAGAGGTATAGATTTTCATGTGCGCTGCAATCATTTATGAAAAAGCACTCCTTGATCATGGTAATAAATAATGATTTCATGATATACATAAGTTCTTTTGAATCTTTGGAAGGTTCATTCACTTGACTGCATTTTCTATTATGCGAGTCTATGCACAATCCTTATTTTTCTTTTTGTAAACGGGAATTTTCAGAGAAAAAACTATAGATCCAGAATTGTTCAACATTGATTAGAAGAGTATGAAGAATCAAATAGTCCCTGAATTTACCTGATCTGAGTACAGGCATTTCGGGGATAATCACTTAGTTCTCAATATGTAAGAACGCTCCATAATCTTCTCCCACTGCTAAATCAGTCGCATCGCATGACTCAAAATTCCAATGACAATAATCCGAAATCTCATGGCCTACTCTCACGTGGCCAGCTTGGCATCAAGTAGAGCGAAAGATGGTTGAATTTGACTTGTTTGACGAAATACTTTCACTTTTTGCACATGAAGATTCATTCGACAGGTGTCAATGGTTTAAAGTGAGTTTCGAATCACTACAAATATCTACATTTGAAGTGGAAACCAAACCTACGAACTACAGAACTAAAAATCAGATTGTCAGCGCAGACAACTAAGTAATATTAACAATTCTTCTTCCAACGTGGCCCGACAATCCTGGGTGAACACTGGCCGTCTCAATGAGATTCCTCCAAGCCACTTTATTTTGGCCATGGTCTTCCAGCTTGTTACTTTCAGGATGGTGAAATACATTTCAAGAGAGTCAACTATCTGAGGTTGAGTCGACACCTTGTTCTTGCTCTAGTAGCCTTGGCAAGAAATATTTTCTGCGTTGTACGTTCACTGTCCATCCTGATAACATGGCCATTTAATTCTTTGAGTTCTAAAAAATTTTATGGCATCTGATTCTCTAAAGGCTCGATAAAGTTCTAAATTTGGGCGCCTGTGCCAGAAGCCATTGACTTCTTTATTTCCAAATATGTCCCTTAGTATCTGCTGCTTAAAGATACCAAGATAGATCATTTTCATCTTTTTGAGCCATTGTCGAGGTTTCTGATGCATAAGTAAGTATAGGTCTAATTAAACATTTATGCATTAATAATTTGTTTTTTTTTCTTAATGAGGTTTGATTTTAAATATTTCATTAATCCATAAAAACATTAGTTAATCATAAAAACTGGAATATGTTCATTTTCGCTGCATCAGTTTTTTTTTTCTGAGTGGGTCTTTCTGAAAAACCCTTTATTCCCTTATTTACTTCCCGCGATCAGAGCATTTTCTTACTAATGTAATATTTCTTTTATCTCTCGCGAAAAGCATCTAAATGAGAGGATTGCAAACACAAGGATATATAGGACGTGTTTTCCTTTGCTCCTAATCAGCGCGTATCTGCGACTGTCAAACTGTTTGGACAAACCATCCTCGATAACCTGCAGCCCAGTGATTTATTCAGCGAAGTCTGAAGTTCATTTCTCTTGCCTCACTTTCCCACAAGTTACACACATTCCTCTCTCTCTCTCTTCTTACATCTGATTATTTATGGGGACGGTGAGATTTTGTGAGCTAATATTTGTTTTCCTGCCAGTTTCCTTTTCATGTTGTCTCTTACTTAGATCCGAATGAAAAGATACCATGTATTAGCGAAGGCTTATGTGCTTCATTACTTTTAAAATGGAAAATGAAAAAAAGCATTCTCGAATTTTTTTTTCTATGACTGGATTTTAAAATTATGTTTACTTTTGTAACAATATCGAAGTTAATTTTAAAAGAAAATCATAAATAAAATTTTGCCGCAGTAGCTGTTTTTCCAGAATGAGATTTCATTCATAGTACGAATATAAAAGTACAAGCATTCAAATATATCATTAATTATAAGCGCGCTATGCATATATTAAGTTTTTGTGTTTCGCATAATTTATGGTCCAAAAAACATAATTTTATTTCCATAACCGTTTAATGACACTTAGTAGGTTCATATAGGACAAAACTTCTCATTTCGTTTCACGTAAGTCGATTATTAAATTATTATAGAACATATATTCGAATAAATTGATGAAATTTCCTTCTATTTTTTATATGAACTGGATCCAGAAAAATTATCATTCCTCGTTAACCTACGGAAGCTTATTATAATCTCAACCACATATCTCTTTTTAATTTTGAATCACGTTTTGTTATTATATTCGATATATTCTATGTTAATAAATTTGCTCAAATATAGTAACTCCTTACAATTCGCGTTCTGTGTTAAAAAAATTCGTTACATACTATTATGAATCGCATTTTTCAGTTTCGTTTCTTAGAATGTGTTATTATTCTGTGTGTAAATTCATTACGCTGTATAATAACTGGGTTCTAAAAACTTCCATTCATGTTTAATTTCATGGTAATGAATTGGTTTTGTAGATTAATATTGATTTCTCCGGTTTCTCTCGGCTCCTGCACTGTACTTATCCCGTGAATTCGTTTCACAACATTCCAATTATTCCTTCGATACATACTGTTGTTCCTCCAGTTTCAATCCATATAACAAGAAGAGATTCTTAAATACGGCATTCGTATTGAATTGTACAGGTGGTTATCGAAATAATGGAAGCACCTTAGAATTATAAAGAATCCTTAATTAGAATGGTGTAGGACAGCTTTTCGCATGCAATACAGTTAGGATTTGCCTATGAATCGGGTGATAAATAGCTTTTAGAGGAATTTTGTACGATCCTCCATGTAGATGGTGTGAAAGCTCTGAGAGAGAAGCACGTAGAGGATATCGATTCCACACTGAACTCTAAAAGAGATTATAATGGTGTTGAAGTCGAGTTAGTGTGAGGGCCAAGGAACTAACTTCATTCTCGTGTTCATCAAACCATGGTTGGAAAAGTCCCGTTGCATGCATAGGCACGTTATCATTTTGGAAAATTCCGTCTCCTGCAGAAAACAAAAATTGCATCATGACCGACGGACCTGGTCAGCTAAAATTTCTCTATATTTCTCTTCAAAAGCTCCAGTAGATTCATTCCGCTTCCAGTTAACGCCAGCAAAGTGATGCAATATTTTGGTACAGTGACTGGGAGGGTGACCACATTCACCCTCACTGGGTTGCTGGAACTTCGTGGGTTGGGATTGTCCAAAGTCCTTCCCCTAGTGCGGAGAGGAGGATGCCAACTCATGTGTGATCTCGCCATTTGACCCTGGTACAAAATGACCAGCACTTGGTGATGGGCGAATATTACAAACCTAAAAACACAGTTGAGAGCTCGACTGCATTCATCTCAAATGATTTCAATTTATCCTCAATCATCCTTCCTCTAAAGTTTCTGATTAATCTTGAAGAAAACCAATAATTTTATAATAGTCCATATTATAATAGATCCCTACTTGACATCTAATTAAGATCACACGCTTGTAACGCTGTCCTTCAAAAGTGGATCTGCCCTGTTGCAGGAAAAAGTGTGAAAGATAAATCGTCAGACCGAATTCTTTCTGTTAATTATCAATCAAATAGGTTTTTATGCGTGTGACAAATATACCTGACATACAGCATCGATGACAAGTGACTTGGAAATCACTGCTCTGCCATAAATGCACTCTTCACGAAGACACGTTCATTGACACTGGAGAATTTAGATGCTGATTGAGCTCTGCGGTCACTTTTGTTCTCTTCTTAGACTTTGGAATTCGCTTCAATACCTTTTCATAATATTATAATTCGGCGCTCTTTTCACAATTCTGGGCTTCATATACTGTACTATTATACATTAAAGGATTTTTTAAAAGCTGTTATAGTTCGGTTTATGTACTCAGTTACTAATCATATAATGTGTTATTATTCAGTAATAAGCGAGAATTCTAAACTCAATATTATAACTGGGTTCTTTTATAGTTGCATTTACTTCGCATGTGCATGAAATGAAACGACCATCTGTGGAGTATATATATATATATATATATATATATATATATATATATATAATCATATTTTAAAGATTCACCAAGCGAAATTTCTTTAAGAAAAATAATTATGATGCCATGCGAAAACATTCGTCGTAGAGATATGGAAACCGTAAATAATATGGGAGAAATTCTAATTTGGCGATAAACTTGGCATCATTTAGATGTACTGAGGGGCAGTGGAAATCAAATGGTACTTACTACTTGAGGTACCATCTAATAAAATAATTGGAAATTATGAATATCCCATATTTCCTTTGCTAAGAGTGCGTTAGAAAAGGTATTACTGGAACAGAAATACAGTTCATGCTTTAAATTGAGGCAATTGATTGCTCTCATTCCGAAATCCAATGAGAAGAAATGAGTCCTACACGTGCGAGGCGATTTCAATTTTTACTGCTGACTCACGTCTTCCTCCATTTTGGATGGAGTCCAATTCGGTCATGTCGTCAGAGGGTCACGAACCTTTATCTCATATACTAGTAGTTGCAAAAATGAAATACCCGGGCTATATATCTTCCTCCATTAAAAAATAGCAAAATATATTCGACTATTTCCATAAACTTATGACGCAGATGAAATTTTTTTTAAGATATTCTAAACTTTTTGGAATGAAAATATTTTTAAGAGTCTGATTATATTAAAAATTGTGAAAAAAGATATCAATGTGTTATTTTTAGATTTTAAAATACATTCACATTTTTATAATTTATCAGTAGCATACTCTTATATGTAAATCCTAATGAGTAATAAATAATTTGATGAAATAATTCTTTGTGATAATATTTTAAGGTATTTTTTATTTTATGAATGTTATATATAATAGGTAATATTTTAAATAAATTTTTATCATATATTAAATTTATATATATATAATAAAATGTTTTATTATATTTTATAAAACATATCATAAAATATTTATATTGTTAAAGAAAATATGCTGTTCAATGTTTTCCTTAATAATAAAATGTTTTTATTAAATGTATGTAAAATATTTTTTAAATAAAGACATGCATTTATTATAATTTATTTTTATGTATTTGTTAGGGTGGTTCGATTTCCAGTGCTGCCAAAGACCCTCCGAATGCATGTGATGTATTTGCTCGTTAAATCTGTGAAATCGAAAGTCCTGTGGTCTGTCGTTGAGCAATAACCGAAGGTGTAATTGTCTGGAGAAAATTTCCTTCCCCTCCAGATAAATGTAAGAAGTGAAGGAAAGAATCATCTGGTGGTGCCATCTATCGGATAAGTCTTAGAGCAAAGACGTGCTTTCACCTTCATGGTTCTCTCTGGCTGAACGAAAGACTCACACTTCTGACGTAATTTTGCATAGCTGTCGGATAGTGAGCTTGTCTTGTCTAAGTGTCATAAATAACAGCAACAATTGAAGCGAAAATGTCCTCCTGAAGATAATCCATAAAAACAAATTGATAATTTATATTTGGATTATTGGTCATTTTGGTTTATTGAAGTTCGATATTCAGTATTCAGTGACAATCCTCCATCCAATACCTTGCTGAGGTGTCCTGTTTGTAGGGTCTAAAATCCTTCCACTGACTTGGTGTGGAGAAGAGAATGCGTACTCAAATGTCAACCTAATCATTTAACCTCAGTCCGGAGTTTCGCAACTGCCATTTTTATGTCTTCTTCTAAAGTATTGTTGAAACTTCGAATATGTTCTTATAATGATAAAGAAACAAAATAAATAAAGAGTAAAATAAATGATTATTTGTTTACAGTATTTAATCATTTTTTCCTTATACTGCTTGCTTCACCATTTTTGGCATATTTAGACCTTTTACAGAATTTATGTCATATTGCACAAAGGAACGACCAGAATGGGCAGTGAGTGAGACATCACAACTTAGCTATTAAGAATCGCATTTAATCATTATTTGAAAATATGATTTTGTTTAAAGAAATTTTTCATTTGAGGCTATTTTTCTCTCCATACCACCAAAAATATTAGTTATGATTAATAAATTTACATGCTTAGGCTTAAAGTAATCTTGGTAGTTCGTCGCACTAAGCCTAGTTTTAATAATCTATAGCTTAAGAGGTACCCATAATTGAATACCAATTATATGCGAATAGTCAAAATAATTAGAACATTGAAATTTGGCGAAGTTACTCGTCTTGTTTAGGAATTGACTCAAAATTCTCGTAATTTTGATGAGTAAATACTAGAAGGTTGGGTACTTTTCCATTATTCCCCCCTTTTTAATAATTGACGTAAAGGCAAAGAAAAAAATTGAAAATTATTGTCATGAATAATTCATTGGCATCATGTACTGCTTGAAAATATTTACGTTTTCAGAAACTACTAAAAAATAATATAAACATTTTATTAACATTTTATAAACTAAATAATTATCAGTTATTGATAAAACGTATTTAAACGCCAATGATTATTTTCGGCAGCAATTGTTAACAATCGCATCGGTGATCGATTGCGTAAGTATTATGTAAAAGTACCTTTTTCCAATGAGACAAAATTAAATTTCTGGCACAGGTGCCATATAATCCATGATTCCAAACTCTGAATTTTTTTGGCGATGAAGAAATGTTGCCAAGATGACGTATCGGGACGTGCGTGATACTAGGGTTACCAAAATAGAATTTTCTGAATAATTCTTATAGGTCTCCATATGTATGATGTAATAAAAACAAAATTGCCAGATACATAAGAAAATCCGAAAAAAAATCGCCAATTTCAGAATTTGGAATCATGGATTATACGGCACCTGTGCCAATAATCACTAATTAAAGAAAAATTTTCAAAAGTACCTTTTTTTTTTCAATGAGACAAAATTAAATTTTGTTGTATTTATTAATTGTCTTTTGCTTTTGGTGATTTGTGACCATAATGTTTCTTTTAACTTATAAAATTATAACAAAACAATCTTTTCACCAACTATTTTTAGTTTTGCAGCATTTAGCTTATTTACCATTATTTATCACATTTTAGTCAATTTCCGCACAAAAAAAATATTTAGTATATTATTAAATTTAAAATAAAATTTTGTGAGCCTATAAAATCATCGTACCTACATTATATTATTTTCGCTTCTCCGCAAAAACATGCTATTTCTTTAGGGTGTATAATGGAAAAGTATTAAAGTTAGTTATCCGAAATAAATTCTTATGAAAATATTGAAAATTACTTTGAATCGTAACTGAATATCTTCAGCTAGATCAAAAATAAAAGGAAGTTTACCACCAGCTGATGAAACTTTCTTGTCACTTAAGTGTAATTTGAAATTACTTCTGCTTGGGGCAATAATCCACTTACACGTTTCTGTTATAAATTGAGATTGGTTAACATTGATCCAGATCATAGAAAGTTTCCTGTGAAGTTTTGCTACTGTTTTGATAGTGATTAAGATTTAATTCTGATTTAAAATATCATGCAAACGTGACATTAAACAGTGTCCTATATTTTTTTTTAAATGTTCAAACGATGTTTCATCTATCAAACAAATGTCTGATAGATGAAAGCATTTATCTCTAATAATATTTTTTCGGCGCAGGTAACTCTTTTGGGGTATTTTTTAATTTAGTGAATTTTTTAGAAGATTTTACCATTTTCCCGTTAATCTGGATCAGTTATTGCGTCAGAAAGCTCCTAAATTTTAATAATATTCAATAACATTCTATTGTGGTAACCCTTGTTTACATTCATTATCGCAGGACAATTTAGAACACTTTGTTTAACATTCATTTTGATTAGAGTTCTTTTAAGGATAATTTAAATTATTTATTTTTCTTTTTAAGAAATCCTAATAGTTGATAACTTTATTTGTGTTTTTTTTATTATTAATTGTATGTAATTTATTTACTCAGAAAAGAATTATAACGTAATAATTACGTCAACTTGGTGACAGTCTTTAATTGCTAAAAAATTCAAAAATATGTCAAAAGGAGTATATGATATATTTGCAATTTTTTCATTCAATCGAAAAATACCAAAAATATTGGGCTTGTACACATAAATTCTTATCCCCAAATATGGTGTGTTAGTTTTGACAAACATATACCTTTTACGTATCCCTCTCGTCCATAGATTTTGATTACAAATTGCAGATTTGTTGGCTGTATTAAAAGGCGTAATTTTTTTTAGATTTAGTCGGTGGAAACACAGCAAATGACATTAAAAATAATCGTTACATAAATAAGATGTGTAAAAAAAGTTTAATAGTTCAAAATAATGTACATTTCATTATGTTAATACTATCTAATAATATTTAGGGCTACTTAAATTTATAAATTTATTTAAACATTTTTCTAATTTAAAGTATTTTACGATGCTCGTGAATTAATTGAAAAAATTCATATGAAAAATTCTATTAAAACTAAATTAGTAATTTTAAAATTTAATATTCTACAATTCTGAAACTTCAAGAAAATAACTTAATTCTGTTTCAGGAATCCAGATATGTGAAAATGAAGTAAGTTTTTAGTTTAAATTAATGATCTTAAGTACCTTTAATTCATTTCTTAGTTAGATTATTGATTAAGTAACATAATTATCAGTTGAAATGATTCTCAGTAGCCAATTTAAAGTTGCAAAAATTTATATTACTCGAAATAGTTTCAAATTTCGTCAAAGTATGGTTCAACTTGCCTACATCACCATCTCTTGGGCGATTTTAAAAATAATTATAAATGAACATGTTAGATACAACTTTAGAGTTATATCAAAGTGTGTCATTAATTATAAAAAATCTAAGTTAAAATAATAATTTAACGAAAATTTAAATAATTCATTTCAACACATTTAAGAGTTCAAAATTTGAACTCTTAATTAAGTAATTAAGTATTCTTTAAATTTCGTGCACTAATGAGAGCTAATATAATGAAGGTGAAGTAAATTAATTAAAAATTTTCGTTTAAACATTTAATTAATACAGTGATATAATAATTCAAAACAGGGTACAGATGCTGTATGCCAAATTCAGAAAATGTTTGGCGATGAAAAAGTTCTGCTAAGATGACGTATTGTGACGTGAGATAACGTAAGCACTAGGGTTGTTAAAATAAAATTTTCTCCATAATTCTTCTAGGTTTCCATCTTTATTACATAATAAAAACCTGGTTGCCAGGTACGTAAGAAAATCCGCCAACTCCGAATTTGGCATGATGGATTATACGGCATTTGTGCCTAAAACAGTTATTCAGAAAATGTTTAATAACATTAAAATATTATAAACGCTAAATAACAAGCAACTGGATTTATGAAAATTGCGAATATAATTGTAATTTTCAACTTCAGTTTTTTTTCTTTGATAGTGATAATAATAGACTGTTTTAATAAAATTCACCATCTTTTAAATAACAAACCTCAAATGAGACAACGAATTAATATTCTCGTGAGGAAGTCTAATTAAAAATTTTATGTTTAGCTAATATTTTAATTCCTTCTTTACATTTTTATGAACATTCGAAAAATGTTTGAAAGTATCTATAAAAATGCTTGATATGGAACTAGTTTAAATTTATAACATTTTTAAAGAAATTATTGCGTATGTATATAAACAATGGGTATTTTAAATTATCAAATTTTTAAATTAAGATGCAATTAAAATATAGTATTTTAAAAGTTTAGAATTAGCGCTTCATTGATGATGAAAATTATGGAAGTTAAAAAATAATATTGTAAAATTTGAAATTGTTATTAGAAAATAGTTTCAAATATGCTATCTCGTTTATAAGAAATGTATATTTTTTTAAAATTTTCAGCAGTTTAAATTAAGATACTATTAAAAGATATTGTTCTAAAAGTTTCCTTTCCATTTGTAATGTTTGTTCTCCGCTTTGAATTAGAAAAAAAAAAAATTCAAATCTACAAAATATCACCATTTAACATGGGCATTTAATTTTATCAAAACAGATGGGTTTTTTAATTCTCTGCATAAAGTAAAATATTTTTATTGTTCTGGGTATTTCTTTGGACCCCCACAAAATCTAGCTACTACTTAAAAAAATAAACTTTTTTTATTCTTGGGAACGAGACACTAGATTTTTCGGTTTTGATTACCTATATTCTCTTTCAAAAAAAGGTATTAGGAAGATTTGGATTATGAAGATTTAATTAGGCATTTCCACAGCATTTGAGTAGATAAAGAAATGATTATAAAAATATTATTTTCATTGTTTTAAAAATGCTTATTACTATGTTTCTGTATGATAGATTCTATCATAACTGATAAACTAATTCGACAGTAATCCGAGACAGTTGACAATTATGATAATTCTGTTCTAATAACAATATTCTATGAAACTTATGATGGTAATCGGGCTCGTTGCACTTTAAAGTTATTAATTATGATAATTAAAATTGAAATACCATTTTTAAATCTCGATATGATAAGGGAAATGTAATACCCAGAATTACAATTGAGATACCAATTAAAAATGGTATTTTAATTTTAATTACCAGCGCAATTGAAATGCTCATTGAATACTGCAAATTAAATATAAGGGGAAAATTTTGGGTACCCCTTGACAAAAATTGGTTATTCTCTCCCTCCCTCTCCAAGCTTGTTTTCGTGCATGTTAAAAGAAACAATATGGTGGTAAAAATACTAGAGACAAACCCGAAACAAATCAACATCGATAACAATTTGGCGTCAAAATGGCGAGAAACTGAGAGGCACCCAAAATATAAGCCACCCAAATGTTAATGATGATTAGACGTCACCAAATCATACCAGTAATGAAAATTTGGCAATTTCGGAACTACTTTTCTAGGAGCATAAATGCATTTTATTTTCATTCAGAGTATAATTGAAAGTTTGATACAGTATTTAAAGTTTAAAATTATTCTAAAGAATTATTATAAAAATTGGGTAAAAAAACTATTCGGAATCAATATTATAATTAATTCATATAGAAAGATTTAATATTATACATAGCTTATAGAGACATATTTAATGTGTGTATATATAAGCATATATTCATTAATAGTTATAAATAAAAATACGCTTACAAAATTCTGTGTATTTCATTTTATTGAAAAAAAAATTAATGGTTGAAATAGGCAGCTGCTTATCGTTAAACTCAAAAGGGTATGGTAATAATGTCTCCTTACCACTTCTCGAGTAGGGTGAAAAAATCAGTTATCTTACAAAAACAGATGCCTTTCGGATTTGAAAAAAACGAGCTCTTTATTCTAGCAGCTACAAGAGAGAATTCTTCCTTTCGTTTCCCTTCTCTTGCTGCAAATGATTATTTCTTTTACCCGGAAATGACGTAACAGAACTGATGAATGAACCAACAGAGTAGCGAAATGGAGGCTTTTTTTTCCCACCAATTGAATAATATAATCTTTTCAAACGCTCTTTCGAAATCAGAATTTCTCATAAAATACGAAGTTCCTGGTTTTCTGGGTCTATTAATGCACCATTTGTTTTGATAAATTATAAATACTACTCAACTGGTTTTACATGGACAGTTGTTAAAAGTGACTTTAAATGAAGTAAAAACATTTTTATTTCATATTTATTTTGATACACTTCTATAGTTTTGTTCTTTATTATTATCCAAGAGTTCCACGAACAATTTATTCAGAGTAACTACAAAGAATATCATTCTATTGCTTAGAAATGTATATATGTAATTGCCTATTAGGCTCGAAATAAATGTTATAGTAATTCCGGAATATATATTCCTATTATCTCAAAATAATATAAAAAGTGTGTGTATATGGAGAGCTTTGTTTTTATTTTTCTACTCGTCTAAAAACTTGAATCTGCCATTATTGGCGAGAGATTCGATATCATTAATTCATATGAAATAAAATATTTTGTACTAATTTTTATATTTAACTTTTGGAAATTTTGTCACTCAATAGTCATATTTACACTCGATGACTAATTAAATTAGTAGTTTGAAGAACAAAGCACTGATCGTTTCATTTAAGAGTGAACGCGTCAGAAGAGAATATGCCTTCGTGTTCCTTTATTTCCTAGAAATTTTTATTCGTTTGGCAGAGTTTCAGCAAGTACAGTTTTTGATTTGATGGCTTACGGTCATCTTTTGCACACTGCAGATAATTCAGCCTGGATCCATGGATTAAAGTAAACTCAGAACCAACACAAACATCCATGCCAGCGATGGAGATCGAATCGAGGAACTGGTTGGCCTGTTCGTGAATCATGCAGCTACTAGCTCACACCGGCAATTTGAATGACTCGAAAAGAACAAAATGAAGGCTTAAATGATGTAAACGATAGAAGATCTCTTTTCTATATCACTGGTTAGGGATTTTTTTTAAAAAAATTCTGGATTCAAAGATTTGTTTGGGTGCCACTCTTCAAAGCGACGAGTTTTTCTTGCTCCAAACAGCTTATTTTTTACAAAAAGAATAATCTATTTACGAAAAGTCGGTATTGCTAAGAGAGTCTACGCACGATAAAATTTCCGAAGAATCCAGTGTCATTCTTCTAGTATGGCGTGGAATAGAGAGTGCCAACTCAAGAATCGACTTTGTTACTTTACCGTGGTTCAAAATGATGAAATTGTTGACAGTGTAAAGTTACTTATCGTTCGGCAAAAAATAAGCAACCGGAAAAGTATCCAATTATCAAATAACAGATATTTTTGTAAAAAGGAAGACAGGAATTGTCAATTTCCAGATTTTAAAAGGAGGAATTTTTGGAAACGGAAGACACTCTTGAATAAGAATTTTTCCAAAAACAAGTCAATAAAATGTATTGTTCTACGTTCTTCTTCTTTGCCAGCTCTGCAGTCTGTTACAAGCCAAAACATACTCACCAGTTCTTCCCTACCTTGATATATCCCGTAAAATGGCCCTAAATTCTTACCAAAATTTTTTTTGAGCATTAATATTACCTTTTACAGCAAATCAAGCATTTACT
Source organism: Latrodectus elegans (assembly GCA_030067965.1). Classification (NCBI taxonomy): domain Eukaryota; kingdom Metazoa; phylum Arthropoda; class Arachnida; order Araneae; family Theridiidae; genus Latrodectus; species Latrodectus elegans. The sequence goes on from CM057818.1 coordinate 25,363,912, forward strand.
CCCGAATAAAAATAGGTGGCGTTGTACTGGTTTCTTAGGCCATCGTTCTCATTGTTTCAAGAGAATGAGTTTGAATCCCGGCTTAACAGAAAATCCTTCGTCTTCACTAAATGTGGTTTGGTTATGTCTAATCGGGTGTGATTGCAATGTCCTTCTAGTAACATGATACCACTAGAGGTGCCAGGCCAAATATTGATTAATTTTCTGCTTGCTTCTAAATCACAAAGATTCTCATTCAGCAACTTCTACCAAACTGGTAGAGTCCAACTCTGGTATAGGCACAGGAGAATGCACTAATGCTCACCGACTCCTATGTAAAATAACAGGTTTAATCAGCGTCTGAAACACGGACTTATTTATGTTTTAGAACTAATAAATTTGCATTTTAGCTGGTTTCTAAGACCATGGAAACGTTTTTTCGCCTGTGCAAGTCTGCTCATGATGTACCTACATTTTTTTAATATTAAAATGTCTTTTAAGAAAAAAATGTTTTCAGAATCAAAATGCTACAAATCCTTCATTGCAAGTATTATTAGTGGTGTTTAAAATTGTGCTGCCATTTTGAAACGTTAACTCATAATACTACATTAATCTTAAAGAAAGACTAAGTTAATGCAATAGTTATATACTATATGCAATAGTTAAGAGTGAAGTTTTCAATGCAAAAATATGGAAGTTATTTATATATTTCACTGGATGAAGGTGATACATTTATTGCTGTAGAAGTCGGAATTTTAGATTCCTGAGTATTTTCCCTTCATTGATACGAGAACAATGGAGTTGATTTCGTAAAATTTTAATTAACTTATGGAAGTTTCGCATATTATAATGATCCTTCTTGCGATGACGCCATGAATCTGCGCCCAACTAGCAGTGCGTTCATTGGATATTATAGACAAAGCAGAAAAAATATCAGACATTAACAGATTTAAGAAAGATAAAACATTAACAGATTTAAGAATGATAAAATATGTTAACATTTTATCTTTCTTAAATCTGTTAATCCTATATAGTAGGAAGAGAGATGCAGAATATTCTCAAACATTCGAAAGCACAAGTCTTTGTCTCCTTTTCCAAATTTGAATGTTTTCATGTTATTAGCTAGAAATTTTTAAAACGCTTAAATCTAAAATTTTATCAAAAGCAAATTTAATTTTTCACCCGAAACATTAATTTATATGAAATATAATTTTTTTTATAAAGTACTATTTATTAAGTTTAAATGAATACATTAATTAGATTGATTGTTACCAGCTCTAAATATGAATGTAATTTTACAATCTATAATCCCTGTATCATATGTATAAATTTGTGATTCCGATTCAACAAATTAGCATTAAGTTTTTGTAGTGTCGTTAAAATTTTACAGATCATTCCTTATTAAAATATCGCTGGTATCATTAAAAGTTTAAGAATTCAGAAAATAAATGAGAAATTTAGAAATTATTTAGAGTTATAAAGCTGATAATTGCCTGAAGATGGCGCTCTTGTTCCTCTGTTTTTTCTTATATATACATTTGTTTTTTGTAGATAGTGTGTATTTAGTATTATGTGTTTCAAAGCTGTTGAAAATATCTTCATGAACGATAAATTTATTTTTTGAACATGGAGGAGATCGATTTATTACTGTAAACTGTTTTCAATTCATCTATGTGTTTTCACTTGTAGATTTTTTTACATTTATACGGTAAAAGTTTTTTTTTTTACCAACCATTTAACTTCTTAAGATGTGATTTTCCTTAAATCATTTTAGTTGCACATTAAACGCCTCGGTCTTTTTCTCATTGGTGTGATGGTAAAATATCTGGAGTAGTCTTCCTGTTTGCTTGACCGCAAAATTCAAAGATAAAAAAGTTGAGCTTACGGTAGCTAGAAGAAAGTAAAAACGGTAGAATATCCTTCTTTGGGGCGATATCAAGCAATCGGCGACATATGTATAGACTTTTCTGCGAAGAATATTTCCATACTTTTCTGGAACCCTTCTCAAACTTGCTTGAAAAGACGAATTAGATTAATACAAAGAATTTGCTATAAAGCTGTGATTACTGCAATAGTCTGAAATCTGATATTGTTGATTGTTACAGAATACATATCTTAGATTTCGGAGTCACTAAAAACTCTTTGGGATGTTCCCAGTACATATTTGTTAACTGAGGTATAAACAGCGCTTGTCTATTCACTGCGAATTCAAACTCTAAATCAACACTTCCGATATAACTTAGCAATGTATATTTTAACCTCGCCAATAGCAGAAATGTACTTCAATGGCTGCATGCATCCTTGGATTTTTATTCTACTTCTCAACACCGACTCTTTTTCTTTGCATCCTTCCTGACTCATCTTAAACAATACACCCTTTGAAAGAGGTAATTAAAAGAAATCAATTTTTGGAGGCAATTTACAAAAATTTATTGGATTTGTAAGGAAAACTATTTTCAATCTGGAGGGAGATCTGCTATTCTTATACGGCAATCCAGCCATTACAATTTAAAGTTCTATAAATAAAATTTCGAATTTTGTATAACTGATGTAATAAGGGGTTTGTTGTAATAATTTCCAGTTTGCCATCTTACACAAGCTTAACTTTCATCTGATAAACAAAAACTATATTCAGCAATTTTTGTTTCGTTTGAGTTTCATTTATAAAATTGTTCTTATCCATTTTAGTTCTTATCTATGGCGTTTAGCAAAGGTTTTATTAAGCATATTTTAAAAACATGTTTCTATAACATACAACCTTACTTTATTAAATGTAAAATATCGTAACAGGCAATGTAGTATTTATGCTACTGTCACAGTATAAGAGTCGGATTTGTTACAAACTCCTTTCAGCCATGAACTTGAAATGAAGTGAGAACAACCGGTGACACGTCCTCGAAATTCATTTCTTAAATGTGTCCTATCATTCAGAAGAATTAACGATGACGACGCGGAAACAATTCATCTTCTTCCTGGAAGGTTTGCTCTGCAGAATTTTTTTTTTTTTTAATCGAATTTCTGATTGTGTACCAAGCTTTAGTTCCTCTAAGATGTAAGTGGCTTGAGGTGTCATATATACGGATTTAATTCTGCAAACATATTTGGTTAGGAGTGACTGTATCAAACACTCATCAATGATTGACTTAGAACCTAGTAATGATATATTTAATTATGTTTGATTTAAGAGAACAAAAAACATGATTAGAATATACAGACTCCTCACAGGATTCAATAAATTGTGCATTTATATGATTTAATGAAAAGTCACTATTGTTGCAAAGTTGTCGCTGTTCTCCTCAACTAAGATTTTTTTCAATCAGCACTACAAGGGTAGAAAAGCACTTTCAACGATACAAGGGACTCTGTTATGCAGTGAGCAATTCGATATGGCCTCAAAATTGCATCCATCGTAAATGAGAAGCAGGGACTGAGCAGAAGACCCTAAGACTTAGCCTTCCACCCCTTGAAGTTCATTTCACTCGGAAGACATTGCGACCACGACCTATTTTAAGTGTTTCAGCTGCTATTAGTAAACACGATGGATCTTTGATTGGGTCGGGATTCAAACTCACTGCCTTACGATAGGGAAAATGCTACTCTAACCAAACAGACCACCACGGCCATAATTTTGTATGTATGCAATACAGATTTGATGAAGAACTATTATGTTATGGGATATTTAAAAATGGTTCCTTAGTAACGATAGTCATTCATGTTTATCAGTTGTTAAATTAGCATTCAGTTTAACGGAAAGGGTCTCCTTGCTTGATGCGCATTATCACCTTTTCAGCTTCGCATTCGAAGAATTTTTTTTTCATTTTTTCACTTGCATACTTTTTTAAAAAATTCAATGCGAGACATAATAATTACATTTATAAAGCATATTGACAGCGAAATATTTTTAAAATGAGAATAGAACCAATGAGTTTACAGTTTTGAATTCCTTAAAAAATAATTTTCAACAAGTACTACATGTTAATGACGCCAAGTATATTTTGAATAAAATGCACAGTTTGGCACTATTCTTGGCTTTCTAATGATGCTATATTTTTACTATTTTCTCTTATATATACATCTTTAACAAGTATTGTTTAAACCACAATCATTAAAACATAAAGAAATTTATAAAACATCATATTGAATATAATTTACTTCTACATCTTTCATTCCCTGATTTGCACATTTCTTTAAGTCTGTAAACGTACCAACATAATAAACGTATGAAAGTCACCGAAATTTTTCCCTCTATTCGATTTTCTTTAAAACTTAACTAATATTAATTATTATTTTTAGGTAAAATAAATTCTCGTTCCTTCATTCTATTTTTAAAATCTTTATTTTAAATAATGTGTATTCCAAATATTAATCACACAAATTGAATTTTTTAATTTATTTTCGTATCGAAATTCGAGAAATATATTTTCGTTATATTTAATTTGATTTTAAAATTACAATAATACATTTTAAAATTTGTAAAGTATATATTAGCTACGCATTTGCTCATCAGATTTGTTTTAGATTTTTATACTTGAGACTTATATTTATTTTTTTATGAAACTGTAAAATGTTTTCCTTTATTTTATTGTTAGAAAAAATTCTTCTTTCGGTCTTAAAAAATGCTTCAGTATTTCTAAGGTGCATTACTAAAAATGAGACAGGGCTAATGGCTTCAGCTAAAAGATTAGTATACGTCTATATAATTTGAGTACTTAAAAGGAAATTTTATATATTCTTTTATAATTACTTTGTTCTTTTTTAAAATATCGTTGTAATTCACATAGAATCTTTCCTATTATTATTTAAATACTTAAAATTTTACTTTTAAGCTGTCACTTTAATTTTTTTCAAACATTTTCTTATTATTCTTGCGGCTTATTATGTATATATATTTGTAATAATTACTTCATAAAAATGACTCATTAAAAAGATTAAATATTAATAATACTGGTTTACAGAATATAAATTTATAAATTTGTATATATATTTTTATCCTTGGTTCTGCTATTGGAAATATTTACGATATTGTTATTAAATATATTATTGGTTTAAAAATAAGTTTGTTGGAACAGATATCATGAAATCTCTTTGATGGAATTTCATCGAATATATATAAAAATTTAGCCAGGTTTATGTTAGCATATGTAGTATCATTGCAGATTAAATACGAAATTCATAGTAAAAATATGAAATATTAAGAAAAACAAAAGAACACTGAATTGAAATTTTTAATAACCGTTTCAAAGCAAAAACAAGCACAGATGCCGTATAATCCAAGAAACCAAATTCTGAATATTTTTGGCGATGAAAACATGTTGCCAAGATGGCGTAATGTGACGTACGTGATGATGTAAATACTATGGCTGCCAAAATAGAATTTTCCGCATAATTCTTATAGGTTTTCATATCTATGACGTAATAAAAATCAAATTTCCAGATGCATAAGAAAATCCGCCAAAAAAATCATGCAACTCAGAATTTGGCATCCTGGATTATGCGGTATCTGTGCCCAAAAACAACTAACTGTAAGCAAAAAATTCAAATAGTAAATTAAAATTTCTAAAAATAAATTGAATAACAAAGTATGATCATATTTATAATCATAATTTCCAAAAGAAATTAAATAAATTAAAACTAGAAAAAGAAATCAAAATTTAATGATTCGAAAAATATAAAAGCGTTAAAAAATACATCAAAATTAAGGGAAGATATGGAAAAATCATTAAATGAAAAGAATATCATAGAATACTACAACCTGAACAAAGAATATTCGTCCAAGAAATTCGCTAACATTACTCCGTAGAAGAATTCAGGTAGAATTTAAAAGTGTTAATTAAAATAGTGTGTTCGAAAGTATTCTACAAAAAAGAAGACATTGGGGTTGCCATAATAAAACATTGGTGTTAAACTCTCAGAAAACAAAAATTCTCTCTGCCGTCGGAAGTCCAGGTTGCCAAAAGAATGAAAAGAATCTTTAAAAGTATTCCTGGAAAACAAGATCACACTGAGATAATATGTGATATCTATAATTTACGTTTTTCTTAAAATGTTAAATTTGCATCAGGCAAGAACTTTTGAAATCGATAAACTGTGAATGTTTGCAGTGATTTTATTACCATATTGATTGATTATCATCCAATACAAATTAATTAAAAAATTAAAAATATATATTGTTAAAAATGCATTGACTGTAGAACATGAAATATAAAATTCAAAATTTAAAACATATTCAACTAAATAGCTAATTATTTTTATCAACTATTTTTCGTATTTAATTTTTTAATCCTCATAACATTTCTTTGAAATGATAATTTTATTAAAACATCATTATTGTCAAGTTTCATATCCCTTTAATTATATCAATTTTTGAAGTGTGGTAAATGGCAAATTGCAATTAAATATTGCTTTGCCATACATCTTTACTCGCTCTGCTTTTATTCATATCAGTGCAGCACAGCTTAATTATTAAAAACATATTTATTTGAAAGATTAAGTGCATATTCTTGAATATTCCTAAAAAAATCCTCGGGAAAATTATTTTAGTTGCATATTCGTAAGTACATTGGTATACACTATAATAGAGATCAAACTTGACTCTCAATCAGAATGTTAAGTAACGCAAGTAGTACGAATTTCAAATAAGGAACTTCTAACAGGACGATTTCTTTCCGATTCTTGCTCGATTAGTATAGAAACACGCTTCCGAGAATTTAAAAATAAAAGATTTTCTGAGAATATTCTGCAATTTCGCACGTTTCTCAGGAATTATGCAATTTGTTTCTTTTAACAGGTTATGAATTTTTTTTTTTTTTTTTTTGCTGAAAAGTTTTTCTAAACATTACTTTCCTTCATATAATCATAAGTTTTTTTGTATCTCATTCCATGTTTTAATTTTATAGTTTAGTGATTTTATGGCAAATAGTTTCTCAGATTTGAAATCAGATTTTTATTGCATATTCATAACCTTAAAATTTCATAATTAAGAAGGAGCACTTTTATTATTTTTACTCTCTAAGGAAACAATAAATGAATTCAAAAATTTAGATTCTATATTAGAATTTTCTGAATCCATCTATTGTACAGAAGATTCTAACATAGAAATTGAATACATTTCCACTTCCGGCGAATATTAAATGATGTATAAAATGCTATATAGTTGTAATAAGATGTGTCAAGCAAAATATGGCGTATTTCATTTGTTTATTTCAAAAGTTTTCAATGGAATAACTTACTTTGAAAAATTTAATTTTTTTAAAGAAATTTTAATATTAAGCTTACAATTTGTTTCAAAATCCTCTTTTTTCCTCAATCGAAAATATTATCCTTTCGAGAGACCGAGCAATTATACATACATAGTGGCACACGCGAGCACTGGACTGTATCAAAGGTTAAAGGAATTGGAATACTCGTTTACCACTAAAGGCCTCGTTACTTTGAACCACGGTTAGGTGACGAGGTCGACACATGAATTGGCATCCTCTCGACAATCATGCCATAACAAAGGAAGGACTTTGGAAGTCATAGATTAACGTGGACACGTCCCGAACCCACGGAGTTCTAACAATTCAGTTGCTGGCCTCGGCAAACGATATGTTACGGGAAAATGCATGTAGCTGCTATGCCACTGGAGTTCAACCATTCAATAAAAGAATATAATGAAATTTTCAAGCTTACACCCCAAGAGTTCTCATTTTGGGAACACATTCACAAAGACTTTTAGCTTTTGTGAAAACCGGTAGTATGTAGGTTGGTAGAATAAACTCTTCAGAGGGTTATTTCGTCACGCTATTATCCACTATATGAGCTGATAGAAAACTGTAACGTTTTTAACTGTAATGTAGAGTGTTGAATAAAAGATATTGATCAAAATAATGGGAAAATATGTCGATCCATCTTCAATTACAATCTAATTTCTGTATTCCTCTAAAAAAAAAAAAAAAAAATTACAATCCAAGTTGATTAATAAAATTAATAACATTCAAATAAACTATGTAAAACGATTTATGAAAAGCACAATAGCTATATATATATATATATATATATATATATATATATATATATATATATATATATATATATATATAGTTTTACTCACTATCTGGAAACATTCGAACATTTTTTTTAATGTCATTTGAACAGCGAAAATCTTGGTCACTGAATATGGACCTTGACACAAGTAGATTTGATTTGGTAGTTTACTATCTCTTTTGCACACGAGAAATCATTCGATAAGATTCCGAACCATTACGAACATCTGCCCTCGAATCTGATCCCGAATGACTGACTGATTGGACATCCATAACTCTAATTACTCAATTAACAACTCGTTTATTCAAAATGAAATAACATGCAGACGTTTTTTTCTCTCATTTTTTTCACCTATTCTAAATGTGCAGGAAATGTATGTTCGAGATCAACAGAGACATGAAACAAAGAGTTATTTTATATCATTTTACTCATTTTCTATTATGAATTTATTTTTTCTATTGCTTTTAAGTGGTAGTCTTTGAAATTAAAGTTTAAATTCGTCTGAATTGCTTAGCCAGTAGCATACCGGTTTCATCCCAAACGGAAAATTGAAGAGATGGCATGGTTTTCAAAATTAACCACGAGCACTTTTATTTAGAAAAGAAAATAATTATTAAAAACTATCGTATAAAATAATATGTAATGTAATGCTGTTAGAAAACGTAGTTACTTTTCCTTATGTGTAACTCAAGTTTATTTTCCTGTGAATATGAACATTTTACTAATATCATAACATGATAGTAATGAATTGCTGACAAAAAAAGTATATTCAGAACTATGAAAATAAAGAAAATATAATAATATTTTAGAAATTCTGCCCTATGGTAACATTTGGCAAATTTTGCTTCCTAATACTAATTTGCTACGATTAAATATAACATATAAAAAGAACATTTTTCTTAGTACGAATTTCAGTTTATTGTTAACTATAACACAGGGATGGACTTAGGGCCGTCAGATTCCTTTCCACAATGAATAATGATAGAATTACTTATGTTAATTAACCTCTTTCTTATAATGGCAAATACTACTATGGCAATGATGATAAGGCTGCTGCCTTCGCCAAATATTTTGCTTCTATGGGCCACATTCCTTATAAAAAATAACACTAAACAAAGTTATTAAATCTGTTCTGTTGTGTTGTTTATTTTATGTGGATTTTAACTGCTTTGATAGGGACTTCTCACTTTCTGAACTGAACACTGCTTCATATTCTGCTAAATATGACAAAAGGGGGAAATTACCAAGAGAGATCTTTATCCACTTAGAACTGCCTTTCAGAACAACTAGACTTCTGTATCTCTTGTGTGGGTAGATTGACGATACATTTCTAAATACTGCAGATGCTTTTATACAGAGGTATAAATTTAAGCAGAATGATAAGGAGCCATTTATTAGTTGACAATCCCTTGCTCTTGAACATTCGCATTCCGGAGTATAACCTTGCTATAAGTATGAGAGTGAAGAAATCTGAAACTATTCCAGCTGTTTTGTTGACCTGTTCTCTAAAAACTAAGCATATTGTAAATGCTATTGAAGATTAGGGCTTTATACTTGCATTAAAAGCTCACAATCTGACTGTTGTTTCGGTTTTTATTGCAAAGACCTTTGAAGGTTGGATTGCTATTAGTTCTTCAGAAACTAATTTTAATGCTTAAATCGAAACCACCAGTCAAGCAGTTTTAAGACTTGCTTTCTACTCATACTTAGGTTATTTTTTTTGTTTATTACCAAGTGGCAATTCAAAGGCTCTGGGATATTATTAGATTGCGGGGCGAAAAATACTCGTATGAATCTAGACAATTTTTTGAACAATGATTGGAATTTCCTCTTTTACTGGATCTTGAGCTACAGTGATACTCCTGGTAATAAATGCGCTGACAGACTAATCTTTACTCATCCATTTTACCATTTTCCTTATTACCATTCTCACTATTGCCTAATAAAATTAATAAAACGTTCAAATGTGCAATTAAGGACCTTCACATGACTCAGGCTACAAGAAAGTTTTGGAACAAAGTTTTGATTCATCTCCTGCCGGGCTACCTTTCCAGATAAGTGGCCTATGCCAACTTCGGAATTTTAACTTAAGACTTTTTAAGGGAACACCTGCAACTCATTGGTGTTTCATCTTCACATCTGCCCTCGGTGTTCAGAGTCGAGTTTTATGAATTTTGGTCATTTACAGAGCCTGCTCTGGACTGATGGACGCGCCCTTTTCTGTGGTCACTTATGTTAACCATTCAAAACTGTACTAGTCAACGAGAGAAAAATTATGGACAATAGACTTTTCCTATCTGTAGTCCATGATTTTATCATCTGTTGTAATTATAGGTGTAGGACAAAAAAAATCTCAAGGGCTATTTATAATTATAACAACACGCTAATCAATGTGCACTGAATCTCAAGAAAATCGTTACCATTTGATGAAAACTTATATATAAAAAAATATAAAAAAGTATTTAAAAAATTTATTTCCTAAAATCGTAAGCATTTAAATAAATAGAATGAAAAGAATAATATCATAAAAAAAAAAAAAAACGCTATGAAAAATACAAATTTTATTGAGTTATTTTCTGAATTGTTAGTTCCAGGTTTTCAGTTCACCAGTTTATGTATTCGACTTTTCCTTCGAGCGTGGTTGTTCGTCCAAAAACTACTTGGAATCGAATTCAATGAGCCATTGAACAGTAAACAGCTGCAAACAAATAACACTAATGAGATGAGTGATTTATTTTTAAAACAGAAAATGATTAACCCTTCCAGCACGAGCGCTGGGTCTCACTGGCTCTGTTCTTCCTTCAATCTAGAAGCACCCGATTTTTTTCGAAACCATTTCCGGTCCTCATTAGCTGCATTCATGATAAAAATCAGTCCATTGAATTTAGACGGTAGTTTTGAAGATAGAACCTCTAAGGTGCGGCGCGCCTGCTGTTGTATTAGAATATGGTAGTTGTTGCACTAGCATGCTTCCCTATACTTTGCCCTGAGTTGGGCTCAATCAGTTAGATAGAAACAACCAGATGGAGTCTTTAGGATTTTAAAGCAGGCAGAAGACCCCCAATACTTGACCTGCCACCTCCAGAGGTATCACTTCACTTGGAGGATATTGCAAACACACCAAATTTTAACGTACTCCAGCCGTCTTTAGAGAACAGGACGGATCTTCGTTAAGCTGGGTTCCGAACTCACCACCTTCCGATGATAAAAACAACGTCCTAACCAACGAGGCCTCCGCGGCCTGCTTAGAATTTGGTTAACTTTTTCTAACTTTCATTGTGAAATGAAAGGATATTAGCAGTAGAGGAGAAAATGAAACGTGTACATGTGGCTTGAAACTACGTTAGAAATGCATCAATTGATAAAAAATTGATAAATGTCTTCATTCATCTATAAATCAGAAAGAAACTATGAAAAAATTTCTAGCGAACCAAAAAAAAAAAAAAAAAAAATAATAATAATAATAATAACTCTCACGAAGATTCAAATGCAAGAAAAATGATGACATTTGGCCTCATATTTCCTATAGTTGGGAAAGGCGACACAAAGCAAAGCAAAAGAGTAGTGGAGATGGAAATTCGTGAAAAAAAAACTTTAAGAACAGAAGCACGCATCAGTCACTTTCTCCAATTTCATAGAACCGTTCATAAAGTATTCTTCATCAAGTGACCCTAGTTAGCTAATAAGAAAAACTTAAAAAATATGGCCAATCATGCTTGGACACGATTGCCGAGACAAGGCATGACGATAAAAATATTATTTAATAGCATGTCATCGCTCTTCTGCTAATTAATCTAATGCAGTTAATTATTTTTACACTTTTTTGTCATTTATAAAATAAAGTTCAGTTTTTACTTGGACCGTTCGGGACTCCGGGAATCGGTCTGGAATCCTGGACTGTTCCAGTCAAACCAGGAGATCTGGAAAGTTAAAAAACCATATACATTTCTTTAACACGTCTTGTATTCTGATTTGATAGCTCCTCCAAAAAGGGAACTCTTTGGGTATTGAAATCAATAGATTTCGAAAATAAACATAAAAAAAATCTTAGAATTTGTGTGATCTTCGAATTTTATACCCTCGTTTGCGCGCTTCCACTAGAATAAAAATATAACTTGTATTCTAAACAATTTTATTCCAATAAACACTACAATTATCAGAAATGAGCATTATTTTGGATTCACGCCTCTTATTGTACAGGCAACATTATATTAAAAAGCTCATATGCTCTTACAGAAACAGTAAATAAGTTTGGTATTTATATGTACCCAATATACACTATAATTATTTTTAATATTCTGTGGTGTTATATATTTTAGGAGCTAAAAGTACATGGGAAAGAAAAGATTATTTTCTTCAGATATCTTAAAAAATATGCATAAAAAATGTTTTCAAAATAGAAAAAAAAATTTTTTTCCATATGGAAACTAATTTATGGGTGGCTTTTTTTTTAATATTTAAAAATAAAAGTAATTTGAAAACTGTGTTTTAATTTTATACAAAGAAAGCGAAATGTATTAATTCCTTATTAGCTTTAAATGTTATTTTACTCTATTAGCATGATTTAAATACACAAATGTATCGATAGATTACATTTCATACACATGTGTACATAATTATTTTTTATGTGTATTACATTAATTCTTTACTTCTTTTTTCCTTTTGGGAACAGCTTTTTTTGCATTTCGCTGTATTTTTTTGGTTTTTTACAAAAATAATTTCGAAATGTACTTCCCCTTGTTCAATGATGCATGAAGGCAGCACATTTTTGTTCATTTTCACTGCCATAACTTTTCTATTTTTTAAATTAATTTTTATTTTTGGAGTTCATTTTTAGATTGAATTTATTTTCAATTGATTTCGAAACGATTAATTAATTTCGAAATGAAGAATATTTCTTTGATACATATTTTTCCATACAGGATGTACAAAGTATAATATATATATATATATATATATATATATATATATATATATATCTATATATCTATATATATATATATATATATATATATATATTTCAATCAAAAACTTATCCTCATATTTTAATTTCTATGAAAAAAATAATTTTTTTAAAGGCCTCTTTTTCTTTCGATCTCTTCCATTACAGCGTCTACTGAAAACAAGAAACAAATTCGTAATGATAATAAATATATATCTTTTACTTTCCTTTGAATAATCATTTACACTCATCGAAATTTTTCAATGAACAAGTTTAATACATATTTAAATAAATGAGATTTATATCTCTCGATAAGTTGTTTTTAAATGTATAACTTGCACAGATACGTATTTGAAAATGATATACTTTTCCAAATACGATAGAGTTTTCTTATTAAACTGTTTTCAGTAATCTAAAACGTTCAATGATACATTAGAGAAATTTTTCCTTCGGAAGTGCTGTTCAGATTCAATTTATAATTATTTTATGTGAATGAATTATTTTTACCTCAATTATAGCCGAATTAAGGTAAAAAAAAAAAAAAAAATCAACTGTCGAATTAATTTGGAAAGTCTAAATTTATCAATTTTGGTAATGAGTTTACAAAATGAAAGCTGAATTAGATTATAAATTATTACTTTCCCTAAAGAAATTTTAATATATTGGTCAGTAAAGTTATTCTTATTAGTAATTTAGAAACAGTTTCGAAAAAAAAAATCCTTTTCTTTTTATTCAAAATATTTTGAAAAAAATAAAAATATTTTTTTGGGAAATTATACAGTAATGATAAAATCTCATAGAGTGGGAATTTCAGTTTAGATAAACTGTTTAATTTTCCAAGAAATTGATTTATATTTGTATAATTTCGTAACAATTTTCTATTATCAATAAGCCAATTTTCTATTAACAATATTGCAGTTTCCTTTCATTTCCACCTCAGTTTTTACAAAATATATTCTTTTGTATACTTTAATAAATATTTCATTAAATCACAAATCTTAAGAATTCATATTTTTACTAGTATAATAATAACTTCCAATTTTATAATTAGTAACGGTCATTTGTTCCCATTTCCTTGAGATTTATTTAATTTTATGAAAAAGAAATTTTTTTTATCATCTTATCGATAATAGAAAACTATATATATATATATATATATATATATATATATATATATATATATATATATATATATATATATATATATATATATATATATATATATATATATATATATATATATATATATATATATATATATATATATATAAGCTTGCATTTATATAAATTTGATATAAAATGTCAGTCTTGATCAGTGGCTTATTTGGTTAATAATATGTTGTAAGAAAGATAATTAAAAACTAATTATTATAAAATAATTAAATTATATTAAAAATCAATATATTTTAACAATAAAAAAATGTAAAGCAAAAGTAAATAAATGGAATATATATGTGTACATGGTACATATTGTAAATAGAAAAATGAAAAAAAAAATTTTAGTATTAAATAAACGCGAATGTTTGTGTGTGAGAAATTATATCTCAGTGCCCATAGAAGACTACAGGAAGTTCTATTTTGATGACGGTTCATGCAATGCGTATATTTCAGTATTACAGTTAATTATTCAAATCCAAACCAATCTTTTTTTAATGAAATTTCTTCAAATATATATATATTCAATAGGCACTTTATTTATAATTTTATTTTATTTTTATTATACGTTGTCATTGTACTTGGCAGACAGATGGAGCAGCTTTCGAAGCATCCAATCAAAGATCGAGATTCAGTGACGTCACACACGCGCTAGAACGACAAGAAGCGGAGGTAAAACGCAATTTTTTTGTATCCAAGGCTATTATGGCCGCCATTTGTGGAAGAATATGCCATTTTCATGTTTACCGTGTGTTAATCAACGCTCGATGCTTCTGGATCTAGTGCAATAATGGAATTTTAGCGCATAATTGTGTTTTTGATTGGATTACTTCTATTTCTGCATTTGGATACCGCTGCTTATTTCATCTATCCCTTTATACGCAGTTTTTAGAAGACTAGTCAAGAGTGCGTCTGCATCACGTGGTAACTTTTTTCTCTACCTGCACTGCTACGTCCTTTGTGTGGTGTTTACATGATATTTTTTAATGTTTATCTTATTTCCTGTATGTGAAATCTATACATGTATTTACTGATGTCATAGATGGATATTGATTACTTCAGTATTCTAGTTTAAAGTGCAGTTAATTCATTTTTGTGTTAAAAGATCACGTGGCTTCATTAGGATATGGCGCCATTTCAAGGCGTTGGCGTATAAACAAATGTAATACTGTGTACAAAGTAAGCCTTAAATATATGTAAAAAGCTGAAATTGTGTCATTTCCCGATTTGTATACATTTGCCTGTTGCATGATGGCTGCAGCAGGACTTCTAAGCGACCCGAGTTAAAAGTTGTCTCCATGGAATCGTTATTTGCATGTTGTCACCGGCCTCGCTTAGGGTATGTTGCTTAGCCGTTATGGCACCCGCCCTTACGAAGGCGGATAGGCGAGCAGATTGTCTTCCTGTTGTCCTCTCAGAACCGTTTTGTGTTCCGAAAACGGTCGGCTCTTTAAACAGGAAAGACAAAGCGAGCGAAATCCACCTACCGAAACTCTCCAGCAAGTTCTCTTGCTTATTAAACAATAGGCGAAAAGCCTATATACACAAGACATGGTTTCGAACACATTTGCGAAATAATAGCCCCGAATATTGCATTAAAGCTCAGTGCCCCACTGACCTTCACAACGGCAAGCCTGATGCTGAGTCTCCGACTGAAGCATGGCATGGTACGAGTGTTACTCTTGCCGTTGCAGATAAGGTCAAATTAAAGTATACGATGAACAAAAATAATAATTCATTTAAAAATATGGGTTTAGCCAGAACGAATGCGTCTCTCAGCTTGCATAGCATGAAAAAAGTGAACAGAATCACTCAGTTTTCCCCTCGTGACAAAACAAACCCTTCGACACCTGATGTTGGAGAAAGCTCCCCTGATTTGCCAGACTCCACTAAATCTGAACTGGAGACTGCATTAACGATTACTCGAATTGCACAATCTCCTTCAAGCCAACCTTCTGGGGATGTATCATCCTCGAGTGTGGACTCTATTCTGTCAACCACACTTGCTCACCTTTCGCCTGAAGGTGAAGCAACCTTACCAGTTACTTGTGCAAGTCCTGCTGCTTCGGCAGCTTCTGAAAACTGCAGTATTATGCCACTTTCCCTTTCTAATGATGTTAAATCATTGTCAACATCTAAAGATCTTAATTTATCTGTATCTGTTACATTAATAGATCCAGAATGCACACCAGAAAAAGCAAGTGTTGCTTTGCCAGAAGTGTTGCAGCAGGATCAGACCTCCGCTGGTCAATTGAATTCATCCCAAGACTTTCATTTAGTGCCGCGTAATGTTCCTGCTTCAAGTAATGTACGTTGCTCTAATTCATCATCTGATGTAAATGTTTCATTGCCCTCGTGTGGCGCAGCACCCTCCAAAAATAGTAATGGAGGTTCATATAAAAATTCACCTTCTGCAAGTGAAATTTCTAGCAAAACTTCTACAGAATTGAATTATTCATTGTTTAACTTTGAGCCTGATGATTATTTAGTTCTGAAATCTTCGCATGAAATGGGAGCTGCAGAATTGTCAGTTTCAAAGACTGGATTACCAGCTTCGCTGATGCCAGTAAAGCCACATAGAATGACACGTAGGAAAAAAATGTGTTGCCAATTTTTACCAGAATTTAGAACTCAATTAGAAAAACTTTACAATGAGCAAGAAGTAAAAGTTCTTGCTGCTATTGAAAGAACAGAGATGCTTTTTCGCATGTGGATAAATTGCCATTCTCAAAAAGAAATAGGGAATCTTGTCGACTATTACCGAAATAAATTGTCAATTCCTTGCCAGAGACAGTCAAGGAGTCATGTAAAACCTGCAAAAGATATTGTTGATCTAAAGGCTGAATTGTTGCAAAGTGAAGATGTAAAGAGTTTGTCGACTGCTGCACTTGTTAATCTGGTTCGCAAATTAGAATCTTCTAATTCTCCTGGAAACTTACTCCCACAACAAAATTCTTTCTCTATGGGTAATGAGCTTTCTTCAACAGATCCTGCTGCGATGGCATTTGCGGTGGAAGACATTGCAGATGTCATGCATACAGGCCAAGAGCTTTTGACTGAAATCAAAAAGGAATTGGAATGTGTGGATCCCGATTTGACTGAAAGCTCTGAAGAAAGTGGTAGTGATATGGAGAATCTAGAAAATGAATCTACGTAAGTCATTCCTTTAATAATTTATATTGTTGGATTTGTTTTTTATGTGCCACATTTAATTAAATTTTATAAGTTTTGCTTATATGCTATATTTAATTAATTCACAATAAATTTCTCTTGTGGTGACTTAAAGTTGATCTTTTTCAATTAAAGTTGCTAATATTGAAAATGTTCCCTTGCTTTCTTTGTTTAAAAAAATGCCTCATTTAACTTTTTTTAATAAACTTAATTTCTTTCTAATGACTTAATATTAAAGCTAATTGTTTTAAAATTTATTACATATACTGCTGAATATTGTGGTTTGAGGATGTTGAATTTAGGGCATTTAACACTTCATGTTGGAGACAGTTGATTATTGTTACATATTTGTATGGATTTTGTTTCAGCCGAGCTGGTCTGCGAATGGTTAGCGCTTTTGCCTTCGGTTCAACAGTTCGTTGGTTCAAATCCCACCTTGGGCATGGATGTTTGTAGTGGGTTCAGAATCCACTTTTAAGCTGCTGGTCCCAGTCTAATTAGCCCTCGTGTGCAAAAAGTGACTGTTTAGCGACAAACAAACTAAACCAACCCAATTTTCTTCTTTCAGTATAATTAATCTCAGAATCCTGGCTGTTTCATCAGCTAGCACTTTAATAAAATTTGAAATGTAAAAATAATAGCAGGGTTTTATGATTATTTGTCTCCATATAATTTATCAGTTTTTCGTTGAAACATTTATGACATAAGTAAGAATGCTATTGTTAGAAATCGGTTAATATCACTGATGTAAATTGAATATGAATCTTGTTTATTTTAACAAGAAAGTTCTGTCAAAATCTATACAATTAGTAGCTTTCAAAGACTAAACATTCAAATTATTTTCAGCAGGGAATTCAAAAATCATTGAAATATATTTTAGTTATTTTTATAATCTCCTGAATATCTTCAATCTCAATGACTGAGCACGATATCTGAATTCTGGCTGTTCGAGACAAATGCTTAGTTAATTTTAAAAATATGCTTTTTATTTTTATTGAAAAGATTTTTAAGAAATATCCATTATATATGGAATAAATACATCTTAAAGGTAATCTGTATCATTTTAGCCAAGGTGAATATTGGGATGAACTACTTACAAAGTTTTTTTTTTTATTGTAAGAGTATTAGTTTATATATGTAATATATGAGAGAAGTATCAAATATTAAAGAATCTAATTTTTGTGCTCATTAATCAAGCACATAAAACAGGTCTTTTTTGATAAAACTAAAATTTAAATAAAGCAAGCTATGAACTACAATATAATAAATTTTCAATTATTAGAACCAAGTAACAAAATTCAAAAATAATATTTTAAAATAACTTTGAAATTTATTGATACTGTTTTCATATCATAAGATGTTACATAATGTTAAAGGAATTCTATAATTTAGTTTAGCAAACACTGTAGTTAGATTATCAATTAAGTGGGTAGTTAAAAATGTTACACATGATTTTTCCTCAAAAAATGTTACATTATTCATATTATAAAATTCTAGATGTTAATAATTTATTATCCAACTAGAATTCTTAGATAGCATATTATATTAGATAGCAAATTATAAAAAATTTAATCCATCCCATTCTCATTGTTCTGAATGAGGAAATTGGATGATTTTCATTTCAGTACAATAGACATATGTGCCGCTCAGAAGTCAATATAGTTAAGCCCAAAACGCAAAAATTGAGAAAATGTTTTTTGTTACACTAGTTTTTAAAGTTCTTGGTTTATTAATTTAAAAAAGTGTATAAAGTCTTTCGAGGTGTAAACTCTGCAGAAAACAATATATGTACAGGATGTGTAAATAAGAACGTAAGTATTTATTGAAATAATGACAGCATCTTAAAAGTTTTAGGACTTATACATTTTGGCAGCTGTAAAACATAAGAAATTTCTGTAAAAATAATAAAATAACATTTATTGTCATAAGTTTTATGTTTATTCATCATAACAAACATCTTCCGAGTTATTTAAATATAAATCTTGATCTCCATGTGTTGTCCTTAATGTCCCATAAGAGTAGTGTTTAATTGGAGGTATATACTTAAAAAACAAGTCTTTTTTTTGTAATCTTTGAAATTGTTCTGCCATTAGGATATAACATATGTTGAGTTATATTTTTTAAATTTACTGGCCTACCTATTTCTGTTTTGTTTTTTATATCAATTACATTTGATATTTTTTTATTTGATAAAAGGTAATCTTGTGA
Organism: Latrodectus elegans; assembly: GCA_030067965.1. Classification (NCBI taxonomy): domain Eukaryota; kingdom Metazoa; phylum Arthropoda; class Arachnida; order Araneae; family Theridiidae; genus Latrodectus; species Latrodectus elegans. Next base: position 25,383,392 of record CM057818.1, read on the forward strand.
TTACAAAGCCGTAAATCGTTACAAGGATTATATCAAATTTCTTTGCAAGAATTATTTTTTATTTCTATTTTGATATTGCTTGCCTTGTATCCTTTTTTGTTTCTTAACATTTCTAGACCATTTCCCAGGATTCCTGCTGCATTTTCTACCAACTTTTCCATTATTTTCTGTATTTTCGTTATCTGACGATGTATCAGAATCAATACAGTTAACTCTCCTTGAATTAGATGAAATATCATATCACTTTCACTGTGTTCTATTTTTATTGACATTTTTAGTTTTTATATCCTTATAATAAATCATTTTTATTATTTTAAAAAGTCAGTTTTTACAGTTATTAAAGAAAATTTATTTAATGTTTTTGATAACACAATAATTTTTCCAATATTTTTGTTTTGACACATGCATAAAACTCAAACAATTCTAATTAGAAGTAACGGTTACAGTTACTATGAATTTCTTGATTTCCAGTGTTACCAACAAATATCGAAAGAATAATAATAATTTAATTTTTATTTCAAAGTTTATGTAAAAAAAATATTGATAAAAGGTGGACTATTTGTAATTTCACAATGGCATCTTTATTATGCAATATATTCAGAAGCTATTAAAAGGGCTGTCTAACCTAGAAAAAAGTGTAAATCCTTTAATAACTACAAAATTATTTATTTCATCAAAATTTTTGAAAATCAGAAAAATATAAAAAATTGGACTTAGTGGAATTGTCTTCTGAGCGGTTTGTATTATCTATCTCATGATGGATTTTATAATAGTTCAGAATCCATAATTTAAATTCAATGTTTTACCTGAAATATATATTGCTCTTGTATGCCAAAATAGACAATATAATAACCATTCAACCGATACATAGTGATAAAGTTTGTTGCAGGGATATTTAAAAATGTATTTAAAGGTAAGAAGTTGTATTAGGTTTTATCTTCTGCTGTTTTTTGATCAATGACAAATTCAGAATGGTTTGCTTTCCATCCTTTGTTTCATCAGTTTGTGGGTTTATTGGTCCCAATCTGATGAGCCCATATTTGAAGAATGACCGTTGATTGACTCTTTGGTTCAGTAATTTGTGGGTTCTGATCCCATTTAGGTGTGGATATTTGTAGCAGCTTGAATTCCACTTTAAACTGTACATTTATTTATTAGCTTTCGTAGGAAAGTATGTCACAAGACAGCGACAACAACACAATAAACAACTAATCAATGTTTATATAATTCTGGTTCATTTAATTTGTGTAAAATTTTGAAAAATATGTATTGAAATTATATGTAAGATATTACCATTTCATTTATCATAAAATTTGCCTTTAGCTAAATGTTTAATAGCCTTTTATTTTTCTACTTACATACTTTAAAAGCAAAAACTATTTTTATAAATGTTTATCTCTAAAAACAAAAGATAAAAATCGTTTGCATTCTAAATTTTTTTTTTTGTAACTTAGCAAGTTTAAATTTAATGTCAATGAATTTAAAATATAGTTGTAGTAAATTTGTTTAAAAAAAATTTATTTTAGTATTTCAAAAACTTGAAATGTGTATTTTTATTATATTATTTAAATTAATTATTTAATTCACATTTATGAATGTGAGACTGTAAAAATGTATTAGAGACTAACACCTTGTTAATATTTTTCCAGTCAAACAAAAATATTTCGTAAATTTGTAATATTTTATCTGTCTTGAATAAAATACTAAAGCAAAATTAGATAAATTCACTTTATAATGAATGTTTCTAATATGTTCAACCACCTAAAATTTCAAAGGGATATAAAGTTCTTCAACTAAACATGTAAAATCTGAACATCAAAATGACTTTATAATATATTTATTAAGAAAATTTAAAAACTGAAAATAGAACATATTGTTTTAGAAGAAATTCAAATTTTTTTAAAAAATATGTAATTTTAAAAAGTTAATTTCCAGAACTTTCTTAATATATAATTCTTATTCAGTAATATTTGAATAATTTTATTTAGAATTAAATTTTTAAGTTTTTAGTAAGTTAATATTGAGGACTTATATGCTTCTATATTGGCAATCTCTCATTTTGTTTTTTGTGATTTAGTACAAATATTTACATTTTTAATAACATTTCTTGTTAATATCTGTTGAGTAACTTTTGCCTATTCCCTTTAAATTCTTTTCTACCATATAGTTTTTAGTAGACCTATTTGAAATCTTATCTAAGAATAAATAATCTTATCTTTTTTTTTTTCTTTTTTAAACTAATGTCTAATAAGTTAAATTCTGTGTAGGTATATAAGAATATTTGATAACAGAATTCACAATTTAAAAAAATCTCTTAAATTTATTATATATGTAACTATCAAATCCATTTATATGATTGTTAAAAAAACCTTTGTCTTTAACCTTATAATATCTAAGAAATCAAATTCATTCTGGTTCAATATTATTCATGTAACTGATCTTAAGTGTTAGAGTTAGAAAACTGATTCTTTAACAGAGTGAAAATCTTTATCCTTTTTATATACTTTTTAATTTTTTTTCTTTTATTCTGAATTAAAATGCAGGAAATTTTAGCATTTAACTAATCGCTTTATTTTCCACATTATTTTTAAAAATGTGTTTAATAAACATGAATTTTATCTTTCATATTCATGTTAGATATCAACAAGTTTATCTTTAGTAAAAATTCTTATGTGTTCAGAAAATTATTAAACTGTATTTATTTTGTCATATCCTGTATAGTAGGAATTCTTTAATATATCTTAGAAATAAAAGTATCAATGATTGGATATTTTTAGTTCAATTAGAAAAATGAACAATTTTAGTTTCTCTACCAATTTTAATTAACACTTAAGAAACTAAGTTTAAAATGCTTGTTCATTTAAGGCTCCATTATAATGGGCATAGATACCATATGATCCTTTTGATATACTTTTGAATGTTTTGTTGATTAAAAATTCACTATTCTGCCCTTAATTTTTTTATCTAAGTAAATCTGGCCGAGCTGGTATCCGAATGGTTAGCGCTCTTGCCTTCGGTCCAACAGTTCGTGGGTTCAAATCCCACCTTGGGCATGGATGTTTGTAGTGGTTCGGAATCCACTTTAAGCCGTAGGTCCCAGTCTTATTAGCCCTCCTGTGCAAAAGATGATCGTTGAGCGACAAACAAAAAACTAAGTAAATCTGATTAAAACAATTAAAAAACAGTTGTATAATTTTATTTATATTTTTAGTTTTTTTAAGTTCTATGTTTTAAAATAATTTTTTAATGAATTTTAAAAAGAGAAATTTATTTGAATTAAACAGTTTCAAAAGAATTAGGCCACCCTTGTTTTATAGTGAAAGCAGAATCACTTTTTAGGTAGATTTCTCTTTAATAATTTGAGTAAAAATCCTAGCTATTGTTGAATAGAACCTGTTATCTTATAAAATAGATTCCAAGAAAAATGTTGCTATTTTGCTGTTTACACACAGTAACAGCAAAATAGCAACATTTTTGCTGTTACTGTGTGTGTATTTGTTTTTAATGGACTTTCTTAAAATTCAAGATTTCTGTATTGATAATAGTTATACATACATAACTTGTAGAAGAGAATAATATAAAAATTGTGTGCTGTTTTCCAAGTAATAAAAATAAATATGTGTTATAAAAATCTATTATAGATAGAGCTGGTTATCAAAATATTGAAGTTTTTCAGAAAAATATGAGTCAGTTTTTTAGAAAATAAAATAGTATATTTGTCCCCATTTTTATTGTATGCTTCAGTGACATTAATTACGTACATAAATATCTTACTTAAAACATTGCTATATGTTATTTAAATGAAATGATTTTTGTTGCTAATAATTGATTTTATGGAACACTTTTTGTTAATTGTTAAATCATTTTATGTCTTTATAGTGAGAACTTTTGCAAGTAAAGAATGTCAATAAAAATCTTTCAATAATTAGCTTTTTGCTTTTATTATAGCCTTATCATATTCAGTCAAACATGAAAAATTAAAAAATGTGTAAAATTTGATCTGAAAGGTTTTGAATTTTAGTTTTTTGTTAGAAACATACATCTCGCTGTTAAACCCATAATATTATGTATAATAGGTTATCAGAAGTGTTATGTTTATAATTTTAGTAATGGTTGAAGTTGGTGACAGATTTTTCCATCATAAGAAATTTAATTCCAATCATTAATTTTTAAAAGTATATACTTTCAGCTGTTTCATATTTTCTTCAAATGATTGGGAGTTTCATGTAATATTTGCTCTCTGTTCCCAAGCTTAATTTTTGGGCCATTTATACCTGCTCAGGGTGTCTTGCTCAATAAAAGTAGTACAGTACTCACTTCACTGCCTTGATCTGTTGGAATTGCTTGCTTTAGTTTGCTTACAGTAATAACTGTAGAAGTATTTACATTATTAGAATAAAGGAATTTGGCTTATTGTCCTCTAGGCTAACTGGGGATATGGATGTTAGCTTACCTCGGGCAATAAATACATTTTCACTATTGTTTTGAAGTTTCATGAAGACAACTCTACATTTGCCAATTTTAATTTTTTTATGCTTAATCATCACTTTATTGGGCTTTCTTGTTAACTAAATGTGGATTATGAAGATTGGATAAAAACGGAAAGACTGTTATGATTACTGTTGAGGTATTCATATCTATGGTTTCGGAGCATGTCCTTGTTAATCTCTGTCACACCTAAATTTCTTCTATTGTGGCATGGATATGGAGAGGATGATACTAGCTGAGGTATCAACCTTGTCACCTGACTAAGGCACTTGGTGATAGGCAAGTATTCTAACCTATTAACTTTATGTATTATTGTCTGGGGCTCATCTGCACTGCTCTGTGTATATCTGTATACATCTGGAAATTGCTTTAAAAACACTGCCAAGTTACAATAATGTGGGATTGATTTTACTACTTGTCAGGTCAAGAAAAAGCTTGGAAATTCTATATGAAGTAGTTTTAAACTAATGTACTTTTTTTTATGCAATAATAAAAACGAAGTTGTTATAAAACAATACTTTTTTCTTTTGAATGATTTATTTATAATGCTCCTTTGTAAAATTTTTTTATCCATTATAGTTTTGTCTAGTGTAGTTTAAATAGTAAAATGCATTATATACTGTTAAGGTTATCAGTCATCTTTTTTCATGTTGTAATTTCATTGATATTGCTTTTAACATCCTTTTATCTTTTATTATGTGTGATCAATTCCTTCTCTACATTAATTTATAAATTAAAAATTCAATTAAAATTTTCCATTATTAACTTCAAATACTTTTGTTGCTTTCTTTCTTTATAACTGTTAGTATAACAAATATGTTAATTTTGTTTCTTACATTTATTTAAATTTGAAATTCATATAATACCAAAGATTCAGAAACTTGCTTAGATATTTATATACTTAAAATTCTTATATATAGTAAAAATAAAACATAGCATTTTGATGAAAATTTTCAAATGATTTTTATTTGTAGCTTATTAAATAAAATATTCTTTTCAAAAACACAATAGCTCTTCACAGGCCTTGACTCTTTCAACCACATGCTCCCTCTAACGTTTTCTATCATTAGAGTCGCCTCTCTAATTCTTGACATTTACAGTATTTAGGTATCTTTCATTATCATTCAACCATCTTATAAATGGCCTTCCTTTAGCTAAAAATCCCCTCAGGTAAAGTTTCTTATGGTGAAGCTATTTTAATTGATTACCAAGAATTATTTGTGTAATCTATGATTGTCTATAGAGCTCATACAGCTCAGAATTATTGCTGGCTCACCAAAAATAAATCTGAGGACTTTTCTCTCGAACATATCCAGTGATCGTTGTGTGTGCCGAGCTGGTAGCCGAATGGTTAGCGCTCTTGCCTTTGATTCAACAGTTCGTGGGTTCGAATCCCACCTTGGGCATGGATGTTTCTAGTGGTTCAGAATCCACTTTAAGCCGTAGGTCCCGGTCTAATTAGCCCTCGTGTGCAAAAAAATGACCATTGAGTGACAAACAAACAAACATTGATCGTTGTGTATCTTTGTTTAGGGTCAAAATTTCACTTTTTCTCACTAGCAAGTAGTAAAACAGGTCTAATAAGCATCTTGTGAATTTTTAATTTAATTTTGTGCTTGATAAGTTTAAAACTTAATTGCTTCTTCGGCTCAAAGCTGCCTTTTTTAGCCATTTAATTCTGTTATCAGTTTCTTAAAGCTTATTTTCTTCATTAGTTACTGTATAAGATATTTAACTTCTTCAAATGTATAGCCATAAGTGCACATAGATTAGAACAATTTTCAATTAAGGTTAAGATTTCCATATGTGATTTTTGTTTTGTTTTGCCTTCATTAATAGTGAGACCCATTTTTGTGGCAGAACATTAAAGTGCTGAAAAGGGGTATTACTGCTTTTTCTGACATTCCAATGATGTCATCTGCATAGGCCAAAATTAGGTGCGACCTATTGCACAAAGTACCCATGTGGTATAATTCTGTTTCTAATGCATTTTTTTGATACTAAATTGAATTAGAAGCAAGGTAATGCTCTTGTTGTAGGCCTCTTTTTGTTATAAAAGAAGCAGAATAAATTAATCCTAGATCTCATTTTACGAAGGATAGCTTTAGTTAGACTAATCAACTTGGGGGTTCCAAACTCTCATTGCTTCAAAATATTTTTCTTGCATTATACTGTCTTATGCTATCTTGAAGTATAAAAAAGGACAAGTTGTAATATTATATTCTTTGGTTTTTTCAAGAATTTGCCTTAAGGCATGGATTTTATCAATGGTGGATTTTTAGGTTTTAAATATACACCTTGGTCATTCCCAATCTCTGCAATGGGTGGGAAGGAGTCTTGCATAAACTTTGCTGGTAAAGATTTTGTATATCATATTGAGAAAATAATTGTCCCTGTAGTTATGATATGATTTACCTTTTTAAAGGTTAAGGCAGATAGTCAATATTTCCTCTTGGAAAGTTTTCTTTCTCTCTTTCTTTTTCTTTTTCTTTTTTTTTGCATTTTCCTTTTCTCACTTTTCTCTTGTTCTTATATTTTTCTTTATAACTCTTGATATAGTGTTTCTATATTATCATGTAAGCCTTGTTTTGGTTTTTAGTGGCCTCTTTGTACTCATCACCAAACCACTCATATCTTGTTTCAGGTTTTCATTTTGAGAGTGTTTCCATAGCTGATCTCAATATTATTTCATCTACCAAATGCCAACTGACTTCGTAGTTTTGATTTCTACTTTCTAGCATTAAATTTCTAGAATTTCTGTACTCTTCAAGAATTAATAGATCTTTCATTTTGGTTATGTCAAGTTAAAAACCTTTCTTACTGTAGAATTTATTACATAATCTGTACTTGACTTTGGACAAGCAAACAAATTTGTGTATGTGGGAATGATGTGCCAGCAGAAATCATTCTCAGAGGTGGCAAATTCAAATAGTCTCTCTATTTCCATAACTCTCAGCATGAAGACTTTCCTTAGCAGCATGGGAGTTGGTGAATTGTTCTCTTCCAATCTTTGCTTTAAAGCTTGTAGTGTAAACTTTATGTCCTGTACGAGACAAGAATTATAACACCTTTCTAATTAATCATAAAAAGTGTTTTTTTCTACTTCATCTTTCAGTAAGCATATGAGCACAAATCAGTGGTATTGTAAAGTCTACCTGTCATTTGTATTCTAGAAAGCCTCATGTCGATAGCCTGGTAATTCCAAATTGAATTTCTTAGTCTTTTACTATCACTAAACCACACACCACATTGGTGGATTTTATCATGACAACTGTAATATACTATACTCCTTTTTATCCATAATTCTAACAATCTCATTGTCTGCATTCCTGTGGCAATAACAGGCAAATGTATTTATCAGGTTTTAGTTAATAAAATCAATATCTGTAGGGCGTAAGAAATAAAAAAAGTGCGGTGAAGATGCATGTATTCCAAATACCAATTTTCAAGTCATTTTCCTATTCAAATTGTCTGGGTAAAAATTGGTTTTAGCACATTTTTTGAAGTTTCTGAACTGAGATTTCTTATAGATTAAGTTAGTTGGCCTAACCCCAACCTAGTCCCTTGATATAAATCACTGGAACAGGATACTCAATTATACCTCCAGATAACAGGTATTCATTTTAGTTGCCTTATACAGCATGTTGGAGCTATTTTACACCCAATCACCACATTAAAAAATTAAAAACTTAAATGTTTTAATAAAAAATGAAAATTGTTTATGATTTTTTTGTTTTAAAATTGATTGAAATGTAATATTATGGGTTAGATTACTGAAGTTTTGTTTCTATATTCTTAAAATTTGCATTAGTCTAATCTATAAAGAGTGGGTTATCAGTAAAGCAATATTGGTACTAGACCAGAGAAATATTTTGTATTCAACAAATTAGATTTCAAAAATGTATTAATACTAGATTTATCAATAGACCTTTTTAACTTTAGTATTATCTATTCAAGTATTATGAACAATACAGTGTTTCTTCATCTATTTTAAAAGTATTATTGTTATTATGAAAAGAACATTTTTTGTAAAAGTATACAAAAATAGTTCTGTATCAATATTTAACTCAAAACAACAAGAATCTGTAATATTACATTCATTTTTTTTTTTTTTTTTTTTTTTTTTTTTTGCATAAAGTTGAGATGCAAAACTGAAAGAATGTCTTAAACATTTTTTTGCCTAATTTATTGTATGTAGGGTGATAATATATACTCTTAATCAATTTTGTAAAAATAACATTTTAAATTAATATTTTAATGGCATTGATTTATTGAAAAATCTTGTCTAACTGCTACCAAATGCACTAAATTGATTGTATGTTTGATGAGGATTTAGGTTTTAGCTAAGACATTTTTTTTATATACTTCCCTTATCTCACACAAAATATTTTTTCCTTATATATTAAAGATACTTCAAAAATTGGTTTTAATGAATTTTATTAGAGAGATTTTTAAGCTCCCAACTAATTATAAGCGTGGTTGTTTGCTGTAATTAATTGTGTAGTTTTCAACCTTTCATAATTGCTTTCCTATCTATATTAGCAAATTTAGTTAAATAGTACTATGAAAAATAATGCATCTAAATTAATATTTATTGTGTACTTGAATAACTATTAAAATTTCTTTTGTTATGTAAAGACTGTTCTTTTTTTTTTTTTTTAAACTCTTTTTAAGTACTAAATGTTAATAATAAATATATCAATAATATTTAAGTAATTAGATTTATACATATAAAAGTGAAATATATTAATGTGTTGAACACTATATAAAGCTTGCAAAATTGATTCTTAAATGAATAACTTGTTTGGTAACATTTGAATATTCATTATTGAATTTCAAGTTTTATTTTTTATCTTGGTAAGTTAAATATCTAACTTAAAGGTTTATGTTCATAAAATCTCTATTCTATTCAGTTCACTGAATTGAATAATAAACATCTTGTACAGGTAAATTCAATAGATATTTTTTAATTCCATTATGTTGTTTAAATTTACTTAACCTTTTGTGAAATCTGGGTTTTGATCATTCATTAAATACGGTAGGTATACATTTTCCTTTTTTCAGTCTGCATTATAAATTCTCTTTGTAGAATTTATATATATTCTTTGTACATTTTGTGTTATATTTTTGGAATTTTCAAGGTTTTTAGAAATTTTATTATCAGTTCAGATTTTTGTTGTTAAAGGCTTATTAAAATACTAACTTGATTTTTCAAAGTGATGCTTTTGAACAGCAAATAATTTTTTACTATGATCAATGGTATTTTTTTATTCTTAAATTATATCTCAATAAATTATCAACTTATTGTCTGGATTTAATAGAAGTTGCAAAAGCTATGATCTTGAGCAGTATCTTTTATTAGAATGTACTTATTAAATGTATACAATGTTCTCTAAATTCCGACATTGCTTTTGTCAACTTAATGTGACAAGTTTATCTAGTAAATCAACTAGAATAAAATTTAAATTAGATATATATTTATATATTCACATATATATCTTCTAATTTATCATTGCATTATATATCTAAACGATATTAAATGATTACAAAATTATTGCTTTATTTATAAATCAAGTTATTTTTAATAATCCTTTTCTTTTATTGTTTTATAACAGTTATTAAAGAAATTGGCCTTTTTATTTGTTAGATGAAATTGCCTAGTAGTATTCTATTTTACATTTTGATTAAACTTAATTGGGCTTTGAAAAAATCTGATTTAAGATGTTACTGAGTTATTTACACCTTTATTTCTTGATTATTTTGAAAATATCTAATGAAATATAATTGTTTAGTTATATTTTGTTAACTAAGTATTTTGGAAGCAAAATCACTTGTATCCCATTTTTAAATAATAGGTTATGTTGTTTAGGATTGTTTTAAATTTAAAATGCTTTTGTTATAGTTTATAATAACATTAGCTTTATAATTTGTGATGGGCCATTTTGCTTAGACATTTTTTAATTTATATAATTGTTAGGAGATGTTAAAAATGAATATTTTGAAGATGTTATGAACTTCCACATTTAAAAAAATTGTGTGTGACATTTTTATAAAATTGAATTTACTTTATAAGCAAGCAAATTAATTTTTGTTTAAATTCTAGAAATTACTTCTTAATCAGATTTTTGTACTTTAAAAAGTGTCAACTGCCCTTAAGTTCTAAACTAAAAAAAATTATTCCAAAAATAACCAAAAAATGTCAATTCTAAAGTAAACATTTTACATTATTATAACATCCAAATAACATGTAATTAAGTTTTAAATTGTGAAAAAAAAATCAAAATTTCATGTAAAATAAACTTAAAAAATATATAAAACACTAAACTTCAAGGGATACTAAAACTACAAATGAATTGTACACCTTGTAAATATGTCACAGAATTTTCAGACAAACCCATTCTAGTACATGCAATCTATGCATTTATAATCTAAGTTTGGTTCATTTGGCATCTGTACTGTATCGTACCGTTAAGACAGGTTGCAAACTTTAGTGCCCTCTTAAATGTTGCCAGACATTACCAATCTTGCATAATCCACTGTGTTATCTACATAAGAATTAAGCTCAAGCATACTAGGATACTAAAAATACTGGAGGTTTCACTAATAGGGACATTTGCTTTACACCCCAGGACCTTGACTTGAAAACAGATATGGGCACTGTAGGCCCTATCAGAGCAGACACTGAGTTTATAAATGTAAAAGATGCAGGATTAATCCCATTGTAAGAAGTGTTGATATCTTTGTTAAGTTTCAATTTAAAATATGTGATGGGGCTTTTCATAAGAATTTTTATGGAAATGTCTCTTCTGGAGATCTTTAATATCTGAGACATCTTGTTAAAAATGATAAAAAGAAAATTTTTCAATCCATTCCAAGACATGTTAGGGTTCCTACTGATGAGGTAGTCTGTTTTCCAAGTTCTGATTATTCCTTGAAAATCCATAAATATGGAATGAGTACCAAATTTGTAGAAATCAGTAGATTATTTCCTATTGAGAAAAGTTGAATTATTCAACCTGATAAGAACAGGGTTCCTCCTGATTTACTTTGTAGACAAATATCAACGCTTGTACATTTGCAGACACATTAAGATTCCATTAGATATTATCTATCTATAGTTAATTCTATATCAGTTAAAGTTATCTATATCAATTTTTATTGCATCCCTTTTGGTAGATCATTATGAAAATAACCAAAATTTCTACATATTGTGCTAAACTAAAGAATATTGACACTTGTGAATTTTTTTTCATGTTTACATTAGATTGTTACGTGTATGGCTTATTGGTACTGGGTGGTTATAGGGTAAAAAAAGTTGATACTTTTTTTTAAATAAATGGTATTGAATTCAAAGACTTAGAATTCTCATTTGTCTTAGTTCTAAATTTTATGAAAGTGAAACATGTATGTAAGTTGAAATAAAAATACTGTGTAGTTATGACTTGGTACATAAGTAGAAACTTTTTCATGTTCATCTCTGATAGTTTTGTTCCATTTTTTTCATGCTTTAGATGTGTGAACATTTCATTCCAAATCTTTGAATTAATTTTTTGTTTTGCAACCCAAGTTTTTACATTTTGTATTGCCAAGAGAATTTTGTATGGAATAGAAAAGTGGGTACATAAATATAAAATGTCTTGTAAAATTTGTGATTGTGTATGATCGATCCCAGTGTTTTCATTTTATATTTGAAACACTGGAATGTTTTTTTTAAAATATTCTGAAGGGTTGTCAAGATTTTATTATTTCTAATTTTAAATATTTTATAACTTTCTCAATCTATATCATGAACTTGTGAAAATTTGCTGTAAAATTATCTTTTGTCAAACTCTTCAATTCTACTTGCATGTCTCTACTAAGTTAGCTATGTTATGAATGCTGTGAATTTCAATTCAACTACTTGGGTGTAGTTATTTGTAGTGGTTTGGAGTACAGTGTGAAAACTATAGATACCAATTGAATGATCTCTTGTGTGTAGAAATAACTAACAAAACCATCAACATTTGATTTTGATAGAGAATAGGCAAAGAATAAATGCATTTTATTAGTCTTGAAAAAACATCAAATTAGTAAAATGTTGTTGCTTATCTCTAAGGGTCTGACGGAGTCAGACCAAATCTAGGAATCCGTTGAGGGAGAGGAAATCGATGACAAGGTGGTGAGAAGTATAGATTTCGTCCCATAGTATATTCATACAATTCAGGAGAAGCTTGGTGTCACTGGCATTTAGGACGGGGGGGGGGGCCTTGTTAATCGCCACAAAATAAAATGTAAACGTGTGTATAGTAAACTGTCAAAGTTACCTGATCTATATTCGAATTTCGTGAAATTTTGTTTCTTTTGTTGGCAGAATAAGTCATTACAATGATATTTGTTGGCACACTTCATGCATATAGAAATGTGTTATTGTACTTGATTAATGAATTACATTAATTTAAATTATGATAAATGATCATTAAACATAAGCTTGAGCTTTAAATTTAGGGCTTTAGCAAATCTAATGAATTTTGGAAAATCTTTGTGACACTTCAATTTTGGCAGAATAAAATTTAATGGAATATTTCTACTTTTTTCATTGAGTTAAAATTGAATCAAATTTTAATGAAGAATATAGATATACTAAAAGAAGAAAAATAACAGTTAACTTGTTTCCAAATTATGTATTGAATTATAGTCCTATTATGTTTAAAATTCATAAGATAATAACAATCTGATCCTTATTTTTGTATGGTGGAAAAACCTGCATAATTGTTTTTCTAATATTAGCTAAGTACAGTTAAATATTTTCATGATCTGTATTATTCTAATTTTCAATATAATCCTTGATTCTTTACTTTCATATTTTTATATGGATTGTAGACTGAATTCGTTTGATATTCTGGTGAAAATTACCTATCCTGAAAAAAACTTTTGCTTCTAAATATACAGTTATAAAAAAATTTCTGTAACTGCATTAGCTGTTGCAGGAACTCCTAAAATTTAATCTTGAAGTATATTTTTTCTGACTAGCATCAGTTCTAGCACCTCTTTTTCTTAAAGGTTTTAAAAGCTGAGAAGCAAAAGCATATAATGAATCATATTTATATTGGTATCTATAAAAAAAGTCCATTTTTATAAATATGGCACTAATTTATATATTTGATCTATTAGAGAAATCCTTGATAATTCATGTATATATTTAATATTTTTATATATTCGCTTATATTATTTAATAAATTGTGTCATCACAATTTTATAATCATGTAATTTAAATTACTAATTTTTATGTTTAAATATGTGTATGTATACATGTATTTAAATATAATAATATAAATAAGTTTAATATTCCTAAAATATTAAACTTTTTAGTTCATATTTTTCTAAATTTAATATAAGTTACTAGAATTTTCTAAATCAAATAACTTAATCAGCAGGGGAAAGTTGCATAACTTATTTTAAGTGTACTGTACCATTTTATATGTATTACAACTGTGTCACAAGGCCAAAATAAATTCGTTGAATTCTTGTTAAAGATATAATTATATATATAAACTGAACGCAATCAAAATCTTGTCTTTATAGTCACAAGAAGATTCTATGCAAATTTATGAAGCAACGCGCAGCGCTGACTTGTCGATCAACCTGGCTCATTGCACGCATTCACGAGCTGGAGAATCAACTCAGAACTGCTATTGGCGCTTTGCAGAAAGTCTCATCCACTCTGGGGGAAATCCTCTTCGAGGAGCCACTTGCAACCTCTGACAGTGCTACATTATCCATGGCTGGCTCTGGTGATGTAAGCTCTGAAACTGTTTCGAAACATCCTAAAGTAAAAAATTTAAATAGGCCTGTGAACGGGTATCTAGAACATAGTCCTATTCATGATATTGCCCATATTGGGCAGGAAACCTGTACTTCTGAAACTTTAAATAAGGAGCCGATTAAATCTGGTACATTTGGCTTTAATCAACCCTGCAGTAGGACACAAGCACTGAATGTATCTGCTTTCCGGAAGCGTGATGTGCTCGTGACTACTGGTTTGCATTTGACGAACAGTAAACTTGCCAAACTGTCTAATCTGGGTTGTCACTGTTGTTGCCAGGACGAGGTATTGCCATGTGTCCTCTGCATGGGCCGCTATCATTGTGTTCAGAGTGTTGACCCAGATTCCATGCCTCTTCTTGACAGAGTTTCCCTGTTGGATTCAAATTTCCATCCGCTCCTTTCTTTTAATAAAGGTAAGGGTGCCATTTCACTTGGTTGACCAATATCTATTTTCTCAGTGTAGCCCATTATGCTTTTGATTTTTGAGAGGTATGTTTATCAAGGTGTACCATGGCCATTTATTAAATTATTGAAGTGAACTTTATCACCTATTTTTGAGATCTCTTAATGTAGCTTACTGATTAATTCTGAAAAGTTCAGTGTTTAATTTAATAAATGATTATGGTGCATCATTGTCCATCAGTGTTTCTCATGACTGTACTCAAAGATTAAGTGGTCGTAAATTCTGTAATGAACATCTTTCTTTAGAAGCTACTTTCCAGTAACTTTATTATATATTTTAATCAAACTTGTTGAATGGGCCTAGTTCTGGTATTATGTACATTGATTTCATATTGTTAAAATAAAGGGAAAATTCAAATAATTTGTTGCGATTTAACTAAGAAAGCAACTTAAATGAAATATATTTTTTTGTAGTTGATACATTTCTAGTGGTAAAGTCACCAGTCACTGGACTGTAAGATAGAAAATGTAATTTTTAAAATTATTAAATTGCTTAGCATATTCTACAAATTTTATCTCTAATTTGACACATACTTATATATATATATATATATATATATATATATATATATATATATATATATTTAGAAGACTGATCTGACTCTTAAAAGAACATGTAAATTCTAATCTTGAAATAAACATAAAATAAAAATGTACATTTACAGGGGTGATAAATTATTTTTCTCTGAAACATGAAATCACTTTTGGGATTTCACAAAAAATTTCAAATTTTTTAATTCTACACAGTAATTAATTTCTTATTAGCAAAGTTCTATTAACTAAATGTAATTAGAGATAAAGAACAATGGAACTAAGTTTTTAAATGAATCAAGTTTGATGAAATTAATATTTATTGTAACTTAATATTGTTAAAAATTAATGTTATCGATGTGTATTGTATATATGTATGAATGGATTGTGTGTACCATCTTTTTATTTATTTAAATTTGTGTAAAATTTTGTATTTTTTGTGAAAATTTGATCAATAGAGAATGTTAACACTTAAAATTCTCTCATTGAGATTTTTTAAAGAATTTTTGTAAATTGGCTGTTTTTAATAATTTGCTTTTAATATTTTTGCCATTATTATTTTCCTCATTAAATTTCTAAATATGAGTGTCTATATGCATAAAATGTTTCTTCAGATATTATATCAAGTTCTCAGTTAGCAATATTTAAATATTTTCTAATTTTATTATGTTTCTTTATTTTTGTTTTCATTATTTTGAATATATATTAATAAATTCATATTTTATAAGAAATTTTGATGGTCTTATATTAGTGGATTGTATTGAGCTCATTTTAATTGTGACATTCAAAAGTATAATTAAGTTCGCAATGTGTTCAACTTAAATACATTTTGTACTATAAGGAACTAATATTAATCCTGAGAAAAAATAACTTTTAATCAAGTTACCAAAGATTTGATTTACATCTTTTTCCCTTCAAAAAGCTCTTCATATTTAAGTTAGTGTTATGTTGTCTTGATTTTCCTGCTGTAGAAATCTTTCAGAAGATTGAAATTTTTTGCTAGGTAGGTTTTTATTTTAAAAGTTTAAGGCTTTTGCCATTTAATTTAAAGAGTAATCCTAGAGTGGATGTTTCTTGTAGTTTAGGACTCACTTTTAGATTAGTCTTTGTAATGTATGCAGAATGTGCAAACTCTTTAATCGTGCATTTCTTCCTCGTTAAGAGTGTATTTGATTGACTTTATTCTTTAAGTGTACATGAACTAATATTTGTTTGTATGAATTTTTTATTGAGTAAATAAAACAATTAGCAGCTTGGTTTGAATAGTGAGAATTTATTGCATTTTTCTAAATCTTAATTATTTTAAAAATAATTGTGTGTTTTGATGTCTTGAAGTTTGGTTTCTTATTAGCTGTGAAAGTTATTTTCCATAAAACTGTGCAATTACTTCATATATTCTATATCTGGCTTTTAGCTGATTAGTCAGTAATTTAGTCTTAATTCAACAGCTCATAATTTATGTTGTAAGCTATAGTTCCTTCTAAAATTAATCATCTGCAAGAATGGTTGCTACAAACCTTATGCTCATGTTTTTTGGAAGATATAATAAAATTAAAAGGATTAAGTTGGAAGAGTAAAATATTTATTTTTAAGAAAGAAAATTATTAAATTTCTTTGGCTTAACCTAATCAAGTTTACTAAGCATTTTTTATTCATTTATAAGTTTACATTCTAAGTTGAAATTCTTTGCCTGTAATTTATTCCTGTAGTACTATTTTATTAGAATGAAATTTAATTCTTTATTCGTTTCAACACTTCATTACTGAAAGTTATGCATCTTTGTAAGAAATTATGTACCTTTTTTTTATGAAATATATGCATTCTGTTACTTCTTTATTTATGATGCAAAAGTTCTAATTGTTATTAAACACATATTGTTAAACTATAGCTCAAAATTATACGAAGTTAAAAATTCCCATACTTAAAATTTTTGTTATAGCAATTATTATAAATTCCCCTGCCTTAACATTTCTGTTACTGTTATTTTAAAATATATTTTATCCTTTAATTTATAATTTATGATTGTTATGATTAATAATCATGGTTAAATTTCAAATAGTTATGGCTTTGTAACTATATATTGCTGATTATCTCGTTTATTGATGAAAAATTTAACTGAAACTTATTTAAATTTAAAATGTATTTTAAAATTTGACAGCATTTATATAAATGCTGTCAAATTTTAAGTACAGATACTAGCAGTTTTTAGAGGAGTAATGTGATTGGAATGTCATAATATTTGTTGGATTTCACTCTTTTAGAATAAAAAATTATGTACCTTATATTAATTATGTGTAACTAAATGTCTTATTTTTATCACAGGAAAAGTATTTTAGTACATACGCTTTTGTCATTGTTAGGGCTCATTACTTTCAATTTATATTATTTGATTGATGTTTTTTAGTAAATGATATTCCCTTGGCTAATCTTCTCTTAATTAAAAAATGTTCAATAGAATTACTAAATTGATTGGATCCATTATTCTTATTAAATATATTTATCAAGATATGATATTTGAATTTTTTTTAATTTCTAATTTCACTTAACAATTTGTGTGTCTATAGTGGTTTGAAATACACTATAGAATTGTTTATAGTGTATATTTTAAGTATGATCACTATCATAAAACCCATATGTGCAAAGACAGAAAAATATCATAAAACAAATAAATTTACTACTTAATTAAAACTGAATCTGTACCTATGCATTCATTTTTAACTATTTATAATCAAGTTATTATCACTATCTTTTTGCATTAAAAGATTAAATTTCATTATAAAACTAATTTCTTCAGGGCAATATTAATTTTAACAGGAATTTAGATGTACAGTAAGAGTGTGTAACATTTTCAAGAGAACTTTTTTCAATTTATTTAATGTGTGTTTATGCAAGACATTCTTTGATACCCATTTAAGTTAGGTATTTCTGAAACTACTCTATAATCTTAATGATGTTAGCATATTTCTTCCTTTTTAAAGTAAATGTTAAATTAGAATCAATTCAGTAATATTGTCTGGATTTAGTCT
Organism: Latrodectus elegans; assembly: GCA_030067965.1. Lineage (NCBI taxonomy): Eukaryota > Metazoa > Arthropoda > Arachnida > Araneae > Theridiidae > Latrodectus > Latrodectus elegans. The sequence continues at coordinate 25,401,703 of CM057818.1, forward strand.
TAACTTTTTGCAAAATAAAAGTGTGAATATTATGATGAAAAGTGTTTTAAGTTTTTTAAAAGTTAGGTCTGTAAAAATAAAATCAGAAAATCTGCAGAAAGTAATGACAATGATTTGTTTTTATAAGCCTGTATGCAAAGATTGCACGCATTGTTTAAAAACGGTGGAAAAAGCAGTTATCTAATAAAATAAATTACTCAGTCTTCTCACTGCAGCCTAAGAGTAAGGACATGTACTTCTATAAAAGTTGTTTTGAAATTGTGAGCAAATCAAAATACTGTGTTCTGTAAAACACTGAAATTTTGCATTAAACTGGGCAAGACTGCTGGAAACTGCTCTAATGATACTTGATGAGTTTCTATAATGAGTTTGTGCTATCTAGTACAGTTGTGAATGCTAAATTTTTTTATCTCTCAAAGTGCTGAAGCAATTAAATCATAGTTTAATACATTTGATTGGACCTTGGAAGGATTGGAAGTTGCTTCCTGACAAAACATTTGTTCACTATACTTTGTTGTCATGATGCTAGTGATTATCATTTTCTATGTGATCAAGACACAACTTCCCTACTATCTTTTTAAAAGGGAGGTCGATCTCATGGCACAACTCGTTAGTCAGTCTGTCAATGCCAGAAGAACCTATTTTATAAAATTTTGATGCGTCATAACAAGTTCAATAAATTTTTTTTTGTTTCACTAAAATTATTTTCCAGACCAGCCATGTATTATGATATTTGTGTTGCATAGTAAACTGCTGATTATCCATGAATTGGCTGTGTCTGTTGCAGATAATCCACAAAATTCTGAAAAGTAACAAACCTAAATGTGTAATTGAACAATTTAATATACAATAAGAAATATTCTTTTTATTCAAAGAATAAAAATATTACCTTCTCATAAACTTATAAGGTACTTTTTTTTTATAGAAAATTATTAAATTTGTTTTTTCTTTTTTTAATCAGACTTTATTTATAATCATAAGTTTACTGTAATTAAAAGCAATTCTAATTAACATTTAAAATAATTTCAATTCAAAATTAAAAAAGTGAAATTTTATGTAATGTAGAGAATTGCACTATTTACAGAATTAAATAAAAAAAAAGTGAGTTAAGAATTTAAATTTAAGAATATAGTTATGTAGTTTATAAGAATACTGGATGGATTATTTTTCTTGCAGATGTACCTTTGATTTTGCATTTTGAGAACATTTTGAAAAAGAATGAAGGTCAATATCAAGTTGCTCGACCTGCATCTCCTACTCCAAAGTAAGTTTTTGAAATGTTGAGTACTTAATGTGTGTTACTCTTTTCAAGGTCTGGAAAGTATTCGGAATTTTTATTTTAATTTCTTTTTAATTGGAATGTATGGAATGTACTTACAATATTTAATTTTAATTTACATATTTTAGAATATTTGAAAATGTTCCATTTATATTTGTGCACATTGAAGAATATAATTTAAGATATTTTTATGATGTCAAAGGTATACTATCAACTAATTAATAAAATTTTTAATTTCCTTTAAAACGGTTATCAGATAATTACAAGGTGTACTTTATTAAAATGTGTTTGGCACAAAAAAGGCAATAATGCTGCATTTCATTCGTTTTTGTAAATCACTTCAGCAAACACTTGGTGTGGTTTTTACTTTTCACTGGGGCATTCTAACTTATTTAAGTCATCTAACAAGTTTGCATGAATGACAAAAACATGTAAATGTTTAACCTTTCATAGTCATTGGTACTAATCTGCTTTATGAATTATTTCAATAAAACAAATATTGAATTCATCTATGCTATGATAGTTATGTTGCTATGTGTTTTAGTAATTGAGTTTGGTAATAAAACTAAAATAAAGTAATATTCTGTTGAACTTTACAAAGAAAATTTGTCTTTAGCATAAGACCTAATGTTTTATAACATGTTTCATTATGCTTCGGAGAAAAAATTTGTTTATTATATTACATTTAAATGAAATAAAACATTTCATTGAGAGCTTTATAGAAATTTAAATTTTACAAGGAAAAAATTTCTGAACATAAAAATAACAAACTCAGCATTTTACATCCCAGTAATTTAAAATGAATAAAATAACCTAACTTGAGAATAATCTGACTCTTAATGGTAGCAGTCTCTAAGCATTTTGTTGTAATAAGACATTTAATTGAATTTTGTTGTTATTAATATTTAGTTTGGAGTCTTAAACTTTTTTCTATTTTTCTTAAAACTCATGCCTCATATTCTAAGAAATCTGAATAACATTATTTTCGTCTTTCATTATAAAAAAATGTGATTTTTGTGAATGATTCTGAAAAAAAAAATACCTAATCCTTGTTTATTAAATATTTTGTCTTGCTTTTCATTAAATCTCACATTTTTGATATGCTACTTAAAATTTTATTTAATTTTTATAAGGCTATAGCAGTTTTTACATTCTTAAGATTTTACCACTTTATGCTGATATTTTTGTTTGCAAATTTATTTATCTTGTTCCTTTTATTTACTTATTTTGCACTGGAACTCAGTTTGCTAAGTTGATATTTCAAATTATAAATTTTGAGAAGTAGTTGTATTACATTTGTACAGGAGATACTCAGTTTGTGAATTAACGGGAACTTATGAAATCACAAGATGAATGTTTTTTAATTTTCTATTTATTTTTTTTATATTTACCTTAAAGTTCTTTCTTTGTAGATAAAGTAGTATTGTAAGATTGATTGCTTACATAACTGCCAAATTGTAGGGTTTTACCACCCATTGTAAATGATTCTGAATGAAATTTTAAGTCTTCCTCAAACTTCTAGATCATGATTAGTTAGCAATCTTAAGATTGATAATTTATTACGAAGAGCCTAAGCAAACTGTAAAATGAAAAAGCCTTAAGGAAGAGAGACAAGTAATTTTATTATATATTTCTTATTTACCTTTAAAAAAGAATTTACAATGCCTGTTTAAATATAATGTCTTTAATTTTGAAATTAATTTTTATTTACTTTGGATTTAGTTTGATTCTAATTATGGTGGTTGTAGAATTAAAGATTTTGATTACTGAAGATTTATAAAGTATTTAAAGTAAATATATCCTTATTAAGTTGTGAAAACTATTAGGAATGCTATCACTTGTCATACTTTGATATTTTAAAGTCTTGATTTCATTTCGTAGTACCCCTCGTAAGGTTTACCTTTGTTAGGTGAGTATGGATTGTCACAATCTCGGTACCTTGGGATTTTTATTCCTCTCTCACTTCGAATATTTTCTTTTTAATTTCCATCCCTTTATGAAAAGAAGAGCTTTTGACGAGTAGCTGTTGTGCTTGCATCTTGCTTCTCGTGGACAGTCAAAATCCCTAGGTGTTGGCTGTGTGTGGCACTCATTTGGATGGGTGGTACATTGTAGTCCCATGTGTATTGATAATTTGTTTCCTAGCTACACTCAATGCTACTCTGCTAGAAATGAAAAGAAGGGGTGACATCATTGATTTTGGCAAGAATGGTCACTGTCTCCCGGAATGACTCCTAGTGTATAGGTGTTGTCTAGCATCATAGTAAGTGCAAATGAGAAGGATCATCCCTTGACTGACTCTGTAGTAGCCAGTGCCAATGAGCATGAATATTACCTCATGGATTTTAATTCTTTTCTTGTTGAAGCCAATTAATTGTTACATGTTGATCAGCATCCCAAACACCTTTCATGCCTCCTTTCTTCAGCACCTCACATTCTAGTATAAAATCTCACATTATCTGTTCGTAACATACAAAATGTTAAAGAACTACGATTTTAAATCTTGTTCAAGTTGGCTCAAAACAAGCTTTCATTATCAGTAATTTAAAAAATTTGGGTTCATATCCAATCAAAACTTTTAAATGAGTCTTGTGGTGGTGTTCCTAATCCATATTTCATGAATGTTATAGAAGCAGAAATTTTTTGAAGGACTTTGTGATTAAAGAGTTTGTGCTGCATGTTGTATAAACTTTTGACATGATGGTAGGCTTATATTATTCCAATATATTGTTTTTAACTTATGAAAAACCAGTATTACCGAAATCCATAAATGCAGGTTGTATACCAGGTGTATGCATATCAAATGAGACAATTGCTAACAGATGTCGCCACGTATGTATATAAACATTACAAAACCATGACACATGATTTTTTCATAGTTTGACCTTTGATACTCGTGTTTAGCTTATATTTGGGCAAATTTCACTGTACATTATTATTATTTTTTATTTTACTGTGTTAGAAATGTCAAATTTCATGCCTTCCAACCACAATTTGTAGACAGCATTAATTTTTTGTTATAATCTAAAGAAAAATGCTGCCGAATCGAATCAAATGCTTGCAGAAGCATAGGATGGCAGTGCTCTGAGCTGTGCACAGTGCTTACAGGTAGTTTGAAAATTTTCAAAATGGTGATTTTGATGTGAGAAATGAGCTTGGCAGACCAGAAAAAAAAATTTGAAGATGCTGAATTGTCAACATTACTTGATGAAAATGATGGCCAAACGCAAGAACATCTTGCAGAACCATTGAACATTGACCAAAGCACTGTTTCTCGTCGTCTCAAAACAATGGGCTAGATAATAAAGGTCAGTAGATATGTATCATTTGCTAACGAACTGTCATCAAGAAAATCGAAAAATTGTGTGCAAAATGTTGCTTGCCTGCTACAATTGCAAGTCATATCTCTATCGTATTGTGACTGCCGATGAGAAATGGATTTATTTTGAGAATCCCAAGCATAATCGATCATATGTTGATTCCGGACATATGTCAAAATCAATTGCAGCCGAGCTGGCAGCCGAATGGTTAACACTTTTGTATCGGTTCAACAGTTTGTGGGTTCGAATCCCACCATGGGCATGGATGTTTATAGTGGCTCAGAATCCACTTTAAACTGTAGGTCCAGGTCTTATTAGCCCTTATGTGAAAAAAAAATGACTATTGAATGACAAACAAACCAAACCAAATCGATTGTAAGACCGAATCGCTTTGGCTGCAACACAATGCAGTGTATTTTCTGTGACCAGAAAGGTCCAATCTATTATGAGCTTCTCGAACCTAACAAAACCGTTAATACTGATCGCTACAAGCAAAAATTACTTGATTTGGACGATGCTATACTTGAAAAATGCGAGTAATACAAGAAACGATAGCATAAAGTGATTTTCCTTGATGACAACGTACCTAGCCACCATGCTAAACCAACCAAGAACATTGTTAAGGCGCTCGTCTGAGAGCCTTTATCGCATGTGACTTTTCACCAGACTTTGCTCGTTCTGATTACTATCTATTTGCACCATTGGGACACACCTTGCTGACCAGTGCTTCACTTCTTACAAAAACGTCGAATCTTAGCTTGATGACTTGTTTGTCTCAAAAGATTGATCATTTTTTTTTTGCTGTGGTATTCACAAATTGCCTGAAAGATGAAAAAAATGTGTAGCTAATGATGAATATTATTTCAAATAAGAAATATTAGCATTTTCTGCAAATTTATTGTTTCATTTTTAAAATAATAGTCTTGTTCTACTTTCATTCTTCAAAAGATTTCAAATGTTGTAAGTGTTCTGGTTCACATCCTGCTGACTTCAAAGTCTTATCCTATATAGATCCTAGAAAAAGAAATAACTATAACCAAAATAAAACAAAATATTACTGTCTTGGAATCAAAATAAATAGTTAGAAACAGAACACCAAAAGTTGAATTCTCCTACTGCTATACTTTGCAGAGTCTAAAATAAACAACTTTCCAACAAAGGTAACTTACCAGTATCGTCCCCACTTTGCTCAACTTTGCCATCTAAATGCACTAGTGTACCTTCAAGTACCAATATCATAAAGAAACTTGAATCAACTTCTAATAAATCCAAGGCTGATGATACAAAAATTAAAAAACCAAAATCTTGTGACAAAAGTTCCAGAAGAACAAAGGATTTATCTTCACCTGAATCAGATGTGGTCTCATCTTCCCATACCGTTTCAAAAAGTAGGAAAGAAAAGCACAAAAAATAATCAAATAAAACTTCTTATCTATATGACATTATTAATTTCATGAAACTGTTGGGGCTTCCAGAAAACATTTATCTGACTAATCTTTCTTGCTTTCATAAATTTGTTTTAATGTTCATTGCTCCTTGGATATCAATTTTATATGGCAATTCATAGCCATGATCACTCCTTAATAAAGTACATAAGGATTTTGTATTTGAAGCTATTAATTACAATGATGCATTGGTTGTAAGATGGAAGTTAGATTGTGTAGGAGGGATTGCATTACAATTTTCTTTAAAATCTGGTTTCAGTGTCAGCAGTTCATTCTCCAATTCAAAGGTTTGATGATTTTCCAATAAAAATGATGATCCAAACTTCTAAACCATAAAAAGTTGAAAACCGAAAAAATTTGATGTATTTTCCTTGTGATTTTGCAGACATAAAATTGTATTTATTATTAACATTAAAATAATTTGAATTACATGAATTTCTTCAAGGGCAAAATGTCTATAAAATACAGTGAAAATAATCCTCTAAAGATTTTTTAACATGATTAAATTATGGAATATTGAGAAAAGCATGGCTATCTGCAATAATTCTGCAACAAATTGTAAAGACTTTCCCCTTACTGTAGCATAGAATATATCTTACTTAAAAATTTATAAAAATGAGCTCAAGTTTTTGTTTGTCAATGGGAATTAAAATTATTGATTTTTGGGATTGTGTAAGGCAGCCATTAGCTTTAAAGGTTAGTGGTAGACATCCACTAGTTTATAAAATTGTAAATGTTCATAATTAGAGGCTCTTAAAATCTAGCATCTACTATATGTAACAAAGATTCAAACTTTTTCCAATTACAAGAAATAAGTAATTTCATAATAAATGTAATTTCTATAAACTTCCTTCTTGAAAAAAGTTGTGTATGAGATCAACTTACCAATATTTGTAACTGGCAGCACTTACTAAATAATGCTTGTGTCTTTTGTTCTGCGATTCAATTCAGCAATCGTTTCAAGTAGCATCTTGGGCATAAATGTTTGTTTTAGCTTAGAATCCACTTTAAGCTTGATTCTGCTGTAATTAGTCTTTGTGTAAAAATTTCTGCTGAATATCAAACCAAGGAAATCAGTTCATTGGTCCAATTGTTTTATATGTTGGTAGTGGTTTGGAAATGATAGTAGGCCATGGTTGAATTAGCGTCTGTTAATGTTTTTTTTTTCCTTCAAAAAAAATTTTTCTCCTTCTCTATGTCAGGAATTGGCTGCATCAGCCATTTTCCTTCTAACAGCTCAATACAAAGTAGCCTTCATATGATAGTTGTCAAGCATAAGAGAATTAACATTGTCCAGAGATGGGCAAACAGTCAAATGACTAAAATTCATTGCCTCTCCTGTGAAACACAGGGGGCAGTCAGGGGAGTTAAAAATGCCAATACAATAAAATGATCTCGAAGGTAGTCATGTCCATTCTGAATTCTAAAATTTGCACAAAAAATTTGTTGTGCGAGGTCCATAGGAATAGGAGTGTGTATCAGTTCAGGCCACACTTATTCTGTAGTCTCTGCTTTCTGGAATTTTTTTTATAAAGGCATTTGTTTTGGTAATTTCGGATGAAATTCAGTTGTATGAGAGAGACAAAGAGGGCTGTAGGAGCAAGCATCCCTGTTTTGCCAGTTGATCCACTCTCTCATTGCCAGGTATATTGTAATGGCTGGGAATCTACCGAAAGAAAAGAATCCATCCATCATTAATAAATTTGTATTTTTTGTTTGTTCTTCACGTATTTAAAAAAATGAGAGGCAGCAAAATTTAATTACATTTAAAATAAAAAATTTATTTTTTTCTAATAGAATTTCATCAGTGTTTGTTATAAAGTAACAACCTTCACGATTAAGCATTTTATCTAAGTCCCTCCAAAATTTTATTTCTGTGTTTTAATGTATATTGTGTGTGTGTGATAATTTGGTTAATATATTTTCAATTTGAATTTCTGTATTACTTAATGTAGTTCGTAAGAGTAGTTCTAAATTAAACCAAATAGCAAAGAAATTAGTTAATATCAATTATAGAATTGTAATATTTTAATTTGCTTTAGCAAGATTTTTAATACCAAATTTAAATAGTTACTAATTATTTCTTAAGTGACATTTTTCACTTTGCTTACTTTTTTTTAATAAGGAAGATTAATATTCATTGTTTCAAATCACATCACTATCAAATATTTTACAAGTTCACTTTTAAATACTTTATTTAAAATTCACTTTAAAAACACTACTGCTATTCGATATTGTTGTTTTCATGCTTTTATTTAAGTCCTTTTATGTTTAAATAGTGAATTTAAACCAAATCAATCACTTTGTAGAAGTTGAAATTTTCTCAATTATGTTTACAAAAATTGAGTAATAGTATTTCTGCATGAACTAATTGTAAATCAATTTTTAAAATGTCAGTGAAAGCAATGGCAATGACTTGTATCTATTAAACTTAATTACACCAGTGTGAGATCTATTTTTTTCTCTGTTGCTTAAGGTCAAATCACACTTAAAAATTTGGATGCCTATTACTCTTGGGATACTGACTTTCCTTGAACTAATTAGAATTAAGAAGTAAAACAAGCTTACTTTGCTTCATAAAATATTATTTTGTTAAAGAAAATATTATTGTAGAAAAGCTCTTGGTTATGACTTTTTTTATTTGTAAAATTTGTTTTCAAAATGAAGAATCAAGGTTAGGGTCATTTATGCAGCTGAAACTTTCTTTATCCTGCTTTATCATTTCATCTGGGTAGTTGAGGTAAAATGTAATACACATTTAAGGAACCAATGATCTGATAATCCATCTGAGTTTACTTTTATTCATTTAATCTTATATATTCAACTTGAATTTAAATGATTTTTCCTTATTTTTCAGTCATAAAAAATTCAATTTTGGGACCAAGCCAAAGCATTATTCTGATGCCAGATCTCGTAGCCGTAAACTAAATAGATATGCTAGAACTCTACTATCTGCAAGTAAGTTGCTAATGTTTAAATATTAAAAATCTCAATTAAATCAAATTTAAAAAATGTATGAAATTTATTTCCTTCGTTCAGTGCTAACTTGCTGTACAAAGATTGCTTTTTTTGTGGGGTTCAGGAAAAATACACATACCCATTGTCTGGTTTTTGAGAAAAACTTCTGTATCTCAAATATAGTTGAACTGGCATTGAAATTCCACATGAAAGAGAAAACACATGGGTATTAAAACAGGGTGTACTTACCAAACAATGTAATCCTTTAAATTATTTTCTCACTACTCCTATTTCTGTTAAAGAATGTGAACCAAGCATGTTCTGAAATTTTATATTTTCTTCAAAAGAAATTTTAAAAGCTGAAATTATATGGATTAAAGTTTTAAACAGCAGATTCTGCTACAGTTCTTTTAACAGTATGAATTCTCTTTCTAGTAGTGTTTCCAGACAGAGTGATATTGCATTGTAGTTCAGTTGTGGTGAAAGTAAATTAAAGGAAGTGTTTATAGACATACTAAAATGATATCCTATGTTTGCTTTATTGACAATGAAAAAGTGTGCTTAGAAAAGCTTAGAATAACGATAGGATAAGAGTTTGAAAATACAAGAAAAAATTTAAATTGCTTTTATTAAATAATAGTTTAGAAAAAAGTCATCCTGGGAACTTTATCTAATAGTTGTATGTGTATTGAGTTAGTAAATTTATATATGAAAACAGGTTGTTCTACACATCTTGAAATACTCAGTGAATTATTAGATAAAAATTTATTGCAAATATTTTAGAACTCTAAAATTACTGGATTATATATTGTATAAAATAAAAGGTAATATAAAAAATATTAATTATTTAAGTAAAATTTTTCTTATGGCTGTAAATTTAAAAGCTTTTGAAGTAATCATTAAATACAATTCAAACTTAAATAAATATTCTCATTAGTTTTAGCTGTTATTTCTTTCTATTATTTATGAATATAATAGAAAAGTATTGCTGGTGAATAATAGTTTAGATATTTTATTCAGAACAATTTTTAAAATAAAATATTTAACGTGAATGTTGATACCTTCTGGAAATCTTTTGATTCCTGTAAAACTCTTGGACTTTGATTATTAGTAATCTGTATGAATGTACGTTCATTTTCAAAATATCTATCAGTATGTTTTCAAAATTATGAAATCTCCTCTGATTTATTAAACTATTCCAATTATAAACCGAAGACTGATACACATTATAAAGAAAATCCTTTATAATGTGTATCAGTCTTTGGTTTACAATTGGAATTGCATAGAAATCAATTTTCATATGAATGTTGAATGATATTACAAGGAATATTGCATCATTATTGAGATATTCTTAAAGCTTTGGGAAAGATGCACTTGACTAAAATACATGCCTTAAAATGTTTATTTAAAAAAATTTAAATTGTAGAAAGCATTGTGATAAGTTTAATGTTGTATATGTGATAATACGCACAGTAGTTAATTATATATATTTTAATATAATTGAAATTTTTTGTCTAGAATATCGTAATAAACAAATAAGAAACTCAAAGCATTTGAGGAAACGTTTGCTGTTTGGAAAATGGAGGAGGTTTCGCAACAAAAGTAAGTTTTAACATAGAATGTTAAAAGTTGCAGCATATTTAGGGTTATGTATATTTTATTTTTTAGTGTTTGATTTTAAAACAATACTATTACTATGTAATTTAATAATGTTAAAACCCTTTATGTATTTTGCATTTTTTTCCAAATATTGATTCACAATTACATTTTTATGTGCTTGTTTTCTTGTATGAAACTTAAATTTATCAAATTAAAAATTTTAAAAAATAGTGATAGTTTTTTTTTATACTAATTTTTTTCAGATTAGAAGTTTATGCTGTTTAAAATAATGCTGTATCGTTATACCTTATTAGGAAAAAGGCCACATTTTTACTGCATGTGGCATGAATTTAGAGAATTTTCCTCCTTTTATGTTTATCTGACTCATAGAAATTGTTGTCTTTTTTTAAAGTAAATTCCTAATTTACTTTAAAAAAAGAATTTACAGTTGCAATAAGCTACTAATTCTCCTTCCCCCATATTTTCAGTTTTCATTTTATATAAGCAATAAAAGTTAGTGTTTCCACTGTCCTTATTTGTTAGGTCTGATTTTTCTAAAAATTAAAAATTTTTTAAATGAAAGCCTGGTTGTTTAGTGTTACATTTAATGCTTTCCAAGGCTCAGGTTTGATCCTCAGGCTAAGCAAGGTCAAATCAGCCTTATGTCCCTCCTGTTAGTTGATAAAATAAGTGCCAAATATGCTGGAGAAATAAAAAATGCAGAAATGGTTGAACATCTAACTGTGATGTGCTTTGCACCCCTGGGCTCTTGACTGGTTAGCGCTCTTGCCTTCGGTTCAACAGTTTCTTGATTCAAATCCCATCTTGGGCATGGATGTTTGCAGTGGTTCGGAATCCACTTTAAACCGTAGGTCCCTGTCTAATTAGCCCTCGTGTGCAAAAAAAAAAAAAAATGTCTGAGCAACAAACAAAAACAAAACAAGCACCCCTAGGCCCTTGATCAAGGAAACGATATGGGCACTGTAAGCCTTGGGCCACCTAGTATATATTTTTTATTACCAACCTTTAACTATATAGCTTAAACAACTTCGTATTGAAAAACAAGCTTATTTAATTTCCTATTTTGTTCAGTTTTGTTCCTTTATCCATTTAAACAGAATATTTAATAGCTTCTTTTTAAACTGAAATTGTAATAAAAAATTTCATTTATTCATTATGTAGATTTTGATAATAGTTCTCAAAGCGAACTCCTCACTTTGTTTCAACTACTAAATGGGATGAAATTAAAAAAAAAAAAAAATTGTCTTGAGCAGTTGATTTTTTTAACTACATGTTGTAGATCTTTCGTTTTGTATTAATAGCAATGCTTTTTTATATCTCGCATGTGCCAAGCAAAAATTCTTGGGAGTTAGATATGAATTTATTTGTATAAATTCTTGAACGATTAAATGGGATTTTTGCTATTGAAATGCATAAATCTTTGTCATTCAGTCAGCTTTTATTTTATGATATGTGATAGTCCTTTGTATGTTGGTAATAATGTGTAGCAAGTGCAGGAAAAAGGACGTTGGAGAGCGAGATACAATTTTGAACTGTTCAGGCTCTAGACAGCTGTGAATAAAATGATCGTCCAGAGTAACCAATTAAGATGACTGGGCCGTGTTTGGAGAATCTCATAGAATAAGTGCACTGGAGCTTCACATTTAAAAAATGCTGGGCTTAAGGAAGATCACCAACTACGTAGTTGGAGGATACTGAAAAAGGCCTAAATATTTTTAAAATCAATAATTGTAGAGGAGTTTTGCTGATTATAGATGCTGGAGAGAGTGTAGGGTTAAGCCACCCTAAGCCCGGAAAGAGCTGTTGTGCTTTTGAAGAATGCGTAACAGATTAAAAAAATGATAGCTTTCTAAGGATGTTTTAGTTGTAACTTGAGATCATGTGTAATGTAATTCTTTGATTGCATATTTATTAAATTAAGGATGTATTTAATTGATATTATCCAAATATAACTTTATATCAAAACTAATCTAACGTTCTTCAACATAGGAATTGAAATATACTAAAATTTATCATCTCTTGAAAAAAACTCATTAAAATTTTATTTGAAACCTATTTGAGTTGTTTTTTTTTGATAATATAAATTCTTTCTCAGTAACAAATAAAAATAGTTTGATGTTTTTAGAGACTTTGAAGCTATCTTAAATATTAACTAATTTATGTGCTTGAGGTTCACAGTTAAATTTTTCAAAAACATTATAATAAAACAGTCATAAAGAGTGTGGTTTGCATGATTGTTGGTAATTATGTATGAGATGATTTTATAATTATAAAATTAACATTAAGACATTCAAAAATTTTATTGTTGTAGATTAAACTTAATAATCTTCAAAATGAGCAATTATTTTGTTTTTTCTATAAAGGTTCATTACAAGCAAGAGATCACATCAGAAGAATTTCTATTGATTCGAGTGGAAGCTCACACGACTCTCCAGTACCGTCTCCAAGTTCTGTGTTTGAGGATGGTAAGGTTAAATTTGCTGTTCAAACTAAATTTATTTTAGTAGAGTTGTTATTTTGTTAAATATTTTTCGTATATAAATGAAAGTTGAAATCAGTAAACATTTCCCTGGTAGTTACTTTGCATTCACTATTTATATTAATTTCATTGCTATTTTTTCCAGTTCTGAAATGATGGTTGGAGCCTCTTGTATTATAATTAACTATCTGTTGATGTGTAAATTCTTAACATGGAATAATATTCAGAATTGCTTAGTTTGAGGCTCTTGAATGTAGAAATAAAGCTTGCTTAAAAATAGTGTTTTATATATATATATATATATATATATATATATATATATAATATAAATATTCCTTTTTTTTTTTTTTTTTTTTTTTTGAAGCTTGAATTTGTTGTTCAAGAAATATTTAAACTGTATTGCTTTTGGGGTCTTGAGAAAATTAAAACTCAATTGTGAAGTAGCAGAAACTACTTAGTGGCCTCATTCAATCCTGCTGAATTGTAGTCTTTTTACTTGAGTTAATATTGTGTACTTTAAGAATTAATACAATAATTTAAAATCTGAAATGCCTAACAGTAAGGTGCAGGTACTTTTTAGACATATATATATATATATATATATATATATATATATTAAGCAATTTCTGATATATATATATATCAAGCAATTTCTGATATATAATATCTCAAAAGTTGATTCCATCTGTACTACATATCAGTTTATATCAAAATTGCTCTGGAGTATTCTGTGAAGATTTTTAATAGCTTTATTAAATATAGAGGTAGTAAATCTTGAATTTCATTGTCTTATTAGTTGTAAGATACAATGCAAAGAAAAAATTTACATAAGAATTAAATTGTCCTGAAATTTTTAAATGACCAAATAGAAAACCAATATAAGAATTTAATTTTTGGAATACTTTTTATACATTGAATATATTGTAGAACATAGATAATGGAGAATTTATTTGGAAAAACTATTCCTGATGATAGTGCAGAATAACAGTGCACATTTCACTTCTATATATATATAAATATATTGTAATGTGCTTAAGCTTTTAATTGCAAGATTAAAATAAAATACATAAAAGGTATTTTGAACTGCTTCTGGGATTTTTCAAGTTTGATTCATATGCAACTTTGTTGGGAAATAAATGTAATTGAAATTCACACAGTTATGAAATCTATCATTTTTTTATACATTATAGATTTAAAAAATAGATTAATTCAATGGTTTATGCAAGAAAATTATTCAAAATAGTTTTGATATAAAAATAAATATTGGCAAACTTTCTTCGGGAATATTTTTTCATGCTATGAAATTTTCTTAATGATAATTATTGATAGAAGTATATTAGAAGTTGTTTTAATTATTAAATTAATAAGATAAACATGAATGGCACTCCAAAAATTTAAAGGTAAGAGTTGATGTTTTATTATATTGAATATGTATGGGGGGCTATGATAAAATAAAAGTTATGTTACAAAATGTTTTCATTGCTTCACCAATTAAAATTTAGTTTCTTAACTAAGCGGCTATCTAAGGTCAGATAGATACTTCTCTAAAAGCTTTTTTATCTAATAAAAATAATTAATTAAATTTATCACTGAAATCACTATAATTTATAATAAAATATCTAATTTTCCAATTACAAGTATTAATTGAATTTTAAATCTAGTTCTAAAGTAGTTTATCATTGATGTAAAAATGCTTACAACGTTTCTGAAATTATGGAATTTAAATTTCAAAAGTATGATGCTATGTTCTTATATTTCTAGGAGGTGATAGCTCAAGAAGACGTAGAGACGACAATCAGTTTGATATTGATGATGTTATTATTCCTTACAGCAACAAAAGTGTACGTTTAGTGGAATTTGAATTTAAAGACATTATTGTACCAAGGTTAGTTAGTATTTTATGTATTATTTTGAAATACTTATTTTAAAATAACTTTATTTTATGCATACTAATTAAATTGCTGGAACACACACTTTGTTGAACTTTTTTATTTGGAACAATTTAAATTTGACCTCAAATTTAACCTGTGATTTAATTTTATTTTGGATGTGATGCTTTTTTTTAAAAAGTCCTTGAAAAAACAATTTTTAGTTTCTGTTTCATTACTCAAAATAGAATTTAGAGGTGAAAAGTCTAGTATAAGATTTCTGTGATTTGTTATTCAGGTTACTCTTTATTTCTGCATTTTTTATATTCCAAGGATTTAAATAAATGACATAAGTATAAATCTTTTTTAGAAAATTAAATCTTCAGAAATTAGTTAAATTGACCTTACAATTTGAATAGATTAATAAAATATCAATTGTATTCAAAAGTTAAAAATTCGGGAGTTAAATTTCATCTTGTGTATTGTATATTGAATTTTAAAATTCAATAGAGGATAAAAGCAAAAGAATTTAAGCTGATTATTTAATAATTCTACATTCTTAAGTGGATTGTGCAAACAATTCACATTAAAAATTTTCATTGCAAGGATTTCATTATAACTTTTCAATAATAAAGCAGCATTTTCAGGTATTACAATCATTTAGGTTGTAATATTAATGGTTTGCTTAATTCATTTTTCAACACTTTTTTATACTTAGGAATCAAATTTATTTTTTATAATAATAAACGATTCAAATCAATGATATTTTTCTAAACATTTTCTTATGTATTGAATTCTTTTTCATTGTCAGTTTGATTTTGAAATCTATATATTTATACTTATTTTCAATAGATTTCATTATTGAAAGTTTTTTAACTATTTAATAATATCTCCTTGTGTAACATAAGACTAACCTAATTACTTGGAATTTTCTGCTATACAATGCAATTTCATGAATATTCTCAGTGATTTTGAAGTTTTTACTTGGCAACTTATTTTTCCATTGGTGTCATTCATTTGCAAAAAAAAAAAAAAAAAAAAAAAAAAACTTAGTACTTTTTACGAAAGAATATAGCAATTTTGAATATTGCCTTATTTATAGAAATATGTATTACATGTATTTCATTCATCAATATAAATTACTTAAAGTCAAGTTTTTTAAACATTTGTCTATCCACTTTTCTTGAATTAATCTACTTTCTGTTATTCTTTAAACTAGTCAATGCATTATGTATATTCTTTTTAAAATATACAAGGACATATCTGCATACAAATATTCATTATGTTAAACAGTTATTTTTGTAATATATTTGTTTGGCAAATTCATTTCTTATAAATGCCGAATAATTTGTGCCCTATTATTCTGTAACTAGACTGATTGGTTTTTATTTAAAATATCAAAAAAATTACTGAATTTTTACATCTTTTCATTACTTTTCTGACTAATGCCTTAACCAGAATTGAAAATGTGGTTTTAGCATACAGAACATTGTATGTGCTTGAATAACATAATGTAACATTTTTTGAAATATTGAATGGATTCTAAATTTTTTGAAACCTTCATTAACTTGTGAAAGTTTTAGGATTTTGAAAATTTTCATGAATTGAATTTTTATATATTTTATTGTAAGAAAAAATTGCATTAAAAATTGTACTGTAAAAAACTATAATAAACTTGATGCTTTAATTTATTTCAAGAATTATCTTGTTTGTAAAATTTTTAAATTGATAGTTAATTTTAACATTTATTTTCAATATTTTACTGCATTTGCTTCCACAAAAACTTTATAGTTGATTATTTCTACTAGTCCTAGAACTTTCCCACAAAATACTAATAAATGTTTTCACATTTAATGAGTCCAAACTTGTTAATGAGTAAGTGTGTAAAAGATCGCAGAAAATAATATAGACTTTAAATACCACTCTAAATATTTTTTGTGCTTTTAAAGTTTGCAACTGTGCATTTTTTAAATTTGTTTGATCATATGTAATTTTTGTTATACTTATTTTTTTTTGTTTATTTTCATAGCTTTCGGATAGATGGAAGTGAAGTTCAAAATGCTTTTATTCAAGTAAGTTCATATATACTGTTCTTAATCTGATTTTGTCAACTTAAATGACTCCCACTTTTAAATTGTGCATTATTTTATGTTTGTTTACATTTAAAACTTGCACATGTGATAAATCAGCATTTGTGCATATATATTAGCGACTATTTTTTCTTCGAACAAATTGGATAGATTTTTAATTAGAGATATCATAATATATCTGTGGCTTTTGAGCGTGAAAATGTTGGTCATGAAACACAGGCATAAATAAATTGTAAAAATCAAAACTGTTCTTGATAATATTTATTTTGAAATGAGGTGGAAATGCTTGTGTTTGGCATTTATCATGGCTTGATGTGTTTTGCTTTGTGATCTACAAATTATTTATTTTCTTTACATTAGATTCAATATTTACTTAGGATATCTTCACTTTCATTTATTTTAAGTCATCTTAAACTGTATGAATTATAAAAAGAGTTTTCTAATTAATATTTGTCCATTATTTTATAATACTGTTACTTGTGAATGTAAAATATTGCAACATATTGATGTTTAAAGTTCATTTTGGAGTCAATGAAGATTTTACTGTGAAATTTGCAAATGTGATAATAAAGTGCTAGAATTATTTTAAAATGAAGATTCAATTAGCAGTGCAATTATTCTTAAGTATATACTATCATGAAAAATTCAAAATATTTATTTCCTTTAAGAGATGTGATTATTCAAAATTTGTTATCCTTTGTCATTTTTAATTTTTTTTTTTTTTTTTTTTTTTTTTGCTACAAGATTTCTTGAACATCTAAACGCATTGTCCAACCGAAATCGCTAATTGATATTTTTTTATTTTGAATATGCTAATTTTATTATTTGCTCAAAATGGATCATTAACTGACATGTTAGACTCTGATTCTTAATGTTAAATGGTAATATTAAATTTTTTTTTTAAATCTTAAATTTGTTTCTAATTACACTGTTTTGAATTTTAGGAGTCCTCAGATGTTACTGTGAAGGAATTTCGTCAAACTAAAGAAGTAAGTTTTATTTAATTATTATTCTTTAATATTTAAAAACTTGTCTAGCATTTACTTCAGTTGGAAAATTATTTACTCCTCATTTTCTCTCTTTGTAGTAATGAATAAAATTGGTTAACCAAAAATAATCTTTTTCCCCCTTCAGAAACAAAACTTTTTTTATGAAGATGCAATTAATCCTTTTAAAATAGTAAATTATGTAAATAATTTTAACTCAAAATTAATACTAGGGTTTAATTTTATATAATGATAGATATTTCTAATGCTTCAGTTAGGAGGCATAAACGCACAATTTTTTCTTATTAGCAAGAGCAAATTGTCAAGTGAAGTCGGAAAAATGATTTTGACTTAGGAAAGAATTTCTATAATTAATGAGTTAGTTTGGTGTCATTATAGAAAGAGTATTTCTTATTACTGGTATTGCTAAATGAAAATTTTGCTCGGAATGTGGTAAAGAAATGTAACCTTATTTGCAGTAATTTCCTCTGTACGTACTGTGTGAACCAGTTAAACCATTACTAGAAATCGGTCACTTTTAAAATATAGATATTTTAAAACATTTATACATATTTTAGTATTTAAAAAATGCTATATAGGTAACAAACATTAATAATCAAAATTTGTTGATGTTATATTATTCAAATGATTAATAAATTTGTCTATATTGTTGGTTTTGAAAACAATTGAAAAATTATTGCTGGTCATTGATATGAGTGATTTCTTAACATTCCGCAGTTTGTAATGTTTCTGACTGAGGTACATGTCTTAAAAATCATGTTTCCTCTGTTGTAGAAAAATCAGACATCTTCAAGATTCTCAGCCTGCAATCTTGGTATTTGTTTCTTCTGAAATGATTTTAATTGAGAGACAACTATAAACTATTAATAAACTAGCTGCATGGTGTGCAAATAGTAGCAATACACTGTTTTAGTTAGCATAATTGTGTCCATTTCTGCAGAAAGACCAACCTGCGTAATGATCTTGCTATCTGTATGGACAATACACCCATTCCTGTTGTCAACGAGATAAAATTTCTGGGTATAATTTTTGACCAAAAGAGCTAAATTTTCTTCTGCATGTTCATTTGTGGAAGAAGTGTGAGCGATCGTTTAATGGGCTTTCTAATACGTCTTGGGGTGCTGATCGCATGTTACTATTTCATGTCTACCAGTCATTAATTTATATCTCGTATTGATTATGGGTGTGTTGTGTATGGATCTGCTAGGACTTCGGTTCTATGCAGACTGGACACAGTGCACAACTCTGCTTTGTTCAGGCACATTCCGTACATCACCCCTCCAGAGTCTGTATGCAATTTGTCATCTAGTACTTTTAAACATTAGACAGATGCAGCTGTCTCTCAATTATTATGCTAAGATTATGCCTGATCCTCATCATCCATTACTATACCTGCACTTATGAGATTGTATGACATGTACGACCATCCAACATTCCACCTTTTCTCACACTAACAAAATCTAGTCTTTTATTACCTGGCCTATGTGATGCTTGTTATGACAAAAGACTTTTTCCTACATCCACCTTGGTATGATCTACAAATTAAAATTATTAATCCTTTTGCTCATTATGAAAAATCAGACACCACAACTACTGTTTTCCAGAAGCTTTGTCTCTCATTGCTATCAGTATGCCACATGGACCCCAGTTTTCGGTGACGGATCAAAATTTGCAAAATGCAAGGCATGTTGGTTGTATTGTAGTTATTGAAGATAAAACTTTTGGCTACAGCCTCCATTCATCCTTTTCCATCTTCTCTGCTGAGGATACAGCCATTTGTCAAGCTCTTATGCAGATGAATACAAGTGATACTTTTGTGAGTACACTGACAGTTTCTCAAAATGTTGGAAGCTTTGCGGAACAGTAGTTTTGACTGTTATTCCGTTGTGTCTAGAATTTTCCCAGCATTAGATTCCCTTGCTATCAAGGGATATTACATTATTTTCTGCTGGATCCCAAGTCAGGTAGGTCTCGGTGATCTGATGCGGCTGCTAAATCTGCCTGCGGCCCACCTCTTCTGTCCATTCTTTCCTTCTGGATGTGAGAAGGTACGTTAAAAAGTCTATTCTAGATCTTTAACAGGAGTTGTGGGACATGCTGGTCACTAATAAGTTGCGTGCTATATTTCCATGCATCACCACATTAACAGTTATACCTGTACAAAGTGATGTTCTTCTAACTCGTCTTTGTATTCGACACACCCGATTTACCCAGACATTTGTTTCTAAATGAATTAAATCCATGGGGTGTAAACCATATACAGTATATCATATTTTAATTTCATGTCAGGATTTTAATCACTCGCTTTTACATTTTCTTAAAACTGATATTTTAACTTTGTTAGATTTAATAGAGGATCCACCCCATAGAAATCTATTTGCTTTTTTAAAGGCAATAGGTTCTTTACATTATATTTAATTTCTATTAAATATATAAAAAACTAAAAATTTCTATTAAATCTATTTTAAAATCATATTTTTGAGTTTTTTCCTTTTTCTATTTTATCATTAGATTTTTAAATTATATATATATGCATGTTTTTTAAAGTTTTAATGCTACTTGGGTTTTAACAAAAATTAATAATTAAATAATTTGAACAAAAATAAATAATAATAATAAAAAATTTTTTTTCAAAAATATTAATTTAGGCGTATATTTATTTTTAGACCCTGCACCATAAAACCAAACCAACCAGCTTCTAAAATTATTACTTTGTCGAACAAGTTGAGATTAATCTGTATAAAGTAAATGCCTTTGATTAGAAAATTTTATTTCAGTGAATTCTTAACTATGGTAATCAGTATTCGTACAACTGCTTTATCTCTTGGAATTTTTTTTTTTTTTTTTTTTTTTTTTTTTTTAAAGTAATTTTCAGTGGCTATTGAAACTTCTGGAAAGTTGACTTCTTGAAAATCGCAAATCACTCATGGAATTTTTACTTACCTTAATGTATATATTTTCTGTTAGAAAATACTGTAAATTTCTAAGTTTTTTGTTTCAATATTTTAAAATTGTATGACAACCAAATTGAATTATCTTTTAATATTAACTGTAGATGATGGCACAGTTTATATTAGATTGTATTCATAACTGCTGACTACAATAAATGTCTAATTCAGCCACAATAGTTTTATGATAATCCTAGTTCAGTTAGGATCTGATGTAGAATTTAGATTAATTTTTGTGAAATGAAGAGTAATCAATAAGACCATGTGGTGCAATGAGATGATTTAAATTGTTATTTTACTATTTTTCTTTTACATTATGTAAAATTCACTGAATGTTAATAAAATATGAAATATTTTAGGTAAATTGTACTTTCCATATCTTCCTTAGTGAATATTACATATAATTCCAGGCAAAATGGGGTAACTTGTTTATCAATGAAATAAAGAAAAATGTTTAAATATGCTTGTGGAAAATGCCTTTTCAATGACCAATGGACTGTAGAAAAGCTATACAAAGATGTTTTTATGTAATCCTGAGAAAAAGAATTTTGTATATTTCTAGAACTATCATTGCAACCAATTGTAAGGTTTACAGATTTTATCATATTATGAGAAATTTGATACTATTAAAGGGAGTAAATGCTTTTTAGTTTAACATGCTTTCAAATTGACAAAATTGTTACTTAATTTGTTTTTACTCCTTTTTTATGGTTAAGCATTTGTTGAATGCGAATTTTCTATGAACAAAAAATTGATGGCGGAAAATTTAAATAGTCAGTTGTGCCTCATTGATGATCACTTCCTTAACATGAGAGGTTTCAACAATATTTAACTATACTTTTGGTACCAGGCATGTGTATAAATAATTCAAATGAGTTGTTATAGCAAAATATGCAGCCGATAACAGAAAAACACTTCGAAAGAAATTTCATGAGTTGAAAATCAAAATGAAGTGTTTGGAAGATTGCATAAATAAGCTTGAAAAATTTAAGTAGAAACTGCAGAAGCTTAAATAACTGGTAACTTAATATTATAATTACAGTATCAAATACATGTCGTCGTGATTCTTCAGAGAAGCAACTGTTACTACTCAGTACTAATAATGAATTAAAAGCAAAAGTTTTAGACAAGGCAAGTTAGCATTTTCTGATAGCAATATTGTGTGTGTATAAATAACCAAGAAATGTGAAAATATATTGAATGATTAAAGAAACAGAAAATTCTAGTATATGGATGTAAATTTGCATAGTTTTAAAAGAATTTGAAAGTTTTTTTTCTTTTCTTTTATTATTTCTAATGGCAGATTATAGACAGTTACAGCAAAAGAAATAAAAAGGATAGAACAATAACACAGAAAGATACTGCAACAGAGTTTATTAATCTAATATGTCTCTAGCTTCCCAATAACGCTCAATTAGAGACGTCTTGCGAAATGCAGGGCAGCGAAGAAGATGCACTGTGTCCATGATTTCACCAGTGTTGCAAAGAGTGCAGACTGGAGAAGGAACGATACCAAATCTATTTAGATGTTTCCGCAGACAGTCGTGCCTGGTGGCAAGGCAGAATTTAGCCACCGCTCTATGTCTTGGGCTATTGAGCAGATTTAGGATGACATTCTTCCAAGATTTAAGAGAAATGCGGTTAGTAAGCTCTTCATGAGTTCTGGAGTTCTTTTGACAAGATGCTTAATAGAACAGAAGGGCATAGCATGTGTAGGAGCCTGCGTAATTAAAGCACCCTTCTTTGCAAGGAAATCTGCATTTACATTACCTGTGATTCCGCAAAGGGCAGGGATCCACTGGAGGACAATGGTCTTCTCAAGGGATGCCAGTTTCTCAAAATGTTGGCGGCAGTTCAAAATGTCCTGTGTTAAGGGATTATTAGAGGATGAGGGATCCATCGATAAAGATCCGGAGCCGCTGTGGCTTAGGATAGTATATGCTCAACACCTCGTAAGCCTAGAATTTGAAAGTAGACAGAAGAAAAATTTAAAATAGCTTTTATTAAATAAGTGGGGAAAAGTCGCATCCTGTAAACTTTCCATTATAGTTATATTTATTTTGTTTTGAATAAGTATATTTATTTGAAAATTGATTGTTATTCTCACATTTTGAAATACTCAATAATTAATAGATAAAAACGTAATGAGGATGTTTATAAACTACCCATTATTTATGCAATGTATAATTCAGTGTTGTAAAAAATATTGATTTATTCATATAAATAAATTTCTGAAAATTTCAAGTCTTTTGAAGTAATAAATATAATTCCAGACTTTATAGTTGTCCTGATTTTCCTGGAAAGTTTTTTCTCCTGAAGAAAAGTTCTTAATTTTTAATCCGAATCCTGAATTATTTTCTATTTCTACTTCAAAGGTTTTTAATTTGAAAAAATAGGAGTGTTCTTCACATTTTATGGACTGATTTTCTCATGACATGATGGGAGAGTGAATTCAATGATTAATCAAAATAACTGTGGTTGACAACATCATAGTGTGTGTTCCTGCCTGGAGAATGTTATTTCTAATATAGAGCATATACTATAGTCGCTAGATTTATTTAATATGCCTAATAATTTGTTATTATATGTAAACAAATTTTCATGCAGATTATTGATATAAATCAGCTGTTCGTTACATTTCTTTATTTCAGTA
The DNA here is from genome assembly GCA_030067965.1 of Latrodectus elegans. Lineage (NCBI taxonomy): Eukaryota > Metazoa > Arthropoda > Arachnida > Araneae > Theridiidae > Latrodectus > Latrodectus elegans. The sequence goes on from CM057818.1 coordinate 25,425,370, forward strand.
ATTCTCACTGCCATATTTCTGTATTAATTATTTTTTTTATACATTACACTTGAAATTGTGATGCATAAAATATTTAATTCTGATGCAAGACTCTTGCATTAACATTGTCACCCTTTAATCTGCTTAATCAAAGTAATAATCTGTATCATTCTTTTTCTAATTTTGTATGCAACATCAAGTAAAAGAATAGCTAAATTCTATTTTCATAAAATTAGTAAAATTTGAAGTAATTATTGCTGAAATAAAGTATTGTTTGTGAGTATTTATTTAAAAGATATGATAACCACTTTTTTATATTTTTAGATTGTAACCGATGTTGCCTATCTTGCAAGGCATGACCCTCTTGAAATAGATGAGAAGAAAATCAACAGAAGACCCAGTGCCTTGAATCCGGTACCCATTCCAAAGAGAGCACGACGAGAACACAGGCTAGATTCTCGCGCCGACAGCAGTGGCGCAAATACTCCTGATCCAGTCTTATTTTGTGACCAAGACATGTTTCAGGATCACAGCTCCATGACTGCACCCACACCACCTGCACTTTCCCCACCAACCACACCCAGCTCAGCTAACCTGGTTTCTGATGATTCTCAGCCTTCACTTGGCAGCACGTTGGCAGCTCGTGTTGAGAGGAGGCGCACCACCTCTCTCAAGCGTCTGCCTGAAGACCAGGGCAGCAGGCTGGGAGTTGACACTGAGGAAGTGGCACCCTATGAATTGCGCACCTTCCCACTGACAGATGAGCAGTATGAAGAAATTGCTGCCGACCCTTACGGTGAGGACATTGAGCTGACAGTGAGCGGTCCCAGCTCTCCTGCATCTCCAGGTAGCACCACGCTGAGCACGTCCACCATAGAAGATGTCACTGACCCCGAATGGATGGTCTTGAAGAACAATCCATCTCATGAGTCTGGGTTGAAGTTGAAATTGGCCAAAAGATGAAATGCATTTGAATGGAATTTTGTTAAGCTGCACTCTGCTTTATTGGTTGTTTGCCTCCGGCACCTTCCTTTGTATTTACTACTTTTTCTTACCCCCGAGTGTATTGATTTTGTGTCATTGCAAAAATATTGTACAAATCATTTCATAAAAAAGTTACGTCCTTGTCAATATCATATCTGTATATATTTTGTAAATGTGAAAGAAAATGTTGCTATTGTATGAATAGTGATTAATTGTAATTATTGTTTAGTCATGAATTGTGAAACAGCACCAATTAAGTTAACATAGCCAAAGCATTAAAGGATGAATTTGTGGTACGGATTGAAGAAACAACATTGTACTTATGTAAATAATGTTTTCCTACTGTTGAAAGTGCGTTTTTGTTTTTATGTTAGTGTATAGTTTGTTTCAAAAACTGTAAAAATAAAAAGTGAAAATAAAATATTAATTAGGCATTTCCCTTGTAATAGTAGTTCTCCTTTTTTTTTTTCTTGCTCTTTCCATGTATAAGAATTTAAAAAGTAGCACTGAATTACAATTGAAGTGGTTTTACTTATATTAAAACCAAATATTTTTTCTTTCTTTTTTTAAATTAGAAATTTTATCATTGTTTATCTAGCAAGCTGATACACCGAAAGTTGTAAGGTTAGAGAATTTTATGGAATGAAATTTCTAATAAGATACTTAATTTTTTTGGAATTACAATATTATTAATTTTCCTTTCTCACTAATTTAACAAATACTTTATAATTAAATGTTTTGTCATTTATAATTAAAAATAAGAAAACAGTTCAAGCATTATTCTTGTGAAAGTAACTTAAACAGTACATACAAAAGGACACTGAAATTTTGGTCTTATAAACAATTTGACTAAATCTGAGGTGGTAATTGACTGCATTTTAATATAAGTTGTTCTGACAGTTCACATTATTTTTGAAAGGATAACCAAATAAATCCTTGCACAAAAGTGCAAGGGTTATTTGATTGGAGCAACACTTTTAAATATTGGTCATATTCTCTAATGTAAAATGTTTATAGATGGGCAAAAGCATATCGGCATTTTGAAAAGGCTGATATTCTGTATTAGCCAATTTAACTTTTCATTGCGCCGTAAGGCCGTACCTATTCACATAAACGTTAAGGTAATCAAAAGATCCCCCTTTTTTTCTGGTATTCGATATGATTGGTTGGGAAACAAGACTCGCGCGCGTATAACTTAAGTAAATGAACAAATTTAGGGTATCATTGATTACAAATTTGCTATTTACTCGATACAATAAACTTCCAATTTATCCCTGACACCTCAGATAATACATTTAATAATTAAAAATAAGGAAAAGACGAAGCACAAATAAGCATATTAATAATTTACATAGTTATTAATTATTGAATAATTATTAAATTCAGATTTATAGATTAGGTTCTTTAGAAAATCGTTTAATGTTCTTATATTGAAAGTTATATATAATTTCATATCTCTTGACGTTCGGCCTCGCATTTATCGGCATATAATTGCGGATCCATTCCATTAACCAGTGCTTTCTCCACACATTCCAATTGCTGCAAAGACCGCTTGGCATATTGGCAGCAGTTCATAATGAATCACTTGACGAGTAGTCCATCAGACACAAAGCATAATTTTATGTAAGGGCTTAGATGGTCTTGCACTGAGCGGGATAGTATCCTGGAGTGACAACTACGAATTAGAACGCTTAGGAGTGTGATACAGAGCCCACTTTTTGTCACTGGTCAGCACTTGATTGAATATGAATGAGTTACAGTGACAAACAGCAATATACAGGTTGCCACCCGTTATTGCTTACGGACTTCCAACAATGTGAGAAACCCACTTGCTTAGCCTGCACGTAAATGATGCAGTTGAAGTCTAACCGTTTCATCGGAATCGTTAAATTGTCTGGCAAGTTCACCACACGTTTGACTACTGTCCTCAATGGCCGCCTGCGGGATTTCATCATCGAGGAACAAATCTCCCTACCTGAATTTGTGAAGCCAATGGCTTGCCATTCGTTCATTCATAGCATTACCCCCAAATTTGGCGACTTGATGCTGCGGCTGATAAGCTCACTTTCAAATCGTTAAGCAAAAACACCGAACGATCTAGCTCGATACCTCCATTTCTCTTCGCTAATGTATGAGTTATGATTAATAAATAAGAGCAGTGGCTCTGCTTTTATAATGACTGATATTCCTACTCTCGACTGACTGGTGTTTGAACCACGTAATTTGCGTACTTATTCTCACTTCATTCAATGGCAACTCAGAAACGGCAAGAACTTGAACAATTGATATTTTTTACCTTATAAGATGCCAAAGAGACAAAAAAAATATATGAAATGAGTCATATTGCCAAATAAAATGCCATTCACAAGCTAAAGGACTTGCATCATTATTCACTTTAAGAAATGCAGGAAGTCACTCATTATTATACTGCAGAACACACAGATCGTCTTCAAATATTGATAACAGATTTTATCACTATTGATATTCATCAATAGTGATAAAATCTGGTAAAACTAGACACGTAAAAATTCTCGGGGATAAACTCAACCAATCTTTCGTTTATTGTTTTTTTACATAAATGAAGAAAAGTAAAATGAACTACGAAAATATGCAAAAAAAAAAAATGTCTAGTTTTCTAGTAAAGAATTTAATTAGTTTCGTACTGAGAAAAAATTTCTTGTTAAAATAATGAATTCAGGGCTGTCAGAATAAATTTTGCCATGTTTCTGTCATTATAAATTCCTAAATTCATACAGAGAAACAAAGAAAACATATTTTCTCAATATTAATTTTGAAGTTATACTAAATTGGTCATTAACTCAAAATTATTTTGTTTTCCTGGAAAACTTTCTATTACTGTAAATAGTAGTTGAAATCCTAAAATAAGTGGATTTTTAAGAAATATCTGATAAAAAAAAAATAAAAAAAAAAACTTTAAAAATTTCTAAATCATCTGAAAATTTTCAAAACTCTCAAGTTGTTCAAAGTTCCTCGAAATTTTTAAAATTCCCAAGGGAATAAACCCGGTTTTTTTACTCTTCTTTACAACAAGAATTTAGCCCGCAGACGAAGTGAGCCTCATCTTTAGTCAATTTTATTAATCGTCAGTCCCGAAAATCGGTAATTCTATTCGATTTTCGCTACACTGAAATAAGCAGCTAAAAGTAGAAAAACAAAGGGATATATTGTTTTTTGTTTCTTGCTCAAAAATTTTCGGTGTTCTAAATTTTTGACGGGCTTTGTGAAAAAACTCAATTTTATTCCATGCAAGCTACGAGCATACAGCTCCAAAACAGTTTCTGACATTACTACTACTACAACGGGAAATAATGAATGCTTCTCCCTCTAATTTCCATTTTTCCAATCTGACGAATCACTTGAAATCACAATCTTTTCCAATCAATTTCGTAAACAATTGATATTTTTTAATTCACCGAGGAAGATTCCATTTTCTTCTTTCCAAGAAAATAAAGAACTTCTCTTCAATTGAATGTGCATTAATCTATATACGATGGGCTACATAAACAAAAAACAGTATAAGTATGTTGCAAACTATTCCATTTTCTTTTTTATCTGACTTCATGCAGATTTCCAAGAATCAAATTACAAGTGTCAAATCAAAAATTTTATGGTATCGACATTCATGCTGCATAGTTTTATTTTATTTTAAAAAAATGTTCTTGAGCAAATATGCATATAATTCTGTACATGCAACATTTTTCAATTATATTTGTAAATCATAAAAATAAATTATTGCAAAAATTAGAATATTTTTTATTTAAGTTATATTTAATGATTACTTACAAATGATTCAATGAATTTACAGATATAACAGAAATTCTTTTATTTAAATAATCTATATTTTTTTACATTACTGAACAATACATTGTATAAAATAATGAGTATTTTTCAAATATCTTCATCAGGTTTCTATCTATTCGTATATTAAGTATTTCAAAATGTGAATATAACCATCTCTTCAAATATACTTATTCAAAACAAAATAAACACAATTATAATGCAAAGTTTCCAGGATGTGACTTTCCCCCCACTTATTATTTAATAAAAGAAATTCTAAATTTTTCTTCTGTCTACTTTAAATTCTTTTAAACTATACAAATTCACATCCATATTCTAGAATTTTCTGTTTTTTTTTTTTTTAATCATTCAATATACTTTTACATTTCCTGGTTATTTGTGTACACACAATATTGTTATTATAAGTTTCCATGTCTAAAGCTTCTCTTTTGATGCATTATTAACATTAAGTGGTAACTGTTGCTTCTCTAAAGCACCACAGCGACGTGTGTTTGATTCTGCAATTATAATGTTAAGTTACCAGTTATTTCAGCTTCTTCTGCAGTTTCTACTGTAGATTTTACAAGTTCATATACGTTATCTTCCAAACACTTCATTTTGATTTTCAACTCATCTATTTTCTTCAAAGTGCTTTTTTCTGTTATAGGCTGCTAATTTTGCTGTTGTAATTCATTTGAATTCATACTTTTGCCTAGCACCAGTAGTAAAACTAAGTAGGTTTTAGCTAATTATTATAGTGTTGATACCTCCGATATTTCGGAAGTGATCATCAATAATGCTTGATTTGACACAGGTGCCGTATAATCCACGATGACAAATTCTGGTGTATTTTATGTATCTGGCAACCTCGTTTTTACTATGCATGCATATGGAGACCTATAAGAATTATGCAGAAAATTTTATTTTGGTAACCCTGGTATTTACGTCATCTTGGCAAGATTTCTTCATCGCCAAAATAATTCAGAATTTGGAATCATGGATTATACGGCACGTATGTCCACAATATATTGATTATTTAAATTTTCTACCATCAAATTTTTTGTTCACAGAAAAACCCCATTCAAGAAATGCTTGACTATGGGAGAATAATAAAAACATATTGTACCGAGCTTCGAGTTGATTGAGATTCGATAAAATAAACTCGTAACAATCACATGATTTTTATTTGTAAAACTTTCTAAATGATGCCGGAAAAACCTAGCAGTTACAACATTTACAAATTACAATTATACAGTAACAATTCAACTGCTTCAACAGTAAACAACTCCCAAAAACAGAGGTCTTCAAATACCTCAGATAGACAGCTCGTATCTACTAGTCTATTACTGACACTGGAAACTAAAAATTGACTCGATCCATGGAACGGTGGTATTTATACTTGTACGGTGGCTTACTTAGCGTGAAAGCTTAGGTCTTTCTCCACGGTTCTGTAAGATTCCAGGCCATCTCGCTCAATAATGACCCTAGAGCTTAGGTGGTGGAAGTTTCCAGAATTATCCATTTCTCACCAAGTCACCAAATTACCGGATAAGCCGTTCTTAACGTAAGCCTATATTAATCAACTTTTGTCCCAGAATCTGATCTCGGATGTGTCTAAGATTTCTCAGGACGAATGTAAAAATATATTTACAAACTTTGTAACAATATTAACTGCTTTCCATTAGTGACTATAGTTTTATGTATTTGAGAATAAGCTAAAAATAAAAAGTATTTATTAAATTTTTATTTACTAATTCTTTTTCTGTATTCAGTGAATTTTATACTTTATAAAAAAACAGAAAGAAATAGAAAAGAATAATTTAAAATCGTCCACCTGATGATCTTATTGGTGATTACTCATGAACGATAAATCTAAATGCTACATCCAGTCCTGACTGAACTGGATTAACAAGAAACTATTGTGGCTGAACTAGATCTTTGTGTTATATAGTCAATAGTTGCAAATATAATCTAATATTTATCATGCTGTCATCTAGTGGTAACATTAGAGCTATTATTCAATTTGATTTTTAAACAATTTCAGTAAAATTAAAAATACTCAAAAAAATTATAATATCTTATAACAAAAAATAAATACATCAACGTAATGAAAAATTGCAGGGATAATTCACGATTTTCTAGGAATCAAGTCAAAATTCCAGAAATTTCAAGGGCCCTTACAAAAATTTAAAAATTCCTGTAGTTTCTGAACTTTGTTCCATGGATAATTTCGTCAACCGAGTCCCATTTTCATTGAAATTTCCATAAACCGCTCAAAAACAGGTTTGACTGACTGCATTTAAAAATAAATATTTGAAAATTCATGTGAATGAGGTAATGCAACATGGCACGTAGTACAGAACTCTTGGAATTTGAAAATGACGTAATTGTCGATTATCACAGAAACAAACGCGACATTTTCACAATAAGCTGACGTATTAAAAATCAACAACGTGATTTGTAAATGTAGAAGACGCTCGTTTTCATGAACCACTCATTTATGATTTTACAAACTAGTAGCGCCTGTCCCCAACATGATCTCAGATGTAACGGTAATTTTAATTCTCATTTAAGAAATAAAATTTCGAAAAAATCTTACTTGCCAACTCATTTTTATGACTCTTTCGTTTGCTATTTTATTTTTTATAATTTTTTTTCAGCAAATGTTTTTACGGTTGAGTAACAGATTTCTATTATAAGACAATCTCGGATTTTTTTCAATATCGAACCGTCTAGCTGGAGCAGGGATGAATGAAACAACCCAATTTTTAAGCATTTCTAGAAGTACTTTGTCTCAAGTAATAATAATAATAATAAAAAATAAAAAAAACATAGCACGGCAAAGGAAGAAAGGAACCAGAGAAAGGTCAGTCAGAAGGGTATTGGAGTGGAATGTCTGAAAAGTGAACAACATCATCAAAAGTGACAACTGCCATTTCTGGATCTTCCATTGTCAATGATTAAATTTAGAAAATTTTCTAAAAGAACATCAAGTCTCACAGAATGTTAATGTCAAACGATTGCGCATAAATCTGATCGGTAATCACATAATATGATCTGATGAATCGTCTTTCAAACTTCCTAACAGGACTGATTCACATTAGGAGGACGCAGGCACAAGCGTAAGATCACGACTGTCTCCCTGTCAAACATGGAGGTGGATCTGTCAGGATACGGGGAGAAATTTAGCTAACCAGGCCAGTCTTATGATGTTTCCGACAGGAGATTGAATTTTTCAGAATCATAATGCATGTATCCATGCAGGGACAAACTTCTCGGCACGACAGCCCATGTGGGCCATGGCCTACAGTGTCCGTAACTGTTTTCATGACCGAGAGCCCTGGGGTGCGAAGCATAAGTCCCAGTTAGGTGGTCCGCTTAACATGAGATGTAGTGGTATTTGCTCAATCATACTTTGATAAACACAAGGATGAAGTTAACATCTATTATTGTTTACTACAGTACTATAGAATGGTCTATTTTTAGCGTTCAATACGAAATTCTTTGTCACCCACATGCATCGCTTTCATAAATAATGGTACAAAATGCATCTCATCACTTCCTTTTTCCCCTTGGTATCCAATTACTTTTAGGCGATTGTGCATAATTATTTTTAATGATGAGAATGAAGAGTTCTGAAGGAATTTTAGTGCATGAATGGATTTAAATAACGAAACAGTTTATTTGCAAATTATTTATTTGACTTGTGGAAAATGGAGACTTATAACAATCTTCTCAGTCAAGCATATGCAACAGGAACTGCATTTATAAAATTCAGACCCATAACAACATACTCTTTTTCAAAGGCACCACACAAAGCAAGAAATAATTGCAATTCAGTGTTTCATATATATATATATACATAAAAGACATAAGTAGCGATTTAGTTTACTCATTCTTGGAAAATTCTACAAAATTATGAGACATTTTGATTACTATACAGAAGCAGAACATTCTGAATTATAGAACAAGTTGAATCAACTTAAAATATACACCAAAGTAAATAATAATAATTAATTTAATTATTATTATAATTATTTATTAAAAATATTGCAATAAAATTTGGAACAATTTTTTTAAAAAAGTTATAAAAAAATGATTCATTTATTAAATAACTGAAAATTAAAAAAAAAAAAAAAAAAAAAAAAAAAAAAAAAACCAGAGAGATTTATTATTTTTAAAAATATTTATGAGTGAAAATACTATCACAATTTATAGATGCGTTTTTTGTATTTATAATGATAAAATTCATATAATTTCATAAAAGTTACAGAATTTTTCTTAAATTGTTGCTTACAAGATGCATCACATATAAAGGATTTATATTTACATATTATCTTGTAAATTATTTACAGCATACTCAGTGGGTCTTAGATTTCTTATCAAACCAAATCACACAGAAAATTAATAATTTTAAATTGAAATAAGGCAAATAAAGGTTCAAAACTACTTTTATTGTTAAATATGAAAAAAAAAAAAAAAAAAAAAAAGATAATTATCAACAGACAATGAAAAAAAAATATTATTTCTTTATGCATCTACAATGCATAGCCATGTAGGAAAATCAATCGCATATGACTTTTAGGAAAATATACATCCATTTGCGGAAACATTATGCGAATAATCTCAAAGTGTTTACAAGAAAATGAGAAAAAACGATGAATAAATTGCAAACAAATTCAAATAACTGTACAGCTCAAGTTCCCATTACAAAGCTTTAAAGCATGAATTTATTTTAGCTTTGCATGATAAAACTGAAAAGACAGAGAAATGAAATGAAAAAACATTCAAAGATATTTTAATCATTTTATGTTATTGATTTAGTACTGCGTGAAGGAAATGCTATATTTTTAGCAAAATATATTGAAATGATGGATAAAAAAGGGTTAATATTTATTCTCTTTCTAAAATAGGATAAACAACAAATATGATTTGTTGTGTTTATTAGAAGATGAAAATAAAGATTGCACAACACCTGTCCCTGCAAGTGGAAAGGAAGTATTTTCATGCAAATTAATACTCAAAAATGAAACAGTATCAGTTACTGTAATTTATGAAATTGTGTATAAAATGCATAACATATAACCCAAGTACATTATTTACATATTTATACATGAATATTGTACACAGCATGTATATAAAATTTGATAAAAATTAACTAAATGATGAGAAGCCAAGGTTTCTCCTCAGCTGTAAATGAAAGAACTGTAGAAAAACAGACAATTCCGATTATTTTTAAGTGAAAATTATATAAAACATTTGATAGGGCTAAATTGCCATTTTTTATTTCTCACGGAAAAGTTGGTGAGAAACGATGCAATTATTTCAAACTTTGGAAAACGGGACCCTCATCCCCGGAAGAATGACTACCATTGCTAACACACAGTTCAGGCGCCACTTCTGGGCACGGAAATATTCCATCGCTTACATTCGGTGGAGAAGCAGAAGATGATAGTGAATCTGGAATGAAGGAGGAAAAATAAAATTAGGAGTACAGCATATAAAAGCCACAAGATTAAACGAGATCCAATGGTAAATCATTGAAAAATTCAAGTACTTTTCAACATTTGGTATATTTTAAATTAATACAGAAACTTCCAAAAAATTGGTATTCAATAATGTACATAAAATCTTCTGCATCTAAGCAATAGAAAATTAAATTTTAAAGTTACCATTTAATGTTTACTCCATCTTTAATAATATGGGGAAAATTGCCTGACTGCAAAAAATATTGGGAAGGGGGAGGAATGAGAAACTATTTTTTCCAGTATAACTTTAATTAGGATTTTCATATGAAACATCACAGCTTGTATGCGAGAAGAAAGTTAAACACTAAATTCTGAACTCAATGAAGGCATCCTTTTAAGCATTTACTTAAGTTCATGAATTGTAGCTTCTCTCTTTAAAATCACTCTGTGCACACAACAGGTAGTTTGGTTGAGGACTATAGTTTTAAGTAGATTGCAACGATCCACACCTGATGAGAGAATTGAACCTATGAATTTTGTTTATGAGGACAAATCCATCATAGAAAAATGCATCTAAGAATTTTCTAAGTGACATATAAAACACAGGAAATATTTTTTAAAAGTTATAAATTAATAGTTTCCTAGAACAATAATACTCACTAATTAATTATAGCAAATATATAAGAGAAATAAATCAAATATATAAATATGTTTTGTTGAAATTTGCCCATTCTAATAACAAATGAAAAGTATCATAATAACACTTTTTGTAATCTTTTTAAAGACATTTTTTTTAATACGAAATCATTATTCTCATCAGAAACTCATTTTTTAATTGCATTTTCTCATTTTTGCTTAGAGTACATTTATATATATATGACCCATAATTTCTTTGATAATTATTTGGAATTTTGATTGTCTTTGTAATTGGAAGCATTAAATAATAATTATGTAAAATTTTAAATATTTCATGGCTTTTGTGAGAAATTAGGTACATTAATAAAATATAATTCCCTTGAAGTAGAAATTTTAGAAGAAAAAAGGTTTTTCATAATTAAAACCATACATACACTTGCATATACTGCAATAAAATTTTTTAAAGGAGAGTGATCCAAAGGAAAATATATATATATAAAACCTTATTGAAGAATTAAAATATGCATTATGTGTTTTTTCTTTAAACTGACCTTTTCACATAATGTGCTGATTTCACAGCACATTTTTATTCAAAATATAACAAAAATCCAGATAATTTTTTAATGAGGTCCTGTTTAAATATATATAAGGCAATAAATACAACATTAAAAATACAATACAAAAAATACCATATCAAAAAACATATACTGTAGGAAATCTAACCAGCGCAAAAGCTGCTAAAGAGAGATTTGCCAGCATAAATCAGATAATCTATGAAAAGCAATAAAACTACTGAGGCAAAATTTGAAAATCACTGAGAATATACAATAAAAAAAATAGGATGAAAGCATAGGGACCACGTCTTCATCAGGAGGAAGATGGTCAGCTATGCAAATTAAACACTCTTTTCTGACATGCACGAAGGGGACAAATGTCTAAAGATCTTGAAGCTATTCCCCTGAAGAGTGTATTAACAGAAAGAAGCACAGATACTTATTTAAAAAATCAAAGTAAACAAACTCACAGTGGAAAGAGCAACAGATATGATTTCAAAATAGCAATACCAATGAATCAAAATCCATTTAAATATTAGAATAAAGATGAAATTGCCAAAAGTAAATTTAAAACTGAAATAAAGATATAGTTCCCAAAAGTAATTAATTTCAAAAAATTTTTATACAGCAATTTTATGTAATTAATGTCATCTGGAGCAGTTTTTATTTGATTGTTTTTGTGTTTTTCCTTTCTACTTTTTGAAAAAATCTAAGAGGAAGAAGACGAGGCCATTTCCGTATCTGATTCAGCAAAAAATATATCACTGGTTCTTTTGGGTTTTTTTTCTCCCAGAAGATTTTTTTTTTTTTTTAAATTTTTTATTTGTCAGTCTTGGATTTGTTAGAAGTTGATCGAGATTCTTTATGCTATTGGTAGTTGAAGATATAGAAATGGGTTCAGATGGCAAAGTTGAAAGTGGAGCAGGTATTAGTAAGCTATATTGCTTTGCTGGAAACTGGTTTATTTTAGATTCTGCTTGCAAAGTAGAGCAGTAGGAGACTCCAACTTTTGGTATTCCATTTTTTTACTATTTGTCTTGCTTCCAAAGAAAATAATATTTTGTTTCACATTCTTTTTCTAGAATCCATATAGAACAAGCTTTAGAATATGCAGTATGTGAACCAGAACAATTATAACACTTGAATATTTCTGAAGTACAATTATTAGTTTCATGACCAGATTGTGCACATTTTCCACATATAGGATCCCTATTCCCATATGACAGTTGAGAATGTCCATATACTGATATCTGAAAGGGGCTAGGCATGGCATATCTAAGATAAGGAATGTATGGACAAAGTTTGCAACTTATATAACCGGCTTTTATAGATTTTGGTAACACTGGTGTCTGAGAAGTTAAACTAACATGTTGAATGTTAATGCATGGTGGAGCACAAATTCCTTGATCACAAAGTTCTTCCGAAAATTCTGCTTCCATAATATGACTTTGAAAGAAAACATGACTTATTTAAGTTTGATAAAATGATGTTTTGACTGGAAATGAACCCAAATTTTTAAATTACTGATTATCAAGTATGTTTCGAATCAATTTGATCAAGAAGATCTCCCAATTGTAATTTTTCAACATTTTGATACCAATAGATATGAATACTTTTTTTATACTAGAAAAGGCAATACTGCATGAAAAGTATTAGGAGTGCTTATCAACATGTAAAGAGTAAATGAATTGGCTTCAATGATGACAAAGACATGGGACCCATTGTATATTTATAAATATCCAAGCTTGAGAGCCCAACAAAGGATGTCAGCTAATGGTTCTGGACATTTCAAGCCTCAGTGCAAACCAGGATGCTAGCCAACATCTACACGCTGAGTCACCTCTGCAGACAGTAACCACTCTTAATGCCAAGGCTTTGGATGTGACCCCTTCACTTGATCCTTTGCAGACTATTCACAAGTGTAGCTAGGTACCAGCCAACTGATACACTGTGGGACTAGAGTGTACCACACATCGAATGGGTTACCCATCACGGCCAACACATGGGGATTTTGACTGTCCATGAAAAGATTGAAGCCAACAGAGCTATTCATGGAAACTCCCTTGCTTGCTGTCAAGGGATGGAAAGGATGAGAAATAGAATAGAAGAAGAGAGAATAAACATCCCGGGTCACCTCAAGACTGGGACAGCCATACTCGCCTAAAGAAGGTCAGCCCCAGGATGGCTCTTTCCCATTGGTATTAAGGGATGGTGAACTTCGAAATTGCACTTACAGCAAATATTGTTAATAATGAATCCCTCGTGTGACTAATATGATAAAGGAAAGCTTTCAGTTTCATAAATATTTTTGAACCACTATAATACATTCAAATATATATTGTGAAAATCATTTTTCAACAAGCTGTGTATTTGATCCCCCAATTCTGTCAAAAATTGATCCCACAATTCTGATCAAAAAGGAAGAGTCACTTCCAAGAGACTCAAAGACTAATTTCTCAACAGCATAGCACTGTAAAATGGCTTTCAGTGGTGATCTGGAATATAAGTCAGAAAAATCAACTGGAAATCAACTTGTTTAACCTACTGAAAAAAGCAGAATACTAATAAAAGCCACAAATAAGATTTCTCCTAAAAGAGACCAAGAATTATTTCTATTATTTAGAAGAGTGCTTATAATTGTTGAAAGTTTCAATAAATGTGTTCACTGATTTCCATTTTTAGATAAATTTTTAAATTCTAGCTACAGTAGATTGTCGTTATGTGTTTCTATGTAAGGCAATATAATCCCAATTAATAATCTTTGATTCCGGAAATTCAGAGATTCTAAATACAAATATTAATCACTAAATTATTGAAAAGAATTTTAATCAAAAGAAAATCTGTCTTTTAAATAATTTATTTAACTCATTTTTGCAATCTTTATATCTATTTTTATTATTTTAAGTTTACTGATGTAAGAATTATGTTATAAAAATTTAGAACCTTAATACCCTTTATTTACAGTTTCATTAAACTATGTTGATAGAATATGAAGTAAAATCTCAGTTTATGGATAATGTGCACTTTTGTTAATCACACTGATTTTATTCAATAACTTATTTTGATCAAATGAAAAGAAAAATTTTTATTTTAAAAGGCAATTTTAGCAAACAAACTCTTGTGCTTATATTCTTTCAAGTTTATACACTAAGAATTTATTCAGAATTTTCCTCAGAAATTTAACCAGGTTTGATATCATAATTTAAAAATAACTTAAAATTTCCCACTTTTTTACTATTTAAAGACACTTGTATTTGTATTGCAAGGGATATTAAAGGAGAAAATCACACTTATTATGAAAAAGTTTAGTTTAACAATTAAAAAGTAATAAATGTATTATAATTAGTAAAAATAAGCAATAAGTGTGAAGAAAATAAGTATTTAATTTAAAAAAAAATTTCTAGTTGAAAACAGCTATAAATGCATATTTAATGTTTTTTAAGATACAGATTTATACATTTTGATTAATTAATAATCACAATTTGAAATATTCACTCTTTTATGAATTGATAGTAAATCTTTAGCAGTAAAAAAATACAATTTACAGCCTAGCTTCTGCAAGTTTGAAATAAAAGTAATCATGATAATTTTATGACAAAATTACAATAGTATAATTACAATTTAATAATGCATTAACAGTGAAAGGTTTAATTCAAGAATTAAATTTTCTAATATTAGAAATGTGTGTAAGAAAACGTTGAGAAAAATAAAATGTGAAAAACTTGATTCAAGTTGATACCGGGATAATAATACATATTTAAAAAGTATTAAGAATTATAGATATTTATTGATAGAAAAATTAGTGAGAAACAATTAACATAAAAACTTACAATACACATTAATTTTAAATATACTTTTAAATATATATATGAGATATAAGTTAAAGTATGAATATAAATAATATTTTGATTATAAGATATTCAACATAATATTCAAATTATCAAAGAATTATTTAAAATGAATTAAATTTATATTAATGAGTAAAAAAAGCAGATTAATATATTGCTGTTATAAAAAGTTTAAATATTTTTAAAATTGAAATATCCAAGAATTGTTTTAAACACAAAGAGAAAAAATAAAATAATAATAAAGAAGAAAGCTTGTTAATTCCTGCAAAAATTTTAAAATAAATGAAAAATATATAAATAATCTACAAAGTACTTACAAATTTAATATGATAATTCCAATTTTATTTTTAAACAATGATTACATATCTTTGTGCAAGAAAATACTCTTTTATAACAAACTTGAATAGGACAGACAATTTTAAGTGGTTTCTAAATCAAGGTGAGAGTTGAATTTATTAAGTGAGTTAGTTCCCAGCAGGCAAACTGCCTCAAGAACAGAAATAAAAACCATGCAATTATTACACTTGTAAACTTTTAATCAAATTTCGGAAGAATCCATATAATTAATTGTAAGTTACTTATCCTACACATAAATTTGTAGTAACTTGTAACAAAGAGAAGTAAAATAATAGTGTTGATTTATTTGACTTTATGTCATTGTTCACAATGAAATTTAAATGTATGTTTTTATTATAGCAAAAATAAGAGCAATAATTTTCCAATTTTTTTCAAAATTACATTTAGCAGAACTATAGCTGAAATAACTTAAATATGAACAGAAATCAATTATTAAAATTTAAATATACTTACCTGATTTATTTAGAGATTGCGGAACTTCCTTAGCCAATGAATCGAGTTTAGAACTAGTGGAATGAAAAGTATTTGACATTGAATTTGAAACTCTTAGAGGGCCATCCAGCCTGTTGAAAACATATAGTCAATTAATGGCATTACTGATAGAGATGGCAACACAAATAAATTTAGCTCAATTCAAAACTAATTAATTATAAGCAAGTGAGACGGTCATAAAAGAAATTCTTTTAAATGTCATGAAAAATCATATTTGAAATTTCAATATAAATAGTGACAAAACAATAATTATTCATTTTTAATAAATTGTATTTCAAAGAAAGCTACCAAACTGGCATAAATTCAAACATATTTATAACCAAAAATTACACTATCAATTTTTCTCACACAGACATATACATCATTGTAGACTAGAAATATTAGTAAGCCCAATTTAAATAACCTACGAAATTGCAATTTTATGAATTTTAAAATTTTAATGGAAATGTTCTAAAATTGATGATTAATTACATTTTTAGTCACATACATCATGATATATTTGGCTTTCAAGGTGCTATTGGACACCACACAACTATGAACTTGAATGCCCAAATTTATTATTTACAAAGAAAAAAAAATCATTATTAAAAATATGCACAAAACAAGCACCAATTTAGTATTTTGTAGGAAATATATCTGAAAGTAAGGCTGTAAGAAAATGCAGGTTCATCAGAAATTAGTTCTAGAAACCATAAAAGCAAGAAATTTATTAACATATTGTAAAATAATGGAAAATTTATCCCTTTTTTATCATGGTATTCAGCACTAAATATTTTTCACAACTAACAGTGTCAGGCCAAGGTGGCCTAGTTGGCTTGTCGTTGAAAAGTAGTCAGTTCGAATATTATCCTAATTGAGCTACATTGAGTTCACTAATGATGGTTGGGCATGTAAAATATTTAACTCTCTCAAAGTGAAATGATATCACTGGGAATGGCGGGCCAAGCCCAGGGGTCTGCTGCTTGGTCCTTGTTTCTAAATTATGAAGACACTTTCAGGATCCTGATGACAACCGAATGGTTGCCCCACAATATAAAGATGACATCACGTCCCCCCTTTGAAATGGTAAAAGGAGAGAAACCTAGCAGCTGTGTAAAAAACTTTGATATAAATATAATCAGCTCAACATACCTAGAATAACTTTGTATCATTAGTAAATTAAAAAAAGAAAAAACTTTTCTTCCATTTAACATCTCTAAAACACCAAAAAGATGAATAGGAAAATCATTTCACAAAATATTTCACTTTATTCAATGGAAAATAAAAAAAGTTCTTTTCAAGTATGCAGTTAGACTGTAGACATGCATAATCAAATATGAGGATGGAAGTTAAAAATTCATAATATTTACTTTTTGAATTATATTTCGATAATTTGAAAACTATGCAAATAATCTACTTTACCATAATGAAGTTATAAATTGCAGAAAATAGCTTTCATCACTGAAATTTTTTAAAAATTCAAAAAAGATTGTTTTGCCTTCCTTTATTATGAAGGGAGGCAAATGAAATGTATAAAAATTCTTTTAATAACATTAAGTAAGAATGCTTCACAAGAGATGCTATTCATCAGATAAGTTTATGTTATAAAGAGGTTAGATTTTAACACGAATTTGACTTAGTACTTTGTTTTGACAATAAATAAAATTAAATTATCTTCTATCAAATGACATGAATATAATTAAGTTCATTTAAATTGCAAGTATTTTCTATTTACAATTAATTTTCCATGAATAATTTATAAAACAAGAGTAAATTGTGTTTTTTGATATGTAATAATATTTCACTTATCATCAAATAAAAGTATTTTTCTTATTCAAATAATACTTACCTGTGCTGTTTTACTAAAACACAAGCTCCCCCAACTTCAGTATTTAGTTTATAAATGTAGAGGAAGCCTTCCAATGTAGCAACTAAGACATATGTTGTGTTCTGAATTCTAAAACACAAAAAAAGATGAATAAGTAAATAACTTCTGAAGAGATTCCACTTTTTTAATAGAAAATAATTTGCGTTTATTTCAAGAATGTAATTAGACTGATAAATAATCATAAGCAAATGAGGGTAAAAGTTAAATGTTTGTAATATTTACCTTTTCAATTTATTTCAATAATTTCAAAATCAGGCCAATCTACTTTACTGCCTTTTTACTTTACTTTACTTTATCTAATAATAATGCCAGGGGTAGGAGTACTGAATTTTTTTTTTCAGGACACTATTTTCAAGAAATAACAGGACATTTTTCAGGACATATTTCAATAATTAAACAAAACCAATGTTACTTTTACATATTAATTTCTGATTTATGAATATAACACATTTTAGAAAGCAATGCACTATTTAATAAATTCTGAGTTTTTAATTTTTAATACAACAATATGAAAAATGATTTATATTTTTTATTCTGAACATTTTGTGAAAATTAATAAGTTACAAGATAAATGCTTTAAATTACTGTAAATTTATGTATAATTGAATAATGTTCATTTTGAACTGGATGCATTAACATTTAATTCTGATAATTTAATACTGCACTTTTTCAACTTATCATTCACAGATGTAATTTCTGCATTAGCAGCAGACACCATCATTTGTCCAACTTTCACATCACTCATATTATCATCCCTAATAGCACATGCTATTTTTTTGGTTGCATCAGCCAAAAGTTTTTGAGCTGCACACAGATTATCAAGTTTACATTTCTTTTCTTTCTCAAGTTCATTAATTTTTTCTAACAGGTGCAATTGTTTAAACTTTTTTTCACTAGTCACTTCTATGTCTTCCTCATCCTTTCTTTTCTTCTCTGATTGTGTTGTATCTTTTGATTTTTCGATATATGACGCATGTTCTACATGAGATTTCTGAATATAATGCATCATTTCTTTGGTATATAAAATGGAGGAAACGGCATTGCCATGCATCCAAATGACATCATGACAAGTATGTAAACTTTGAACTGTTAATTCCAATAATGAAGCCTTCTCCTTTGTCACAACAGAATTGTTAGTCGAAAAACCACTTTCTGGTTGGGAATTAATATTCAATAATGATAGACTTGCTTTAACAATTCTAGAAAGAGTGGGATATTTTATATAAAAACCAGCATTTTTTATATTGAAAACCGCATTCCAATATTTACAGATATTTTGGTCATTATCATAATCATTCACAATCAAAGTCACATCTTCACCCATGTAAAGATTCCATTCTTCATTCATCTTATCAAATTCTGAAGAAGTTTTAAGCACATGAGGAATATGTTGACTTAATCTGCTAAATGAACTCCTAGACTCTTCTTTTTTTCTATTATATAGAGACAAACACTGGAGATCTTTGAGTAAAGGATTTGTTATCGGAAGCTTTTGAAGCAAATGCTTTGAAGTTGCTATGTAGCAACTTCTGACACACACTTTGTAGAAAGTTGTTTCATCCATAAGCTCTTCCCATATTGTTGTTGCTCCATGACCTATTTCAATCTTGTTTAAATTTAACAAATTTTTTCCTGAATCAACATTAATTTGTAGCAGCTTTACTCCATTTTTTTTTCACAGATTTTTTCTGGATTTAAAAATTTAAAGATAATACTGAAAACAAGTTCATTTAGCTTACTATACATCATGTGTACTAAAGGTTCGACTTTTTGCATTATAAGTAAATATAGTTCAAATGATTTACAAAAAAAAATTAAATAAAATGCAGATATGCCAGAGTCTTAGGGTCTTTCAAATGTTTTATAATCTGAAGATGTCTATCAGAAAGAGGAGATTTTGACTCTCTTTAGTTAGTTTAACAATAAAATATTCCTTTAGAACATCATATTGCTCTACAATTCTCTTATAAACTGACCCCAAAGTTAACCAAAGGCTCTCGACATGATGAAGGAAACTATGTCTAGCTAAGGTTTTTCCAGTATTTCCAACTGTAAGGAATGATAATCTTCCCTTCTTGTATGAGATAGTTTGAAAAATTTATAAATATCTACAACAAATCCATCAATATTACAATAAATTTTATCAATACCCTTACATAATGCTTTGTGTGTAAGCAACATATACCCAAATCAATTAGTAATGGTAAACTTTGCTTACTCACTTCAGTATTTTTTTGCTTTACAATAGCTAAATTAACTCTTGGTCCATCAATTGACAACTGTATTAATTTCTCTAAATTCAAACATTATTTTCAATAAAATATAATATAACTTTTACAATTTTATTGGTTTCAGCATGTTTTAAAAAATGTGATTTGAGGTAACAAATGACATTTTTTCCTTGATTATCAGACTAATATGAGATGTACATATCCAAGAATTTCTTTATTTGTTTTGTAGCAGCTTCATCAAAAAGTAAAGCAAAATATGAAGTGCCGATATCCTGAAGCAAAAGAGTTTTGAAATAGAGAGCTAGTCCAAAATTAATCAAATATCTGACTTTTTGTCAGATAATTTGAGATATTTTGCTATGGAGGAGTCATCAAAAATTTTCTGTAAATGTTATCTAAATTATTCAAAGATGAAAAAGAATAACTATTTTTTACTCCCACCAAAACTAAAACGTTTTCAGCTTTAATGGTTTTCTCTGATGTCATTTTGGGAAGCCATGATTTGTTATTCACTACTCCTCATTCAGTTCACATTACGTTCATTACTACTATAGTTGATGTCGAGGATTCAGATGAAGTTAATATAGTAAATAGCGTTTGATTCTTGTAACAGTTCACAGCTTTTTTGTGTTTTAATCCATCTGCATGAACAAGCACTTGTCTAAAATCCATATCTGAAACACCGAATTTGCTTTTGCACACAAAGCACTCAACAGAATACACATCATCAACACTTCTGCAATATATCTTAACTAGACATTTACTCCCATCTTGAACTTCCAACCATTTATTGGAAAATTTCGTTTTCCTTGGCCTTTTTAAAAGAAAATTAATTGTTTTCAAAAAAATTAATTCTAATCTTGCTGATAAACGTTCTTCAAGTCATCCATCAAAATCTTTCAAAAGGACGGAATAAGAATTCTGTGCACACGCATTAATGTAAGCGAATAATTCTCACAATTTCACTATCATTGCAAAGAGCTGTGCACTACTAAAAATAAAATCTTTTGCCTGTAAAGTCAGAAAAAAATAGAACATAATGGTAAATATAAAACCTAAATTTTTTTGACGCCAGACATTCGTGACCAATGGCTGAATATGAGGCAGAGATGAAAGTTTGGTAACCCTATTTCTGGTTTGAAAGAGAACAAAAAAGAGGAAAAAATTTCTTCCTTGTTGAACAGTGTAGTGGAAAGAAAAAATATATTCCACTGGAAGAAAAATTTACAACTGAAATCTATAAAATTATGAATTAAAATTAAACTTTCAAATGAATGTAATAAAAAATTAAGGAATTCCATGATTTATTTTGGAAAATAAGGACATTTCAGGACGTTTTTTTAAAAATTAGGAATTTCAGGACAACTCCTAGCCCTGTAATGTTATATGTACAGAAATAGCTAGCTTTCATCTCTGAAATTTTTAAAAATCCAAAGCAAGCAAAAAGTATCATCTGAGATATAAGTTTGAATGAATGAAACACAATACTATGTTAACATATAGAATTATTTATAATAACTGTATCAACAATAACTGAATTCATTTTTCAAGAATCCCTCAAAACAATCTTTATATGATTCTCAAAAACTAAATTTCATCACAGTTATGATTTTTCATAAACTAAAATAAGAAGAAAATGACAATAAAGATGAGAAAAAAAATTTAAATTCATTTAGTATCTTTGCTGTTTTCAGATAGTTTTAATTTTTCATTCTTGGCTATATTTTGCAACATATTTTCTGCAGTGGTAAGTCAAGTCTCAATAATTGCTCTTAAGAAATTTTATTGAACAAATTTATTGTACCATGTGTCTTAGAAGTAACTGCACTATCAGAAAAAAGGTAAAACCATTGTATAAAAAATTTATACTTGAATAAAAATAATAATTTCATAATTGTTGATCTTAACAAATTTCATTAAATAAATGAATTATTTATTTGATTTGTAATGGTAAACAGTAACAGCAGAGGAAAAATCATATTGGTATGGCGTGGGTAATGCTACTCACATCAGTGACTTGATTCACTGATGCCCACAGGGCAACAACAAATGAGTAAGGATTTGTTTAAAGGCATTTGGCAAAAGGTTAGTCACCAAAATCCCCACAATAATTTTAAAAAAAAAATCCAATCAACAAAGGATGGAAAGAAGTGAAATATCTGTACCTTTAATAAATAATTCAATAGCATAATTTTCAATTAGAAACTTAATAATGATTCTTTTTTGAGTCATTGTTTTTTATACAAGTTAAAATAAATTTTTGATCAAGAATAAATAAATTTTAAAATTGAGAAATCCAGAAACTATAAATATCATAATCGTGAAAGCTTACGCACTTGGCTATGGCAGACACAGTTTTCTGAGTAACAATAGGCAAGAGTGCATAAGCAAAAGACCGCTGAGGGGTAATGACATCTGACATCTGGGTGGGAAGATATCTTGCAGACTGAGTGAGGACACGTCCAAACATTTCAAACCATCCTTCCTCTACTTCTTCCACAGGTCTATTGGGAGACATAAATTAGATTAAGTTACATGCAACTACATACACACATCTAAAAAATTCTTAGTAAAGTATAATGTTATTAGTCAATAAAACAAAGCTATTGTTTTTTTTCAAAATTTTATTTTAATTTAAGGCATTCTTTAACCTTATTATGAGATAAACCACCTAACAAATGTTGAATATAGAATCATAATACAGGAAATGATATGTACCTGGATGCACTTTCAATTTTTCTTTTACAGTAAATTGCATCATAAAGGGTAAAAAAGGGTTGTATTAAGTTGAAATTAACTGCAAATATAATAACTAATATATATTAGAGTAAAAACCACCAATTTCAAAAAGTATTAGTCAAACAATTTTATTTTCTGCCATGATGAATCAATATTTCTGAAATAATACTATGTTTTGAAGGAAAATTATTTGAAATCAAAGAAAAATAAATTGCTTTATAAGTATAAACAGGAAATATCAAGATGTCAGCAGATATTTCTCAAAAATAAAAATTTTTTTGAAAGATTATTTTAGCATTAACAACAGAGACAAGAAAAAAATAAATAATCTATCTTATAAATTAAATATTACAATAGTTATTTGCTTTAAAAAGGTAAATACACATGATTTCTTATTTAAGTAGATAAATCACAAAAAAGGCTAAGTTAAGATAGCAACTGAAAATTAGAGATAATTTTCTAATTTTTTCAAATAATTAATATCATAATTTTAAATATAAATTAAACAGTTTACAAGATATTACATAATCTAAACATGTTTACATACTCAACAGGTTCAGCAGCACATAATTTGAATACATGAATAGTTTCAGTATTGCTAGAAGCACAGAGAAATTCCCCATCAATATCAAAGGTCAATGAATTAATATCAACACACCTGAAAAAAGAATTGTTAATTTCAGATCTAAAAAAAATGTTAATTAGAACATGATTTAAAAATATTTAAAGACAAGCTAGCTAAATTTAAATCATGTGTGTCAAGGTGACATAAATAATTTGACTTTTTAAAAAAGAAATGAATGATTAAAATCATGAATATTTTTATTACATTGTATATTATGGAAATTTTTTAGCTATTACATTTATTATTTTAATATTTTGTAAATGAATTTCTATTTTTTAATTTTATAAATTATATGAAAAGTAATAAAATCAATCTAATTTATTCACTTACTTATTTAAATAACATGATTAAACAAAAATTTATTATTTTAAATATAATTACACAAAAATATTTTTAATTGCATGAAAGATTAAAAGTTCTAATTGACTTTTTCAATGAAATGTCATCAATTTATACCTCAAGAAAAAATCTGTAGTAAGTATCACTCATGTTTGTGCACGTTATTTGTATTAAGTTGCTTAAAATAAGAATTGTAATTCATTGGTACAAAATTGAAGAAATTTTTTTAATATCAAAATACGTAAAAGATTTATTTTACATTTACTTTAAGTAAGGAACTACAGATTTAACAAAAGTCATAAATGCAAAAATAATTATGATATACAGAATAAATTAATATTTGTGAACAATGGAAAAATCTGTGTACAGTTAATAAGTTCTCATTTATGAATAAAAAAATCTGATTCAAAGCATGGTTTATTAATTATACAGCTTTCATTATATGTATTATGAAAATTTCAACATTACCAATATTTATAATTTTAAAATATCAATATTAATTTGTAAAAAAATTATAGAAAAAATATAAATTTCAATATAAATATTCCAATTAAAAAAAAACTAAAAGATTTCTGTTTATTCTGCAGAAATATAGCAATTTAATGTTATTATTTATAAAAAATTTGAAAAAAAGAAAGAAAGAAGGAAAAAAAAAACACGTTAAGCTTTTGTTGAAAACTGAATTAATATTATATTTGAATTTAACTTTATATTGTATTTTGATTTTTGTTGTTTACAAATATATTGGAAAAAACATATTGGGCAACTTTACAAAGTATTGAAATTAATATTCACATTTATCATTTTAGAACTCATTTAAATAATATGAATGATACTTTACCTTTTTACACCGCGTCGAAATTGGAATAACATATTACCAGAAGCTACATCAAAAACTCGTATCACAGTACCCTAGAAAAGTAATAAGAAAATAAAATAGTTTACTTCCACAACTATTTTTACTAAGAAATTAATTTTTATTCTAAAATTTTGTTCAAGTTTTATATTTCTAGTATTTTATTCATCCATTTCTTGGCTTTATTTGCATAATTTTAATTAGTTTTAAGTTTTTAATAAATAAAATTATTTAACATAAGAACCCTTTGATCATTATTAAAAATAACTGTAAATCATGAAATAGAAGAAACATGATTTATAATAGCTAATCGTTTAGTCGAAAATTTAACTGATGAAAAATTTCATACAAGTAGCCTAATTAAAGGAAATACAAAAAATATAAGTAATAAGACTTGCAAAACATGTATGTTTAACAACTGCATGACATGACAGAAGAAATGAGAACAAAATGGAAAAAAAATTTATAAATTATGCAACAAAAAATTTATATTTTAAAAACTACTTCAAAGAATGTTTCAATTTCAATTGTTTGGAATAATATTTTAAATTTTCAAAATAATGAATTATTTTAAAAATTTAATTCAACAGCATAATATTAGAAAATATAAAATTCAGTAATTACTCTTATACTCCATTTCAAATTATAAATATCAGGATATTATATAAGCAGGTATTAAGCCTTAAGATGTTATTCATAGTAATGTGTTAAACAATCCTAATTTTTGATTTATGAAATATTCAAACGAATTTCTTATGTATATAAATAAAATTGTTATAGTGGTATTTCTTTCCAATTGTTATTAGAGAAGTATTTTAATCTATATTTCAAATTTGTTAATCAACAAGAACCCTCATAATATTCTCGTTAATTCTATTTTAAATTTTAATTCCATTTTAATCCATGCTGCTGGATTGATTAAAGTATTCTTTGCTTAGTGAAACATAATAATGTTTTCAATTAATATTATTAGCATTAATAAGAAATTCTGAAGACAAAAAGTACCTATTTCTCTTTAACTTAACATGGATGTTCAATTTCCTGAATTTTATCCTCACACAATTGACTTTTAGATTATCATTTCAACCAATAATCATTTGATTATAAAGAAAATAAAAAAAAATAAATTTCAATATAATTTAGCAATACAGAGCTTTTATAAAATTTTAATTTTTTTTCAGATAATTATAATATATAAAACACAAATAAGGAAATGAAATTTGTCCAGAAATTTAACTTTTACCATGACTCAAATTCAATACTGTTTTAAAAATACTTGATAGATGGAATATCACAAAAATATTAAATATTATACGAATGTCATAAAATCTTAAATAAAAATAACTCTTCCACAATATCATGAAATGGAAATGTTTTTTATTTAAATACAATAGCAATAATTAAACTGCAGAATTACTTTAAATTTGTTCAAAGTTTTAAAGCCTTAAAAGAGGAAAACATTTTATTTACATCAAATTATTTACAAATCTTTGACACTGGTGAAAATAATTTAACTTAATTATAATTAACAAATCTTATATTTAGTTCAATGAATCATCTTTTTTACTGAAATAGATTATTACAGAATAGTCATCTCAAAAATAACCAATAATAAAATAGTAGATCATGAGAAAAAATTTTCCTCATCATAAATATATTTTTATTAAAAATAATTTTAAAAGTAATGAAATATAATTTATTCATCGAATAATAAAATTGTTATTCATTTAACTGAATTAAAATGAATCAACAACCGAAATTATTATATGGATATTAAAATATTGAATTTTTTTTTATTCATCAAATTGTTCGTATTCTCAAGCATAAATGAACAAAAGTTTCATAAGGAATTTTTTTAGAACTAATATTCATGCAGTTCCAAAAACATATATCTTTTGATATACTAATTATCAAAATTAATAAAGAAAAGAGTTATATCGTGCAACAGGAAAATAGCAGGAATTACAGAAAATGAAGGAAAGAAAAAACAACCATATTGCATAAATAATAACAATAAAACCTTAATTAGTAAAATGATTAGTAAAAATTTTATAATTTGATTCTCCTTTATATAGAAGAAATACAAAAACATCTAAATTACTTTTATTGAAGCTGTAGCTAGTTTTTCTCCACTCTGATCAAATGCCAGAGCAGCTAATGCACTTGTATGAGCAGGAATTGTTGTCTTTGCATGCTATAATAGACATCTACTTTTATTATTTATTAGAATCAAGCAAAAAATAAATGTTTTAATTGAAATTTATTAGCAAACAATTGCCATCAAAAATCAAATATCAATTCATTATAAATTTAAATATATTCAAAACATTTTCCCCAAAAAAATGTTCTGAAAGTTGTTTAAATTAGTCTAATTTTCACATAGTAAATTTAGAAGTGCAGGAGAAAATAGATATATTTATCAAACAGTAGCAAATTATTTTTGATAAGATTAGTTAAAGAAATCGAAACAAACTAATTTATTTGTAAAATATATTAAAAATTAACTTTTCAATATAGGCTTCAAAATTTTATCAATGTAGAATTTAAGGAAGAAAGACAGTAGAATTATTTGAGTAAAAATGAATGATTTTAATTTGAAAGATAATATATTAAATGCCTAACACAAATTATTTTAATTTAAAGTTAAAAAAAATTGGCAACAAGATGAAAAATGAGAACATATGAAGAAAGTGATTTGTTTTTAATATGAAAGCTAGCAAACAATATTGTTTTCTTTGTGAACAAGATACAAGTGCTGTGAGTATGTAATAAAGTATATAAATTAATAAAATATTTTCTACAATTAATTTGACAATTTTCTTGATTTAAGAATGACAAAATTAAAATATCATAGTCTCTTAGTAATCTGTTAAAAAAAATATGTGAGTAATCTGGATGATTTCTCATAAACTTTTATTTTTATATCAACAAGTTTCTCAAATCAATTTATAAATTGTATAAAAAATTTATTTAATCATTTCTAAAAAAAAAAAAAAAAAAAAAAAAAAAAAAAATAGTAAACTAGTAAACATCTTAAAAGTTTTCAGAATCAAAACATAATCTCATTTGAAATATTTTAGTATATTTCTAGCTTTTCTTTGTGTAATTAATTCTTAACGTGTACCCAACAAACAGATCAGTCCACTATTTCTTAGAAGAAAAAAAACAGCAATGTGGAATTTTAAATTTTTAAACAGAAATTTTTTCAATATTTATTATTTTTTTAATATGAATATTTCATATGATTAGTTTATGTCAAAAATTGTTTTTATAGTTTGTGTTGATAATTACACACTTGGGAGTAAAATCTATCAATAATTCATAAAGAAATTGAAAAACATATTTTTAAGATTTTTTTTTAAAGGTTTTAAGATACATTATGCAAGTGATGGAAAATATTAATCAATTATTAAATGGTAGGACAGAAAAATCATTAGATATTTTTGCCCATTATAATGACAATAAGTAATGAAAGAGATAGAAACATGGGTTTTATTGCAGAAATAAATTACCTAATAATTTCAACATGCGAAATTCATTAATTTTGAAAAAAGAGTTTTAAAATTTTTACTGGTATTTTCTATAATTATGATAGTAGATGATGATAATTTCATTGCAAGGTAGTCTTAAAATAATCTAAATTAAATTTTTCATTGGTAAATGAGCTTTAAGCATAATTTACAAATTTTAAAATTAAAATGGTAAACTGAAACAATTTATTGCTGCATTAATTTTTATAAATAAATTGAATGAACAATATGCTGACATCTTCTAGTCTTCTCAAGTCACGCTTCTAACCTGACTTGAGAAGAAACAATTGAAGATCTTTTTTTTATTTGTTATAGATATGTCAATGTTTTAAATGAACAATGAATATTTGATAGCTTTATATTAATATATACATATTAACTGTAAAAAAGAATAAAACCTATGACATTTTAATTAGAATTAAATAATTAAAAAAAATTCTGTTAAATGTTATTCAACTTCAGTGTATCAATAAGAATAAAATTAAATTTGTGAATAATTAAAGTCAAATTAAAATGTCTTAACTTGAAGTTAAATGATAGTTTTTAATGCATAAATAATTTTGCTTCTTCTAAAATGATGTTCTTAAATCTATATAATTGTAATAATTAAATTCTTATTTTAAAATAAGTTTGATTTTGGAACAAATAACTGTTAGAATATTTATATTCAATTCTTATAACAGAAAATAAAATATTCTTATTTATAAAAAAAGAACTAAAATAATTATTTTGATTAAGAACAATCATCTATTTTGATGATGAATTCTCAAGTTTTGGTTTTATTCATTTCTCATAATGAAAAAAATATGTGCAAGATCAGAAGATTTAAAAGAACTAAAGAAGAAAAATATTATTTACGGTATGATATTTAAATTAGCTAATCATAAATCTAAATAGATCATTTGAGGCTGTAGTCCAGAATATTATTTTCTAAATCTTTTACATTTCTAATGAGGATGTGATTAAATCATGATGTAAACATGCATTAAGGAAAATCTTATACAGTTCACACAAATGTGTGTGTGGCGAAGTCATTATTTATTCAATTATGTATGAAAAAAAATCATAAATGGAGCATTAGAAAACCTTCAGATAGGAAATCACATATTGAATATATATTTCATTAAGAATTCCCATGTTTCAGATACAGACAAGTCAAGTCAATAAAGAATGAATAACCATTTCCTAATTTCCAATATCAGATATACAAAATGATTAAAAAATAATCACACAAGTGAAATCTAAATCACAGAAGAATTAAATGTGACTTAGATTTCTAAAATAGAGGCAAACCCAGTGTAATTCTATGAAGACTTTTTACTTCTTCATGTTCTTCTTTTAGTTTTTAAAATTATGCAAAAATAACATCAGAATTAAAAAAAAATGTTTGAGAAACCTTTTTGGTGTATACCAATGTTTATGAAGCTGTGAGCACTTCTGAAGTTGCATAAAATGATGCACATAATTAGGAGTTTCTTCAATGAAAAACCAAGACATCACTTGCCTTCAGTTTTCAGAGTAAGGGTATTATTTGTAAATTTCGATTATCTCTAAGCAACATAATATTAACGACACATAGCAGTGTTATTTTTACTAAGTTAAAGCAATAGAATTTTAAATCAAACACAATAATAATACAATAATGTAATTATAGAGAAATATTTAAAATTTTAAAATCTGAAATTTAAATTTGGTAACCAGTTATTGCATATAGTGATGTAATTTAGGTTAGTGAGATAACTGTGTAGTACTTGGTGCAAAAATTGTAATTGCACCAAACCTACACAAATACCCAGGATTTTACCTAAACAAGAAAGTGTGTGGTAATGTCTAGTTAATTAGAAGCAAATTTTAATAAAAATCGATATTATTTACATTATTTACTTAGCTTTATGGCACAGTTCATTTCTTATACTAATTATATTGCATCAGATTTTTTTTTTTTTTTTAAGTGAATGCCACTATTTGGTTAATTAGAAATCTGAGTCTTTATAAAAATTTATGTAATTTACGTTATTGATTTAAACTTACAGCACAGTTGTTAATAACTGTTTGGTATTATTAGATACATATTTTAAAAGTGTTTGTACTTTTAAATTAATTTAAAGGAAATATTTAAAAAATGTATAATTGAGAATGAATAGTATTCATTTTTGAAATTTAAATAATTTTAAAAATCAACCCAATTTTTGTACGCTATAAATAATCAATGTAATACTAAAATATGTGAAATTAAGTGTTTAGTCTTTAGTATTTCTGTACTAAATAGATACAGTAAAATATTCAAAATTTCAATATTTGAAATAAATAAATAAATAAATAATAATAATAAAACAACATAAGATTGCAAAATTCAGAGTTTGAGATAGAGCATGATCAGGATTTTGAAAACAAGATATTGCACAAAGTGGCAAAACTTAAGTTGGTAAGATTATAGTGCAGTGCTTGGCACAATCATTGAAAATTGTCCCAAACCCGCAGCAACTTATAAAATACTGATTTCTAATATATTTTGCCATTAATTATAAATTTTACTATTTGATGTATTAACTTTTTAATCAAGAAACATTTATTCATATTTGTGTAGGCATTTCTTAATTAAAATGATTAATATATTTTTCAAATTTGTTCATCGGGTATAAAAAAATTATCCATTTATTACATTACATTTAAAAATCAGATGTTTTATAAATCGAATAATTTAAAACTTAATCCATCAACAGTAGCATTAAAAGGAACATATATGTTAAAAATTTTAGTCAGAATGTGCAGCACCACTGGTGTGAAGAAAATTGTGCCAGGTTAGCATCTGACGTCATCTTACACAATAGTTCATAAATTTAAGGTGGTTGGCTATGCTTAGCAAGGAAGAAAGAGGCAATTGGAAACATATCATACTCTTTTAACTCAACAGTTAGTATTAAAACAAGTAATGTAAAAAAAAAATGTTTAAGTCAATTCCTATTTAGGTCAATAAAAAAATATTATTTTCCTCCCATATAAAATTAAAATTAATTAAATTTTAATTAATATTCAGAAAAACTGTATTAACATCAAGTGCCATCCACAACAACTTAAAAAAAATATATTTGAACTTGAGTGGATGAATAAAAACATTTTATTCATAGCTGAAAATTTGAACAAGATATGTATGGGAAGAGTTAACTAATAGTAGGAATTGAAAAATATATCAAACATGAATTTACCTTTTGTGTGGCATCAAAAATCTGAACATCTCCATTTGCAGTGCTGCCTGGATATGCAAGTAACGTGTTTTCATGCCCAGATGTAACAGCAATTAAGCCTTTAACATTGGGTGTAGTGCTTGTAATGGAATACATATTTGTATCCAATTTCATTATATCTAATATATTTATACTATCTTCTAAGCACACAACAACATTCTGAAATAAGAAAACAATAACTCTTATGCAAAAAATAATCATTCTACAATCCCCCCAAAAAGTTACTTGATTTCTTGGGTGGTTAAAAGTATTCAACTGTTGCTTGTGCAAAAAAGGATTATTGATAGTAAAAATTATTATATTAAGTGTAACTTACAGGTTATATAATGCATTAGTGGAGTTTATAACTTTTAATAATAATACAAAATATAATAAAAATAAATGTATATAATAATTATTATTTTAATAATAAATTATGAAAGATATGGGAAATACAAATAAAAAATGAATGTTTAAAAACATAAAGATTACTTTATACAAAAATATTATCAAAATACTAATAATAAATGTAAATAATTTCATGCATGTTAATACATAAAATCTTAATTTTTATACTAATACAGATTTAAAAAAAAACAAAAACACATAATTCAAAAATAATTTATAGCAAAAATTAACACATCTTAAACTCATTTAAGAAAAAGTTTCACTCATTATTATTCAAATTATACAAAAAAATCAAAATGAAATTAATTCAATATGTTGAATGAGAGTTATATGAAATATATATGCAGATTTATGTATAGTTATTAAATTATAGATTAATCATAAGAAAATTAGAAGTAATTTGTCAATAATAAGAGTAAGTAAAGACATTTTAATTAAATATAATAATCAAATATTTTGTTTGCAAAAAAAAATTTTTAGGAAGCCTTTTTATGCTAAAAATGTCATTTTGGATGGCAGTAAATTTTGCCAAAAAAATTATTAATTTTATTTTGAAGAAAATCAAAAGAGAAATCAATTTAATATAATTAAAAACAGCATAAACAATTTAATATAATTAAAAACAGCATAAACAATTTAATATAATTAAAAGCAGCAAATATTACAATTTTCTGAATGTTTCATTCATTCACATAACTGCATAATTACATGAAAATTGCACAATTTGTAAAAAATAAAAGTTAAGCATTAAAAAAATATGGAATAACAAAAAATATAATTATTTTGATAATAACAAGTATCTTATATCCGACCTTGCCCAATAGCAGTTTACTGTTCTATCAATATTTATTGAAAAAAATAAACCAATTTTACAAAAAAAAATAATAAAAAATTTCAATACAATTTCAAACCATGTGAATTTTAAAAGTATGTGTTTTTGTATTGATTTATGTATTTTTTGTATAGAACTATAAATTAATTACACAAAAATTACTACAAACTCTCTTTCTATGTATTATAAGAACAATGAAACTTTTTCTAAGTTTTTAAATGAAATGCTAAAGGCAAATAAAAATATTTGAAATATTTTTCTATAAAGGTATGAAATTAATTTAAATGAAAACATTAAATTAATTAAAGATTTAAAAGATTGTTAAAAACCTTTATTGCAATCATTCAGCAACATACTGAAATGAGAAATTTAAGAAAACTGAGATTCTTTAATTCAAATGATGTAGAATCATTTTGTAGTAAAATGAAAAATGCAAAGGAGGGATTTCTTTAAATGGAGAAAACAAAATTATTATTTAAATGGGCAAACAAAAAATTTCTGAATAAAACCATGCTAACAGTAAGATTATCAGATAATCCAAGAACATAGCTGCTGAAAACTTTAAGTGCTCATGACTGAAGATTAAAACAATTCATTAAAACAACATCATTAAAAATGAAAATCCTTCTTACCATGAGACTTCTTCCATAAAACTCCTATGCAGAAAATACAAGAATAAAGGAACAGTAAGCACATCCTATAGAAGTGTGATGCCCTTGCCCTCATTAGATCAACAAATTTAGGTGTCCCAAATAATAAATACCTACAGTGTAATACACCACAATAAGTTCTAATAAGGGATATTTCAGACATTATGAATAAAACCAAACAAATGAAGCTGAGGAAGCATTTGACTATAAATGAAACTAAATGACAGAGATCTCTAACTTCTTGACACTCCAACTGAAAGAATTAAAATTTATCTGCAATTGCTTTCTTCAACTAATTTTTAGATGACCATGGCTTATAGATCTTCAGCTGTGAAAATGTAATATATTTACTGAGATTCCAGAATTTCATTACTAAAATTTTGGAAAAAAAAAAGTTTTTTTTATTTTTAGGATTTTGACTTTTTGAAGAATTATAGTGAAGGATCATTTTTGAAGTGCAATGAGTCTAAAGCACAACAGTCACTTTAGGCACATGAATTAGTTAGCCCAAAACTTATATTTAAATTGCATGCCAAACTTACCAAAGCTAGAGAAACTGTTTCACTTAGAATATATCATAACTGTGATATACTTAACACAAGGTTAGGTGTAAGAATTTGTAGCCCTTAGTAATACAAACACCAAGTAGTTAGTAATACCACACAACTTATCAAGATGAAAATCAAGCAAATTATCTACTGAATGAAGTTCACAATGCTAACCATTCAATTTCAGGAGCAAAAGGGCTAACATGTAATGGAATATATGTTTATATAATTATAAAAATTCACAGTAATTTGATATAGCATTGTTTTCACACAATTTCTTCTTTACAAAATTATGACCTAACAAAAAAGGGCAAAAAATGCTATTCCCATGGACTAAGCAATATAATAAAGAAGTCTTTATGATACTTGGAACAACAAAGTAGCTTACTTTTCTGTTTAACTTGGCTGAAAGGACAGTGTTATGAAAGATCTTTTCAATGATAAGTGTTCCCTTGTTGTAGTTGTAGAGAATTAAGCATCGGGGAGAATTAAGAGTTACATATGCAATCAGACTAGTATTATAATTTCTTTCTATGATACACACATCTGTGACATGACCCACAGCAGGAGGGAGTTCTGAAAGAATGGAGTTAAATTTTAATAGTCACATGCAAATATAAGTAAAATATAGCAAATGCCAATAAAAAATTAATATTTTAAGTAACAGAATATTTTTGCTTTTTTAAATAAACATTCCAAAACATTTATTGGTTATAAAGACTATGAAATAAAAATTGTTTACACATTGGTACTGAGATAAATTCTGGCTTATCTAGATTGCTAATATTATATACAGATGATGCTACTTTCAAATATTGGCTACTCATTAATGACAATTCATTTAAATTTAGTGATATTTTATTCTGTTTATTAGAAAACTTGAAATATACTCAAAATAACAGACCATTGTATTTTTTAACTTAAATAAAGGTGATCAAATTCAAATTTTTAATATAGGTCTATAAATTTATTATATTAAGTAATATCATTATAAAAATATATATGTATATAAAAATATACATTTTGGGGACAACAAAGAAAAACAGTCACCAATCTCTGTAATCAATAAATACCCACAGACAACCAAATGTGAAATTGGTCCAAAGTAATATGTGTAAAAAGTTGCTGCTGATTCAATCCCAAAAAATTTTCAAATACACTGTGCATTAATGTTATAACATTTGAATAATAGCAAATCTTTAGCACTGGTATAGTATTTTCTGTACAAGTTATAATTAACGATGTTATTTCTAGATAAGCCTAGTTATTAGGTAAGAATTTCAAATAATTATATGATTTTTTTCCTTTTAGGAATTTTGTTTGTTGCTTTATTTATTTTTTTTTCCCTACAACATGTAGCTCACAGGAGTTTTAATAGTAAGTATAGCTGTCTGAATGTTTTTTTTTTTTTTTTTGGGAGAACTATTTTGGTAGGAGGTTACATTAAATCATATTCTTAGACACTAAAAATATATGTACTACAAAGTAAGAGTGATATCCTACAAATTGATTAACTGAAGCTTAGACACTGACTGCTCAGTATAAAAATTAGTAGAGGAGGACTTAGAAAAATATTTAAATATATTCTAATGAATCATTGTGTAAATGCAATCATTTTCATACATCAAGATTATTTACATTTAAATGAAGCATTATTTATATTAAATTCAGCAATCGAATAACCAATACAATTTATTTAATACATTTATTTGTGATACACTATTATGATTAAATAAATGTATATTTATCAATATACACTTATTTATTCATTATGAAATAATTGCTTCAAATAACTATCAAACCATTTGGTTTAATGAATAACTACCAAAAACATGCCAAGAGGTAATATGTGGCAAGTCAATCAAGTAATCTTTAGAAAGTTATTTTCTGAATTCAAACTTCCTTTGGACAATCTATCTAATTTCAAAATGTACAGACATTAAACTTTTTAAAAGCAAATACTAAGTTTAAATAATATATTAATGTCATGTTAAAGAGCTTTATTTGATTTAAAAAATATATAAATATCACACATGAAACTGCAATTAATTTGCATGAAAATCTAACACTGCAATGAATCCAATTTGACAGAATAAATATATATTTGGTTGAAATTTAACCTTTAGTGAGTGATATAAAACCATACTATTTGGAATGGAAACTCCTGGGTTCAATACCAGGTGGTACTGAGGAACAAAATATGTTGGCCAATGCCTTCCAATTTTTGGTTGTTAAACTGAAAGTAACCAGTCAAACATGACAAAAAATTTTTATTTTAAATTTTGCAATGATTATTGCTAATTTAGAATTACTCAAAAAGAGTTTGATTCTTTCATGAATTATAAAGTATTCTTTGTAATTTTTCTTTATATTGTAATTTTTCTTATATTGTAATTTTTCTTTAATGAATTATAAAGTTATCCTTCACATATAATTCTCATCTCATGAATTCTGCAAGATACACCTTTAAATGATGACAAAGGCTGTGGCAACTCAGCCACAGTAAATGCTTACAGGGGAAAGAGAAGTGCATCTTCCCTATCCGATAGGGAATCTAGCCCAATTATTATTTGGATGTGGTCGTATGAAGACCGTATTGGCACCAGTGTATTATGGTGCGCAACTTATTTTTATGGCATGTAATCATGAAAATTGGTATTTGTTAAAATAAAATATTAAAGGCAACAGGACTTATTAATGAATGCAAATAACACACAAATAATAAGTATCGCCACAAAGGCTATTTTTATGCTTACATTTTTAACATTGTACCAGCTTTATACTCTTGTTAACACATGGTTTTATTTAATGCCCATTTACGCATATTTGATGAAAAAATTAATTATTATTTTATCAAAACAACAAAGCACAACCTTCATAACTTCTCTGTAAATTAAAAATCATCCAGGTTTTTCACAGCTTTTAAGTTGAAAAAACAGAATATAATAACAGATGTGGTTTGTCAAATTTTGTTCTTTTATAAAGTGTTGATGGTTTATTGCAGAAGTCATTAAAATCATGTACAGTACAAGACAAGACAAAATTTATATTATTCACATTTATTCAAATTAAATTAAACTTCTTTGTTTGGCAAACTAACTTGAAACTTATTACTTTTGAGAATAAAACAAATTGTTGCTTCTTTAAAAAAAAAAAAAAAATCCTCTTACTAGTTTCAAATGTTGGGATGCATTCATACACTTGATCTAAATCATAGAGCATGTATCCATTTTTTGTTCCTACAGAAAGTGCACTGAAAATATAAACACATGGTAAATTAAATTCATGGATAATAATTACAATAATCAAAACAATGAAGAAATAAAAAACAAATGATCACATACTGATACATTTTCATATTTACTGTTTCTTTTAAAAAATATATATACATGAAATTAAATAAAATATATGGTAAAAGAAATATATAACCAAAAATTATAAATTATTTTCAACTGTTCCCTTAAATGGTTTTTTTTTTGTTCAGTTGAGCAAGATAAAAATTATTTAAAACAAAACTTAAAAATCTTTACTAAAGAAATCATAGCACAGGTGTCGTATAATCCATGGTTACAAATTCTGCGTTTTTTTGGCCACGACGAAATGCTGCCAAGATGACGTCATTGTGATGTAATGCCACATTAATATGTTGTAATTGTGGCGTAATGAAATCGTTTTTGTAAAACTTTACATATCTACATATTAAATTTTGACCTCATAAATAAAGAGCATGAATATTAATTATTGAAATAATAAGAATTAAAAAATAATGAAACATTAGAAAATACAAATATTTTCCTTATTCGTATTCATTTCCGAAATTACTTCGAAAACGAATGCAAATAAGGAAAATATGGGAACTTCGAAAAAGTAAATATTAGTTTTAAGAAAATCAGAATACGTATTGTTATGAAAATTCCAGAAGAATCCAAACACGAATATTAATGAAAAATAAAGCAACATTCGGAAAAGAATAAATATAAATTATTCAATACAAATTAAACTGTTAAATAGAATATCTTTAAGAAATTAAATACAGAAACAATAATTTTAAAAATGTATATACAAATCACATAGTATTTTATAGTATTAATATAAATTATAAAAATGTCATACATAAACTAAGGAACGAATGTGTCAACACAATTTTACACAGTAACTTTAAATTGAATTAGAATCTTTAAAGTAATGAAAAAGAGCAATACAACCTGGAATTTAAGTATTCAAAATGTCAAGCAAATTGTAAAACACACTAAAAAAAATCTTACGAAGTTAACTCGCAAATATTTCTAGTAAAATTCTGAAATGGAACAAAATGTTCTAAATTTTGTAGTGATGACGTAAACACTAGAGTTGTGTCAACTGAATTTTCATCTTAATTCTTATTAGTCTTTATTTGTATGATGTAATAATAATGAAGTTGCCAGATATACGCCAATCTCAGAATTTGGCGCATGGAAAGCACCTGTACCGAAATTACTATTTTCAGAATGATCACATACTGATAAATTTTTATATTTACTTTTTCAAAAGTATATATACATCAAATCAATAAAATATACAGTAAGAAATAAATAACCAAATATTATAAATTATTTACAACTGTTCCCTTAAATGGGCTGTTCTGTTCACTCGAGAAAGATAAAATTATTTAAAACAAAACTTAAAAATCTTTACTAAAGAAATCACTATTTTCAGAATGATCACATTCTGATAAATTTTCATATTAACTGTTTCTTTTCAAAAATATATATATACATCAAATTAATAAAATATACAGTAAAAGAAATAAATAACCAAAAATTATAAATTATTTCCAACTGTTCCCTTAAATGGGTCGTTTTGTTCACTTGAGCAAGATAAAAATTATTTAAAACAAAACTTAAAAATCTTTACTAAAGAAATCACTATTTTTAGAAGAAAGTGTAGCCGAATAACAAAAAAAAGCTATTTAATTTTTGATTACAATATGAATTTTATGAGAAGAATTTTTAAATAAATGATTTCACTAAGTTTATCAAAATATTCTATGTTACGCACGTAAAAGTTTGATTAAAATTCATATAAAGTATATCACGAAATGAATCGCCTTCTGAAACATTCATTCTACAGCATAAAAACTTGATATTCAAGGCCTACGAGAATAATAATAGTTAGGAGTATATAGATCGGAAACTGATATGTGAACGAAAGATCATAACTCCGAAACAAATTTTACCGACAAACGCACACGAGCAAATTCCATAATAAATACAAACAGAATCGTATTGATGCCATCTGCTTGAAATAAACTTCGGATTTTTAATAAAATCAGTTTTTAGTAAGCAGGTTTTACATAAACCATTTATAAAATATGACTAAAATGATTTGCAGTACATTATCAAAGAAAAAAAATATTAAAGACCACTTTCTATTATTCGAGTTTGAAACATTAAAATTAAAATGAAACATTAAACACAAAAATAATAAGGGATTATTTAGATATTTTCTTTTTATAAAAAAGTCATCATTAGATCTTCTAACTGTCGTCTCTATAGATTCCAAAATAACATTATTCAGTACTACTGCAAACTACTGAAGTGAATAAAAGAAAAAATTATATGATTATACATACATGTTTTTCACATACATGTTTTTCAAGATAGTTTTAATCAAATTTAATAATTACCCGTTTAATATAATTCATACAAACACAAGAGATGAAATTGAAAATGAGACAATTCGCTTGGAGGTGCTTGCAGCGCACCGTGAATCAGAAAAACCTCACTCCTCCCGTCCCACTCACCTCCTACCCCACTACCTCAGAATTTTGAAAGCAAATAGAAACAAACTCAGGAAACTAAAAAAGTTAGCAGAGACCCCCGAATAAAAAATCAATATAATAAAGCGAATAACGAATTTAGAACCAAGATAAGTTCATACAATTCACAGAAATGGAGAGAAAAATTAGAATCATTAAATACGCACGACCGATCCATTTGGAAGGCCGTCAGTATGTTCAAGAAGAAACCACAGTATTTTCTGTCCATTCAAGGCCAAAATACAATTGCATACACAGACAAACAAAAAACAGAAGCAATTGCTGACGTTTTTGAAACACAATTCACCACTAATGACCTACACGACACCAGAACCGAAGATCTGGTTGCCAGCAACATACTCAGATTTCTCTCCAGACCACACACACAAGTACATACAAAGCACCACCCCTTCGGAAGTAATGGCAATAATCAAGAAATTAAAGGATAATAAATCCCCAGGAATTGAAGGAATGACAAACAAAATGCTAAAAAAAATTCCAATCAAAACATTATTGAAAGTTACGATGCTTATTAACGAGATATTAAGAAAAACGTATTTTCCTCAAATATGGAAAATTGCAGTAATAGTACCAATATTAAAACCAAAACAAGACAATTACCTTCCCTCAAGCTATAGACCTATTAGTCTACTGCCGTCTCTAAGCAAAATAACAGAAGTAATTATTCTAAATAGACTAGATGAATTTTTAGAAAACAATAGTATACTTATTCCTGAACAACACGGGTTAAGAAAATCACATTCAACAACGCATCAACTTATGAGAGTAGGGGAAATCATCACCCAGGGATTTCAACATAAAAAAGTACAGGAGCAGTTTCTCTTGATATTGCCAAAGCTTTTGATCGAATTTGGATTGGTGGACTTGTACACAAACTCATTAATATTGGTCTACCCGACCCACTTATTAAAATACTAATTTCATATCTTTTGGGACGAAAGTTCCAGGTTAGCATTGGTACCACATACTCAACACATAGACAAATCTTAGCTGGCGTGCCACAAGGCTCCAAATTGGGACCAAGACTCTTTCATATCAATGTGAACGACATTCCAACATCAACATTAACTTCCATGCACCTTTTTGCAGACGACACATTTATACTAGCACAAGGTAGGTGTGAGGGCGGGCCAGTCAGGGAGACAAGCGGAAGTGTGGGCGAGGAGGAGAAGGAAGAGAGAATTGGTACGAGAAGGGGAGCGAGACCCCTAGACTCTTGGACAATGAGGAATATATGCTTTTAAAAATATATATATGTATCTATAATTTATGTTTTAGTATTGAATGTTTGTGTTTGTTAATATTAAATAAATGAGACATCAGAAATCTTGTTAATTTTCATGTTAACATCACCATAGAAGGTTGCAGCTCGGATACATGACTATGAATCACGCGGCGTCATGTTACAATGGTGGCAGTGGAGCCACGCCACAAAAAGGAAATACGAATGGAGAGTAAAACAGGATAAACTTCATCGATGTTTCTGAGGGATGTCCATCTTGCAAAGCGGGTGAGTGATGTTTGCCAAATATTTAATTTAATTGGTTGGGATCCTCTATTAAGATTTGATAATAAGAAATATTTAAGAAAAAAAAAGTATGCTTAAATTTTAAGTATGATTATTAATTTAATAAGGTTCTGTTCTTGAATAGTGTGAGTTTTGTGTACCACGTCAATGATACGTACTAAAACTGTTTGCGTCAGCAAATGAGTATAAATTTCTGCTCAGCAGAACTGAATTGAATGGTATGATTGTGGTATATCACGCCTGTGATAAATATCATAAAGTACGAAATTGTTTGCATCAGTAAACGAGAGTAGATTTTTACGCCAGTAAAAATAAATAAATTTCTGCGTCAGCAGTACTGGATTTAATTGTATGATTGTCATGTATCACGCAGTGATAAATATTTTGAGGTATAAAATTGTTTGCATTAGTAAACGAAATTTAATTTTTACGCCAGTAAAAAGTAAATAAATATTTTTTTTTTCTGCGTCAGCAGAATTGAATTGAAATTCAAAGTTGATAAATGGTTATATTGTATTATAAAGTGTATTGCTTTTTTAAAATTGTTTTTACGTCAGTGAAATAAATTTTATTGTATTGATCATTGTGTATTTTATGATTATTTTAATGTGTTATTATTGTTCATTTACATGGGTACATTTCTCTAGAAACTGTATGAATTCATGTATTCTTGTTCTCATTTAAAACAAAGTGGTTATTTTGAAGTAAAGTAATAGCTAATTGTTTCATACGTAATATAAATTTGTTTTGATTTCGATTCTCATTTGGAGTCGAAAAGTCTGTAGGTGTGGTAGAAAGAAAGGAACCATACGGGTAACAAAATCGTTACTCATCTTTTTGTTGCTTTTTGATTTATAAAATTAATATAAAGAATATTATTTGATGTTTTGAATTTTTTTTTTTTTGTGCACTGTTATAAATATTTTTTTATTATCTCGAACTTTGATTTGAATAAAAAGGGTGAAAGTTTGATTTGAAAAAAAAAAAGGTATATTTATAGAACATATTTTAAAACTTTATGTTAATAATTATTACAGTAGTATTTAATAGATTTGATTATTTTAAGTGTTCTCATTAAATATTTGAAAAGAAATTAATGTTTGAATTTTGGATATATTATTGCAAATTCTATTCAAGGTGAATGTGTATGTTTATATAATAGAAGGAACTGCACGAATTAATGCTAATTGTGTGTTCATTTGGAATTGAATTGATTACTACCTGTATTACAATTGAAATGTTATTATTATAATGAATATATTGATATAAATTTAAATCGAAAGTCTGCTTATAAATATCATTTCAAAGTTATTCTTGTTTTTTCTTTAA
Source organism: Latrodectus elegans (assembly GCA_030067965.1). Taxonomy (NCBI): domain Eukaryota; kingdom Metazoa; phylum Arthropoda; class Arachnida; order Araneae; family Theridiidae; genus Latrodectus; species Latrodectus elegans. The sequence continues at coordinate 25,468,010 of CM057818.1, forward strand.
ATTAAGAAATAATTGGGTTTAATTCATTGTGTGCTTATTTTATAATTTTATTAAGTCATTTCCGCAGTAATTCAATTTATGATTTTCCGTTTGAAAATGTAATTTGGGTTGAAATAAAATCAAAACTTTTTCGGAATTTGTTATTTTTGAAATTTTAATTTAATAAATTCATTCAGGCGTGTTAAAATATTTAGCATTAAATATGACTTACTTCGCGAAAGGAAAAAAGTCAGATCTTTTAGTTTTGGCTTCAGAATTAGGCATCGCGTTGGAATCTGATGTCACGATACTGAAAATTTGAGAGCTCATTACTGGTAGTGATTCATATGATCAAGAATTTAGTAAATCGTTGTTAGAAACAATCATCGATACCAGAAAAGAGTTAGAAGCAAATGAATTGGTTAGGAAAGAAAGAGAAAATGAAGCAGAGAAGTTACGATTGGAAAATGAGGCGAAAAAGCAGCAAATGTAATTTGAACTGGAGAAATTGAGAATAGAAGCAGGTCTAAGTGTGCCGAAAACAGAAAGATTAGGGCCGAATAATATACAGATGGAACTTACCAAGTCGATGCCTCGTTTCGATGCAAAGGAATGCGATATTCTGTTATATCTTTCATTGTTTGAAAGACAGGTCAAAAGGATAAAAATTGAAGAAAACGATATGGTCTCATATCTGTTACCTCTTATGCTGCCAGACATGGTGGAATTGATTGCCAGAATTCCAGAAGGAGAATTTGGAAATTATGAATACGTGAAAAAGGTGTTATTAAAGAAATTCAAAATGAATGCAGAAGGATTTCGGCAAAAATGCGTTCAGCTCCAACGAAGTCCCGATAAGACATGGCGAGATTTTGTTTACAAAGTGACAAACTATTTTCAGGTTTGGATCGACGGACTGGAAATATCTGGCTTTGAAGGACTTAAGAACCTTGTAATCACCGACCAAGTTAAGAAAAGAGTTAATATTGAAATAAGAGACCATTTCGTCGATGAATGGGGAAAGATAGTGAAACCATCACTTTTGGCTGACAAACTTGATGAATATGAAAGTGTACGCAAGTCATTTAAGAAGCAAACAGGTGCATTACCTAAATTTTCGACCCAAACTTATAACAAGTATCCATTACAACGAGATAGCAGAAGATATGAGAATCATGGAACGCCTCGTACTGAAAACAAGTATGCGAGTTCAAAGTCTCAAGAAGAAATTTCTAAAACTCGTCCTAAGTATGTGTGCTATTTTTGTGGTATAGACGGACATGTGAAGAAGTTTTGCCCAAAACTTTCAAAAAACAAAGCTGAACAAGATGTAAAGAAGAAGTTCAACGTAAATAGAACTGCAGTGGAGATTTGTGAAGAAAAGGAGGAAGCAAAGCCATCAGATACGGCTGTAGTAGCCAAAGTAATGTCTCACAAACGAAACATAATTGGTGAAAACTTGTGTAATTTAGATAGAATCCAGATAAATGTTAATGGAAAACGAGCAACCGCCCTGGTAGATTCAGGAACTGAAATCACCGTGGTTAGAAGTAATATGGTAGATTTCCCTATAGAGATCAAGCCATCAATTTATATTAAAGGAATTTTTGGACCTGCAGAGAAATGTCCTTTAGTAAACATACCAATGAGTTTATATATGGAAGGTACGGATGACGTCGTGCATCAAGATGTCCTCTGTGCAGTTGCTCCTTTCCTCGTAGAAGACGTTCTCTTGCAGCCAGAAATAAAAATGTGCTAACAGGAACTATTGTTCCTGAATCGAAAATATCAGTAATAGACAATTCCAAAGTTGAATGTGAAGAATTTGATGATATATGCAAAAAACAAGAAAAGGAAGATATCCTTACTAACGAATTTACAATGAATGAAGCTTGTGTTGCAGAAGTGGAAAAATCTCCGGTGAAACGTATGAAAACTGAGGAATTTCTCCAAGAACAGGAAACTTGTATGGATCTAGAGGAAGCTAGGAAAAATGCAAAGGAGGAAAAAGGAGGATTTTATTTCAAAGACAAATTTTTGTTCCATAAAGAAAAAGTTCTGGGAGAAACAACAAACCAATTAGTTTTACCAAAATGCTGAAGAAAGGAAGTTTTAAAACTGGCTCATTGCTCTGTATTTGGTGGTCACATGGGAGCAAAGAAGACTGCTATGAGAATAAGATATTCTTTTTATTGGACTGGTCTTTCAAAGGACGTTAAGAACTTTTGTGAAGCTTGCAAAGGCTGCTAATTAACAAGGAAAATTAAAGTTAAAGATCGAGCTCCTATAACAACTGTGGCGAGACCCGAATTGCCATTTCAAGTGGTAAACGTTGATGTTATAGGACCAATTGAGCCGCCTAGCTCAAAAGGTCATAAATATGTGTTGTGCCTGGTAGATCAGCACACAAAAAGGGCTGAAGCTATTCCATTAACAAGTCTTACAACCAAAGCAACATGTGAAGCTCTGTTGTCAATATTCATGAGAACTGGAGTGCCTAATATCATTTTATCAGACAATGGGACTAATTTCAACTCTGAGATGACTAAAGAGTTTGAAATGAGAATGGGATCAAGTCCAAGATTTTCTACACCCTTATATTCTCAATCCAATGGACTAGTGGAGCGTTTTAACCAAACTTTAAAACGAATGCTGCATCATGTCATTCTCGATGAACCTCGGAACATGGCATACCAAAATTCCTTTCATTCTTTGAGCTTACTGAGAAGTGCCAAATAGTACCACTGGTGTTGCCCCATTCCAGCTGCTGTATGGACGCAAACCTGAAGGTCCACTCTCAATTCTAAAGAATACATGGATTAGAGAGTTAGAAGGTTTTCAACATGACACAACTCCAATTTCAGTATGTATGGAAAATTTCAAAAGGAAATTGGAAGATGCTGCTTTGAAAGCCAAAATAACCTCTGAAATCGAACAAGATAAGATGGCGCATTATTACAACTTGAGATCTTGTTCAAAGACATTTAAACCAGGTGACAAAGTCATTGTCCTTCTTCCAGACTCTAAAAATAATTTGTTAGCTCGCTGGCAAAGTCCAGGGACTATTACGAAAAAGAAAAATGAACATTCATTTCTTGTTAAGATGCCGGATAACAGTTTTAAACATGTGCATCAAAACAAGATTAGAGAATTCATCGCTGAATCAAACATCGTCAATGTTATCTTCGAAGGAGAAGAAGAATTTGGGGATGTTCAAACCATGCCAACTAGTCATACTGAAAGGTTATTCCATGAAAAACTACATGACTTAAAGATGTCTTATTTGTGACAGATAATCAACAAAATCAATTGATAAAGCTTCTTAGAAATTACGAGAAACTGTTTACAAGACCCTTGCAACCAGTGAAGGTTGGTGAACATAGGATAGAACTTTTATCCAATGCCACCCGACACAAACCACATTCTTACAGTGTTCCGATGTCATATCGAGCAGAGGTAAGCCGGCAAGTACAAGAACTTCTTGATTCCTGAGATAACTTATCCAATTGTGTGTGTAGCCAAGAAGGATGCATCAATCAGAATGTGTGTGGACTATAGAGCTCTAAATGCAGTGACAAAGGTTCCGAATTACCTTATGAAAGATATGCAGGAAATGATATTTACTGCGGGTGTGGCTCAATATTTAACATGTCTAGATTTACAAAAGGGGTATTATCAAATAAAAATGAATGAAAATTGTAAAGAGCTGACTGCTTTTTCCACTCACGATGGAGTATACCACTGGAAAGTTATGCCTTTTGGGTTATCTGGCGCATCTGATAGGTTCCAGAAGGTTCTGAACCAGGTATTGAGGGATCACTCTCCCTAATGCTCAAGCATATATTGATGATATAGTCGTTTATTCGAAAATTTGGGTTGAACATTTAGCACATTTAAAAAATGTCCTTACAGAATTAGAAAATTACAAATTTTCGGTCAAACTTGAAAAATGTACCTTTGCAGCTAAAGAAATAAAATTTTTAGGTCTTAAAGTAGGAAGCGGTACACACGCGACTGATAATGATAAAATTTTAGCTATAAAGAAATTAAAACGACCAACGAACAAAAAGGAAGTTAAATCAATGTTAGAATCAATGGGTTTTTATCGAAGTTACATACCATATTTCGCAGAATTAACGTCGCCTTTAACGGAGTTAACTAAAGGAAAAAAGTCGAATGATGTTAACTGGGGAAAAAGAGAAGAGAAATCTTTTCAGCACTTAAAAAATCTGCTGCGTAAAGTAACTGCATTGTCGACTCCCGACTGCAGTAAACCTTTTCAGATACATTCGGATGCTTCAAACTATGCAATTGGTCTCACGCAAAGGGATGCTAAGGATGATTATAAACCTATAGCCTTTGTTAGTAAAAAATTTATTGATACGTAGAAAAATTGGTCAACCATAGAAAAAGAAGCATATGCAGTTTTGTTTGGTCTCAAAAAATTCGATAAATGGCTACATGGTACAGTGGTCGAGATTATTACAGACCACAATCCTTTAAAATTTTTAATTGAGACCACTCCTAAGAGTCCCAAATTAACAAGGTGGGTATTAGCACTGTAAAGATGGAATTATAAAATAATTCATCAACCTGGTATTTTCCATCTTGAAGCAGATGCTCTATCCAGGCTAGAAATAAATGAATGAGTTTTTTTTATGTTATTTCTTAATGTTTATTGTGTTTTCCAATTTTTATTTTTATATATTTGAAAGTGTATAATATATGTATGTAAGTTGGATGTGTTGTCCATTTTTTTTTGGGGGGGGGGGATCCCACTAATTATTGAGTATTTGGTAAGTTTTTTTTTCTTTTGGAAACATCAACTCATGTGCATTATTTCTTAATCTCAGCTTGTATATGTAATTTACTAATGATTTTTTTGTTTATGTCTGGGTTATCCTGCAAGGAAATAATTCCATGATAAGACTGTTTAAGTAAAACGAGCCTCTGGAGAAGCTAGTTTTAGTCTTGGCGGCGGCGTGTGAGGGTGCGCTAGTCAGGGAGACAAGCGGAAGCGTGGGCGAGGAGGAGAAGGAAGAGAGAATTGGTACGAGAAGGGGAGCGAGACCCCTAGACTCTCGGACAATGAGGAATATATGCTTTGAAAAACATATATATGTATCTATAATTTATGTTTTAGTATTGACTGTTTGTGTTTGTTAATATTAAATAAATGAGACATCAGAAATCTTGTTAATTTTCATATTAACATCACCATAGAAGGTTGCAGCTCGGATACATGACTATGAATCACGCGGCGTCATGTTACAGTAGGAAAACATCATATATCACAGAATCGCTTAACAAACATTTACAACAGATTGAGCTCTGGTTCGTTAAATGGAAAATTCTTATTAATGTAAATAAAAGTGTATCCATAATTTTTAACAAAAAAAGACTACTTCCACCCAGTGTAATTAAGATCAATAACGAAATTATACCATGGTCACAAACCTGTAAATACTTGGGAGTAACTTTCGACAGAAAATTAACATGGCACCCACATCTGATCCAAATTATTAGCAAATTTAAACGCCAAACAGCTGCATTATACCCACTTTTCAACTGGAATTCAAAACTTTCCATGGAAAATAAAGTGCTCATTTATAAAGCATATCTTCGACTACTTATTTCCTATGCCTGCCCTATCTGGGGTAGACCCACGATAGTAAAATTAAAAAACTGGAAACTCTTCAAAATAAATCCCTCAGATGGACAGTTAAGGCTGATTTTTTGATTTTTTGTTTTGATTTCTGTTCTGATTTTTTGGTTTCTAATGAACCAAAAAATCAGAACAGAATTAAAAAATCCCTACCCTGAGAGAATTCTTCGCGAAAATAATGCATAGCATGATTAAAAATATTGATAAAACTAATAACGAAACAATAATTAGCCTTCCGTTCTATAATGACCTAAGTACCCATAATAGATTGCATCCTCTCTCATTGCTCAGATATTGCCCAAAGTTTCCTCACCAACCACCATGAAATAAACTGTAAATAAAAAACAAAATTATCTTTGAAAATTACTTCTTTGTATGGAAAAAAAAGAGACTACTAAAAAGATAAAAGGATTTTTTTTTTGTTTTTGTTACATCTCATTCTATATGTGGAAAAAAAAATATTTAAAATAAAAATGATGATGAAAAATGCATATATAAGTGTGCATACTAAATGTATATAAAAACAGATTTTTTTTTAAATATACATGTATATGTAAATACATAAAATAAAAAAAAAAAAAAGATAAGGATAAATATATTGTATTACAGACCAATTTATACCTTGTAAATATTATAGCGTGTATAAATTCTTGAAAATACCTTTACCTGTTCTTATGTAAATACTCTTATTTCTCTCAATTTATTCCTTAACTATTTCCTTTATTATTCTATTAGTTTCATTTAATTTAAATATATATTTCTCATAAATAATAAATCTCAATAATTTCTCATAACTAATAATAATCAACAATAACTTCTTTTAATTTCTGAAATAAATTTTATGAAATAACCATAGTCCCGTCCATTAAAATTTCAAACTCGTTTTAAGCCAATTAGATTCAAGTAATAGCTCACGAACCAAGAACCAGCTATCTAATGAGGGTAGAGGATCGCCAGATCCAGGGACCTCTGAAAACTTCCAGCCGGCAATCACTTCAAATTTCAAGGGTAGTACATTCCATTCCATGAAATTCAAAAATAATAATAATAATATAAAAGAACTTCAAATTTTCATCATTAGTCATAAATAAAATATAAATAAAAGTAAAATATTGTTTTTTCCAATTTTAGTACAGGTTCTAAATTATTTAATTATGTTAATAAAATTATAATAAAAATTGAAGTGTGCTTAAATTTGCCAGAAAACAGTCAGGACTGTTGTTATCGTTGTCCAATTTCATACCACAAAGAGAATTGTGTGCTGTGTATAACCGATAAATAATTTTATCCTAAGTAATTTCTGTCTAATTGAACGAAATAAATCTAGGGAAACATCAATATGATATTCCATAAGCGATCATTTCATTAAATTTAAAACTGGCATTATACGATGTAATACATATTATTAAAATTTCCATTCGGAGAAGTTTCAATTTATAGATAAAGGTTTAACAAATTATCTTATAACATTTATTGATATCCCCTAGATCTTTCTTTTTAATTAGTTCCAAATTACTTTTTTCGATAAATATTCTTATTCCATCAGAAATAGATATTGTTTGTCTGGGGTATTAAGTACTTAAGTATTTTTTCCAATAGTTAGACGACGTCAAAACTATTGAAATCAGTGGTGTCCCTTAAACTGAATTTTTTAACCACAAAAAAAACCCCAATTTTTTTCATTCAATACATTTTCTTAATATCTTCTTAATTTATGAATTCTTTTTTGAACTTTAATTCTTTCACTTGAAACAATGGTATAATGATGGAAGTAAACTGCACTTTGCACCAGAATTTTGAGATAAACACAAAATACCACCAGATTACTGACTATTTTCGCTAATGTATGTATGTATGTAAAATACTATGTCAAATAATTTGCATGTACGATCGCTAATTTCACTAAACTGCAGTGGAAAGAATTGATATTCAATGACTTAGCAAGTTATAACGAGAAATGGAATATTCTATCTTATTTTGTTTGAAATGTGCTAGTGACTAAACATACACAAATAATCCTCTTAGTGAATCATTATCCTAACTCTGCATCAAATGATCATTCTTTGAAGTCGTTCTATGCAACCAGATGGTATTTTTAATCAAAGTACCATGCTAATATTAACGGTATTCAACAGTTTTAAGCAGTGAATTTAAAAGTAAAAGATCATAAGGAACACACAAATTGTATGCCTTAAACTAGTTCGTTACTCATGCTTCCTTAAGAGTGAAACAGTTATGTATTTCAAAACGAGTAAACAAATGTCTCTGCTGTGATTCGAATGCATTTAGAAGTTCAAGTAAGGAACTGTGAACTTTATCGTAATCAATATCTTTTGATTTCGCCGATTGATGGCGGAGTGGTTAGCTTCCCTAACTTCGAAACTGTAGATCTCGGATTCAAATCCTGGATCGGGCATAGAAGTTTCATTCTCTGTATGTGTTTCTCTATCCTTTCGCTTTCGGGGGTAAAGATGGCACACTTACTGGGTGTCCCGTTGTATAAGGCCGACACAAACTACAGCAGAATTTTCCGGTGGAATTCCGAGAATTCGGTGCTGGGAGAATTCCTCGTGAAATCATGGAGACGAAGTAATGGCGTCGTGTCATGTGATTATATGATGTTATTTTTCTATTTGACATTTTTTTGTAATTACATTTGTATTGAAAGATTAAATAAATTTGTTTGAAGCAGAGTTTTGTGAAATTATAAATGCTTATTTATGCATATATTTCTTAATTTTTTTGTATAAAATTTTAAAACACGTAATTGAATGTAATTTTCTCTTCTTTGATAATTTTTTAATAATTTTTAACTTAACTTATAATTATCTAATTAAACTAACTTAAATTTTATAAAAAATTCATGTATCAAATTTGGTCAAATTCATTGACTTATAACATTACTTTGAATGTAACGTATTTTAAATAATACTTCAGAATAATTCCACAAGTAGTTGTATAATTTATTTCTTGGAATAAGTGAAAATTGTAATGCATTCCAGAATGTTAAAAAATTTAATCATTTAAAATTTGTTTTGTATACACAAATAATTAAATAATTATACAATTTCTTTTTATTAATTCATTTCAGTGTATTGCATAAATTAAATTTAAAATATTTATGTTTTAGAGAAGAGAATGATTTATCAATTATAAACAATTAAACAAGCCTCATACAGATTTCTAAGAATCAAATAAAAAATTTCCAGGAAATATTGACATTCATATTTTATTATATATGTAAAATATATTATTTAGTAATATTATTTTTTAATAGAATATTTCAATCATGTTTCTTTAATAAAATAGAATTTAAACTTATTAAATTTGTAGCAAAAATATAAACACTTCTTGATTATATAAAAATCAAGTTCTATTTAACTTAAATAAAGGAATAAATTATTCTAATTATATTAGGTAAAATATATTCAATTTCGGAATTAAATTTGCTTAGTATTATATTTAAATCAATTTAAAGGTATATTAAGTATAAGAAAATAAGTGGGATTTTAAATTATTGTATTTGCATAAAAATTCAATTTTAATAATCAATATAATTTCCTGTTACATATTTTACAAATGTTTCATGAAACAAATGTTGAATATCTTTCATGATGGTGCTTTTTTTAAGCTTATCAAAATAACTGTTATCTTTTGTGTCCCATAGACATCTTTAATCTACTTGATTTACAAAATTAATTAATAAATTAAAGTTAATTAATTTAGAAAAAGATTATAGATTTTTTTAAATTTATTAAATATACTTACTCCTGTATTGATCTATTAAAAATTTCTCTTCATCGAATGAAAATTTATTAAATTTATTTGAAGCCATTTACACGAGATACGCACAAAAACGAAGTGAAAACACAAATGAAATTCATGGTGCCGCTGGTGCCCTGCCAGATGTTTCTTATTAGCTGGAAAACTTAAAAGTTCTCTCGGAACACCCATTTTGTGACGTTTTCTAACGTCACACTTTCTCCGGAGTTTTGCCGGCGTCAGTTCTCCGGCAAATTCTTCCAAATTTGCGCCCAGCCTAAGTTGCCAAGCTCCAGTGGCTCAGTAGCTTCACGTACCTTCCCATTAAGATCAGTAAAAAGAAGCATTATTTGTCGCAGGCAGGGATTGGAAGGATGACCACGTATCCTCCCTCACTGGGTTGCTCCCTCACAGAGTTTTATGAGTTGAGGACGTGTCCACGTTAATATGTGACGTCCAAAATCCTTCTGCTGGTGTGGCGTGGATGTGGAGCGGAGTGTTCCAGCTCAGGTGTTAAATTGTTACCTTACCGTGGTTCAAAATTATCATGGTGATGGATGAGTATTCCAAACCCGTTAACCTATAGGTACAGTCCAGGGCTTGCATCCATGTATGTATAAGTTGCCATCATCATTTGCAGGGCTGAATGGAATAAATCCTAAGTCAATCGGGCTTTGGAAAAAAAAAATCTGTTGATATCTCTACTAACTAAATATTGTCTTTTTGTAAAATTGCTTTTGAGAATAATGTGTTGACAATAGAATATTTGTTCATGAAAGTTGGGATATATTTTCTTTGCATGGTTTCTAAGACAGATTTAAAATCAAAATAAACGCCACTTGGTACTAAATGTCATAAAAAATGAATCTGTATATCACACCATATAGATTGCAAGATTGAAACATTGATCGCGAGTTCTTAACCCATATGGTCGTGATCATAAATTTAGCAGCTATTCAATGGAACTTATTTTCCAATGCTTATGAAGAAAGTTTCAATTTAAATTCTGGCAACGATTGTTCTGTTGTACAAATTATTTAGATCTATGTAGATTGCTCCATTTATTTTAAATCTACTTGATTGTTAACGAAAAAGATTATACTTTTGAGTTGCGACCAACCTTAATAGTGATCTAAGCGAAAATATATAAAGGTAACAGAGAAAAATGATAAATGCCTTAATCTCTAGCTCAACAATTCGTGGGTTTAATGTTATCCTATTTTTTATCAGCGTCACAGGAATATCTGAGATCCTTTATGACCAGAATGATTCCTCATGTTTTCTTTCACTGAACATTAGATTCTACCTGAGACACTAGGTTATATATTTTGCCTGTTTGACTATTCAAAAGACCAATTAGTGACATGTTTTGTTTAAAGTACCTTAAGTTTTTTTGTGTGAACGCTATATATTATCCTTTTGGTATTTATTCTATTCTGTACTAATGTTTGCAATGAAGGAATAAATTTTTAGAAGTACTACTTCATTAAAGCTTTTTTTTTTAGCAATAAATTGCTCTTTTCATCTGAAATTTGCATTACATATTTCTATTGCTACAAAAGGCGTTCATTTTCACGAACAACTAATTTACGAATATTCACCATTTTACGAACTAATACTGTTTTTTTTTTTTTTTTTAACATGGTCTCACAAACACGATGATAATTTTTAATTCTCATTTTACAAACTTAAATTTTGAAAAACCTCTTTTTTGGAAATCTTTTTTCATGCATTTTATTATTATTTTTATTTTTTTTTTATCATAATGACATTTTTTCAATTCTCCATTTTATTTTATTTTGAGGTTGTGTAAGATCTATTGACTTTTTTGATTATAGCACTTTAAATTGTTTATGTCTAACTGCAAAACTATAGTTAAAATTCCAGATTTTTTAGGAAATTCGTGTGGGATTTCTTCCAATTTATCTAGAATTCATCTTATAACTCGTGCATCAAAGTGTCTTCATGCGCAAATATCGCAAGGTAATTTTCCAAGGAGTGATCAGAGCTTGGAAACGCTTTATGAAAGTGTCATTCTAGCTCATTGGAAAGCAACGTTTGGAATTCACGAACCAGTAAATTCATAATTTAAATCCTGTGAACCACTAATAGGTTTTTTAGAGTGTTAAAGATATTCATAAAAGAATTGGGATTTAAGAACACATAAAATATGTCTAATTAACAAAATTAATTTTTGTATCCAAATTACAATTAATTGTAACAAAATTATGAAAACATTATTAGCAAACCTGTTTACTTGAAATAAAATACAAATAAATATCACAAAATCCCAATAAAAGTTTAGATATTATCCCAATATATATCAAATTAAAGAAAATATGAGCATAGTTACGATTTAAGATCATACTTGTCTTAACAAAAACCAATTTACATAAAGTTTTTTTAATAATTTAACTAATATATTGAATGTATTTTATATTCAACTTCATACTTCCGTAAGCCCATCTTTAAATGCTTGAATTAATATACATATGACACATCAGAAAAATGAAACATTAGAAGAATGCGAAACGATATGAGACAAAACACTTAGCTAAAACAGTACAGCTACAACAGTACGATTTTTTTTACTGTTTGATTATTATTATATGAAATAGCGTTTCTATAGCTTTCCTTCTTATTATTATGAATGGAATTATGTTTCGATGCATCTTAAAACGTGACTTAAAGTGATGATTAAATATATTTCCCATTTTTCTTAAGACCAGGGAAATTTTTTCGTGGACCGCTGTTCTAAGTGATATTCGTTTGGGAATCTAAATTTGGAATCATAAGGCAGAGAAAACAATATCTAAGTTACTTTGGAGTCTAAGTTTCATTAAGAAATAGATACCATGAACATTTCTCAGACTACTTGAGGTAAGCTGAGTTACTCAGTCTAGACAAAAAAGGCTACTGCAGCTTGAAATTTTATTCCATGGCATTTCACATAAATGGGGATTCAGATTAATTTATCAATAAGAAATATTTTATGATTTGGAACTAGTATGATATATACCCCAATTGGCGACTTTGTGACTTTTCATCGCTAAGCTTCATCACTACCATGTTTATTATTTGGGAAAATTTCCCAAAGTTCACCAAATTTAAACACTGAACACAAAATTCAAATGCTATTGCCATTTAACAACCATATATATGTCGCAAAAATGACATAAATACGACAAAAAAAAACAAACCTGGGAAAAAAAAAAAAAAAAAAAAAAAAAACGGAAACTCAAATTAGCAACAGTATAATCAAAACTTAGTACACTAGATCTGGCGAGCAATCTCTTGGTGGGATATATTATACTTATATTGATGATTCAGTATTTGAAAGCATAATGAATAAAAAACAACAAGATAGAAGAAAAATATAGCAAAAATTTTAATGTTGGTGTTAAAAACTCATAAATACAAAGAAAAATAATTAGAAAATTTTTAATATTGACGTAAGCAAAGCATTAATGTTAAGAGAGATTGTTTACAAATATTGCAATTATTAATTTAAAACTCTATTAAATAATGAAATTTTTAAAAATGTAAATCGGGTAAAAATATATTTGAGGATGCCCCTAGGCAAGATTGGCGATTTTGGGTACTTACATATTAGCGCTCATGCCAACCTCCGGGATAATTTGCCAAATCGGCAACTCCAATGTCGCACGCATCTAAGGCACTGAATTGGTAACCATTTACTTCCTTTCAAATTTTCCCGCTTGCTACCTTTCTAAGCCTAACTGTTCTTTGAAAATGGCAATCTCGAATTCTAAAATGCGAATCTGGGATTTACCGAATTCTGCAAAAGATGCCGTTACGCTTTTACAGAAATAATATTTTACTAGACGTTAGGAAATGTACCAACTCTCACCCGATGAAGCTTTATTTTGGAAAACAGATTTTTGGAAGTGCAACGTTGCAACCTGTAATCAACACGCGGGAACAAGAAGTGGTTTGAGGAAAGCCGTATCCCGTTATTAACAGCAGTAACATTCATGTATTGCTAGTAATTAATAATGGGTGAAGTAGATGAGACATTATTAGACGTGCTAGATATTTTAAACCAATGAGAATTGTAATGAATTGTGTCCATGGTCTCAACTGGAACGAAAGAAACAACCTCTTTGTGATAAAAAAAAATAAAAGGAAAATAGATATCAAACAAGAAAATGCCATAGTGCTGTGGCTGTTTGCAAACAAGGCAAACGAATGGCTAACAAGATTCTTATGTTTTTGAGAAAAACAACAGTAAAATAAATTTCTACGTTGAAGGAGGAAATATGTGATTTCTTGATCCTAAAGAAATAGCATGATTTCTTAGAGACGTGAAAATAATATAATGGTGATACAATATGATTTTATTGGCTTAAAATTTTATTTCAAATTTAATATGTACTAAATCGACTTTAATGTGTGCAAAAATTGACTAAAAAGTGATAAACAATGGTAAATTAGCTAAATATTAAACAAAATTAAAGGTAGTTGGTGCTAAAGATTGCTAGGTGATAATTTTGCTGGTAAAAAAAAGAGCATTACAGTCACAAGTAAACCAAGGGCAAAAAACAACTCAATACAGCAAACTTTAATTTTGTCCCATTGGAAAAAGATACTATTACATTATATTTACGCAATCGATCACCGATGCGATTGCTAAACAGTTTCTGCCAGAAGTAAACATTGGCGTTTAAATAAGTTTTGTCAATAAGTGATCAATGTTTATAAAATGTAAATAAAATATTTATATTATTTTTTTAGTAGTTCCTGAAAACGTAAACATTTTAAACAATATGGGATGCAAATGGAATACTTATGACAATAATTTAAGACTTCTTCTTTCCCATACGACGATTATCAAAAGTCGGGGTAAAATGGAAATGTACAAAAACACATCTTATGCAAAAGCAAATGAATATAATTTTGATACGATGATTTTCATGGCACTCAAAATTTTATTTTAAATAAAATATATTCTAATCGATATTTTTTTTGTGCAATAACTGAGTGCCGACTGATAAACAAAGCTAAACAAGCTAAATGCTAAACAAAGAAAAAAAAGTTAGTGCAAAAGATGGCTTGCTGATAATTTTGTCCTTAAAAAAAGCATCACGAAAACAAGTCCCCAATATTAAAAAACAGCAAAATTTAATTTTGTTTCATTGAGACCAGAAGTAGACATTGGCGTTTAAATAAATTTTATCATTAAGTGATAGTTATTTAATTCATAAAATGTAAATAAAATGTTTGTATCATTTCTTAATAGTTTCTAAAAATGTAAAACTTTTTTTAAACAACACACAATGCAAATGGATTACGTACGATTGTAATTTACAATTTTTTTTATTTCCCAATATGGCGATTATCAAGCAGTGGTATAATGGAAAAATACCTAATTTTTTGGAAATAGTATTTTATTTATAAAGTAAGAACAGTTTAGTAAAAAATAGAAAGAATTTTTTTTTACTAAACTGCTTATTTTCTATTATATGATAGTTATATCTATTTTACGAGCTTTAGATTTTAAAAAATAGAGTTCATTAAAACTATCCTCCTCTGCAATATGAATATTTATTAAATAAAAATCATAAATATATTGGTTCGAAAAAATTTCAGTTTAAAGAAAACTCTTAGTTTTGAAATATTTGATTTCAGCTAAATTATGTTAATGAAACAAATCAATTTCTTCGAATTATTGATTAATATATATATATACATACATACATACATACATATATATATATATATATATATATATATATATATATATATATATATATATATATATATATATATATATATATATATATATATATTATATATATATATATATATATTGTACCACGCTTCGGGTTCGTGTCGATTGAGAATTGAATAAAACAGCCACTTAAAGAACACCAGACTTTTATTCGTAAAAATTCTAGATATACCAGCTGCAACAGTCATAATTATACAGCTACAATTCCTCGGATACAATAAGTAACAGCTTCCAATCACAGGTCTCAAATACCTCAGGCAGAGAACAGCTTCTCTAGACTAGCAATCATAACTAATCGTCTTCACTCATTGTCTTTACAAAACTGCTCGCCTTCTATGTCGGGCAGCGGTATTTATAACTGACTTGGCGGAGAAATCTACCAGTTTCGCCAAGGTTTTGGAAGCTTCTAGGCTATCTCGCTAAATATTGGTCCTAGAGCTTAGGTGATGGACGTTTCCAGAAGTATCTATTTCTCGCCAAGTCGCTAAGAATCTCGCTAACTGTCGCCAAGTTTTCCCGCCAAAACATCGCCAAGTCACCAAATCATTAGAAAACCCGCTTTTAACGTATAACACGTCTAAATACCGCAATTTTTGCCCAAAATGTGAATATTTTCGATCTGTCTGAGATATTTTAAGATAAATACAATAATTATTTATAAATTTGTAACAATATATTACAGTCAAAATGTGTATATTACAGTCTCAAAGTGTTATTCCATAAAATAACGAGTAATTTCATAAAATAACGAGACAAGTCCGTAAAAATATGTAAATTATTAGATTACGATATAACTAGGTAAAATTATGTAAATTACGATTTAATTAGGTGTTCTATTGAATGTTTACTTGATAGCGTTAAATTATGAAATAGGGCACGCGAAAGTTATTTTAACCGGTTTTAGATGTTTTTAATAAGTTTTGAACCCGCTTATTGCTGCCTTGCAATATGGTGTGTTTGCAATATACATTTCATTCCATTGGTTTTAGATGAAGAATTTCAAGGTAGTATTCAGTTTAACTTACATGTTGGTAATATGAACAATAATAAACAATATTTACCTGCTTTTCCTTATTATTTATCAATTAATCATTCGTAATAGGAATAAAATGTATTTTAAAGGTATTTAGGATGAATTAATTTATAGCAATGCTTCGGGTAAAAATTTACAATTGGGTACCTCTTGATTTTTTGGCGATATTTTTGACGCCAAGATGTGACTAACAAGATGGCCGTTAGATAAAGATAGGATTACCAGAAATTAAAATTTTTCGCCAAATCGAGTGGTACCTCAATATACACCGAATCTTTACTTTGAAATTGTTTACTTTTTCTTAAATGGTCTATTATTAGTTGCTACACTGAGTAATTAGGTGAAGTATGAAAATTTCCACATATTATATACTTTAACTGACTTTCCTACTCATTTCATGAAATACTCAGTTATTCTAGGAAATAACTGTGAATATAACAACTTTAACGGAAACATAACAATTTATCGCCTTGTAATTACACGTGTGCAAATGATAATGCATTGCATATTATCAACAGCACAATCTGCTCTTTGTGTAATTAGTAATGTTGTCAAATTTTGAGAGGATAAAAAATGATATCTTGAAGAGAAACATCTGGTAATTGTTCTTAACGCTTAAATAATATTAATTCTCTCTCATTAATATGAACCCAAATTTACCATACAAAATTTTAACTTTTTATTGTAACATTCAAGTAAGAGTAACTCTTAAAAATGATTGAAAATAATGGGATTTAAATTGAAGAAATTGGAAATATATATTTTTTTACCCTCTGAAAAAGAGCCATTTTTTTAATAGTTTATATGTAGATTTTTTTTAGAATGATATGAGGACTGCAATAAAAGCGTGTTAACTTGGAGGCGAATTTTTACTATATGATAGATAACAATGGAAATTTTATTCCAATAATATAAATTAAAAACCCATAATATTAATAAAAGAAAATTTACAGCACTTTCAATAAATTGTATCAGAAATTATTTGTTGAGAAAACAATTATTACTTACACCCAATCTTAGTAGCTATTTATATTAGTACTTTTATATTAACGGATGAAAATTTTTTCAAGTAGTAATAATTAACATAATTTTTCGAGTTGTTACTAAATTCGAGTTGGTATTATTCCATGATACTCTCATACACACTTTTGTGTTTATATATTTTTCAAGAGAGTGATTAAAAAAAAAAAAAATCTGTTGATAATGGCTTATACAATTGTGATCATGACCAAACATTCATTTTATCGAAAAACAAGGCATGATTCAAAAACATCCTTTAATACAAAAAGCAACTACAGAAACAGTATATATTTCACAGCATCAAAATAATATTCATCTTTTATTAAGGAAATTTCATTATTTTATAAGAACAGTCACACACAAAACACTCTCGCATTTCATTGGCTGGAGAGGTCTGTTGGATGATACCACAATATCACGTGATCATCAAACTTTGGAAGATACTTTCGCACATCTGTGAGATAAAAACAGAAATAAACATCAGCCACTAAAATTACAAATAGAATTTTTGCTATTTTAATAACATAAGCAATGAATGGAATGTTAAGATGGTATATCTCACTACCAGAGAGAGGGAAGAATTTTGGATATTCAGTACAAAGTTTTCTTAGAAAACCAAATATTGAATTCCTTTTGAATAATGATATTGTTTTGATACATAATTGGCTTGATGTATATTCCGAATTGGCGAGCAATTTATTTTCCAAACAATCTGAATTTTTAACTGTCATATATTGAAAAATTTTGGGGATTTTAGTTAAAAAAATTGTGAAAGGAAATTTGAATTTACTTATTTTATAATAACGATGTTGTTTCCATAGAGAAACGATTTGACGTATTATCGGATTTCACGAGCTTTTATTTTTCTAGAAATTTGAATTATTAAAAAAGATTGAAACATTTCTGAGATCTTGCATTAAAATTTTTTAAGAAAAATAAATTTGCACTTCGTTTCGCATAGTAATAAATCTGTTTCTACACATATATCATTGGAGTGATTTTGGCGAATTTTTTTGTCCTCCTGGTATTTTGGACTTTTAATTGTAGAGTATGGAGAACTCATACCATGCTCATTTCTTTTGGTAACCCTAGAGATCTTCGAAGAATACTTTGTGATTTCTTATTTCAATTAATTCTTCTCATTCCACTTGATCTTTTTCAAAGGGTAACTTAATTGAGAACAATATTAAATATTTACATTGAGGATCATTCTTTTTCTCATTTTCCTTTATTTCCTTTCACATCGCGTGCTGATTTTTTTTATTTTATTCTTTAAGTTCATATTTATTATACTGGGACATTTAATTTATTATAATTACTACACCGTTTTATTTTAAACTTTTATAATTAAAAATCACATGCAAAAATTACAATAGTATCTTATGTAGAATAAAAAAAATACCCTTTCAAAATTTGCAGTGAGATTAATTCATTTTTTTTCTTGGACATATTTGTATTTTTTTTTGTTTCAAATATTTTATATTATTTATATTTTTTATTACTAATCTACAGTAATTTTTTATTTATGCGCTTACACCTTTCTTCGAAAAATTATTTATTGCATGTAAAATTTAAAAAAAAAGAATAAAAAATATGAATTTTATTCCTCCATTAAAAAAAAATCTTGTAAGTTTTTGGAATAAACCAAACTATCGATCATTCTGCAAATTATTTATACCAACGTCCAGAAACAGAGAGCACAACTCAAGAATAATCAGAAAACGATTATATTTAACATTTAGAATAAGGTTATCAATAACAAAACTAAAACTAATTTTCGAATAGGAGACAAAGCATTTTTGTTTCTAATCAATGCGAACTAGATTATCGGGAAATTAATAGTCCTATAAAACAGTTCTGTTACAATCTTAATGTTTTAAATTATTATATACACATTTTCATTATTTATGTTAAAAATACAAATATCAGAATTAATATAAATGTAATTAAGAACATTTTTACGATTAGAACTTTTCTTCTTCACAGAGGGGACATCGTATGCTGATAAATAGATGCTTTTCTTAATCTCCCTCTTACATTTGTCTAATGAATGATGATGATACGTGTGTCCAACAACAGTGGTACTCCTGCCTCCCATTTGCACAAGTAAATGCCATTAGAATTACAGCACCTACTATAATTTAATTTGGAAGCAAATATTTCCATTTAATAAAATGTTAAAAAACCAGTTCAAGGGTATTGTGAAGAAAGATATTTATTAATTGTTATGCCATTCATTTATTGACATGCATATCACGAGTTCCAGTGTACACGATACGATAATCTGTTATAGAGCAGCAAAATTAATCTAGCTGAATAGTGAAGTCAAAAATGTTTGTATTTTATAAATTCATCTGAGTTTCTTGATAACATTCGAATATAATTTTTTTTACCCAGTTCGTTGATTCTAATCTTATTGTCTTAGTTTTAAAAATTTCAGTGCTTTTTACAGAGTCTATACAAAGTCGTGATATATATATATATATATATATATATATATATATATATATATATATATATATATATATATATATAAGACAAGGAATGGTTAAAAACTTCAGAATATGCTGTTATTATATTCCTGGAACAGAACCATTGCCAATTGAGTGTCAACAAGAATAACAAACTGTAACTAGAACTTCTGCAGCCACGAAGAAGGTATTGAAATGCGATGCCCCTGAATGAATTCTTAATTATGTTTTGTTTTTCGTGTAGCTTTGTAACTATTCTTGTGTTGGACTCACTATAAAGATTATTCAGGATATTCCATTTAGTTAATGAAATTTAAATTAATGTAATGTTCTTATGAAGAACTATTTAGCTACGGAAATTTTATTAAATTCACTTTTGTAGCACAACACATGACATAAAAATTTTTACATCACTCGCTAAACATTACCCTCTATCAATAAACATAACTCTCTCCTTCCAGTAAAGACCGAAAAGTTTTTTTTATACCAGTTTTGATGGCCTTCACCGTCCTTCCAGGCCGACTCGGCTCTTCTTGTTTTCGTTTTTAATACCTGTACTGAAAATGATATACCTTCGGTGCTCACTCCATCTGTATATTTCGATCTTTACACAAGCCCCCTCCCCACAAGAAGCATATTCGTCCCCTTAGAGACAATGTTGCTCAGAGTTCAGTAAGGGAGTCTGAAAGTACAATAAGATAAAACAGCATCACAGCTTCTATTCAGAGAATTAAATACAAGTTAGAACTCCAAACTATGCAGGCTCCCCAAAATAAAGAAATTAATGAAAATTCACTAATATGAAAAATGAAATTATATACATATATTACATATATATACAATGGAAATATAATTCTAAATCGTCAAATTAATACTATTGGTAATATTTTAAATTTGCGCAGTAAAAATGTTTATGACAAATATAGCATGTTTGAGACTGCTCGTTTATATGAGATAACGAATAATATTTCGGACTATCTTTTTGCGCGAATCATTTTTAACAAATAACACATATATTTGTTTTATCATCCGCATGGGTAAGGAGATAACGTTTCCAGGCATTTAAATCTGTAAAAACTTTCTGACAAGTGTCACATACACAATGTCTTTCCTCTATATGACAAAGCAAATGATGTTTCAATTATCTGTGGCAAATATCGCATACTTGAGAATTCTCTGCTGTATGAGTAAACAAGTGCAATATTTTTAGATAGTTCTTTTGGGAAACACTTTTTTTTGCCAAATATTACAAAGGTAAATTTAAGACTGTGTATGGGAAGGCTTTACATATTAACCGAAACTGAGGAACGCTTCTGACAAACTTGGGACACGAGGTGTTTCACCCGTATAAGAAAGTATAAAATGATTCTTTCCCCGTACCTTTTGATCAAAGCTTTTCAAGAAAATATTACATGTGTGAGGTTCATTATCTGTATGCATAAACAAATGAAGTTTCAAGATTTTTGCATCTGAGAAACATTGGGGACAAATATAGTATTCATAAAGTGTTTCATCAATAGCTGATATTTCTATTTTACTTTCTTCTTCACAAAGTATGTTGTCAACCAGTCTCTTTCGAGCGACTGAAATTGTTGCTTCCGTGTCTACGATTCCGTTAAAAATAATATGCCCACATTTAACCTTGACAAGTTTCAAATCCTCTATATCTCTAGATATGTTTACGGATTCTGAGACATGAATAGGGATGTCAGCACTTCTGATTTTCCTTTTTGTGCAAGGGATGCTTGTGTTGGGATTAAATTGTTTTGCGTTTTCCGAGAACTAATTCCCCACATCTGATTTTTGGTACAGAATTTAGATGTATGACCTTCTTTCCCATTAATTTGCATGTTAGTCTGGAAATTGACTTTTGTGGTTCGTAATTCTTACGGAATGAATACGTCCTAAACGTGTTTTGAAAGGAGAACAATTCGTTTTAGAAAGATTTTTCTGGAATTTCCACTTTTCATTTGTTTTATCTTTTGACGGAAGATCAACAGACTTTTTTGACACATAACGAACACCAACTTATTTGTCAAGCTTATCTGCTAATTTAGTTGGAGAAACAAACTTTATCCAATCATCAAGAAGATGGTCTCTTATTTCATGAAGCACCATTTTCATAATTTGATCTATGATAATGAGGTCTTTCTAACCGATAAAATCCATGATTTAAAAGTCATTGATTCATTCCTCAAAATAATCTGTAATTTCGTAGCAATTCAATATGTTAGCAAACATATTTCGTAGCAAACAATATGTAATTTCGTTCCTCAAAATAATATGTAATCTCTACATGATTCTTCGGCACTCTTTTGGTGCGTCACAGGCATTTTTCTAAAGCTCTCTCTCTCTCTCTCTCTTCCAGAATTTAATTTAAATATCTTCAATAAAATGTCTTAATTTATTCATAGTCTTTATAATGTTCTTCACATTCCCTACCGATAGTTGAATGATTTCAGATGGCAGAAATATCAATAAACATGATAACCAATCTTTAAGATCAATCTTTATTCTTTTAGCTTGTATCTTTCAAATAAGGAGAAATAAATAACAATGTCAGCGTATCTTAAACTTGAAATTCGGAATAAGCTTAGTTAAATCGAAATTACTCTGTCAACTTTCATTTATTTGTAGTTTGTATTAGTCAATTGCGAGATTTAATTTCGAGTTCTTTTAATTCGAATTACAATGGTTCTCTTTTCCGCAATGGCTTAAACATTACTTCACTAAACTTAACCCTCTATTAATAAACTTAATTCTCTTCCTCCAGTACAGACATAAAAGTTTTTTATACCACTTTTTGTGATCTTCCCCGTTCTCCCAGACTGACTTGGCTCTTTTTCTTCTTGTTGTTTTTTTAAAATTTGACAAATGGCAAGCATTAGATCTTAAGCCATTAGCTTACGGGCTCTTCAATACTTCTTGACATATTGAGAAAGTACAGTACGATAATTTAAATATTCAAAATCATTGGTTGGTTAGCGTCACACAAAACACAGTTTATTGAATCCACCGCTCTAATTCTACAGCGGTGGTCCTGCAAATAATCATGACCAGTCAGTCCTCTAAATAGAGTTACTTCAGTCTCCCTTGGAAAACTTGGAACAGTTCTCTCCTTTCCCAGAATCTTGGATCTCTTACTGATTCATGCCTTGTTTCAAGAGTCCTTCTAAGGGTTAGGTTAATAAACAATTTAGTTGTGTGAAAGGAAAGAGGACGTATTGTATGTTGTTCTACTAAAGCTGACTTCTTTGGCAGTGCATTACCGTTTTCACTGTCCATAATTCCACAATGGGCAAGAATCCATTGAAATGAAATTCTGTGAGCTAGTAACTTAAGTAAGGGTCCCCATTCTAAAATTCTTTGAGACATGGTTTGATTATTCAAAAAGGATTCAAGCGTATCTTTAGATTTTAGATTTTGATTCTGTACAATATATATATATATATATATATATATATATATATATATATATATATATATATATATATATATATATATATATATATATATATATATATATATATATATATATAAAGAGAACCAATGTTTCGATCTTTGCAGACTAGATTATTGAAAATGTGGTTGTGAATAGTTTTCAGAGATGACTTGTGATGTTTTCATTCCAAGAATAATTACATTTTTATGGAAAAGAAAAATCATCCTTTGGAATAATGGTGAGCAACTCACCTCCTCTGAAGAGTTCTTTGAAGTTCGGGTCATAATATTGCAGATGATCTGGCGTCACGTACAGGTGCCAGGATAGTCCCTGTTCCGGATCGTTTGGCAGTCCGGACGCCGAATAAACATGGAAATTCTTTTCGTCTTCTTCGAAAGCGAACCTGAAAAACCAATAAATACAAATACAGATACCTTTGGAGTTGTGTGTGTGTTCCATACATAAATTCTCTTCATTAAGCAATTCGCTGAAATATTATTTCTCTCTCTCTCACACACACACACCCCTCGTATAACGCGTTGATTCTCCACGTTATATTTCTGTACTGCGAAATTTATATAAATATGTACAGTTCACAATCCATTTCGAGTACTTTTGCACATTGTGTATCAATTGTATTCTTATAAAATTAAATTAAATTATCGACCTTTGAACATTTTGCTAAAAGAGAAGTTGTCTATGGAACGTTATTTCAGATAACTTCTATAATAAATAAACATATATAAATATAAAATTGATTTTGGAATTATCCGATTTATTTAAAATAAACTGTTTTTGAGTTACACATGTATAAGTTTTCATTTAAAATATTCTTAATTTGATTTTAATAAAGCGCACACATTTCGTTCATAACATAGTTTTTCCTTCAGATTTTGTTTAAGCCCCTTTTAACGAGAAAAGTTAATGTGAATCATTTGTACATGATATATGAGTTATATGAGGTCGAGCACGTTCTTAGAGAATGCTCGTACAACGCGTTCTCCTATAGAGCGGAACTGATACTCCTTGTTATAGGGGGGATTTCTATATACAACGTAAAAATTATTTTTTGTGATGATCTGTAAAATAATCTTAGTTCTTTAAATCCCAATGATTATGGTCATAAAAAGTGGCGAGGAATTTAGGAAGTGGCCATTTAGTGCAAGAAGAGTACTAATGGTACTCTTCTTGTAATTAGTACAAGAAGAGTCGTAAATTGGGACAATTTACGAACGGTATGCAGTTCAAAATGAATGTTATTCTGTGAATAAACTATTCTATTTCAATAAAAAATTGAAATAAGGGATATGAAAAATTATAAAGTTATAAATAGCAATGATTTAGTACCCAATATGGAAGTGTCTGCAGGTGATGAAAAGAACGTGGCCAATAATTAGATAAGGACCCACATCAATGACCTGAAATGACCGTGAACAGCTATCTTAAGAACGAATAACTCTCTATTCTAATGCATTTCTCGCACAAAGACTCAAGAGACAAAAAAATGACTGCACCTGTATTCTGGATTCACTTCTAAGATAAAGCCGAAGCAAGGGCATTTCCTTTACAGCTGCAGGGAGTAATAATTCAAAGTCACTTCCTCTGAATTGTGTCGCATATTAATAGGTAACCAATTATAATGTGTGCACTTTCAACCAATCGTAGGGACACTTAAAACAATTGAATAATGGCATTAATCTGGTTTCTGGCTTGCAATGAATTAAGGGACCATATACTAGTTTGCTGCCTTTATAAAATTTAGTCACTTTAATGCTTCTTTTTTTAAAGCAGTTGGAAGTAGAATGAGCCACAGTATCTTGGTAGAGAAATGCGTCGTTGTCGAGTTTGGAAAATATCTGATTGGATACCTGGTTCATAGGATATCTGACACTAGCCTCGTGACGATAAGAAAAACTGTTGCCTTGGAATGACCTTTACACACAAAAATTTGATTATGTGTTAGAATAAAGCTTAGTTGACAGCAGATTGGTGAGCTTTCCGACCTTCGGTTTAACAGGTTTCGATTCCTATTTCGAACATGGACTTTTGTAGTGGTTCGAGTTCCATTAAAACTATAGGTCCCATCAGGCCTTGTATGCGAAAAGCGACCGAAGACAAACTAAGCTGTTAGAAGGAAAAGGTGCCAGTGCTGATATCAATCTCGTCATTGGACTATGATTTAAAATGACTCTCGCATTACCTGAAGTTTGTGTCCTGGTGTTCGGCCACCCTCATCATGTCCAGCAGGTTGATGCCTTCGGGGACCAGCACCCTCATCGAGTAGGAGTTGCTCAGTGGGTGGTTAAAGTAGATGGAGTAGTGGATGTATTGCCTGGGTCCGGGGAATTCCAGAATTTCGGTAGGAGTTAAATCTGGGCGAGGAAAAACAGACATTAAATGATTTGCGAATGCAATGTTCTTTTGATCGTATCATTAACTTTTTTGTACAGTAAACATTTTGATTTAAATATACATTTTACGAAATAAAATTAATCATACTTTTGAAAATTCAATGTATTCTGAGAAAAAACTTGATATTAGCAATTTTTTTTTTTTAGTTCAACTGAACCATTGATAGTTACTTAGACAGAAGAAAATGAGCTGATGCAAAAAGAAGCAATTAAGGAAGTTCAACAGCAAAATCAGTTAACAATCGAATGATCATTTTTTAATTGAGAAACTATAAAGCACACTGTTATGCAATAAGGCCGCGGTGGCCTTGCAGATACGGTGTTTGTTCTAGATATCAGAAGGTAATGAGTTTGAATCCTGATCCAAACTGAGATCCGTAATGTTCATTAATAGAGGCTGGAGCCCTTAGAATAGGTCGTGGTTGCAATGTCCTCCATTGAAATGATACCTCTAGGGATGGAAGACCGAATTTGGGGTTTTCTGCTTGATCCCTATTTTTAAATTTCGAAGATCCACCCACTTTCTTCCATGCGATCTAGAAGCACCTTAGTATACAGCTTTAAAAGTGTCTGCCATGATTTTTCTACAAGTGGTTATACAAACTTAAACTTTTAAATGAATAGGTAAGGCTTGTCATTGCCTATTTATAGGAAAGTGTTCTCAGAACAAAATGTTACCAGTTCAATCCTTGCTTTGTAGAACAAGAGTAGATGGATGTTATGCATCAGCCTGTCGAGTGTATGAGTGAAAGTTTTCTGGGTTTCTTTCCATGAAATACTTGAATAAGAGCCTCTATCTATGAAAAGTTCTCCCGAAAGACCAATTATACGGTTAAACTTTACTATTTCCTTCGATAATTAGGCTGCCTGCTGTGCACGATGACAGATGAATATAGTTTTGGCATAAGAAAAAAAGAATTATTTAGGAAAAAAATTATGTAATTCAGATGAATTTTTAAAATTATGAATTTAAAATTAAAATTATGAATTTTTAAAAAGCGGATTTCATTATGTATTTCATAATGAAATCAGCTTTTAAAAATTCATTTTAAATGATAACAAATGAACAATATTTTGTTTTAACAAAATCAATTCTAATGCTAAGCAATAAATTTATATTTGGAGACTTTACAAAGCAATATATAATCAATCAGGAGAATTTATCAGTACTATCAACTTCATGTACAAAAAAAGCATGATGGGGTTTGCTATGACAACTCTATTTCAGTACATAACATTTATAATCTAGTACTTGTGTCAAACTTTATTGTTACAGCAATCTACGCTCAGTTTTATCCCCAGAAAGACTAGTGCTGCACATGGTTGTGTAGCATCAATGTGAGCAAGATATTGATTGTCCTTCGGTAAAATGCAACCTATAGGACGTTACTATCTAACCCTATATAAGCAGGATAAGAGAATGATTCATGCTCTGAACCATTCTTTACAAAAGCAGAAACAATCGCAAAAATATTGCTCAACCAGGTGTGTTTTGGAAACCAGGTGTGTTTTGGAATTGATCCGTGAACTGATTTTTTTTATAATTCAACAGAAAAAAAGTTGGCGACCAGTACTGCCCAACCAGACAAGGGCTGTGGTAGCCTAGTGGTTAGGGTATCGGCCTTCCATCCGGAAGGGTGTGGTTCAATTGTCAATGTCGCCAAAGACTCACCAGTACATGCAGTATATGTACTCGTTAAATCTGTGGAATTGAAAGTCCTGTGGTCGGTGGTTGAGCAGTTACCATGAGTGCAATGGTCTGGAGAAATTTACTCCCCCTTCAGATCAATGCCAAAATTGGAAGAGTAGATCCTCTAGTGATGCCATCTATCGGAGGATTTAAAGTACTAACCAATCTGGTGCGTTTGGGAAATGGTCCATGAACGGATTTTTTTATAATTCAACAGAAAAAAATGTTGGCGACAAGTACTGCCCAATCAGGTGCGTTTTGGAAATGGTCCATGAACGGATTTTTTTATAATTCAACGGAAAAAAATGTTGGCGACAAGTATTGCCCAAACAGGTGTGTTTTGGACGTGGTCCATGGACCGATTTTATACAATTTAACGGAAAAATAGGTTGGCGACAAGTAGTGCCCAACCAGGCAAGATCAAAGATAATCAGTACACAAATATTTTTTTTTTTTTTTTAATTCAAAACAAACAGAAGTCTCTAGAATGTACAGCCCAACCAGGTAGGCTCAGAAATGAGGAATCAGAAAAAATTCATGCTGCGATTATTTCTACTTTAATAGGAACTGAAGTTAGCAGCAAATCATACCAAGGTACTCAAGTTATTTGCAAACGCATTAATATCTCCGTCACCAGAATAGAAATAAAGGACATTAGAAATGCAAATGGAATAATGAATGAGTAGTTTTAATGAATATTACTTTCATGGATGTAGACGGATGTGAATGCATTATAAATATAATGTGAGTTTAGGATTCGAATCACAAAGAAGAACAAAATACAGCTTGCTATTTTCTAAACCAGTGATCCTCAACTCTCAGGCTGCTATCCACTACCATTTAGTGTATCAAATGGTACAGGACCACTGAAAAACATTAAATAATTTACATTTTATTTAACATGGTGTATTCGCGTTTGAGACCACGTTCTGGTAAGGGATGGATTTACGATCCATTTATCAAGAAATCAAACGAATCTAACATGTTTTAAGATTAACTGCTGAAGATTTCAAATGACGTTCAAGACAATAACTCTGGCGATATACTAAATTAAAGTCATGGTGGAATGCCTTAAGTTTATTACAAAAAAATTATATCCCTACGAGAAGTTTTTGCTACCATCAAAGTTCAGTAAGCGTTTATGTGCACGTTACCTAACTAACCTTCTTTATTAATTTTTCTTTATATTATAGCTAATTTGTCCGGTTGTAATGTTCCTATTAATGGCTTTTGTAATGTTAAATATCAAAAGAGTAAGTTGTAAAAAAGTTGATTCTATCAACTAATTTGTTCGTTGTTGATTTATGAACATTGCTGGCTTTGTTTTTAGATTAGCTTTGTTTTTAGATTTAAAAAATAAATAATAATGTCTTAGTTTTCTTAACTGTAAAATATTTTAACTCGTTTGATTCTTTATTTTATACTTTTAATTAAATGATCATTGATTTTATCAGCCAATTTATTCATTGTTTAATTGTTTTAAATTGACTCTTAAAATATCGAAAAATTAACATATGAATTTAAGCGTGCAGAAACTTTATGGGTTTCATAGAAAAGATGTTATTTTTAGTCTAACCGGTGCCCAGTAAACAATGTGAAAATTACTTAAGTAATGCTCAGATCACCAAAGTGATTTAAAAAATGATACTATTTTCAGTAATACCTTAGTTAATCTACACATTACCACGGTAATCTACAGAATAACTAATTTCTACACTTGAGTGGCAACATTTTCTCTAGAATCTGATGACTCTATCTTATTGATGTATTTACCAATAAAAGCTATGTTATGATTCATCTTTTTGGAATACGAACCTCTGGCGACGGGAAGCGGTTCACAGTGAATATTTCTCAAGTGCAGAAGACTTCGTCCGCTTAAAGCAGGGATTGTATAGTACGTAGCCAGAAGGTCTCCGAATGAGCCATCGTCTTCTTGTTGCTGCTTCAGGAAGTTTATAGTCTTCTCGGCTTCCCAACTGCCTGAATCGTTCACTGAAATCAGTGCCTGTGAAAGAAAGTTTGTTCAGACATGGTTAATTCCATTCAGTTTAGAAACTTCAACTTAAACAAAGTTTTATCCTTCCGCAGAGGCAATCGCACTCAGTTTAAGAGTTTCGCGCCATCCTCAAAGTGTAATCATTACTCTAATGGGTTGAGACGTAAGATATTGACTAGATATTACTATATCGTAAGATATTACTTGGTCCCTCATTGTCGGGATTTTGAATTATGCAGACTTTCACACCGATGTCAGAGTTGGTTCTCCGAACTGGTATAGAGCCCATCTCTAGACTAGGCACAGGGAAATATGGCTGTGAAGATGCACGAATTTTCCCCATTTGATAATCACTTGATTAAATGCTATTAAAAGATATAATAATATAAGGCTACTGAAACTACTTATAGAAATCGAAGAAGGCCGAGGCGGGCTGATTCTATGGCTGTTCTTTGACTATCAAAGAAAAAATTAGGGATAAAAGATAAACTAGATGTCATTATTGGTGCATCTTCAGAGGTAGATACTGGCTCACATCTATCTATCTGGTTAATTATTATAAAGAAAAACAGAAGAAAATTTATTACAATTAAAC
Source organism: Latrodectus elegans (assembly GCA_030067965.1). Taxonomy (NCBI): domain Eukaryota; kingdom Metazoa; phylum Arthropoda; class Arachnida; order Araneae; family Theridiidae; genus Latrodectus; species Latrodectus elegans. The sequence goes on from CM057818.1 coordinate 25,497,826, forward strand.
AATTAAGCATTTATCAAATTAAAGAGACGGGCTGATTCTATGGAATTGTAATTTTTGACTGTCAAAAAGAAAAAAAATTGGGATAAAAGATAAATTAGATGCCCTTATTGGTGCATCATCAGAAGTAGATACTGGCTCACATCTATCTAACCTGGTTAATTATTATAAATAAAAACAAAAGAAAATTTATTGGAATTAAACAATTATGAGCACATATTAAACAAAGGATTTAACATTAATGCGTATTTATAAATTCACCCATATAATTAGCTTGATAGATCTCACGGCAAAAAAATGTAAAAATACACATTTATGCTTAATTTTTTTATTAGACAATAGCTTATACAAACCTCTAATTGGGACCTGATTAGTTTGGACATCATTCTCATTGTCGGGAAGTAGCGGTTCGAATCCCGTCTTAACCGAAAGTCTGTAGAGTTTACTAAAGGAGGTTATCGAATGTTAAATATTTTGTGGTCTTAATGTCCTCCATGTGAAATGATACCTCGGGGGATGGCAGACCAAGTATTGGGTGTTTCTGCTTAGTCCCACCCGACTGCTTCCATCAAACTTGTAGAGCGCAACTCGAGGCTAGGTACAGGGAAGCATGCTGGTGCAACAACAAACCTCTAATTGGCACATTAGAGCTCATGGTTGCAATGTCTTTCAAATAAAATGATACCTCTGGAGTGGCATGTCAAGTAATAAAAAATCTTCTGCCTGTTCTCTGCTTCTAAAATACGAAGGCTTCCATCCGGCTGCTTGCAGTTATTGGTAGAGCCCTACTCAAGGCTACAGAGAAGTATGCTGATGTAACAGACACAAACCAGTAATTTACAACTACTAAGAAGTGGTTTAGAATACGGAATCAGTGTCTGCTCTCTAACATAGCTTCATAGCACATTATTTGTATTTACAAAAACTAAAATTTTGAATAATCTCTTTTTTTGCGAATTCATTTTTATGTTTTCCGTTTGAATTTCTGAATGTCCATTGATTTTTTTCAATTTTTGTGCATTTCATTTGATTATTATTTTTTGGGTGAGAAAGTCGGACTGGGTTTTTCCGAAAGGAGAATCGTTACATTTTTCTAATGATTGCAATTTTCACTGAGTCTTTTGAAGTGATACGTGCTACAAATTTTCTGGAATCCTCCCACTTTATAGCCCAACGATCAGGGCATATCACAAGCTTCTTTCGGAAATATAGCACACAGTGAAATAATAAAAATCCAAAAGGTTATATCAATAGATACATTGCAAATTATAATTAAAACTTATAGTTTGAACTCTTCATAAATTTTAATATGGAATTTTATTTTAATAATTTATGAATAAATTTATGAACAAAGAAATATAATGGATGAATTTAAAATTTATAAATGTAAATAATATTTTAATATTATCTATATAGCATCATTTTTTTTACAAGAAAGATTTTGCTTGTAAAAAATTTATTTTTTTTATACAATTTTGACCTACCAGTTTTAGTATTACATGATCTACTTTGGATTTAAATATTCTATTGGAAAAAAAATTCTTTTTCCAATACAGAACTTTCAAATTCAATGGCAAGCAACATAATTCAAGAGAAATGAAAAACGAATTTTGATTCTCAGGGTATATTAACCCTTCACATTATGCTTCGAAAGCCGAGAAATATACTTTAGAATATGTTTTAGTTTGTTATCCGAATATGTATTCGATGTCGGAACACAAAATGTTTTTATAAACGTGTTCGTTGTCCGATTTGTTCGCAGTTTGAACTGTTCGTTAACCGATCACACATTGAAGTTGTTCTACAATAATTACTAGCAATTTAGATATATCATTACAAAATTATTTAGATCACATAAATTTTTATTGTTGATGGGTTAATATCTATTGTGTTTTTAGCTGTAGAATTATTAAGTTATTAATATTTATAAAGTAAATTGAATTCTCCTTTATAGGATCAATTACTGACCAAACAGGAGCTGATGATCTTGATGCCTGTTTTAGTACTATATTTACTTCTACATTTATTGCAAAGGGAAAATTTTTGTTAATTACTGTAATTACACAATTTTAAAATCATTTTTGAATAAATGTTATATTCATAAAATTTTTGTCTCATATATTCACTACATAAAAAATTGAAAAGTATTTATACAAATTATAATTAATTTTTAAATCAATTATTTTAGAAAGACGTTCAAATCTTAATGATCAATTTCTTTGAAAAATTGTTTTTATACTGTAATTTTTTTTTAATAGCAATGCTGCTTAATTTGCATTGCTGTATCACGTTTATCTTTTCTAACTAAATTAGACTCTGTGGCACGATGGCCCACGTGGGTCAAGGCCTACAGTGGCCACTTCTGTTTTCTTGATCGAGAGGTTCTGAGGAGCGAAACATTTATGTCTCGGTTAGGTGGTCAGCTTAGTGCGAATCCTCCAGTGTTTTGTTCCCAAGCATGTTACCTTATCTTTTATCCATCAGAGTAAAGTACTCTCTGCGACAGAACTCACAGTTTTTTAATTTTTAAAGTAAAATATTTTAGCCTATTCATCGCATTTCTATTTTTTGAACCTTGATTAAATTATAGTGTTAAAGAGAAACTAGATTTTTGTACTATTACAAACTTGTAAAATCAAAAATTTCATGATTTTTCATGTAAAATTTAGCATTAATCAAATGATTCTAAATGCCGAAAGTCCATATTTTTAATAGTATGTGAGGCATTAACAAGATTTTTTTATTTCTTCAGCATTTCTTTTAAAAAATGCTTATTTTTTCTTTTTTAGAGTTTCCGAATATATTTCTGTTCAACGCATGAAAAATTTGTGAGTGAAAAATTTCGATCTCAATTAAACAGGAATATAATCGAAAATATTTGAATACTTTATCGAACGTTGAAGGTAAAAATGACAATTTTTTTGTTTGCAGTTGTTAATATTAATTAATGTAATGGAGTAGCTACAAAGAAGTTTAGATGATTTTTTATGTAATCCCCAAGTTATCAATTTTGGACGAAATCCTGAATCCAACATGAGTAAACAACATAAGTAATGTTGCAATTTGGGCAAAGCTTTTATGAAACAAATATTACAAGTAAGAAAACAATAATCGTGAATTAAATAGAATAATTTCTATTTAGTGGAGTTCTGACGGTCATTTAGTAGTTGCCGATGCTAGATGACTTATTGAAAGCATTCAGTCCACATACGGAAAGACATAGATAAAATATCGCTAAAGCGGTATGTCGGCTTTGCAGATACCATTCCAATGCCGCGCCATACTTTTGTACCACATTTGCCCTTAACGGACATACTTTGATAGGTAGTGGTACTACTAAACGGAGTCACGTCGATACTACTTTCATTGATAAGCCGGATTTGACCCTCACTGTAACCAGCATTAGTGTGTTGGCTGGGTAAGTGCAATGCATATGTTAATCAATATATACGTCTGAAATGATGAAAAGATGATATCGAAAGCATTTAACATAAAGATTTCATTAAATATGCCATTTTAACTGAAGTAAAACAAAAATATTTATTTAACGATTTCAGTAAAGTTGAGCAACTCATGAACTCTGATATTAAATACACCTTCAAATAATCAATTATATTTGAACTTTCCTTTTTTAGAAATCACTTCTTGTTGAATCCAGTTGGATATTTAGGAGGAAAGAAATCTTTAATTTCTGATAGTTTTGTTTTTGGATCTCTTACCTGAGCAGCGAGGGATGTGCTATAGACACTTCCGAAGCTTCCATCACGGAGCATGCGCTGCAAGAGTTCAGCCACGGCACCCTGAAGCATTCCTTGCAGAGATCTTCCATAGGTGAGATCATGGGGGCTCTGCTGTATGTAGCAGGAAAAAGCTTGAATGGCAATGCTCTGCATGTCTGAAATACGGAAGAGAAAAGACGCAGTCAGAAAATTTGAAGGAAAACTGACTGCTAAAGGAGAAGTATTTATTTCATCAGAATACAGGATGCTTGCTTTAAACTTACTCATTGGCGATATCTAAAGGAAACAATCGGATTCAACTCATAGAGATCATTGCTACCATCATTTTTAAGTAACCATTCGAGATCTGTTGCTCTATATAACTATTTTAGAGCATCTTAACCAAGTGAACAGGATAGAAATTGTACGCGAAATGTTGTAAAAAATCTTGTCTTTGAATCTTCACTGAACTGACAACTCGAATAAAGAAAAAAGAACATAACCCTTGTTATATTTGTTTCGACAATTCTGATGGTCGATATAGAAATTCATTTGAAATTTTAACCATTAATTTATTAAAGAAGATTTTAATTAGACATCTATAGATTATGTATAGGATTTTAAAGATAGTTTACATTTTTTGTAAACGAGAGAATTATAAAAAATATTTCCAATTTAAAAATGTTAAGAATAAGGTAGATAACAATATTTTTTCAAGACGGTAACTTCGTAAAAAAGTTTTAAAATATTGTTAATCTAAGGGACCAGTTAAAGAAAACTCCAATTAAAATCAATCCTTTAAATTACTGAAAGAAGCAGCAGATTTTATTTAAAAGCTGTGGTGCTATTCACGGAAAATGAGGATTTACTCATTAGAAAAAATTTGATATCAATTGGAAATTTTGATCACGATAAAAACATAAGCAATGGCATGACTTTCATATTTGAAAGCCAAGTTGTTACTTAAGTTCAACAATATCTTCACGAATGGGCTATTAAAATCAAAACACAACCACCTTGCACTTCAAACTTAACTCTGGGGTTGTTACGTACTATTTAAAGGAAAAGCATTTCGATACGGTGTGATAACACTTTTGAATTACCCATATCTTAATATTTTCAACCTGTTTTACGTTATACATCCCAAGTAAGGAAACAAATTGACACCAAAATAATTTGGACAAAGATTTTAACTAAATAAAAGGTATTAAATAAAGAAGTCAAATAAGTTTATATAAAAATATTGCACATACAACAGTCGACAGAAAATTCCCATTTCCGAAACATCGATCTGTAAGTTTGATAGTATTGGCATGAGATACAGTTAGGAAAAAGCACTAATCATATATTTATTTAAAAATGTCTTTGTACATACCTTTAGAAATTTCCCCGGCAGAGGGCGAAATATGCATCTGTTTCATCAGGGTCTGTAGTTCCGATGATCCGAGTGTTTTTCCAGACAGGCACTGCGACAGGTAAACGAATGGGTTGACGAAGGGCCTCTTTCGACTCTTGAAGTGTTCCAAGATCTTGACATTTAGTAGTTCAGTCAAGTCAATCCCGTGAAAATCTCTTGGGTTCTCGCAAACAGCCAGCAGGGCGTTCATCGCCATGGCCAAGTGATTCAGGTTGAACTCTTTCGAATCCTTCCTAAAACAAATATGATTATTTTGTTACAAAGAACCTAACAAATAAAACGAACTCCAACAGATGTATAAATCAACTTATGTTTGCAACGGAGCTATTTCATGAAATTTCTTATTACAAGAACCAATAGAACAATAAACAAGGAGTTGAACTCAAGGTGTCATGAAGTGATAGATAGAAATCTTAGATTTCCGAATTTAATGCTAATTCTCGTTTCTGTCCTCAGGTATAATTTTGTAACTATTCATACATTGTGATCTGTTACTGAGGGTATTGAATAATTTTTGGGAAGTGATAGAATCATGTGACATTCACGAATGATATAAGTTGTTTTTGAAGAATCATTGTGTCCCGGTAATCCTAACCGTACCCATCATGATGGCTGTGTGTGTGTGTGATTTGTTTAAGGAAAACTATCAAGATATAAATTTTTTAACGAATTACAAGAATTCTGCATGAAATAAAAAAGACATAAGTAAAGTATTTTAAGGAAAAGTATTTTAAGTGTTCCCATTTTTCCAGTACACAAATCTCTCTTGCATCTGTTTTGAAATACTCTTCAGAAGAAAGATATTGAAAATCCTTTAGACTTAAGAAGAACTTAGTATATTAGACCATTGATTCCTTGGGTATCATCTTCACAAACTATGAAAAAAGACTATGACATCTAAGAACTAGGAATTAAAATCAACAGTCGAAGACTATTTAGATGTTTTGAGGGAATACAACAGCCTTTCAGAGAACCATGCCCGAACTTTAGGGGTCCATTTAAATGAAGTTATGCTTCCTCGGAAAAAGATATACCTAAGATACGTGGCGACAATCTCAAGAACCATTTTGTTTCATGTAAAATTTTCTTTAAAATTGACATGTTTTGGCACTATGCGATGCAGATAAAAAAAAAGGGGTACTTATATTTTAGAATCTATGTTTGATTAAAAGAGAAACATGCTCTAATAATCTATCAACCATGAAAAAGTTTAAAAAAAGTAGCATGTAGGATAAGTGGCAAAGAAAGACCTAATTTCCCAGCTAAAGATGCTAAATCTATATCAAAGTCTCAAATTTCCTGCATAATTTTTAAATGTCTTTAAAGAAATTATATTAACCAAAAATGGAATAAAGAATTTATCTTTCTCATCTCTCATTTTTAAATTCTAAATATAGGGGAATATAAATCTTTCCAAAGTGTATCATAAGCTTAAACTTAACTTATATTATACCGACTTTAAACCAAATCACAAATTTTATGCGGATATGGTAATTTAAAGATAATTATTTCGATTTTAATCAATGTCGCGGCTATATTTGCAAATGCGAATCTGACATATTGAAAACCATTTACAGGATTTTAAAAATTACTTTAATGAAATATAAGTTCTTCAAACAGAGAATTAAAGCAAATACCCATACCCGGACCTCAGGCTTTTTCAGACTTAATTAAGTCAAGTGAATATTTGTTCTGTATTAGAAAGTTTATATATCAGATGCTATAGAATTTTACTGTTTGCATTTTCCTTGTTATTAGGTTACTTGTTACTATCTTTTAAAATTTTTGACTTTTTGTACCACTTAAACTAGTGATATTTAGTTGTACACAAGGAAATATATGTTCTAACATATTCTTTCAAATAAAAAAAAATCAAAAACTATAAAATGTAAATATACAACACTTTAATAGTTATTAAAAGTAATCAATAGTCACGCTTAAGATTCAAAACTTTGATATTACTATATAAAGATGAAAATACACAAAGAATGTTTGTATGTAAAATCACCAGAAGAAATTATATATGAAGACTCCACAATAATACATGGGAACACAAAGAAACAATCTGGAACTACAAAAAAGTAAATAAAAGAAAAAATATTATGGAAATTAAGAAATATAGCTTATAAAAGTTGTAGAAAAAAAGAAACCGATTCACTAAGGAAAATCTTGAAGAGAAAATTATACAGGGTTAGTTTATATGAATCATTCGTTTTGAAAATGCTATACTTTCAAGAGAGAATATTACACATAAAAGATATACGAAATAAACCACAAGCTCACAAATTTCATGCACCCTCAACAAATGTTTATTATATGGCATCTTTGACGACAGGACACACGTCCAGACAATCATCGAGCTCATTCCATGCATTTTGTAATAAACAGGATGTGAATTGCCGACATCACCACAGAATGCCTTATTTACACGTGATTCCTTTCCATACTCTGTTCTCAAATCATGTACAATACCTGTAGCATACGAATCACCAGCAAATTAAAGGATGCAAACTCATTTTTCTTGGTTACTCCCATTTTCGACTGGTACAGCCTCATCGGAGGGGGGGGGAGCTAATAGGATTCGTTCTTCCACCAGAAATACACACTACAAACTAGGTGTGTTTATGATTCTATTCACTTATTTCTCGAGTGTGAGCGAAAAATATATTTCAAATACACAGTCGTTTCAAAACGAATGAATCATTTATGCTAACTGTTACGTTATTTGTAGGAGAAGAGGCTGTCTAAAGTAGGAGGTCTGGACTAGGTCGGTAAAGATCTGAAAAACAATGAAATAGAAATCAATATATTATCCATTATCCGGCAACTCTTCGGGACTGAGCATATTTCGGTTACTGGAATTTTCCGATTTTCGGATAGCTGCCGAAAATTTCAATAACCATTTGCAAAAAATCGTGACACCCTTTCTCCATCCATGAAATAATTTGTGGGAGGAAAAATAATAACTATATCGTTAATATTTTGAATGAAAAATACACACACATATATATATAATAAAAATAACCTAAAATTTGCAAAGTACGATTTTTTTGTTTATTGATGCAAGCATATTGCTAATTTTATTTTAATTGGTGCTTTGTGGTTTTTCTGACAATAAAGTTTCTCGTATTTTATATACAGACATAATATCGTGTTCCTTAAAAAATGATTTTTGTGTTCCATTCCGCGGATAAGTTCTTTCGTTAGTTCTAGACAACGGTCAATGGAAATGTTTTCCGTATTTTCTGTTTCTTCTATATCGTTATCCTCAGAACTTAGAGTTTGTGTCTTTCCTATTGAGCATTTCACTGACGATCTCGTCATCAGTTAACTGAAGTACAGCCGAGTATTTATGTAAGCACTTAAAGAAATTAAGGAAGGGTTTCAAAAGTCTTGGAATGTTGTTTATATATAGAGAGAGACAGAGTAGTATAGTATTATATTCCTTGTAATAGGACAAATAGGAAGAAAGAAGGAAGTTTTGGGTCTAAAATAATTTTCAAATTATAAAAAAAAAAGGGGGGGGGGTGGCGAGAAAAAAATTACAATCTGAAAATTGCCGGTTTTCGGAACATTTCGGTTTTTGGGAAGCCGGTTAATGGATCCTATACTGTTTTGTGGAATTTGGTGGTAAGTTAAAGCTTAGCCAAGGGTTATAGATTTAAAAAGAAGAATACAAATATTTGGTATTTTCGTATTAGAGCTTTACCGTACAGCCAGTTTTACTATTTATCTCACTATTGTATTAATAATTACTTTTCGAATAAAGTTTATTAGTAAGAATATTTCTTTGTTTTTGGTTTCTTTGGTAATAGTTACATCTAAGCGCGATTCAAGTCACCCTAATTTGGCTTACTTGAAAATTGGTTGTAAGATAACGATAATTAAGTACCAAATATTTATTAGAACATCATGTAATATATCTAATCTAAATTAAATTAAAAAACATGATGTTGAATTTTTTGTAACTTTAAAAACATTGAGCTATGTTTTATTAAATTTAGTTGAGTAGGGATAATGTTAAAATTTTTATTTAGAATGCTAGACTCGAATGGTTCCAAGAAAAGAAAAGGATTTCAAAGATCATTCTTAAATTCTTTTTTTACAGTTTTTGTTATATTATTGAATACAACAACTGTATCAACCATTTATATTAAATTAAAAATGCTGCCAGGAAAAGCAGAATAAAGTTAAGGTTTGTGGAAATCTGAGTTCATTATTTTCTATCTATAACTTGAATTGCTTACAAATAAACACAAATATATTTTAGATCAAAATATTATAAAAATATAATCTTTAAAATAAGTTTGTTTTTAATCAAAATTATATAAGCAAAATGTTTCATATCAATTGATTAGACTTCTCAAAAGGAGTGTATTTTATATAAGTAGCAAACGATAATAATAACACTTAAAAAATACTTTTCGGATAAGCAATCGCTTAAAAAATTTAATATACTCCACGCACATTAAACATCAGTATCAATTGTCTATCTTAAAGGTAAACTGAACAGTAGAATCATCAGAAGAATAAATAGATTTATTGAAAACATAATGTATTAGGACACAGATACAATCACGATCTAGAAATTTAATTTTTTAATTTAGTTTGTTTATTTAAATTTTTAAACTAAGATACAATGTAATTATTGGGGCGAAAAATGTACATAGTGTAAATATTTATATGCGATTTTCAGAGCAGAGAAATAAGCCTAAATTCTAAAACAGGAAAACTATATACTTTTGGCGACTTGGCGAAATATGTTGGTTTCGAGTGAATAGAACTAATAGAAGTCGAGTTTCATAGGCTCTCCATAGAAATGTTCACGGGAGGAAATATTGTATTTACTTAAGACACTTGGGCAAGCCAAACTTGTTAACCGACGGCGACGAAATTAAGTCAGAAGAATGCGTCTTTCGTTTAATTAGAACACCAGGAAGGTGAAAGTACGACTTTGTTTTATGACTCCTCCGATAGATGACACCACTAGAGGATCTACTCCCTCCATTTTTGACTTTGATCTGGAAGGAGAGGAAATTTTCTCCAGTTTTTTACACAATGCTATCAGCTCAGCTCAACGACCGGTCACAGAACTTTTGATTTTCCAGATTTAACAAGCACATATATAGCATGTACTCGGAAGGTCTTTGACTTCATTGGGAATCAATCCCAGCCCTTCAAGGTGGAAGCCCGATGACCTAACCACTAGGCAACCATGGTCCCATGAGAGGGAATGTTCTCGGAACTACCGAATAGGTATAAATATCGGCCTCAGCCAAGCTGTAAGTCAGTTGAAAATTAAAGTGAAGCAAAGAGTTCAACACTCGAGTGAGTACCCCCAACTCTGAAAGCTCCTTTGCTTAGTTTCTGAATTATATAAACTGAATGATTTATCTTAACCTGAGTAAAAGCTTAAATCTGTACTATTTGTGACAGAGAGATCTGCGAATAAACTGCTCGCTTAAAAGAAAACTTATATCTTCTTTATTTCTGCCTCATCATATCCTCGTTGTCGTACGTGAAAAATCGTAATATTACATATTGTATCTTAAATTTGTAATAAATTTTTTCTTCTTCTTTTGTTAGATTATCATGATAAGTAAATACTTTCCAATTAATATCTAGAGTTTTTGAACTTTAGGATATCATTTTCTATATTGAAATTAAGGAATATTTTTAATTATAATCATTTATTTTTAATTATAATAATCGAATTAAAAATAAATGATTTAAAAAAAAATCAGATATTAGATACTTACATAACTTAATATAATATTAAATATTTACTTCTTTGCTGTACTGTTTAATTTCAAGATTAGAAACTATTACGCTTGGCATAAATGGGTTTGCCATTGCCTCGGGAGGTTGGACTTCTGCCTGTTGGTCGCGGTAAGTATTTTATTTTCCTTCTACCACACACTGGAAGACCAGTGGAGGTGCTCCCCTATCCGCCGCCTTGGGAAAATGGTTATGACAGGGAACACCCGGGTTTTTAGCAGAATGCAGACTGGGCGCATGAGGGGTATGAATATCATGCTCGACGGACCTAGAATCTACGCAGAATGCAGGCACTTCACAGGAGTTCTGCTGGATCCAAGGCATCACTTCAACTGCATCCACCCTCTTCAACACCGACCCCAACTGCTGCCGTGGCACTCTTTATGTGGAAAAAGCTGAGGATGTGGCCAGGGCAGTGCTCTATGCATTTGGTACCATATGAATTGTCTTTTTTTTTTTTTTTTTTTACTTTTCACACGACAACAATAACTACTTAATTTTGATTTAAATTCTTTTTTATTATAAAATAAGATAAGAGAGATGTTGATGCACTTAGTCAAATTATTGCTTGCATTTTTAAGAAAATTTTGTAATAGCTTAAAGAATACCAAATATAATTATTTTAAATTAAAACATTATTTAAATTCCACAAATTACAGGCAAGACGTCCATAAATCAAGAATAACCCAGAAACACACGGGAATCGAAAGCGGAAAAAATGTCAATTTTAGAAATATTGCACACATGGTCCAGTATTATATGCAGATTACCGGAAGGTGATGACACCAAGCGTACGCCATAAAGAAGTGAGCGTGAGAGAGGGATTTATTAGCAACAAAGACGAAGAAGACGCTCAGTGCCAAGAGCTCATTGGTATAACACAGAGGACGTTCATAGGTGAAGTTTTACATGGTTGAATAATCAGCCACTTAGAATGCAGACGTACGTAGCAGTAGGCGAGAAACTTGAAATTTCCAAAAGTGTCATATCTAGACTGTGGCAATGAGCAATGATTCGAAGATGATGGAAAAGTCGGTAAACGTCCCTATTCAGGTCCCTTTCGAGTGGCAACGCCAATGACGATCGGTATTTGGCTGTAACCGCTAAAAGACACAGATGAACAGCTGTGGGCCTGTCACGTCAGCCCCAATTATGTTCGTTTCAATGCAAACCGTGTACAGACCTTTGGGACAGTATGGTCTATAAACTCTCAGTCGAATCAGATCTGTTCCAGTCACGGCATATCACTATCGCCAGTGGTTAGATTGGATTAGAGAATCTGTGCAATGTGGACATCGTCTCAGTAAGATTCTATTTTTTTTTTTCGACGAATATAGATTTAACTTGCAGTCCTATTCAAGCCAGACGTTCACAAGGAGAACGACAAGAGCACAGTATCACTTACTGAACGCCAACGCAACGGGAGTACAGGAGTGCTCATTTCGGGAGGCATTATGCTGGCTACCAAAATATATCTGTAGGTTCAAATCGGAACCATGACAAGAAACATTTATTGAAACATTATTCTGGAACAACATATCCGTCTATTTTGGTGCTGTATGGGCTGAATTTGTGTGTATGGATGACAAAGTACGTTCTCATGGTTCGAACATCGTTAACTATGCCTTCAATTGGAATATATCCTCTATATAAGAATGGCCTGGATTCTCACTAGACATGAATCAGATGCATGTGTGACGCACTCTTGGTCAACGAATTATAGTCCGTCAACCATCTTCTATGTCTACACCTCACCTATAGAAAGTATTACTTGCTGAGTGGACTTCTCTCTGCTCAAGTGCATCTCGATAATGGGATCCTCAGTATGTTTTGGGGATGTATGGACAGTATTTTATAATATGGGAGACATACGATGTAATATAATCATACCAACAATGTACTGATAAGTTATTGTGCTAGCGTACAACAACCATTTCCTTGTGCCATCTCTTTTGCTCTTTCTTTCTCATCTGCTTAATACATAGGCCTTATGAACAAATATTTGCTTTATTTCTGCACCTTTAGTTGAAGGTTTTGGCATTTTCCTTAATTTAGGGACACGAGTGTATATACAGGGAAACATAACTTTCCTTTCTAAAATCCAAAGATAAAGGAATTTTTATATTTTTTGTAAATAAATTGATAATATTGAAAATTGTTTATAGATAGAAAAAGTATAATACCGATGTATATTTTATATATGTTGTGCAAAATGCTTTAAAATGAATATGCGATTTTTTGCATTAGTACTAAAAATTCTCGTGTGTATATGCTATGTTTATTTCACTAAAGCATAGTAATAAAAACATTAAAATCACAACATCACCTTAAAACATTCATACCAAGCTGTACTAAGAAGTTCCTCTTCATCAATTCGTATTCGGGAACACCCTTTGAAAAATTTCCGTCGGTCAAGGCAAGAGCCACGAGAACCCTAGGAGTGTCTCCACCCCAACTTCCAGTTGAGTCCCTTTGATCCAAGAGCCATTTTTTCGCCTCTTGCAAATTTCTAGCGTTATGTTGCCCATAAAGTCTCATATAATCTTTCGCAAAGTAGAAAGGACGTATGACATCTGTCTCCCTCCTATACGGCCTCAAGTTCTCATCTTGCCTCACGTTAGCATCACCGTTCAAGACATTCGATTGATCTATTGACGGATATGAAGTTCTGCCGAAGGTTGATGGACGAATGTCATAGCCAGATGAATGCCTGGCATAAACTGGTGGATGCCTGCCATATACTGAAGGACGACTGTCATAAGATAATCTGTTGTTGGTTGATAATCGGTGATCATATTTAGACGGACGCCTCACGTAGACAGGTGGGTTAGTGTTGTAAGCAGGCGGACGATTGATGTACCCAGAAGGACGTTCAGACGATGTCACAAAGTAAGGTTGAACCGTAGGATAGTAGCTTGTTGTCCTGGAAGGATTGTAGTAAGTTCTTGAGGGTGGAATTAGGGTTGTAGAGATTGGCTTGTAGGGATTCCTGATAGAAGTTGTGCTTATAGAAGGTCGAGCAGTAGCAGGTGTCTGTTGAGTTGGTAACGTTATTTCTTGAGTTGAAGGACTTTCCCTCTCTTTCATTCTCTTCTGGTAATAGGTGGTGGAGGAAGGGTCTTGAGAAACTGAGAAACGTTCGATAGGCTCTGGCGTAGACGAGGGAATTCTGGATTCGAATATGGACTTCTCATCTGCAGAAGACCATTTCTCCTCAATTTCTCCCGATGACTCACTTTCCCCGCCAGATTCAGAGACTGAACTCGATTCATCTGAAGTAGTTGCTTCTACAGAAACGGTTTTCTTTTCTTCAGAATCTTTACCTGTAAAATACGAATTACTTTAAGAAAGTTTAAAAGAAACGAAATAAGTATTGCACAAAATATGTGAATACAGGATTAGCATTAGTTGTATTTTGCAAAAAGTTGAGAATCAGCATGATTTGATCTTTTGGCTCTATCCATTTCCAAGTTCTTCTTCAGGCTCGTTCGAATTCAAGTTCGTACGAATTTCTGGCAACATGTTCTTAAAAAAAAAGTTATGAGATGAAGTACCTGTAAATTGTACCTGTCTGCTATTTCTGCTATGACTGGTGACGCTGAGTTGTTTTATCCCCATTGCACGATCACTGTTCACTGGACCATTGCCGAATGATGCCACTCAAAGTGAATTTTTTGCATAATAAACAACTGCTTTTGACGATATAAAACAGATTCCCTGTATATGTATTTTTTTTTTTTATGGAAATCGGAAGTTCCAATAAAAATGCATCCTTGTGAAAAGCATTTGTTCATTCTAAAACTATAAAAAATATTCAATGACTGAAATTATTTTCACACAGTATATTTAAGTGGAAAGAAATGGAACGCGCGCGAAAGGTTTAATTGGTAAAACAAAACTTAAAATTTATTGCGGCGATATCATTGATTCGAAATTTCATTTTCATTGATAAATCTAATCAAATTAATTCCTTTTAACTTCATTAGGTTAGGATGCAATCAATAAAAAACGTTAGGAACTTGAACATTTCTAAAGGTAGACAGAAGAAGTGAAGATGCTCAAGGAGTCATTTGCTCATACTGTCAATATTATAAAGGGTTCTTTTTAATTAATTTAACACTCCCTTTTTATAATCAACGAAATGATTAACAATGCGCACACATGGATTTATACACTTAACTTCAACATTTCACATGAAAAACGCGATGAATAAAAACTCATTGCTGATCATTAAATTCTAATTACGTGTATATACACAATTATCGTTTTCTCTACATTATTTTATCTATATTTTTAGTGTCAAAACTTTTTTCTTGCATCTGAAGATATGATTTTTTGAAATAAAAATGCATTTTTTACTTTTTTTTTGGACCATTTGTGAAAATAAGGAAATATGCGGAATTCAATATAATTTTTCATTGTAGAGTTTAGTTGAAACTGAATGATATTCTTTTGAGTGGCAATGCAACATCCGATTAAATTATAATCAAAAAAATGTGTTTCTATATTTGATAATAGTAAGAAAAAAAAAAAAAGAGAAATAGTTAATTGAATATATTCTGAACTATATTCAGATAGTAATTGAGTATTAAGTAAGTCGCAACAAATCATTAACAAAATTACCATAAATCCTAAAACATAATTTATTATTTGAGGAGTTCATTGGCCCAACTTGTATTATGACAGTAATTTGTGTATTGATGAATGTGCCTCTTAAGATTTAATATTTTATTGAATTTCTGCCACAGATTAGTGTAATATTTTTGGCATCTTTTTTCAATATTTTATAAATTTTAATTTTGTAAATTTTAGTGCCATTCCATTTCACCAGCTAAGGAGACAAAAAATAAAGATAAGTAAATATAAAAATAGTCTTTGTCGATTAACTAACCACATAAAGTGGATGTTTTGTCTTGTCCTTTTCATTTTGATTTTTATTTCTGTTATATTTTGAACGTATTCAGTTTTAGAAGCAATATCATAAAATTTGAAAATTAATTAGTTTAATAAATAATTTTCCTGATTTTAAAAAATTTTACAAGCTTAAGGAATTATAATTAAAAAAAAAGATTTCTTTATTACTAGTAAAAATCGAGAATGGATTTTCCTCATCGCCGAAGACTCTAAGACATTCGATGGTGAACTTCGCCTTGTTTGCTGCCGCTCGAAGAATGCGATTTGAAGGCAAGCAGCAAATTCGTCACCAAGTCGGATTGACAACGCCGTCTCAATATGATGTAACGTAGATGAAACGCTATCTGACGTCATGAATATTTGAAACCAACGAAAATTGCAATAAAGTGTTGTAATCATAAACTCAACAGAAAGGAAAGAAACAGCCAATTTAGGGTTAATAATACTGCCAAACCCAAACAAAATAACTTTTATATAATTTTAAGATAAATATACCTTTAATATAAATATTTAGATTATTAAATATTTAGTTTATGTTCCAAAGTAATACGTGCTAGAACTAATATATCTTTTTTTTTTATGTTCTTCCTCAGTTGCCAAAAATGTTAGTTTGGCGTGATTTGTGCCCGTGAAACAGAAAAGAACTTAATTTTTTTTGGCGGATTTTACCGTTTTCTCAATTACTCTAACTTCTAATTACTTTGGAAAGTTCGAATATATTAAGAGTATTGATATTTCATTTTGATAGTCCTAGTATATATATTATCGTCGGAATTTTGAAATCCTACGTTTTAAAACCTTGTAAAAATAACTTTAATGTATTTTTAAAGAGAATTTCGTTATCTGTACTGACATCTAATTTCCAGATGGTATTTTGTGTGGTTCACTGTTATTTATTTATTGTGTTAAAGCTGGGTTTGTGTGTGTGGTGTTTTTTTCGTGTTTACTTAGTTTTATTTTGAAATTTTACTACTTTTGATTTTTGTAATTCACATTTTATTATCGCAAATTTAATTTAAATATTATAGTTATAAATAGATCTTTCTGTTCATTGAATAATTAGAAATTTTAATTTATTACAAGAAATTAAAGTGTAACATGGCTGCTTGTTAGCTGGTTTTCATTTTCACTTGTTTCATTTGAATTCCATTTTCTGTTCTTTTTTAATTGTTTAAATTTTTTAATATTTTATTTTTGATTGTATTTTTATTGTTAATTGGCATTAATTTACTTATTGAATCACTTATATTTTGTTTAGAAAACATTACGTACGATTACGTAAGCTTGGCGATATTTTTTGTCACCAAATGAATCGCGCAAGAAACTTGTAGACAGTTGTGTCTCATGCTTGTATGTTTATATAACTTAAAAGACTCACTGTGGCCTAGTGGGTGGACCTTACTTTTCAGAGCAAAAGATCCCAGGATCAATTCAAACTACTCTGAAACAGGTCATGGGTGTTGCTTTTTGTATGCAGGTCTATCGGGGTCGGTCGGTACTTGAGAGTTTTTCCTTTTATGTAAGCCGTAAATACGGTCCACTTTGTATGAAAAGGTTTCTCTAAAGGCACAATTGTGGGATAAACGTTAAAATAGCTAACAACCGCCTTAAACCGTTAGACAGCCTATAACACGGTGTCAAAATTGCAATTTAAAATTTACTTACAGTTTTTTTCATCATCAGCATCTTTGCAGTCTTTATATCCATCACACCTGGCTATCTTTGGAACACAGGGCCCAGCATGACACAGAAAATGGGTTTCTTCGCAATCATTTGGATCGTTCTCTGAAATAATAATAGAAGTTAGACACACTCAAATATACATACACGTATATATGCACGTAAGTAGTTAAAAAAAGCCGATTCTAACAAAGTGGCGGTGGGGGCTGTGAGTGGCGGCGTTGAGTTGTTTCCTCCTGCTGTTAAGTTGAGTTGTTTTTTCTTGCTGTTAAGTTGAGTTGTTTTTTGTTGTTTTTTAAGTTTTGGTTTCGGTTTTTAAAATTAGTTTTGGTTTTTGAGATTCTGTTTTATGGAATGGCAACGGTATAGTTTTGGTTTTTTGGAATGGCAACATGTATTGGTAAACACGTTGTTTTTTGCTGCTTTTTAAGTTTCGGTTTCGGTTTTTAAAATTAGTTTTGGTTTTTGAGATTCTGTTTTATGGAATGGCAACGGTATAGTTTTGGTTTTTTGGAATGGCAACATGTATTGGTAAACACGTGTTTGTTTTGATGCATCCCGTATTTACTATGAAACGTTGCCATTTTATAGAATCAAAACTCTTCTGTTGCCAATCAGAAAAGTAGAATTTTTGTGAGTTTGAGAGCTTAGTATTCATGAAATGGCAACAGGTGATTTGCATTTAACAAAGTGGCAACATTTTGTACTTTAAGACAACACGTGAAAGGTAAACAAAAACATGTGGCGGTGATGTCCACTCCAAATTACAAAAGGTTGGTTCTTTTAAAAGTTTCTACCATGTGGCAACATGATTTTAATTTTTGTAGAATGGCAACAGTAAAGGTTAGGTATTATAAAATGGCAACATTTTTACTACCATTCAATTTAACACGTGATGATATTAACGTTGTACGTGGTGAAACAGGATTCGATAGAAATTTTCTTGAGTCTGGGTACACTTTTTCTGCTTATTGCTGGACTACTCAAAAATAATTTCAAGTAAGTCTAATTTTATTTTTACTATAATATTCTTGGCATATTTATTTATTTTGATTAATTATTAGAGTATTATATGTCCTTATATATTTTCTTTTTAGATACTTTACTGTGAATTTTATCTATCAGAAAAGATAAGTCAGTGGAATGGCTAACTTGAAGCGTAAGAATGAATCTGAGGTAAAAATTCTTTCAATCGAAATAGTTTTCTAATATTAAAATGTATTTTTACTTATGTTACTTATTTTTCTACAGGTATCTACTGGAAAGAAAGTTAAAGCGGGTATATCTTTCAAATGTGGTGAAGAGCCCGAGAATGTATTTTCACTCGGTAGAAATGTCTTCATCTATGTGTCCATGTGGATGAACAAAATTTATGTTCACATACGCACTTTTAAGCTTTTTGGAAATACTTACTATCCTTCCTCAGATGGCTTGACATTGGGACCCTATGCCTTTTTCATGCTGTCCAGAGAAGACAATCATCAGTCTAATCAAAATCTGGATTACGTGGCGGTGGATTTAGCATCTCCTTTCAACGTAAAAGTCTCATGTGAAGGATCTGGTATGCCCGTGAATTTATCTCGACAAATAGTTTGCAAAAGCGGTCGAAAATATTCTTATTCCATTCAACTCACTCAAGACCAATGGAAAATATTATTTAACATTAAAGACGACATTTTATCTAGTGTGATTCATTTAAAATTTGAGGAAATTGATTTTTTAGCTGCATATTCGAAACAAACAAGTGCGTCGACTTTAGATGCTGACCTGGAATACATCGATTTACTGAAAGGCCATATGAGAAAAGTTATTACTAAAAATTTATACAATTTCAATCTTCTCGGACAATATAAAGATGGAGACACTGAAAACACAGTCGCTCTATTCAATGAAAGTGCAATGGAATTGTTGGACATTGATACTGTTGCCGAGGACTTTTTCTATGAAATTATTAGCGTGATTTTACCAAATGGTAAAAGACTCTCTGAGTGTGTACCCCAAACATTTTTACGTAATGTTAATATTTCTTCTATTCTTAAAGATGTAAAAGAAGAGGTATGTTGTTTAGAATCTTATTAAAAAAAATAATCAAATTTGTATACATTTAGAAATAAATTTAAAAATTGGAATAATATACGTTCTCTTTGCTTTCCTTCTTATGAAATTATTTTAGAATAATAAACATTTTTTTTTCAAAATAACCAATACATGCATATTTAATATTAAAGGTTGAAAGACAAGTCTTATTCAATATGTATTTACAAATCTTAAAAAGAAAAAAAGTAACCAGATTATTAAATTACACGAAACATGTTTATTATTATTATATTTTTACAAAAAGATACATTTTCGCAAACATTTGCTTTTTTTAATAATACACAAGCACAATAAATTTATATTACACATCAATGGAAAATTTTTTTTTTGTAAAAAATATTTATATTTAAATTATCATTTCTATCAATATGAAAATAATCATTTTAAGAAAAATGACATCAGTTTTTTACATAATTTAATGGTAACCAATATTAAATCTTAAAAATATTTACAATTAATATCAAATAATATTATTTACAGCATATATGTAGTTTCAAATATTGCATTTTACACAAAAGAATATTTTCATTTTCAAACACTTACATTTAAACTATAATGTCCTATTGCAAGAGTGGAAATACCATCAGGGCTTACAATTCTTTTAAAATCAGTACATGATAAAGCTAATTTATTTTGCTTTACGGAATATAAATTATGCTGTTTTGATCGAATTATATTCATTTGTGCAAAAAGTTGTTTTCCTTCATGCAAACAAGTTTTATAATGGTTAAAAGTTATTTTATTTTTTAAAGTTTGTTTCTTAATACCTTTCAACCGTTTCTCAATTTTATCTTCAGTTTTGTAAGCATACATTTTAGATTTTAATCCAACGAATTCTACCATAATTTGTCCTTTATTCTCATCTTTCATTTTACCAATTATTTTTTTATTTATTAAGGGTATATCGTAGATATTATTATTTTGATAATCAGAAGTATCATACAAATTTATTCTGTTTTTCATATCCGAATAAAAATCTAAAGTTTTAATTTCATATATAAGAGAATCAGTATCTGTGTATAATAAACGGATATCGTCGCCATAATCGTTTTTCATCACTTGGTAATGAAAGGAATACATTAGTGTTTTCGATAAGTCTAAAATTGCCATCCCAACATAAATTGGTTTAAAAAATTTAATACTTGTTTTTTTTAAATGAATTGCCATCAAGTTTTCATCAAAAATTGTTCTATGATCAAAAGTTGGTTTCGCAATAAGTTTAGTGGCTTGTCTTTCGGAAGTACATAGGCGTATATCAACGCGACGTCGGACGTTTTCCATAGTTTTTCCAAAAATACTATTGTTCATCAATTTATAAAATTCTTTTTGAAATTCATTTTTGCATTTGTTCTTAAATTTGTGTTAAGTTCTATATAATTTTTAAGCCATGGCGATTGATTAAATTGCAGCACCCTATGAATTTTTTCTAATTTCAAACCTAAACTTAAGTATAATTTTAAATTTTTATAATGAACAACATATTTAAGTTTAGGTTCTAAAGTTGTTAATAATCTATATTCTTTACAATTTGGTGGAACTTTGTTTTCTGGTGCCACTGGTAAGTCTGTATGTTCGTCATGAAGGGAAGAAGGATAATCTAAATCGACTTCTAAAATATACCCAATTTCTGAGTCATCGGGTATATTTTCCACATCAATATTGGTACTACACCATTTGAAGTCCTTAAGAGGAAGATATTCGCTCATGGCCCAACCGTACAAATTATTTGCATCGAGATACATGAGAAATTTTGATTCCCTTTCAGGATCATAGTTTTTCATGTATTTATTATTAGCTAAAGAGTATCGGTTGCTACACTGGCTAATTCCACCTCGAATTCCTTTTTCAATGAAAAGTATCATGTCATAATCCGTAAAGAGTTCAATGTTTACCTTTGTATAAAGTAACATTGCGTCCCAAGAGAGGCCAGGAGAAGTGTAGTACCAAGAAGGATCTAATTTGTAAGTTTTTAAACAGATTTGCCTAAAATTTTCGAAAACATCCAATAACAATAAAACGTCAGTTTTGACATATAAGTCACAATACTCCCCTAAATTCTTAAGATTGAAAGACATTATTAGCATGATCATATTCTTCAATACTAATTTGCTCTTCATTAAGTTCATTATAAAATTTTTCATGATCAGGTAAGCAAATTTCATCATCGAAATAATCATAGGGGAAAACTCCTTTTCGTAACAATAATTTTAATTTATCAAAATATCTTTTCATAAATTTGAATTCATCGAAAGTAAGATTGGAAATGAGTTTGTCAAGACTAGATGGTAAGAATTTTAATGTATCTATGAATCTAATATGAAAAAGGTACTTGTTATGTTTTTACTAAAGGATATATATTTTTCCTCTGTGTTAGGTATTAAAAATATTGATTTGTCATCGTATCCTAATTCTTTTATGAAAATGTGAGCGTCATATCCAGATAAATTATGAAAAAAAATTGGTAAAAATTTAGGCAATTTTAGAGATAAATTACATTTATTGCAACAAGCTCCATTAAATTTTTGTGAGATGTGGCAATGGTCGCGAACTTTTTTATTTTCTAGAGTAAAAGGTTCTAAGCAAGCAAAACAATTTTTAGCATTATTATAAACTTCTTGTTCTATTTGACTGAGTGGCCTTAAGGGCTTAGGATTACTATAAATTTCAATGATATTTGAGGCTTCTATTTTTATCATTTCGATGAATTTCTTAGATGCATCTAATCCTCGATATACTACAGGGTCCTTATAATGCTTGTCGTCCTGACAAATGAAATAACAGAAACTAAAAGGGATATGTTTTTGATAAATATTTGTGAATGAATTCTGTGGGTTAGGATGGCAAGTATCAGTTTTTACTGTTAAACACTCAAAATCCGCATATACAACAAATGGCACTTTTAAAATATTTTGAAAATTTTTAAATTTTAAAAACTTACTTTCGTTTGTTGGCATTTCTACTCTTGCAGGACTTTTTTCCTTACACAATTCCTTGTGAAACAATAATTTGTCTTCAGATGAGAAAAATTGGAGACAACGTCTACATACGTGGACAGAATGTCCATGTCGGGAATACTGTTTTGACAAAATTCTTGACATAGATTTTATCCAACAGAAATGTCCACTTTTTTCTTTTTTCGGGATGTATAACAAATCCAATGTTTCTCTAATTCGGTTTCGCAAATTAGGATTGGAAAAATTTTGCAATCGTCATTGAAAGAATAAACATTAATTGAAATGTTATTTACCTGCGTAAACTTTCGGATCTCTGAAAAAGGCGTTGGGTAAGAAACGCAGGTAAAATTCAAAGCTTCTTGATATTTTTCATAATTTGAAACTCTATCAGGATTGTGATCAGCTGGGTAAAGAGCCGAAAGTATCGACCATTTAAAACATTCATTGTCATCATTTTTTACGTTAACCACCGCTTTCTTCATTTTCAAACATTCAGGTAGCTCGCAAAAAGTGGAACCCTTGAAAGGCTTGAAACAGTTCGTTCTAACCTCTTCTTCGAGAATTTGATCCAAAGACCAACCAGAATCTTTCATCTGAAAATCTTCGCTTTCAGCGAGGATGCTGTCGCTCATCTCTTCGTAAATTTCACTAATATTTGTAGCAGAGGTCACGATCATATTTTTTGATTTAAACTCGATGTCTTTAAATGTATCATATCCATTGTCCGCCATCTTTTTATATACGCATCGGATTCTGATACTTACTTTTAAAACATCAAGTCTTGCCAATTCTTCTCTAATTATTGCAAAGGCTTCCTGTTTTTTTAATTCCAAGAATTCTGCAATATCTTTGCAGTCGCAGTTTTCTAATTGAAAAGTTTTATACTTTTTCTTAAAAGCACTTCACACTTCTTTTGTAGATTCCCCATTTCCTTACAACGAGGAATTAAAATTTCTGCTCTCATCCTGCTGTCCTTGTAAAACATTTAAAACTTCATTAGATCCATTACCTATAAGGCTGTTTGAAGAAACTTTTAGTCTCTTCGGAAGCGATGTATCAAATTCAGACTTTCTTTTACAGCTTCCATTCTTCTTATGTCGAATCAAAGCATCGTTGCGAGAAAAAGTTTTGCTGCATTGTAAGCAAGTGATTTTTTTTGCTTGATGGATCGAAACAATATGACGCTTTAAATCATTTTCTCTCATAAATTCTTTATCACAAACACTACAATGAAATTTAACAGATCTCTCATGTACTTCTAAAATGTGTCTTTTTAGAGAAAACTCAACGTTAAATAGTTTACCGCAGATTTCACAAAGTCCCATCGCGACTTTCTAAGAAATGCCTGTTTCTTAAGGAAAATTTCATTCCTATGAGCAGCGTTATAAGAAGTTGATTCTATTTCCTTGGCTTATATAGGTTCGATAACAATAGCTATCACGTGATGCATTTTTTTTTTCATTTCAGCGATTTTAAAAGGTAGCGCCGAGTTCTAACAATTGCGGTTGGTCCTTAAGAAGAAAGTAAAAGATGTATGGTGACGTCATTGTAGAAGAAACTATCAGGTAAGGGTGCGGATTTTTACTAAAGATAGACGGATATTCTTTCTAGACAGTTGAGAAACGGAGATATAATCAGTTGAACGATGTCTTTATTTTTCCCGTGAAAATGGTATCACACCCACTGCCAGTTACAGAGAAAAATAGATTCCTTAACAAAAAGGTGGTGTATGGCGAAGTTGAATGATTAAGCAACTTAAAAGAAATTCTCCCTTTTGCTAACCAGTAAGAGCCACAGCTTCGAAGTGAGCAACAATGGGATGTGTTCTCCAACAAGTATTGAACTTGAAAGGGATTCAATTGGATATATATGTGAAAGGTACAAAGCAAAATGTGGGCTTAGAAGTACAACTAATGTCCTGACGCGGAGTCTCAAAGTGAAAAGTAAATGCCCCCCTCAAACTGTTTTGTGAATACCGAAATCATTGAAAGAGCACAATGGAACACATTCTCCCTAGGAATAAAGAAAGCCAGGTGTTACCTGTTTTGAAGTGGGAATGGATATAAAAGAATCACATTCTTTTATTTCGCATTTTTAAGAACTATTTAATGCATCCCAAGAGAAAAACATGTTTTATTTTGTATTTATAATAAAAATATAAAAAATATTGATGTAAATTACATCAAGAAAATTAAATGAAAAAGATTTAATTTTTTCAAACAATTTATTTGGCGTGAATTATAAGAGAGCTGTAAGCTGTGAATTTACTTTAAGTGTTAAAACATTCAATAAATTATTTTAGTTTGAATACAAGCACGCGACTACAATGCAGAGAATTTATAAAGATCCAAGTCATGCAGCAAGTTTTAGTGGTATAAATGCGGTGAGACGAGGCTTGAAAGATAAAGTTAAAATCTCAGATATAAAGAGATGGCTATCTCATAAAGATTCATACACTTTACATAAGCCGATTCGTCATAAATTTTTACGAAATAGAGTGATAGTAAGTGAAATTGATCGACAATTTCAGGTGGATTTAGTTGACATGCAGTCTTTAGCTGAGTTTAATAAAGGTTACAAATATTTACTTACCTGTATTGATGTGTTTTCTAAATATGCATGGGCGATTCCTTTGAAAAATAAGCTTGGAAAGAGTGTAAAATTAGCTCTGGAAACTATTTTTAGAACTCGTTGTCCATTTAGTATCCAATCAGACAGCGGTTCAGAATTTAAGAATAAAACTGTTCAAAATTTTTGAGAAATTCAAAAGTTAAATTTTTACTACCCAAAATCAAACAAAAGCAAGTATTGTGGAAAGATTTAATCGGACTTTAAAAACAAAAATGTGGAAATATTTCACTGAATTTAATACTAAAAGGTATATTGATATTATTGATAAATTAGTTCACAGTTACAACCATACATGGCACAGAAGCATTAAAATGTCCCCTGCTTCAGTCAACAAAAATAATAAAGATCAAGTTATGCATAATTTATATGGTGATTTAACCAAAATTAAATCTAAACCTGCAAAATTGGAAAAAGGTGACTCTGTGCGCGTAAGTAAGCAAAAATTGCGATTAGAAAAAGGCTATGAACAAAATTGGACAAGGGAAATCTTCACGGTATCTGAAATTATTCCCAGAATTCCAGTTGTCTATAAATTGAAAGATTTGATGGGGGAGGAAATAAATGGTACATTTTATGAAGAAGAACTTCAAAAAGTAGTAGATACAGGCTTTTATCCAGTTGAAAAAGTGATTAAAACTAGAAAAAACGGGACCAAAACAGAATATTTTGTAAAGTTTTCAGGATATCCCGAAAAATTCAATACTTGGATTACTGACCTGAAAAAACTATAAATAAAAACAGTTTTCTGTTTACAAATTCATTATGCAACATGTCTTTCTATGTGACGCTACCTTCTGACAGTTCTCTGAAATATTTTCCTGATAATAAAATTTCTCATTTTATAACTCAGCTTCCTACATCAATTAATTTAAGTGGTGAATGGGAAGTCGGATTATCTGAAATAATCTATCCTCATTCATGGTTTAACATTAATGAATTTAATAATGCTTTTAACTATGATACCGGAGATGGGAAACTGATAAAGAAAAAAATTGATACTGGCTGTTATGAATCCATATATGATATTCTCTCAGCAATACAATGAGTTTTACCAAAAAACCCAAGTAGATTTACATTAAATTACAATAAATCAACAAAACGAGTTAAAATAAATGCTGTACAAGGAACTGCTCTCCACCTGGGAAAATTAGCTCCAATCTTAGGTTTCAAAATCAACACAGTCATTGTAGGAAACATGAAAGGAGAATTTATAGCTGATGCAGCTTCTGAATTTTCCGTTTTTTATGTGTACAGTGATATAGTAGCTCCACAGATTGTAGGTAATATACAAGCACCTCTTTTGAGAATTGTACGAGTGAAAGGTGTAGACGGTGAACTTATTAGTCAATATTATGATAGACCTCAGTATTTATCGGTGATACGACAGTCATTTCAAACTATTCGAACTCTATCAAATGTTTTTGATGGTGGACCAGTAGAATTTTACATTTCTGGAAGTGGAGAAGATTATATAGATCTCAGTCAAACACAATTGTATGTTAAAGTAAAAATTTTAAAGAATGATAACTCTGTGATCGGAAAAGAAGATGAGATTGGACCCGTGGATCTATTTCTATATTCTTTGTTTTCTCAAGTTGATATCGCCTTAAATGATCGTCTCGTTTCTAACTCAAGTAATACTTACCCATACCGATCATACATCGAAACCCTATTGAATCATGGATACGATAGTAAGACGTCTCAGCTTACTGCTGAGCTCTTTTATAAAAATTCAGAAGATGGACTTAAAAAACGATCTGCTTTTTTCAAAGAAAATTCCACTGTAGATATGATTGGCTGCATTCACAGTGATTTATTCCATCAAGAACGGCTTCTATTAAACCTTGTAGATTTGAAAATTAAACTGATTCGAAGCAGTTCAGAATTCTGTCTATTGGGTAAAGAAGGATATAAAGTAGTATTAAGTCACGTATCTCTACTTGTTCGAAAAGTCCGTGTAAGTCCTGGAGTAATATTAGGACACGGAGCGGCATTAGAGAAAGGTGGAACAGCTAAATATCCAATCAACCGTGTTTTGTGTAAAGTTTACTCTATTCCGAAAGGAAACATGTCATTCGTGCAAGATAGTATATTTGTAGGTCAAATGCCTAAGCGAATTATAGGTTGTGTTGATAATGAAGCATTTCACGGAACTTTAAAAAAGTCCCCTTTTTATTTTCATCATTTCAATTTAAATTTCGTCGGAATCTACGTGGATGGTCAACCAATTCCACATAATCCATTAGAAATTAATTTTGAAGAGAATAATTTTATTCGTGCCTACCAAAGTCTCTTCTTAGGCACAGAAAAGATGGGGCAAGATCGTGGTATATTTATATCAAGAGAAGAGTATCCTAAAGCGTTACGCGTTATACGCATTTGATTTATCTCCCGATTTATGTGATGGAGAACATTTAAATCTCATCAAACACAGTAATTTACGATTAGAAATGAAATTTAGCAAAGCTCTTGACCATACTGTATCTGTTATTGTTTTCGCCGAATTTGAGAGTCTTATCGAAATAAACAAGACAAGAAATATTTTGTACGATTTCGGGAATTAATCATGAACGGGTATCAAATAAATAAAATCTTGCTGAAAGAAATGATTACTGCACCAATATATCAGGGTGTGTTTTCTGCTGATGCGATTCCTGTTTTCCACCCTAATTCAGCTGCAGTTGTGAATCGAGATGACTCATCGCAGCCTGGTTCCCACTGGATGGCAATATATGTAGACGAAAATGGAAATTTGGAATTCTTTGATTCCTATGGACAATCACCTTTCTTCTATGGAAAGTTTATTCAAGTCTATGTATCCAAGTATTCAAATGTATTGTGGAATTCTGTTACTTTTCAAAATATAACATCTAATGTATGTGGACATTATTGCATTTACTTTATACTAAAACGCTGTCAAGGAAATTCTATGTATTCTATTGTTCAAAATTTGTACCAAAACAAAAGAAATGATTTTCAGATTTTTCAATTTGTTAAAAAGAAATATGGTATAAGAATGAGTTTTAGAAAATAAAAATTTAAAACGAGAAAAAAATATGTTTATTTATTTCTTATTCTTTTGATGGAAAACTGTGGCTGATTTTTTTATTCTTTTATTTCAATATGTTTTTACGATGTTGTATTAATTCACCAATCATTTTCCAAAGAAATATGTAAATTATTCAATAATTTTGAATGTAGTTAATCGATCCTTTAATGAATTCTAAAACTAAGAATCCTTGTGGAAAAAAAAATTATTTTCTTCTTATTATTTTCTTTCTACAATTATAAAATTAATTAAAAAAAGAATTCATAACATAAGACACTTAACAATCAAATACTTTATTAATCAAAGTTTAATTCATTGATTTCTACGTGCATACATTACAGGTTTTATAATTTTTCTGTACACTTTTTTGTTCACATCAAGATTTTCTGGGAATTTAATATCAAATAAAGCTTTTAAAAATTCACTTCTTCCTTTTGGGGCTTTTTTCTTTTTTCTTAATAAGTCATCGATAAGTAATGATATGTTTGTATCGGGAAATATTTCACCCTTGTAAATGAGCTCTCCTTTTGAGGACCATTGTAACAAAGCTTGATGTTTGAGAAACTTAAAAATATTTCTAACGGTATCTTTGTATCGATTTGGTGCTGCATCCACTGTTTTTTCTGACTAAATCTTCATCTTTTTCTTCGGACTTGATTGTTGGTTGAATAGGAACCTCTTTTTCTTCAATTTCAGGATTTATCATTTCTGTTTTTGGTAATTCTCTTTCAACTGATAAGTTTGTATATTTTTGTAATATTTGTAAGTACAAAGTTGCCTTTTCATCATCTGTTAAATGCTTATTTTGGAGAACATTTCTCATTTTTTGATCAAGTTCAGATAAATGCTCTACCGTTTGTAGACGATCTTCTGGTATCAGCATAAATTTCTTACTGTGCTCCATGAATGATGCTACTTATGACAGAAATGGCTGCTGGTAATAATACGGAGAGAAATCCGTCGCCTCTTTGTACTAATAATTTTCTTTTTTTGTAGAGTGGAATTTTTTTATTAGAAAGTTTTCGTAAGCTTTGTTTGTAAGAAGATAATTGACTTTTTTGTCTTTTCGACAAAGGTATAGTTCCTTGTAACGTATTGATTATGCATTCACACAATGTTTTAATGATATTAGTAGGACATTTTCGGAGAATAACTTTTGGATTTTTACTTTTACTAATCAATTTTAAGAGAGTCAATGTTTGATCAGTGCAGACTGACATCCTAACTGAAAATGAAAGTCACTGAAAGAAGTATTTGCTTTTTATAAGCTTTTAAGATATTTAGCAAATGCAGTAGCTTTGACTAAAGCACAATGACGAAAATCTATTCCATGAGTGTGACAATGACAATTAAGCGGGGTAAAATTTTCAATTTTCGGACAACCCAAATCTGTCAAGTTATAACATTCTCGCCCAGATAAAAATTCTAGAAATTTTTTTCTTTTCAAAACCTTTAACATAAATATTTGGAAACTTATCAAACAAAGAATTCAAAATAACCCTCAATTTGCAATAGGGTAATTGACCTTCATTCCAGTGTATTTGATGAAGATTTCTAGTCACCCACGAATATTGTATTTTTTCGCGGTTAATGAGACGAGAATGAAGATACGGCGGCTGGAAAGTCCATACGCCGATACTATTCGCAGCTACATAGGCCAACTCTTTCACGATGAAGTGTCCAGAATCAAGTTGGAATCCTTCAAAATCAATAACAATAGACATGTTTTACCCTTGATGTCAAAGCTGAGTATGCTTATCGAGGCTGGTAAACCCAATATTTATCACCTGGAAACATACCCGCGCGCATGCGTAAACTGTCCTCTCTGTCACTTTTAAGATAGATAAATAAATAACTATAAGGTTTCGAAGTAGCGTCCTCATAACTTTCATGAAAGAACTTTATGTTCGAGGGATACAATTGTCTTCCTAAATGCATGATTTGTGATCGATCTCGAGGGATTTTAAATAATACCAGGTAATGGGAATTTAAAAAAATTTCTCGCATTTCTTTACCTTTATGAAAAATATTTTGTGCAATGAAAATAACGCTGATATTACGATGATGAGAACCTTTTGTGAATAACTTAGATAATTTGGAATCGCTTCCTAATTCACTCATAAGATCATCAAGGATAATCAAAGAATCAGAATATAGATTTATATTGGAAGGTATTCCTTCATGAAATTTAATGTTCCGCATTTCTTCATAGAGAGTCTGATACGCTCCGTAACACCATAAAGCAGTTTTTGGATAAGGATGAATCATACGGTAATGCAATAGCTTTTTGACAAAATGGGTTTTCCCACTTCCAGTCGGCCCTGCTACTAGCATAGTAAAAGGGTGTTTCAACTTCAATGTCTCCATCTTAAATGACTGGAGAGGATTCACCTTCTGTCATTTATACACAGGAACACTATTTTTATACAATATTAGTTAAAATTGAATCTAAATAATAGTAAATTCAAGTTATTAAAGCTTTTATCGAACAAGTACTCGTGGCTCATCTGGTTAAGGCGCGGAAAATCGATGAACCACGAGTACTTTTTACTATTGGGGGTTCGATCCCTGAATACATTACAATTTGTTATTTCTTTTTACAAAATCTTAGAATTTAAAAAAAGTTTCTATTTATGTAAATGAACAGATAGATGGCGCCATTATTCCAATAATTTAATTTACACATGGTGAGCCATGCAAACACCTAACATTTACTGTTGCCATTCTACAAAAATTAAAATCATGTTGCCACATGGTAGAAACTTTTAAAAGAACCAACCTTTTGTAATTTGGAGTGGACATCACCGCCACATGTTTTTGTTTACCTTTCACGTGTTGTCTTAAAGCACAAAATGTTGCCACTTTGTTAAATGCAAATCACCTGTTGCCATTTCATGAATACTAAGCTCTCAAACTCACAAAAATTCTACTTTTCTGATTGGCAACAAAAGAGTTTTGATTCTATAAAAGGGCAACGTTTCATAGTAAATACGGGATGCATCAAAACAAACACGTGTTTACCAATACATGTTGCCATTCCAAAAAACCAAAACTATACCGTTGCCATTCCATAAAACAGAATCTCAAAAACCAAAACTAATTTTAAAACCGAAACCGAAACTTAAAAAGCAGCAAAAAACAACGTGTTTACCAATACATGTTGCCATTCCAAAAAACCAAAACTATACCGTTGCCATTCCATAAAACAGAATCTCAAAAACCAAAACTAATTTTAAAAACCAAAACTAAAACTTAAAAAGCAGCAAAAAACAACTCAACTTAACAACAGGAAAAAACAACTCAACTTAACAGCTGGAGGAAACAACTCAACGCCGCCACTCACAGCCCCCACCGCTACTGTGTTAGAATCGGCTTTTTTTAACTACTCACGTATGTATATAAAATTAGAAACGACAAATGTAAACTTGAAAGAATCAACGGATAATATTTTAAAGATTTTGCTTTCATATTCCGTGCACCTGTAGTGAGTATTTTTACCATTTCTTTTAGGGCCTCCGATTTTATTCCAATGTTTTCAATATAGTAGCAGATACGTTATCACTTCCACGAAGGGAATTAATATCGCTTGTCTTCAGTTATCATCATATCCTGTGCGAAGGAAGTGGAAGAAATTTTCGTTTATTTAGTATTAGTTAATAAATACTTACTCCACCAACCAGATTTCTTGCAGTAAGCTTCATCACTTTTATCTTCGCAGTTTTCTTCTTCGTCACACCATTGACCCCGGTCTACGCATTGCCGTCCATCGTCGCAGGGTAACTGGTGAATTCCGCAAGCTGGGAAAAAAAGGTATCATGAATTATACTGATATATATATATATATATTCTAATTTAGAAAATTAATTTTTACAACGAATAAGATTCTCTAGTGATGCATTCAATAAATAGAGGTTTGAACTATTTATCCCTGCACACTGATTTTTTTGACAATAAAAGTGCTTTCTATCAGGAGCCCCAAGGAGGGGGATGGGTCGATTTCCTTCCAGCATGAATCATACCTTTTCAAAACTAGGAACACTTTGTGTTGTGGAGATAAAATAATTTTTTAAGACAATAAAGTATTATTTATTAGTGACTGAGTCGTTAACGAATATCGCACCGATTATTTCATGATTGGACGTTGCACATCACTCGTTGAGGAAGGAGGAAGTTCTCGAACACGAAATTTGGATTCTTAGCCCCCCCCCCTCCAAATCCAAATGCACCAGTTTTCCTTATTCACTAACTCATTCAAATGAAAGTAGATTTCATCGCTAAAATGAAAGCATATCTGCGTCCAATTTCTGTTCATCAATCCTCTCAATAATAATATTGAAGAAGAACAATCTCCGTAGCCATGTGTTTTAGTAACTGATGAGTTTCATTTTCTATGGGAAAGAGTGTGGTTCAGTAATTTGTCTCAAGGTCTCCAGGCAGGTTGATTCCCACCGGTTTGCAGCTTATCTAATCGAATTTTTTGAGCTCTGTCGTAATGCAGCGAGTGTATTTTCTATGATTTTAGGGTTTTTTGTGTGATTAATGATAAATCAACGCTGTCATCATAAACACTGCCATTTCTCTCAAACTTGCGAATCTTGATTGTTAGTACACTTGGACCGGTTGTGTTCAGTTTATACTCGGCCACAAACTTCTTTTGAGCCACAATCAGGAAGTTATTGTTCGCCCAGAAGGCCTTCACAAGCACGATTTAAGGTGACATTCACTTGCAAATGGCCGATAACAATAAGTGGCATGCTCATGTGCATAATAATTCCCATAATTTCCTGCTGCAAACCACGAAGTTTGAACTTTACCATGATATGTGAAAAAATCTTCACCATGATATGTCATCTTAGGCCTTTAGACGACTTTTATCATACGATAAAAAATCGTCCAATATTTTATCGTGGGAAGTTATCAAAAAACCACACAATAGACTGGTCACCCAATATCGTTTCCCGTTCAGTGTGAAAGAGGCTTTAGAAGTTGTTCTATTTCATGTAGTTCAGTAATTTTGTTACCCTGTAGCTAAATTTAATGAGTCTTAATTAAATCGAAATAAGAGAGTTTAATAGTTTATTCCCTCAACAATACTAATTCCTATATATCTTTTTCTGAGACAATAAACAAATCTTTACTTTTATGTCCTTAATATGCAGTAACACAGAATGAGTATAGTTTCTTTAGATTATATTTAGCTTAAACATTCTGTTATAAAATAATAATAATAACCAGTCAGAAATTTTTAAAAACATATACAATAAGTTGTAATATTTAACACCGCATAGCAGGTAGTCTATAAGCCACTTTACGTCAATTTATACACCAACACGTCTTGACTACTAAGATGATTTATAGGTATTATAAAGGAAAGTTGTAGCAACATAATTCCTTTTAAATATAATTACATATTCAATTACATGGTATTTAATATGTTTTCGGCAGTACTGTCAGTTTTTTGTACAAGAGTACAAAATTCAAACTTCAATTTCTTACAATAAATGTTAGATATTTTAAATATTATACCTTAATTTACTTTGTGGAAAATTTTTAAACAAGTATATTCATCAGTGTGAGTTTCTACATTCTTTGAACGACATCACACAAAATTCCAACTGATTTACAGATTGTTCCAACAAAACTTAAGAGCGAATATTACATTTAAAAGGTTCATTCGATATTCTGCAAGATCAGATCGAATTATCTTTAAAATTTTGTCACGTATTCTGGTTGTGTAAAACGTTTAACTTCATTGATATATATTATTTATTTAATCCCTTATACTTTGTTTTTCCATTATTATTTTTGACCTTAGAAAAATAAATATTTTACATTAAATGGTAATGTAATGATATTCACCCCAATATTGTCTTCCATAACAAAATAAGTTGGAAATTCCAAATTAATAGTATGCTAGATTTTACATTTCTCTTTCCAAAAATACTTAAAAAAAAAAAAAAACTATAAGTAATATGAATAATGTATGATTTTTTCTGCACAACATGAATTCTTTGGCGATAATTTTGGCGAATAATTTTTGGCATGGGATTAATCAAAAGCGACAGTGTTTCTGAATATTAAAATAAAAGTATAAACAATGATCAATTTATCATAAAATATATCTCATTCGCTGAAAACCGACAGTTCCTTTTTCAATAAAAATGTCTGTTTTTAAAATACAAGAAATGGTGTCTAGACTTCGCATCTTTTCTTAGCAGATATTTTTATCAAGTTATTGGAATCGAAAGTTTAATCGATTGCAGGCGAGATAAACTAGATGGAAATCAAAATCGTCTGCTACCTCAGCAGTTTTCTGTGACAGGCATTCGTCAATCATCGTCCAAGTACTCTGACTCATCAAACTTCCTACACTTACGCATTTTGAACCAATAAGCAACGTTTAAAAAGATTCATAACAACTGTTTTTTTCTTTTTTTTCCCTGAAGGTCCTAAACAAGGAACTGCTCAAAAGTAGGTTAAGATTAAATACATTCTCGCATTTTGGGGGGAAAAATTATCAGTGTTATAAAATTTCGAATAGAGATAAGTTTCATTTTGATTTTGATTTTTATTTAAAAATAGGGTTGAATTCATATTAACATCTGGCAATAACGAAATATATTTTTAATATTATTGATAGAAAATAAAACGCTTTAATAAAGAACATCTCAAAGAAGTGATGACAGTGTTTGTTTATTAAAGAAATTAAAATAGATTGCTATGTCAAATTTGACTTAGTAAACATGTCATATTCATATTTGACTAACCAAGTTATTTTTGTAACGATATGTCTTATTTGACTTGATCAAGTGAAGTTTTATACTGACAGTAAATAAAAAGTTTTTTGAAGATTTCCATAAGTTATATCACTCAGGCGTGGTTAAAAATCAGATTTTTAAAATGATGAACGTTTTTCTATTATTTAAATTAGATGTCAGTTATTTTCACATAATTTTTTCGTCTCAAAACACCTGTCTAATCAAAAATGTAAAGGATCTTTCAGATCGAAAACCTTCTTCTAATACACTGTTTCTCAATTGGAAACAGTGTATTTCCAAGAACCGGTAAAATATTAGATAAGTAAAATGGGATAAACTAATTAAAAAACAAAAGCTCTTTCAGATCACAAACCTTCTTCTAATACATTCAACTGGAGTTCCTCCAAGGACCGGTAAGTTTAATAATTCGACCCAGTGGCAATTTCTTTTCACATTAATTAAGACAAAAATAATTTTGATATAAATGATTAGAGAATTAAAATAATTTTATGAATTATTACGATAGATATTCAGTATTCAAGTAATCAGGGATGTTCAAGGCAGTCAGGATACATTAACCGGTGCACTAAATGTACCGTACGGCAATTTATGAAGGGTGATTAAGTACATTGTTGTCAGTTTGTTATATTTTTCATCATTGATCACATTATTTTCTAAACTAGTAAGCTATTACTATTGTAATGTAGGTACTGTTTTAATATCGGTTGTCGGCCGATGGCGGATTGGATTTTGGGTAGAGAGCTACATATTTCGAGGATCGGCGGTTGAGAAACACTGTTCTAATAGATTGGCTACAGGTGATTCATGTCAAAATAACTTTTTTTTAAAAAAATTACGTCCTTATGTTGGCTCTTTCGAGCATAATAAGTCTTGCAGTCCAATAAAGAAAAGAAGTATCTCCATTAGTGGAGAGCGTCTTGAAATGTGAAGAAGATGCTCGCCATCCATGTCAACATGTTCCCTACATAAAATGCAGTCGGGTGAATCCACAAGCCCTATGTGATATAGATGTTTCTGGAGAAAATCATGCCCAGTAAGTAACCTGAAGTAGGAGATCCCTATAGATCTTGTCAAAATAACTAAGTCAGATGATTCTCAGGGATAAAATGTCTCCAGAGGATGGATGGCCACTTACTGTAGTACATGAGTTAGAAGTAGTGGAAAAAAACTCAGTGGTAAAAGAATTGACTTCTTTTTATATTCATTGAAAGCCATTAAATATAATGTGGTAAGTTGATACCCCTGGCAACAAGATAGCCGATGAGCTCGCTAAACAGGCCCGTTATTCTCCTCAACCATCCAAATGCTTGAACCTCATTGACACCAATGCAGTTGCATGCTGAAAATTAATTTGCCAGCAAGTTGAAAAGTTTTCCATTCCAGAAATAAAGAGCGACAGAACCATTTCAATTATAATAGTCCAGACTTAGTGCAAAACTTTTAAAAGGGATTAGAGTATCTACAGACGGACAAAGGAGTTACACCAGGCTTCGCCCTCACTGCCCGGATGACGCCAAACTGTCTCCACAACACACCTTTAGATGTCCAGTCATGCTGGCCAAGCTTTTAACATCAGTATAGAGCATCTTTTGGAGCTTCTTTTTACAGATAAAGCAGTAGAGATTGCCAGGAGCTGTCTTCGACAGCTTTGGGGACATTTAGGATTTTTGCACGTACCCCACGGACACGACATCATCAATTGATTATATGGAAGTCATAAGCTGCTAGATAATAGTCTTTTGATTGCTAAAAAGAATTTCAACATTACAATGTGGTATGGACTCAAAGACATTCTGAAGGTGTCTTAAAAGCAACTGACACTATGAATTCACCAGGGAAATCCGCAAATCTGTAAAAATGCCAGGTGGTGATTTTTTTCTAAACCGGCAGGTTTCAACCCATCCACAAAATAAGCTCAATGATTCTCACGTTTGAAGGTGTAAGTGGCCAGTGAAAGAATTTAAAATCAGAAGATACATGCTAGAATCATGAAGAAGTTGTTATGGCAGTTGGCATGTGAGCAGCAACATACATCGAACACATCCAAAGCCACCTTCAGACACTGACTGGGGCTTGCTTGCACCACCATGTATGTACTTAGTCCACCGTTGCACTCTACTAATTAGGCGGGCGCAGCTAGGTGTGTGTGTTCATAATTTGTAAGCAGAGACACCCAAATACTTGACCTACTACCCCCAGGGGCCTGCCTATTTCACGTAAAAGAAATTACCACCACGACCTATTTTATGGTCCTAAACTGCCTCTGTGACGCAGTTTAGCAGAATTCGGCTTTAATGCCATTAAATTCCATAATAATAATAATTTAACTGCATCTAGTGCAATGGTTGGCCAGCTGTGGCTCTTTGCTTCTCGGTTACGGTCCTACTCCAAAATGTTTAGTTTTTTTACTGGGAAAAAATCAATATAGAAAACGTTTCTTGGGAAGAACATTTTCTATGCAGAGTTAACGAATGATCTATGGATCCAGAAATTTTGTTTAACGGTGGATGTTACTTCTTATCTAAATCAACTTAGTTGTAAGTTACAAGGAAAAAAGAAACACAATTTTTTCAACATTAGAAGAAGTAATTTCATTCGAAAACAAATTGTAGCTTTTTGCTGAAGATTTTGAAAGAGAAACCCCAATTCACTTTCCATGCCTATTAAAATACTGTCGAGAAAATTGTTGTTACTTATGGTATTTGGACAAGCCAAGCTCGTTATGCCTTGGCAATGCGAATTTAAGTCAATAGGGAACGTGTTTCGTTGTAATCAAAGCACCACAAAGGTGAAAGTACATATTTGCTCTTTTTTAAATCCTCCTATAGATGGCACCACCAGAGCATCCATTTCCTCAATTTTGACATTGATCTGAAGGGGGAGGAAATTTTCTCCAGACCATTGCACTCATGGTAACTGCTCAACGACCGACCACAGAATTTTCGATTCCACCGAGTTAACGAACACGTATATCGCATGTACTCGGTGGGTCTTTGGCGGCATTGGAAATCAAACCCCGTCCTTCCAGATGGAAGGCCAATACCCTAACCACTTGGCTATCACGGCCCAAAGTAAGTTTAATATTGACATTTGCTATTTAAAAACAAAACTAATAAATATGATGAATAAGGAAGATTTCTCATAGGTTTAAAGACTTCAAAAACAACAAAGCGACAGCAAGCTTTTGTAATAAAACTTCTTGAATGTCACGAAAATAGAACTCATTTTTTACAGCCTTTAATATTGATATTGAGATCTTTAAAATGGAGTTCCTTGATTTAAAAAGCAAAGAATTATAGAGCACAAAATTCGAGAGTCTTTGTGCCGCTTTAGAGCTACTGGAGGGAAATAAATATGAACTAAGTTTACAACACACAAGTGGTCTGCTTTAAAAGATCTGCTGAGCAAAATTTGTTGATTTTTAACACTTCAAACAGTATTCCTGATTTATACGGTAAACTGAAAAAAACTAGATTTTGCTATTCTTTCCTTATTTGGGCTACATATTCAAGTGAACAAACATTTTCAAGCATGAACAATATCATGAATAAATTAAAAAATCGCCTTATCGATGTGAGTTTGGAATCGTGCCTCAAATTAAAAACTACATCATACAAATCTGATTTATTCTTACTTCTAGGGAAATGCAAAGCCGGTGTTCACACCAGTGGAGAATTTATTGTTATTTTTAAGCATAAAAATTTTGTATTATTTTACTGGTAATATTTTTCAATAAAAATTATATCTTTAGATAAGAAAATAATACACCAAGCTTTACTTAATTTACTGTTTATAAAACTAAGACTTATGTAGGAAAAGCAAACTGGAAAGTGTACTTTTAATATATTAATTGCCTCTCGATCTAAAGCAAATGCTATGTTTAAAAAAATGGCTCTTTAAATAAAATCTATGTTTAAATTATCAATATTTGGCTCTTTTGAATGATAAGGTTGCCGACCACTGCTCTAGAGAACACGACGGAACTTCCTGTTATACCGGGATTCGAATTCCCTACCTTCCGATAGTGAAAACGAATTGCTAAGCAAACAGGCCACTACGGTGCTACAATTGTCATGTAAAAAATAATAATAAATAAAACGGAGCAATGAATAAATTCTTTATTAATTAAAATGAATATTACTTATTCAATTTAAAATTATAAAAACAATTAAAAATATCAAAAAATGTATTTAACACATTGAGTGAGTCATAATTGTATTATTCATTGACATAAATGTATAAATGATAAAATTTCTGTGTGGTAGTCGAATTTATTGAAGTGACAATATCATTGTGGTGTATAAAATTATATATATATATATATATATATATATATATATATATATATATATATATATATTTATATATATATATATATATATTGTATATATATATATATATAAAGAAGACATAAAATGCCGATAAATTTTGCCTTACTACTCGCAAATCATACTTTGAAGGTAAACATGCAGATTTAGATACAAGAAACAAACTCATAAATTAAACAGAAACATTTTGCACCCAAACGACGATAGCAACGCCACAAAATTCGAAGAATAATTCGGCGCAATTTATTAGAATTAATAAATCATGGCGACCTCTTTTTCAATAATGGATTATCCTCATACAGAAATAGATTTTTAGAATTATTGCCTTTTCAATCTTTAGAGAATTGATTATCTTATGCACAAAAAATATTATATGTAAATAAATTTAACTGAATTAATTGTAAAAAGCGAGTCTTATTTCTAAAAAGTGTGTGTGTGTGTGTGTGTCATTCAGGTTCATATATTGCTTTAAAACAATCGCAATTAGAAAGGGAATTTATGATCTTGAATTCCTTTCAAAAGTATATATTGAGTATTCTCCTTTTATAGTATTTCTGATGCATTCTTAAATTATTGTTTTGATAATACGTTCCTAACATTCTCACTCATTTGAAAAAAATTTGCTTCACTAAATTTTTAATCAGTATAATACAAATAAATACACTAAAATTATGATAAATTTATGTATTTTTATAAGATAAATTATAATATATAAATATGGAGGACTTATATTATTAATATAAAAAGAAGAACATAAAAAATGCGCTTAAATTTTGATAACACATATGATACGAAGGCAATTCTTAAAAATTAAAAATCAATGCCACGGAATTTTTAAAAAATGCTAGATTTATTTCCATTCACTATCTAATATATATTAACATAGGGTAATAACTATATATTCCTGGATCTAAATTATAGCTATGTCATTGCTTTTAATGCAAACTTATTAACGTAAACAATTATTTTAGAATTTAAACCCTAAATATATGATACAAAATTAATTATAAGAAATTAAAAGCAAATGTGGAATATATTTGTTATTATTCATTATTTGATATACATTAACATAACAGAATAATTGCAAATATTTAAGTCCAAATTCTTATTATAGTATATATTTTAATCGAAACTCTTAAACAATATATAAAAATTTTAAAATATTATATCTTATATTCGTTCAAAAATGTTTAATATTGCTATAAAATTTTATGAATTTTATCATATTTAGCTGATAAGTAATATAAATTATATATTACTCAATTAAAGTGAAAAAGTCTATATCGTGTTGTTAGACATGGTTCCAACCAGTGAATATAAAACAATCAAAAATGAATTTCTTAAGAATAAAATCTCAACTTTTACATCAATAAAACTTCCTATTTATAAAAGACGTTTAATATTGTTACATAATTTCATATATTTTAACGTAATATAATAATTGATGTATGATTAAATATGTCAAAAGTTTTACAAGAAATAAATCAAACTAAAATTATTCACTCATTATTACAAAGAAATAAAGAATTTAAGGCACTATAAAAATTAGATTAATCTTTAATTTTCATAATTCGGTTTGAAAACGATATTTTATTCGAAGTTTTTGATGATTAAGCCTTCCGTGATTAATGCTATTTATAGTCTAATAAATTTCTAAATCAATCCATTCAGCACTTACCGATGTCGGACTGCGCCAATTTCAGCGCCAGAGCGGATAACACCAGAAAGAAAAAATACATTTCCCCTTTCAGCATGATCTAGGCAAAAAAGACGTTCCGCGAACTTTGCTTGTTGTGTCCGACACAGCTCTTTAATTGCCGCGCATGCGCATTCTCTATCCTGAATTTACTCTCCGCTGCCCATCGCTCTGTTTACATTTGGGAAAGAGCATTATTCTCCCGCTGGTATAAAAATAATTGCATTTGATTATACGGTAATTATTTTTTTTTAATAAACTCGTGATGAAATCTTCGCTAGTTAAAATGCACATCCCTTTTTAAATCGTTACTCAATTATAGAAAGAATTAATTTTTTAAAATGGGAGTACATAAGAAAAAATTATGCATATAAAATAAATTACTTGCGACCGCATTCTGGATAACATAACAGATATCAGACATTTTTGCATCAGGCACGTAGTTAAATTAGGGCCTTGATGGCCTGGTTGGTTAAGGCCTCGTTCTCATGATCGGAAGGTGATAGTAAGTTCGAATCCCGGCTTAACCGAAGGTCTGTCGTGTTCGTTAAAGGTGGCTGGGTACGTTAAACAGATCATAGTCGCAATGTCCTTCAAGTGAAATGATATTTTTGGGTGGCATGTTAAGTATTGGAGTTTCTCTGCTTAATCCCTGTTTCAAAATCACGAAGACTTTACTCGGTTGCTTCTATCTAATTGGTAGAGCCCAAGTTCGGGCTAGGTACAGGGAAGGATGGTGAACAACAACGTTATTGATTTCTCGAGGGACTTTTATAGAGACAGTGACCCACATATTCCCATATAGCAAGGAAGGAAGCCCGAACTACTCCCACGCACAATCTTCGACTGACATGCATGTGAAAATCTATTGGCGTTTATTCATGAATGACTGAGATTGAAAATAGGACATTCCATTCCATATGATGCAAATTAGAAAATGGTAGATAAAAAGTTTGTGCGGGAGATTAATGTAAATTAACAACCAAATGCGAACAGCATTGGTCAAAATAAAATGTGTCGTAAGACGAGTTTTTCATTATTTCGCCTTTATATCACACTTTGTTGCTTCGTATAAAATGAGGTACGATTATCTTGTAGAATGCAAGCACCACAATGAGCTTTCGTTCTATTAATGCCACCACTTGTCCGCAATCGTGGTACAGTAAACCCCATTTTCATCAAAAGCATCGACCTTAAAAAGAACTTTAGGGGAGTTGTTGAGACATGTGAAATACCTCCCCTTCATCATGCTATTAGTATTTCTATGCAATTGTGATCTGTAGACCTCTTTGGCTACTCCAGATGGTGAATATTTTTTCCTTCTAGATAATCTTCATCAAGTACAGAATTATGTGGTCGGATGTTGTCATTGGTAAAAATGAGTTAATCCACTGCAAAGGTTTGAAAGATTCCCAAGTGAGATTCGAGAATCTCTTCAAAGTTGTTACTGCACGACCGGACAAAATATAGAGTAAGGTTTGTGCGCTCAGCAAGATATCACCTCTAATTGGGATACCAATAGCACAGAATCGATTGGTTTCTCTGACGTTTGCGGGGGCGTAGTATCTTCGAGGATCTATTCTCATGAAACTTTCCAAGGTGTACTAAATCTCTTTTTATCATTAAAGAAAATAGTCCAATAACTTTGAGCTGTCCAACTGATCGTTCATGAATCTAAGATATAGTTCTTCTTTTCCGTCTTTAATAGCGTAACAACCTATTACAGGTCTTAGCTGCCTCTACAGCACGCCTTTTCCAGCCGAGTCTGACCAGAGGGACACTTTTCTAGTTCCTAACTTTCAGTATCTTGAAATAATTTTCAGTGTCAACGAGTTTCTAGTTGGTGGTTTTCCTCGGGCACGGGATCCTTCGGGTTTCTTTAACGTTGATATTCTTGTGAAGCTGTTTTTCCGGCTTCTCCAGATATGGCCAAGCCATCTCAGCCTGTTTCTTCTGGCAACCTGAGTAATCTGAGGCAGGTTATACAACCTATACAATTCAAAATTATATCTGGCTCGCCAGCAACCCTGTTCCTGTACAGGCCCATAGACAGTTCTTAATACCTTCCTTTCAAAGGCTTGCAGGGTTCGCTGTATATCAACACTTAATGTC
This sequence comes from Latrodectus elegans, assembly GCA_030067965.1. Lineage (NCBI taxonomy): Eukaryota > Metazoa > Arthropoda > Arachnida > Araneae > Theridiidae > Latrodectus > Latrodectus elegans. The sequence goes on from CM057818.1 coordinate 25,540,977, forward strand.
CATGTTTCGCTTGCATATAGCAGCACGGGTAGTATGAATGTACTGTAAATTCTCAGTTTTGTTTTTCTGCTGATTAGTTTAGATCTTAGTTGCTTTTTTTAGCCCAAAAAATCATTTCTTAGCAGATAAAGTTAATTCCAGCGAAATTGAAATAAAACACATACATACAAGTTCTCTATGCGAAAAAATCTGTCTGCTAGGAGTCCAAACTGATTTGCTTGTACATCATATATGGCTTTTGGTGTGCGTGTTCAGATTGTTTCAATTTAAATCTTCATTATGAAAGAATAATATTTATTTTAAGTATGATAAGAGATATAAAAAGTTATATTTTTATATTTAAGTATGAAGCACAATAATTCACGCCTTAGTATACAGCAAAATATGTATTCAAAAACAGTAATATTTACATAACACAAGCATGCATTGTTTATATTTCGATTTTTTTTTTTGGAGGGGGAGGTGCAGGTTGCTGTTGCCACACATCGTTAGCAGCAGTTAAGGTCTAGAGCAGTGGTCGCCAAACTTTTGTACCTCACAGATCAGTAAATTTATAATTTCAATCACGCCGGACCACTAATTTTCATATGTTAAATATTTTTATTAAAGAAATGTGATCGAAGAAAACATAAAATATATCTAATTAATTAAATGAAACGATTATTTGTAACTAAATCATATGAAAACCTTATTAATAAATCATAATAAAATAAGCAATAAAAACAAAACAATTAAAAAGTGATTTACGTCTATCAAATTTCTAGCTTTATACATTTTTAGAGTGATGGATGTTCCGAATTACATGAAATAAGATCCCAATAAATATCACAAAATTGCAATAAAAGTATAAATATTATCCCAATAAATATCAAATAAAAAATATGTACATGGTCAGACTTTCTTTTATTTGGTATACAGTTATTAAACCGATAAGACAGGCTTCATTTAAGATCATATCTGCCTTAAGAAAAAATTTTTTTAAATAAAGCAACTAATATATATATTGAATGTCTTTTATATTGAACTCAACACGTCCGTAAGTCCATTTTTAAATATTTGAATTGATATATATATATATATATATATATATATATATATATATATATGCGATTTACAGGAGAATGAAAAATTAAAAAGAGCGTGAAACGAGACAAAACAAAACTTGTAGCTAAAATAGTTTAATAAAACAGCAGTACGACTTATTTACTGTGGCGTTATTCTATGAAATACCATTTTGATAATTTTTCACATATTATTATGAATTGAATTACGTTTCAATGAATCTTAAAACATAATTTAACGAGATAAATAAGTATATTCCACATTTTTCTGGGGAGTTTTCTCGATTACCACTACTTTGGCGACCTTTGGTCTTGAAACAGCTGCTGAAGTGTCTCTTCTGTCTGGATCTATGCATTTAAGCCACTTGTTAAAGCCACATGCCTGAAGATTTTACGGTTCTTTGGCGACACCTTGTCCAATCCTTACTGTGGTTGTAACCGATACCTGAAACTGAAACTAGAGACTATTACAAACGAAACTTGTAGTCGGTGAGTGATTTCCATTCGTGAGTATTCAGAATATGATTCTTTTTCCCAATACAGTTTTCTAACACACAATATGATTTTTCCTTCCTCATTTCATCTTTCAAATGATTCCATGAAGTCATTCAATTAGAATCCGAGTGGATGAAGTTATTTTATTAAGAAAATAAATTTTAAGTTTGGAATTTTAGTAAAAGTCCACTTTTTAATTTAGTGCGATTAATATCAAATACAACATTTTACCAATGAATAAGAATAAATTTTTTCATAAATGAAATTAGAAGCTTTTTAATTTAAATGTTAATACAATATAAAGCAAATATTAATCTGCAGAATATTACTTGAGAGTATGTATTTTATTAATTAGAATTTTACTGACAACGTGTCTTTTATTTATTAAAATTTCACTGACAAGTTTTGATTTGATTGTTACTAAGTACAAGCATTCGTAGATAAAACGAAAAAGAATTGTATGCATCAAAATTTATTAATTTGTATATTTTAGAAGTCACAGCTAAACATTTTGTCGATGGAAATATATTTTATATTCGTATTTTATGGTTGTCATTGTTATCATCGAAGAAAAAAAAAAAAATTAGTCAAAACAAATCTGAAACATGGAGTTATTTCGAAGATTATGAAATGCAATATAAGGAAGAAATGACTGATCAGGTACATTCTGTATAATATGTAATCAAAATAAGTTTTATGAAGACTGAGAAAATGTTAACTACTGTTATTGCTAAAACTATTAATTTCATTGTTTTATAATTTATTTAAAAGTTTGAAGTAATATTCTATATTTATGTAAGAACGCGATAACTTAATAATGTTTTTAAATCTAATTTGAAGTAAGATTTTCTAAATTTTAAATTTGAATTAAATATAGCTTAAAAAATAAATGCCCAGTATTTATTTACTTGACCATAAACAGTTTTTTTTTTTACATGTATGATATTATTGAGAGTAAACGCATATGTGTATATATATATATGTATTTTTCCTTTCAGATAAAATGATTACAATTTGAAATGCCCAGTGAAATTCGTCGAGAAAAAATATTTGAACTTACGGAGAAAATGTTTAAAATTAAATAACATTTTGCGATGAAAACTAGACCATTTATTGTTCTATCCTATTACACAATTTATTTCTCTAAGTATCCAAAATTGGCTGCAACGCGTTGGAAAACGAAGCATTGGTAATATTGTACCGAGCTTCGGGGTTCGTGTGGATTGAGAGTTGAAGAAAGCAACTACTCGATGAACAAAAGACTTTTATTCGTAAAAAAATTCCACTAGAAATACCAGCTGTAATAATCACAATTATACAGCTACAATTCGTCGGATACAATAAGTAACAACTTCTAATCACAGGTCTCAAATACCTCATGCAGAGAACAGCTTCTCTAGACTAGCAGTCACGACTAATCGTCTTCACAAAACTGACTGTCTGTACAAAAACTGCCTAAATATGTCGGGCTGCGGTATTTATACCTGACTTGGCGGGGAAATCTACCAATTTCGCCAAGGTTCTGGAAGCTTCTAGGCTATCTCTCTAAATATTGGTCCTAGAGCTTAGGTGATGGATGTTTCCAAAAGTATCTATTTCTCGCCAAAACATCGTCAAGTTTTCTCGTTAAAACATCGCCAAGTCACCAAATTATTAGAAAACCCACTTTTAACATATAACACGTCTAAATACCGCAATTTTTGCCTAAAATGTGAGTATTTCCGATCTGTCTGAGATATTTTAAGACATATACAATAATTATTTATAAATTTGTAACAATATAAAATCTGTATTTTTTACATATTTGAAGATGAATTTTAAAATATTCATGAAAGTTCTAAACTTTTATATCAACATTATTTTCTAACAATGCTACAATTAAGCACACCAAAATTTACACAATCCCTTACATAATTTGTATATCTGCATTTTTAATGGTAGAATATGAAAAATGTTGTGCATGCATTTCCAAGTTTTTTGATTGCATGTGAAAAATATGTTTTAAATTACTTTAATGCCAAAAAATTTAGTTAAAATTTTACAGAGGAAGTGTTTTTTTTTTTAAAATAAAAATGGAAGAAAGATTATATTGTTATTTAGATATTTGTGTGTGTGTGTGTGTTTAATGATACCATGACCAAAAATAAAGTAATTAAAATCTCTATTTTACAAAATATGCAGTATTACTTATGTCTTTTATTATATTGCAGTTTTCAATCTTGTATTTTAAAAAATAATTTTATTTGTAATGTATTTGAATATTAGTGCATGTGATGCGTCATAATTTGAATTTTTTGTTGTAATTAATAAAGAAAATTATTCATTTATTAAAAAAAATTATCTGTTTTTTAGTTATAGTTGATTGATTCAAAAATGCTTTAATTTTAGAAATAAATTTATGTATGCATGCATATATTTTTATTTAATTTTTAATAATCCATTTTGTAAATTATGATAGGGGCTATATCTATTTCATAACAAAGAAAAAAATCCAAAATTATTTTGTATTTGTTTCATTGTATATCAATAATTTATCATTTTTGCCACATTTTTATAAAAATTTTCAAAAACTGCTAGATAATCATTAATTTACTAACTTCAGTTACTGTTTTAATCAATTAATTAATGAGAATGCCATTTTTTAACAAATTACTCTTGCTTTAAATTGCAATAGAAGTTATATTAATTTAATATAAATTATTATTCTCTTTATTACAGATAGATTTGGAATTTGATATTTAATATCCAGAAGCTGACTGTTTTCTTAGTAAATGTCCTGCATAATATGCTCCTAGAATATTATCATATGTTCAAAAACCTGTCCTATAACATGGAATAAATATGTGAGAATTGAAGATGGTATATTTTTTATGCTGAATATAATTACATAGATATCAGATTCCTTGCAGAAAAATAAGGCTTTATTTTTTTTTTTGAAGTATTATTCTTATATAATTTCAATTTTAAAGTTTTTATAGATACTAATGAGATAGCAAATACTATAGAAATTTTAGTTATGCTTTTTTTATCGTCTTAGGTCTTCACCTAATACGAAAAATAGATCTTTAGAAGAAGAACACCGGTCAAAAGTAATCAACTATACTTGCTTGGCTGTGGTCAAAAGCAAGAACTGAATATGAAATATTTTTACCTGAGCATAGTAATTTATTGATATCGAATATGCAACATTAAAAAGCATTCGATACTTTATATAAATATTATCATGTGTTTAATGTTAAGTACGATAATAAATTTACTGTATTTATACATTAAAAAATGGTCCAGTTGGGACTTTAATTGAATTAAAATATTTTTATTACAATCGATCAAAATCTATATGTTGCAAAATACATGCATTAAAACGCATAGTATCATTTTTATTCTTATTTTAATAGTATTCTTATTTTGAGTTATTAAAGTATTACTTATTTTGTGTTTTTTCAAAAAATTAAGCTCTAATATTAATTTGACATCATAAACATAAGAACTTTTGTATACATATTTTTATTTAATTTTTTCTGTATTAAAAATTGAATAAATGTTTTTTGTATAATCTTGCATTTTATTTTTAGTTACATTCTTAGTTTCATTGAAGTTATTTTCACTTTAAACTAAACTTGGAAAATATATCATAAAAAAAGCAAGATTTATTTGAAAAAACATAAGTCAGTTTTGTTCAACAGAATAATCTGTAAATATTTGTCTTTATCCTCCTGTAACTTCAAAAAAGCATATTATCAATATTCAAAAAAAAATATTTTAGCTATCCTTTAAATTAAGGATTTCATCAAAAGAACTTAAATTATTTTTGCTTATATAAAATATTTATGTATTTTTTAAATTGTGTACATTTTGTTGTACTAGTAAAGTGTGTAAAACTTAATTTTGTACTTAATGCGCCCATAGTAAACTAAACTGAAAAATAAGCAGTGTGACGATTTTTTCTTGAGAGTGCTACACTCACAAGTAAAACTAAATATATATAAGTAATGTAATAAATGGCTGAACCAATTACTTAATATTGTATGTAATTTAAAAACCACTATAATTATCCAAATCAATTAAAATGTCATATTCAACTGTACTGTTATATTATTGACTAAAGAAATCTTATCTTTATATTGTAATTGTAAAAAAAAATCCTTAAAATAAAGAATTAAAAACCTAATTTCTGCACTAAATTGTCAATATAAAAAAAAAATCAGCAATACTTCTATAAAACACTGAAATTCACTCTTTTTTTCCATCCAATTCACCTTTTTAGACAATATGTTGTTACTCCTCTTAAAAGGAGTGGTTTACCCACATCTTTGAACAGAGTGAATTTCTATCTTAAAGATTGATTGAGTTTTGTGACAATGAAAGAGTGAAATTTAACTATTTCCGAGTGAAATCCACTTGATTATTTTAAGAGTATAGCCCTTTATCCAGGAAAAGATTAGAAAATACGTATGGTATGGCTTAAAACATTACATGCTTGCACTTTTGACCTAGTGCAGTAGATTATATATATATATATATATATATATATATATATATATATATATATATATATATATATATATATATATATATATATATATATATATATATATATATATATATTATATATATATATATATATATATATATATATATATATTATATATATATATATATATATATATATATATATATATTATATATATATATATATATATATATATATATATATATATATATATATATATATATATATATATATATATATATATATATATATATATATATATATATATATTATATATATATATATATATATATATATATATATATTATATATATATATTATATATATATATTATATATATATATTATATATATATATATTATATATATATATATATTATATATATATATATATATATATATATATATATTATATATATTATATATATACATATATATATATATATATATATATATATATATATATATATATATATATATATATATATATATATATATATATATATATATTGTATGTTAAGAAAAAATGGTTTTATGACTTTTAATAGAAAATGGTAGTGACGAAACAACTGTAAAAATATTTGGTATAAAATATGTGCAATTATGTCGCGAAGAATTTTATTATTATATAGCCCGATTACATTAGAATTGCTGGTATTTCAGTTAAAGCAACTCCCATAGATTTAACATTACGTGACGTCAAAAGTCGAGTTGCTGCAATTCGCACTCCTTGTCCAATAAATGTTTGAGATTTCTTTCAGATTTGTTGAAAGGAAATAAACGTGTTACTAGATTTAATAATAGATCGCTTTTCAGATAACAATTTTTAAGGTTACCTAATTTTACTTAATATAGATTTCAGATTTCATGATAAATTCTTATTGGAGAATTTTGTTTGTAGCCACGTTTTTAAAATGCTAGTTAATTCAGATGAACATTTAAAATGGATTTTCTTTATTTTGTTTAAATCAATTTCACTCTTAAATTTTAATATAATTTTTCTTATTTCATATGTTAAAGATATCTTGTCTAAATGTATCAATGTATGAAGAATATTCCCTTTCTGTTAACGTGACAATTTCTTAAGAAAATAAAACAAATTCTTCAATATATTATTGTTTTTATTTACTAAATTTATTATCTTCTTTCATTATAATTTTTTGATAATTTCTTAATTTAATTATAATTTTCAAGAATAAAAATATATCCTTGAATTGACATTTTATAATTTACTTTGCCCATTCTTTTACATTTTCTACTTTTTTTAACCGTAGCATTATTTCATCGTCTGGTAGGATACCATTGTCTGAATGCAATTTTAAAAAATTTAGACATAGACTTCTGTCTGCGTTTTTTTAACTTTGGACAGTCCGTGGATAAGGAACATTGAAGACATATAATCATTGATTGCTAAAGCTGCAGGAATTTCAACAATGGAAACTTATTTGGACATAACCTTGTGTGGATATTCATCTTCAGGTGAAACGTTTCTAAATGGTAAAGCAAACATATCTCTCACCCTAACAAATGACAAGAAAATGCAAAGAATTATTGGAGCAGGAAACATGGCTTTTAATTTTACTTCCGAACTAAGGACAATCCTTGAAGCCGTATGAATGTATATTTCACGAAATAATACTGATAAAGCTAATGGGCTCGTCATTTTCTGCTACTCTAGGACTGCTCAGGAGGTGATAGGGTATCCAAATTCCAAGCTCGCACAAAATATTCATCATCATTTAAAGGAAATTTCCCCTCTGGGAAAACGCTGCACTTTCCAGTGGATACCCGCACATGTTGGCATTGAGGAGAATGAGGAAACAGATAGGCTTGCAAATGAGGCGATAGACATTAATCTTGGAAACTCCCAGCACCGTAACTTTTAAGAGATGCCAATGCAATCGCTAGATACAAACTAAAAGAAAAACACATCAAAATGGGACATCACTTGCGTGTTATTAATACAGACAGGATTATTACCAGGACTATTTTCAGAGTTAGAAGCCAACACTTCTGTATGAATACCATTTAATGGAAACTCCATAAGTCTAGTCTTGTGGTCGATAAAGTGAATCTCCAGAGCCGCATGTGGCTTTTTGGCTGCTTAAGTGCGGTTCCGGCAATTGAACTTGATTATGCAATCTGAATGCAACCCCGAGGTTTTTGCTCATTCACATCTTGATATGGTTGCAATGGCCATGGGTAAATATCAGTGTAGTTAAAAGATAGAGAAGGATAGAATAAGAGAAGACTATTTCCCCGATAGTATAGCATTACCAGAGAGAAGTAGGATGCTATATGTCTTATTCTTGGATCTTCCATTAAGTTTTCAAATTTCAATATTTCATTAAAATTGACTGTGGAGCAGCTTACAGATTTTTGATAATATTTGTTATAAATTATGGAAATGTATTGATTCAATGGCTTTAGATTTAGATCATGAAGAATTGTTTTATTTCGTACATAATAAGGTAAGTTTGTGATTCATCTTAAAATTGTATTTTGGAAGCTTATAAGTTTCTTCCCGGTTGTGGGAGTTATGGTGTTCCAAGCAGAAGAAAAATATCTTAAAATTGGTCTTATGACTGATGTATATATTAGTGTTTTGGTATCGATTATAGCTTTAGATTGGGGACCAATTATTGGTTACAGTTTGTTTAAGATTGTATTAGCTTTACTTATTACATTTTCTATATGATTCTCCCATGTTGATTTATTATTAATAATTAATGCAAGGTATTTAGCTTATTTGACCATAGGTACTTCTATGTCAAATAAAATGAAGTTGTTTGTAGTTTTTTGCTTCTTTTTAGTTTTGATGATGCGTTATTGGGATTTTTAGGCATTAGTGGCAATTTTCTATTTTAGACACCAGTTTTCAATTGTATCCATTTTAAATTTTCTCCGGCACTAATATCTATGGAAAGCACAAAAATATGTTCTTTTAAAAGAATACTTGGTAAGAAAAAAATTACATCGTATTTTGATAAATTAAAATTCTACTATAAATCGAGAACATTTACAATTTATATATCCCAGAATTTTGTAAATTTCAAATGTTAGAGTTTTATGCTTAATTTTATTCTTTCTTTGTATTTCGTTTATATTTTTGTAATATCTTGTTACAAAAACACTGAAGTTTTAGCATGGCTCTGCCCATGCTTGACCAGAGCATCAAATAGGCGGGGAGGAAGCAACTCTCACCCTCTCCTACCTCACCCGACTATTTTCTCAATTTTTGCAAATTATTCTCTATTTATTTGGAACTGCACTTTACGCAGGAATTTTTAATATTTCACAGATTTTCTTTCTATTATCTATTTTAGTATCTGATGCTAGGTGGCACCACTCATTCGGTTGAAATGTTACTTTTTCGTCGTCTTCCTCATTCACCTCATACGAAGCAAAAGTTCCCGGACTAGAACTTCAAAAATGCGTATACTGCCTTGTCTTAGTTTAGTATATGTATAATTTCTTTCTTTGTAACTTGCTTTATTAAATATTCTTTTTTCGATTCATGGACTCTTTTTCGATTCATGGTTTGTTTAACGAATTTCAACAGCAGAGCGTGGTTTTCACTGTTATAAATTAAAAGCAATTTCCAGTTTTAATTTATTGCTTGATAGAATAAATTTATCGATAAGCAAAGGCTTTTCTCTCTCTCTCTCTCTCCCCGTGTTGATTAATATGGAGTAAATTCATTTGATGGAAGCCACTTTCCAGTTTGGCGACGAAGAGTTGAAGCTGTTTTGTCTGGAAAAGAATTTGAAGCACACATAGTTAAGGAGCCTGATGGGAATAAGGAAGCAGAAGTCGTTAAAGGAAAGAAAGCATATGCATTACTCATGTCACTCTTAAGTGATCATGTGCTCGTATCAATGAGGGGAGAAAATACGGCGAAGGAATTATGGGTGAAACGTCATGCTGTTTATGAAAGCAAAGGAGCTGCTAATCAAATATTAACAAAAAAACATCTTGCTACACTTAAGAAAAACAGAGATGCTATGCGCCAGCCTATAGATAAAGTATCAAAACTTGTCGCCGATTTACAAATGTCTGGAGCGGAGGTGTGTGATATTGATACAGTCGTCTATATTTTGATGTCTCTCCTTCCAGAATTCGAAAATGTTAAAGTTGTATTAGAGAATCTACCGAGAGGGAATTTATCCTTAGATCTATCCTTGGATTTTGTAACTCAGTTGAACGACTCTAAAGCTCTTTTGAATGATTCGAGAAATAAAACAAGTAATCGTTTTATAAAACAAACTGTGGACCGTATGGCTTTTTCTACGAGAAAAGAACTCACATGTTTTCATTGTAAAAAGAAAGGACATAATGCTAAGTTCTGAAAAAGAAAACATGCTATAATTGTGGTGGTGTTGGTCATTTTATACAGGAATGTAAATTCAAATCTCCATCTAAGACACATGAAAAATATTTTTCTGCTCTATCTTTTGTTGCTAGCAATTTGACTTTTAGAAGTCCGAAAAAATTCATTATTGTTTCCGGGGTCACATTCCATATGTGCTCTCACAATGATTGGTCTTCATTCATTAAACCGTCATCAGAAACTATTCGATGTGCATTCCGGTCAACTGTACTGGAAGAGAAAGGTATTGGAAGTGTAAAAGGCAAACCACCCGTGTTTCTGGTTGATAAATCCAATCGAAACAGAATTGTTACTGAATTAAATAAAATAGTTAACAACAAAATCACAGCGAGTATTACTCATTCCTATTGCAAGATTCAATTGAAATCGGTGATCAACTACCGTTAATTAATAAATATGTGTGTGTTGTCGACAATAAAATTGAAGCTCACACCTATGAGTTGTCCAGCGATAAAGTCATGAAGAAAGTCATCAGAGGACTTCCCTCTGACTTTCCCATTACTCAAATACATGAGGAATCAACAAGCAACAATTTCGATGTCCGACTAATTACCCAGAAGAGAAGACGACGAAATTCTACCAACATGCCTTTGTTCATAGTAGAGCTAACCAAAAATGACTATAATAAGAAAATCCATGATTTGGAATTTGTCGGAAACTTCCAAGTTACCGTGGAAATGTTAAGAAAGAAGTCAAGTCCCACACATAATGTTACAGATGCCAGGGCTTCTACCACAATTCGAGATACTGCTGCAAACAACCCTTAAACAGATGTCTTAAATGTGGTGAAAATCATTTCACAAGAAACTGCCTAAAACCTAGTAACACGGATGCTAAGTGTACTCTGTTCACTGGAAATCACACCAGCAATTATTTATGTTGCTTCAGAAACCCAATCGGAATTCAAAACATTACCCCCATAGCAAATACATGGGAAAAAAGACTAACAATTTGAACTCCAGTAAGGTCTGTCCACTTCAAACACTGATCAACAGCAATGGCCAATCACGGCTCCAGCTACGCCATACTAAGAATCCTTTCATGGAATACATGTAGGTTAAGACCTAAATTAACCGAATTAATTGATTTTATAGAAGAATGGAATCCCGATATAATAGGAATTCAAGAAACACATAGGCGAGTGGGTATTGGAACCAATGTACCAAATTTCAGCTGCATCCGAACAGACAGAACAACTCATCGTGGCTGTGGAACCGCAATTTATGTTCAAAATTACTTTTCATTCAAATGCTCTAGATATTTCCACCAACACTTTTGAAAATACGGCCATTGCCTTGAATACTATTAACAACGCTAGACTATAACTGGAATCAATCTACTTGTCACTGCATGGAGCACTAGATGAAGAAGACCTAAGTTTTTCAATTTTGGTAGCTCTGTTCTCATTTTTGGAGATATCAACTCAAAACATCCTAAATGAAATCCTCAAAATAGACTTAATATTAATGGCAGAACTCTAAACAACTACACTACTGGCCATTAAAATTGCTACACCAGGAAGAAATGCAGATAACAAAACGATATTTATTGGACAAATATATTATACTAGAAATAACAAGTGATTAAATTTTCAAAAAATTTTGCTGGATAGATCTCAAACTGAGAAATCAGTACCCAGAACAGCCACCTCTGGCAGTGTCTTTGTGATAACAGTTATACGCCTGGGCATTGAGTCAAACAGAGATTGGATTGCATGTACAGGTACAGATGCCCAAGCAGCTTTAATACGATGCCACAGTTCATCAACCGTAGTGACTGGCGTTTGGTGACGAGCCAGTCGCTCGGCAGAACCAACCGATTGACCAGACGTTTTTCTATTGGTGAAGCATCTGGAGAACGTGTGCTGGCTAGGGCAACAGGCCGAACATGTTCCCGTATGCATGAAGGAAGGTCCGTACAATACTGGCAACATGCGGTCGGGCATTATCCTGCTGAAAGGTAGGGTTTCGCAGGCTCCGAATGAAGGATGACAGAGCCACGGGTCAGCTATACACCAGAAATGTAATGTGCACTGTTCAAAGCACCGTCAATGCGAACAAGAGGTGACTGAGACGTGTATTCAATGGTATCTCCATACCATCACGCCAGGTGATGGGCCAGTATGACGATGATGAATGCACGCTGCCAGTGTGCGTTCACCACGATGCCGCCAAACACGGATGCGACCATCATGATACTGTACACAGAACCTGGATTCATCTGAAAAGATGACGTCTCGCCATTCGTGCGCCCAGGTTCGTTGTTGATCACACCATTGAAGGCGCTGTTGTCTATGACGCTGCGTCAAGGGAAACCGCAGCCATGGTCTCCGAGCTGAGAGTCCATGCTGCTGCAATCGTCGTCGAACTGTTCGTGCAGACACTTTTTTTCTTCCAAACGACCCCGTTTCTTGACTCACGGCTCCTGACGTGGTTGCAACATCCATTACGGCCATGCGGATAATATGCCTGTCTTCTCGGCTGCTAGTGATAGGTGGCCGTTGAGATCCCGCATGGCGTTCCGTATTACCGTCCTGAACCCATCGATTCCATATTCTGCTAACAGTCACTGGATCTCGACCGACGTGAGCAGCAATACTACGATAAGATAAACCACAATCCCGGTACGCTACAATTCGAGTTTTATCAAAGTCAGAAACGTGCTGGTACGCATTTCTCCTTCTTACACGAAGCATCACAACAACTTTTCACCAGGCAACAACGTTCAAATGCAATTTGTGTATGAGGAACCGGCTGAACAATTTCCCCATTTGCAAACAATGTAGGTGTCGCTACTGGCACCTGTTTTGTCTGATTGCGCTGAAAAGCTAGTCATTTGCATATCACAGCGTATAAATATTTCTTCGTATAAATTTCACGTCTGTAGCATGTCGCCTTCTTAATGTAGCAATTTTAATGGCCAGTAGTGTATTTAGAAAATCATAATGTTGAAATGTTTACCCCGGACGAACCCATCGACTACTCCTATAGAAACCTGTCCTGCTCAACTACTTATTTTGCTGCATCAAGAAATGATTGCTATTTTTGAAAGCCGTTTATTTGCGGAGTTATTTAGCTATCACAAGCCTGTTATCCTGGATACTGGATTGCACAATGCTTTGCCTTTGCAAAGAACAGTTACTACCACCAACTGGGACAAGTTTAGGGAATGCTTGAGCGGGAATTTGACCGGTAACCCCATAACCAATAACAAGCTGGAGTTAAGCAAGGCTGTGGAGGAATTTGAATGTAAAGTACAAAACTCTCTTAATAATAGCACTAAGACTTCAATATCTCATAATTATCTTAAATTACCAAGGGAAATTAAGGAACTAAAATGAAAAAAAGAAAATTAGGGAAATATGACTAGCAAGTTTTGACCAAGCATCAAAAGACAACTAAATAAATTTCAAAGGGACATAAAAGAAAAGCTTAACAACCATAAAACCCACAATGGCCCGATTTCCTTACATCACTTCACTGAGAAGGCAACTCCATTTCTGACGCTGTCCGAAGAATCAAAGGTAGTGACTACGCCCTCCCTCCCATTAGCAGCCCAAGAGGCTTTGTTTATAGCAAGGAAGGAAAAGCTGAGGCCTTTGCAGAAACATTGTATGATACCCTCCTGTTAAATACAAATACTTATGACAACTCGATTATTTTCGCAGTCAACAGAGCTGTCGGAGAGCATTTCGAAAACAAGAACATGCCGCGTCGACCTGACTACCTCACGTTGCCCATGGAAATAATGGAAATTATTAATAAACTTAATCCCAAACATAAAATCAGCTGGTCCGGATGAAATAGGAAACAGTTTTAAAAAATTTGCCTCTGCGAACTATAACTTATTTAAATAAAGTTTACAATGGATGCCTAACTCTAAATTATTTCCAAAGACCATGGCGGAAAGCCATTACAGTTTTCATACCAAAACTTGGTACTGATTGAAAATTCCCAGAAAATTACAGACCAATTTCTCTGCTAAATATGGTCTCAACAATGTTCGAAAAATATATTCACGCCAAGATGCATAGTTTCTGTGAAGAAAATGATATTTCACCGTTTGGATTTCGGTGAAAACATTCGAAAGTTCTCCAGTTTGTGCAAGTCATCAATTCCATTGTGGACTTGACACTACAATAACAACTATAAAACTGCTGGGGTCTTCCTAGACATAAAACGGGGTTTTGATAAGGGATGGCGTAAAGGCCTACTTTATAAGCTTATCCAACTCGAAATCCCGGAGTATAAGAGTCCGGAGTCCTCAAGATCATGAGGCATAACCTCAGTGAAAGAAGCTTCTTTGTTAGAATACAGAATGAATACCCCAAGCCTCGTAACATTCACTCAGGAGTACCGCAAGACAGTGTACTTGGACCAATTTTACTGTTAATTTACATCAGTGATATCCCAAAATCATGCGAACCAATGCTCTGCCTTTTCACCGACGATACAGCTAATCTCGCCTAACACAGAAATGTTAAATTCCTAAGAAGCAAACTGCAAAAATACATCAAAATTTTGCAAAACTGGATGAACAAATGGAGAATCGAATTTAACGTCTCCAAAACTTCAGTTATCTTTTTCTCTGAAGGGAACATCCGCCGATTTCCGGAGAAACTTATCATCAAAGGATAAAAAGTTGATTGGGAACATAATAGCAAGTACTTGAGAGAGATTATTAGCAGTAAATTAACCTTCAAGCTACATAAAAATAAAATTATTAAAGATTTTAACACCACAATGGCTATCCTCTACCCTCTGCTTAACAGATGGTTGAAACTTTCTCTTAAAAATAAAATTATAATTTACAAGCAAATAATTCGTCCCAAAATAACTTACACTTGTCAGATGTGGGACAAGTTGCTCCATATCGATTCTATTCAAATTCTCCAAAATTACGTTTTACGACAAATTTTTATATAATGGAAAATAGTATATTTCTAATTATACTCTTCATAAAGACCTCAAGATAAGCACAGTGCGTGAATACAGCGAAGAAATCTCCCAATAAAACTTTTCTAAGAAATTAATCAAAAAATTGTAACTCCCTTACTTAGTTCTCTAAATCTACTTGTTGGCGGAAAATATTTACTCCCACAAGTTCAATTTCTCACCTCTCTTTGAACTGTCCAATAGCAGAAAAAATCAGAAGATAGGCCACAACTTCTACAAATACTGAAGATTTTGACTCAATTGAAACTGGAAATCTCTTCTTGCTATCCTTCTTATTATTCGTATATAGTTTTATATAGTTTTATCAATCTCTTATTCTCTGTAAATATTAATTTCTATTTTCACTGCATTAATTTAGAATACTGTGCCATATGCTGGGATATGGATGTGGGATTCCTTGACCAATCAGCCGATTTGTATAGCTATCGTATTGTATCTCTCAGCACTATTAATTATTATATTAATCATAATTTATTATTATATTATATTAGTAAATTATTATTAATTTTTGTATATATTTTACTTTATTTCTGCATTTTGCTGGAATTTTTACTCTTGTTTATTTTTTGTCAACATTTATACTCAATGCCTACATTTTGCTGGATACTTTCGTTTCTATTTTGTAAATATTTTATATCATATTTTTTTACATTTTAATCAGGATTTTTTTCTTTTTTTGTGTGTGTTTTATGCGCCTTTTCCTACCTCATTTACTCCAGATCTGATGCTGATGTTGCATGGTGAGATATTCTCGGAATACTTCTTCGCGCTGTTCGTTTCCTCACCTCAAACAAAGTGTAAGCCTTCGGACTGGCACTTTACTTACGCGTATATGGTTTTTTTTAATTTAGTATATGTATAATTTCTTTCTTTTGTAAATCGCTCCATTAAATATTCTTTTTGCGATTGATGGACTCTTGTTTGTTCAACGAATTTAAACATCTAAGCAGTTTACTTATTTGCTTTCGTTTCCAAAAGAGTCCACGTAATCTACCTACTATTTTTAGAAGCATTTACATTTTATTGGGATTGATGTCCTATGTGCCACCAGGGGGATATAGATGGTGACCACCACAGGCATTCTCCATTGTTTTAAAGTTTCTTGAAAACAACTCTACGAACACTAATTGTTGGCGCCAGTGCTTTGAAAGTTGGCTAATTTTTCCCTACGCCAAATACACCAACAAGCGCAAAGGCCGTGGAATAACCACTTGACTTTTGTTGGAGTTCATACATCCACTAGTTCTCCTTTGTTAGCTTGTTAGGAAGCGGGTTTTACCCCAATTGTTAATTGCTAAATAAAACTTTATTTTAATCGCATGGAATTATTCTAAATACATTACACTACAATTTTTTGACTTCCTCGCCGGAGAACATAATAGGTGATGTCACTCATCAAGATATTAAATCAAAAACGTGGCAATATTCTAACCAAATTAGTTAAACTTTCGTCGAAAACATTAAAAGATTTGGAAGAACTTCGAGCAGTTCCAGATCCAGTGGAAGATATTAAAACCAAATTTGAAGTAATAAAACAGGAATACTTCGAAATAGAAAATGACGAGGTATTTAAAGAAGCTGAAAAATTTCTGGAAAAAATTGACGAAGAGATTCAAGAATTTCAGGTCAGTACAAAACATTTTCTTTACAAATCGATTGAACTTAAGAACAAAGGTTTTGTGTTGAAAAAAATATTCGATTACCCGAAATTCCTTTACCACAATTTGATGGTCAATTTAATAATTGGAGATCCTTTAAGGAACAGTTTTAAAATTTAATAGAAAATAATCCAACATTATCACATTCTCAGAAATTTTACTATTTGAATGCTTCCCTTAAAGGTGCTGCAAAACATGTGCAGTCGCCGAATGATAATTATCAATCGTTGTTTAAACTCTCACTCTTCGTTATGAGAATACTAAACTAATTGTTAAAAGTCATGTTCAAAATATAATTAATTGTAAACCATTAATCAAAGAAAACCCTTTTGAGCTTCGTATGCTTATTGATAATTTGCAGAAAAACATCCGTTCTTTGAAAACACTAGAATTTGACCGCAATTAATATGTTGACATTTTGTTAATAAATTTAATTTAAGCTAAATTAGATAAAGAAACTCACAGACAATTTCAATTAATTGTTGATATCTATGAAGTGCCAACTTGGTATGCTTTCATTGATTTCTTAGAAAAACGATATTCAAATAGAGAACTTAAAAGCTGCTTGTTTTGATTCTAAACCAAAGTTTTCAAACCTGTTAATATTAACGGAAAAAACTCATTTCCATCTTTTCAAACCTGCAACGTTTTTGATTAAATCTGCCTCCCAATATTGCATTCTTTGTGGTTCGAATCATTCATTGTATAAATGCCAATTATTTCTAAAAATGAAAGTACTTGAACGATTTGATTTTTGTAAATCCAAAAATTTGTGTTTAAACTGTCTGAATTTATACCACAAATTAAGTGAATGCTCGTCTAAATCTAGATGTGTCGAATGTCACCAAAATCTTCACTCTCTTTTGCATAGATCGGAAATGCAGCCTTTCTCAAAACAACATCGCCCAACACCGAAAAAAATAGTTCCGAAACTGATTTCCCCATTTCATCTCTCCACCAGGTGCCACTCGAAAGTGAAGGCTCTTCATCTGGCGTATTGAAGCAAGAGCGGGAATGATTCAGATTTTTATTTCACAAACAAAAAAGGCTCATGTTCTTCTTAGTACTGCTTTTATTTATGTGAGAGATTATCACGGAGAATTTAAGAAGTGTAGAGCTCTATTGGATAGCGCCTCTCAAGATTCGTTTATTACTAATGATTATGCAACATATTTGGGATCGAAACGAAACAAGATTAATGTTCCAGTTGGAGGATTAAATGAGTCGTTAGTATCAGTGGGACAATTAGTAAATACAGTTATCTCTTGTAAAGATAATGTGAATTCGTAACAGATATCGAATTCTTAGTAATTCCTGAAATTACTAATTGACACCTTTGCAAAAATTAGATATTCGCAATTTACATTTGCTTTCGGGTATCACACTTGCGGACTCTCGATTTTTTGAACCATCGAAAGTAGATATTTTGCTCGGAGCTAAATCTTTCTTTGAAATTTTGAAACCTAGTCAAATTAGAATAAATGAAGATATTTTGCTCCAAAATACATATTTGGGATATTTAATTACTGGTAGTGTGCTATGTAATTCTATAAACAAAATTTTTTGTCACTTTCTCGTCGAAGAGAGTGACCTAGACAAAACACTAAGGTCATTCTTGGAGGTTGAAGCTTTGGAAGAAAAGTCTCCTATGAGTGATGAATTGAAATATTACATGGAACATTTTAATGCCACGCATTCTAGAGACATTAACGGTCGTTACATAGTTGAAATGCCCTTTGTAAATAACAAAGTAGAACTTGGTTTATCCAGAGATTTGGCCATTAGAAGGCTCAATAATACCATAATTCGACTTGATAAAAATCCATTTCTTAAGGAACTTTATCGTGATTTTCTCAAAGAATATGAGGAGCTTGGGCATATGGAAGAAGTTGACGGAAGTGTTCTTCCACATCCTCATTATTATGTTCCTCACCAAGTTGTACTAAGACCAGACAAAAGTACGAGCAAAATTAGAGTTGTATTTAATGCTTCAGCAAAAACTTCTAATGGTATTTCGTTGAATGATATATTATTAAAGGGTAGAACTGTTCAAGATTAACTTTGGTCAACTCTCTTACGATTTCGCAAACATTTGATTTCTTTCACAGCCGATTTGCAAAAGATTTACCGTCAAGTTAAGGTCCACCATTCGCATCAAGATTTACTTCGAATTGTTTGGAAACATAGTGACGATGCTCCATTGAAAACTTGTCGTTTGACTACTGTTACGTACGGAACAACTTGTGCTCCGTTTCTAGCCACCCGAACTCATCTTCAATTGGCTGAAGAGGGAAAGAAAAGATTTCCTTTAGCATCATCGGTAGTTAAAAAAGATTTTTTTGATGACGTACTCGGTGGTGCACCAAATTTAGAAACAGCTTTAAAAATTCAGCATCAACTAATAGGCATGTTGCACACTAGTGGAATGCATTTGTATAAATGAAGCTCTAACAATCCTGAACTTCTTTTACAAGTACCAACAGATGATCAAGAATATGTCTTTGGAAAAGATGAAAGTGCATCTGTGAAAACGTTAGGGATGTCTTGGAAACCTAAGCAGGATAACTTTCACTTTACATCAAAGAATACTGATTACTCGACCATCTTAACAAAAAAGAAAATACTATCATTCATTGCCAGATTATATGACCCTTTGGGCCTGGCTGGACCTTTTATTGTGAAAGCCAAAATTCTAATTAAAAAATTATGGTTATTAGGTTTATCTTGGGATACGGAAATTCCCGCGAAAGAAAGATTAGAATTTCAAAATTTTATTCATAATGTACAAAACATCGACTTATTGCGAATTCCCCGCTGTGTCATCCCTAAGGAAACTATACTTATGGAGACTCATGGTTTTTCAGATTCTTCAGAACAAGCTTATGGAGCTTGTATTTTTGTCCTCAGCAAAGATTGCTTCAATAACAACAATGTGCATTTGTTATGCAGTAAATCCAGAATAGCACCAGTTAAACGAATGACACTTCCACGTTTAGAGCTTTTAGGAGCCGTGCTTCTATTAATACTTGTAAATAAAGCTCTTGAGGCAATGCAACTTGATGTTTATACAGTCCATCTTTATACAGATTCAACTATTGTTCTTTCATGGATCACCTCCATATCATTTAAAATGTTTTGTAGCCAATAGAGTTGTGCAAATAATGGACTTAACAAGCAAATTTGAATGGCACCATGATAAATCAAAGAACAACCAAGCTGATCTTTTGTCAAGAGGACTTTTCATGGACGAATTTATCTATTGCCAGATTTGGACGCTAGGTCCTGAGTTTTTATATTGTGATTTAAGCTCGACAGCAAAATATGATTGTGCATCTACTGATCCTGCATATGCAAAAGAACTTAAACCATTAGTGAACACCTATGTTCAATCTATCGCCCCCAATGACTTTTTTGAAAATTTCTATAAACTATCAAATAATTATTTGAAACTAATTCGAATTTTAATTTTATTTTCAGATTCATTCGAAAGCTGCAGATAAAGGAAACATTTGGTCAGTTTATTAGCTGTGATGAACTTAATTGTGCTTGTGACGTTTCAGTTAGAGATTCTCAAGCTAGAGAATTTGGTGCTGATAATACAATTGGTTAAATTGAAATTACCAAACGGAAATTTTGTCAAAAGATCTCTGTGTGTGTATCGAAAATTGCTAGTTTACCTATTGTTTAAATATTTGTTATTATTTTGTTTTATTTTAGATTAGATCATGTATCTGTATTATATATATATATATATATATATATATATATATATATATATATATATGTAATTAAGTATAGTTCTCTAATTTCTCATTTGTAAATTGTTTTGAAATGATATTTCAAGGCCTAGTGGGTTGTTGGCGCCAGCGCTTTGAAAGTTGACTAGTTTTTCCGTACGTCAAATGCACCAACAACCTTAAAATGCCGTGGAATAAACATCCCTAGTAGCAGAGGCTCAGTGGTATTACAGTGGACATTTACCGGTTTCATTGGTAACTCATTTTACATTGAATTTTTTGACTGGTCCGTGCCCATTAACTTACACATGAAACGGTCACTGTTTTTCCTATCGCATACTCTGAACGACACCATCGGCCGCTGATAGAGTGGTCGCTGGACGGTGGTTGCAGCATTTACCATTGAGATTGAAGAAAAGTAAAATCATGCGCAGACTTGTTAATAGGTCTACGCATGCGTGGCGGCCATATTTAAAAATCATAGTATTATTTACCTTTTCTGAAAATTTATTTAATATTTTGAATAATAACATTATTTTTAACAGAATAAAATTTAGTACTATCAATTCATTTGAATAAATACAAAGTATATACCTTTAAGATGTCTATTTATTTAATTCTGTTACATTATTTTTACGAAGTTAATTTTTATTTTGTGTTCGTAAAATTAAGTTAAAATAAGCATTGAAAATAATAATCTACTTTAAATAATATGAATTAATTTTAATATTAAATTTCACTTTAGTTTGTTCACATTGCTTTTGTGTGCGATGCTGAATCCCTTCAGAATGTTTTAAATTTGATTACAGGTTTGTATTTTATTTTTAAACTTTCTGCGGTGAACTACTTGTACTAATAAATTTTAAAAGTAATATATAGTGCAATATGAAAACATCATTAAGTTCAAATGTAAAAGTTTAAATGATTCAATTTAATCAAAATATTTCAGAATCATAACCATTGTAACAAATCATACGAACACAATGTTTCATATGCTTCTGTCAATTTTTAATTACGTGTTTTATTATCCTTTGTTTAACGTATATAACTTTAGTTTTTATTGTTCCTGTAACTTAAAATTAAGAAGAATTGTTCTTTTCTATTTTTTATTTATGCTGTGTGTGTGCTTATGTATTTTTTTTACACAAAGTTTACCATTGGATCAAAATGTTGATTGAAGGATATGGATTAAATTTATAACTTTTTTCTATAAATTTAAACATTAATTGTAATATATTTTTTAAAATTTTTAATTTTTGTGATATTTCCATGTAATGTTTAAAATTGTTTTATAACAGAAGCAATTCAATGTTAATAGTATCAATTATAAAAATGTTTGTAATGTTGATCTGACTTTGTTTCTGATGTTATTTTATTTTGTCATTATTTATAGGAGCGAAATTTATTTATTTGTAGCTTTTCTTTGCCTCAGTGACAGCTGTATCAGATATGGATGTACAGCAATATATAAAGAAATGGTTGATGTATGCTCCTGACAAAAAATAAATTGTAGAAATAAATTTTAAAAGGTATATAATGATATATGAAAATATCATTAAATTCAAATATAAAAATTTATTTCTACGAATTCAGTTTACTCTAAATATTTCAGAATCATAACCATTGTAAAAAAATCATAAGAACACAATATGTCTTATGTTTCTGTTATGCTTTGTTTAATGTATGTGATTTCTTTTTATATAGTGTTTGTAACTTATGAAAAATTAATGGATAGTTTTTATTTTTCATTTACGTATTTATATGCTTATTAAATGTGAAGTTTGCCACTGGATCAAAATGTTATTTGGAGTATATAGATGTTAAATATGAAGATGTTAAAGAAGTATGTTTTGATCTATTCTTTGCAGAGAAAACTATGTTTAAAATAAATTTTCATTGTACACTATTGGCCATTAAAATTGCTACACCAAGAAGGCGACATGCTACAGACGTGAAATTTATACCAAAGGAAGAAGGTACTGTGATATGCAAACGATTAGCTTTTCAGCGCATTCAGACAAAGCAGGCGCCAGTAGCGATACCTACATTGTGTTTAAATGAGGAAATTGTTCAGCCGGTTCCTCATACACAAATTGCATTTGAACGTTGTTGCCTGGTGAAAAGTTGTTGTGATGCCTCGCGTAAGAAGGAGATATGCGTACCAGCACGTTTCTGACTTTGATAAAGGTCGAATTGCAGCGTACCGGGATTGTGGTTTATCTTATCGCAGTATTGCTGCTCACGTCGGTCGAGATCCAGTGACTGTTAGCAGAATATGGAATCGATGGGTTCAGGACGGTAATACGGAACGCCATGCGGGATCTCAACGGCCACCTATCACTAGCAGCCGAGAAGACAGGCATATTATCCGCATGGCCGTAATGGAAGTTGCAACCACGTCAGGAGCCGTAAGTCAAGAAACGGAGTCGTTTGGAAGAAAAAAAGTGTCTGCACGAACAATTCGACGACGATTGCAGCAGCATGGACTCTCAGCTCGGAGACCATGGCTGCGGTTTCCCTTGACGCAGCGTCATAGACAACAGCGCCTTCAATGGTGTGATCAACAACGAACCTGGGCGCACGAATGGCAAGACGTCATCTTTTCAGATGAATCCAGGTTCTGTGTACAGTATCATGATGGTCGCATCTGTGTTTGGCGGCATCGTGGTGAACGCACACTGGCAGCGTGCATTCGTCATCGTCATACTGGCCCATCACCTGGCGTGATGGTATGGGGTGCCATTGAATACACGTCTCGGTCACCTCTTGTTCGCATTGACGATGATTTGAACAGTGCACGTTACATTTCTGGTGTGTTACGACCCGTGGCTCTACCCTTTATTCGAGCCCTGCGAAACCCTACGTTTCAGCAGGATATTGCCCGACCTCATGTTGCCGGTATTGTACGGGCCTTCCTTGATAGGAACATGTTCAGCTGTTGCCCTGGCCAGCACGTTCTCCAGATTTTTCTCCAAAAGAAAACGTCTGGTCAATGGTTACCGAGCGACTGGCTCGTCACCAAACGCCAGTCACTACGGTTGATGAACTGTGGCATCGTTTGAAGCAGCATGGGCATCTGTACCTGTGCATGCAATCCAATCTCTGTTTGACTCAATGCCCAGGCGTATAACTGCTGTTATTACTGCCAGAGGTGGTTGTTCTGGGTACTGATTTCTCAGGATCTATATCCAGCCAATTTTTTTGAAAATTTAATCACTTGTTATTTTTAGTATAATATATTTGTCCAATAAATATCGTTTTGTTATCTGCATTTCTTCCTGGTGTAGCAATTTTAATGGCCAGTAGTGTAATATATGTTTTCTAAAGAAATACTTCAAGCAACCTGATTTGGTTTTAATGTCTTTTGGAATTTTTTCCTACTGAATTTAAATCTCAAAATAACTTAAACCAGTTAAATAACGAAAAAAAGTTTTTTAGCATTAAGTTTCTATATAATAATATTTAGTTCCCATTTAAATATAACCATTAACATGGTTAATAGGGTTGGGGAATTAAAGCTTCAATTGAATTTTATATTTCTAATATTTTGTTATTATTTTCAGCTGACTATTTTGACTAATAAAAGTGGCACAAGTTCCAGTGATGTTATCAGAATTGTGATGGAACTAATGACAAATGATTTGTTAAAATAGTACAACTGGAAGGGTAGTAGAGTTTTAAAGCATCCTTTTTCCACCCTTCAGAATGTTATAAATTTGATAACAGTTTAGCATTTTGTTTTTAAACTTTCTAAAGCTAACTGCTTGTACAAATAAATTTTAAAAGTAAAATAGTTCAATATAAAAACATTGAATTCAAACGTAAAAAGCTTACGAATTGAATTTAATCAAAATATTTCTGAATCGTAATCAATGTGACAAATCATAAGAACATAATATTTCGTGTTTCTGACATAATTTTAATTGCATATTTTTATTATCCTATGTTTAATGTATGTAATTTCAATTTATATTGTGTTTGTAACTTAAAATTGGGAAAAATTGTTATTTTCTATTTTTCATTTATGGATTATTTCTGTATTTTTTATATGCCAAGTTTACCACTGGATCAAAATGTTGATTATATTAAATGAATTAAATTTAATAAATTTACTTTTTCTCTAAATTTAAATCTTAATTTTAATATTTTAACAACTTAAAATTTAATTTTTGTGATATTTCCATGTAATGTTAATAATATCAATTATAAAAATGTTGACCTTACTTTGTTTCTGATGTTATTTTATTTAACATTATTTATATGAACAAAATTTGTTTATCTGTAGCTTCTACTCGCCGCAATGACAGCTGTATCACAGTTATGGATATAAAGCAGTACATAAAGAAATGGCTGATGCGTGTTTTGTTAGAGCGGGCGTTTAAAATGAGCTTTGGAAAAGCCCAGTGTAATGTTAATATAAAATAAAAATAAAGATTTATCTTTTGTGAACATTTTATTTTTGAGAATAAATTCATAAATATTGAAGTATATAGTTTAACAAATATTAAAATAAAAAATACTGTAAAATAGGAACACTTTTTATCTAAAACTGTAACCGAATTTTTAATCTTATTACAATAATATATTTAATTACACTTGTTACCAAAAATTTGTAACTCATTTCTTTTATCACCTTTAGCTCTGCAAATATTGCTTTTAAAAATTTTTTCTAGAATATTCATATTTAAGTCAATTTTTCAACTGTTAATAGAAAATATCAATATATATATATATATACATATATATATATATATATATATATATATATATATATATATATATATATATATATATATATATATATATATATATATATATATATATATATATATATATATATATATATATATATATATATATATATATATATATATATATATATATATATATATATATATATATATACATATATATCAAGCATTAATTAAATTAAGACCATAGAATCAAAGTTGTCTATGTTCTATATTAAAACGGAATCAATGTTTTATTTTAAATTTATCAAATGTATCTAGTTTAGAAAGGTTCTATAATTTATAACTATTGTTACAAATATATTGGAACTAATTGAATTATGTATGATTTTAATTTCTAAAATTGAATCTATGCACACGTTAAAATATATATCTTATAAAAGAAGTAAAATTTAGATTTTTGCAATTAAATTTCCATTGTAAAATTTGTTAAGTAAACATTAGAAAATTCATAACAATTAACAACCTGCTAATTTATTTTTTCTAAAACTGGAAATTATTTTTAAAAAATCTTAATAAATATTGTCATTTATTGGGTTTTTCATATTAGTGAAAAATAAAAGCAAATTTATATAAAACTGAAATTATTGAATGTTAATTTTGTGTCCTGCAATGAAAACTTGAAAATACTCAAATGTCCTATAGTGAAAAAATATTAAATATTGGGTAAAATACATTTCATATTAATTTCACTTAAATAATTGAACTATATAAATTATTTATTACATTTTTGATTTATTTATAAGTATTAAAAAAATCCTTCAACACAAGTATTTTTATCTAATAAAACAATTATAAATATATGAATATTTAAAATAAGTTTTCTTTAATATTGTCTGACTTATTGTCAAAAATACACTAGCATTAAATTATTTTTAACGATAGTGAATTTTTGATATTTAAGCCCGAAAACAGCATAGGTACACGAGTAGAATACAAAATTGAATGGCATATCGAATCGTCGATGTACTCACTCCCTTTTCATCGAATCTTAAAAAACACCGGGTCTTACGCCATAAACTCATCACACCGTGCACTTCAACTGAACGGGCAGGGACACCGCAGCCGCTCTCCGGCAGTGGTGACAAAACGTCCACTGTTCCATGTAATATTTCCGCACAGGGGCCCAATCACCACTCCAGTGTTGAATTGCTACAAGGTATTTTACTTTTGTTGGAGTTCGTACGTCCACTAGTGCTCCTTTGTTAGCTTGTTAGAAAGCGGGTTTTACCCCAAATGCTAATTGCTAAATAAAACTTCATTTTAATCGCATGGAATAATTCTAAATACATTACACTACATTAATTCTAATTCTTTTTGCAGTTCATCATCACTATTGGACTGCTCGTCAACTTATGAAGAGATGTCAAAGACCGACGTAGGATAATAAAAAGATTATTGAATAAAATTAAAAGCTATTCAACCAATAATATTGATAGAATATTAAATTTTAATTTTGAGTTGTTGTATCAGTTATTTTTGTGTAATAAATTTGTGATAATAAATTAAAATAAAATAAACAGAAGTAAAAAAGAATATCATATAGTAGGCAATATAACATAAAAAAATTGCACAACTAATTTGCAATTCCAAACTAACATTATAATTCAAAATATAACCAGAGTATTTCAAGTCACGTTTTTACATCAGTTACATTTTAAACAGTATAGTTAAATATTTTGATATAGGAAGCAGTATGTTCACTGAACCCGTTACCAGCAGAATTTTATAAAAAATCATGCCGGTATTTAACTTTTCTGGCTACTGCAGATATGAAAGCCAGTGAGTTGATTATTACTCATTTATCTAGAATTAACGCCAATGGCTTTGCGTGAATGACATTGCTGAATTAAAGAGAGAAGGTAAGTATGGAAGGAGAGGTCTAGTTTTCATCAAACTGCATTACTACTGCAGTTGTGAGCACTTCATGAAGTGGAATAATGATTCAGTAAGTCTTAACTTTGAAATCTCTTGGTAATATTCAAATTTGGAAATATCGTTGATGTTTGCACAGTACAGTTAATCGTATTATCATGAAATTTATGAAAAGGTTATATATTTTATACATAATGACATTCCTTCTGCATAATTTTGCTTATAGCGATAAGAATTAGGAAAAGATTAAAAATTATTACGTCTGTAAAATGGAGTAATGATTGTAAGACGTAATTGTAGAAAAGCTTAAATAAATTATTTTAAATTTTATTCTATTTAAATTTTTAAACTTAAAATATTAATATCGTTAAAGTTTTCAAATATTTTGAATGGGATTAATTTTAAAGTGATTTCTAATATTTTTATTGTGATTACATTTTAACAAGTTTATAGAGACAAAGCCCACTACTAGTTACATCATATAAGTTGAAATGCTGTTATGAATTTTTGTTTTCCTTTTTCAAATCTCTAAAATCAGCGTAATCATAACTTACATTTCAATTAATATAAATTATTAAAAATATAACTAAAACTTAAACTAGAATCATTCATTTAATTTCTTATCTTTACAATTAAATATGGAAAGCAATGTTTTGAATTTTAATGTGGGTGTTTTGGGGCATATTGATAGCGGTAAAACATCTCTTTCTAAAGCCTTAAGTACCATTGCTTCAACTGCTTCATTCGATAAAAATCCTCAAAGTCAAGAACGAGGTATCACTATTGATCTTGGGTTTTCCTCGTTTAGTGTGCCTGCTCCTGATCACATAAAAACTCTGAGTGGTTGTTATGAAACATTACAGTTTACTCTTGTCGATTGCCCAGGCCATGCTTCGCTCATCCGAACTATCATCGGGGGAGCTCAAATCATCGATATGATTATGTTGGTGGTGGACATCACCAAAGGAATACAAACGCAGACAGCTGAATGTTTGATACTGGGTGAGATAACATGCAATCATATGCTCGTGGTACTAAACAAAATCGATCTGCTTCCTTTAGATAAACGTGATCAGTTAATTCAGAAAATGTCGAAGAAAATTCTAAAGACGTTGGAAAAAACTGCGTTAAAGGACTCCCCCATCATTGCAGTGGCTGCCTGCCCCAGCAGTGAAGAGAAGCCTATAGGAGTTGATGAACTGATTGAGGCCTTGAAAAAATATGCTTATATTCCTAAGCGCTCTGATAAAAATCCATTTGTGTTCTTGGTAGATCACTGCTTTGCTATTAAAGGCCAGGGAACAGTTATGACTGGTACGATTCTTCAAGGCTGTGTATCAGTGACTGATCTTGTGGAAATCCCAATTGCCAAAGTGACTCGTAAAATTAAGAGCATGCAAATGTTTAAAAAGCCCATTTCAAGAGCCATGCAGGGGGATAGAGTTGGAATATGTGTTTCTCAGTTTGATTCTAAATTAATGGAACGAGGAACTGTTTGTTGTCCTGGTTATATGGATGTGATTGAGGCTGCTATAGTGACAGTTGAGAAGATTCCTTACTTTAAAGGAAATTGTGTTACAAATTCAAAGTTTCACATTAGTATAATGCATGATACTGTGATGGCAAAATGCTCTTTTTTTGCTTCTATTGGTTCAGTTGGAGAAATCAATGCAAATGAGTTAGCATTCAACTATGATATTGATTACATTCATTTAGATGATATTAACATTAAAATAGATGAAAATAAGACACAAAGTGTTTTTGCCTTTCTACAATTTGATAAACCAGTGATACTTAGCCCAAACAGTACCTATATAGCATCTAGGCTAGAGACTGATATTCATGCAAATCTATGCAGATTGGCTTTTCATGGAAAAGTATTATCTATAGTTTCCCATAAATCAACTGCAGAAATTCTTACAAAGTTAAAAGTGTACAAAGAAAAATCAAAAGAAGGATTTGTGGATAGGATGGTGAACGAGTATCAAGTTATTGTTCGTGATTTGTTCAAAAAAGAAACAAACATTAATGTTTTTACAAATTTAAAAGTTATACTCTCAACTGGAGAGATAGGGTTCATTGAAAGTTCTTTTGGTCAAAGTGGAAAAGTAAATGTTCGCATTGTAAATGGGCTGTTACCAGATACAATCAATAAACTTAAAAGTGTGAAAAAAGGTAAACAAGAATCTAATTCAAAAGAACCTATTAAAGTAATTCTAAAATTTAAAAAATATCTGTATGGCGATAAAAAAAATATATTTCAATCTCTTATATGATAGAGCAAATTGCCCTAATAGTAGAGTTTCAAATGATATTTTTATCCTAAGGATATGTTGTATATTTTGTTGTTATTATAATAAATTTTTATTATTGTTTCTTTATACTTTTTATTGATAAATTACATTTTACTGATATGACACAGAATGACTGTTCAGTAACTAATAACCATTGAGTAATGGTATATTTCAAGGATTGTTGGTACCTTTTCATTTATCTGGCACTGGTGATAGTGGTATTACAAAGTGAAATCAAACATCGAAAATTGTTGCTTTTACCATTATTATTTCTAAATTTTTATCTTCTACAAAGATTTTAAATTATGTAATATTTATGCTTTCAAGATAATATTTTTCAACCAACAGTTACTATTTCTTTATTTGTTTTCTGTGAGTTATCTCAAAAAATGTCAACCCATTGAGATTTGCATCTGCAAAATAGAATAGTAAAGAATTCTTTTAGAGAATGGTTCCAAAGATAGTTGCTTATCAGATTTTTTTAATATGCTTACCTTTGTACTTTTTTTTTATATCTCTAACAACAAAAATATTTTTAAGGTATTTTTATATTCATATAAACTTTTGAATATTCATCATATTACTAAAGCTCT
This sequence comes from Latrodectus elegans, assembly GCA_030067965.1. Classification (NCBI taxonomy): domain Eukaryota; kingdom Metazoa; phylum Arthropoda; class Arachnida; order Araneae; family Theridiidae; genus Latrodectus; species Latrodectus elegans. The sequence continues at coordinate 25,571,295 of CM057818.1, forward strand.
GTTAGAAAAATACCCTTTTCATAAATGAGTTCCTGTTTTAGAGTTTGAGTGATCTCTAACATTGTTAATTTACAATTTTGAAAAAAAAAATTTTTTTTTTAATAATAAAAAGTAACATATTTAATTTTTATAATATGGAAATTAATTATAATCTTCCAAATTTTAATACAGCTCCCTATTTATTGCAGCTGTTCTGATGAAAAAATTTAGATGTATATAGAGGGCAATTTCAAAAGTCCTCTAAATACATCAAAATTTTATTTTAAATGTCTTTCCAACTTTTATTTCTGATTATTCAATTATTTATTAATAAATAGAATTGAAATTTGAATTTAATTTAGTACAGTTTTAACTCCTACTCTTTATATGTTAATTTAATATTATTTAATGATTACATTTTAAAACAGGTCAAATCACTTTTTAGTTAACAGTCCAATTTTTAATGGAAAGCATTTCTTTTTATCTTACTTTTATTATTGTTTATGTATACTTCAGTAAATATTGAGCAATGAAATAAAAAATGATAAATTAATAAAAAATGTAAATATTAAATAATAAAAAGATTTATATTTTTCAATTTAATATCTGGGAGAATTAGAAAAATATAACTTCAACAAATTGCATAAAGATTAAGTAAGGAAAAAAAGTTATGTAAATATTTATATATAATCTCAACACATATAAATGGATATTAATTGCTGAATCATTTGTGCTATATTTTTTAGTTCAACAGTTAGTGGGTTGTATTTCTAATTCCGACATGGATTTTTCTAGTGGTTTGAAATTTTCTTTAAACTGTAGGTCTTGCTCAAATTCCTTTTGATTTGCATAAAATTGTTGCATCAGCAGGCTGTTGTACCTAGCTCTGAGTTGGGCTCTAGCAGTTAGATAGGACCCGGGTAGAGTCTTTGTGATTTTGAAAGAGGGACCAAGCAAAAGACCCCCAATACTTGGTCTGCCATCCCCAGAGGTATTATTTCACTTGGAGGATATTGCAAGCACAACATACTTAACATATGCTAACCGCCTTTAGCTAACACGACAAGTCTTCAGTTTGGCCAGGATTTGAAGTCTCTACCTTTTGGTAATGAGAACAATGCTTGGTTGGTTATTCTCATTACAGCCTTAGTTTGCATAAAGTGACCCTCGAATAACAAATTAAACTTAAATCTTGCTGATTTAAAAAATTTTTCTTTCATGCAAAATATTTACATTTGAAACAACTGTTAAATAGTCATTAAAAGATTAGCAAATTTTTGTTTGTTGCTCTACGATTATTTTTTAGCAAACAAGGGGTAATTAAATTGGGTTTGTTGGTGAAAAATGTTAGATTTTTCTTATAAAGTACATAGGAAGATATTGGTTTGCATAGACTCTGTTGAAGATAATGAACCCTTTCATATATCATTTGCTAAATGTTAAATACAGTAAATACCTTATTTTTTAACTTCTTGCATAGTTTTTATTTCTTATTGATTTTATATTTCATGCAAAAATTATTTCTATCTATTATTATGAAAGTTACTTTTTACTTACTGCTTATTTTCTTAACAAGAAAGCTGAATATATTATAGAGTTTGTTAATATAAAATATAATTTATTTTGTATAAACTAGCTAGAAATGTTTAAAATTATATGTACACTAACAAAAAACTTAGAGAATTAAAAGTGATACAAAAGATGAGTTAATTTATTGGTAAGAAAATCTGTTAACTTTTAATATTCCACCTTACATATATTTGGAGCTTCCTTGAAGATATTTACATTGTAATTTATATCAATTTTGAAAAAATTTCTTGAAATCAAGAGCTGGTATTTATTGCCTTCCTCTCTTTAGACTCACATTTATACACACAAATATATCAGCATAAATTCAGTATTCCCATTTCAGACTATGGCTGTAGCTGTCGAGCAAATATGGCCTTGTGCACTAAGTGATAAATCAGATTATCATTAAACTGTTAGTAAGCACTAACATTAATTTCATATTTACTAAGAATACCTTAAGTGCATTCTAACAGCATAACATTAGATTAGATTTAGGGTAAGGTGGTTCCAAAGGAACCTAGCATAGCAAACGTAGATCTGTTGTATTGTACCCTGTAAAGAAAGCCCTTACTAGTAAAGACCAGTGACTGAAAAAAATTCAGTAGGCATTTAACAGGAATATCCTACGGCATACAAGATTCAATTGAATGCTGATCCATATATTCAAATCTATGAGCAGAAAAGGTTTCACATAGATTATGTAATGAAGTTTCTTCTATAAACTGTCAACCCTTGCAAGTGGAATCATCTAATACTCCCATTATGGTGAGATGTTTTTTGAGGTGGCAGTGTCCAGTAAGAAACCCCACTGCTCTCCCTAAACAGTTTCCACTAAGCTTTAATAACTCTTTTTGCCTTTTACTATGACATATACTATGCAATAGCCTTGTTTGTGTTTGACCAATGGTATTATACCAGTTCAAAAACTGTTGTTTCCTGAAGAGATAAAAAAAACTGTGTCTGATCAGTTACTTTAAAATACTTAGCTCTGGTTCAGAACCAAAAAAATCGGTTGTTGATCCAGACCTTGCCAACTCATTGCCAGTAACACCAGAGTGCATGAATACCCACATTAAGATGTGGGAATTATTGTTAGCTAATCTGCACAGAGTAAGGTAGCATTTTCATTCAAGGACAAAAGTTATAGTACACTTCTGTAAAGCTAATTATGCAGCTTGACTGTCAGAACAGATAATTATTCTTGTATAAGAATAGTTTCTGTCCAAGTATATTCCACTGCACATGAGAATGGCAAAGTATTCTGCTTGGAATACAGTTGTATGTGTCACCAAAGGTAATGACAACTTCGCACAATCAGCTGGACAGCAAATACCAGCCTCAGTGTTTGGATTCATTTTTTAGTCATTAATGTACCAATAAGCACAATTTTTACCGGTGACAACATTACTCCAGTTTTCTTGTAAGAATAATTTGATTGTAGATATGTGGCTTATTTAAAAACCATATTTAACAATCATGTAATCAGTAGACATTTAATTTACAACATGTTATCTTTTCCATTATTTAATAATTTTTTCATGAAAAAACCGCCAAAAGAGCGCATTAAAGGCAAATTGTAGAAATGAAATACAGTGTATGATATTTGCATTATAACTTAATCTGGTTGATCAAGAAATCTAGAGATGATTTAATATTTTCACTTAAAAAAAAATCCATTATAGAACTATTTTGAATTTTTTCATATCAGAAATTCTATTATAGAAAAAAATTCAAACAATATTGTTTGCTTTGTATAATTTATTTATTTATTGTTTGATAAAATTGATTCTTTTCAAATGAAACTTTTAAAAGTACAATTTTAAAAATGATTCAACATTCTGAAAATTTTGTAACAAAAATTCTCATGTAGAAAAGGCTCTGAATGTTTCCATATCTGAAATATCAGCATAGAAAAAGTTCAACGCAATATACTTATTCATTGTGTTTACTGGACAAAATTTAAAATTTTATCTCGATAAAAAGAAAATCTCTAATTTGAAATTGATACTAAACAAGAATCATCTTTGAGTTATTAAAAACTTAAGATTACTAAGTAATAAAATTTATGATAAAAATCATGCAAAATTTACTATAGCAACTGTGAAGTATTTTATTTTATATATGTATTAGCAAAATAAATTCATTTTCAATAGGGAAGCATTCAAGATACTTTGACATTGAAAATATACATTTCAAATTACTGTAAGTAGTTTTGTACACGTATTTTTGGCATTGTGTGTCGAATAGCGAAGGAAACCCAATTTTAAAACTGGAATTTATATCAAGAGAAATAGAGTATTTATGGTATTTACTGTAAGAATTATAGCAAAAAGCTGTCCTCTGCATAAAATTTTGTCAGATGGGCAAGAGATATGCATAAGTGATTTATTTATTTTTTTTATGATAGAAATAGTAAATAAGTTTTTTGATATAAAATTAATTGAAATAGTAACTGATGGTTTTAAATAATTAAGGGAATTTTTTACTTCAAATTTTCGAAACTAAAAAAACTTAGTGATAACCTGTAATTTCTTATTGATTGCTGGATATCTGTATTCCTAATTAGTTTTGATGACCTCAAAATAGTATGTTTGTATGTGTATTTAAAGCATCGAAATAAAAGTTAATCTATTTATATAATTAATACTGAGAAATTTCAAAACTATCAACTTTTTAATCCTAGGCATTATTTTTCATTTTGAACATGAAAACCATGAAATTTTTTTAAAGTAGGAAAGATTTTATGCTTACTTTATATTTGATTAAAATATATTAAAAATTAACTGCCATGCTATTTTAAATAACTTTATGTAAAATTAATAAAAAGCAAGACAATTTTTGCAACTTGATTATTTTTAATTAAATAAAAAACAAAGATATGCTACAAAAATATTAATTTCCTGATTGGAAATTTCTTATTTCTGACATTCAAAGTAATGTGTTGTGAGAAGGGATGTTTCTGTGCTCAATATTAGTAATAGACTTATAATTATGTGAACTTTATCTTTACTAAATGGAATTCATGTTAAAAATAAAACGGAAATAATTTTCCGAACTGTAAATGAGAAGGGTAAACTCCCTTATTTTTTTCTTATACAAAATATTTATCAATTTGGTAGATACTTCTTATAACTTTTGTTACTGTATATAATATGTGAAGTGAATTTCAATAATTTAAAATATCAAAAAATAAAATCATTGCATTTCTTTGAAAATAACAGCAATTGGTTTTAATTATTAGCATGAGTTTTTCTGCTTTTGTGTTTATCAAGCTTTGGATTATATAGACTAGAAAAAGGAAAATAAAATATATGAAATTTTCATTTTCTTTAATTATAAATACTTAAATTAAGAATACATATAACATTATCAACACTTATTTATTAATTTGATGTCAAGACCAATTTAAATAAACCAAATATAAAATTACGAATATAAGGAATATTAATGGAGTTCGGAAAAATTTTCTCATTAAATTAATGGTCCTTATAAGCAATAAATGAATATTAATATAAAAATAGAATACATCCCCATTTACTACTATGCCATTGAAATTTTACATTTACAAAATAAAAAATTTAAATTACACTTTAAGTGATGTGAAATGATTTAGTATTATAACTAAGTTTTGTTTTTAAAATCTTCACACTATTTGAAAAGAAAATTTGTAGAAAACTATCATTTTTTTCTTAAACAACTAAATATATCCTGAAATATTTATCACATCTGATAAATTGAAAAGGAATGTAAAAGTTTTAAGAAATTCTACATATTTTTTGATACTGAAGAAATGGTAGGAAAAATCCCCAAAAGTAACGGAGAATAAAACACTGAAAAAAATAATCGCTCTCACATTCTTCTACAAATCATTTAAATTTATTTTATGTTTTGTGCAGTTATATTAATTGTTTTGTGCAGTTAAATTATTTTTAATGAACTTTCAATAATGAAATGTAAATTTATTTAAAGCTGGAAGATATAGGTAATTAATTCAAGAATACTGAAGTTGATAGTTCCTACAAATAAACTGTCTTATTCAAAATATGGCAACAATTTCGCATTTAATAAACAATTCCCAACTATTTTTTAAGAAATTTATTACAAGGTTTACTTACAAAGTTTTCTTTGATATGACATCCAAAATTAAATAAAGGGCAGAATTATTCATAAATTGAAAAAAATGATCAATAATTAAACATTTAATGAGTTACATTATTAATGGTTATTCTGCAAAACTGAATACAAATCAATAACGATTATGCAAAACTCCATTACACTTAGAAGTTGAAATAACATTATCTATATACATTTTAACCTGAAGTGTGAAATTTAAGGACTAAAAATTGTACAATATTAGCTTTAAGATATTAAAAATTAATGATTTATAAATGTCAATAAAATTAAATAAACTACTACAATAATTCTAGTTTTAATTTTTTGAACAAATTTATTTTCAAAACAAATATATTTTCACATTTGTAAAGACTATATTTACAATAAAAATATAGATCCTGTTATAAGTTATTAAAATTTCAAAATTAATATTAAAAAAATTACACAATTTTGAAACATTTTTTTAAAGTACTTCTATTTTCAGGGCCAGCAAAATACAAATGTTTAGATTCTAATTTTGCTACATATTTCTTAAAATTGCTAATCAAGAAAAAGTTCAGTACTCATTCTATTCTTTTATTTATTTTGTTATTATCAAAACTTAATTTTAAAATAAATTGTAAATTTTCTAACAACAATGATTGAGATTAGTTAATTTTGCTTTGAGATTGGATATCTAGTAATTATTTGTAGTAAATATTCATTATAAATGAATTTAGTTAAATGAAAATATATAGCAAATGATAATAAAAGGGGAAAAATCATTTTTGTATACAAATATTTGAAATCGATGCAATTTTCGTATTTTACTGCAACATATAATTTTTGAAATGCCAATTTCCTTCAACACGCTTCAAGCAAAATCATGGCTTTGAGCTTTATAATAAATTAATTTAAAATCAGCACAAAACATGTATAAAGTTAAAATGAAAAAAAAAAAAAATTTTTTTTATAATTATTGACTTGCATTGTGAAAAATATAAATTCACTCAAATTTAAAAAGTGGAAATGTTCTTTTTGTACTATATATATATATAATCAGTAATATACACAGAATTCAATTTTAGTGACCTAAAAATTTATTAACACAAAAATGTTAAACCTAAATAACATACATTTGTCATAAACTTTATACACCACATTTTAAAAACTGGAAGGTTGATATGAATTCAAAATGCTGAAATATATTAAACTACTTTACTTGAGAAAGGAATTTTATTTTTGAAATAACAACTTTACTTTAAAATGCATATCAACCAATATTTAAAATTTGAATTTGGCTTATTTTACAATTACATTTTAATTACTAATAAAAATAGTAACACACTTTGTATACAGTATCAAAAATTAAAAACGCTTAAATAAACTAAAGATTTAATTTAAACATTTTTTTCATTAAAATGCAAATAATACATAAATTTTCCTGAAAATTGCATTGAAGAAAGAATCTTCCTTTAAATTAGATCCTTATTGAAAATAATAGTAATTAGTCACCATTCTACAAAGCATATTTTTTAGCAGAATTCACTCCATATATTATTTCGATATTAGTAACAGAAACATCAATATCCTTTATTAGTAACACGCCAAAATTTTCTTCTTATAAGCCATTTAAGTGAACAATATACAATATTTGTGAGATGTCTACATTTTTTAAAAAAAAAAATATTAAGTTTTCTGTTATTACTGTAAAAATGATTTAATATGAATTTTTAAAACAAACATGAACTGCACTGTTTCAAATTAATCCAGAAAGCTGCCCTTCCTGTATAATCGTATGAAAAGCCCAATACATTTCTAATAATTCTAACACAACTGTGACACAAACACTTTATTTAATAAGATGACTTTACACCAGCTTCTTTGCTTGGAAGAAGCTCTTTAGATGCCGCATCTGCCAGAATCCCATGAGCAAAAGGATGAATGTTTGTGCAATGGACCAGTACAGAACTCTTTGGTTGGTACTTTCACTGGTCTGTCTGAAGCGCTCTTCTCGATACTGAAAAAAAATTCATTTCATTATTTTTAAAAATTAAGCAAACAAATAGACGCTATTTGAATTACAATTGCAATAAAAGCTTTCTTTTATTTTGTTTATGTATTGGAGCTTAAAAAATTTCAAATTGATTGTATATCTAGTGATTAATAAGATTTAGAGCAATTTGAAATTCAACAACATGCATGTACATTTGGGAGAAAAATTACTTATGCAACCAAAATTCTAAATTTTTATTTAAGCAAATACTTTAGATGAGAAGTTTAATTTAATCAGTACAAAGAAAGCAGTCATACTTGTCTGTTAAATATTTCCTTTTTATTGTCACATTTACATATGTAACTGAACATGGTAACAGATAATTTATTTTCTTTCAAAATGTCCAACTTCCAGATTTTTTGGTACCTTAGTAAAATCTTTTACAACCAAGAATTTTAATTTCATATTAGTTTGGTCGAATATAGTATATTGGTAGAAATGAAATAATAATAATAAAACCAACTAGTAAAATACTGATTCATGTGTGTTTATAGTAGCAATTTGTTATTGCATAAAATCATCAAAACTATTTTTCACTTATTAATTATAAATTTAAATATTTTTCCAAGAAAATTACTTTCAGCTACTCTTTTTTTTTCATAATTTCTACTTAAAATCATCATTCATCTTCAACATTCCAATTGAGCATAATCAGCCAAAAGATTATTATTTTATACTTCATTCATAAGACTTATATTTAATTAAATTAAATATTTCTTATGTTAACTTTTTGAAATTTTAAATCATTTAATGAATTGATAAAAAATAAATAAATAAACCAACTTACATGTGATGAGAGACAAGAAAACTTAATGGGGCAAAATATATTGGAAATAAATTAGCTATAGCAGTATTTAATCGAAAAAATAAAAATACAAATGTTTTGCTTTAAAATATTTTGAAATTTCATAATATTTTGACTTGCTTCTTATAATGAAATTGTACTTAAAAACAAAATGTTATTTCAGAGAAATAACATTTTCAGAGTTTATGACTATTATTATATAAGCAGTCAATATATTATTAAAAGAAATTTGTACACAAATTACTAATTTGTATTATGCAAACTTTTTTCAAACTTAATTCAAAATAAATCTTTTATTTACTCGCTGATAATTTTGCTCCTTTGTGATCTGTTCTACTTGATCCAACAATTGTCTCACTCTTAGCTGTAATTCAGTTAATTTTTCTTTTTGAGCAACATTTCCATAATCTACGGCATGCTCACCAACTTGAATATCCAAATGGACTCTCTGGAAAAAATGTAATTATTAAAACTAAATGTATAAAAATATCTAATAGGAAAAATTATATAAAATACATCATTCATTAACTGAACACTAGTATAATATTTAGTCACATAACAATTATTGTAAAAAAAATGCATGTTACATATATAAAATACTTTGAGATGCTTTAATTAAGGAAAATGAAATTGTCTAACTTAATTCAAAGAAAAATAAGGAATATTTTTAAGAAAAGTGAGGAAGTTAATAAAAAAGCCACTAACAGAAAAAAATTTGAAAAATTATTTATTTCATAAAAAATTACTGTTAATATTTAATAAAAGATAAAACAAAAAACAAAGTGGAATTTATTTACAAGTTTATGAATCAAAGCAAATAATTTATGTTTTCAATTAAAAATTCCATTCAGCTTGTCCCAAATATAATCCATAAAACATGTAACAATATGCAATGTGACAGTCATAATTACATTTATTCTCGGATTATCCCTCATACTGTGTTTAAATTAACAATCAATGCAAAAAATTTAAAAACAGATGCTTAGTTTAGAACTGAATAACACTTAATTTTGGATATTAAAACTTTTTTTTGTTCAATAGAAAGAACTAAAATTTGAAAACTGGGACTTCATATAGAAATATAAACTTTAAGCACCATTTACTAATCCATGTAAATTTTTGGAGGCTTCAAGAACTTATATTCCTCTAATCAATATTTGATAAATAAAAACAAACTTAATAGTATACTATGTTAAGATTTTTTGAAGAAAAATTACCAACTTAAAATATTAACTGTAAATAAATGAGCAAGTTAACTGGCAACTTAAAAAAGAAACAAATTTTTAATAAACATTTTAATAATAATAAAAAAAACAACTTTTAACAAAGATGGCCATGATTACTATTTTTCTGATGGAGAAACAACTATACCTAAGAACTATTAGTGAATGGCAAGCCAGAACTTTCTAAGGCATTCATTAATCATTCAATTGCTAGTTCTTCTATGCCGGAAATGAGAATTGAAACTTGTTGGAAATTAAATGGTAAAGCAGAATATTGATCACTCACTTAATAGAATAGCATAAAACTTTCTTTTAAAAAAATCTAATAAATTGGAGGAAAAAAATTCCAGGTATAAACAAAGAAAATGTTATAAATGTTAAAAAATATGAAATAAGAAATATCAATATTTTTAACTGATAACTTCAGTAAGAAATACAAAATAAACTATTGAAATTTCCACAACCAATAGGTTGTGGAAGCTTTTAAAGTTTGCAAGAAAGAAGCAAAAACTGCACAAAATTTTTACTCTTTTTGCTGTTTCATTCAATCCAAACCTACAGTTTATAGGGGATTCCAAACTATCATGAATTTTCACAGTGGATAGAGAATCGAACACATGAACTGTGGAGGTTAGTTGGGTTTTATGGTGCAAGGTCTAAAAGTGGACATACTGCGCCAAGAGCAACATGAACTGTCAAACTGAAGTTCAGAGCATTAATCACTTACCTGGCATCTCACATTATTGACAAAATGTTACCCTAGTACAGTCCTATTTAATTTTTCTTATCACCATATATATTTATCATTCATTTTACTAGTACGTTATTTTCAACTTAATTTTTCTACTATGCCTCACCAGCATACTCCTATACTATTTATTACTACTTAAAATTTTACTTTGCCGACTTGGCATTTCATTGTTCATTATCAAATTATTAACTTACTGTATATGCATGCCAGATCGTCAAAGGGGGCGCATCCCAGGTGTTTTAAAAGAACCTGATTAAAAAAATCTAACTCTGGTGTCTGACAGTTTTGGTTAAAAACTGTTATTATCTTTTGTATTATATTTTACTTATTTTTGTTAGTAATGATTACGAATTATTTAATTGGGATATCTTTATTCTATTTTCAAATTTTAAACTTAATTTACATTATGTAATTATTTTATGTTTAGTATCAATAAATTAAGCTTACTATTTACTATTAAGCTTACCACAGCAAGCCTCATTATTGGCATGTTATTAGTTTCTTAATTATTAAAAGTTATGTTATTAGAGCGAGATACTTAATAGGTATTTAAATCAATAGTTAGCCTTTCTTTAACTGCATCAAAATTTAATATTTGCAATTCTGTTTATCGTAGTAATTATTTTTTGCAATTAGCCTAATGGTGGGTATTAGTAAAATGACATTTGCCCATAGACACTTAAAAAGTGGTACAGACTGACACAAAACTTTATACTTGATGTAAATAGCTAGGAAAAGATATAATTTGTTGATGGCAATGAGCAATACACAGTACAGTTAATATAAATAGCAAGGAAAAGATATAATTTGTTGGTGGCAATGAGCAATACACATTTGAATATATTTTTAATATATAAAGGAATACCTAAAAAATGGTTATATACTTGTTCTACCATACCTTAAGAATACCTTGTTCTACCATGCACTGCTATTTTTTCCTTCTTTTTTGGAAAAACAGAAACTCCTGAAAATTTTATATCCACATTAACATTTACTATTAACACTTGTTGTTCCAAATCTCCCATCTGTTCTGACAGAGTCAGGCCTGATCAATAAAAACATTTTAATTAATGAAGTTCGATATAAGAACTAGACAATTATAGACATCCTCCCAGTCCAGTGTAAGATGTCCTGAAGTAATGCTTACTTTTGTCTGCATTTAGGCCGAAGAGGAAAAAGAAGAACCTATTGCTAAAATATGTGAGATGCTTCATGTGCACCAGCAAATTGACACAGACAAGTGTTGATCTGCCCCTTACTAATTAATGAAGTTCGATATAAGAACTAGACAATTGTAGACATCCTCCCAGTCCAGTGTAAGATGTCCTGAAGTAATGCTTACTTTTGTCTGCATTTAGGCCGAAGAGGAAAAAGAAGAACCTATTGCTAAAATATGTGAGATGCTTCATGTGCACCAGCAAATTGACACAGACAAGTGTTGATCTGCCTCTTACAAGGTAGAGATAGGGAAAGTTCAAGTCTTTTACCTTTATACCAATTGTGAATTGGAGTTATTAACCATTTTCCTTTATTTTGGGCCTTTAGCCTAGAGAATAACACTAAATATTTGAGATGTGGGGTGAAAGGGACAGGATGTCCCTGTCCCTCCTTTGCAAGAATCTTTAATATTTAACATGTATTAAATTCTCCATAGTTGTAATTTGAAAATTTCTAAAGTCTGAGTTAGGTTTATAAACTTAAATCAATACATCAAAATGACAAACAGCAAAATTCTCATGAAAGAAAAACAAAAGGAAAGAGATTTCACTTACCAACTGACTGCCGCTAAACCACTTTGTGGTGTTACTGTATAGACAAATAACATGTTCACCAGGAAGATTTGAAGTAAATGAAAATTTGCCTTCAGAGCTGTAAACTTTGGACAAAATTATTTTCTCGTGTGGATCACGAATTTCCACATGCATTCCAATCCCAGGACTGGAAGGCATAAATCCGCCTGTCTTGGGATCGTGAAGCTCACATTTATAGTTACCTAGTCAAAGAAATGTTGCTGTTACAACAAGAAATAGTACACACACAGAATATAAAATTCTCGAAATTTAAAATGTCTATGTACTTGAGCATAATAAACAATTTCAATAATAATGTTATATATGAATTAAAGGACCTCAATTGTGTAAATTTTTACTTACAATATTCCATCCAGTTAATTTTGATTGTAATTTATTTTTATTTATGCTGCAAATATTGATAACTGAAAAGAATGAGAAGGGAGTTGGCTTAATTCCATGGTCAACTTTTCCATTTGATATTACTCTACTGGATTTCTCCTTATAGACATTAAGGATAGGAAACATTCAAAGTGATTATTTTAGAACTGCTTACTGCAGTAATCCAAGACAGTTATGAAATAGACGTTAGTGGATATTAAGAGAAAATCTAATATCAATAAGTCATCATGGGATTCGTGCATAAATGATATTGGAAATATAAAATTGCAAACTTTTGTTTATTCATTCATAAATAAATGCCCTTTATATATAAAACATAAACTGTATCACTGACATTTCAAGTTAGAGTCTTTTGTCTTCATCACTTTGCATTTTTCAATCTGTAATACCAAAATAAGTACTGAGACAAACATATTGAACAACATAAGCCCTTTATTTATTTTGTTATTCAAAAAAATTTATAAATAAATAAAGTTAAATTAATAGCTTACAGCGATTTTTTCACGTTAAAATAATTATAAAATTTGGCAAAGGGAAAAAATATCAAAAATAAAAACACAAAACTGGATTGTTAATTTAAAAAATAAGTTTTTTAAATAATAAAAGCAAAATCTAAATTTCTTTCATTTCATCCTCACTTTGAAACATAAAAAATTAGATTCAGCAATAAAAATTTATAGGAATAAACAATAAATATTAAAAATGAAATTTCTAGATAGTCAGGGGAAAAAAAAATGTTTATTGATTAAGGTATGGAAGGATAGAAGATTTTCAGCACATACTTTAAACCTTATTCATATAATAATAAAGAGTAAAGTATCAATACTTTTTAGTTATCACTTTTTTACTTTTAGACATTTTACAATGAATGCAAACCTTTAATTTTGACTTTTATTCTGAAAATTCAGCATATTGATTATATACATTTTAAAATGAAAAATTCTTCCATATTTTCTAGCAAAGTTTATTTCAAATTTAATGCAGTTTAGATTGGATTAGAGAAATGTATGGACGTCAACATGCATACGTCATGTAGTTTAGTTATTTTACACGAATCTAAAAAGCATTCCTTTTGAATTTCATGGACTAGCATTTATTTGGTTTCGAGTATTATGTGAAGACTATTTAGAAACTAATGACTATTTATAGCTATAAAATAAAAGCACAATATTCATTAGGATATTAAAAAATAACATTGAAGAAATTTTAGTTCTTCTCATAAATATTTCCAGCTTTAGGAAAAAAAAAATTGTTAGTATAACACAATATTTAGTGATCCATGTTTAAAGTCCAGTCTACAAGGGGAAAAATAAAGTAATATAATAAAACTTTTAAGCTAACACTAGAGAAATATATTTAAGTATAATTGAATATCAATGTTTTTTTTTAAGTCTTTTCATTTAAAAACTTTGCCTTTATAACAATGAATTCACATTTAAATTTAGCAATTTTTGTAAATAAACTATGTCCCAAATTGCTTCAAACATATTCTAAGAAAATAATTTCTATATTTCTTAAGAAATAAACTTTTTGCTTTAAATTTCATTATATATTTATTGGAGAATAATACAAAACAACTTAATGCCAATTTGTTGAAATTTATGCAAACCTTTTAAGTTGAATGAAATTTACACATATACCTTTTTAATTGTTGGAAAACTACATTTTTATTGATCAGTTTCCATGTTATTTAGTTATCATTTTCGTCACATAAGGGATAGTTAGACAATAACTTACAATTTAAGGTGGATTTCAAACCACTGCTAACATCCATCTTTGAAATGGAAAAAAGAATATATTAATTAAATTGGGAGGTAACATATACTATTTTTTAAAAAGCAAGTTAATAGCAATACTGATGTCAACTAGTTTAATTTAAAAATAGTCCTCCCACATATAAATTTATAGGATTAGTACTTAGTTCTAGATCAAATATTTTAATTCATTATCATGTATTTAAATATTTACATATTTTAAAGCAATTTATCAAGTTTATAAAATAAAACACTGGTAAAATCCTAGGGGAGTTCAAGCTTTTGGCAACAAATTGAAAAAAGCACCAAGCATGAATAAAATTCCATAAATAGTTTGGTTTGCCATATTTAGTGTATCAAAGTAGGATAATCAAGATTAATGCAAGCCATAATCATCGCCAACCACAACCATTCGCGCCGAAGGTGCCGGCTCGGCTAGAATCCAAACAAAATACTTATGTAACACTTTTGAATTATAAACATATTTTTCATATCTAAATCAATTTTAAAAACTGCCGCAGTTTAGAGTATGACGTGCTCTCTTTTTGTTTTGAAAAATATTATAAAGGTATTGTAAGAAGTAAAATATGCGTATTAAAAATAATGAAAACTGTAAACTTTTATACACAATTGTATAATATTAAATAACAGAAAAAGAATTTAATACCACAAATACTCTTAAGTGAAGCAATCCACAATTTCACTTTTAAGAAATAATTATTCTGCCGAAGAATATGTGTTAATTTAGCAAGATATTATATTTTACTCGATTAAACAATGAATTTGAGATACAATGAATTAGATTACATTCTGCAAGTGATGAATAGAATCATACATGGGTTCGAATTAAATATACCATGCAAAAATGGAAATCACATTAAAATTTATGAAGATAACTATAATTTTAACTGCTCACCGACAACTAATGTTTCATCAGGTATTTCTTCTATAAAACATTTTCTTTCTGTTTCAGATATATGAAAATATAGTCCAAATGCAACTGATAAATATGATATAAATACTAATAAAACACTTCTGGTGAACATTTTGAATACTGAAAACTATATGATGTTTCTTATTTACGAATATACACACAGAACATATCAAAACAGAAAAAACTCCAACGCCACGTCTTTCTTCAAATCACTTCAATTTCAGAAACAAATGCGATAATCTTAAACAAGTTGACTTTGAATTAGCAGCAATAAAGTGTAGAAAGTGTTTTGAAATCAAAAGATTTTTATTAAATGAAAAGAATTTTAAGTACTTAAGATGCGATTGAAAAAAAATTGATTTCGGATAAGAAAGTTGCAAAACACGTATTTTAAAATTTTATTAGATAAGAACTAAACTATTAATCGAATTTCACGCCTTTTCTTTGGGATTCCAATCCTAATTTGGTCATGTTTGATGACAGTTTCTGTTTGTTTATTTAGTATTGTACAATGTAAATTGCATATTCCATTGAATGTTCGTACCAAAGTGGTCAGGACATTGTAAGTTAATTTTGAAACTAGTTAATAATTTTGCTTTGCTTGAGTTGTTAAGAGCTACACATAAAATCAGGCAACTATAGCTAGCAAGGATGATATTGTTACAAATTTATAAATAATTATTGTATATGTCTTAAAATATCTCAGACTGATCGGAAATACTTTTAATATTTAATCGGAAATACTTTTAATAATATTTTGGGCAAAAATTGCGGTATTTAGGCGTGTTATACGTTAAAAGCGGATTTTCTAAAGATTTGGTGACTTGGCGTTGTTTTTGCGAGAAATCTTGGCGAGTTGGCAACATTGTTGATAACTTGGCGAGATTTTTGGTGATTTGGCGAGAAACGGATATTTCTGGAAACATCCATCACCTAAACTCTAGGACCAATATTTAGCGAGATAGCCTAGAAGCTTCTAGAACCTTGGCGAAATTAGTAGATTTCCCCGCCAAGTCAGGTATAAATACCGCAGCCCGACATAGTTAGGAGGTTTTGTATAGACAGTCAGTGAGTGAAGACGATTAATCGTGACTGCTAGTTCAGAGAAGCTGTTCTTTGCCTGTGGTATTTGAGACCTGTGATTGGAAGCTGTTACTTATCGTATCTGACGAATTGTAGCTGTATAATTGTGATTATTACAGCTAGTATTTCTAGTGGAATTTTTACAAATAAAAGTCTTTTGTTCATCGAGTAGTTGCTTTCTTCAACTCTCAATCCACATGAACCCCGAAGCTCGGTATAACTGGTGTCAGAAGTGGGATGGAAGAGTTGATGCAACGTGTCACAAGAAAAATGGATATGGATTTAATTAAAAGTCTTCTCGAAAAATTAACGGTGCAGATGGCTGAGATGAAAGCTGGAGAAGAAGAGATGAAACCTGGACAAGAAGAGATGAAAGATAGACAAGAAGAGATGAAAGCTGAACAAGAAGATATTAAAACCGAGATGACGGAAGAAATAAAATCTGGACAGGAGGAGCTTAAAAAGGAACTTAAGAAGGACATTGTAAGTGTTAAAGAAGAATTCACCAACATCATTCAGGAGAAGATGAATGCAATGGAAGTTAAGGTAACTTCAGTTGAAACTAAGGTTATGGAGATCGAAGAAAACGTTGAAGAAGCATTAGACAATATGAATAAGGAGATTGAAAGCTTGAAGAAACAGATGTCAAACAGACATGAGGAACCCAATGTGGCAGTTATGCCTTCCCTGGCCACGATTAAACTCTCAAAATTTGATGGAAAATCATACTGGCAGGTATACAAGACCCAGTTTATGATACTAGTTGAAGCTATTGGATGGAATCCCCGGGCCCAAGCTATTCTCCTGGCGGCTTCTTTAAGAGGAGACGCAGCCGATATTCTCGAAACGCTTCCAGAAGAGCAGAGGCACAATTTCCAAGCCCTACAGAGTGCGCTTGAGCTGCGGTTTGGAGAAAAGTACAGTAAAGAATATAGCAGATTACAGCTAAAATCCCGCTATCAAAAAGCGGGAGAAGGTCTACAAGAATTGGCTGCCGATATTCAGCGAGTTTCCCCATTAAGCATTTTCGAACTGCCCAGCTGAGACACGTCAAGATCTGGCTCTCCATCACTTTATCGATAGTGTGCGGGATCCGGAGATACAGAAAGCACTCAGACTCGCCGATGTCAAAGATATCGGATCTGCTCTAGTCTACGCACTTAAGATAGAGGCTGCCCAGCAGGCCGCGCGTAAAGATCGGCACTCAATCAGAGCCGTCTCTGCTACTGATACAGACTATGATCTAATAAAACAAATAGAAAATTTAATCCGACAACTCCGTAGCTTAGAAGTGAGTAAAGGTGGAAGAAACACGAAAATTCAGTGTTGGACTTGCATTGCAGTCGGACACGTCCGAAGAGACTGCCCAAAACAAAAATATGGTGGAAACGATCTTCTACTACAGCAGGGAAGGATTAAACGAATCCAGGAGTTTGAAATACGTCATCACAAAGGAACTCTTCATGGAAATGATGATGCAGTATCAAGGAAACCGTGTAATGGAAGCTGCCGTAATTGTTCTAGAGTAGAGAAAAACTATCAATTAGTAACTCCTTCGGTACGCCAAGTTATTGTTTCACCACCATCAAAACCAGACCCATGGAGTGATGAAGGACTTAGAGAAGCCCAAAAAGAAGACCCAGATATAAATCTAATTTTTGAATTAAAAGAATCTTCCAGTATGAGACCAAGTTGACAGGACATCTCCACCTACAGTCCTGCTACTAAACAATATTGGGCTCTTTGGGACTCACTCGATATTAGAAATGGCGTGATATACAGGAAATGGGAGTCCGATGATGGACGTAATTTCAAATGGCAGCTTGTTCTTCCAAAATCAAGAATTTCAGATGTTTTGAAACAATTGCACAGTAGCTCAACTGGAGGCCACTTCGGAGTAATGAAGACTCTACAGAAAGTTCGAAAACGCTTCTATTGGAGCAAAACTAGACAAGATGTGGAGAAATGGTGCCAATCTTGTGACGACTGTGCGGCACGTATGGGACCAAAGAAACGTAGCCAAGGAAGGTTGCAGTGGTATAATGTAGGAGCACCATTTGAGCGGATAGCGTTGGACATTTTGGGCCCTTTACCACGATCCTCAAATGGCAACAAATACATTCTAGTTGTCATGGACTACTTCACTAAGTGGCCTGAAGCATTTTCAATCCCTGATCAAGAAGCGACTACAGTAGTCGAGGTTCTAGTGCAGCAATGGGTTTCCAGATTCGGCGCACACTTACAAATTCATTCAGATCAAGGGACAAATTTCACCTCTGCTGTGTTTAAAGGAATGTGTCAAATTCTCGGAATAGACAAAACGTAGACCACACCCTTACACCCGCAATCGGACGGCATGGTAGAGAGGTTTAACCGAACCATCTTGAATAATCTCTCACTTATGGTTTCCAGAAATTAGCAAGATTTGGATTTGAAGCTACCGCTGTTTCTGCTTGCATATCGCAGTGCTGTCCATGAGATTACCGGATATACTCCATCACAAATGCTCTTTGGTCGCGAACTTCTTCTCCCTTGTGATCTTTAGTTTGGTCGTCCACCGGATACATCTTCATCGCCAGAGGAATACCTTCAAGACCTTCAGGCACGTCTTGAAGATGTCCATAACTTTGCTCGAGACCGAATCAACCTGACGACCGAAAGAATGAAGACGAGGTATGACACAAGAGCGACAGGACATGAATTTCAGGAAGGTGATAAAGTTTAGTTGTGGAACCCGATTCGACGTAAAGGACTTTCTCCAAAGTTGCAAGCCAACTGGGAAGGTCCCTATACAGTCCTAAAAAGACTGAATGACGTCGTGGTTCGTATAAGGAAATCATCTTCTTCAAAACCAAAGGTAGTACATTATGATAGATTAGCTCCTTATCGTAATGTAAAGTAAAAATTAATATACCATAGTATCTTTGTAAATAGTATAGATAATTTTAATATTTTGTCTTTTTTTGTAATTGTATTTTTAATTGTTTGTGTATGTAATGTGTTCTGTATCCTCTTGAATTGTAAATTCTTTTATATTAAATTTGGCCTCCTATCAGGGGATTGTACTGCCCAGGACGTGCAGTCCTTGAGAGGGGGGCAATGTTACAAATTTATAAATAATTATTGTATAAGTCTTAAAATATCTCAGACAGATCGGAAATACTCACATTTTGGGCAAAAATTGCGGTATTTAGACGCGTTATACGTTAAAAGCGGATTTTCTAACGATTTGGTGACTTGGCGATGTTTTGGCGAGTAAACTTGGCGAGTTGGTGACATTGTTGGCGACTTGGCGAGAAATGGATATTTCTGGAAACATTCATCACCTAAACTCTAGGACCAATATTTAGCGAGATAGCCTAGAAGCTTCCAGAACCTTGGCGAAATTAGTAGATTTCCCCGCCAAGTCAGGTATAAATACTGCAGCCCGACATAGTTAGGAGGTTTTGTATAGACAGTCAGTGAGTGAAGACGATTAATCGTGACTGCTAGTTCAGAGAAGCTGTTCTCTACCTGTGGTATTTAAGACCTGTGATTGGAATCTGTTACTTATCGTATCTGATGTATTGTAGCTGTATAATTGTTGTTATTACAGCTGGTATTTCTAGTGGAATTTTTACAAATAAAAGTCTTTTGTTCATCGAGTAGTTGCTTTCTTCAACTCTCAATCCACACGAACCCTGAATCTTTGTATAATATGAATAAAGTAGTGAAAATAACATCTTGAGAAATATTTCTTAATAGGTTATGACTCTAGCTCATTCCCTAGGCCAAGAAGATGACGGACGAAATGTAATCAAAGCCTTAAAAGTCTTTGGCAATTACATATTTATGGAGAAAATTTAGAATTCAGAACAATTTTCGAATTTTGCATGAGAGTGTATGCAATATGCTGATGATTTTTTAAAAATTCCGAAGGATATATAGTTTATAAATATAAGCGACAAAAATAATTTTGGAATTAAAAAACTAAGCATCTATATAAATTTTTAAAAATGTCTTTGATGAACCAGATGTCTTTTTCTAAAATTTGAGTTTTAAAACCAATCTTTTTACTTAAATTCGATATTTATCATAGCATCTGAATATGAATTCTTCAGTACGTCTAAGAAGTAACTGATTACAACAGTTTTGTCTAAAGTTCTTCAAAAGAAATTTAAACACGTGAAAATCAAAAAGATTATTTTTAAACTAGATATATTTTTGAGTATTTTTTGAGTGATATTTCTCAAAATTACTCCTATATAAATATGGTCATGGATTGATTTAGTTTTTTTATAAGAATTTGCTTTCGATAAGTTTGAGAATCACCTCGTCATATTACAGTAAAACTCCAAATATCCTCTCTATCTACCCAGAATATTTTCAGAATTTTTGAAAAATAAATTTGTCTGAACATAAGGAAAAGAAGAAGCTCAAGAATAGGAAAGGAAGGACAAGGAAGAAAAGAATGATGTATCACTTGAGGAATTCAGAAACATTCTTCAGAAAATTTCTGGATTTCCAGAAATTAGGGGTGAAGTTATAAAAGAATGGATTATGAGGTAGACCTTAGATTTAACATTTCAAATGATGGTAAACTTATTAAAAATTTCGAGAACGAAATTGACCTTAATGTCCAAGTAGAAGTAAATACGACACCATCATCTAGTGAAGCATTTGCTGGCTTTGAAACTACTTTGAAGCGGATTGAGCGTCAGCCCAAGATTGCAACATTGTTCACATGCAAATTCTCTCTGTCAAGCACATGCGCGACTGGGCTAATCGGAAACGGATGAAGGCAGTGAAACAGCTTACTATGATCGAGATGTTCAGCAAGCAAAGGCTTTCATTTACAGCACTGTACATACATACTGTGTTAATGTACAGAACTTGTAAGTATCTGAACATGTAAAAGTCTTGCCTTTTCATTTAATTAATTAAAAATTATTTTTCTTTAAGAAAATGTAGTTTTTTTCCCATTTTCAACATACAAGGAATAATTAAAATAAATCTTTCTTACAAAAAAATCTAGTTAGTCAAATTTTTGATTATCTGAATGGGGTTCGGTTCCAATTGATTCGGATAATTGGAGTTTTACTGCAGTTGGAAAGTCAAGCTCTTATTTGAGAAATCATCACATTCATTTATCTTATTGGTTTTGAAACCCTGTAGCAAAACATTTATGGATTAAAGTTCAGCATAAACAATGATGATAATAGAATCTGAGCTATATTATTCTCCCTATGAAAAGAACAGTCTTAAATCTACGTCGCATGTGTACTACGAACAAAATCTTAAATTATAGTGACTTCTGAGTGACGAGAATTCATTAAAATTTCTTGCATGAGCAGGAATAAAAGTCTCTAAATTTTCAAAAATAATTTGTATTTACAAAAATCCCAGTTAAATAAATAAAAAACTGAACTCTAGTTGGCGTTAACGATGCATTAATTAATTTTCACTTATTACTAAAGAGTTGTTATTACTTATGACAATTTTACAAACCAAGATTTCTAGCCGACGGCTATGTGAAATTAAGTCAGAAGGGTGTTTCTTTTGTTTGACCAGAGTACCACGAAGATAAAAATAAGTCTTTACTCTAAGATTCCTCCGATAGATGGAACCACTAGAGGATTCACTCCCTCCATTTTGACTTTTATCTGGAGGAAGAGGAAATTTTCCTCCAGACCATTGTACTCATGGTAAGTACTCAACGACCGACCACAGTACTTTCGATTCCACAGATTTAACGAGGATGTATATCGCATGTAATCGGTGGATGTTTAACGGCATTGGGAATCAAACCCAGGCCTTCTAAATGGAAGGCCGATGCCCTAACCTCTAAGCTATACTGAAAGGGCGTCGTTATTAATAATCCGATGGTAGTGAGTTCGGCTTAACCGAAAGTTCGTCGTGTTCGCTAAAGCTGGCTGAGGCACGTTACAGCTTTACGTGGTCTTATTGCCCTCCAAATGAAATTATACCTCTGAGGAGTGGAAGGCCAAGTATTGGGTGTCTTCTGCTTAGTCCCGGCTTTAAAATTATGAAGACTCCACCTGGTTGCTGCAATCTAACTGGTAGAGTCCAACTCAGGGCTAGGTACAGGGAAGCGTGCTGGTGCAACGGCCTTAGTAACGGGTTAAAAATGACGTACTAGTCGTATGATCAATTTTCATCAAGTCAGATATGTATATCATAGTGTTTATTCTGATTTTTCTTAAATATAAACAAACCTTATATTCTTCAAGTTATGAGATCATCACACTGCATCACTCATTGAAATAATTTGAAAAAAAAAATGAGTAGATCAAAATCGCTGTGAAATGTATCGAGTAATGCCGAGCAAACCTTCGAACTATTTATTAAAAGCATTTCTTACTGCTAATAAATCCTGAATGAGATGATGCACCTCAAAGAAAGTACACCAGGGTGAAAAGGTCGACAATGCATTTACGTCCATGTTACTAGGGACACTTATTGGTATTTCAGTCATCTTTATGGTGTAGCTTACTGTCCTATAAATTTAAGGAATTCATCAACTTCATAAGAAAGCAATGAAGTTTTGTGTGTGTGTGTGATTTCGGATATTCTGCGCAATGAGAAACAGCAACATGAAGGTGGAGTGGCTGTTTGGAAGGGTTGATAAGCTGACTCACATTCACAGAATTTTTTTTTCAATTTTTATATTATTTAATAACGCAGTTGCTTATTACTCAACAAGTATTATATTCTTAGAAATTATAAATAATTATTGTGTTTGTCATAAAATATCTCAGGCAGATCGGAAATACTCACATTTTGGCCAACAGTGGCGGTATTTAGACTTCTTATATGTTAAAAGCGGGATTTCTAGTGATTTGGTGACTTGGCGATGTTTTGGCGAGAAAACTTGGCGAGAAATAGATACTTCTGGAAACAACCATCACCTAAGTTCTTCGACCAATATTTAGCGAGATAGCCTAGAAGCTTCCAGAACCTTGGCGAACCTTATTGGAAGATTTCCTCGTCAAGTCAGGTATAAATACGGCAGCCCGATATAGGAAGCAGTTTTTGTAAAGACAGTTAGTGAAGACGATTAGTCGTGACTGCTAGTCTAGAGAAGTGGTGTTCTCTCTGAGGTATTTGAGACCTGTGATTGGAAGCTGTTACTTGTTGTATCTGACGAATTGTAGCTGTATAATTGTGATTGTTGCAGCTGGTATATCTAGTGGAATTTTTACGAATAAAAGTCTTGTGTTCATTGAGTAACTGTTTTATTCAACTCTCAATCGACACGAACCCTGAAGCTCAGTACAATATTTTGTATTTTCTTATATTTGAATTCAAATATGAAATTTTAATTTTATTTTTAATTTAGTATTTTATTAAATTGTTACATTAATAATGAGAAACTTTTATTTCTTCTGAGATGTTTTAAAGTAAATGTGTTTTCTTTAGGACAATCAATAAATCTTATTTGAAAATATTTAAAAGGCTACTTGAAAATAAAAAAATATGTTATTTTTTCTAATCATCTTAAAAATACTGAAATTTGCATATACCAGTTTTAAGAATTCTTGATCAAAATTCAATTGTTTATAATAATGCATTTATATTTTTGCAATTTATTTCTCCATAACTTGAATCTTAGTCCATACAAATTTTGCTGATTAGAATAATATTAACTTTTCTCTTAATATTAGTTACGAACTAGCATTTTTTATAGGAGAAACGCCATGCTATCTTTTAACGAATAAACTAAATATTTCTTAATGTATTTGATATATCAGGATTTTAAAATATAAGAATTAAATTGTAAATTATGATGATTAAAAAAACTTAACTCAGCGGCACGTGAGGCCATATGAAGACCGAGGGCTCTAGTCACTATATCTGTCTTCATGGCTGAGAACCTTGAGGCGCGAAACATATGTCTAGGCTAAATGGTTAGCTTAACGCCAAACCCCCAGTTCTCAAACATGTTTGGTACTCACATTGTATAGATTGCGGTAGCCAGGTTGGGTTGGGCGTCGTTCTAATTATCGAAAGGTAGTGATTTCGAATCCCCGTCGATCGAAGATCCATCTTCTTCGCTAGGGGTGGTTGGAGCATGTTAAAACCGAGCGTTGTCGCAATGTCTTCCAAATGAAATGATAGCTCTAAGAGTGGCTGGCCAAGTATTGGGGGTCTTTTGCTAGGTCCCTGCTTCAAAATCACGAAGACTCCACCCGGCTGCTTCTATCCAAATGGTAGAGTCGAACTCAAGGCTAGGTTCTTAAAAAGCATATTGGTGCAACAACAACATTGTATAGACCCACTGAAGACATGAAAGGCTGAGTCGACCTTGCTCCGACTGAGTATCAAACCTAGGACCAGTGTCTTGAAAGCGCTATATTTGATTCACTGGGCATCAAATGATAAAAATTAACATAAAGAAAAAATTTCAGCTTAATATTTTGTAAATTATCTAAGTTATACCAAACACAGAGTAGAGTTAATTCGTTGGATATAAATTTCCTGCCGTTAAAAAAATAAACTAATTCCATTAATTCTGTGATATAAAGTAGTTATCAATTTTATATAACTTTTGCAAGAAATGTGCACATTTAAAATGCTCAAAAATAAGCTTTCAAAATACCATTCATTCTCCACTTTAATACAGGATCTTGTTTAACGGGTGAACTAACTTAGATTGATTCCAACTAAAATGTTGTTGTGTAACATTTAAGACTAAAAAACAGATTTCTATCTTTTACTCATTCTCTCTCCGTCGACCGAAATTTTACCCAAGGATAAATTGCGGCTATCTGGCTTGGAATGGAAGGAATCTTCTCTCAAGGTCATTTCGAAATCATGATTATAGTGTTCGCAATCAATTTAAACCGATATTAGCGCTGATTTGAACTCACTGTAAAGTTGTTTATGGCATGATGCATATCATTCAGGAAATCTCTTCGTTTCAAGAAGTGGGGAGCTCATTTTCTCATGTCTATTAAATAAATTCATCATCTACATGTAACCGCAAGGAATGAAGGGAAAACATGAACGACATAGGATGCCATTTTTAACATTCTCAGGGACTTTTTTTAATAATAATTCTCATATTTATATATGTTCAAATTTTGGAAAAGTATAGTTTTTATTCACGGCAGCGAGAGTGTTTTCGGTTTCCCCATGACGCCGCTTATAGGAAAGACATTAGAAAATGGATAAAAGGAGCTCAGACTTCAATATTTAACAAAATTAAATGGAATTTTTAAGAGTTATTTTCTTCTCTTTTAGTTTATACGGGAGACCTCATTTCGTGGTGCAAGACTGACTGCGAACAAAACCAAGTAATTAGTATAGTTAAAAAATAGTAAATATCGTTATTTTCCCTCCATGCATACGTAGCAGTGTTGGAAAGCTTTTAACTGTACCTTAAGGTTAATGGGTTTGGAATACTCGACAATTGCCAAGCACCTTGTCATATTGTATCATGGACTGAGATCACACCTGAGCTGGCACCTTCTTCACATTTACAACTCACCACTGAAAGGGTTACGACCATCACAGATGAACGTGGACACGTCCCCAACCCACTGAATTCCTCCTAATCCTTGGGGAGTGTAAGTGGTCACCCTCCCAATCCCTGCCCGCAGCAAATGATGCTTTACTTTTCTGATCTCAGCAGGAAAGGAGTGAAACTACTAAAGCATTGGAGTTCGTTTCTCCCTATAGCAGCTCTTCCCAAATGCTAGAAACAGATATTTCTCTAGAAGTTGCCGTCCGCTAATTTAATGCATAAAATCTTCCTGACTGTGTGGATATAAATTTAACTCAAAAACAGTTCATTCTTAGCTTCATATGGTTCATATTTAATTACTACAATATTTAAATGAATTTTCAAAATATTATTTTATCTGATTTATTAATTTCGAGTTTCTTTCCCCTATTAAAATTACTAACCAGAAATGTATTTTCAATTTATTTGTAAATTTCTAACAAAAATATATTATTAACCCAATGTTTAAGCAATAATTTTTCTGTATTACAAAATAAAGAAAATTTCTTATGTGTTGAAATGACTGAATTAAATACTACATTAAATTTTATCTCTAATTATTACAGAACTATTTTTGAATGGCCAATTATATATGAGTGAATAATTGGGGAAAATAATTTTTATTTAAATAAATATTATTTCAAACGTTTTATTGCATAATTTAATGCATAATTTTCATAAAATATAATTCTTCGATATAATTTACGATAATTATGTATCGAACAATCGTAATTTATTACATCGCATTCACTATTCTTCATTTTTTACAGGCATTGTTTGTAGAATATGTATTTAATTAGTGTCAGACTCAGACTGAAAGGACACCTTTGTAATTTTGGGACACTGTCTAGTGACGAGGTTGGCACCTGACCTTTCAAATTCCTCTTTACATCAGGGAAAAGTCGCTGCGACCACAATTTACTGGATATGCTCCAATTGCCATTAATGAACGCGACAGGTAGTTGGTTGAGTCAGGTATTGAACACACGACCTTCCAGTCACGAGGAGGACCACTTTTCCCACCAAGCCACATTCACCTTATGGACTTGTCATTTGATTGTTTTTAGTGATAAAATACTTAGGAAGACAGGTTTTAAAAAACTTATCAAATTTTATACCTGTATGATTTTTTTAATTCTTTCTGAAGCCTAAAATAGGGAAAGACTTTCAAAGTTTACCCAAAATGTTTTACTCAAAAATAATTTCCTTCGCATCTAAAAAAGAACCATGGTAACTCTCAATCACAGAATCGTTTTATTATTATTATTATTATTATTAGGAAAAGTTGTTTTAGAGGCTGGGAGCAACAGGTTCGATAGAAGACTTATGCCCCGTTGCATGGAGAGATAGGTGCCAGCTCAGGTAACAACCTCTTCACTCAACTATGGATTAAAATGATGAGGTGGATCGCAGTGACTCAATACCATTTAATAAGATTATTCTATCAAATGATTAATTTTAATCTTGATGTAAATTGATTATTTTATTAATTTTTTAATATTTATAATAACTATTTAGACTTTACATCGAAATGTTGTTTCACTGTGTCACCTTTAAATTTAACAAAATGAGCTTTTGAGCCTTACAAACTTTCCATTTGTATTAATGGGAGGCCGTTTGCCATCTGTGTCCATCACTTTCTCAAAGGATCCCAAGAGTAATTTGTCTGCCGAAAACAATAACTCTCAAAAATCATATATCACCATTAGTTCAACATTAGTAAACGAAATTAATTTTGGAATAAAATCACAATATCTTTGAAAACATTTGTTTCTTTTTGAAGCGGAAAACATTTGTGCATAAAATAACTTGAAACGATTTGTATATTAAAGATTAATTTCAAAGTTCGCATATAATTCAATAATTTAGAAAATGCTTTAAATTTTATTCTGTCATTCGATTTGCATCGTTTTCAATCTTTATTTAAATTGAAAATAATCAAAATTTTTTATTAATTATTTTCATATCAAAGTTTTTAGAGAATATTTTTCATGAACTTTCTCCATTATTAATATTTATATATATGTACGAGGGTTTCTCTGAAATTTTTGAGAAACGCGCAGACGAGAATTTAAAAAATAAAAATAACGGTTTAATTTTAAAATACAAAGTATTTTAACACAGAAGACGATATTTACTGGCTTACTTCAACTTGTTTAGCGTAGAATAAATTTTAAACAGAAGAGAAAGTGGAGTTGATGCGAGAACATTTTCGCGCTACGATTTTCTATAATTTTAAAGCAGGATTAAATCAAGAAAAATGCGTTCAACGGTTGCAATGAGCATTTGGTGATGAATCTCGTGCTACTGTATTCAGATGGTTTAGAGAATTTAGAAAAGGTCGCAATTTTCTTCAGGATGAAAAACACACAGGAAGGCCGCCGTCGGCAGTAATCCCGGATAATGTGTCTGCCATACGAAAAATGCTAATGGATGATAATCGCTGTACCTATCAAATGATATAGAAGGAGCTTAACATTGGATCCGCAACCATACACAAAATCATTCATGAAGAATTACATATGAAAAAAGTAGTTTGCCGTTGGGCTCCCGATTATCTAACTGAGCACCAAAAAGAGGAGCGTGTCAGAATCAGTAAAGAAACTCTTAAATTGCTAAATGATGGTGGTCACCTCATCATTTCTAAAATTGTAACAGGTGAGGAAACGTACATACCGTTTTTTGACGTTCCATCACGTCAAGAAAGCAAAGTATGGGTCTTTGAAGAGGATCCCACGCCGACAATGGTGAAAAACAACGCGCACTGAAAAAAGTGATGTATGCCATTTTCTTCAGAAGTAGGGATTGGTCATAGCCATCAAGCTGGAAGGACAGAAGACAGTAACAGCAAACTGGTATACCATTAAATGTCTTCCAGAAATTCTACAAGAATTGAATGTTAGGGGACTAATGCTTCACAATGACAATGCATCTTCACATACAGCCGGATTAACAGTTGAGTTTCTTAAACAAAAACAAAAAAAAAAAAATTAAAGTATCGAACATCCACCATATTCACAAGATCTAGCTATGTGCGACTTTTGGTTATTCTTTAATCTAAAAAAGAACTTACGTGGAGGTCGTTTTCATTCAGAAGAAGAGATTGATGTGGCTATAAATGCATTTTTTTCATCTATTCCAAGAACTGAATGGCTTGAGGCATTTAATCTGTGGAAAATTTGCCTACAAAAGCGCATTGATGCTGGAGGAGACTTCTTTAGACACATCCAAAATTCTGTAATTATAACTTTAAAAACCTTGTTGCATCTCAAAAATTTCAGAGTGACCCTCGTATTCATTTATTTTGCTTATAATCGCTTGCAAATTCATGTTTGAGATGGATTTTTTGAAATTTTTTATTTTGAAGTAAGATTTTGTTGATATTTCGCACACTTTGAAGAGAGATGCTTTATAATTCTTTTGGGGGAACTTTGTAAATATCAAACTAGCGAATATCCTAATATTTAAAATTATTATAGAAGTTTTCGCGCGCTGTCTACAATGCCTTTTTATACTAGGACTATTTTTGTTAAGAAATGGACTCCTAAATGCGACGCAAATAAGTTAACACGAAAAACACTTGTATGCCCGCACAGACAGATACACGTCCATAAAGTAGATCAGTATTTATTTCTTTACTAGCTCACCGTGGCCTAGAGTTGGAACACCACTCTTCAGAACGAAAGGTCTAATGTGGATCCAACTCTTGGTTTATTAGGGTACGCTGAATGATTAGCTTCTACTTTTCGCATACACTTCTGTTGAAGTGGGTTGTTACAGCAGCATGCTAGACCTGAGTCTGGCAGATAGAAGCAGCCGGGTGGAGTCTTCGCGATTTTGAGGTGGGGATGACCAAGCAGAAGACCCCCAATACTTGGCTTGCCACTCACAGGGATATCATTTCGTTTGGAGGACATTGCGACCACTCTTAGTTTTAACGTGCCCCAGCCACCTTCAGCGAACACAACGGATTTTTGGTCGGCCGGATTTGAACTCACTACCTTCCGATAATGAACCAACAAGGCCATCACGACCTCATTCATAGCCGTGAAGGCAAGCACCGGATAGTAACTTAAGATTAATGGGCTTTGAATACAAGCCTATCCCTCAGCACTTCGTAACGTTGAGCCTTTCTCTTACCTGACTTAGCACTCTCGTTTTCATATCCACTGCAAACCAGTGGAGAAAACTAAGAAACTCCATATCCAATGCATGACATTCTCTGGTCATGAAGGTCACTCTAGAAGAATGCAGACCCAAAGGAGTAGGAAATGTTTCCCAAGCAGAAGGTGGTATAATATAATATTGATTTTCGGCTTCTAGTTTATGGACCAGTGTGCTTATTTTTGTTTCGTTATCATAACTTAGCTCCATAATATAGTCGAGTACATTTGATTAATCAAACATTCATAGATAAATAAAAATATCGTTAGATTCATAAGGTATATTTGAATGCAAATTAAAATCAATTGCAATTCCATATTGAACGAATTTTAGGATCATTTATATATGTAGAAGGAAGAGAATCATCCTAAGGCTGAAGTAACGCATTTTAGCACACGCCGCCGATTGTTCTGACGCATTTCTTAGCTCACCAGTGTC
Organism: Latrodectus elegans; assembly: GCA_030067965.1. NCBI lineage: Eukaryota > Metazoa > Arthropoda > Arachnida > Araneae > Theridiidae > Latrodectus > Latrodectus elegans. The sequence continues at coordinate 25,601,840 of CM057818.1, forward strand.
TAAGACCGAACTTTGAACCTTCCACTTCAGAGATGCAGTCTTTCACAGGACCACAATGAACTTTTTGCTCAAAGCTTTTGACACCGCGTAGTGAATAATCAAATAACTTAACCATGTAAATTAACTTCGAAAGGACTTTATTCCATAGTGGGCCGCATTTATAAATTGCAACACAGGAAATCTAGAAAATTCCCAACAGTTAAACCTACGGATAATCATACAGAAATCTAAGCCGCAACATCCGTCTCCCATTCTTTAAAGAGAATTGGGATTCGAACCAGTGATCATTCTTAACAATAGACCAAAGAGATCTATTTGCATGAACTTTTGTGGCGATATCTCCCATGGCTAATTTTAATAACACTTTGTCGATACTTTAATATCTGAGAACCATTGTAATGTATTTGTAGATCTTCCCACATGTTGGATTTAGGAGACCTTTTTATAAGCAGTAGGGAGCATTTATGCACCTGAAAAGAGAAGACCCGGAAAATTCCTAAGCACCCACCTAGACTGATGTGCATGCAGAAATCAGAGAGGCAGCACTCATCTCACCTTCTTCAACAAAGTTCTGGAATCGAACCCAGGACATTCAACTTGAAAAAACACAGGCTTATAATTAAATCACTATGAATTCCAAGTTCTGCACATTTAGCCTCTGCTGGAAGAAATACTCTGTAATCTATTGATTTATTAGAAGCACCATCTACATTCCATAGTGAGTGTATTGTCTTCATTTGTATTGTCTTTATTTAAAATGAAAAGGTGAGAATGCACGCCAGAAAATTCAAAAGAATTGTGATCATTATTTTATATATACCACACACATACACATGAATCTTTTAAACGAAGATCATTGATTATACTTTTCATAAAGAAAGAAATATTATTAGGAGCCGGAAATGACGCTGTGTGTAGCATTGTTTTATAAAATGCGATAACCTTATGATATCGGTTAGCATATAATGGAAGATTTGGTTTATAATCTCCAAAATAAGAATTCAGAGCTGTTTACTGAAAGAAAAGTAGAATTAACCGAGTAGAAAATTCATTACAAATAAAGGGGTTCATAAAGTTTAACAATTTTTTTTTTATATAACTTGCGGTTTTATGAATAAAATGCTGTTTTACGTCATACAATTCCAAACAATAGGCTTCATTAACAAAAAAATATATAAAATTTTATTTCACTTTCAAATTTTATCCAACTAATATGCTTTATTTGTGATAATTTCCCCTCTTTCTTTATTTTCCGCATATTTACATACATGTTAATGTATTGAAAATTTCGCATTTTTATAGGTATATTAAGTATCAGATTTTAACAATTTTAGCAAGCATACAAAATTTATTGTAACTTCCAAAAGCATACAACCTAAAATAAGGTGATTTCGTGGTAACAAAAGCTCGAATTTCAGTCTCTGTATTAAGCAATGACATTCATTTTTGAAGAGGAAGAAAAAAAATAAGAGTAATTTTTCAAGGGATCTAAAATATTTAACGATTTTTAAACATTTCGAAGGTACATAACTCTGTTTTCTTAAGTTTACATGCTTGAAGTATATTGATATAAAATGATAAAAAATTATCACTGAATATGAACTATGCATCATTATTTTGGAAACCAGAAATAGATCACTTATATAAATAATATGTATATAATAATGATATATTGCACCAGCATGCTTCCCTGTACCCAGCCCTGAATCGGACTCCACCAGTTAGATAGAAGATGCCGGGTGGAATCTTCGTGATTTTGAAGGAAAGACCAAGCAGAAAGCTCCCAATACTTGGCCTCCCTTCACCAGAGGTATCATTTTACTTGGAGGACATTGCAACCAAGTGCTTCAGACGCATTTAACGAACACGGCTGATCTTTGTCTGAGCCGGGATTCGAACTTACCTTCCAATAATGAAAACGACGCCCTGGCCAACCAGCTACCGTCGCCTGCACATAACAACATTATAAATAGATACATAAATGAATGTCTTTTCTATAAATTAGGGTCTTAATAAAGAAATGACCATAACATTGTATCGAAATTTATAAATATATTTCAACTAAATAGAATTTTTGCTAATATAAAAATTTTCTTCTGAAATTTAAATTTATCTAATGCAGTTTAAAAGTATAAAATTGATCTTTTTTTTAATTTCATAAAATATTGAGTTTTGAATGTAAAGGAAAACTAAAAGTTGTTTCAATATAACACATTCAAATATAAAAACATTTATTATGTAATGAATTTTTTAAACAAAATTTAAGACTGAAAAGCATCAGGAATTATTACGATTATAAAAACTTGTATTCCTTAACCATGATAATATAGGGTACTTCGATCACGTAACGATTATTTTAAAATCAGTGTTTATGGTGACGACGTAAGCAATTTAGTTGAACTGAAACATGGACTATTTACAATGCTTCCATGACCTTTCTTCAAAGACACTACAATTACTTTTGAAGAAATATTATTTAGAATTAATTTATTTTTATGAAATGGTGAGCACTCTATTCAACATGTTTTTTTACCTATTTTAGAAAGGATTAAGACATTTTTAATCTTCTACATTTTTTTTTACAATGCACAATACCATTTATCATTAATATTAATATTCTAAATCTTTTTACAGAAAATAATATGCCATGGCCTTCTTATAAACTATTATAAAATTTGATATAATTTGTTCCGATAGTTTTTAATTTTTTCTAGTAATCTATTTCAAAGTAGAATCTTAATTATAATGATTCATTTTTGAGTAGGATACTTTGCCAATAGAATGTATTGTAAAACATCAATCATCTTTCACCTTTTCCTCCCCACACATTTTTCAATTCGTAATTTACACATGTCACTCTCATTCTTACAACTTTTATACAAGAAATTTTCGATCTTGCGAATTCGCTCTAAAGTTCTTTTATTATTAACCATTAATTGGTTGGTTGTTTCTTTACTTACAGTTGAGATATTGAGTATTGTCACTTTATTACGATTCTTAATATGGTTTAAAATATCTATGACGTCATATGACGTTTCATCTACGTCATATCGCATCAGCAAACAAAGCAAAGTTCATCATCAAATGTCTGAGAATAGTGTCGAAGTTCGTTTTGTTAATAAAAGGATTTCTTCTATAAGTGCCAAAGCTTCGGTTTGAGAAGCCGTTTTCCATGGATTCAAGCCATTATTACACCGACAATACTGCACCAGAAAACAGCAAAATGAAAAACAATTATGATGACAAAATATTCACTTTATGGTTAGTTTAAATTGGTAGTTATGATTGAAATTTTTAAAAATTTCATTTAATAGAATTATAAATTAATAATTACAGTATTTATAAACACTCGTTTTTGAACCATAAGGAACTAGTAGGATATCCCCCCAGTGGCGACCATTGCGAGTTTTTTCGTCGCCAAGTTAAGTGCATACTTTTTAATGCGGGAATTTTTCCTAAGTTCTAAGAATACACATTTAAGAAAATTTTAAATCACATAATAATATACAAAATCTAAAAAAGTATTACTAAAAAAATGAATAAAAACTTTTTTGTTGGGTTTGCATTCTCTTCAAAACAACCGATAAAACAGGATAACTAAAAAACAATGACTTACTTGATAAAAGAGGATACATGTCAAATATGCTCAGTGATATAATGGGAAAATATAATATTAGATTAACAAAAATATATAAGAAAAAGATAATAATAAATAAACAAAAAGAAATGGGAAAAAAGAACAGTTTATGACGTTGAAAATATAATAATAAATTAAAAAAATATGAGATAAATATAGAATAAATAAACAAAATAAAAAAGATATAGATAGTAAATAAACAAAAAGAAATCGGAAAAAAGAACAGTTTACGATGTTTGGATGCTGGGGATAAGGAAACAAAACAACAAACGTGGAACAAAAAGTTCGAATTGAATGTAAAACGAAAACTTCAAATGCTGTAACCCCTGATAGGAACCATATATATGATTTCAAAATGATGTAAGACACGAGAAAAACCAAATCTAGCAATGAAAAAATCTGAAAAATATAAAAAACTAAAAATTGGCAACAGGACAATCAAAACAAAGGAAACTAGATTTGGCGAGAAATCACTTGGGGGATATCATAGTTACACCAACCATAAAACTATTTCCTTGCTTACGCCAGCATTTAAAACGTTCTTTTAATTGATATTGCTGAGATAATAAAAAGCAGATTTGTAAAAAGTAAGCTCAAAAAATTCGTTGAATTTCTTAAAAAATTTTATTAATATTGTCCAGCAAATGTTATTAGTATTTTTATCTTATTATTATATATTATCTATATGATCTTTCAGCATTCATAATCTCTTCTCAGATTTTACTTCCAGAGTCAATATACTGCCGCTGAGGAAGTGAATAAAGACAATCAAAGTCTCTCAGTTGATGACGTGCTCAGTAAGAGCGCCATCTGGTTGCAATAAAATTCCTATTAATTTCCCAATTCTGTCATCACTTTGCGTGTCACTTATCACTTTAATTAGCGCCGTTCTGAACTTAGATTCTGTTTTATCGTGCTTTTGGAATCCTTGACTTCTGAAGATTTGGGATGAAACATAACAATCGAAAATTTATTTTTTAATTGTTTTTTGATTGCTAAAGTATTTTATGAAAAATGTATCGCCTTTAAATACAAAGGAAGTTCTACAGATTTCAAACATTGATAAAACAACCATACTCACGCAAATTTTTTCCAATAAAAATTTTTTGGTAACAAGATGTGATGTTTGAAATTTTCAATAGAAGCGAGTTTGACACTGGATTAAAAATGAAATAAATTCACATTTACATTGATTAATCATGACAACTATAATTTCGATTTAGAAATTACTCGTTATAATATATTCAGAAAATCTTGGATAAAGTTGCGTCGATCAATAGTACCTGCCAGTAAAAAATGAAACTTTATCTTTTTTTACGATAGAAAATTTTAACACTAACAAAGAAAAAAATCTTGATTTTTAATTAAAAAAATTTTTGATTCGAGAAAAATTGACTCCAAGTTTCAAATTTAGATAATATAAGAAAAAAAAATTACTCTTTTTAGAAACAGCAAAGGAAGTCAAATAAATAAATATTAATAGGAGAAAACGTACAAAAATATTTAAAATTTTCTTAACATTCACGATTGAATCACACTCTTCTACCATATTAATGTAATCACAACCTTCTTTTGATATCATTGGGAAGTAACCAAGCACAGAAAGCAGGTGGCAGCACATTGCAATGGAGAGCATATAAAGAAGGATAGCCGGGTAACACTGTTGCAATGTTTCCGGATTAAAATATAAATCACTCTGAAACGGAGTAATTATTTATCCGACGTCCAGTATGACATGATCATAGGCTTTCGGGCCAAGGGTTGGGGAATTTCGGAAACGGACGTGTTTGTGAATTGTTCGCTTGAAGTTGGGACAAAAGTATACCATGCACGACAAAAAGGGACTTTACAAACTTTAGGGCGAGGCAAATGTGGTACACCTCGGGCCGTAGATGACAGACAGAAGCAAAGATCTAATTTTAAATAAAGGGTATATATCAATTTGATATTTTGATAATAAGCGTTCAGTATAACTGATTTAAGTCATAATAAACACTTATTTGAGAAAATAATAAACAGTAATCTTTGAACAAAAAGACATCCCGATGAACCAAGGGCTACCGACAGTATCTTTACAAAAATGTAGTGTATGAATTTCCACAACCAAGATGTGATTTATGCACCAGTGTTGACTGTCATTCTTCTTTGAGGAAAACAAGGATTACCACCCCAACACCACACTTGGATGTCCACTGCGTGGCGACAAGTGGCTTTTCCTCAATGAATTACATTTTATGCTCTGTTGGACTAATGAGGGTTGGCATATTTGCAGCGAAAGAAAACATCTGCAGCAATCTAGTCTGGAGGAGAGAGCCTCATGGCCTGATAAAGATTTGCATAGCATTCTTTGGGTTTCCTTTTGATTGTAAAAAGCTCAACACAAGTATGCATTTGTCCTTGCAGGCCATGCCCATTTCTGCATGCAAGTTATTTGCCTCGTAATGATTAGATCTAACAGGAGAACAATGTGTGATATGATAAAGCCGGTAATATACGAGCGTGATTGGAAAAACACCAAGATGAAATTTAGCCGGTAAACTGCTTGGATTTAAGCTCAATTGAGATCCTGTTGGAACTCTTGTTTGAATCATTTGAAGTTACAGCTTTATTTCCACTTTACAGCATGTTAAGCCTAATGATTAATCAATGGAATATTCTGATTGAGTTTTGGAAGTTCAGATGATATGAGTCCCTCAAAATATTTTTATTTCCACAACACCAAGTTCTGTTCGGACTCCCTGCACTATTGATTACACCCCAAGGCAATTCTTCCTGGACTTGCTCGTTTCCAGTAGCGAAATGTATGTTTTTTGCTCTCTTCAAAAAAAAAAAAAAATTCCATTCATGTGTAATCACTGAAATGGAGTAAAAATGAGCATGACATTGAATCCTCTTTCTTTTTACATTTTCCAATGCAAATTTGTTTTCAAAAAAATAACCATATATTTTTTTAATTTTTGAGAAAGGTTAAAGCGTTTTAAAAATGTGCTTTGTTTTTGTCAGAAGATACATAAAACTTCTTTCTAATATAGTTTTCTGGAAGAAAATTTTTTTTATAGAATCATATTAAACTACCGTTTATCAATCCACATTTTAATGCTCATTTTATCGAAAAGCAACAAAGTTTGAAGTAAAAGAATTCAGGTTCTGCGAGACATGTTGAAACATGTCTCGCAGCTAGTTTTAAAAACAGTTTTAGTAAACGCGCAGGGAATGATAGCCCTTACAATTATACTGTTAAGTATTTTCCTTAAAATATTTGGCTTGTACTTCTAGGTTAAAATTTTGCACAAGAGTGTGACTTAGGACTCACATTTTAAATTGCATCATAAATATTTAAACACTCTTGCTCAACAGCTGAACGATGGCTGATGGGATAGTATTCCTGACTCCTGCGCTGTGGGTTGCGGGTTCGTATCCCGGTCCGGCCATGGATGTTATTTTCTCTCTGTGTATCTTTGTCCTTTTTTGTGTGATGATGTATGAATGTGACCCTCCATGTAAGCGGGTTTGTGGTGGTATGACGCGAGTAATACTCTTCACTTCCGTGACGTGGTTCACAGGTGTCCACCGTTGTTAAAAAATAACTTTTGCTCAACATGGGAGTCGAACTCAAGAGCTGTTGCACTGAAGATAATAACAGTGCACATCCTTCTGCAACCAAAACTTTTCAATTTAAAACTTTTTCAAATTGTTTTTGCCTTTTGATATCTTTTCTTCCATCAGTTGTTTTTAAAAATAAAATTTATATTCTACCCTGCAGTTTATGTAATACTTAAGAGAATATTTCAGAAATGAAAATATTTTTACATTATACGTAATAATTGCTTAATTAAAGTTTGGTGGTAGAAAGTAATTAATAACAAAGAAATTCGGAAATCGCTTCCAAAATAATCTCTGGTGTAAAGTTAAGAAAGGCGATAATGTGAGATTAATGTTCAGACTTGATTTCGACGCAGATATTTAGTCCTTGCAGATAGTCTTATTTGTTTGTCGTACAATGTTTGTCAAACATCCCCCTGATTAAAATCCTCGTCTGAAATTACTTCATCAGTTAATGGCTTTTAATCGGAAAATTCCTCAAGCCTTGTAATCAACTTAATCGGAACATTACACGGCAGAAAATGCAAGGCTTTAAAGTTTAATCCGAAAGAGTTGTATGCAGCTAAAGACAACCAGTCGAAACAAAAGGCGACCTCTTAATAAGCTTTTTAACTCAAAATTCGATGCTATTCTAAAGAGAGTAGAAATGGGTGAACAAAGACTTCGCCTATTAAAACAAAATATCATGCGACGCGTTTCCGCTGCCAGATGGCGCTGGTGTGCCGTTAACAAATCGTTCGATAAAGTGCTTCGCTTGTGTTCGCCCGCTCTCAGCAAAGATTTCAGTGTTGAATAATGGCAGCACAAAGGAGAAAAGATTTGCATCTCGCTCTAATCATCAGCAGCATAATTTGCAGTATGATTCGAAAAGTATAAAACTAGATGAACTCGTCGACAAATGAAGAGGCTTGGAAATTTTATTGAACTATTAAATTGAAAAAGGTCACAGAGACAGAAAGAAACGGGTTTTGTTGTCTTTATTTAAGCCGAATGATCCTAGGACTCTCACTTCCTGATTAATGGGTTCTGTTAATGGATTAAGACATTTATGCGGGAGAAATGGAACATAAAATGACTGTGAAGAGCGGCCATTTTGTTTCTGAATTATTTCCGGAAGATTTAATCGCGCTCACTTTTCGGAAATATTTTATGATCTTCAAGAATTTGCGAACGCAGAGACGCCGTAATTACTTCCAACTCATGTAAATAAATAATTACGTGAATAAATAATGAATTAAAAGCTATTATCTTATCGTTTGAGGTTCAACGCGATGTTCCAGAAAATGTTGACCAATCAGATTAAAGTACGATGTCTTGAAATCATAAGTTCTTTGGGGCTAAAAGCTATCATCCACTCACAAATGTGACACATAACTTAATTTATAACCCGATAGTTTTAAATATGTGACTTATATGAATTTCTCGTTAAATTAATTGTTCCTTCAAATTATTACTCATTTTATAAAAATAGTGCACATAAAGTATTCTAATTCAATTAATTAATTTTATTTACTTGAATATATTATAAAATAATATGTTTGCATTTTAAAAACTACTAAACGCCTAACTGTATATATATATATATATATATATATATATATATATATATATATATATATATATATATATATATATATATATTATTCGCATTGGTCACGAATTCACACGAATTTTCTAATGATACTGTAACATCTATACCGAAATAATGGAACACAAGCCCAGACCGTTTACTATTCAGCTACAGTTTCTGGATGTTGCTATGGAAATAAAAAAACATTCTATTTTCGACATAAATAACAAAAAAATCTAATTTCGTTTACTGAATGCATTGAGAATATCACGAAGTTTCTCCTCAATATCATTCAATTCAAAAACCCCTTAACCCCCATTTGAAATGGACAGCTCTTGTTTCTATAGCAACCACCATTCACTAGATTACTTGGTGGGAGCTTTTCTGGTGATAGAAAGACAATACAGTACAGCTTAAAAATATTGAAAAACTATGTTAGGTATGGAGATTGTCTATGTATTTGATGTTAAATGAATGCAGCTTCAATTTAACGTAAACCTGTTTTATTATTGTTATTATTTTCTGAAAGGAATTACGAAGTGTTTTGATAAAGTATTTTTGAAACTACCTCTAAATTTTCCAGTTTGTATGTGTTGAACTTTTATTTGTTACCACTGGTTATCATATTGTTTTCTTGTTATAACGACTTCAGATTTTTTATTTTGCTGGTTACATGGTACTTATGAAATCGGTCTGGATTAATGATTCAGATACGATGGCGGTAAAGGAGAAGGTAATTGTTGTCTTCGGAAGAAAAAAATTCTAAGAATAATTTTCGAAATTGTTTTCAGAAGGACAGAGGGTGCAAAAATATAATTTTGAAACATACTAAATAAAGGTGCTTTTCCATTATGTTTCCGCTTTTGATAAAATAATAATAATAATAATAAATTAAAATAAATAAAATAAATAAATAAAAAATAACATGTTTTTTTAGGAGAAACGAAAATAATGTAACGGAGATACGATGATTTTATTGTCTTAATATTTTATGTTAAATTTAGTTCATATTAAATGAAATTTTTTTCTACAAAAATTGACTACTGAAAAGTGGTAAACATTGATAAAAAAAGTTAGTAAGTGCAAAAAACTGCCTGGTGATTATTTTGTCGGTTAAAAAAAGCATTATGTCACAAATCACCAATAGCAAGAAACAACTGAGTAAAGCAAAATTTAATTTTGTCTCATTCAAAAAAGATACTATTTCATTATATTTACGTAATCGATCACTGATCCTGTTGTTAAACAGTTTTAGCCAGAAATAAACATTATTGTTTAAATAAATTTTATCATTAAGTGATAATTGTTTAGTAGTAGATGTAAATAAAATGTTTGTATTATTTTTTAGTAGTTTCTGAAAATGTAAAGATTTTTCAGCAATACATGAGATAACTAATTTATAACAATAATTTATGCTTTTTTTTCCTCCTTTCCCATTACAACGATTATAAAAAGTGGGGGTATGATAGAAAATTCCACAATTAATAATGAGGAGGACATTATCTAAGCTGTAAAATTTCTGTAGAATCAAACAGGTAAAAGACACCAACTTAGAAAGAGTGCAGAATAAATTGAACAAAAAATCTTTATTGCAGTCCTGTATAGCTGAAAATAAATGAAAATGCATTAAAAAAAATGGTAGCGTTATTTGGATGAATATTTCGTCGCATTCAAGACAAATAAATTCGAGATAATTTTTTTTTTATCAGAAGCAATCCTGGGAGGGATTTCTGTTCTCCAAGCTAGAAACGATATTTTTTTAAAGAAAAAAGCAGTGAAAATTTGTTTAAGATACCATGTTTTTCCGATTATCTGATCTTCAAACCAAATGAATCAGAAAAATCACTGAAGAGAAAGCAGTGTCTCTTCTAAAGAAAGATAACTTATAGAAACTAGGAAAAATATTTCTCTAGAGAAAACATGTTTATTAAACTTTTATAATGAATACTTGAAAACCGAGAAAGGACGAAGCAAAATTAAAAAAACTCTTCAAATGTTAAAAATAACCACAGCTTTTGTTTCCTTATTCATGAAATATTATCTTAAGTTTAAATAAAATATTATGCATTTACACTTTTTATGATAATGATGATTATTAATTTATTTTTTTTAAAGTAATTGGCATGAAAAAAGATTTTTTGAATCTAATAACTACAGAAAATGTTGATTTTCCACTAGAAGGAGTTTCTATAAATCTAGAATAGGTAGAATAGGCATTACATAATGGTAGTATTAAATTTTTTTACCTCTAACATTCATTTTAAATTAATTAATTTATTTTAAGGACCTCTGTGGGTAACTGGGTCGGGAAAAAGCGTCCTCATTCTCTTTACAGAAAGGTAGCCAGGTCTATATCCCACCCAATTGAAAATCTATCTCATTTACTCGTTGCAGCTGGGTGTAAGTCGTGGCCACAAAGTGAAATAATTCCTCTGTAGGTTAAGCTTATGTCTGGGCATCTTCTGATTGGTTCCTGCTTCTAAATTAATAGGATTTGCAAGTTTTCTGAGCTAAGATCGCTGAATAATCAATTCTATCCTTGCATGTATCGAAAGAGAAATTTTCATACTGACCTTACACTAGAAAAAAAAGATTGTTATTTTAAGGTAGTTCGATATTAAATAGTAGATCAGGTTTGGTTTCTTCATTAAGTGCAGAAATTATATAAAGCTCGAATTTCATTAAAAATGCTATGAATCATAAATTCTTAATTATTATTTAATTACTGCTGGAAGGATGTATGGAATATGTTTAGAAAATTCATGCTTACACTAGAAATACCAACCATTAATCATGAGTCATCGGCCTAAAAGATTTTGATAAAAACATAGTAAAATGCATACATATTTTGTCTAAGACACAAAAAGAGACATACTAATTTTTACTAGAAAATAAGAAAGGGGTAGTTCAGTCTCTAAATACAAATATTTATAGCTGCATATGTTGGTTCAAAGAATTCAATACACATTTAGCACACATAATGTTTCATAAAAAAATAAGAAAAAGTCTTTGATTTGTTTTAATATAATTCTTTATAATCAATCAAGAAGATTAAAGTCACTAAATTGAGTGTTGATTTATTTTTCAAGAATTTTCCTTTTAAGCTTTCAGTGCATTAGTAACAGAGAGAGGTATTATAGTAAAGATTCAAAAAGGCAAATTTCCAAGATTGTTGGAATGGAATTTGGGGGCAACTGTTGCTTCTCTCCCCTTCTCCATCAATCTCTGGCTAACATTTAACTCCCTCCCATCTCCCCTTGGAGATCAACCCAACTTACTCTCGAACACAGATATTAATAATAATAAAATATAGATCGTAGCGACTCTCGGCGGCCCCTGCTCTAAGTGATGACCGATGCTCCAGTTCCATCGGATACTCGTTGCCATCCATCAGAAACTGCTGCTGGAAGGAGGGATTTTGTACGAAGATGCTGCCAACGCCGGAAGTGTAATTCATCACTTAAACCTAACCAAGGGAAGATTTCTCTTCCTCTGCTTATTTTTTCTAGAACTTTTTCCCTTTTTTATATCCCTTCTCATCTTCTTTATTTATGTCACAAAGGATTAGTAACTTATAGATTGTGATTAAGATTTACCTCCTTTATCTTGTTTGCCTTTCCTTATTTTTCTCATTCCTTGTGTTCGAATTACTTTGGTGAAAATTCATATAGAAGATAAAAATCAGGTACTCCACTTAAGATGGCAATGTTTATTGATTAATAGCATCGAATTAAAAATTTTATATCAATTCAAATTAGTTATATTTTAGATTAATTATTTTTACTCTCAGATTATACTAAATTGACGTATTTTATCGCAAATATTAAATATTTATCTGATTTATTCTGGTTGAATTCTATTATACGATAGGTACATTTTGTTTCAAAATGCAACTACTTTTGCTATTATAAACCATAAAAATCCGTTGTTCTTTATAAAAGAAACTTAAGTATAAGTATTTCTAATTTCATCTCAAAAATAAAAATATGCTGTTAACATACAAATGTATGAAACTACAAGTGGATGACGTTAAGGAAGGTATATTTTTGAGTACAAGGAATATTTTGCTTTCTGTGCACATGTGTACATGAATGTATTTTTGTGTATACGACAATAAATCAAATAAAGTATATTTAATTTCTTAGTTTCAATGTTTTTTTCTTTTTTTTTATTCCACCTCTGATATAGATGAACCAAAAATAACAAACAATTGGGCAAGTTTGGTAAGCTAACTTTTTGGTAGTCTTCCTATTTTTTAAGGGGTGCAGCAGTAGTATTTCAAGTGTAAACAGGCCAGAGAAATTTTAATGGAATCAGATGTAACCATCAAGATCGACAAAATTTATATTTATGTAGGAATAAAAACTACCTTTTCGTTATAAAATCAAGTTTTGCTTATGATAGATAATTTTTTTTTTTTTTTTTTTTTTTTTTTACTGTAAGCGAAATGTCCAATGTCGGAACTTCATTTCCTTTATCAAGTACAATTAGTGTCTGACGGTTACCAGAAACAAAATTTGCTACAGGTGCCTCTTTAATCTCTAAAGACCAAGCGGTGTATGTAGGAAATGTATTTGTATAGCAATGAAGTGATTAAATGTATTCAGAGTCGCGAAATTGTGTTCATCCTTTAATAATTCCTTTTGAAAACATTGATAATTGAAAGGATTCTATTTCGCTGAAACTCTTTTTCACATTGAAAATTGGATAGCTGCATCTCTCCTGAATGCAAAATATTTTGCCACATAATATTTCGGTTGTAAATTGTACCTTTTATTCATGGATAGTTGGGTTCAATCACGTGACAGGAAGTTGCAAAACGAGACGGTCCATTGTAAACTGAATCGTTTCTATTCTCATTAGCTTTGAAAGTTTGAGCAATCGTTTCGTTTTTCATGAACGCAGTGATTAACTGCATGAAACTGCAACCGCAGCATTTCAATTATGGATAATCATCCGTTGAAAGACTTTGATTTCCTATTTTCTACTCTGTTATTTCCTTTGTACGAATTGGCCTCCTAACTAATTATAAAGCCTCATAAAACACCACTCTATTTGTGTTGTTATACTTTCTATTTATCTTTGGCGCAATTTCTTTGTTGATAAAAAATTTCTCTAGGAGTAAATAATCGATCGTAATAAATATTATTTGCCACAATAAAATACTATAAATACCTAAATAAGTAAATAAATGTCAATTAATAATAATAATATGAGCAAAACTATAAATATTAATGTTTTTAAACAAAAGAAAAGTTTAATGACTGGGAACTCAAATGATATCGTAGAAAAGAACGAATGTATATACAAATTTACATAATCACGTTTTAAAAAGAAATCCGTAAATATTTTTAATAAGGTGTAACTCCTAAATAAGTAAATTATTAACGATTAAAAATAAAAATGCAAATGAAATTATACATTATTAGAATTTTTGAACAAAAAAAAAGTATAAGAAAATAAATTTAGAAAAAAAACTCGTGAAAAGGAAAGCATATGTAATTAAAAATCGCAAAATATATAATTTTCTAATAATTAATACGATTAAATTATGCATTTTATTTTTATAATGTTTAATCGTAGAATATTCTCTTCATTTTTCCATTATTCATTGGTAATTAGAAGCTTAGATTGATCGGAGAGAGGATAAACTTCTAAAAAATTAATCAAATTTAAAATGGCGCCGTAAGGATTATGTGATAGCTACATTGTATCGGATGATTATATTTAAAAGTTTAAACAGTAGGGGGGAAGCGCATTAATACTCATTAGAACAAATTGAAATTTAATTGAAAAAAAATTTTTATTTGACGTAGGAAAATACCATCATTCTAAGTTAAGTGTATTGTGATTTTATGAAAAACTTATGAAGTTTTCTTTGAAAATGGTGATTGTGCGTTACTGTTTTTCATCATTATTTTAAAAACACGAAAAATGAGCTATTTTCCTTTACTAAATGGAATCTTTTTACTTTAAAAATATTTTTGCAAAGTTATTATCATATAAGTAAGTCGTAAGTTATTATCATAAGTTAATTCTCCTTATCATCACCGGTTCTTTTCATTTTTGCAGTATTTTAAAATCAATACTTTATAGTCAATCTATATTGTCCCAATAACATAGCATAAAATTTATAGATCAAAGTCATTTTAGCATTATTTGATATTATTAATGTCACATACCATTAATTATTACAATCAATTATTACAACACAATGCTGAATGGTATTATAATATACCATTGAAATATATCTTTAGCAAATATTTATGAAAAACTTATGAAGTTTTCTTATTATGTTTTATAAAGAAAATTTTGTATGAAGATTTCTTGTAGAAAATTATTTTAAGCTGTATCAGCATTTGTAAGTTTAACATTTCCAATACATTTGGAAGGTATGTTAGCGGTTATTAAAATTGATTAACCAAGTTTATATTTTAAATACATATTATTTTATTACTGTTAATTTTTTGAAGTGAGTCATATTATATAAAAACTTATTGGCCGAAATTTGACTCCTTGTTTTCGACCCATTTTAAATAAATGATTTGTTATTGTTTATTATTAATAAAAAATATTTCAAATAATTTTTTTAATGCTTATGCATGTAATACTTTTTGGATATTTAATATATAATACATATTAAATATTTTAAAATTGTCTTTTACGATTGCTAAGCACTTTTAAAAAATTTTCAGGGCCGTGGTAGCCTAGTGGTTAGGACATTTGACTTCCGTCTGAAAGGGTGTTGTTCGATTCCAAAGTCACCAAAAACGTACCGAAAGTCCTGTGGTCGTTTGTTGAGCAGTTACCATGAGTGTAATGATCTGGAGAAAAATTTGCTCCCCTTTCAGATCAAAGTCAATATGGAGAGAGTGGTTCCTCTGATGGTGCCATCTATGGGAGGAGTCTAAGAACTAAGACGTACTTTCACCTTCTCGATGTTCTGATTAAGCGAAAAACGCCCCCTCTGAACTTTACTTAATTTCGAATAGCCATCGGCTAACCAACTTGGTTTATCCAAGTGTCACAAGTAACAAACAAAAAAGTTTTCATAACAATAATTCAGTATTTACACTGGTTTCCAAAATTAAGACTAAAAATAATACTTTTATAAAGTTTTTTAGTGCAAGAAAATTTGGCATTATAAGACCTCATTTTATAAATCAGAAGAAAAAAAATTAAAAATAAATTCTTAGGTGTTTATTGTAGAGGGATATGCAAATAAGATCAACATTTGGTCAAAATAACTTTTTTTTTCCAATGGTCGGGGTATATCGGGATGTATTGTCCCTTTATACTCAAGGAACCGGCCAGAAACAGCGACCTCTTTGCCGCCGAGGTGTTGCCCCGGGTGCACCACAGGGGGTGAGCCACCATCGCACCCTCACAGATGCCATAGGGACCCGTTTATAGGTAGGGTAGACACCATTCATACCTCATTTACACACAAGGAAAGGACTAAGACAAGATACAGAGAGAGAAAGTACATCCATGCCTGAACAGAGATTCGGACCTAGGACCTCCCTATCCGTAGTATGGCACGCTAACCACTAGACAAGTTGGCCGGCTGGTCAAAATAACTAATATAAAGTATTTTACAGTGCACTTTACGTTTTATATATAAAAAAAAAACTTCATTTCATAAGACATATAACCACTTTATGCTGCTAAGCAAGTTTACACAATAGTGACTAGGTTATTAAGTGTGGTAATATAATTTCTTTTTTTCCAAAAGCGCTAGCTTTGGAGTTTCTTAGTTTTGAGTTTAAAAGCTAAGAATTTAACTCTTCTAGAGTTAAAATCTTAGAGAGTTTAACTCTTGGAGTATCCTGTGAGGGTTGCAGAGTAGATTCTTCTTGAAATCATCTATTTTACATTTTTGCACCCATCTGCTAAGCAGTTAATATGCTCCGCAGTAAACTGATTTACATTCTTAAAGATCAAATATTTTGCTGCTGTAAAAAGAAAACAAAAATAAATAAATTGGCCTCGGAAATTAATCAAATAAACAAACTAAGGAAAGAAGTAAACAAATTGCGGAGTACTATTTTTCTATGATGCTGACATCACAGATCTAGTTGACATCAAATGATCAAATGGTTTAAAATATTCATTTTGGAACATTTTTAATGTTGCGTGATGTAATTATTACTAAGTATATGTATTGAGTAATAATATTTTTGTAATAAAATGCCTGTTATGTAAACAGAAAACGATATTGTATAATTTCCTTTTATTTTTATTTTGATTACGATTAATTTGAGTGGCACAAGAAAACGATTACTATGGAAAAAAAAATGGTTCGAAAAATATTTTGCAGTTGTAAAAAGAAAACAAAAATAAAACTTAAATGAAAATTATTAGAATTTACTTTGTCAGATACAAAAAAAGTTATAGTTTTATCAAAGATGTATGTTAAAATAATTTTGATTAAAAATTAGAATAACTGGATTAAAATAAAAAGCACGAAGATTCGAATTTTAATCTAAAATCTGCTTGGGGATTCTTTGGTTTCAAATTTTCGTGAATCTTAGTTGTCCTAAAAAATGGAAAACCGGATAAAATATACATGGACATTCATGGTGCAAAAAAATGGTGATTTATTAATTCAGAACAGAAAATGTTAAAAAAAGATTAATTTACTTGTTTAGAAAATCAAAATAGCAACTTATGTTTGTATTTAAATATCAATGCATGATTATTAAAGAAGAATTTCTAAAATGTGCGTTATGGCAGCAAGTTGTGAAGGACATAAAACAGCCAAATATTGCAGAATTTAATGATTTTTGCTCAGTTGACAAAGAAATCCCCGAAAGTACTTAGTTATTCGCTGAATATGAGTTTATGTGTTGGAGAGGAAGTTAATAATTAGATAATTTCACACTTCGAGAAGAAAGGCGGTAACTGAGGACGGAAAAAACTTCAGTTGTTTATGTTTTCTAATCGTTCCAGCAGAATTTTTGAGACCCACGAAAATTGAATGTTTAAATATGAATATTCTTTATCAAAAGTCTATGTTCATATTAGGGATTACTCAAATTTACTATTACACAGATTTATTTCATTCATTTATCTCACAATTGTAAGCAATTGGTGCAAATAGTTATACATTAAAAAAGAGGTCAACAATAATCAGCTGGAAACTTCATTTCCATAACTGGTCCACGATGGAAATGTATACTCATTTACAATTCTAATTTCTTTTTCCGTTTATTTTAGCATGCACGACTAATACTAACTCATCAAGGATTATTGTGTTCACTTCAAAAGATGGTTTGTAACTCATGTTTACTTCAAATTTCCCTCTAAAAAGTAAACAGAAAATTTCATCCGCGAGGATCCGATGACGTCATATGCAAGTATCTAATTATGGTGCACACTATATATACGGCTAATTTTTAATGAACGGTATTTAGTATTCTAATTTGTTGCGTTTGAAAATTTATCTTGTAACTTATATACTATGAAATTTTAACGCACTTGAGATAAAGTCGAAAAAAATAATTCTAAACAGTTAAAAATTTTATTCAACTAATTTTCGATAAAATTAGGATAGTTTTTAAATTTTAAATTATTTTCTTTGCCATACAAATGACAAAATTCTATTTCTTTAAACGATAAAAGAGCTGGATAATCTTCTCTCTTTGTTTTTTTATAACTCTTTTTTGTTTAAAGAAGGTTTTTTTTTTTCAATGAGAAATCTTAATTTTTTGAAGGCAAATTTCTTATTAACTATAAATTCGTTATTTCTTTCGTTCTTGTTGCAACCATAATTATGCCTCTTTATTACAATTCTAATTGGTTTAAAATATCCATAACGTATATATTTTATACCATGGTTTATTTCATAAATTGATGAAACTGAACAAAATTCTAATTAAGAAAATATATTTTTTTGGGAGTCTTGTTTGCAGTTTTATTCTTATGTTATAAAATTTCAGGCAATTAAATTTTCTGTTGCATTTTTTTGTAAATTTTTGTGCATTTATGACACACATTTGAGAAAAATTTAAACTATTTAAATGCGCATATTGTGTATTCCTATATGTACTTATGATTAAATTTTATTCAATGGAATTCTATTTAAGAAAAACTTTTTCGGAAGTCTTGTTTATTTTTTTTATAATTGAGTTATACAATTTCAGCCAGTTAAATTTTTGTTTGAAAGTTATAAAAATTTCTTTTATATTTATAGCATTTTCAGAAAGTCTAACCAATTTTTAATATGTTCATTGAATTTTCATATAATTTAAAGATTTAAAAATATTGTTATTTATATACTTTATATTTCCTAGTTAATTACAAATTGTTGAGGAAAAACCTATTAATAACCATTAAGGTTTCTGGCCAAATTCCGATATCGCCAAATAAAATCATCTAATATTGTTACCTTGATCAAATGCTCACTTTTAACAAAAATTTAGTAATCATTCTTTAAGAAAAATTTCACATTATTTTGCGAAGTCCATATATTATCAAAATATTCAGTGTAAACTCTCTCTTCAGTTTATATTCAGTTAATGCTATATGTAAATGTATAGCAAAAACTTTTGCTGAAAAACTTGTTTGTATGTAACATAATATTTATTTCAATGTTGATGAAATAAAGGTTGGTAAGTATCTTCATTATTGAAGACAAACAATTTTGGCATTCATCTTGTTGAGATGCCAACATTTTGGTTTAAATTTATCGTCCCGGTGCATATGTATTATGTAGCGGCTCTCTACAAGTGAAAGGAATAAGAATCAACACTCGAATACTTTGTTGAGGGGGTGGGAACAGCAAATAAGTAAATAAGAAGAATCAACCTTCCAGTGCCCGTTATGAATTTTAATATCAGCTCCAGAAATACGGCATTGCATTTGATATTTAATGAAAATCTTCCTGGAACTTTGTAGCCCCGGGGCTCTTTTCCTCCCTGGAGTGGAGGCGGTGGAAGGGAGGGACTCCCTTTTCCTCCTTTGTGTGATTTTGGAAACTTATTAGGTTTTTAAAAATAGAGGTAATTGATTTTATCTCGTGGATGCTGAAAAATAAAAATAACTGAATGCGAAGTGGAAAGGGGGGAGTGCCAACGACACGATTCTCCTTTTTCCATGATCCGGGAATTATTTGCGTTATCTGTTCTGATGTAAAGCATGCAGCGGTTGTCATGGGGACGGCGCATGCGCTGTTGACACTCAAACACTGGAGGGAGGGGATTAATTGATTCTCAAAGTAGTCGGCAAACTCACCAGTTAACTTAATTTCTGCATTGAGAACTTACAATGGTGCCTTTACATATTCCTATGGAATAATATTTTTTCATATTAAAATATTTGGGGTGATTCAAAGTATATATTTTATTAAATAAAATGGACTCTTTCTCTCTCTGCTAATCCTTCCTTTAATAATCCTTTGCTGCAATCCTTTATTTAAAATTATATAAATTTAAACTATTCATTATCATAAATAATTCTTGATTATGAGTATCTTTTGATTATAACTCCATAAAGTTTCTAATAAAAAAAGTATTTAAAATAATAAATCAAATCTAAATTTATTATCTATTTAATCAAAAAGTCACTGTTGCGGCTATCTTATGCAAGAATTAATTAAGAAAAAGTTAACGATATTTTTCCGCCCTGAAAATCTTCTAAACATAATCAACCACCTTGAGATTTTGAAATACAGTAAAACAACGACGGCGACACCTGAGACGATCCTTTTACAGACCACGTCTCACTAATGGCGGGTTATTGCAGCCTCCCACCTCTTTTACATGTTCCAGTCGCCATAAACAAGCATGACGAATCTTTTTTTGGGTTAGATAACGAACCGTTACCTTTAGTTTATGAGAATGACATTTTTCTCAATTGATCACAGCGGACTTAATTAGAGAGAATAATTTCCAGAAAGTTAATTAGTGAATGATATCACCATAAAGCAGTTGTAAAATGGGCTACGATATATTTAAGGAGACAAATGCATATACGACAAAAAGAAAAAAAATGATAAGAGAAATTATTTCAAATATACAATCTTAAATGAGCTTATATTTACTTACTAAGAATAATTGTTCTTATAAACAATATTCAAATTGTATAATAAAGAAAATCGTAGCTACAAAACATTAAACTTAATGAGAAATTTTTATTCCATATAGCAAAAATTATTTACATCAAACAAATTGGAATTTACGAATTTTAATTTAAATTAGAATCCAAGTAATCCAAATCTTATGGATCATCATATAAATCTTCTTACAGTACCTTTTTATCTCGGGTATAATTTTGTCTTTGAATTCTGATGGTTTCACTGATTTTCGAACACATTTTTTTAACTATATATTTCGCAAATTACGAAAAAACACTCATATTATTTTAAATGCATATAAGCGCCGCTTCAGTAGAAACACCGCACTTCTAAAACTTCTTTAAAAATCATAAAAGCTGAGGAAATTCTTTTGGATATTTCAGTTATATCATTTTTTATATGCATACATAAGCGATATAACAGGTTTAATCCACGATCTAATAGCATGCGGTTTGATGAAGTAGTGAGTTGTCAGTAAATTTCTCAAAGCTAATTTGGCGAGATTTTCAGTTATTTGGGTGATATCACTGTAACCAATAAGATTGGTTTCCAAAACTGCTCTTCATCAATGGTGTTACCAGCAGATGTGCCAAACAACGCTCATTTCTGGTAATCATTAATCGCTGGATTTTTTCCCTGTGTACGTTAATACAAACCAGATAAATTATGAAGAACTTTGGTCATCATCTAAACAATTTACCAATATTTTATTTTTAATATTATCTAGAATTCATCAACCCATCTAGAAGTATCAATTTGCTGTCAGATGCAAGAAAGATCAATGAAAATTTATACTACAGCAACTTGAAAATTAGTGGAAAGCAATGGAAAATCTAAAAGAATTAATTCAGTACTTTAATATGATTATTGATTTAATTAATGTTAAAAATAATAAAATGCTATATGTAGATATTCAGAATTTCCCTTGCAAAGTTGCAGTTGGAAATCAATTCTTAACAGATAAAGTAGCATAAAGGAATTGGCAATGGTCTTCAGAATAAATTAGTGCAAGCTGGTGGTTAGGCGTCATGAAGAAAAGGAGAGGAACACTGCATTGCTGTGTTTTCATTATCGAATATAGGTATGTTATCCTGATTTTTTCGTGTTTGCATTCTTGTGACGCGTGAGTATGACCTTCTGTCAATAAAAAGTCCATCTCAAAGACAAACTGTCTTCAGCGTTTGAATATCTTAGTAATGCCATGGTTTGTCATCTGCCCACTACCCACCTTTACAGAAATTGTTTCTTATCTTGGTGGCAAATGACCAAAGATATAGTTTAGATTTTCACATTTCAGTAATACTATATTCAGAAGCATACAGATACCCAAATACAGAAATAATGTTTTATAGCCCATCCCAACCACTGAAGAAATATCCTCATTTACCAGATGAAATAGAAAACGTACGAAGTTTGAAAGACGTCGAAAGTTTGCATTCATTCTAGAAGTCAATGAATGCAAACTTTCGACTGAAGAGAATATTTTAAAAGTGTTTTCCTGGAAAAATGACGACAAAAGTCCAAGTTGTACACGAAGTATATTCTATATTTGTTGTACTTCATATTCCATGAAATATAGTCCTGTGGTATTAATATGGTCCTGAGGTATCTTCGGGATTTTTGTTGATTGAGAGTCGATGAAATAAACTCTTTAAAATTCAAAAGCGTTTTATTCATAGCAAATTTACAACTAAATACAGAAAATTCCAGCAGTAGAAATCACAATTCCACAGATCTAATACAGATAGTACTACAAAAAATAGCTTCTAATTACAGA
Organism: Latrodectus elegans; assembly: GCA_030067965.1. NCBI lineage: Eukaryota > Metazoa > Arthropoda > Arachnida > Araneae > Theridiidae > Latrodectus > Latrodectus elegans. Next base: position 25,624,503 of record CM057818.1, read on the forward strand.
AAGTTCTAATATCTCAGACAAACAACAGCTTCTATGTTCTAAACTGGCATTCAAGACTGATCGCCTTCACTAACTTCTCACTACCACTAGAAAAACTCAGAAAACTGACTCAGTCCGTGGAACGGTGGTATTTATAGCTTACTTGGCATGAAAGTCTAGGTATTTCTCCAAGTTTCTGGAAGCTTCCAGGCCATTTTGCTCAATAATTGGTGCTTAGGTGGTGGAAATTTCCAGAACCATCTATTTCTCGCCAAATGGTCACCAACTCACCAATTATCTCTCCAAGTAGTAGTTGAAAATCTCGCCAATAGATCGCTAAGAATCTTGCCAAGTAAACCATAAATACCACAGTTACAAAGCATGTAAAAAATATGCATTTACAAACTTTGTAACAATATATAGAAGATGTACAGACCTAGTGGTCGACAAATAAAACATTTCATTTGAAGAGGTATCTCACAGATTTTTCTAAAATAACCATAGCGATACTCAATTGTTAAATTGAAAATGGTGTATGATTTTGAAATTCTAATCTGATGGTGCAAAGAAAATGTACAAATCTAGTAGTAAACAATTTTCGTCTGATAAAAATGTTTTGGAACAATCATAACAAATGTCCAATGGCTTGATAGAAATCTGGGATATATTTTTGGGAATGTGGTCTGATGATACATAAAAAATATATCAACATAGTAGCCAGAAAACATATTTATACATATTTCAGCTAAAGAGGGATTCTTAATATTTTGGTGGGAAAATGACAACAAATATCCAATTCGATAAATATATTTACAATAATATCTAGAAAATTTATGGCCCTTGTTGTCTGCAAACTCAACATTTCAGCTGAATAATCTTATTAAGAACTTCAGTGAAGGTTTCTTAAAAATGTTTTTCGGGAACAATGACAAAAAATATTCAGTGGTATGTTAGAAATATGTCTCGAATATAAAAGAATGTGTCTGTACATGTTGAACACAACATTTATAAAGAAGAAAGTATCTTAGGTATTATCTGGAGAAATGGAACAAAATGTTTAGTGGTATAGTTGAAATATGGTCTTATGAGGCATAGAAAATTCATTAATCAATTAGTTAGTGAACACAACATTTCCACTGAAGATAGTGTCTCAGGTATTTTCTGGAGAAATGGCGAAAAATGTTTAGGGGTATAGTTGAAATATGGTCTTATGAGGCATAGAAAATTCATGGGCCAATTAGTCAATGAACCCAACATTTCCACTGAAGGAAGTGTCCAAAGTGTTTTTCTTGAAGAATGACTGCAAAAGTCTAATGATTTCATAGAAATATGGATTTGTCCATCCTTGTATAATAGTTGGGGCTCAAAATGGGCCAAAAGCACAAACAATTGTTAGAAATATTAATATCCAACATATACAGGTATTTCCAGGAATTCTAATTAATAAAAAGTTTTCTTTGTTCCATAAGTGTTAATGGTATTTTATCACCCATCTGTTATTAATGGTAATGATTCATATAAATTTACGTTCAAATATTTTTAATCTTTAATCTGTTATCTACTTCAATATCAATATTCCTTAGCCTATGTTTATTTTCAAACACAAACAGAGCTAAAGTTACAAAGATGGCAGAAACTCGTTTTAAATGGATAAGTAAATATAAAGAATACAGGAATTCGTTGCTCATTTATTTGAAGCAATCTGTGTAATTGCCTGTCTCTTTAATTTATCTTTCATTAGAAAATAAATTTACTATCTTACGTAACATTGCATATAAACAGGCACTCATTTGGAACGAATTGTGTCATTAGCTTATGACGTCATCAACAAGCAGTTATATTCATTTCAATTTGCCAGTACGAATTGAAATGAGAAAGACAAGTCTAAATGGCCTCTTGAGACTATAATACAAACACTATGTTTGTGAATTATAAACGAGGTGCACACGCGACTCACCGATTCTTCAGAAATTACCATTTCCTTTCACTGTCACCGACGCATGGTTTGATGTGAAATAATAAAAAAAATAAACAGCAGAATGATTCAAAAGAAAAAAAACGAATTTCTAATAGCGAGAGAAAGTTGTCTGCAGACGACTCATCTGCATGCAAATTAATGATCCAAAAGGTATTTTAAAAGCCCGTAAAATCCTCCAAATTATAATCTAATAATTTTCAGGGAGTGCTTTTCTCGTTCTTTTTTTTCTCTGCAGCTCTTCGCAATTTACGGCATTAAAATCGCTTTTGGGGAAAACAGCTCTCTCTCTGGGAGAACGAATTTGTTCTAACCTTGTTAGATATATCGCGTTCTTTACAAAAGCGTTCTTTCTCTCTCCCTTTGAGCATGAATGATTAATTTTTGTTTATCTATCGCCACTAATGGAGGGTGGACGCTTTTTTGGAAAGCTGTGGGTTTCTCTTTCCCTCGTGACGCCGACTTCAAATAACGCTCGGACACCAGAAATGCTTTTCCAGATTGTCGGTGATTCTATTCCGGTGAATTTTTGATGAGGAATAAACATTGGGTGGAGTTGTTTCGAGACTCCAGTAAAGTGATCCTCTTTAATGCTTTTTTGATGATCAATAAATTAATAAACGTTCTTAATCAGAGTATTTTCCAGTGATAAAGTGCACTTAATTATTGAAAGAAATTAAATAATTTAAAGTTGTGTATTGTCTTTAGACTCAAGACGCAAGTGGCGATGTATTTATCTTTGTTACATTTGTCTTTTTAAAGAAAATTTAAATGTTTATTTTTTTTTCTGGAAATAACGTCGTGCAGTTAATTTTGATTTATTTTTATGTTTATATGTCTTTCTTTTCTCATACTCAGGCAAACGAATAAAAATATGAAGCTTATTTCCTAAAAGATTTTTTACCTAACAAGGTAGACTTGTTCTTTTGACAAAGTAGTAAACAAACAATGCATTTTCTGACAAATGGATAACAAAATCAAGTTAACAAAGAAACGAAATTCGTTTTCTTATAAATTAATTAACAAACAAAACTAATTTTTTAATGAATAACGAACGAAAATGAGATTACTTATTCTGTAAATTAACAAAAAAATGAAATAAAATCGTCTCATATTTTAACGTATTAACAAAGAAACGATTTTTTTTCAATAAATTAATGGAAGGGAGAAATTTGTTTTTTAAAAAGTTAGTAAGCAATAGAAATTATTTTTTCATAACAAGATAGTTATCAAGCTGAGTTAATTTTCTAATAAATTAATGTATAAGCGTTTCTGATTTCCTAACAAATTAAATGAACAAAATTTATGAATGTTTTGATCAGTTACGAATCAAGTACGGTTCATTTTCTTCACAATTAATTAAAAAAACAAATTATATAAACTAAAAATTACGCAACAAAATTATAAACACAACTATATTTTCCATGGTTTATGTAACAAACGAAACTTGTTTTTCAGATGATTAACAAATAAGTAACATTTTCCCTTACAAATTAACACAAAATTCTATTAAACACAAATAAAACTGGTTTTCTTACAAATTGATAAATAAACGAGATGTTTTATTCAAGAAATAAACAAAAAAATAAACGAAACTAAATTTTTAATAAATTAAAAGACATAAATTTCCTTAAGAACATTAAAATAAATAAAGGAATAATTTACTTCGCTCAAAAAATATATACTTTTTATTAAAAAGAACAAAAGTACTTATTTTTTAAGATTGTTTAAAGTTTATTTTATTATCAAATTAACAAACAAATAAATAGATAAAACTAATTTTTAGACAAATTAATTAAGATATTGTTGCTATTTTCTAATAAATTAATCTAACAAAAATCGCTATTTTTATATAAATTATAAAACTAATAGTGAGGGGTTAATAAATAGAAAAAAATACGTATTCCTTTTTGAATCAAGAAAAACCCAAATTATAAGGAAAGAATATGTTCTTGTAAATTATAGAAAATTGAGTAGTCAAGACTAATTTTTCAAAAATTAACAGAAGTTTAAATTCATTTCTTAACAATATTAACGATAATCTAATAAATTAACAAACAAGGCAAAAGAAACTGATTTAGTTTTTTAACACAAGTACGCACACACACACACACACACACACAAATGAATTATTCTATTCCTAACTTTTTTTATTAGACTTACATTTTTTATTAGAAATATATTTTTCTAATAAAGACTAACGAAATTAATTCACTTTGCAAAAATTTTCAACAAATGATGTTTTTTTTTTATTAAATTAATAAACAAACACAAAAAGAAAACTATTTCTTACAAATTAAATGAATATTCACTGATGTTGTTGTTAACAAAATAATTTAAAAAAAAAAAAAAAAAAAAAAAAAAAAAAATTTTTTTTGAGGAACGAAATATTGAGCTGGTTTGTAACAAATTAAGATACAAAACAATGAATGAAGCTTATTTCCTTGATAATTTAAATGAATAATAAAATTTTCAGATTGAGAAACAAAATAATAAATTAAGCTTTTTTCTGACATTTTCATGAACAAATTGAAAAAATAAATAAATATTCTTTTCTTGATAATTTAATTAAGTGCAAAAATTTAAAATAATAATAAGATAAACTCCTTTATCTGATAATTTAAATGAACAAAATAAAACGCATTACATAAAATGCGAGTTAAGTAATAGGCAGCATTTTTTCATTCACTAATCGCTTTTGGAAAATGCTGGAAAACTCTCAAGCATTCATTCTAAAGTCAAAGAAAAGATGCACACAGCAAACAAGGACACGACTACCATCTTCTATTGTACAGCAGAAATAAAGCTTCTAACTTTCCAATTTGAAGAGCATGGTTTCAATGAGGCTTATTTAAAAAAATCCCATGGTATCGCTATGTAAACAGGTTAACGGACTATGGTTGTAGTGCGGCATTTTAATGTTCAAAACATATATCACACACTTTTCATAGATATCAGGCTATATTTACGGGAGAAAATTCACGGAAAATTTCTAAGCACTCACCCTGACAGAACCATAGTTGAAGTAAGATGGTTTGTTTGTCGCTCAACGGTCATTTTATGCTCACGAGGAATAATTAGACCGGGACCTACGGTTTAAAGTGGATTCCGAACCACTACAAACATGCCCTAGGTGGGATTCGAACCCACGAACTGTTGAACCGAAGGCAAGAGCGCTAACCATTCGGCTGCCAGCTCATAGTTGAAGGAAGAAGCCCAACATTCATCACACATTATTCATTAATGAGTAATGTATGGCTGGATAATCAGTGGTTGGGATTGAATAATCAGTGGTTGGCCTTTCACTCTAAAATGCGCACTGGCTGTATCCAAAAAAAGCCCTTTTCCGCAAAACTTTAACAACACGAAGCGAGAGGCCTAATGGCTGAAATCCGTTGTAAAGCATTTTAATATCCACTTCATTAATAACGTTACATATTCGCGTTTCACAAGGGAGGAAACCAGGAAAATTCTCTCGCATACACTTCCACAGTTGTGTAAGTAGCAGGTATAAGGGCAACATCCGTTTCCCGTTGTTCAGCAGTGGCTAGGATCGAACTCGAGACCTTATTCTACGAAGATTACTCTACAGCAAACCCTTATCAAGAAACCTTTCTTTTATCTTCTTTAAGAAGTCTTTTTCTCCGATATTTCCAATAGTTAGTTGTCTTAAAGCAATACAGAAAAACAGACCTAATTAACGACACTCAATGAATCCTTATGTTTCTGCATATAACTTTTTTTTTTTTTTGTTTTTCTCTTAGAGCACATTTAATATTTTTGTCATTTTATTTTAACTCCCAATAAAAATATGAATCTGCAACTACATTTAATTTTAATTTACGGAGATGAAACAAAAAGGTATAGAAAAGGAAAAAATCGCATTCAGTTTGACGAAAATCAAAAGTCTGGTAATTTGTTTTAAGTTCCATTTCAACTTCCTTTATATTTAATCAGCTTTATTGGAAAAATAAAGCCCAGAAGAACTTCGAGTGCTTTTTTTATGAACCCGCACAGAATAAAGAAAATAACAATTTCTCGAAATCATCCCGCAACTTTTTCCCGAAGTAATTATCTTGGGTAAATTTGCATTTTTCAATGACTTGGAAAAATTCGCTTCGTTTGATTATTATAAATTAATTTCTTTCGTCATTTTTATTCAATTTTTTATTTCTTTCAACTTCACAGAACAAAAGAAATGGTATTGAATTATTCTATGCATTAAAAAGTCATGTCGCTGAATTTATTTCAAAAATCTTAGGTTTCTACAATTCATTAAAATTTTGCTAATTATTTTCAGAGTGTCTCTTAAATAATTTGGTTTGAAAGTGAACCGTAAGTAAAGAAAACAAAAACTTTTGTCGAGGTTTTGTGATTACAGAGTCGTTTGCAGAGAATAAAAATGAAAGTTCAAATGAAACAAAGATTCAAGTGGGATGGTTATAAAAATCGCCACTTCAACAAACAATCTACAACTGTCTGAATAAAACTAAAATTTAATGAATGCAAATTAATTGAATGAAACGGCAGATGGATAAATTGAGTACTGGAAACGAATCTTGTAACTATTAGAAAAACTTTCTTCGAATTTAGAAATAGAAATTATTGGCGAAAAATGCTATCTTGAAATCGATTGAAACAGATAAGAAATTATTTATTTTTAAGAATAATTTCCAACTAACGCAGAGTTCATCAAAAGCAGAAAAACGTTACGTTAAATCTTATCAGGTGAAGGCGCGAGGTAATCCAAAACTATTGATTATTATGCAAAAGGGGATTCTTTCGTGTGATGAAATTCCTCATGGATGTGAATCATCTGCAGTTTTATAGACATGACGAATAACAATGCTTGGAGGATTTGATTGGAGATTTGGTAGCTATTTAGTATTTTTAATATTGTCATATCTATATCAGTAGTTTTCTGGACGTGACGAATAACGACGCGCGGAGAATTTGATTGGAGATTTGGTAGCTATTTAGTATTCTTAATATTGTCACGTTTACACCAGTACTTTCGTGGATGTGACAAATAATGTCGTGTGCAGAATTTGATTGGAGATTTGGTAGCTATTTAGTATTCTTAATATTGTCACGTTTACATCAGTAATTTTGTGGACATGACGAATAACGACGTGTGGAGAGTTTGAGTGGAGATTTGGTAACTATTTAATGTTCTTAATATTGTCATGTCTACATCAGTAGTGTCCTCGACGTGACGAATAACGACACGTGGAGAATTTGATTGGAGGTTTGGTAGCTATTTAGTATTCTTAATATCGTCACGTGTACATCAGTAGTGACGTGGACGTGACGAATAACGACATGTGGGGAATTTGACTGGAGGTTTGGTAGCTATTTAATATTCTTAATATCATCACGTGTACATCAGTAGTGTCGTGGACGTGACAAATAATGTCAAATAATGTCGTGTGGAGAATTTGATTGGAGATTTGGTAGCTAGTATTCTTAATATTGTCACGTTTACATCAGTAGTTTCGTGGACGTCACGAATAACGACGTCGTGTGGAGAATTTGATTGGAGATTTAAAAGTCATTGAATATTCTTAATATCATCGCGTACACATCAGTAGTTTTGTGGACGTGACGAATAACGACGTCGTGTGGAAAATGTGATTGGAGATTTGGTAGCTATTTAATATTTTTAATTTCATAACATTTACCTCAGTACTGTTGTGGACGTGACGAATAATGACGTGTGGAGAATTTGATTGGAGATTTGGTAGGTATTTAAAATTCTTAATATCGTCACGTCTACATCAGTAGTGTCACGGACGTGACGAATAACGACGTGTGGAGAGTTTGATTGGAGATTTGGTAGCTATTTAATGTTCTTAATATTGTCATGTCTAAATCAGTAGTATCGTGGACGTGACGAATAACAACGTGTGGAGAATTTGATTGGAGATTTGGTAGCTCTTTAGTATTCTTAATATTGTCACGTTTAAATCAGTAATTTTGTGGACACGATGAATAACGATGTGGAGCGGAGAATTTGGTTGGAAATTTGGTAGTCATTGAAGATTCTTAATATCATCACGTACACATCAGTAGAGTTGTGGACGTGACGAATTACGACGCGTGAACAATTTGATTTGAGATTTGGTAGCTATTTAATATTCTTAATATCATCACGTTTACATCAGTAGTGACGTGGACGTGACGAATAACGACGTGTGGAGAATTTGATTTTGGAGATTTGGTAGCTATTTAATATTCTTAGTATTTAAAATTTGGTAAATTATTTTAAAATTCTGTTTGAATATTTTTTTAAATTTCCTTTTTTTGCAAAATTTTATTCAAAAATTTTTTTTACTATTCTATTCAAAAATCCATATTATATTGAATCCCAAAATTTCGAACTTTGTTCTTGGGTTTGCAAAAGTTGTATAGTAGTCTGCTATAAAATTAATTATTTTTTAAAAAAACGTTGGGCATTTGGACGTCATTTCTTCTTCATAACTGAGCCAGAAACTGCATACAGTCTTTTATGTTTGATTGCATACTGTATACATTGAATTCATTTTTGCACAACTATTCTTAATTCATATAGTTTAAATACGAAATGTTATCGTTCATTTCCGAATTTCATGCCTCTCTGATGACTTCTCGTGGGCAAAGAAAACACCACTTGCTTAAGTTTTTCATTAGTGTATTAATCACTAAAGAAATGTTCTCTTGAGGACCTCGTAAATCTGCGGGTCATTCCCTACTAAAGGAAATAGTACGTAAGGCTTTGGAAACATTTCTACAGAAAAAAATGGTTGCACAAGTGCATTTCGTAGTTCTGATGTTCAGTACACTAGAAATGAAAAAACCAAAGAAGCAGTCTACTTGTCAGATGCCACCAAATTACCTTATTCCAAAAGTTGGACTTGTGAAGGCTTGTTGATGAAGTCTTCCCCATTTAATTTCCAAATCATTTCCTTCAATGTTAAAGTGGGAATCACTGTTGCAAAGGTAAGTTCTTCACAGTGTTCTACATCATGCATGACATTAACATAGGAACAGTATCGCTTTTGATCAGTAAAAATTGACTTTTGGGCCGTCTTCCAATGTTAAAAATTACGCCAATGAACCATATATATAAGGTAATTAAGAAAAAGTTACTATAACAAAAATAATCTAAAATGCGTTAAGAAGCTAAAGAAAACTACTTGAAAGCATTTTTTTGATAGGATAAAAAGCTAAAGAAAACTCATTGAAAGCATTTTTAGTAGGATAAAAAGCCAAAGAAAACTCATTGAAAGCATTTTTAGTAGGATAAGAAGCTGAAGAAAACTCGTTGAAAGCATTATTTGGTATGATAAGAGGCTAAAGAAAACTCATTGAAAGCATTTTTTGGTAGGATGATATGTGATCAATTAGGCACTTTTGAATTACTTGAACAACTTAATATTTTATTGAAAAATGCTTACAGATATTTGTCTATAGATACATTATGTGTTTTTTTTTAATTAATATAAATAAATTTAGAACATATTTTATTTTGCAAAACAGACATCTACAGCTTTGAACATTCATAATTTTCTGCAGAATACGACGAATGTTTTTGAATAACCCCATGATCTTTAGTTTTTTTATGATTGGAATTAACTCAGTTTTCTTATTGCCTCAAACATGATTTGACTTCTTAAAACTGCACTGCGAAGTAAACACCTTGCTGAACACCAGTGTCTAAACTATAGGAGGGAGGACTTAAGAAACATTAAAGGCTGCTTTCTACTGCTTCATTAAACCATGACCTTCAATAATCTTCCCTATTCTTGAAGGTCAGAGCTACAACTTTGAGTGTAAATTTGAATTCATTTCCGCACACCATTCCTCCTCTTAGCAAAACAGTTTCAGTCTGCTCGACGGTATAAAATATAATTTGTAAAGTGGCACATAATCCTAAGCATGCCCAGAAATTGTTTAATTTAGTTAAGAAACAACCAAGACTTTCCTGGTGTAAACATCCCTCCTGGCTTAAAACATCATGTGCTAGTCAAGACTGCGCTTCTCACGCGTGGGTGGGAGAAGACCCAGTGCTGTTCTACCCCTCCCCCCTTGTATTCGGGAAAATTTTATAAACACGGCCTGTGAATGGAAGAATATCGATCGGCGTCATCGATTAAAAGTATCGTTGATGGAAAAATAGGGGTAGGGGAGTGAGTTCAATCGTCTGCAGACAGCTGTTTCTAATAACGTCACCTTATACCGACAGTAACCAGATGGATAATTTATTTGAAAATTAAATTCTCCTGCAGGAATAGGCTGTAAAGTGATTATCTGACATTGTCGGGGATTCGATTATGGGGCCTTTTCTTCGCTCGAACAAGAAGGCGCATTAGATTTTGAAATTGCGTAAAGCCGTTATTTCAGGTTTTATAATTGAAATCCCGTCACTCAAGTTTATGCTTAAGGGAAAAAATGATAATGAGTTTCATCAGAGTAAGACATATTTGTTTTTTACTTCGAGAGTATTTTTTTTTAATTCTTAAGGAAGCCTTATTTGTAGTCTTTACTGGTGATAGTAATTGTATGCTTCAAAAACTAGCTTTTCTGAAGCATTTCGAAGATTACAATCTATTGCTATTTCCTATGCTTAGAAGTCAACGTGATATTGTTATTTAGAATTATATCGTGGGGATAAATAAAAGTGATATAGATATATGAAAAAATATAATGTCAGAAGTTAGTTTTTCTAAAACACGCAAAATTGTAAGCTCTCAAAATAAATCAATTCATCACATGTAAATTTCAGAGACCGAATATATTATGTTGGGGAATAAGTTCGCGTAGCATTTTTACCAAAGACTTTAATTTAAACAAAAAATAATTATATCAATAAATTAATCAATTATATATTCGGCGTTACTGTTTACAACCTCTTCCCACCACTCGACCCATTTGTTGATGCCGTTCCGCCAAAAATCTCCTGGTCTGATGTCAAAGAAGTTGTTACGCCAGTTTTTAAGGACCTCTTGGTGCACTGGGAAATGCTAAAAAAAAATGCCACAGTCAACAAGAAGCTCTACATTGCCAATTACACCGCGTGAATGAGGCTATTCGACTGAAAAGACCTGATCGACGTGGTCAAATCATACTCCTTCACGACAACGCCAGGCCCCATGTTGCACAAGTCGTCAAAACCGCACTCCATGAGTTCGAATGGGAGGTCCTTCAGCATCCGCCGTATTCACCGGACCTTGCACCGACCGATTACCATCTTTTCCGCTCCTTGTCAAACCATATGAAGGGCATTACCTTCAATAACAAAGAGGGCCCTAAGAACTGGCTCAACAACTTGACTCCAGACCAGGCGATGTTTAGCGGAACGGCATTAACAAATGGGTCGTGAGGTGGGAAGAGCTTGTAAACAGCAATGACAAATATATAATTGATTAACTTATAGATATAATTATTGATTTTATTTAAATAAAAGTCTTTGGTAAAGACGCTACGAACTTATTACCCAACCTAATATAAACTAAATCTAAACTCAACAGACGTTTTTAATATGTGCTTAAAAATTTCGCAATTTTGGAGAATTATGCATGTAGAGAATTATACAAACGCATTTGTGATCCTAGTATTTTAAGCGAACCTTCTCGTTATTATAAAAACACTGTTAATTAAAAACTTTGCATCTTTCCGTTCATCGATGAATTGTTGACAGAAATATATAATATCTAGCAGTTTATGTTACAGCATAATGGATAATCGTACAGAGGACTTTAAGTGCTATGCTACCTTGCCCGTGGCAAATCCTCAGAAACGCATCATTTGTGATAAGAATAGCTCTTACTAAGTAGCCTGGGGAGTGGATGTTGCTATAGTAACAAGAACTGTCCATTTCAAATGGGTTTAAAGGTGTTATTAATTAGAAATAGAGAATATACTATGAATAATATGCTTCGCCACTAAAAAATAGTCTTGAGATTCTATCGATATGATTTTATGGAGGTTCACGTGGTCTAAAAAGTAGGACAACTCTCTTCAGAGCATAAGGTTTGAACCCATTCACTGTTGAACAACTGTAGATGAATATTGAGCTCATTTGTCATGGTGGTTGCTTGAGAGTTTTATCCTTTGCCACACATTGATATGGACCAAAATCTATAAAACGACTGCACGGAATGAATTAAAACTTTTATCTGGTCCTCGGTTTCTACCTAACTTAAAAATTAAATTTCATTTCAATATATTGATGACTGCTATTCATTGAAGACTTGAATACATCGTAAAATTTTCTTTTTTTCCCTCTAATTTCTTCAAGATGAGTGGGATTTTCTTTTAAAATATCGTACAAAGTGTGGCCTACTTGAAAAATATGTGGGCATTTTATTTCTGTATTCTTTCATTTTTTTTAGGAAATTAATCACATTTACTATTTTTTTTTTAATTTTTAGATATTTATTTTCTAATTTATTGCAGCGTATATGTTTATGTTGTTGTTGCAGCAGCATGCTTTCGTGTACCTAACCCTAAGTGAGTTCTACCAGTTCGAAGCAGCCGGGTGGAGTCTTCATGATTTTGAAGCAAGGACCAAGCAGAAGATCGCCAAAACTTGGCCTGACATTCCCAGAGGTTTTGGAGGAAATTATGACCAGACCTAATTTTAACATGCCTCGGCCGCTATTAGAGGACCCGATGGATGTTTGGTTAAACCGGGATTGAAACTCACTACCTTCCGATAATGAGAACGATACCCTAGCCTACCAGGTAACCGTGGCCCGTTTATATTTGTGTTTCTATTGATCGCTGGTGGAGTAGTTTGCATCCCTAATTTCGAAGCAGTAGGTCGCTGGTTGGGTGTTCCTTTTTCTGTCTGTGTGTGTGTTAAACTTTCGGAGCGAAGATGGCCCCTCCATTAGGTGCTCCACTATATAAACTGCCATCGCCATCTGCCCCTAGGAATTCAACCCTGTCGCTCAACAGGACTAAATTCCTAAAGTCAGCTGCGCAAAGAAAAAGAAGTGTTTAAGTTTCTGTCAATACGTCAAGAATAAAAAAATCACTGGAACATGGATGGAAGATGATTTGAATTTAACATTCGGTTGTTTCGTGACCATTGCCAGGTTTGACGTAAATAAAATCTTATTGGGTTTGTTTTTATTCAATACTTACTTAGGCTTCATTCCTTGTATAAAACAATGTTTTGAGGAAAGCTAAATAAATAGTAGTTATCGTTATTCTTCCAAATAATAATTTTCCCCGAAAGCTGCTGTCATTTTGTCCACTAATAACTGCGGTCGAGAAAGCTGGTGCCCATTACAAAATCTGTGATGTAGAAATCTGGCTAGTGAGTTTGAAGCCTTCTCATCAATTCCTTTAAATAAGCCAATTCAAATTCTAAAATCAACCAACTAACAATTCTCCAGAATTAAGCTACGAGAGTTCTCTCCAATTAGAATAGAGGGAGTTTACAGGGAATTAACTTACGCTGTCCAGTTAAAAGGGATGAAATATTTTCAGTGTCATGTGGAGAGAGACCTGGTAACGGGAATTACCCCAAGAATTCTGCTCAATTTAATATATTTACTGAGACTTTTCCATTTGAGTCTTCAGACATATATCTGGAAAATCACTTGACAAAATTCCTGGTTTTTCTATGATCAGTATAGAGACCCGTTTCTCTCATACCAACCACGGTTAGCTCAAATAAACGCAGCTGACTGCTGATGATTAGATTATTTAGATAATTTACCAATTATCACTCTCTGCCTTAAACCTCTAAATACAACTAATCATCTCTCGTCGTATTGAATCATTATTAAATGAAGAGGTCAACTTTTAAGCAAGCTCTCTTCCGTTCCACAATAAAAGTTACGGATGCTTTAATGAGCCTAGAGGACAAAGGACAAAACCAAGAACATTCCGGTCACGAAAGGAGTACCTTTTCTTCAGGGGTATTGAGTCTTTTAAGTCCGACTGATTATCTCCCAAAACAGAAGAGCCAAGCGCAATTACTTTCGCTGACAGAATTCAGTATAGAACTTTTTTTTTGCTTTCGTTTCTCGTCGTATTGAATCATTATTAAATGAAGAGGTCAACTTTTAAGCAAGCTCTCTTCCGTTCCACAATAAAAGTTGCTTTAATGAGCCTAGAGGACAAAGGACAAAACCAAGAACATTCCGGTCACGAAAGGAGTACCTTTTCTTCAGGGGTATTGAGTCTTTTAAGTCCGACTGATTATCTCCCAAAACAGAAGAGCCAAGCGCAATTACTTTCGCTGACAGAATTCAGTATAGAACTTTTTTTTTTGCTTTCGTTTCTCGTCGTATTGAATCATTATTAAATGAAGAGGTCAACTTTTAAGCAAGCTCTCTTCCGTTCCACAATAAAAGTTACGGATGCTTTAATGAGCCTAGAGGACAAAGGACAAAACCAAGAACATTCCGGTCACGAAAGGAGTACCTTTTCTTCAGGGGTATTGAGTCTTTTAAGTCCGACTGATTATCTCCCAAAACAGAAGAGCCAAGCGCAATTACTTTCGCTGACAGAATTCAGTATAGAACTTTTTTTTTGCTTTCGTTTCTCGTCATATTGAATCATTATTAAATGAAGAGGTCAACTTTTAAGCAAGCTCTCTTCCGTTCCACAATAAAAGTTACGGATGCTTTAAGGAGCCTAGAGGACAAAGGACAAAACCAAGAACATTCCGGTCACGAAAGGAGTACCTTTTCTTCAGGGGTATTGAGTCTTTTAAGTCCGACTGAAAATCTCCCAAAACAGAAGAGCCAAGCGCAATTACTTTCGCTGACAGAATTCAGTATAGAACTTTTTTTTTGCTTTCATTTCTCGTCGTATTGAATCATTATTAAATGAAGAGGTCAACTTTTAAGCAAGCTCTCTTCCGTTCCACAATAAAAGTTGCTTTAATGAGCCTAGAGGACAAAGGACAAAACCAAGAACATTCCGGTCACGAAAGGAGTACCTTTTCTTCAGGGGTATTGAGTCTTTTAAGTCCGACTGATTATCTCCCAAAACAGAAGAGCCAAGCGCAATTACTTTCGCTGACAGAATTCAGTATAGAACTTTTTTTTTTTTTTTGCTTTCGTTTTTATAAAAAAAGTAAATTGATTGTTAGGAAGCAAATTCAAAATGTTTAATTATTTTAATTATTCATTTCCAAATTCATTTTATGTATTTGTTTCCTCTTTTCTATTGTAGATTACGATTCAAATTCTAATAGAAGAGTATGGATTTAGATCTGTGCAGTTTTTCTTTTCTTTCAATTTATACTTTTTTTCCCAAGAGAATTTGAAAGTATTTCTTTCCACAACATCCCAAAACTTCGACACTAATTCCTCCTCCTCAGCGAGAAGCTCTGATTTGATGCAACCACAAGCAAGTTTCCATTATGAAATGACATTTTTTTTTTTAATTGTCACTTCAACAACCATTTTGATGCTTGTTTAATTTCCTAGTAAGATAAACTTTTGGGTCGATTTTTTTTAAAAACTAAATTATTAAATTACTTCATTCAAACGAAAACCATATTTATCTCTATTAAAGCCTGAAGCTATATTTCTTTCCCCCTTTTATGGGTTTTCTCCCGGCTGAATTATTAAACAAAATAATCTATCAAATTATGAGGTTGGCATCATCTTCACTCTTTATATATATATTTATATATATACATACATACCTATATATATATCGTAAAAATTCATTAAATACCTACATTTCATTAAATTCGTATAAATATTAAGAGTACTGATAATAGAGCAGCTTTAAGCGTACCACACGAAATCTGAAGACACAATCGAGAGACGAAGTACATCGCTGAATTCATACCTCATCCTGGATTGGCGTCCAGGAAATCGTACTTCGGCTTCAAAAATTAGACACTGACTAAAGTTTTTCAAAAGAAGTAACAGCAAAGGGAAAAAAATGGTCACAGAAGCACGTGCGTAGAATACCGGAATCATAAGGTATTGCATGCATCTTCATCTTTACATGGTGCACCATCTTTGTAGTGCGATGCAATGAACAACAGCAAAAAATATTGTGATTCGACTTCTATCGAAATTTGAAGCTTGCTGGTAGACATTTCTCCTTCTTACGTGAGGCATCACAATAACTTGATAATCAACGGTCGAAAAGTTGATAATCAACAAATCAAAGCAACTCTACCAGTCGTATAAAAATCAGGCGTGTTGATTATCGTCCTCATGGTGCAGCTATTTAAAAATTCGGCTGAGTCGAACGTATCCTATTTTATTTTGAGACACTTTTTGCTTATAAAATCTAACAGGTTATATGAAGGTTGGAGCTCAAAAGTGGACCCCGATGCCTTACCAATGTTCAAATTGATGAATTCACAGCAGCAGTGAACTGAATCAGTGACTATTATCTTATTAAATGCGAATACATTTTAATAAAAATAAATAAAAGTTATGGTGATTCGATAGGAAAAAACTTCACCCTCTTATTTGGAGGATCGTTGATTCGATACTGACTCCATTAAAAACAGTCGGATTGAGAAAGTGTATCAAAACTCTTCTTAGGCTCTAATGTTCCTTTTACAGATATAGATGTTTGGAAAGGATGTTAGCTCAGGGTTCGACTGCATCATTTGACAATGACTAGTTGTGTACCAGCTAGGCTAGCATTATGGGGTGCACTGCTCCACTTTTCCAACTGGACCATATTTAGGTGTGGAGTCCGACTCCTTCAGTACACACATGCCACAGGTACCTGTTTATAGGGTAGGCAACCATTCACAATCCATTCATACAAGGAAAGGACAAAGACAGGATCGACAGAGAGAGAAAGTATATCCATGCCCAAACCGGGATTCGAACCCAGGACCTCATATATCTGCAGTAATGCACGCTGACCACTAGACAAGTTGAGCGGCGACAATGACTTAAAGTCATAAAGCAGTTGGTTTTTATTTAACTCGAAAACGAATGCAGTTAAACAAATAAGATAAATCAAAACATTTTGGTGCAACCTTTTTTAGGAAAAATCGCGATTTCTTAAAAAAAAAAAAAAAAGGCTAACGAGAGAATAAAATTTAATAAATGTATGAAAAAATTAAAAATTGATAAAAAAAAATAAAATAAAAAAAAATATATATATAGAAAATGGCGTCTCATTTGACAGTCGATGACAAGAAATCTTGTGGGATCGATGGTTGCCAGCCGCTAGGAGTGACGTCATCCGCGAAAACTTGTTCGAAACCCCCGATAAATTTAGAGGAGAATAAATTCATTTCTATAAGAAACAACAGCGATTGGAAATCTATTTTTTGTCTTTTCATGAGAGCGAACTTCTGAATCCGGAGGAAATCGACGATCTTGCCTCATTTATTCACACCTTATTGTTTTCTTTGCTGCAAGAGCGATGGTTGTTTATTCCGGTGATTTATAACTTCTTGCAACAAACGATGATGAGATCCCGTAAAGAATTGGAAAGTGACTATTTTCCTGAAATATATTTTTGCAACTCATGCGCAATTACTTCAATGAGGTTATTTACCAGATGCGGGGGTTACTGAAATATTTTGTATTAAAAATGATCAAAGTCACACAAGGCTTAAACTTAATTTTAGTAATATACTTAAACTTATATACACATATATTATTACTAATTGTGTAAAATTTAAAAACTACGAATACAAATTCTCTCTCTCTCTCTCTAATATTTAATAATATAATATAAACTAGGAAAGCAATACGATATCTGTGCAAATAAAATTAAAAAACGTTATTATAAAGTAAAGAAAAAAAAATTTTGGCGTTTATTTTATAACATTTGTGGAAAAAAATACTTTTCTGAACTTTCTACTTTATAGTAAAAATTTTGTAATTCATTTTCCAAAATCTTATTTCGTTGTTGTTTTTGTCAGTTAGGCTGGCAATATGGGGTGCTCTGCTCCACTTTTCAAATTGCACCGTCATTTGGTGTGGAGCCCGACTTACTCAGTACACACGCCATAGGTACCCGTTTATAGGGTAGGCGACTATTCACAACCCGTTCATATAAAGGAAGAACAAAGACAGGATAGACAGGGGGAGAAAGTACATTCCTGCCGAAATTGGGATTCGAACCCAGGACCTCCCTATCCGCAGTCAGGCACGCTGACCACTAAACAGGGTGGGCGGTTTTATTTCTTTTTGTTGTATTATAAATTCTCGAATATTTATTCATAGTTTAAATCTTGAATTTTGATTTTGTGACTAAACCTATAAACACAGACACACATATATATATGTGTAAAGTAATAAGTAGTAACTCCCTTGTGTCTTGGTGAAATTAAGAAGGATTATTTAAGAGACATATTTTCAAGAATACCTTTTATTGTACAGGATTAATTTCCTTGTGTGAAGATCAACCATGGCATCTGTAGCACGTCTGCTCGATGAGTGAACCAAAAAACCTCGAGAAAACTTAACCCCCTCAGAAGGGTACAGCATACTGGTCACTCATTCGTTGAGAATAGTGGCGCGAGATGACATCATCGGTCAGCTCGAAATTCTTTACCCAAATTTGGTAATGTACATTTTGGAATTCCACAACAGGGGAGGGATAACTCATACTTTTTCTTAAAATGGCCCATATATACAATAAAAAGATGTGAATTACAGGGTACGAAAAACAACTTATATATATATATATATATATATATATATATATATATATATATATATATATATATATATATATATATATATATATATATATATCTATATATATATATGTGTGTGTGTGTGTGTGTGTGTGTGTGTGTGTGTGTGTGTGTGTGTGTGTATGTATTATTCGACAGTGTAAAGGAGATTCGAACGTGAGAATTGATCATTTGACTATCACAAGTGTTCATATATGTTATAAAAAGGAAAGTTCTCCTTGAAAGACGAGAAGTTGACGCAACTTATGCGCAGTTAAAGAAACAGTTTACTAAACAGTTATCGAGAAAATCATTCTTAAACTGTAATTTTGCAACTTCCTCTCTTGTAAGATGAGCTGTTCACTTGATTTGTCGATCATCATCTGATAAATATATTTGAATAATATAACATTCCATTATATATATGATTGATGATGATATGTGATTGATAAATATACATTTCAGACCGATGTCCCCAATCATTGCCTGCACATCTGCTATGAAAGGTTTTTAAGCAGCGAAGTTACGTTCTACGACGATCATGGATTTGGAAGGCACACTCGCTGTGAGTTGGAAATTACACTTATATCATTAAAAAAAAGAGAGAATTTTTTTTTTGTTTGACTGAGGAATTGGAATTGTGGGACATAAAGCAATACAAGTGAAGAAGTTAATGGTGCGACTCTTTTGTCGCAAGTTGTATCCATCTTACAAAATTTTCGTAAATATTGTAGGATCTCCATACTAAAAAGTTTAAGAAACTCGGTAGAATCTTGAAATATGCACCGGAGAAGCATTCAAAAAGACTATAGGGTATAATATTACCTAATTTTTCAATCCAGTCATATTTTTTCTGGGGTTCTCTTAAATTGAAAGCTGTGAGGCACAATTATTTCCGATTTTCTGAATTGGGTGAGAAAGCAAACTCAACAGACTCCTCCGTGCATTTCTCAATAGCAGACAACGCAAAGGAAACCTTTTTATTGAATAAATGCTGTTGATTTGAACCTCAGTATTTTTAAACACTTGTTGGCAATATCATTAAGTCCTAACCTGAAATTAAATATGCAGTATTGTATGAGAAAATGCGATTGCATATTGTAATGTTACTTTAAGTATGGATGAAAAGATAAAAGAATCTATTAGCGCGAAGAATAAATAATTGTACTAACACAAAATTCCTTGTATGCAGATTTCTGTTGTTCTTACTTATGACACTTGGACAAGACAAGCTCACTATGACTTGGCTATGCCAATTTAAGTCAGTAGAGTGCGTCTTTCGTTCCATCAGAGCACCAAGAAGGGGACATTGCGATTTTACTCTTCAAATTCTTCGATAGATGGCGCCACCAGAGTATCCATTTTTCTTAATTTTGACATTGATTTGAAGGGAGAGATCTGATAACTACTTCTATTAGATTTATATTCCCACTAAAAGGATTTTTGATTTTTCATACGTTGGAAAATAATTTAAGGTACATAAGTCACTAATTTTCTAATTCGAAATATAATTTTTACAAAAGTTTTAATATTTTCGGGATTTTTTTTTATATTATATTTCTGTCTAATTTTCGGTCTGATTTTAGTTTCAATTTCTGAGTATCAATGAATTCACTTTGCCAGATTTTTACAATGCATTTTGGTACGCATGAGAAACAAATTTTAAGTCATGTTACGGTTATAAGGGGAATATGATTAGCAGAATGTCCATGAGCAATTTTTTGATGAGAATCCAAATTTTGAATCACATTAATGTGGCCACTTGCTCCAAAAACTTCCCAACGCACAAAATAGAGAATTGTTGAGGTTCTGGACAAGGATATGGAGCCGAGCTGAGCTCAGAGACTGGACAAGCTAGGCAGTTGAAAACTCACGGTAGAGAAACTCGCGATCGAGATTATTTCATACATTCTAATCTATGCCAAATAGTTCAACCAGGATGCCGAATTCTGCGATTGGCTATTTTTTGGCGGATTTTCTTATGTATCTGGCAACATCGTTTTTACTACGTCATACATATGGAGACCAATAAAAATGATGCAGAATATTCTATTTTGGTAACCTAATATTTACGTCATCGCACACGTCACGATACGTCATTTGGCAACATTTCTTCATCGCCAAAAAAAAAAAAAAATTAAGAATTTGGAATTATGGATTATAAGGCACCTGTGTCCAGATAATTTACTGGCTAATGAAACAGGATAAACTTACTTTGATGCTCTTTAAGCTACATGCGAACTTTGTGAGTATGAGTTATGCTGCATGCTGTATTACATTTGAGGCTGCGGTAGACAGATTGGGTAGGGCATCCTTCGCAGGATCAAAAAGTAGTGAGTTCGAATCCTTGTTTAATCGAAAATCTACTGTACTTTCTAAGGGTAATCGGGGCACATTAAATAGGTCGCGGACGCAATGTCCTCCGAGTGAAATGATATATCTGAAGGCAGCAGTTCAAATATCAATGAATCTTCTGCTTAATTCATGTATCTAATTTACGAAGACTGCCACCCGGCTGCTGGTAGTGCCAGACTCTGGAAAGTTACAGGAAGGCAAGCTGGTGCAACAGCATGTTTTATTATCCTGGGGATAAAAGCCATCGTATTGAGAAATATTAAACGGGTTAAGAGGTAGGTTAAGCATGCATGAAATATGTATGCCCATCAAAATTCCTTCCGGTGCTAAACTTGGCGTTCTATCAGTTAGATAAACGGTTGAGAAAAGAGACTTCGTCATTTAGTAGCAAAGACTACACAGAAAACCACCAATACTTGACTGTTACCCATAGAAGTTTTAATTCACTTACAGGACATTGAGTCCAGGAACTGCTGAACTCACTATCTTTGGTCAGATTGGAAGATTTGGAACCATTATCTTCCTATAAAGGAAACGACTAAGTCAACACGGCCTCACACATGAAACGGTTAATAGCAGCTTTTACCCGTTTCATGTGTGAGGCCGTGTTGACTTAGTCGTTGCACCAATCATATTCTTTTCAGACAATGATTTGTGCATGGCACAGAAATTTTCTTCTGCTATTTCCTTTATTCTGGATATTTCAAGAAATTTCTACAGAACGTTTTCTTTCGAATTCTTCCATTTGTATGTGCCAGTATATATCTACTCGATGTGGTTAAGAGATGATTTATCAGGAAAGGTCACTTAGGGTATTTCCAGTTTATGTACTGATTTGCAAAGTCCAGCAATCCTCATTGTTGAATTGAATTCAGCACAAGAGAAATCACTAGGGGGTTTCTTTAGATCTCAACACTCAGCAACGTTTGTGGTTCAGTGGCTTCACGTCACATCTCTTAAGAACAGCGAAGCGAAGCATCATTAGCCGATGTGAGTGTTTGGGAGGATGACCACAATCTCCCTCACTGGATATTGGATATCCGCTTTTTGGTTTGGAGTGGATATGGAAACGAGAGTGCTAAGTCAGGTATGACAAAGGCTCAAAATTACGAAGTGCCGGTTGATAGGCTAGTATTCAACCTTAAGTTACTATCCGGTGTTCCCCTTGACAGCTATGAATGAAGCCGCAATGTAGCCTGGTTGGTTAGGGCGTCGTTCTCATGAGTGGTAATGAGTTCAAACCACGGCTTAACCGAAGACCTTTCATGTTCGCTAAAGGAGGCTGGAGAACGTTAAAATTGAGAATAATCAAAATGTCCTCCAAGTAAAATGATACTTCTGGGGCTAGTAAGCCAAGTATTGGGGGTCTTCAGTATGGTCCCTGCTTCAAAATCACAAGGACTCCACCCGGCTACTTCTATGTAACTAATAGAGTTCAACTCAGAGCTAGGTATAGGGAAGCATGCTGGTGAAACAATAACAGCAATGAAGTCATATTATTTACCTTCTATGATATATATTTTTATATTCATGCCAAAACAAGGATGTCGTCACATGAATGGAATTGGATTGTTTATAATTATGCATGTGTATGTGTAATGTCATATAATTTAGTCATTCCCTGTTTGGAATCAGTAAGCAGTATTAGAATTTGATTATATTATATATAATTAATTAATTTTTTTGAGAATAAGTAAGGTTGATAACCAAATAACTGAAATGAATGGCTTCAGAATTAACAAATCTATGCGAGTCTAATTGCTGCTTTTGAGAAATCTTATTCCTAAAATTTCCAACTCTATTCTGGAGGAAAAAACTAATAAAAGGCCGTCAAAAGCAACTGCCTTTTGTAAAAGAGAGAAAAAAAATTAATTCAATATGAATTCTGAATAAATATCATTCCAAAATATAGACGGGTAAAATAGATCATAAAATTAAGAAATAAATGTCAGATTTTAGAATTAATTTTGTGTAGATAACAGTTCTCGCTATACTTGGAAGCTCTTTTTAATTCTCAATCATTTAATCATCCAACAATTCATCCGTACAAATTACATATTCAAAAAACCCTCCTGAAACGAGATTTCGAGTAGCAGAGGTATTTTTGTCGAAGATCATAGACGAGTAATTGTTAAATCGTCGAGTAAATGCTCTTGATTTTCTTCAGTTGCTGTGGCAATGAAGCCCGTATGTCAAAATGATATGAAGATCATTGTTTTTACAATATCATTCCAAGCATAGCTTGACAACTGCATTGCGTCTAGAACATTTACTGCAAAAGGCGACTGAAAGCCATGAGCACTTGCAAAAGTGTCAAGCAATATTTGGCACTTGAAGATATTGATTATATTCCGATGCAGGATTTGGTTTGTTTGTCGCTCAGTGGTCATTCTTTGCATACGAGGGCTAATTAGACACTCTGGTGTAAATATGATATCCCTCAAGTGATTTCTCGCCAAATCTAGCGTCCTTTGTTTTGATTATCCTGTTGCCAATTTAAGATTTTGTTATTTTTCAGATATTTTTGTTGCCAGATTTGTTTTTGCTCGTGTTTTACATCATTTTACGTCATATGTATGGTTCTTTTCAGTGGCAGCAGCAGTTGAAGTTTTCGTTTTACTTTCAATTCGAACTTTTTGTGTATGTTTATTGTTGTGTTTCGTTGTCGCCAGCATCCAAACATCGTTAACTGCTCTTTTTTCCAATTTCATTTTGTTTAATTATTATTTATATCTTTTTTATATTGTTTATTTATTATATATTTTTCTTATATATATATATTTGTTAAATTTATTATATTTTTCTTTTATATTTTAACGTCGTAAACTGTTCTTTTTTTCCAATTTCTTTTTGTTTAGTTAATATTATTTTTTCTTATATATTTTTGTTAATTTATCATTATATTTTTCCATAATATCACGGATCATATTCGATATCTGAGCTTGACGTCATATC
This sequence comes from Latrodectus elegans, assembly GCA_030067965.1. Taxonomy (NCBI): domain Eukaryota; kingdom Metazoa; phylum Arthropoda; class Arachnida; order Araneae; family Theridiidae; genus Latrodectus; species Latrodectus elegans. Next base: position 25,648,388 of record CM057818.1, read on the forward strand.
AAGTAAGTCATTGTTATTTACTTATCTCTTTTACCGGTTGATTTGAAGAGAAGGCAAACCCAACAAAAAATGGTTTTATTAATTTTTTTTAGTAATACTTTTTTAGATTTTGTATATTATTATGTGATTTAAAATTTTCTAAAATGTGTATTTTTGGAACTTGGGGAAAATTTCCGCATTAAAAAATGTGCGCTTAGCTTGGCAACGGGAAAATGTCCCAATGGTCGCCAAGGGGGGAGGTATCCTACTAGTTCCGACACTTTGACGATGAACTGTAAGAAGACGGGATTTTGATCCGGCCTGAGAAATTTTTCCCAAATTGCTACAAGAAATCCGTGATATCAGCATCAGCAATGATATTAGTTATCTAAAATTCGAAGGGTTAACAATTCTCTAATAAAAGTTTCTAAGCCATAATATAAAAGAATGATTAAAATTTTCTAAACCATATTACAAAAAATAAATGCAAATGAAACTGGCATGAAAACGCCTTTACAAAAAACGAAATATTCTTAAATTTTATTTCATAAATGGAAATTAATGTTACATGAATGGGATGGTTTTCTTATTGCACCATCACACTTCCCAGGAACCATCTCAGAGTTAGGCTCTGCCTGTTGAAGGCTAGAAACTTTTACGAGGTAGACATAAAAAATTCGGGGTATAATTTTCTTTTTCACCGCAGTTTCTCTTTCCTTATCAGATTTGTTCATAAATGAATTGACTCCCATCTGGACCTATTCCATCGCCTGTTCGTTGCAATGGACTCTCTCCCCTGATCATTGTACGAGGAAACCAAGAAAACACTATGCAGTGTGTAATGTAAGATGTTGTGCAATGCGATACAGTGTGTAATATAGGATGTTGTGCAATGCGATGCAGTGTGTTATGTAGGATGTTGTACAATGCGTTGCAGTGTGCCAATATGATGCTGCACAACGTGATGCAATGTGCAATATATGATATTGTACAATGAAATGCAAAGGGAATATAAGCGAGGCAATGTGTAATGTATGATGTGGAATGCGATGCAGTGCGTAATATATGATGTTGTGTAATGCGATGCAGTGTGTAATATATGATGTTGTGTAATGCGATGCAGTGTGTAATATATGATGTTGTGGAATGCGATGCAGTGTGTAATATATGATGTTGTGGAATGCGATGCAGTGTGTAATATATGATGTTGTGGAATGCGATGCAGTGTGTAATATATGATGTTGTGGAATGCGATGCAGTGTGTAATATATGATGTTGTGGAATGCGATGCAATGTGCGATATATGATGTAAAATTGTTTTTCACTGAATTATATAAATTTATCTTTTTCTTTCAAATTTATCACTACTCAAACCATAGACAATAGCAATTGAAGGAGAATACTCGCCCTGTTGTGTTCATTGCATCAATTTACTTTCGTGAGCCTAAATCAGAATTGGCCATTAGTTCAAGTAGGCTTGTGGAAGTGTTCGTCATTTAGAAGCAATGACCCAGCAGAAGACCCCTAATACTTAACCTGCCACACCCAGAGGTGTTTTTCCTTTGGTGGACATTGCAACAACGACCTATTGAACAACCGCTTTTAGTAAGCACGATGGATATGAAGTTGAACTCACTTATTTCTGATAATGAGATATGGGACGATATGCTGGACAAACCATTAGTTGATAAAATCGTGAGGGTTCGTAAAAACAAATATCCTCTGTATATAACTATCACTGTAATGAAGCAAAATCAGAACCGAAAACCTTATCGTCCTCATTTAGAAATTTTTATTAAAAGCTAAAGGTGAGAACCAATAAATTTTTAATTTTTTTTTCATACAATTGAAACATTTTTTGGAGAATAATAAAATTCAAACAAACTCAATTATTAATATATTTTACTTTTGAAATAATCGCAACAAAAATAGGAAAATAAAATCGATTTTGAAATTTGACAGCTTTAAAATAAATCGAAAACTTATTTCGTATCTCTTCAGACTGAAAATGTTAATATTTCTGAGGCAGAACTTCGAGACAGGCAGTGAATTCTCGTGGGAAGGCTAGTCTGACAGAGGGCTTCTCCCTTTAACTTTTCCAAGGCAGTCGTTATTTGCGTCAGGCAAAACACATCCACCCCGGAAGGAAAAGAGGATTTGTGCATTATTTACTTCCGAAGACGATGTCTGATAGGTCAGCATGCGCCAGGAAGGAAGGGGGTGGGAGATGGGGGATAATTGCCGAGAAAGAAGATAAAAATCGGGGACAGCGATATCGAAAACTGCGACTTTGCTTTCTCTTCGATCAATACTGTTTGTTTGCTCTTAACTACTTCTTCCACCGTTGCCATTTTCTGAGTGAGAAATGTTTGCTTTTTCCACGTCGTTCGATCCGTACGAATGCGATACTGTGGTACCAGCTAAGCATTTTGAGCGCCATTAAGCATCGAGTGATTCCTCGTGTTTGTTTGTTTCCTCCGATAGGAAAGGAAAGCTATCAAAATTAAGTATTGTCAACTAGATTCGGTCAACAAACGGAAGAGATGAGTTGTGGGGGCGATGACAAATGGTGACGCCCACGCCGGTATTGCTTTTCGATGCTTTTACCGGCAAATTCAGCAAAATGGCCACACTAAGGGCAGAATATGAGAAAGAATTTTGACAGCTCAAGCAAAATGGCGTCGGATTCGATACAAATCCATTTCAGCCTGTTCTACTCTTTGTTTTTATGATGATGCCACGACAATCAAGAAAAATAATCAAAATAAAGTGGTTATCTTTACTACAATGTGTGAATAAACATTTAGTTTTATTTATCATATACCACATTCAGCACATATATTTCTTAAAATTATAAAAAATTAAAAATCACGGTTGTAGTTACTGGCTTTTTTTTTTCAAACATCATAACTGTCTTAAGATAATGAAGTGAAAAATGACTGATTTGAAGTTTAAAAAAGAAAAATTGCATTTACAATTTTTTTTATAAACGTCAAAAAATATCAGATGAGCTTCAAAATAGCAAAAGTGATCAATTTGAAGTTTCTAAATCAGTTTTAAAAAATGTATCTGACATTGAAAGTGATCAAAATAAGTTTCGCTCTTTTCCTCGATTTTTGAATTAAAGTTATCATTGTTGTTATGGTTGTTGTCGTGTGCCAGCATAGGCTGGTATTATGGAGTGTGCTACTCCACTTTTCCAACTGAGCCATATTTTGGTGTGGAGTCCGACTTCTTCAGTACACACATGCCATAGGTACCCGTTTATAAGGTAGACAACCATTCCCAACCCATTCAGACAAAGAAAGGAATAAGACAGGATAGACAGAAAGAGAAAGTGCATCCATGCCCGAACTGGATTCGAACCCATTACTTCCCAATCAGGCACGCTGACCACTATAGAAGGTGGGTGGCAGAGGTGATAATTGGATTTGTTGATTGGATCGTTAGATTGGACATCAATTTTCTTATTTTCCTCGTTGAATCACAATTCAATATTTGAATTTTCCAGTATTTTCAAACTTATGTTTATCTATTTAAGAACTTCATGTGAAATGTGTATTCCCTTCTACTCTAAAACTTTTATTTTATCTGTTATGAAAATAAAGATTGAAAACAATACTTCAAATTTTCACGTTGCAGTAGAATTCTTAGGCTAAATAAGTAAAACTTGTCTCCATGGATTTATTTCATTTCATTATCCTTAACTGATAGAAGCCTATTTACTTTTTTATTAAATTGCTTAAACTACTTTATAATTATCATTGTTATAAGTCAATTGCTGTAAGTACTAGAGACGGTAGTTGTTGTACTGATTATAAATTAAAAAAGGACGGTACCAGGCTTAAAAGATATTTATTTCGTTCAGTAAAGAATATCTGTTCTGAATTTAATGATTTCTTAGTCGTCACGAAAATAATATTATTCATACTTACTTCTGGTCAGTCTTGAGTCTGAAACATTAATATTATTATCAAATCATGTTTTTTAAATATAGCTTTCTCACATTTACTGAATTAAATTAAATGGGTTGTATTTTAGAAATAATATTCTCCGATACATTCTAGAAATGAATTGAGGTACCACACACCACTATCGGCATTCATACAGAAATCCTCAAAAACTTCATAAATCACAAAAATATTTTAAAATTTTATAAAATTTATTACATTAATTATATTTTTATTATTAATATAACGTCCCCTTAGCTAAGGGGTAAAATCATTTTCCTTGGAACAGGCGTTGAATTCCGGTCAAGCAGAACAAAGGGAAATGGCTGTTGTTGTTCTCGTGTGACAGCGAGGCTGGCAAATTGGGGTGCGCTGCTCCACTTTTCCATTTTCTTTCTTGATATTTAGGTGCGGAGTCCGACTTCTTCAGTACTCACACATGCCATAGGGACCCGTTTATAGGGCAGGAAACCATTAACACTACGTTCACGCACAAGGAAAGGACAAAGACAAGATAGACCGGGAAAGGTAGTACATCCATGCCTGAACCGGGATTTGAACCCATCACCTCCCTATCCGTAGTCAGGTACGCTGACCACTAGACAAGTTAACCGGCAAGGGAAATGATCCTACACATTTGTTAGGGTGCGTACTTGAGAGTCTTTTGTATCACAATAGATCAATGAAACCCAAAATCTGTGAAATTTTCTGTCTGAAGATATAACGTAATATTAATAGGAAATTGAATGAATTTTTAACTTGCTTTAAAAACTTCGTATAAAAGGTAGCTTACTTTTTTTAACAACCTTTGGAAAAAACTATAAGTTTGATTGTATATAGAAGATGATATAACAATCTTAGTCTGTTATAAGACGTTTTTTAATCAAATCCACTCCTTATTATTGTCTTTCGAGAGTGCTTTTCATGGCTTGTAAGCAGCACTCATGTTCGCAAGGAAGATTTCCAAGCACGCACTGAACAGATGTAGAAGCAGAAGTGTCCATACATCTCCCTTCTTCAGTGATGCTGAATATGGAACTTTTCATTCCAAACAGCTCTTTTGAATCTTTCTCCATCAAGATTTTGCATCCCATCATTATAAATTAAAGTGCGTGCTTAATTTTAAGTTCTTAAAAAGCTGGTTCAAATAATTCATGGAATACAAATATACAAAAGAGTGTGGCCGTAAACGTAAACACCAGCAATATCTCTGTACCTAACCCAAGAAGGGCTCTACCAGTTTGAATGGATACTGCTGGAAAGAAATGTGAGTAACACTGTCGGAGGGGCGTCGCTCGCAACCGCAGCCACGAGCCTCAAACGCAGCTTCCCAACACACAGTTGGAGGGCAGTAACACAACTGCTTCTGGCTGACTCCAACGGACGAGGTTATTAGAGAAAATTGGGTGAGAGGAGAATCTGGCACAAATGAAACATAAGTAGGGGCTGGAACATGATGAAACAGGGCAGTTTAGTTAGCCGATTGGGTGGAGTAAAACCGTTTATGACGGATTACAAGCAGTTGGCGTTTGAGCCATTAAGTTGCCACAGGTATGGACTGAAACATAGAGGCTCATGGTTGACTAAACAGTTCATCAAGTGAGTCATCTGCTTCTACTTCGTCTGGCAAAATCAACTCTCTATATTCAAGGAGGAAGGAGATCTAATTGTTTAGTTTGGTTCTAGCCTGGCCATTGTCGATGATGTTCTTAATCCAGAAGGAGTGTGGCCGTGGTAGCCTATGGGTTAGATCATCTGGCATTCCGCCTGGAAGTGTGGGGTTCGATTCCCAGTGCTGCCAAAGACCCACCGAGTACATGCGATATACGTGCTCTTGATAAATCTGTGGAATCAAAAGTCCTGTGGTCGGTCGTTGAGCAGTTACCATGTATACAATGGTGTGGAGAAAATCCCACTTCATGTGAAGGTCAAAATTATGGGAGGGATCCATAGGTGGTGCCATCTATCGAGGAGTTTAGAGAAAAATCGTTATTTCACCTTTCTTGGTGCGCTGGTTAAACGAAAGGTGGACTGACCTAAATTCGCTTAGCAAATGGCATAGGGAGCTTGGCTTGCCCAAATGTCTTAAATAACAACATCAAAAGAGTGTTAAATCTTATAATTATTATTTTTTCACCAAACTGCTTTTCCTTTATAGATAAATTTTATCAGAATAAGTTTTTAATATGTATCATATAACAAACACAAATGCTACAAAGTATATCATACTTAAATTCATTTTATTGATGAAAAATCAGGAAACATAACCACTTTTCTTTATATTTCCAAACTAGATTTTAAGAAATCCATTTTTTTCATTATAGCAAAGCATTTCAAGAAAAACCTGAATGTTATTGGTAACACTTCAGCGACATAAAGGTAACTGTTGGAAATGAAAATGAAATATTCGGTCGCTTTTATACTAATGTAAATATTGATGAATATTACTGCAACCGTAACAATGTTTAAAAATTATATATATATATATATATATATAACATATATATATATATATATATATATATATATATATATATATATATATATATATATATATATATATATATATATATATATATATATATATATATATATATAACATATATATATACCTAGATGTATGTTTTTCCTGCATATTGTTTGATGCAGGAAAGATGATGATGATATTGTTTGAAAAATGACCTAGATATTGTTTTTCCTGCAATATCCTTACAAACATAGGTAGATGAATGCGTTGCGCTCAGAATGTCACTTTTATAAGTTGAATCGTTGAACTTGGTTGTGAACACATGGTCTACGGTGAGAGTACAGAACTCTTTTCTGAACACCGAACCAATAAAACCATGAAGTAAGCATTGACTGTACTTGACCTCGCAGAAGTCTTAGGGTCAACCATCCCATAATCCATTCCTTAATCTGTATATCACGTGATTAATATAATTTTGATGGATTAGTTATACTGAGTGAAAGATTTTTTAAGTAAAGATTACTGAAATAAGCCAGTTTATCGTGATGAAGCAAGTCATTCAGTGGAGTGTTCAAAAAGTGTCAAACCAGATTACAAGCAATTCATTTAAATTTGAGCATTTAATCATAATTGAAAATTCATTTTAAAATTGTCGGAAAATAAATTTTTATGCATTTTAAAAATTTAAAAATTTTTGCTTATGACAGCATTAATAGGTTAATGTATTAACATTTAAATCTAAATTATTTCTTTTAATGAAGGTATGATTATTTTTGCGAATATTGGAAAAAATGTGTATAGGGTGTTCATCTAATTAGATGAGTCGGTATAGAGGCTTAATTAATTAATTTATATAGCAATAAATAACTTGTATTGCAAGACGATAGTAGCTGGAGAAATTGTCATTATCATCTGAGGAAATATATTTGTGACATTCCTAATGAAATACCAAAAAGTAACACCAAATAAACTATTTTCAATATAAAGCACTTCCTCGGGCATGGCAAGGTTTACTCAACCTTTCATTCCTTCAGTGGGTCGATGAACTCAGTAGCAAGCATGCTTAGGAACTAAACACTGGGGATCTCACTTTAGGCTAACCACCTAACTGGAACGTATGCTTCGCACCCCAGGGCCCTCAGCTATGAAGGGTACTGTTGGCCTTGAGCCCTGTATGGGCTATCGCTCCATGAAGCACTTTCATTTCATTGTAAGCTACCCAAAAGATTAGTTATCAACAAGCCATTAAACTTTAAATTTATTTAATGAAATTTTAATTTTTATAACATGGATGAGGCAGATAAATTCACTTTGAACTTCCCATTTCCTTGTAATTCTTTTTTATTCTGCTTTATTTATCATTTTACTTTTCACAAAAGAGTTCATTTATTTCTAAAATACTGTATTTACAACACAGCTTCTGACGTTTCATTACAAAATTGAGAAGCAATTTTCGATGCAACGGTGATTTAATAACCGTCTGGGCATTGTGACATGGATATAAAGATAAGCATTGTAAAATGGAATTTAGATGCAATTTTCGATCCGATGGTGATTTACTAACTGTCTAGGCATTGTGACATGGATAGAGAGATAAGCATTTTAACATGAAATTTAAATGCATTTTTCAATCCGACGGGGATTTACTAACCGTCTGGGTATTGTGACATGGATATAAAGATAAGCATTGTAACATGGAATTTAGAGGCAATTTTTGATCTGACGGTGATTTACTAATCGTCTAGGCATTGTGACATGGATATATGTCTTCGGCTTACATCTCTGTACGTTTCTAGCTCTGTTCTAAATTTATTTTTCTCAATGTCTTGTCTCATGTCAGCATTCATGTTTCTTTCAAACTTATGTAAAGCAGCTAAACTTTCTGCTTCCTATACCATAAGTTGTTAATTGCTTGTTTTACAAAAGCGTTACTTTTTTAAATCCTAATGGCTGGTTACCATTATGAAACCGAACTGTTTTCTCGGACTGTATTAAAATATGTCGCTTGAGATTTGCGGGCCATATCTCGTCTTTGACTTCAAGAATTTTTAATTATAGGTCCAGTGCAAACAAATCTAGGGTCGGTCCATACTTAAATGGACTGATTGTGTAGAGGAGGACTTTAAAGTGCTGAAAGGGACAAATTGGAGAACTGTCGCCTATCGGAGAATACAGTGAAGGAGTGGTCTGAGGAAAGCCTTTCCCCACCCCAGGCTATCGTGCTGAAGAAGAAGAATTACCTGGTTGCTACTAAGATATTCCTATTTCAGCTGTACATGGGGCAGAAGTGGTGGCAATACAATGGGGCACCCAATGGGTGTGCCCTCTTTGCCCCAATTACTCTCATATTTATTCTCATGATGTTTCATGCGAATTATGTTCTCCAATTAGCCTTATTTTTGAAATCCTTTTTGAACTTATCAAACATAATTCTAAAGGTACAATAAGCTATAATGTGCTGCTCTTAGTTCAATGTGATATGTGATTAAACTGAATTATTGTCACCACGTAATAGTTGGAAATTGTTGTAAGGTTTCTACGCATCCACTGCATGTTTTAATTTCGGGGCACTTATTAATCTGTAGGAGGTGAATGTGCGGAATAAATTACAGAAAGCTTTCAGGCACCCCCCCCCTCACAAATGTGCTTGCAACATTCAGTTTCCGTTGCATAATATCTGCTGAGATTGGACAGGAGGCCATCCTCTTCGAATACAACCGTCTTACTGTTGGGAAAACTGTGAGCTCAACGGAAAGGGTTTTGAACTGCTGTGTAATGGGTCGTGTGGGAAATGGGTCTGGACTGCTAGTCAGAAAAGATTCGCCAAATGTGTTTTAAGAAATAAACAAGTTTGAATTGGCACATGTTTCAAAAGTAGTGCTGCAGAAATTTCAAGGAAATGGTAGGCTGCCACGAGCAAATAGTGTAATGGATTAAGGTTATTTTTGTTAGAAATGATTGCGTTAGTGGATGAGAAAGAACGCTTTAAGCAATAATCCTTTTCCTTCGACATTCTGAATATACTTCCGAATTGACCTTTTACGTTTAGTGGGTTCGATTCTCATTTTGAGAACGAAAGTCTCGAGTGGTTTGTAATTCTCTTCCAATTATATGATGAATTTGAAATGGTGAGCAGAGAGTACAAATGAAATGAAGCGGGGCCTCCATCAACCAACCACACTGACAGTCAAAATTGGATCGACATTCAAGCTAGTCAGAAAAGATTCGCCCATATCGCAACAATATTGATTTAATTAGAAACAATTTTTAAAATATGTTGTCGACTTTCAGATGAAAAATTAAAAAAAAAATAGGTACCCCATGTTCCTTAAGTGTCCTTCCACCCACGAGCAGTCATTGCCAATTAATTTGGATTCTTTTTTAATCATCACATTCACCAAATATGTAAAAGTATTGGAAGCTCTAACTTACTGGATAATTATTTTTTCTCCCATCACGAGAGAAATAAAAAAAATGATAGAAATGAAAAAAATGAGGGAAAAAATTCTCTGGGAAGTAAAAGCATTTCCCCGTTCCACCGACGGGCAATTCACTTCTACAAGCCATAGTCCACCACAAAATGCTCCAATTACGGCTCCGTTCCATCCCCTCCTCCTACTCTTCCTCCCTTTACTCCTCTTTTTTTTAAACTCAAGAAGTGACTTAACGAATTTAAATCACTAATGAGGCTTTAGTAAAGTCCATACGTTAACTCGGGAATTACAAATCCGGAAAAGTAATAATGTCCGGAATGAAATCTGGAAAAAAAAACTTTTTTGCTGCTCTGCCGGTTCTTTCTCTTCGGAATCGATCTGGATGTCGCGTGTGTGGTTTCTGTCTCCCCCCCCCCCCAGAGAAAGAGGAGGCCACTTAGGGAAAGATGCCCGCCAAACGAGTTAATGACTTTAAAGGAGTCGAGATTATGCCTGGAGGAAGATAAGCTCCGGTTATTGATGAAAGGCTCAAAGAAAGCTGCCTTCCACTCGAAGGAGGAAAAAAAAATTCTGGGAGCATTGATTTTAAGGCAGAATTTATGGCCGCTATTATGTTTAATTATTTTAGTAGCATCGTACTAATCTTTCAAAATATATTTTGTGTCTCGTGCATCCATTTATATCCGTCTCCAGTATTCTTACTGAAAGAGGAGAACCTTGTAAACATCCAAAAATCTTGTAAATCCACACTCATCCTCATAGATTTAAAATAATTTTAATGAGAGAGATTTTAATAATATTTTATAGAGGCTATATCTTATAATATTTTTAATTTATTAGTATTTTTTTTGTTAAAAGTTGCTCAATACAGCCAATCTTTCGAGTAAATCCATACTCTTCCTCATAGATTTAAAATCATTTTAATGAGAGAGATTTTAATAATATTTTATAGAGGCTATATCTTATAATATTTTTAATTTATTAGTATTTTTTTGTTAAAAGTTGCTCAATACAGCCAATCTTTCGAGTATTGGCTGTATTGAGCAACTATCCAACAAATGATTGTTCAACGATAAGCAATCAACCAATCCAAACTTACACAACACACCTAAAGCGAAGACATTGTTCTTTAATGTCTGATATGTACAGGTGTTATCCATTTTAGGACTTTATTCCAGACCTTAAATAAATTTCATGGGTTTATCATTCAACAACGCCATGGATAGTCTAACTGCCAAAAGCTATTGTAAAGCATTGAAAATCCACTGCAATTTTGTTTACTAGAAAAACTTTTTTTATAGATAGTAGAACGTACTCACATATCGTAAGGGAAGAAACATGGAAAACTATCAGCCACCCAAACAAACAGGCACGCAGAAAGCAGAAGAGTGTCTTTGCTATATCAGAAGTGATCAAGATCCTGCCTAAATATCGTGGTCACATTGAGACCATGGTCTCATTATTACTCGTCTCGGGGTTGAATATTCCTTCATTAACGACATTTTTCTACAATCAGATTATAGAAGTTTTAAGAAACACTCGTTCATTTAGTCGGTAAGTGTCAAGATTCATAAAATTTTAAAACTATTTTAGTTGGAGCATACATGCACACTTTAAACTGATGTTAAATGTGCTTGTTCCATTCGTTCACAGCTATTTATTATAGGTATGGTCAATGGACTCCTATAAAGCTTATTCTTCTCTATTCGTTTCTGGTTCACTAATTAAAAATCCTGCTGTAATTGATTATCGTAATGATTTTAACGACTCAGTCAAATCAAATTGTAATATTTGAATGAAAAGTCCTAAGAAAGATTTTTGGTGCTGTAAATGAAAATGGAGTTTGGAAGCATGGATATAATTTCGAGCTTCACAGAATTTTTAAGGAAGCTGGCATCGTCAATTACATGAAAATATGTTACTTGAGATTTGCGGGCCATATCTGTCAAATGGACCCCTCGTCTTTGACTTCAAGAATTTTTAATCATAGGCTCATTGCAAACAGATCAAGGGGTCGGCCCAAACTTAGATGGACTGATTGTGTAGAGGAGAACTTTAAAGTGCTGAAAGTGACAAAACTGTAGAACTGTCGCCTCCCAGAGAACACAATCGATGAGTTTTTTGAGGAAAGCCTTGGCCCAACCCGGGCTGTCGTGCTGAATAAGAAGATGAATGATTTTAAGAAAAAATGGAAACTGTTGCTTGCGATTTATAATGCATTTAGCAGATCTTTTTACATGAATATTTTTCTTTGGGAGTTGTGAATAGAGCAGCTTGAAATTTGAATGTTACTTCATTGTGTATTCATTAAGTAATATTTTATGGTAAGTGATCAAGCACACACACACACACAAGAAATCACAGCAGAACTCTCGTCGTAATAATTTTTTAAAGATTCTGAGACTGAAGGTATATATATATATCGATGGTTAGATATTTCAAGCGCCAATTTTACAAAATGTTTTTTTCAACTATAACTTCAATCAGAATAATTTGAAGTATTAAAAAAGTAATCATGTTTTTTAAAGAAGAGCTAAATGATGGAAGAATATTTCATATACTTTACAATTTAATGGGACTTGAGCGTTGCAAGATTAGGTACATTTGCCATTATGCTACAATGATATATGTCGTCTTAATATTCAATATATATACCTTAGACTTATCATTCAATCAGTTTGTTTTACCACAATAAGCCATTGAAGAGTAAAACATCTTTATTCAGTACAAACTATGTGCTCGTCTCCATGATTAATTCTAATGTTTTTGAGCAGAGATACTTATCAAGTTAAACTCATGTCTTTGCTATGATTTCTCTTCCTTTATTCATCGATTCATTTAATTATGTTTTTTTTTAATTTCAACTGGGGAAAAATGTCCAGTAACTGACAGAAAAAATTAAAAAATTATACACGAAAGGGAATTATATTTATAAGCTTGATTTTTCCTTAATTTTCTACCCAATATTCAACTTCCTGCTGGTATCATTCGGCTTGACTCAGGAGCAAAACAGCCACCTTTTTCTTGACATCATCCTTAACAATGAGCTGCTGAAGCACCGAAAGTGAGAAGACGGACCACGGATTGGACTGCACACAAGACGCAGATACACTTTGAAAATCTTGAAAGTTTATTACGTCGATCGTACTCATACTGTTGAGGCTTCGATGCATCTATGAATATGCTGGAATGAGTTGGATACTTTACTTTCAGTAATTCCGTCGCAGGATATCCGGTGAGATGTTGCAGCGCCCCCATGCTCAGAGAAGGGAAAGTATCATGCGTGCCTTCAGCAACCGTATACACCCTTTCATTCAAGTGGCCTGGTTGGTTAGGGCCTCGTTTTATCATCGCAAGGTAGTGAGTTTGAATCCTGACTTAACCAAAGATCCGTCGCGTTCGCTAGTGGCGTCTGGAACTCCCTAAAACTTGGCATGGTTGCAATGTCCTCCAAGTGAAATGATAAGTCTGGGAGTGGCAAAGATCGGGGATCTTCTGCTTGGTTCCTGCTTCAAAATCACGAAGACTCCACCCGGCTGCTTCTATGTAACTAGTTGAGCGCAACTGAAAGATGGGAAAGCATGCTGGTGCAACAACAACCCTTTCATTGCAAATGATTGCATTTGATGACGTATTTCGGAGACTTGCTGGCTTGTTGCCATTTTTTACTCCAACTAGATTTAAGAAAAATATACTCAGTAGTGACATTAAGCAAAATTCAAAGATGCTTGGAGTTATCAGTAAGCAATTAATTGCTAACCTCTATTTGCCATTATTTTTTTACATAATATCAATATATGAAATATATATCTTTTGAATTAAAATTTACACAATGTGACAACCTCTTCCGTAGCTAATTTAAATATGTAAAGTGGACAGGAAAAATTAAGTTCTGATTGATAAAGGCTAATGAATGGGATACCTTTGATGTGGGGGCGAGATATAAATGTTTATTTTTCTCTTCAGATTGGCTGAAATATTATAAAAAGGTGCATGAGTAAAATACCTTCGACCAAAAATCAAATGGTGCCAAAAAAGCACAATTTTTCGCCAACAACAGAAAACCACATACCAAATTCATGGTTATAACTTTGATAAACAATAGTATGCTTTTTTAAACAAGAATTCAGTACTTATATTTATTTCTATGCTTTTGCAACACGGAATGATAAAAATGTGAGACCAACAGAACAGAATGAGAGTGAGTATTTTTTTTAAACATTTAAAAAAACGGAGCATGGTATGAAACTTTATTTGCAGTTAGACAAAAAATGGTGTTGCAAACATTAAAAATTACCAAAAATTATTAATTCGAGAAGGAATTTGGTTTAAGATTTTCTTGTTTTAATTGCACTCAGATTTATTTATTGTGAATGCAAATAGTTAACGAATTTGTTATCCTTTTTATGTTATTCTTTATATAATGCTATTTACATTTAGTTTTCTTATAAATAACTGTCTGTATCTTTAAAAGAATAAATTTAAAATACCTATATACAAATTATTTTTTACAAATAAACTATGTCACAACATTTTTAACTAAACATTCTACTTTCTGTTTTCATGCTAAATGTATGTAGCCTGAGGAACCATTCGAAACGATTTAGCGAGGATTTGGCAATAATAGCCTAACTTTCTTGGTCGACGAAGTACTACAAACATCCGTGCCCAAGGGGAGATTCGAACCCATGCTGGTTTGATAAATATTTGAAGTAATTAAAAAATGAAGCAAAATGCTCCCTCGTTAACCTTTGTCGACAGCAAACAACCTTGTTTTCTACTCTTTTTTTTTAAATTTTGTTGTAATTCTCTAATAATAGTTTTAGTTAAGCACAGAAAGATAATAAAAATGAACCCAAAGTGTTCTTTACAATCATTCATTACTAGTAAAAAGCACAGTTATATATAATTATTGACCCCATAAAAATATCCCTGAAGGTGAACTACGTTTTCGTAATGAATGATAAAAGTCAAAGAAATACTTTAAAATCCTGATGGAGACATATCGATGTTATGATGGGTTCATCAAGTTCCCTCAATCAAAGGTCCATTACCTGTGACTGAAAATGGATTACGAATCGTGCAATTATTCACACCCGAAGTGAGTGTCGAATTGACAAGCTGTAAGACAGACACTAATCGCTTAACTGCTCATTTAATCTTTTTCCCTGAAAATAAAAATGCAGTTTTTTTCGAAAAGTTAATTGAAAATTATCACCCAACTTAATTTTACTGTTATAATTATAAGAAATTTAATTATGTATTCGAATGTTAGTGCTTTAAGAACTAATAGTTTCATTCAATTTAACCAACAATTTAGTTTTCTAAAAGATAGAGTAGTTTAAAAATTATTAAACTGATTGCCTGGCCAAAACTGGTACGTCTGAGGACGGAGTGCCGTCGGCAGTTCTCACATTTCAGGAGATTCACTCAAAGATTAAACACGAGAATAAAACCACTTAGATTGTCCCTCCTGAGTATCTCTGGTATCGCTGCGCGCGTCCAAGTACTTCCCTGGCTACTGGTCTTAACAGACAAGAGCCAACGGCTATTGCCCGTTTCAGAAATGGCCATCTTAGTAACTTGAAATTCGTCGAGGGTAAGAAGCAATTCGGAATTTGCTCCAAGTGTTTAAATGAACAGGCCTCTCTTGAATGTATTCTTCTATGCCTTGGTCTCTCCGAGAGAGATCTGATGGAGAATCCATTTTTGATGCTGGACTTCTTGAAGGTGTACGCGCTCATGGACCTGGTCTAGCGCTGCTCACCTCGGGGGCATGCAGCAAAAACATTTAAAAATAACCATTTGCTATATTTATTTATAAAATGTTTAAAATATATATAAATTCAAAGTATTGCGCCCTTTTTACTTTTTATTATGCATAGACAAATTAAAAATAAATATTAAAGATTATTTAAAATTTTTTTATAAAACTTGGAAAGTACAGTAATAGGCAGTTTTATGATAAAAAAGAAGCAAAATTAAATAATGACCCAGTATTAATATCTATCCTTAATCCAACACGCGTGCGTATAATCTGTAATTGGAGACAAGATTAAACAATCCTGTAATGATCATAAAAACAGAGACTTTTATACCATCTCAACCATAATGGTGAGATTTTATGAACTATGTCATGACATTCGCAAGATTCTCATTTAATCACCTGAGTTGGCTGGATAAAAATAGGTAAAATAAAGTGAAATTGGTATTGTGTGATTGTGTGTAAAACTTTTATGTGGTTTCTATACTAATGATGATATCAAATTTCCCATTTGGTGACTTTCTAAAACAATTGGCAGGGTTATGATAATACATAAATACCCAAAAAGTCCAATATGATATCGATTTTCCGTAGAATTGACAATATTTTAAAGGATCAGGCTCACCTTGATCTAATGTTAGAACTCTGCTCTTCAGACCATGTGGTCTCGGGCTCGATACCAACCACTGTTGAACAACGAAATATGGAAATTGTGCTTTTACCTTCTGCATGTACGTCTCTCGGAGTGGGTGCTTGGGAGTTTTATGAATTTTCTTTTCAGACCCGTAAATACGGCGTATTAGTTATGAGAATTCCTCCCGGAAACCAATCACTTGGGGGACACTAAAATGCCTTACAACAGCTTTAGATAATTAGGCATTCCTGATATCCAATATTTTAAAGGCGGGTACTCCACTCCCTAGTGATAAGATAGCGCTCCTCAAGGCAAAAGGTTTCGGGTTTGATCCTAGCTCCTGTTTGACAACAATAGACGGAAGTTGCAGGTTTCCTGCATGCATGTCTAACGAGATGAGTGCTTGAGAGTTTTCTGGGTTTGTCACCTACATGTGACACATGAATAAAGCCCATTATCTATGAACTGTCCATCCGAAAGGCACTTATGTGGTGTAGATTAAAATTCCTTAAAACAAATTTCCAAAATAAACAAAAATGTCCGCTACGGGATCCCAAATATTTTAAAGCCACATTTGGGGTAAGAAATCTTTTTTATTCGTACAATGAAAAGCAAATTGAAATTACTTTACTTTTCTCGAAATGAAATGTCTTTTTTTCAAAATCTTCTTTTTTTTTAATGGAATCATTACTTTACAAGTTTTCTTAAATACAATTTTTCGTTTATGGAGAAGCAGATTTTTATATTCTGACATTCTGTGATTCCTTTATTTAGAAACTTCAGAGGAAGACATATAACAAACGTTATTACTTGATGAATATGAACAAAAATAGCGCGCATCCGGTGTTGGACATACAGAAATGTATGTATAACGATTTCTAGGGTTTGTTAAATTTTAAATTTAAGATATATCGATTCAATTCGAGTGGATCTTAAGCAACACAAGCCAAAATGCTCATCCTAACACAAATTATATTTCTCGATTTCATTCGTATTTAAAAATCGATCTGTTTCCTTTTCTCCCGTAACACAGCGAATGAAATTTGGTTCATTATTTTTTTTAAATTATCATGTTGACAATTTTGTTCGATTTATGATATATAATTGTAATGTTGAGAATATATATATATATATATATATATATATATATATATATATATATATATATATATATATATATATATCCTCTTAATTGTGAAGATTTCCTCTTGCTTGACATATCATATTTTTATCTTTAGTCTTTAAAATTTAAAAATCCTTTTTAAAACTGAATTTTTGAAGCAACTGTGAAAGTGCATTCAATATTCTTCTACATCTACGGAAATCTCTTTTAATTTTTCGTGTAGTTGCAAAGTAGATAAGCAGGCATAAACTCTAACTTTGACTTTGTCTTCTTTTAACTTTAATTTCGTGTTGTGAAAGTTGTTGTGGCAACAGTAATTATAAGTTGAGCTTTCTGAATTTTGTATTTTAACGTTGCCGTAGAGAATCGTCGATGGCTTTCTGTTTTTCTTATTTGTTAATAAATTCAATTTAGCTTGTTTGGTTTAGTAAATTTTAGATTTTTCTGTCGACCGACTACACTAAACACTTCTCCTCAATATAGTTATTTTTCTAATAGCATCTGTTCTAATATTTACCTTCTCTCAAATGTCTGGATTGTTTCATTTTCCGTCATTACAAGTGGAGTCTTATAGAATGGAGCATGCTGGGACCAACCATAAGACTATCGCAAAGAGGTATCATTTCACTTGGAGGACAATGAAACCATGTACATGTATCATTACCGAACATTAGGGATGATAAATTAAACTACTGCTTAAGACACGGTACTGTACCTTAACGAGAATGATGCCTTTTCCTTCTAGAACACTTCTGTCCTTTTTTTTATGTAATATATATTAACGGTTCTAAATTTGTGGTATCGTCATCCCTTAAGTGCCCACTGGACACCTTGAACGTAAATGAAGACAATACGGCACAGGTACCGTATAATCCAGGATGACAAATTCTGAGACTGGCGATTTTTTGGCGGATTTTCTTATGTATCTGGCAACCTCGTTTCTATTACGTTATACATATGGAAACCTATACGAATTATGCAGAAAATTCTATTTTGGTTACCCTAGTATTTATATCATCGAGCACGTCACGATACGTCATCTTGGCAACATATCTTCATCGCCAAAAATATTCAGAATTTGGAATCATGTATTATACGGCACCTGTGCCGCTAATATTTTTATCGTAGATAGCACTGTGTTTTTAAATAAAAAATCTGCAAGAAAAATGTTGCAATGCTTACTTTAAAAAATTTTTATTTTTAATTGAAATCATATTTATCTATATGATTACATACAGAGAAAGAGATTTTATCATATAATTAGTTATTTGTAATTACCTAAGACATGAATGCTTCTGTATAAAAGGAAGAAATATTCTAATTAACAAAAATAAATCAATGAAGAACACGTGAAAAAGAAGAATAGAGAATTACTAAGGAAAATATGCAACTTTTTGTTTGAATGTTTGGTATTTTCCCAATATAGCTCCGCTTATGATCTTAATATGTTTCTTATGAAGAAGTGTAAATAATATAACGTAGATATGATGATTTTAATGTCTCTCTCTCTCTCTTTCAAAATTTTATTTTGAATTAAATAAATTTAATCGATATTTTTTAAAGAAAAACTTACTGAAGAGTGATGAAGTTTAACAAGCTTAAAGCTAAACTAAGCTAAAGTAAGTTGGTGCAAACAATGTCTTATTAATAATTTGTCGGTTTAAAAAAGCATTGGTTTCCTAAATCGCCAAGATAAAAAAAATACATACAGAAAAATTTAGTTTTGTTTCATTGAAAAAAATGCACTATTACATTTCCTACCTACGCAATCGATTATCGACACGATTGTTAGGAAGTTTCTGCCAGAAATATACATGGGCGTATAAATAAGTTTTGTCAATAATTATTTGATTTATAAAATGTAAATAAAATGCTAATATTATTTTTAGTAGTTTCTAAAAATATAAGCCTTTTTAAGCAATATATGATGCAAATGGAATATTTTCGACAGTAATTTAAGATTTTTTTTCATTCCAGTTACACCGATTATCGTCCAGGGATATAATGGAAAAGTAACTCTATTGTTTTAAAAACGAGCCTTCCATTTAATTTTAATTTTATACATTTTCACCGAAACCCAAGATATGCACCGCATATTTGGCGGTATTCGCCCAGATAAATATTTTATCCTGTATTAACTTCATTCCAATAAACTAAATATAATATTATTTGCAATGTGTTTTATTATAGAAATTACTCTATTCAACTGACAAATAATCTTTACTTATTAAATAATATTTAATTTAAAACAAATGAAGCTTTTACATAAAGCCTCATTTGATGTACAATTGTATCGATTCCTTTTCCACATCACCCAGGAGGTAGGAATCCAGATGCGTTTTTTTTAAAGTGGTATTGCCATGAGCCGTAATCCACTATAGTTTTCAACAAAAAGGCCACTGGTTCACTGCTTAAATTAGCTGTGACTTAACACAAGAATCAGTAGTAAAATATAATTTCACTGTCTGGAAACAAAAGGTCATCGTCTGTTAGTTCAAAGTCACAGTTAGTTACAATTAAATGTCTTAAGTTTGTAGATGTCGTCTAACATTATAGACAGTTGTTTTAACATTTGTCAACAGTTTAATGCATCACCCATTGTGTGTTGCTAATTTACGTCATCATCCGTGAATTGTTTTAGTCATCACTAATGAAATTTTTTTGATAATATGATGGCATCAAGTCAAGCACTTATGACGTGCATTCATCGTTTTCAGCTTATGTCGTCAACAATTTAAATCGTTTTTGTCTTCCCAAGTGGTAGGTACAAGTTCTTGCCAACCATAATCACTTTAGAAGTTTCAGTCCATTATTGGTGTTGTTTTCATTGACCAATTGTGTATTTTATCTCCTATAATTTGTGCTACTATTTTGCGTCGTCTCCCATTAATTGTTTTTGTCGTCACCAGTTAAAGTATTTTGACATCATCAGTTATGCGTTTATGTATTCATTAGAGATAGTCTCCTCAAATGATGGGTAGCAATTATCATCATCCATAACATATTTTCAAAAGTCTTTGCTTTTTCCAAGTTTAAGATGTTACAACTCATTGAGCTGCATACAGTTTATGAGCCACGTGTGCATATTTAAGAATTGCCCTTGGACAATGTGGCTTCTTTAAGAAAGCACTTATTTGGTGCTTGGATGCTTCAAATCTGGCGTATATTCTCGCCAAACCTTCTTTTTGTCGTCCCATCGACGATAAATGGCAATCCAATAATAGAGTTCTATGATGGGTGCGAGCAGAATTTCGCTCACAGCTGGTGGATAGTTGTTACGGCAATCGAGGATTAATTTTTCCAACTTCCTCATGCATTGCCAACGTCTCTTGGATGTCATCCGGAGACCTGGCTTATAAAAGAAGCCGGGAGACATCACGCCAGCCACGCACCAACCAGCCAACAAGCGCCAAAACATTCCCATTTCGTTAATGAAAGTAGTATCAAATTCCAAGAAAGCAATAGTTTTTTTAACAGCGTTCGTCGCAGTCGAACTAAAATGATGAAACCATGGTTGGAAAGTTGGCTTTGTTAAATTACAAACAATGGCATGAATATACTCAAATAAAGAGTACTTCATTATTTGAGTTCATTGTTAAATTACTAGCAATGTACTCACAATTGTTGAAATTACATTATAGTGCTTATAACAATGCTAACAATGATATGTGAGAAATATTAATAACAGACAAGCTTAACAAAGTTAGCTATTGAGATAACTTGGAAAAAATAAAATCTAACATAATTTAGTTGGTGACAAAACCAAAAACATAAGGATAAAAAGTAAATACCGAAACTTATAATATTTACCATCATATCATAGCACCCCAATTTGTAAAGTTGTACCATTGGCAAACATAGGCCAGTTTGTGACAAGGAAATTTTAACATGTATTCATAAATTCCTTTATAGGGTACACTGCTTGAAAAACGTAGAAGGACACTAGGATTTTTTGAAATAAGAGAAGAACTTTGAATTTTTACCAATTAACTTTATTTTACAGCTGTTATAAAATCTTATTTATAATCATATAACTATATTGGCAATACTAATAAAAAAATTGTTGTTTCTTGCAATTAAAAATTAGTTTTAACCACATCATACTGTGTGCACCACATCACCTTTTACTTTTTCCACACAGGAAAAAGTAAAAGGACAGTTTTAAATAAGGAAAATAAAAGTTTTGTTAATACGGAATTCTTCTGCCATTCACCTTAATTATTTTAAGTCCCTTCAGAGCATTGAATCATATAAGTCATGAATTTTGGTTTGACGAAAATTGTTCCAAATACTCTTCAAAACCTCACGAAGTTCAATCGAAGATTCATATTGCTTGTCGCCTGTGTAAATTCACCGAACACTTACTGACCATATATTTTCAGCAATATTCAGATTTGGATTTTTAGCAGGCTATGGCAAAACCTGAATATTATTTGCTTCAAACCAATTTTTAAATAACAATGGCCATGAGAATGGATGCTTCATCTTTCTGATATATCCAATTTTCACAGCTTAGCTCAGCGCCACAGTGAAGAAACTTTGAATTTGAAATTTGAATGTAATCTGTATGTTTCTGTCTTCCATCCAGATACACTAGATTAGTCTTACTACCATATCCAACAACTATCCAAACCATTAAACTGCTATCTCCCATCTGTCTCGTAGAAATACGTGTGGACCATTCTAAATTCAACTTTTTCATCAGAAAAATAACTGAAGTCCATTCGAAGCATGTGTTCTTTGGCCTACTGTTGCCAGTGCTCAGTATGCCTTTCTTTTTATTTAGGATGACGCTTTATTTTCTAATATGAATGTTCCCGATCTTTTGACTAAGTTGTAAAGTGTTCTTCTAGTTAAACGTGTGATTCCAGGTTGGTCTTGCGCTTTTCCAATGCTTTCACTCGTCTTTTTTAAAGTTCTTTAAGGATTCTTCTTTGATCACGTGGTGAAACATTTTTGCCGTCTACCAGTCTTTGCTTTTCTCTGACATTTTGGATTTTTCAAGAAGTTAGACACTGTGTTTGAATTTCTCTTGCCTTGCAATTTCTCTTACACCCTTAAAAGCATCTTTATATGCCACAATTTGGACATCTGTAAATCACTTAAAGGTTCCTCTTAAGCATTTTAATTTTACAAAAATTTTAAATTTTTTCAACAAAATATATTTTTTGAAAGAAAAATAATTAAAAAAATAATGTTTTCAACATATTAAACTGTGCTAGATTCCAAAATGAGAATATTTTTTTCAGATGTCCTACCCTTTTTTTTTTAAAAAAAAAAGGTAAAAAATCGGCATTGGTGCCATATAATCCAGAGTTTATAATTTCGAATTTTTTTGGCGACGAAGGAATGTTGCCAAAACCAAAAAAAAAAAAAAAAAAATCATCAAACTCAGAATTTGGCATCCTGGATTATATGGCACCTATGCCAAAAAATTTTAAGTACTATTTTATAATACTTCCTTAGCAGTAGATAAAATACATTCACTGAAAATAATAGAAAAGAATAGTTTAATAAAATTAAAAAAGAAAATTTACATTAATTGCACTAAAATATAAAGCTTAATTTATAAAATATGAGTGTTCCACATTTTTCACGCAGTTTACAACAAATGCTTGCTTTTCTACGCAATGCTTTGTTAAGTAATTAATGAATGCTACAAAAACAAATAACTTTTAGATATTTTTTAGAAAGCTATTTATGAATATGCACATATTTTGGCGGATCTGTCATCATTAAAGGCAAACAAGATATTCGTTTTAGTGCAATCTTGCATTTAATACTAAATTCGGAAATTTTTATCATTTATTTTGACTATGCATCTAACATAATATGTAAATTTAACTATTCAACGCACACATAGGCTTGATCCTAGTACCCGCGATGGATTTGGTGGCATTAAGATTCTGAGTGTATGTTTATGTATTTATATTTTGAGATTCATAAATTTTTTATTATAAAACGATTGCTTATGCTGTTGTTTATGAATCGCATTAATTTTGCAGTTCGCGACATTTTTTAAAACCATGCCAAACGCATTACGTATAATAGGATTTTACCGCACACTTATATTGTCCCTCTTGGAAGCATCTCAGCTGGTGGCAATATGTGAAGTACGTATACGAAGTAGCGCACGTTGTTGTTACTTGTGATACACGGATAAGCCAAGCTGAATAACCAACGGCTGTGAGAAAATAAGTCAGAAGGGTGAGTCTTTCGTTTAAATTGAGAACCATGAAGGTGAAAGTACGTCTTTGCTTTAAGACTTATCCGATAGATGGCACCACTAGAGGATCCACTTTCTCAATTTTGACTTTGATCTGGAGAAGGGGGAAGTTTTCCTCCAGACCATTACACCGATGATAACTGCTCAACGACCGACCACAGGACTTTCGAGCACGTATATCGCATGTACTCGGTGGGTATTTGGCACCCATGGGAATTGAACCCAGCTTTTCCGGTAGGAAGGCCGATGCCCTAACCACTATATTACCACGACTCCGAAGTAGCACTTAAAAGATTACAATGAATGCTGACCTAAGCAAATATACAAGTTCGCCAATAGTGGTGGATGTCCATCATGTTTTTCGAGGACACCATCTGATATCTTGATGCATGCCATATAAGACAAAGAATTGGTTTTTCCATGTTCCACTTTCTATAAATCACATTTACGAAAAGTAATGTAATCTCTTATTTATTTTATAATGCTTGTATTATTCACTCTATCTAGAGTAATAAATATCATTTTTAGAGCGAATTCTTGTCGGATTCCAATAAAAATATTTATTAGATTTTAAGATCTAGTAATTGACAGTTTTTCAATTGAATAGCTTATGGAACATTTAGTTTCCTTACTCAAAAGTTTGTAAGTTTCGAATTTTAAAACCTTTTTTGGAATACACGACGTTTATAATTTCGACTGTTTTAATCTCACATCTTTTGACTGATATACTGTGGTGTTATTAAAATCTTTTTTTCTTTTTCAGAATTTAATGTTTACGATATGTGAATTCCAATATTAAGTATCTACGATTTGATAACTTCTTCTTTTTATCCTTCTCCTGTTTATTAATTCGTAATTTGGTGGACCATGTCTCTGAGATTTCATTTCTTATCTGTAAAGCAATGACCACTGTTTCCTGCACATTTCTAGTTAGTTTCCAACTCTGCCCTCTTTCATTACTAAGGAATCGAAATGGATTTTATTTTTGAATTAGGGCTTCATTGGAGTCAGTTCCATTTTCAGACTTTTATAGAATAATTTGGTGCATTGGATGTTCTTTTTGCGATGTATTTGTTTAATGCTTCGCAATTCTGTTAATTTGATTAACATTAAATGTCATCTTGAAACCATGTAAAGCTTTGAAGAGTATTTTGTCACATCTAAGCTTTCTTATCTTGATTGCATAAAACGGATTGCTGTTATATTATTTTGTTTTCTGAGCCCTTGGTGAACTTCTGCTCTGATTTAATCAATTCATTAAGAGGAGAATTGCATAGGAAAATTATGCCATCGAGGAGTGAGCTGTTCTACTTTTCCAGCTGAACGGTAACTTGCTGTGGAGTCTGAATTCCTCAGTACACATATGCCTTAGATATCCGTTTATAGAATAAGCAACCACTCACAACCCATCATACAAGAAAAGGACAAAGGCAGGGGAGAGAAAGTACATCCATGCCCAAACCGGGATTTGTACTCAGAACCTCCTTACCCGTAGCTAGGCACGCTGACCACTAGACAAGATGGTAAATTCGGGATAACAGTTCATGAATTAAAGTTCTTCATACAATTTACACATATTGTATTACGATATGTGTAAAAGATAAGGATTTAAGAAAAATGGAAAAGAGTTTTGTGGGTATTTCTTATTGGATGTTGGATTGCTGTCGCATCAGCAAACTTCCCTGCTTCAGCCCTATGTTGGGCTCTACCACTTAGTGGAGGTTTTAGAAATTTAGAATCATGGACCAAGCAGAAGGCCATCAAATACATGACCTGACCCCTCAACCCCTCAGAGGTGTCATTTCACTTGGAGGACATTGCGACCATGTTTTATTGAACATGCTCAAATCGCCCTTAATGAACACGATGGATTTTCTTTTAAGTGGGGATTCGAACTCCCCCCCTACTGATATTAAGAAAGACGCTTTAACCAATCAGGTCATCAAGGACTGTCCGTTGGGTTGTGGATCGCTTTTTGTGTTTTGTTTAGCATATTATTTTTTATTACGAATATCTAAAAGTGGAAACGTCATTCTTATGAGTGGATCTACCAGGCCAAGTCGAAAACCATTATTCTTAGAGGAGATACATACGTTTAAAGCTACATGAGGTTTAATATTCCATCACTAGTATGCCGCGTAGTTGAACGGGCCAGCTCAGATGTTGACCTCGTCATTCAATAATGGTTCAAAAGATTAAGGTGGTCAGTTAAATTTAGCGACTTTGGTAGGCCATCATAACGCACAGTCTACTGAAAATGTATTGCCATTACTTACTTACGAATTTTAATACAGTGATAACTTCTTGAAGAAATATTAAATTTCGTAGTTACATATTTATTGAGAAAACAAAATTTCTATAGTTTACATGCAAAACGCTTGTAAGGCGAGCACTTATGGTATAAGCTGTTTCCTCCCATTCATAAAAATTCATATAATATTAATCACACGCCTAGCACTTAACACGACCGTTTCCACCCGTTTAATTAAATGAGTATGTTTTCCGATTTTGGAATATTCATTTCTTCATCGCGGTGCAATTTAATTAACGGTGGCTTTCCAAACATTTTAGCGAAAAAGTGTTCAGCGCCACCGGCTCCGAAATCATCCGTTGCGCACCGTGTTTTGGAGAAACATACAAATTATAATTATCCATGCTGGAGAAAAATCGTTAAGTCAAACGAAAAAAAAAAAGGGGGGGGGGAGAAAAGCCCTGAAAACAACTCTTCTTAAAGCATAATCGCTAATTGGTTTAATATTTCAACAGCAATTCTCCAAATTAATCTTTGTACCGAGTTATGCTTCGCTTTTTATTTCCACTTTTTTCGAGGAAAACGGTTACAGTAACGGATTCAATGCAACTTTCGTTAAAGTTTAATATTTTGATTGGGTGATTTCCTTTTTTTTTTCCAGATTTTTCTAGCGGACGTAAATATTTTATATCTCACTCAATTAAAAATGTATCGTCCATGACTTCATTTCGCTCTTTCATTTTCATAAGCGTTCCTCTTTTTTCTGAAATAAATCATTATTTAACTGTAACTGCGAGTTTCATTTCAGTTATGAAATTATTTACAATTCTTTTTTTTTTCTTTTTTTAACGTGAGTGCTTAGAAGCAGGCAAGTTCTTTCTGAAAATCATAAGTTATGGATTCTTTTCCTTTACTAAAAATCTGTTAAAACGCTTATTAACTCGTTTTCTCAGAATGAATTTTTTTTTTCTGATCATTTTTTGAAATTACAAGTAAAAGTTATCAGTATTTTCAGCCCGTAAAAATGACATCTAGGAGAATTACAAGAAAAATTATTCTTTTTTGCTCGGTCGCCAAATGGTTGTCTTTATTAAACTTGGGTTCCGTGATAATCATTTTATATCCTGGAGCTTTCTGTTCTAGCTGTCAGTCACAGTTAAAAAATTTGAACTATTAAATCCGGCAAGAAGACGCGTACTTTGCCTTATCAATAAATAATTTGACACAAAATATATAAATAAACAAGAAAGATCTTCCATTTTCGCGCTGCTATTGAATAAAGTGAAAATAAATATAAAATTTATTGTATGCCGTAATTGGGACACCGGTCAATCGAGAGTAGTAATATCAGTTGATATAAAAGCAGGTCCACCACGCACATTCATCAATCGTAACTCGTACAGTAGCGAAGAGAAATATACGTGTCGAAATAGATCGTTCGGTGTTATTTGCTTTACGATTTCAAAGTGGGTTCATCAGCTGCTGCATAAAATCGCCAAATATATCGAGCGTTTGGGGACAGTGCTGTGAATGAACGTACGCAAGGCATTGGCTTCACAATCTCAGGTTGAAAGATTTGTGCGTCTATGATGAAACTGGTTTCCGGTGGACTAGTATTCAAGTGGTTCACTATGAGCTGCTTCCAGAGGGTCAAACGATCATTCCGGACATGCATTCGCAGCAATTGGAGCGCGTGCAACAGCTACTTGATTGGGAGTCTTTGTGTCATCCTCCTTACTCACCTCACCTTGCACCATCAAATGAGCACTTCTTCCATTCCCTGGATAATCAACTTCATGAAAAATCTTTTACCAATGAAGCAGACTTGCGCCAAGCACGCACAGACTTCTTTGCATCCAAAATCTCCAAGTTTTTACCGCAAGATGATTGCACGACTAGAGACACAATGCCAGAAGGTGATGCATTCCTATGGTGAATACTTTGAGGATTAACAATAGGCTACGCTTTCTGTGGGTTATGATCTTTTGAGAGGTCTCACTAAAAAGGGCAAGAATTTTCTTCTTTACCTTGTAATATAAATGGAAAATTTTAAATTGTCAATTAGAATGCGGTAAATCTTGTCAAACAAATCCATCTATTTCGTACATATGATACCTTACTTGATGTACTTTCGAAATAGATCGTTTGATCTTTTCTCTTGGTGCAACGTTGTCACCTTTTTTTAAATACAATCAGCGATATTTTTTATTCTTATAATTACTAAGGCACAACTCAAATATAACTTTTGTATAACTAAATAATTATGTAGTTGCTTAATATATTTAGCTCTTTTCTAACTGAATAACTTAATATAGGTAAGATAGAACTCCCTTATAGACTATTGTAATTGAATTCCAGCTGTATATCTCTATTGGTTGAAGTCATTAAAGAGCTTCTCATCTCGAATCAAGCTTAAGTAAAGAATTGAAAGTTGCTATCAATCTCACTCCAGATGAGGGTTACAAGACCTTATGGAATATTTTACATGCTTAGAATCTGACAGCATGTTGGTCTTCGTTAGAAACATGTATAGAAATCACAGTACTGCGGATTGTGTGTGTGCCTCCACGTGGAAGGAGGGTGCCATGGTTGAAAAAACCTCGGGAGCTTGCTCTTTGAAGAGTCACTCTAGGCATGAAGGCTATTCCATTATGCGCTACTAAAATCTGCAAGCGAAATGGAGCTAAGACAGTCTTTTACCAATGATGCTCCTGTCTTCGAACTTATAGAAGTTGCTCATTCTCTCCTTTATCTTACGAGGGAGGGTTGTAGTTGTCCAATCCCTCCTTCAGAGCTTACCTAGCTTGAATATTTTGTCTCACAAAAGTGCCTAATTAAGAAGAATTGCCTGGTGCCCTGTACTCACTCCTTATACACGCCTACAACACTTTCAAGTGACAGAAAAACCTGTAATATCCTCTCATACCTTGCCATTCCAAATTTTTTGCACTTTCTGAGGATAGAAAATCTGAGGATAGGATCTGAAACAGCTAAAGAGAGATGGGCCAGCATAAATAAAAAACATGAAGAACAATAAAACTAGTGAGACAAAGTTTGAAAATCCTTGATAAGAATATAACAATATACAATACAAAGACGAAGAGGAAAGCATAGGGACGTCTTCGTAGGAAGGAGATGATCAACTATTCAAATTAAACACTCTTCTCTGACATGCAAGAAGGACAAATGTCTAAAGATCTTCAAGCCATTCCCCCGAAGATTTTATTTCAATATAGGTTCTGATTTGCTGTTATTGATATTTTTAAAGTAAATCTGGAGTTCCTTCTACTGTACTTTTTTACTTTAATTTTTGATATAAATATTTTTATACTTCTTTTTTTAAATACGAACACTCTTCGGAGAAATTGCTCGAAGATCTTTAGATATATGTCCTTCATGTCTAATTTGTCTATAAATGTCTAATTTGTCTATAATAAAAACGTGTCTAATTTTCAGAGTTGATCATTTCTATTTCAATGGAGACGTGGTTCTTATGCTTTCTTATTCTTTATATTGATATTGTTATACTTTTGTCAATGATTTTCAAATTTTGTCTGACAAGTTTTATTGTTCTTCATGTTATATCTTATGTATGTGCGTGTGGGCATTATTTTTTATTCGGTTTGTTACATTAAATTTTTGATTTTCGTAATTTTTAATGATATGATACTTATTTACGTTAGTTGAATAGCCAACTTTTAAGTAACTTGTAATTTATTCCTTGTTGCATGCTATGTTTGTATTTTCAGATCCTACATTTTGCTGCATGCGTAAATCTATCGGAATATGGTTCAGACACTTGGAGCATCCTCAAGTATTCTCAGACGGATTTCTTACTGAGTCCGAAGCGCATTCACAGAGCGGAAAGTTAAATTCTTAATCTTCGACTTCGTTGCACACACTGGAGAGGGGGATTCTTCCTTCGACGAGGATCTGAAACGACCTCCCTGTGGGGAACTCTTTCCATTTAGAATGAAGTCGAAAGCCAGAAAAGACACAAAAATCCACCCCTTTGTTCTCCCCCCCCCCGGAGGCAGGAAGGGAGGAGTAGTGGGAAAACAAAACACGATTTCCAGAATCGGCTTTAATTCCTTTCTTCGGAGGGTGGGGTAAGGTAGAACAGTATCTTTACCCCCCTGAAAGTTCCCCCCTCCCCTTTATTCTCCCGAAAAGGAAATATTTTATTCAGGGGAACTTTTCGGTTTCGGGAAAAGAGCCGGGATAAATTATTTAAGAAGAAATGGCTCATAGCAAGGTGGCCAATAAAGCAGTTTCTAAAAGGAAAGATTCCATTCACTACAGCGCAGCCACCACGACCGTTGCCAATCGCTTCTTACTAAAAGTGGTCCTTATTTGTGTCCGGGAAAAGGTTTCTGGGAAACGGCTTAACGATTTTCTGGAGCGCTAGGAAAGCTTTTTCTGGATTTATTGTTCTCCGCAAAAAGCGAGCAAAAAGGGAAAGAAAAAAAAATAGAAAAAGGAGACGAAAGTGGAAGATCTTCAAAACGTCTTGACTAGAAATCTTTCAATTTTAACTTCCGATCCTGAAACTTGGATTCGTTTTATAGGCGTTTCGTTTTACGGTTCCGACGACTGCCAAATTTAAATTCACGGAACTAAAAGGGAAAAAAAAAGTATTCCAAATGAAACTGAATTCCCAGGTAAGAAGTTCGACAACTTTTAAAATCATGCTGCTGCTTATCCAATTGAATTGAATTTTGAGACAAAAGTAGTTTTGTTTATTTTTACAAAGAGGAGATTTATTTTAATGTTCATACATTTGTATAATAACCCAATGGTTTGCTTTCCATTCACAATTACACTTTTTCTAATAAAATCTTTTAAATGTTTTCTTATAACTCCAGAAAATGTTTACATAGTCTTCACAAAGCACTCAAATGGCTACATATTTTAACAGTTTACCTATCATCGGTTCCTCAAATAACAGATATAAATTCTACCAATCATGGGAAAAAATACTCGTTATCTCTATTTTCCATTTAATCAATAATCGTTCAGCGCCAGAAAAGTTTGCTCATTGTGTTTGTAGACGCAATTTCTTACGTACAAGATTAACGTTGAAAAGATTACCTCTGTTGACGTATAGAATGAGAAAAAATCAGTTACTGGTATAACAGATATTTTTTCAAAATATTTACGTAAAATAATATTTTAAAATTAATTCTTAACAATTCGTTACCGGCTTCTTCTCTGTAGATGTATGTATCTGTATTTCTGAGAAACTGTAGACGCCCAATATAGTCAAAAAGTCATTTTGAGTCATGATCAAGTGATGAGGTCAACCCCAGAGCTAGCAGTCTCTCCTGTCCTCACCTCATAGCCAGAGGTCAAGCAAAAATCTTACAGAAAATCATTAAAAAGCTGAATTATATTTTAACACGAAAGTTCGTATATTTATGGAATGGTATGTTATTTATATTTATCTATTATGAATTGTATGAATTTGAAACAAACTTTTATTTGACTATTCCAAATAAAAGCGTTTAAATTTTAATATGTATGATTTGGAACAGATAAATTTCCAATTTCCTTGACAAGTTCTTGAAGTGGATCATTACTTCTTGATTTATCGACAGATTAGCAAGCCAAATGCGACATATTTCACGCAATTTCCCTTCAACAATTTTTAGTTTTCATTGGTTATTCTGATTCTTTAATTAATCAGAAATTAAAATTAAAACTGTTGTGGAAATTGCTGTTTGCACCATCATGCTTCCCTGTACCCAGTCTAAAGTGTGGTGGTCAAGTCAGGTGGAAGTGACAAAGGTAGGGTTGTTCAAAATTTTGAAGCAGAGAACAAGCAGAAGACACCTTAATGATTGACTTGCCACCCCCAAGAGGCATTATTTCACTTTGACGACATTGCGACCACGACCTGTTGAATATGCCCCAACCATTACAACGAATTTTCGCTTAAGTCGAGATTTGAACTCTCTACCTTACTTAGCCAAAAGTTAGATTCTACCAGTTAGATGGAAGCAGCCAGGGGTGTCATTCAGAAGCAGGTACCAAGCAGAAGACCTCCAATACTTGGCCTGCCACCCCAGCGGTATCATTTCACTTGAAGGACATTGCGACTACCAGTTTTTAACTCTCAAACTCTTAAAAATGAGCAGCAGCCTGATTTCTTAAGGACATCGATGCACGTACTGATTCAATTGAGATAATATGGCTGGTAGTAAAAATGCATTTGTGGAATCATTCGAATCACGTGACTGGGGGATCCAACTCGTTCTCTGAGAATCCTGCACATTCCGTGGAATGCAAATTTTCTGATTTCCTGTGAGATTTTTTAAGTGATTACGCACCCGAATGTAAAGTCACTAACAAAAGCAAATGAAGTACTTTTATGACTCTAATTATTAATTCTGTATTTTTTAAAATTTAATTAGAAAACTTAAGTTTGTTTACGCTTATACGTTGAAATAGTTACAGAAAAAAAATGTGTGTTTTAAAAATTAAATTCAGAAGCCATTTTATTCACTTTTTTTTAGATTTAGTTTTACTGCAAGATTTTAGAATAATAAGCAGTTTGTTTGTAGCTCAATTGTCATTTTTTATACATGAGGGCTAGTTAGAATGGGACCTACGGTTTAAAGTGGATTCTGAACCACTACAAACATTCCTGCCAAAGGTGGAATTTGAACCCAAGAACTGTTGAACCAAAGGCAAGAACGCTAACCAATCGGCAGCCAGCTCGGCGAATACTAATCAGAGGCATAGTATAGGATGTTTCTAAGGTATCCGCCATTTCTCGATGAAATGAAAACGAAGTTATTGCAAAAAACTGATGTTGTGAAAAAAATAATTGATTTAGCTAAACACAGTTTTGACACTTGGCCAAAACCATTATATAGTTTTTTTTTTTTTTTTAACTGTAAAGTGGTTTTTTTTTTCCAGTTGATTGGTTGGCTGGTTGGGTTTTATGGGCAAGATCCAAAATTGGACATACTGCGCCAATCTTTCCAGTTGAGATCATGGTTACATAATTTTATTACAATTCTCATTGGTTTAAAATATCCATGACGACCGATAACGTTTCATCTACATCACATTTTATTAATTACGACATCGTAAATCCCACTGTCGACGAATTTGCTGACTGCTTTCCAATCGCAATCTTCGAGCGTTAGCAAACTAGGCGAAGATCTTCATTGAAAGTCTGAGAATTGTCGAAGCTCATTTTGTTAAGAAAACGATTTCTTGCATAAAGACAAAAGCATAGTCGAGAAGCCGTTTTCCATTGATTCAAGCCATTAACACGTTGACAACAGAACAAAAGAAAAAGCAAAACGAAAAAGACAAGACAAAACATCCACTTTAAAATTAACTAAAATCGGCAGGGAGGATTTAAATTTTATTCATTAATCACACAAATTCTAAATTAATGTTTGCAATATTAGTGAACAATTTCTTTTAAAAATTGCCTTGCTTACACCAACATTAAATTTTTTATTTTAATTAATATTTTTAAGGTAGAAATGTTATAACTCGGTTAAATATGTAAAAACCAATTTATATTGAAAAATTGACGTTGTTATTCACATTACTAATCTAGTTTTTTCTCGAACAATTGAAGCGAAATATTAAAATAAGGATCATATACATCTGATTGATCTTGTCACGTATAAATAGAATAATTTCTTATAACGTATTTTATATTTCATGATATGCCTGAGTTATCCTAAATTTTATAAAACTTATTTTCTAGTCTTTTATTTTGAAGTTCTGTTAAACAGGGTGTCCCAAAACGATCGCATTAACTCTGCACAGCTAAACTCCTCTTTGGGAGTACATAAAAACTGCCCAAAGAAGAGATTCTGTACGATCCCTAGTTTACGAGAAAAATACAAAAAACAAAGTATGACTTCATTGCCGGTGTAAGAAAAAGCACTTTATTGGACATATCAACAGCAGTATGTGCACAATTTAAAGCAGATGTTCAAAGTGTTCGCCTTGAATATCGAGGCAGGCTTGAGCACGCCGTGGAATGGCTTTCATCACACGTTGCAGCATCGTGGGGTCCATCGAAGTATAAGCAGAATGCAGACGAGCAACTAAGTTCGTTGGTGTTGGTACTACGTCTCGATACGCCAGTTCCTTGAGAATGGCCCCATAGGAAAAAATCCAACGGTTAAGATCTGGTGGACATAGAACCGGACGCCCACGTCCGATCCAGCGGCCGGAGTATTCCATATCCAGCCAACCACATACAGAAGCACAGAAATGCGCCGTAGCCCCATCATACTGGAGCCAAAGACATTTCATTATGTCTGCCTTACATCAAGTACATGTCTTAGTAGTCACGAACGGATATGAAAACAAATATGTGTATTCAAAATTTAAAATTATTGAAATCGGATAAACATGTAAAAGGAATAAAATTTCGAACTCGAGATACACAAAATACGAGAAAATAGCGTGAAATAGTGGGATTTTGGTCAGCGAGGAAATAATTGTAGCCACTTTTTTCCGTTGTCGTAAATCAGTGAGCTAAAACAAGATTTTATCAGAAAAGTTTTGGTACAATATTCATCAGGAGATGATCGCTTTTGGCGATGGATCAAGTTTTTCTACTTTTTTTTTCATATTTATCATTTTTGGAGCAATTTCTTCACGATTTTATCGGTTTTGATAGTAGCTTCAGTATTATCGCAATGAATCTAGAATTTGGTTAGGACGTCGTTCCCATTATCGGAAGGTAGTGAGTTCGAATCTCGACTTAACTGATTCTTTAATGGCCTTTAATGAACTCCTTGTGTTCATTCAATGCGACTGGGACAGTTTCAATAAGTCGTGGTTGTAATGTCCTCTAAATGAATTGGCGATTGTTGGGCCAAGTATTTGGGGTCTTCTGTTTCGATCCCTGTTTCTAAATGATCAAAACTCCCATCGCCTGTCTCCACTAAAGTAGGTGAAGCCTAACTCTGGGTAACAAAAGTCACAGTTTTGATCACTATCCCGTAAGATATTCTTTGTGTTATGTTGTTACTTATGACACTTGGACAAGCCAAGCTTGCTATGCCGTCAGCTATGCGAATTTAAGTCAGCAGGGTCTTTCATTTAACCAGAGTACCACGAAAATGAAAGTGTGACTTTGCTCTAAACTGCTCCAATCGATGGGATCCCCAGAGAATCCATTCGCTCAAATTTGAATTAGGTTTGGAGGGGGAGGAAGATCTCTCCAGACCATTGCACCCATGGTAACTGCACAAAAACCGACCAAGGACTTTCGATTATACAGATTTAACGAGCGCGTATATCGGATGTACTCGGTGGGTATTTGGTGGCATTGGGAATCGAACTCCGCATTTCCGGACGAAAACCGATGCCCTACCACGGCCCTCTCTTTGTGTCATTAACAATATAATCAGCCAGCTTCTTCCATTAAACATACAAATGGCTTCCATTTCATGTATGATGATATAACCTTGATGTAAAATTTAGACAGAAAATATATATACAGTATTACGAAATATTTTTAAACCGGTGCAACAATGTGTCAAGCCTTTTTTTTTTTTTTTTTTTTTTTTTTCTTGTTTACCGCTACTGTCAGATGGGTGATAAATGTAAGAAAGAAGGAAGATGACTTGTTACAGTAAAAAGCAATTCTACATCATATATTGCGCATTCACACTCGTGGTTTCTTGGTTATCTTGCGCAATAAACAGCTGAAGAAATTAACAATGCCCATTGCAATCAGCATTGGTAAATCAGATCAACTCCACAAGGTTGTTGATCGCCGCAAATTCGATGACTATAAGGAGATCTGATGTGATGTCCGTGCTGGTTAGTCCGATGCAAAAAAAATTCAGTATGTGATTCGGTGAGGGTGGACGGTCGCAGCATTTTCTACAAGGGAGGTAGACACCTGTGCCTCGTTCGAATGACGGACATTGTAAGTGGCCATTTGAGATTATTTTTATATAAAAATGATTCAGTGAGAGAAATGGCAATGAAAACAATTTTATTTTCATGTTTACCTTGTAAAATATTCCACGGTGGGGGTGGGGAAATAAGAGGGCCAACTCAGGTGTCGATCTCATCATGTGACTGTGGTCTCAAAATGACGAGGGATTCGTTGATGGGCGAGTATTCTAAATCTATTAACCTAAAAGTACAGTCCGCGGCTCACCTGCACCACTATATACATATGTATGTAAAAAATTCCAAGGAATGCTCTCCTCCTCAGAACCTGATTGAAAACGCTGCTTATTGAGGAGAAATCCCGATCCAAGTTTCTCTACAGCAGAAAATTACGAAAATGGTCTTTAATTGGATAATTTTTTTTATTTTTTTCGGCTCATTTAAAAAGCATCCCATGAAAATAAATTCTGTTAATTGAAAGGTTGTTTTTTTTATTTACATTTTGGCTTTTTTTTAAAAATCTTTTGAAGGAAGAAAAAATTCGAATATAGAAACACTTAAGAAAAGAAAGCCGATGCATCTAAAATGTAGAATAAATGTCTCAAAATTTTCTCGGGAAATTTGCTTTCCCAAAGGAATAGAATGCTGATGCGCTCCTCCTCATCTCATTGGATGCCGCAACGCGAATACGGTTATGAGCGGCGGAATTCAACTTCTCCGTGAATTTTTAATAAACGTGAAGCGTAAAGTCGAAAACAGTTTAGAGAATAAAACTGATATTCCACGCTGCACTCCAGCTGCGCGAGATTTTGTCTGCATATTTTCACGGCATTTTTTTTTCTTCCTTTCTTCGCGCATTTCGGAAGCATGCAATCTGTGTCCGTGTAAAACCTAATTTTAGGAATGAATACAGAGAAGGATTGTTCTTTGTTATAAAATATTCATCACAGAAACACTTGTAATAAATTAAAATACAACAGAATGCAGTTTTTCTCCTTCAGACATTAAAGGAATGAGGAATAGTTATTTGGCTTTGTACATCGTTCTATAATACTTTTTTTTTTTTTTTTTTACACACGAAGACTTATTCGATAGGGAATTAAGACCTTAAAGTAGATTTAGAATTACTACGAATTCCCAATCTTGAGATAAACCTAAGAACTGCTAACTTTAACAAAAGGAATTTTGTAAAGAATTTAAAAAGTGCTTATAACTTAACTACTTTTATTTAAACTTACACACTATATATATAATACCGTAATTACCTTACTATATATATAATATCTATACGACCTTTTTTCCATGCATGTTTTAAGAATAAAACTACGGTATAAATTTTAATTAATGTATAAATTTACAATATAAAATTATTCTAATTCAAAGTAATACTGCAAATAATACTGCAATAAGTTCATCAACTGCCATTAAAATGAAACTATAAGCAATGACGTCAATAACAGAATCTTGAACTTCTATACCTAATTAAAATTGAATCAGAGTAATATATATATATATATATATATATATATATATATATATATATATATATATATATAAATATATATATATATATATATATATATATATATATATATATATATATATATACACATACATACATACATATATATATATATATATATATATATACACATACATACATACATATATATATATATATATATATACACATACATACATACATATATATATATCCAACGACAGGCACTAGGGTGACAAACCCTATGCCACAACAAGACCAGAAATCACTACTTATTTTTCGTTACCTAGCGGGCACCTGTGATCTAAGTCACGGAGGTGAGTAGTATTACCCACGCCATACCACCACACACCTGTTTATAGGGTTGGCCACATTCATACATCATCACAGAAGAAAGGACAGAGAAACACAGAGAGAACAGAGAAAGAAAGTAACATCTTTGCCCGAACCAGTATTCGAACCTGGAACCCACAGCTCAGGAGTCAGAAACGCTAACCACTCAGCCATCAGTCGGTATATATATATATATATATATATATATATATATATATATATATATATATATATATATATATATATATATATATATATATATATATATATATATATATATATATATAATCTTTTGACAGGCATTTTAGCATCGCATCCACCGTCTGCGCTGTCTTTCGGGAACACATTTTTCTCTAGAGTGAGTAGAATTCACTTGTCGGAAGGGGGAAAACTCGGAAAACTCTCTAGCATTCACCATGACAGACGTGCTTGTAGAAACAAAATTCTCGACACCCATTTCTCATTGTTCAACAATGACTGGTATTGAACCCGGTGTCTTTATGCTCCAAAGAGCAATGTCCTACAAATAGTCCTTGGTGAAGGAAATTCAACAATCATAATGAATATTATTCTGATTCAAAATTAAACTCAATGGTACGACAACCTACATGGGGGCCAAAGCTTAGAGAGGCTGTATCTGTTTTTATGACATAGGGCTTTGAAGTGCTAAACCTATATCCAGGTTAAGTGGTCAGCCTGAAATGAAAACCTAAGTGCTTAATTACTAAGCATGCTTGATACTCAGTTTTAACGACCCATTGACGGGAGGAAATGCTGAGAACTAAACTTTCCCAGCCCGAGGATCGAACTTCGGAGCGCAAAACTTTACCGCTCGGTCACCGTGCTGTTGAAAACATGATCAATGAAATGAACTCAAAGTTAAACAACTACTACAATCATTTCACATAAAGGAATTATAAAAATTTCAGTAAAATATTTATTGATTTTGGCAAAATTTGGTGATTAAAAAAGTTCTAATTGATTATATTTTTGTTTAAGGTGATCGATTGGCATTCTAACAATTAAAATTCAAGAATTAAATATTAAAAGATTAATTTTAAAACTAAACCCTTAATACACAGTGAAATAAATAAGGAAAGAACCTGGTTAGTCTTTGGATACAATCGTATTTGAAGTGAAGGGAGAAAGTAGGTGAGTGGAGTACTTCAACATGATTTTTCATAGAAATTTCCTTCTCTTTAGTTTTTCCAGAGGAACATCAGTTCAGAATTCCAAATAAAGGATTTCTAAGAGCCTGTAAGAAGCTCATGATTATGAAAGAGGCGTGTCTTCCTTTCATGAATTCTTAACGACAAAATAACATGAAAGGAAAAAAAAATGATTTTTATTTCACTACAGCTAAGAAATTCTTTGCAGTTAATGTTTGTATATACTGAAATAAGCTTTCTTTAGCGGAAAGAGGATTTTTTTTTCTTTTTCATTCTGATCAAAGTTTCTGAACTTTATAAGAACAAGAAAAGAGGGACTCGTCCTCACTACTTATTATTAACCAGGACGTGACAGAATTTCGAAGGAGTCATCTGCCACATTTTTCAGGATTTTTCTTTTATTTTCGAAATTAAAGCTTTAAATATGTCTTTTTAAGAAAGTTCAAGACATGAAGCTAAAAAGCAAAAAACTTTATAATTAAGCGAGAAAAAAATACTTATTGAATTCTATTTTTCTAAATATATTAAAGTATAACCCTTAAGATTTAAATTTTTTGATGATTCGAAGAGGAGATGAGATCACGTGGGTACGGCTGGGAAAGGCTTTGTCCTCCTGACCGAGAGGTGATGAGTTCTGCATCTGATGCTGGTGAAGACCCGTCGCGTTTACTAATGATGACTGGGGTATGTAAAATAGGTCTTAATTGTAATGTTCTTCGACTGGTGCGGAGATGAAATTGGCCTCTCAGATGTCGACTTCGTCACTTGACTGGGGATCACAATTAGAAAGTGATCGACTGTGCTCTGAAGCCTTTCAGTCGGTGGAAATAAGCAGCCAGAAACATACTGTGAATTAATAATTCACTTCACGCCTGAACGTGTCTGATTAATCAATGCACATCTGTCAAGTTGTGAGTTGTTGCACCAGCGTGCTTTCCTGTACATACCCTGATTTGAACTTTACCAGTTAGATAGAAGCAGCTGGGTGGAGTCTTCATGATTTTGAAGCAGGGATCCAGCAGAAGACTCCCAATACTTGACCTGCCATCCCCAGAGGCATCATTTCACTGGAAGGACATTGCGACTACGACTTATTCAACATGCTCCAGACGCCTTTAGCGAACACGATGGATTTTCATTTAAACCGGGATTCGAACTCCCAACCATTAGATAATGATAACGATGCCCTAATTAACCAGGTTATAAGTAGTCCTCACAGCTGACAGGTTGTTACACCAGCACACTTACTATGTGTCTAGTCCTGAGTTGGGCTCTACCAGTTAGATCGAAGCAGTCGGGTAGAGTCATCGTGATTTTGAAGAAGGGACCCCGCAGAAGACCTCCAATACTTGGCCTACCACCCCCAAAGATATCATTTCACTTGGAGTGCAGTGCGACTACGCCCAGTTTTAAAGTGCCCCAGCCGTCTTTAGTGAACACAACGAATCTTCGGTTAAACCGGGATTCGAGCTCACTATCTTCCTATAACGAAATCGATCCTCTAACCAAAGTGGGTGCTCAGGAGTTTTCTGAGTGTTTTTTCCATAATACACGTGAGTATGGATCATTGTCTGTGCGTCAGATGTTCAAGTGCCTAGCAATATTGTCTGGCTGTTAGGTTGTCTACTAAGTAGTATCGCATTGCTTCTAACTTCAGTTTCTCTACTGAATTAGAACTTTTCATAGACAGTAAAGTTTTAAGGACGTCAGTTTTGACTACAAATATATTTTTAAGAGCTTTGATGGCTACAGAAAATACAACGTTATTAAAGAGACCTAAATACATCACCAAAACTTGTTCTATGGAAAAAAATAATTTTATATAAATAAACATAATCTTGATACTTAAGTATTATTCACCTTCAGAAGTTTAACGATGAATAAAATTGAAAATTAATTTATGTAAATATGTGTGAAATGGGGATCTGATAGGGCTCATGTTTACGTACATGAGCTTTATTGCATGTACACCCTAATTACAGTTATAGAACAAAATGAAGAAAAGTAATCTTAACGAAAACTATATAAAAATGACAAAACTAAATTATGCATTTAGTTGCAGTATCTTGTTTTGTTACAAATTTTCTGTATTAATAAAACTTTCGTTTATAAATTGGAAACAAAACTGAATTTATTTCAATGAGAAATAAAAAAAAGAAAAAAATCTCTTCAAAATATACATTAAAGGATGTTTCGATTTGGAGGAAAAGAAAAAACTCAGCCTTTTGTGAACTTTTTCCCAAAGAGTTCGCCAACCCAGTCTGTTTGAACTTTTCGGTGGACAAAAGACTTCAAATGAATTTATTCTAAATTAATAAAAGAAGGCGAAATTACGGTTGAATAGGGAAATTGAAACGCGTCTCGACCAATGAAAGCGATTAGTTTTGGATTTCTTTTGGTGACAAGCTAGCCGAGTGGAAGTTGAAGTTCTTTTTTTTTTTTTTTTTTTGATCCGAAAACAGAAAAAAAGAAAATGTTTTCATTTAAGAGCAAATAAAGATACTGTAACAAAGCACTGGTTAAATGCGTATGCTTCGTCTCTTAATCCATGTTTATGATCATTTCACGCATGAAGCATAAGGCTCTTTTGGTTCGTCAAAGTATTTTTAATTTTCTTCTAATAATGAGTTTAATGATATTCGGTTTTCTTTTCAAACTCTTAAATAAGTTTATCTAGTATTACTTGCAGATAATTGAGTTTAAAAATCTGTTGACATATTTAAAATAAAAATTGGAAATATGAAGCAAAAAACTAGTTTAATTACTTAGTTGAAATAAAAATAATCCAACACACACAAAAACTATATATAATAGCTTTGTTTGTACTATTTGTCTAAGTTCTTTTTTTATAAGTTTAAAAGAAAAGATGTTTTGTGAGTTAAAATAAATGTAAATCCAGGCAAAAAGCATTGAAATATATACGTGGAATGCACATGCATTCTATTAAATCAGAGAATGTCTTTAATTTGCAAGGTGAGATAGATGATTGTAGTTCATAAGGTGTATTGCTTAATGTCTTGTGACGTACATCACAGAATTTATGTAAAAATTTCCCTTTTTGTCTTTTCACGAATAAATATGATACAGGTAATTAGCAGAAAGGGAACTGGTGATCTTACACACACAACGTAATAATTCAAAAATGAAGTTCACTGAAGGCTGGCAGTACCATTAAACGATGTACTCTTCGAAAAAATGTATACCTTAAAATGTTGATCCATTTCCTGGTCACCTTACAGTAATGGGCCCGGGTAGGTCTGAAGACGTGTAAAACATTTTAATGACTGTGGTGAAAATTTGCTTCAGGGAGAACTCTTCACAGACAGTGGTCCGCATTTCCATGTCGCTGGAGGGGACACCTGAAGAATCCCAAGAACCCACTCGAGCAGACATGCAGGCGCAGAATTCAGCTTCTATTGCTCACCATCGAATTCTGCGCCTGCCGCATGCATGTCTACGAATGCAAAATCTTCTCCTAGTGAGAGCGCTGTCCTACCACTAAGTCACAATCTCATAGAGCCCAACTCAGGATAGGAGCATACATACACAACAGTGCTGTCGAACCCAGGACTGTCCCTTAAGATTAGTCAATTCAGCTATAAAGATTAGTCAATTAATTATTCTTAAGATTGTCCCTTAAGATTAGTTTTGGAATATTCGCCCGTCATCATCATGGAATATTCGCCTGTCAACTGGCTCATGATTTTCAACCACGATCAGGTGACGAGGTCGCCTGAGTTGGCACCCTCCTCTCCACATCCCCACCACTCTGGACGTCACATTTTAACGTAGATATGTCCCTAACATATACGGAGCTCCACCAACCTAGTAGGTACACGAAATCATGCAGGTGAAATAACAACAAAGTCACAATGTTGCGTAGATAACTACCGTTCTCATATAGTGTTTACAAATAAAATTTTGAATCTAAATAATGC
Organism: Latrodectus elegans; assembly: GCA_030067965.1. Lineage (NCBI taxonomy): Eukaryota > Metazoa > Arthropoda > Arachnida > Araneae > Theridiidae > Latrodectus > Latrodectus elegans. The sequence continues at coordinate 25,691,045 of CM057818.1, forward strand.
ATTTTTTGACTTTGCGTTATGTATTTATTATTTTTTCTTCCCAGATTCAAACCTAAGAATAGGAGTAGAAAATGGGTTTGTTCTTGTTATTAAAAATTGATTTTAATTTAATCATAAAATTATAAAAAAAATTTATTTACATACATACAAAATTTAGTTACTTAAATTATTTCAAATATTTGAGCCTTACTAACAACATGGTTAAGTACTCACTTGGAGTTCATCATTTACACTAATTAATTAAACTATTTCGTAACGTAGTTAAAATAAACTACTGTTTGGAAAAATAATTTGTATGAAATACCATGGACTTACTAAGGAAATTTCTAATATTAAGACTGCCTATTTTTAGGACTTCGAAAACCTGGTAATTCATTCATTCAGCTTGAATTTCTTCATCTGGACTGGTATTATAGGAGTATACTTTTTCTTCTGCAGTCTGAAAATTCCTAGGATTTGATTATTTCAATTTTGTGATTTTACAGTCTCTAGATTCTAGTAGAATGTCACACTTGAATAACGAACTGAGTTCATCTCAGCTGCGTGGAATATTGTGTTTCAGGCTTTTTCTTTCATAACTTCCTTCTGCCATCTTCAGTGCCGTCATCTCGCTTCTCTCTGGCACCGAGTTTCCACAAGTCCTGCGCTAGGGCAGTATATTTCGTGGAAGGAGGAATAAAGTGAAATGCAATCTTACGGGCGAATGATATATGAAAAAGGGGCTTCCACCTAGGTGAAAAAAGGTTAATTTAATTAATTTTTCTAAAAAAATATCCTGCCAGTGAATGCAACACAGTGCATGTCATGTGCAGTCCTACTTGCTTAGAGTTTCATTTGCATTGTCGAAAGGTGATGAGTTCGAATCCCAACTGTCTCTTTTCTCTAAATGCTGCAAGCGCACATTACGTAAGACGTGGGTGGTCGTAATTTCCTGCAAGTGACATGATACCTCTGGAGGTGGCAGGCCAAGTATTAGAGGCTCTTTTGCTTGTCTCTGTTTCTGAATTCTGAAAGACTTATATTCCAGAAGTTGCCATCAAACTAATAGAATCCATCTATGGCTTTGGTACAAGGAGGGATGCTGTTGGTCACTTACTAGGCCACTGTGATCCCTGGGAACCATTTTTAACAATGTCCAAAAAGTGACCTGCTTGTAACTGCAGAAGAGCTTGAAGGCTTAAGGAGTTCCTTCTTGCAATAGGAAGGTAATGAGTTCGAATCCTGAACCGAATAAAGATCAATTGTGTTCATTGATAGAGGCTGAGACGCATTAAATACGTCATGGTGGCAATGTCCTCAAAGAGAAATGTTTCCTCTGGGGGTTGCAGGTCAAGTATTGAAATCTTCTCCTTGGTCCCCCGCTTCTAAATTATGAGGGCTCCTAGTTGTTACGCCCTCTCCTAGTTGTTCCTATCTAACAGGTAGAGTCCAATGCAAGGTAGGAAGCATGCTGGTGAATAACAACAGCGATCGAGTTTTGCATAAGGAATTTGTTAGATATCGAGAAACACAAGATTTTTTAAGCCATTAAATAGAGAACTGTAATGTAGATTTAGCAGAGTATATTTTTCTAGGTCAGAATTTTGTGTATATAAAATATCATATTTATTGAAAAATTTTAAAAATTTAGTTTTTTTTTCGATCTTGGATGAGTATTCTTTTAATAAATGATTCCTATCGCTAACGTGGAAGAATATTGTAAACATCAGAATTTGACAAGTAATCAGTTAATTACTCCCCAAAATATATAAATAAATTCTTTGAATCAATGTTAAAGCAGCTTATTTCATGCTTTCTATAACAAAATGTAACATTTTAAGCGTCACAATGGATCATGCTTAATACACTTTCAGTTTGGCATCATTTGTTATTCTGCGTGGTTTCTGAGGGTACCTAGAAATTGTCATCAATCTAAAAGTTGAATCATTATCGCTCACTGAACAGATGGAAGTTCGATAATTTCTTCGGGTGTGTGTGCTTGTAGTCAGTCGGAAGTCACTTCAAGGTCGCAAATTGCATATGAATTATAATCTGAGAGGACAACTAGAAGCTGTAAACCATTTCATTAAATAAGACTAGAATTGGCCTTAGTTGATAAGAAAATCATGACAAATAAAAATGTGAAAAATATTGTTCATGAATACTATTTTTAGTCTTCGATTTCAATCGTCTAATTATAGAAATTTTCTCAGTGTTTCAAACGATACTTTTAGAGCAATAATGTGTAATATATTTTTAGAATTTTTAAAAATATTCAAGTAAAATCCTGAATAAACTGCCATTTTTAACAAGACTGGGCTACATTCTAACAAATCAGTTCTTCAGATACAAGCAACAAAATTCCAAAACAAAAGTGTCACTTTCTGTGTTACTATCTAATGTCACAGTAATTTTTAGTTCTGATATCTATAAGTGCGATTTCCAGTTTTGAGATAGCTGTTGTAGGTCAGCCAGTACTCACTTTTAAGACTCCTCCTGCCAAATGAGAAATCGGAAAAAGTAAGAGTAGAACAACAACCTAAATCGATGTTGTTCATCTGTAATTCTGTACATCGATACATATTTTTGTCCTTAATTTAGACCAAATAGTGTTATAGTATGAAGTATCCAGAATCTTTAGTTAGTTTCCAAAGAATGTTGTAATTATGAACAGTATTTATTTTTCAAAGAAAGAGCGTCTCTTTTGATAATTAGGTTTGTATCTTTTACATCTGTGTATTTTATACCAAATACTGAATCTTTTTCATATTCAGGTCTCGTACCCATTGAACTGTATTCGCAGCTCAAATTATATTCCACAAGAATTTGAAGTTAAAGAAACATTTTTAATAAGAATTTCCTATTATTTATCATTTATTGGCGAAAAAAAAGAGAACTCTTCTCCTCGCCATCCCATTTCTTTCTGTTTTTTCTTGCGCCAATATTTCTTTCGCTGGCCGGGGAAAAAAATGAGCCTATGGTTTATCAGATGTTTATATCCTACAAGCGACAGAAAAACTGCGTCAGTTTGTTTCTGCGATAATTAACTTACACAAACTCGTCTTTTCAATTACTAGAGTTCCGCTTTATTTGTTTTAGAAAAAGATACTCGCCGCGGTCTTCGGCGACTTTTTTTTTTTTTTTTTAACGCACAAGCAACAAACGCAAAAATAAAAGGGTGTGTTTTTTATGTTCTATGATCCAGTTGTTACACTTGTTTTTATTTGTTAAGTGTAATTGCGCTTCGCAGACTTCAATTTTTATAAGCTTTGCCCCAGCTTTTCTGAATCCGCGAAAATTTATGATAAATGTTTTTATTTACATTTCCCAGTGTGTTCAATAAAGTTGCTCTTATCTAAAAATTAATTATTTCGACGAAATATGATTACTATTTTATCTCTTCTCATACTCAGCTTTTTTAAATGTGAAATAAAATTTAATATCATCTCAATTTTATTATCTGGAACGCATTATTTCAAAATATTTTAAAATATCTATTCAAATTCGTAATTAATTGGTAAAAAAAATACAAATATTTTATTTTATATAATTTTTTAGCATAAATATTTAATTAACAAAGAACATATTGATTTATCAAAAAGTCTACCTTGTTCGCTATAATATTTCGTACCATATAGTTTCCTTATCACGTGTTATAGTTTAACAAATTTTTAAAAACAGATCCAGGTGGATAATAAATATGAAAAAAGATTTAATTTAATTTAGTTTTAAAGTTAAAAACTGAACTAGCTTAAAAAACATTTCATTTGTTTTATAACTACTTTAGAAGTAGTATATAACGAAATAAGTTTTAAATGCACTTACTTAATATGTTTTAATTTTTTAATTTCATGCTCCAAACGATAAATAATCTAATTGACTTCTAGGAAATTTATTGTTAAGACCACTACATTTATCTATATATTAGTTGTGAAAATAAATGTGAAAGTTTTCTGAATATTATTTGGGTGTAATATTAATGTAGCTTCGAGGATTGAAACACAAGCGTTTACTATTTTGATAATTTAATTTAGGAATAAATATTCATTCATGGTTGGTTGTATGGTTTTTTAATGGCGCAAGGTCCAAATAAGAACAAGCTGCCCCAGACACAAAGTCATTTTTATCCGCTTCCTTGTGTTCCAACCATTAAAAAGTTATAAAATTATATTAAAATACCAAAATAAAATATACTTTTTAATGATGTACATTATTCAATGATGGAATGGGCGTTCCTTCCACAGAGGATGTCTGCGCCATCTACCTTCAACCTTTTATCTGATGTCTGAAACAAATATTAGTTCTTCTTCGTCATATTCATGGCTAAAAGGGCACCAAATATTTCGACAGAATATATTATTACAACATTATAAAGTTACATGTTTATTAATATATTCCTAATTGCATTAATTTAATGCCTTCATGATCTCCAAATACTAAATTTGACTGAAAGAGTAACTAATTCTGGTTTATTTTGTTTTCACAGGGCAGCAGTTTTTACAAGGGCTTCATACCACACCTTAGTACAACAATTATGACTCTATTGATGAGTATTGAAGCAGCTTGTACCGTTTTATGTCTTGCAACATTTGATCTTCGATATAGACTTTATATGATACAACAGCAACATCTGCAGCATGAATTTTATGAACAGCAGTCAAAAATACTCGAATGCCACATTTATTCTTGCTATTCCCAAATTTCTAAGCAGTAACAACCATTTCATGTCTTTTTTACATTAGATCATCGATATTTTTTATTCCGTGCACCAGCAGCATTTTCTTGAAGATACTTCTTGCACATCTACATCTCAGAGTGAGCAGTTGTCTTGCCATTGATGAGTACTTAAGCAACTTATACCTTTTTATGGTTTCCAGCATTTGATCAATGGTATAGACTTTGCCTTGTGCATCAGAAGCTGTTTTTATATGGATTCCATACATAACCATCAACAACAACTTACTACTAGTCAGTATACTAAATCATGCTGCTATTGATTTAAAAAAAAAAAACTCTACAGTTTTATACTTGACAATATTTGTGATCATCCTCGGAGATAAAATCTCCATAGAAGATCAAATTCTCGTCCAGATCAATGTCAAAATGGAGAGAGTGGATCCTCTGGTGGTGCCATCTATCGGAGGAGTTTAGAGCAAAGTCTTACTTTCATCTTCGCAGTGCTCTGGTTCAACGAATGAGGCATCCTACTGACTTAAGATCCCATAGCTAATGGCATAGAGAGCTTGGCTGGTCCAAGTATCATAAGTAACAAAAACAATAGATTTTATCTTCTAGTTCATCAGCAGAGATCGCCTTGAAGGAAGTACACTAGGTAGAAATATTTCAGCACAACAATTATTGATTCTCTACTAGAAGTAAAACATTAAGCATGACAAATTTTGATGCGAATCCCACTATAATAGACCCTCCCTCAATCCATGTGGTTCAGTACCTCCTGAACTGCATGTGGCTTTACAGCAACCTTCCTCGAGTGTTGCACAAAGTGTGTATTCGACATGGAAGGGGGCAATAGTTTTCAAAGTTTCGTTGATATGCTTTTAGTTTATGAGGTTTTCAGTTGTCTAACAACCAATGAAAGTTTTTTTCCTGCAATTGATTTTTGTTTCGAACTGTAGTATTCACTTTGGAGGGGAAAAAACCCAGCAGTAAGGTAAAATCGACTTATTCATTTTAATCAATAAAAAAGTTGGTTGGTTGGAATTTCTGGCGCAAAAAGAAGAAGCTATTATGTCCAAAAAGGAGAAGCTGCACCAATCAATAAAAAGGTCAAAACGATATGGCAGAGAATATGATTTTAAACACATCACTCCTTTATACCATTCAGTGCTTAAATAATTAAAAGCCAATTACTTTTTTCAATAAACCTGTTAAACTTCTAACGAGGCTCTCATTGCCATAATAGGGAAAGAATATAAACACTTAAGACCTACACTTGTTCTTACCATGGTCTTGTGGTAGGACAGCGATCTTCTAAGCATACGGTTCTGGTTTCCATCTCAGTTACAGTTGAACTGTGGAAGATGGATGTTATCTGTCTTCTTCCTACACGTCTGTCAAGGTGGGTTCTTGGGATTTTTTTCGAGTTTATTCCCTTGAAACCCGTGAATATTTCGCATTATCTATGAAAAGCCCTCCAAGAAGACAATGCGCCATCTATCATTAGGCAATTCCCTACACGATATTAAAATCATTCCCTTTATTGAATATTAAACTCTGTTATGAATTTACGTTTTTTACCTACATATGGAAATGTTTATTTTACACGCATATATGTAATCGCCTTGAGTCTTCCTCTACCCTTGGTAATTCCTTCGAATCGCAACTTCTCTTCGAAATGAAACACGAATGAGCAATCCGTTTCCATGTCCTCACTCCTGACAGAACGAAAACAAGTGTCTAGGTTACAGTTAATCATTCAAGCTTCAAATCCTTCCACTAACAGTTTCTGAGTTTTATGCATGAAGCAATATCAACGAAACAAAAAATCTCATTAACTTCTTTCGGGACCATTTCCAAATCTCTGATGAATCAATGAACAAGCTATACCTAAGGCCATTGAGATCAGAAGGATTGAAATTTAATTTTTATCTAGATCCTCAAAAGGATGGTTATTAACCCCTTGACTGACGAATTAAATGGAATTTGATGCGACAAAAAAAAACTATTTAATTTCTCTTAATTGAACTACACCATCAATTTACACCATCATCCCCACTTTCATATAATGCATCCGGCTTATACATGTTACGGGGATTATTTATAATCTTTACTAAACTCAAATATTGGCTAGTATAACATTCACCGTGCGAGACTTCTGCTAAACTGAACTCTTACTTTCAGTGTGCTTTTTTAAATGAGAATCGTCGAACGAGTGAAGCAACTATGTAATCTAATTGTAACTTGCACGGCGTCCGCCGAAAGAAGCGCTTGACGAGTCTGACTCGTCAAAGTCTGTGATGGCCCAGGAAATCAATGACGAGTCAGACTCGTCAAAGTCAGTCAAGGGGTTAAATGATTCGGCCAGTTGTCTTCAAGGAAGCCTTACTCTTTTGTTAAGATTAATTACTCATTTATTAATTATTAAAATATGAAATTAATTACATCAATTTAATAACTATTATCATTGATTAAACGTTCGTTTTAGTCTCGTGGTTCTCTCTCAACCTTCGGAGAAGAAGACCAATTTTTCAATCTCTGTAATTAATGTGTCTTTTGATACGGATACCGCTCTCACATCGTGAGAACAAGAATTTTCAGGGTTTCTTCCTTTGTGACACATTGAAATGACCCACTGTCGATGAAAAGTCGTCCCGGAAGGTAACTACACAGTGGTCTGAAGATGCCTTAGACCATGATGTAGTCCATATGTAGTATCAAAATAAAAATGATTTATAATAAATGAATACTTTTCATCACAACTTTTGCTGGGGATTTTAGTAGCAGAAGCATTTTCAAATTGAATACAAAATTATCGCTTTTTATTTAGGAAATTGTTTTTTATAAAGACAAAGCATTTTTCTTTAAGGGGTTGCCCTAGATTATTTAATGAATATATAAAAATGTAGGCATTATGTAATTCACTTCTGTTTCCCAGAAAAATTAATTTATTCTTACACTAAAAACAGTATTCAATACAGTACCGATACAACTGATTCCAATTAATTTTGATAGTTGGCTTTTTATTACATTTTTTTAAATAATAAATACTAAGTCACTGTGATTAAGAATTAAAGAGCTGCAGTTTAAATCGCAATCGTATTCATGCTGACTAAACAAATCTAGATCTTTCTCTTTCATTAAAAATTATATTTTAATCATCATTTTATTACTATACAAAAATAGATCTCCCCATTGCGTTCATGAACAAACATATGTAAGGCGGTAGTAGGTTAGTGGTTAGGGCATCGGCCTTCCGCCCGCCCAAAAGCAGTTTAAATCCTAATTGCATCTATCGTTTCGTGACATTTGCCGTTCGCTATAAGTCACAACGAATTGATAAGTTCTTCACGATGTTATTAAAAAAATGTCATCATTGTGGTAAAAATAACAAGCAAAAGCAGTTGAAGACGCAATTACTGTTGGCCTGGCGATAGATTGCCTTTATTGGGACGAATGACCGTAACAGCGAAATGAAATGCAACGTATGCGCTTTTTAGTCTTTGCGTACCTCGACCTCTCTGCGTTCAGCGTAACCATAAATGATGAGAAAATTTGGAATAAAATAGACTTCAGGCAGAGTGAGCAAAAAGGAAAAAATAGAGAGAGAAATAATTGAGTCTTCCACTCGGCTTTTAGCTTGTCTTGATGGGTTTTCTGAAATGCGATTTCCGTATCATCGGTAGGAAAAAACCTCAACCATCGCAAATTTAGGTCTCATCCATCTTTTTCACTCTCACGCAAGGGAAAAAAAACCGTCATCATCAAGAGAAAATCGGAAATTACAGTTTTGGGTCCCTAAAAACCTTTCTTCGCCCCCCCCCCCCCTGAGAGGAACAATCACTCATCCTTTAAGACGACGTCCGTCGATTGTTTCGAGAGAATGGAAAAAAGTTGGGAAAGAAATATTCAAATTCAGCGAAGAAATCGGGAACTTTCGGTGGTGAAATCAATCGAAATCAGTCACTAGCTTTTTTTTCGGATAGAATTCACTTTGCTCGAACAGGAATAAATCAGGCTGTTCCCCGATTTTTTGAATTGATATTTATTAAACTGTTTTAAGATTTGGAATTAAGTAATTTCTTTCGCAATTGCGTCAGACATGATGCGGGAAGCAGCGACAATCTCCTTACATGCCATTCATTTCACATGACGAGACACTGCGTTGTCACATTTCAAAAAATAAAGCTTTAAGAAACATTAAAAATATTAAAACGATCTTTTTTGAAATGTATTTGTAAATTTTATGAGGAATTAGTGGAGAAATCTTCAATTTTTCAATGTCCTTTGACAAGGCTAAAATCTGATTGTTAGCTCTCTGATGACTTCCGGTTCAACAATCCATGTGTTCTATTCTCACATCGAATGTGGGTTTTTGTAATGTGGTTTGGAATATATTTTAAGTCGTAGAATTTGACATCGTGTACGAAAACTGAGAGTAAAATGCCAATATATATATATATTTCCAACGGTGGACATTTGGGTGACGAACCGTATGCCATAACAAGGCCAGAAACTGCTACTCATTTGTCGCTACCCAGCAAGCACCTGTGAACCAAGTCACGGAGCCGAGTAGCATTGCCCGCGCCATATCACCACACACCCGTTTACAGAAGGGGTCACATTCATAGATCATCACAGAAGAAAAGTCAAAGAAACACAGAGAGAGCAGAGAAGGAAAGTAACATCCATGGCCGAACTGGGATTCGAACCCGGCACCCACAACTCAGGAAGGAGTCAGGAATGCTAACCATTCTATATTGCGTTTTTTCCCTCTTTAACTTAAATTACTCTTAATCACTCATTGATATATCTTAATGGGTGGTCATAATTAATAAAAGCTTTATTATATATTCCATAAGCGTGACATAAGAGGCTTCATTTTGAGGCTTGGAAATTTGTCATGGGATGACATAGAATGGAATGTACTAATGTATGAAGTCTAAGTGTACTTGAAAGGCACACTGTGACCTAGTGGTATGACCAAATTCTTCACAGCGAAAGTTCTCGGGTTCGATACTATCCACTGTTGTATCCACCCTGGCGACACGTGAGTGAATAAGTACTTCCGGAACATTGTTTAGTTAGTGTATGGTAAAATGCCTTATAAAGACTGCCGTTATTCTATTCATTACGCAGAGTCCACTTTCAGGAGTTTCAAAGGGTGTGCAACGATAAAGATCTGTGCAGTACCCCATAATGCGATTTCTTTTAGACATTGATCGGTAGAGTTCATTTTGTTGATTGGGTTTTGGCCACTCGCAGAAGGTGATGACCACAGGAGAGTACTCACCACGCAACAGATTTCTATTTTTGGTTTCATTGTAAAACCTTTTAGACAACGATGGCTTTACCTTAGTCGACGTACCCAGAGAGAAATTACATCATCCGTACAATTTTGCTGAAATGTTAATTTGTGAATAGCTCAAACAGAAATATGAAACATGTCTCTCTTCTCATTGGAAAAAAATGATTCAGTACCAATTGTTCAGAAGACGAGAGCTGCATGCAACATCGCTTCTTCGGTCTGGGAGGAAGATATTATGCATCATATGGTCAGAGCAAAGGGCGGTTTTTGTTCGCTTAAAAATAGTTAACTCTGGACAGCAAAGCTTCTTGTTTCAGTGGAGAGGGGAAACACATCGTGGATTTAGGAAAACGTGATTAAAGGCTAAGAAAAAGAGTATAACATTACGATTTCTTTGTCAGCACCATAAGCCTCTTCTGTACAGATCACAATAAGCTGAGGCTTATGGTGCTTTTTGCCTGGGATCCTGTTTTGCTGGAAAATGTCCCATTCGGATTAAAAAGAAACGTATTTTCTAACATAGCGTATAGATGGCCTACAAACAAGACTACTCACTAAAGATTCCGCTTCCGCAAATTCAATGAATGAAACTGACAGAAAAGTCTACATTTCATTTGTTACAGCTTTCGAAAATATTCATAGAAACTATATCTAGTGAGCATATAATTTGCTAGAGATAGTTTTAGATCTTTCGGGAGTAATATCAGCATTAAAGTACACTATAGACGCAGCTTCTTTGATATCGACACCCCTTGTGGACATCTGAATGACCCAAGGCTCATTATAAAGCATTAAATGCCCACCACATAATTGCCCTCCGGTAGAACTTATATTATTCATTAATATTATTCACGGGTTACAAGAGAAAAACACGAAAAACTCCCAAGCACCCACCCCGATACATGCGTTTGCAGAAGATCCACCTCCGATTCTTCAACAGTGGCTGAGATTGAGCCCAGAACATTTCAATGTGAAGAGCGATATCCGTGCACTAGAATCGCAATAAATCTCTTCCATACAAGGTCAGAAGGTATGAAAGATCGGAAGAGATCAAAGATGTCACACGAGACACACACGCGATGATGGAATATTGCTGGATATTGAAAAGGGTTTATTCCCAAATGCATTCGAAAATTTCTATGAAGAAAATCTTCCAAGCAATAATTTCACGAGAGACTTTTCGTCGGTGAATTTTTCTCACAATCATTGTGATATTTGTGCGATATGATAACATAATTTCCTTATTTAGTTTATATTTGTTCCGTGAGCCATAAACGTAAAAATATATAATGTGTACACATTTTATTAATGTATTATATCTCAGATAATCAGAGTTTTTATCAAAAATGTAATTTATTTTAGGACATCCAATTCCCATAAAATCAGTTCATAAAATACCCCTCCCCAAAAACCACTGTTATCTTGTATAAATATTTTGTGATTATTTTAACATTTTAGCATTCATTTATTATAAATTCCTATTTTTTCTTTTTTCAAAAAAAGCATATTGAGATTTATATTAATTTCATCGATCAGTTAAAAAAAATTGCACTGTATTTCGTACAGTTTAAAAGAATTCTTTCGCATTGTGCATATATCGATCAATTCAATGCACTTTAATATAAAGAGTTTAAAGACAAGAATATATTTAATTCCTTTATAACACCAGCAATCTAATTAATTTTAATTAGGAATTGATTCCTCATTAGCCGTAAATGATGTACAGAGCTGTTCCCAATTCCCTTCGGAAAACTCAGGAAAATCTTGTTTCCGGATTCGGAATATTTAATATTTCTACTTCGTCTAAGGCACAAGAATATTTTGCCAATAAGGTCAGTTATATTTTGATTATTCCGGGGGGGGGAATTATATACATATATATATATATATGAAAATAATTTAACAAGTTTTTTCCTACTGCCTCGAAAAATATGTACAGAATTACATTTCTTCGCGCGAAATGAAAGTAATTGAACTTTTCCAAAATTATGTTTGAATTTCTTGAAGGTTTAATATAGCAAAAATGTTAAAAAGTACTTTTTAAGCAAAAAATAATAATATATAATTCACAGTTTTATCAAAAGCAAATTTCAGAAAAGGATAAAAAAATTATTGCTTCTCTCCAAACAAGTTATTACTTCCCCCCGAACCAAGATCCTGAAATTAAAGTTCTTTGAAAAGATTTCCTAGCGTCCTAGGATAAAACTTAAAAAAAAAAAAAATTCCTCGAGGTTATTAGAGAGATTACAAAGTACTGAATAGGTGAGAGAGAGACGGCGTTAAAATAACTTTCCTAAAAATAAATATTGATCCTAATTTATTACCAAGATACGTTAACCAGAAGATTACGACGCTACATGTTTTAGTAAAATTTCAATATCCGCCAAAGTATGAAATCAAGGGGAAAAAGAGGGGTGAGGAAGGGAAAAAAGCTGAAAATAAATAGAACTCCTCACCCCCTTATTTCGTCGTGGTTAAGCGCAAACTACCCTTTCCCAACGGTTGACTCGCGCGGACCCAGTAATTAATAAAACTTCTACACGAGAAAGTGATACTGCAGGAACAGCACCGCCTTCTCGGCCGATATTTTAATCGGGAAAAATTGCTTTAATTTCTCATTTCCGCCCGAAACTCTCTAAAGTCAACTCAACTCAGCTCTGTTTCGCCGGACGCGAGTTTTAATTTGCCGCGATGGCATTATCGCTTTTAGGTCCCAAATTTAAAAGGGCGACTGGAAATTTGTCGAAGCAAAACGCCGCGCAATTAGTTCCCGCTCTGGGAAAACTAGGAGGGGGGAGTAGAAGAGGGATTTTAATGAAAATTTCGTAGAGGGGGGGGGCTGTTGATGAGACGAGAAGGCTTCTGAACGGTGATTGTGTCGAACCTCCTACGTAAACAAAGGTCTCAAAAGGCTCGAGAGGGGCAGAGTGAGCCGAAGGAATGACCACCGCATTCACAAAATTGAGCGAGCAGCTCTGCCGAGAAATACTCAGCCTAAGTTGCTTATTTAGAATAATCCAACAAATGATTTCCTTCTGTTAGACTACTAAACTTCATTTATGCCTTATTTGCATACAAGCTATAGAAATAATTTTTCACAATTATATTTTCAGATTGAGTTTTGTCTAATCATTTCAAACATAGCATTATTGCTTAGGGGCTTTTTTGATTTATCTTTAATTTTTCACTTACAAATAACAAAAATTTGTTTCAATTAATTCTTGTATTTTGGATTCTGCGGGCTTGAAACGCTTAAGGGTTCTCTGAACATGAAGATTATTAAATAATTCGTACCAAATAACATAGCAATTAAAAGTTGTCTTAAGGCACTTCATTTCGCTTTCCACTAAGATTTTTTAAGAGTGTGTCGCAAAGGAGGAAACCTCGAAAATTACCAACCACTCATTTTGATTTATATGAGTCGTCTGTTTTCTGTCATTTTTTATTATTTTTTGTAATTTCTGTTGAAATAGTATTATATTAGCAAATTAGTTTCTATTCTTTACAAAAAAATAAAAAAAAAAACAGCAGACCCATTTTTATGGTTTCTGAATTTATTGTGTAATAATTTTAAAAGTTACGTTAACAATTTTACATTTTATGGATAGCAACAAAACTTAAAAAGTTAAAGTGTTCTTCGATATTTATTAGTAAAACTAAAAAAAATTAACTTTAACTGTTACTAATTAAAATGCTGACTTGAAAGAAAGCTAATTTTTAATGAGTTATATACATATAAAGTTTTTTTTTTTATAATTTAAAACTCTTAAACTCTCTCTCTGGTTAAAATGTAAAAATATCACAATAAGCATTATATTGAAGTGTGTACGCAAGTATTTTTGTGCTAATATATGAACCATTTGAAAATTGGAATTACAGTAAATAATCTTCCTTCAGTACCAGATTTAAGGAAAAAAAAAAAAATTTTTTTTTAAATATAAGGAAAAACAGATTAAATGTAAGGATGCAAAAGTAAAAATTTCGTCTGCAATAGAATACAGCGTAAGTGAAAATTCTATGCCAGTTTATTTTAATTCCAGTAAAAATAATCATATTAATATTAAATGAAGAAAGTGCACAAAATTTAAAAAAACACTATTTTATCCAATAGTTGGTTTAACACACAATAGTAACAAAGATTAAAAGTTTTCTCAAACTTACACACATTTCCTATCGTTATTTATTTGTCAAAAATGCAAGTCTGAATGTACTTACACGCTACCATATTTCCAAAAATACTGAACTTCAGTTTAAGCCTTTTGTACATATTTTGCTTTGTTTCAGAGTTTGCATTTAAAAAAATATTTTACGTACTTTATGTATGACAGTAAGAAACAAAAATTAATGCATTAAAAAACATTCATTTTTCAAAAATTTGGTATCACGCATTAATCCGCATTAGCTTCAGAGCAACTTTTGCAAACATACATAGCGGTGCAGGTGCGCCCCGGACTATACCTTAGGGTTAACGGGTTTGAAGTTCTCACTCATCACCAAGTGCCTCGTCATTTTGAACCACGGTCAGGTGACGAGTTCATACATGGGTTGACACCCTCCCCTCCACATCCACGCCACACCAGCGGAAGGACTTCGGACGTCACATATTGACGTGGATATGTTCCCAACCCACTGAGCTTCCTCAACCCAATGAGGGGAAGAACGTGGTTACCCTCCCAACCACTGCCCGCACCAAGTGATGCTTTACTCTGCTGATCTTAATAGGAAGCAGCGTGAAGGTACTGAGCCACAGGAACTCGCAACTCATACAGATGGAAACAAGTGAAAAGGTAACGTCAATTTAGGCTTTTAAATAGTAACTGGTAATGCATCATGGACGCTTAAGTCTGAGCTTTCATCTAAGCTATTTTCTGTAAGCTTTCATATTAATTGTCTTAATGCCTTCTTGACGGTCTATTTCGAAACATCACTATAATTACATTTCTCTTATGCAGTATTGACCGTCACGGATTCAGTCACGTATTCTTATGCAGTATTGACCGTCACGGATTCAGTCACGTATTCTTATGCAGTATTGACCGTCACGGATTCAGTCACGTATTCTTATGCAGTATTGACCGTCACGGATTCTTATTCAGTATTGACCGTCACGGATTCTTATTCAGTATTGACCGTCACGGATTCTTATGCAGTTTTCACGGCTCAGCAGTCATGGCGGTTTAAGAAATACAGCTCCTAATATTGACGTCGAAGACTTTGGCCATTGCAGTTGAAGGAAGACTCTTCCCTAGATTCAACCATTCGCAATTCATCGACAGAAGTTACTGGAGTTTACTCTCGTCAAGGAATAAGGGTGACTGACAAGGAAATACCTGGAATTCCAAAACTGCTTAGTGCACATGCGTAAATTTTCTGTACATAAAGAGTAATTTTACACATGATAATCAAAATTTATGTTGCATTCCGATTGAAAAAATCATTTGTCCTCCTTAACAACACCTTCGACGAAAAATATTGTTGGAATGAAAGAATGCGGATGAGGAAGGGCTCCATAAATGATGATACTTCAATCAGACGTTGTTGGCAAGAGGGGGTCAACAATGGCAACAACAGAATTCGGGCAGAACGTGAAAATAGAGTTAATATATTGATAGAATTGCTTTAGCAGAACCAAAATCTAATACATGAAAGGGGCATATTGCCCTTACACGTGTTACCATCGTGACCCTTTTCAGGGAGCCCCCTGAGTGTAAATTAGATTAAACTAGATTGTTGCCATGTGCTGTTTTTCTTCTCTATTTATACACCATTAAATGTGATCACAGTAGTTGTTGTTACTGCTCCATCCTGCTTCCTAGTACCCAGTCCTGAGTTTGGCTCAACAAGTGGTGGAGTCTTTGTGGTTTTGAAGCAGAAGACCCCGAAGACTTGGCCTGCCACCCCCAAAAATATCATTTAACTTGGAGGACATTTCGATTATGTCCAGTTTTAATGTGTCCCAGCTGTTTTTAGGCATTACGATGGGTTTTCGGTTAAGCGGGAATTCGAACTCAGTATCTACCGGTAATGAGAATCACACCCTAACCAACCAGGCCACCACGGACTCTGATCACATGATCCCATTTGTATCTACGCGAAATACTTTATAGTATAGATTTAATGATAAATTCCGTTCCGAACTAATACATCCTGACGAAAATATCCAATGAGTCTAGGCCAAAGTCTCTTTCTTATTATCGCACAGCAAACATGGCTGCAACATTTTGATTTTGTATCCTAAAATCATTAATGCACATGAAGATTATTTCAAATCAAGATTAACAGTTAAAAATGGATTCCGAATCACTACGAATAACTATGCACGAGGTAAGAATTAAATCTACAAGTTTTTGGTTCAAAGGCCAGATAACTTACAACTAATCCATTCACTCAGCCCTACAAAAGAGATCATGTGATTTACAGAACTACTTTTTTCAAAAGATTTCTTTCTGACATTTTTGCAGAATAGCAATACATAGGCACAATTTTATGACTGATTATATTGCAGTTAGTAAAACTACTTTCGATTTACTTCAAAAATTGGGAAAGTGCTTAAAATCCCCTCCCTTATATAAGTTGGTACAAATCGCCAAATTAGCATCAAATCATTTGGTATTATTCTTCAGTGCTTAATGAAAATTAATAGAGAAGAAAGAAAAAATGATTAAAAAAATCTATAGCAGCTTATTTGCAAAATAACTAAGCATAAAGGGGTTTTAAGTATATGGTTTTAATCGTAGCATCGAAAAAATTATTTAATTGGGAAACCTAAAGAAAAGAAAGACAATGCTCCATTCATTAGTTATTAACTCTTTGCATCAACAATCATATCCAAAAATTAAAGTGAAATTAATTAGCTCAACGTACAAATAATTTACCAGGGAGTACAGCAAGCATACAGGACAGAGACTTTTTATTTTCTGCGCATGCTCTATGCACCCAGCGATATTTATCGCCGGTGAACGCTTATGTGGACTGAGTATTTCTGAGTTAATGTCTATCTCTTTTTTTTCGCTCTTCTTAGTATAATTTTGTTCCTACATATTATATTGAATTTTTTAAATTTTTTAGTTCATTTATTTCTTCCAACAAAAGCTGTTCATCACATCTTTTTTTAAATATTATTATTCGTCTTATTTCAAATCGACCCATTTATCACTTCTTATTTCAAATCCACAGTAAAGTAAGCACACATGCCGTATAATCCAATACGCCAAACTCTGAATTTTTTTGGCGGCGAAAATATGTTACCAATATCATGTATCATGAAGGCTCACGATGACGTAAATATTAGGGTTGTCAAACTAGAATTTTCAACATAATTCTTATAGGTTTCCATCTCTATGACGTAATAAAAAACAGGTTGCCAAATAAACAAGATCACGAAAAAAATCACGAAATTCAGAATTTGGCATCTGTGCCTGTAAGTGACTTATGCTAACATTTGAACTCTTTCCTTTTCAAATTTCCACATCACATAAGTAGGAGTCTCATAAACATTACAAATGTTTATCGTGTGAAATGTAAGCCATTTCACAAAGACGTTTTCCTGAGGGGTTCGGTATTGAACCTATTGCCTTCCGGACATGAAAATGATGCATTTCTCGTTGCCCACGTGATAAATCAAGCATTTTGAAGAAAGCAAAACATCCATCTTGTAAAATAAATAAAAAAGAAAATAGATTGGAATAGAATACCATAACAGCCCCCCTGAACCCTTCCCAATCACCAAGAATAACATCCCTTTCTCATTATAGTTTCCATCCCGGAGAAACTGGTTATTTATTTTTTTCAGCGAGGAGATTGAAATGGGGACTCTTCCAACTCTTTCAAAAACAGGAAGATGTGAAATACTATTAACCGAACAATACTCCAGGAGGTTATATCGTGCCGGGGGGTCGTAAAAGAGGAGAGCCGGAGTAACAGATTGCCCCTTCTATCTTCTTCGATATCCAATTGTTCCCGCGCACTCGTCCATCCATCAGCCTTCCCTCTGTCCCATATCGGTGACTTTATTGGAAAAGGCCACCCCCGTCTACCTTTCGTATCTCAGTCATGTGACCAGCACCCAATGAGTTTTAAAAGAAAGACAAAGAAGCATCTTTGTCGAACATATCAACCACTCCACTGTGGGTACTGCCTCCCACAAGAATAAAGCTCTACTTTTCTGAAATGCATTTAGTATTCTT
Organism: Latrodectus elegans; assembly: GCA_030067965.1. NCBI lineage: Eukaryota > Metazoa > Arthropoda > Arachnida > Araneae > Theridiidae > Latrodectus > Latrodectus elegans. Next base: position 25,709,195 of record CM057818.1, read on the forward strand.
TAGGTTTTTATTTACCTAATTAAAAAAAAAACTATTTAAGCACTTTTTGTGGTCTAGATTTTCAGCACTGCTATGCCGCAACGTTAAATTATACGCTGTGAGATTCTGAGTGCTTGGGCAACGGTTAACATTAACAATAACTGTAAGGAATTGCAGTGTCCCCCCCCCCACGTAATGATCTTCCAGAAGAAATTTTCATAGCTTCTGGGACTCGTTTTGTATACGGATAACATTGCAGCCTCTTTATCCTGTTCTTCAACAATAGCTGAGATCGAACTTGGGACATTATGCTCTGAAGAACTTTTTCCCAGTGGCGTAGTGGGTGTAATTAGCGCCCAAGTATAATATCTCTTTTGGCACCCCCTTGAAAAAAATAGTTATACAATATAAATATGTGAATAAAATGAATTAAATAATAAGAGATATATAATAATAAAATTCTATATAATATACATTATAATAAATAATAAAGTATACTTGTAATAAGAATAAAATATAAACAATAAAAGAATATTGTACCTACTATAAAATAATCGAAAATATATTAACTTAAAGTCTCAGGCTGAGCTTTAAATTTAAACAAAATTCATTTCTAATTGAAAAAAAAAAAAAAAAGAACAGTTATATTGGATTTGGAAAAGCGTCAAGAGAATGATCGGACTTAGGTGATTTAAAATTAATTATAAAAAGATGTTATTTATTTTATATACTAATTCAATTATTTTTAATAAACATAAAATAATTTTAAATGTGAAACAATTCGTTACATATTATACATGTAAGTAGATGTAATTACTAGTAATTTAATATAATACACTATTCACGTTTTTCTTGCCTTTGCTGAAGAGAATTGATCAATTACTTTTTCGAAAATGATCATTTCAAATTTATCTTTTTCGATACTTAAAAATGTTAAATCACTTTGACGGTTTTGGCTCATGGTGAATCATAAATACATCAAAATTAATTTTATTTTTGAAAATTTGTTAAGATAAAGTATAGTATACATTCAACATCTAATGATCAACAATTTGTAGAGTCTTTCATAAATAAGATAATGCACGATTAACAGGAAATTAAAAATTTTAATTGCTTCAGTTGGTTAATAAACTAGAAAAAATACATTTAAAAATTTTTAAGACTTTGTTATGAAAATGTTAAATCATTAAGATCAATTTTCTCAAAAGTTCATTAAGATCAATTCTCTCGAACGAATGTTAACAGCTTGCAATTGATGCAGAAATAGTTAAAAGTATTTGACTGGCAACCTCTTCTTCTCTCTATCTTCACAGCATGAGATAAGGAAGTTCTAATGGAATTTTAGGTTTAATTTTCTTTCTACTGCTGAGTAACATCTTTCTGTCCCACATTTCTCTATACAGTTCTGTTCCATGGAAATCTGTGAACATTCATTCGGTGATAAAGTCCACCCAAACTTTTACATTTTTAAGCACGGTAACTTAATGCTCCCAAGGCACAAATCCGAGAGCAAAGGTCGATTCAACTTTTCATCCTTTCAGTGGGTTGATAAACTGAGTACCAATCGTGCTTGGAAACGAAACACCGGAGATTTCACTTTAGGCTAGACACATGTTTCGCAAACCAAGCCCTCGGTTAGGAAAACAGATAAAGTCACTGCAGGCCTTGACCCTGATATTAAAACTTTAATAATTATTTATTGATCCACTAATTTTTTAACTTTTGAGAAAATTGATCTTAATGATTTAACATTTTCATAAAAGTCTTAAAAATTTTTAAATGTATTTTTTCTAGTTTGTTAACCAACTGAAGCAATTAAAATTTTTAATTTCCTGTTAATTGTGCATTATCTTATTTATGAAAGACTCTACAAATTGTTGATCATTAGATGTTGAATGTATACTATACTTTATCTTAACAAATTTTCAATAATTTAATATTACAAACTTTAGCTATTTATTGCAAAATAATAATTGGGTAAGGCTATACACCCCTAATTTAGGATCAACTCACCCGATTTGTCACAAAGTGATATCTTTTTAAAACACTTCATTTACCACAGATTAACTTGAAAATTTTACTTCCTTTTTTATATCATAAAAAAATTCTAGTAAAAAAACAACTTTAACTTTATGGGAAAGTTTGCCTTTCAAAAATAGCTTTTTAAATTACATCATTCAGACCATTAATGTAAATCAAAAATATTTTTATTGTAAAAATTTAAATCACAAAATGTAATAGTGATATTTTATGACTATTCCATTTTCATACCATAAAACTAATTTTTCTGATTCTAAAACTAGAAGACCTTTGTTAATAAGTCTCTCTCTTCATCTGATTTCAGTTTAGATAACTAAATTTTGCCATAACATTATCAATGCAAATTTAAGATAAGCAACGGAATTTTAATACAAACAACAAAAATATCTTGCAAATTTCTTAAATCAAAAATTAAAATAAATTTCTTTCAAAACACATAAATTTAAATAAAATTATGTATATATAATAAAATCAAAAATTTTCAGCTAAACAGTAAATATTATATTATTAAAAGTGATTTTTTGTCAAAACAGATGAACTTTATGTTGTTCTTTCAAGTTTTTCTTTGATTCAAATTATTATCAAGAATAACAAGTGCTGAGATAAATATATATATATATATATATATATATATATATATATATATATATATATATATATATATATATATATATATATATATATATATATATATATATATATATATATATATATATATAATTTTGTTTAAAAAAATTTTCTCAATCTCAATCATTATTGTAGTGAAAATTTTTTCTTCCTATTTTTAAGGCATTTGATAAAATTATTTTCTTGAGGTATTGAAATATATTTTATTATTAAAATAAGGGCTAGTTTTTTTATTAAAATTTATTTCTATTAAGAATCATTTTGGAAGTATTGTTTCTGCAGTGACATATTTTTTTTTCTTTTAGTAAATTATGTTTTAAAGACTATCTTAATCTTTAAAATTTTATAATGTAGAATGAGAATTATGCATGATTTCCTTATAAATTTCTTGAGGGATTTTTTCAAGTTAAAAGGTTTTTTGTATAAATTGAACTAATTAATTAAAAAATATATCCTACATATTTAAGCACACAAAAAAAAAATAAGCATTTACAAAGGGAGAAATAAAATATTTATAGACATTTAACTTTTACTATTTTTGAAAACAGAAATTTTCATTTTTTTTGTCTTGTACGAGCTTAGGCTGACAATATGAGGGGCGCTGCTCCACTTTTTCATACTGAACCATATTTGGTGTGGAGTCCGACTACTTCAGTACACATATGCCATAGGGACGCATTTATAGGGTAGGGAACCATTCACACACAGAAAGGACAAAGACAGGATGGATAGAAAGAGAAAGTACATCCATGCCCAAACAGGGATTCGAACCCAGGACTTCCCAATCCACAGTTAGGCACTCTGACCACTAGATAGGGCGGTCGGCTAGAATTTTACAATATAAGATGCAATGTAAAGCCAACAAAATTATGAGCCAAATAAAGATTATTTCCCGGAATAAAAACATTTAAACAATGAATAAATTACTTTTTAATGAATAGTTAGAATAATAAGTAATTTAATATTTAATTTTCAAAACTCTGAAAGCAGATCTTAGTAAATATTTATACCAGCAAAAATATGAAATAAATATTCAAATCAAAAGAACACATTGTAGACAAAATATACAATTTACGGCAATCATATTTTAAATGTTAAAACTCCAAATTTTCAAAAGCTTACATTTTTGTTTCCGATGGAGGGATGTTTGGGAAGAAAGGAAATGCTAACTGTGTGAACAATAAAAAGGAGAGAAAGTTTATATGTGTCTAGAATTTGGAGGTAATTAGTTCTCACTCCTCCTCCATTTCTATTCCAGGAAGACAATTCCCTAGGGAGCATAATGTAGAGCTATTTTATGAAAAATTTCCCCTTTTCTTTGAAGGTCCGTCAGGTGCCGGACACAATATTTTGGACAAAAGGAACCGCTAATAGGGAATACGTTTCTCAAGAGTATAACGTGACACTAGACTAAAAGGCTACAATAAAACCTGAGATAAAAATACATGGGTTTATTTTTATTTTTATTTTGAGACAATTGATAATTTCATTTCACAGAGTCTTAATAACAACTGAAACTGATATTTCCATAACGCTTCTTGTTAACTTAAGTAAAACCTCATTATTCTGTTATTACTAGCGCTTTTAAATTCTCACAAGTTTTCATTAATAAAATTTCACTTACATGAAATTTTCTTTTTTGCTAATATTTTTTTATTCCGTTATTATAGTCAAAATGAGATTAAATATTTACATTTTTAAACATAAAATTAAATCAAAAATATTTATGAAATACTGTTTGTTAAATAAAATGTTTTAATCTCTTATGAAAAATTAAAAATAGCTCATCAAATAATATTTTAAAACACTAAAAATATCGACAAAAATTTTTTACGTTTCGAATTTTTTAATAATTTTCACATCCAGAGGGATCCAAGTGGAAATAATATTCATTGAACTTTTTTTAATTTTGAGTAAAAAAAGCTTATTTGTTTTGTAAACATTATTCTTATCACACTTTTTAGTATATACCTTGATTTAGACAACCTGTATAATAATTAGGACTCATAAAAAAGGGCACTGTGAATCTTGGTGTATTCACAAAATTCAATAGGTGTATTTTATGAGCTTACTCTTCTGTAATCTCCCTGAGTTAATAGATCCAAAAATTACTATATAACGTTAGCACAGATAATTTGGTAAATAACTTTATAACTAAAATGAAAACCTCTCATATGCATAAAAAGGGAACTGACCAATCAAATATTCCAGAAATTTTATCTGAAAAAATTAAGATATTTTCGTTATTTATACATTTACAAGATTTGTAGCCCAAAACAATGGTATCACAAACTTTGAGCAAAGTATGAAACTTAAAAATGAAAGGATTAAAAGAATGAACACTGGTAATCTAACTGATTAAGCAATGAAAATCGAAAGCATGATTAAAAGAACACAATTTTATAAAGGAACTAAACTATGCAAAATTATTATTAATAAGGAAATATAAGAGTAGGAGTTCCGTTTATGGCAAGCTCCAACAGCTCTTCTTCATTTTTTATCAACAACCTCTTCTCTTTTCCAAATCTGATTCTCCCTTTGCGCTTTTTTTCTCTGGACATGGCACAATCATTATAAAATGAAGAAAGTGGCTTATCTGGGTGGGGCATCGTTCTCATTATCAGAATAAGTGAATGGAAGGTAGTCCCGGCTTAATCGAAGATTTTTCGTCTTCATTAAAGGTAGATAAAGCACATTAATCAGGTTGTGGTCGCAATGTCCTCCAAGTGGAGTGATACCTCGGGCAATGGCAAATCAACAATTATGGAGTCTTCTGCTTGATCTGTGCTTCTAAATGACGAAGAGATCCACTCAGTAGCTTCCACCTAACTGGTAGAGTTCAACTCATTGCTAGGGACAGGGAAGCGTGCTGATGCAGCACTTAGACCATCATGACCCAGGCTGAGTACCTAAGCCGTTTATTGAGTAAGAATGAGAATTAAATGATGTGGTATTTAAAGTTTAAAATTCAAGAGTCGTAATGTGGGTACGATTTTCCGTTCTGCAGTTATTTTTTGTGAGCAAAAGCTCCTTGAGGGAAACTTAAGACTCTAAGACTTTTTCGAGTTCCCACAGAACTACGTAGGATTCATTCACGTAGGATTCAAATCCATAAGCTATTCAACTGATAATCAGAGCACGAATTGCTAAGTTCGATGCTGGATAAATGTTGTGGACATCTGAAAAATAAACTCCAAATAGATTTTTTTTTCAAGTACTTTATCAAATGGAAATATTTGTGGTATTATCATTAGTGATAACGATGAAAACACCTGCAGCAATTCCATCAATCAATGTGTCATAACAGGCACTTTTGCATTAATATGTTTAAAAGTTAGATATTTATAAGTATATTATGATGTATTGATGATCCTAATGATATATTTAAATCAGCACAGCACACAGCTTATGTAAAAGTCTAATGAAATATAAATCCCAAATATAAAAATGAAAATGTAAATTATAAAATAAATCATAATACGTAAATAAAGAGAAAAACTATCTGCCTAACAGATGAAAGGGAACTTTAATCAATAAGGCCATAAATTAAACATATTTTAATAGAAAAAATGAAATTTTAAGTTTACATTTAAAATTTTTACGTGTATTTGAGTAACAGGTTTCGAAGCGCTTATAATAATCAGCATATATTTTTTGCTTATTTATGCAAATAATTTAAATTTTAGCAATAAAGGTTAATAAATATGTTTTAAAAAATTCGTAACAAAAACAAACAATTAAGTTGGGAATAAGTTCGTAGCGTTTTTACAAAAGACTTTCATTTTAACAAAAAAACAATAATTATATCAATGAGAGAATCAATTATATATTCGCCGTTGCTGTTTATATCCTCCTCCCAACTCACGACGAATTTGTTGATGCCGTTCCGCCAAAAATCACCTGGTTTGGTGTCAAAGAAGTTGTTGAGCCAGTTTTTAAGGACCTCTTGGTGCACTGGGATATGCTCGGAAAAAATGCCACAGTCAACAAGGAGCTCCACATTGCCCAGCTACACATCGTGAATGAGGCTATTCGACTGAAAAGACCTGATCGACATGGTCAAACCATACTCCTTCACGACAACGCCCCACTCCTAGAGCTCCAATGGGAGTTCCTTCAACATCCGCCATATTCTCCGGACCTCGCACTGACCGATTACCATCTTTTACGCTTCTTGTCAAACCATATGAAGGCCGTTACTTTCGATAACAAAAATGTCCTTAAAAACTGGCTCAACAACTTCTTTGATACCAGACCGGGCTATTTTTGGCGAAACGCCATAAGCAAATAGGTCGAGAGGGGGGAAGAGGATGTGAATAGCAACGGCGAATATATAATTGATTAACTTATAGACATAATTAGTGTTTTTTGCTTAAATAAAAGTCTTTTGTAAAAACGCTACGAACTCATTTCCCAACCTAACAAATGAAAATAAAGTTAACTATGATAGACATTGAAATTGTTATTCAAAAACCAAAATACTTACTATAAAACTCTGCAATCGTTCTTATGTTATCTAGTAAAATTCCTTCCATTTCATAAACTTTTAGCTAGAAATTTTTTTTTATCTATAATTTAAGTTAAGAAACACGGGGAGTGTTTGGTGAAAGCAGGGGAGGAGGCAGCTTTTTCTGGACTGAAATAGTTCCCAAAAGACCGTGATATTTAGATAGGCCTATGCAAAGATTGATATTCACTTGAATAAAATATCGTTGGTGGAAATTCTTTGAAACATCATTAAATACTGTGACCGTACTCGGCTCCGAGAGGTGGTGTTGGCGGATGAGTTACTTAGCGGAGGGTGAGCTAGAAACTCACAATATAGGAACAGTGGGTGCTTCCATGAAAACTCAAGTTTTTTCACACATGTCAATTACAGTCAAACACTAGATTAACCGTAAACCTTAGTATATGAATGTTTCGCTGATGAACTTTTCGTCCGAAACTATGGAATGAATGTGCTGCAACGTATATTAAGAGACATTAGCAAATGCTATCCATCAGTTTGTTCGCCAACTCCTGAGGTAAATATCAAATCCTGGTAGGAAGTAAAGGAGGAAGATAGAAGGCATAGCAATGAGGAAGAATAGGTAAAATTCGTGGAGAAAAAAAAACTGAAGATTCATATTTTCTTATCTATAATTTTCTATTAATCATATCATTTTAAAAAATTACATTCGTAATTGGAAATAAAATCTATTATATTTTTTTATATATTTCTTATGTTTCAATGATCTATGATGCTGATGAAGATGGCTCTTGGAAACGAGGCCTCGACGTCAATAAACGAATTTTTTTTATTATATTTTTATCACCTGATTTGCATTTAGCTTCTGCATTTCCAAAAGTAGTTCATAAATTCCTTGAAAAACAGAGAAAGATTGTTGTTTCAAAAAAGTTATTCTTGCGGACTTTTTATAATTGCAACAACCATGGTGAAGGTTTATTTCATATTTTCCTAAATATTACTTTAGTTCAAAATTAAAAGAGCTGATTTTTTTCAAAGCAGAGAACTAAAAATATATTTCAGTTATTTTCTTTAATACGTAATATATATATATATATATACATAAATATCTGTTCTTACGAATATTCTTATCGTTCTTACGAATAACTTTTGCGAATATCTGTTCATATATCTGTTCTTACGAATAACTTTTGCGAAAATAATATTCACAAGTACACAACCTTTCATTGATTAAACAACCTTTCATATTCAACCTGATAAATTAGAAAAAGTAGTATCAATAACTTTGTTTTAAATTATCAGATAGTCTGCATTAGAGTGACAAATTTATCAGAGTTTTCATATTTACAGTTAAACCTGTGTTTTGATGGCTCTGTTCTCTACAATTTTAAATCCAAAGATCTATTTTCTCTTATTTTTTATTCGCGATCAGAAAACGTAATCAACATCTGAGCTGATCATCACTTCAATGCAATAGATGATGTTATTGTTGCTTAAGGCATCATTCCTAATTCTTGACCAACTCCATGACATTTTAATCTTCGTAAAAATGTCATACTGCTCAAGTTCATCATATAATTTAGAGCAAATTAAAATAAATAACTGACTTTTTTTCCGAAAAGGGAGTTTCTATACTTTCTTAAGCACGTACCAAGCAGAAGTGGCCTGCCATCCCTGAAATATCTCTTCATTTGGAAAACAATGAAACCACGGATAGAATACTTTGGCCTAGCCGCCATGAACAAACATGTTGGACCTTTGGGGGGTTGGGTATAGAATTCGGCACCCAGGGATAACATGAATGATGCCTTTGGCAAGTAGGCTTCCAGCGCATAAATTGAAAAAGAAATACGATAGTACTATCGATATGCAACCACATTTGATCGATACTTTTCAAATATGCAATTAAGAAACATAAAATCGTACTCAAGAGGAAACTGTATTAAGATAAATATGGTGACCTTAAGATAGGACCGGGTTTTTCGGAAGATAGTATCTGAATTTGATCTCAGATATAAAGTGGAAGATATATACATATGTCAGAATGGATATTGGAGATATTTTCAGGGTTTCTTCCTTGTAATACGCTAATTCCCTCCCCCGTATCTATATAAAATTTTTACCAAAGTGTGGTGATTGCTTATGTCATGTATCAAAACAAAAATGACAATTAGACACCGTTTTTATGTTTCAAAAGAAACCATCAGAAATATATTGTTTTGAGAATTTCGTAAAGTCCCGGAATTAGCGTTCTTCAATTACTTCTTCTGTTAAAATACATAAAAATTTAAATCAAATGAATGGACTGAATTATCATACGATATTTAATATTCTTCACGTAACCGTGATAAATATTTTGCATCAATTAAAAAATGTTTTCCGTTTGATACTTTCTTTAACTTATTTTGATCACACACACACAATCAATAACATTTAAAAATATTTCCCTTTTTCCTCCTTTCCCTTTAGTCGCAAAAAATATTCGTTCTTGATCATGCGAGTTTGCAGTAAGAGCAATGAAATAAATTCAGAATTTACTGCAAAAATTAAATAAGGAAATTCTAAAATTGAATTCATTGTAAGTTTAATCGGTATTCCTCAAATAATGAATTAAATGGTAGTTCACGAATAATTTTTCATTCAGTGGAGATTTATAAATCCTGATCATATTAAAAAATAATGACAGTGTTCTTTTTGCGATATTTAACAAGTTGAAAATCAATTGAAAAAAATAAGTTGAAAATATATATACTATGTCAGCAAATGTTCCAAAATGTGATCTCTAAAAAACAACGTGTAAAATCATTTTTGAAGCTGCAAAAGCATTACCATTTGAATTTGCTACTAGATGGCGCTGCATGCACACTCCATGCCATTCAGGATTGAGAAACAAAACGGAGGGAAATCCACTGCAGTGAAAAGCAGTGCAGATCTGGTAGTGTTCGGGCAAGGGTGGAGCTCGCCCTGTCGCAATTAGAAGCCACCAGTTGATTGCACACACAATTTCCATTCACTCATTTTCAAAATCCCTTCCCTCCCTCTTTACCTTGGATACCACCTGTGGATTCAGTGCAAACAAAGGAAGAGGGGAATACACTACAACAAAAGTATTCCTTTTTTTCCAGGGGAAAAAATTTTAATTTCCAAAAGACGGTAGCGCTGTCATCGGTTCCGGATTCAACAGGTTTCGAGATTGTGATTTTTGTGTTTATATTTCGATCAGATTGTTTATGGTGTTTACACAGTAAATAGACTTGAATATCGTTTCGAACACTTTGGCTGGGATTCTTAATTTTCTGGGTGAGCTTTTCGCACCTTTAGGTAAGTCCTTTCAAGCTCTTACCCCTGCCCTTTTTTATATTTGGTTGCAACTCTGTTTTTTAACTGTATTACTCACTGGGAGCCACCTGTTGGCATTTTTTTGAAATTCTTTATCCTTTACTCTTTCCGAGTATCGATTGATGACACACACTATTACCCTTGACAAGCCCATTGTAATCGATATCAAAATGATTTGCAACCAATCAATTTAATTTCTTCTGCATGATGCATGGTTATAATAACACATTTATGCTATTGTAATGCGCAAACAAACAGACCAAAATACATCACAATGATCAGTGAGATAAAGTTTATTTTGTTTTAAAAGCATATAGTATCGTTTTTTAAAAATCGAGGAATCGTACCATAAAAAATAATTTGGTAACGGAGTAACGAAAAATGGTTATTATGCCTTGTTGCGTTGAATAATAAATATTTTTAGAGGATTTAACCTTTTTCGTTCTCATCAAAATAAATTATTTTCCCTCTTTCTTGCGCTACGTTAATAAAGTTTAGTTCAAAATAATTTTGAAAAAAAAATTTAATTAAATCCTTTGTTATTATCACATTAAAAATGCTCCAATTTTTTTCGGACTTAACATATCATATTTGCATGTTATTTTCAAAATTCGATTTGAAAATTAATGTGAAGTAGCACACAAGCTGGAAAGTTATATTAAAAACATATGTTGTGTGTTTCTAAAGGATCACTAAAATACTTGTGTGTGATTAAAATAAAATAAATAATTATTGAATTTAAAAAAATTATTTGCATAAAGCTGAAAAAGTGTTTTTAGTTCCGTAACAAAAGATCGCTTTATTTAAATATTGGCTTTATTTAAATATTTAAATCTTGGTAAAATATATTTAAAGTATTTAGTACATATAACATTAAAAGTTAAATGTTATATGCACTAAATACATTAAAATTATTTTTATTTGTCTTGCACAGTTATTTTACGAGAAATGAAAAAAATGCATAAATATAAAGAAAAATTAAACTTTTATGACGACACCATAGAATTAAACTAGTTTACTCTTACTTGAAAATCATGGTGTAGTTGGAAAATATCACTATAAATTTTATTTATTTGTTAGTGAATATTTAAAGTTTTACAGTGTATGTTTCGTCACAGCAGTTCGATAAGAATATTTCCTTCAAAAAAGAACTTCCTGTGATAGCTCTGATATTCAGTATGGTTTGCAATTTTATGTGACAGTTAACGAAAACATTCTGAAAAAGAAAATCGCAGTAAGAGTTCCATTAATTTGCACATGAGTGTCATCGAATCATTGACAAATCGGCATAAGACTAGAATTAGATGGCTGTTATGCAATGTCTCGCATGTATGGGTATTGTAAATGTCTGAAGAACAAATTTCAGATTGATAAAGCTAGTGAAATGAACGAATTTATCATGAGAATCACTTTTTCAGTCTTATCGTTACGACGTGTAACGACTCTTTTATAATTTTCAAATTGATTTAGTGCAAAAATAAAACATATCATAGGTAGAAATTCTGGTGACTTCTATTTATCAAAATTCATCCTCGATCCGGATACAACTCAATATCGGATGAGTGGGCTTGGGTTTATCAAAACTCTATCGAAACAAAATTGAAATAGTTTCAGTAATCAATTATCAGAGTTAGTGGAGGAAATGTTATTTCACCACTATTTGCCACTCTTCTCTTCAGTTTACATATCGATTATTTGACTTCAATCGATATTTATCGAATACATATCGATTATTTGATTATTGACGTTCACGTAGATTATTCGATACATCTAAACTAGGCAAGTCGCTTATAGGGATGAACTTCAGCAAAAGGAATTTTGGAAAACAGAACTCAGCACCAATAATCTGCGGTTGCCGCGGTATCATCACCATGCTTTCATGAAAAGAGGCCTGTTTTTTTACGTCTGTGTGTTCCATAAAAAGAAAGCTGCCTCTTCGAAATAGTTGGGCTGGAAGAGGTTTTTATTGCTCTTGTGCCTGTCCACTCGAGATTCCGGCGCTGGCAGCAGAAGCCTATATAAGGCGCTTGTTTTTTGAGGTCATCGCTTGTAATCTTGTTTCGATCGCCACTGCATGACGTAACCCCATTCCGCTCTCCTTGGAGAGAGGAATTCCTCCTCCCACTTCTCTTTTTCTGCTCCTATTAGAGGTATTCTCGAAATTTTGTTTTGTAATCCAGTACGTTGACAAGTATGCGAAGTAACAATAGTAAGGCAATTTGTGACATGGTACATGATGGGGTTTTTTTTTTCTGTTGAAGTAAACAGCGGTCATATTGTTGTAATTATGTCATCACATGATGTTCTATCATTATTGATATATTTTCTGGCAAAAGGATAATGGTCCATAAATGGGTCAGTGGGTTGGCGCAGAATTTTCAAGAAGGTTGTAGAGAGATTTTGGCTATTGCTGAAAATAAAAATTGTCATATTACTGAAAATATAAATTGTCATATGAATACTCATATTGTTATGATTATATCATCATATGGAAATCTATCATTTGACACCACAATATCTTGTCAAATGATAAATATGTTTACCAGAGTTTGGACAACGGTCTTTCAGTGACACTGCTCATGGTGTGAGTTTTCAAGGGGAATTATAGAGTAATGTGAAGAAACTGCTGTTATACTATTATAATCAAGTCGTTTAATTATAACCATTTTATTTTGTGGATGTCCATTACTAAAATATCAGTTATCACACTGTTTTTATCATATTAAAAGCTATTGTAGAAGACTATTTTACACTGTGGCATATTGGGTTATATTTTTTAATATCATGAAATTACATATTTATCATATAGAAGGATATATATATATATATATATATATATATATATATATATATATATATATATATATATATATATATATATATATATATATATATATATATATATTTAAACATAAATGATATGGTTATTAGATCTACTGGAAAGTTATGTCCATTGTTGGAATAAAACAAAATACAAATTGTTTTCATATCGTTAATAAACTTTATTAAATAATATAATTACCAATGTTATTAATGACTTCTCGCCAGCGTGAGGGCAAATTGTGCTTCCCATTTTTGAAGAATGTTTCATTTTCTCATACGAAAAATGAAACAGTGCCTGACTGATATTTTTTTCATTTTTGAATTTGTTTGCCCTTCAAAAAATTCTGTAAGGACAAAAATATTTGGAGGGTGATAAGCCCGGAGAATATGGTAAATTGGGAAGAATTCTTCAGCTTAGTTCTGCAATTTTTGGACGAACTTATTTCTTGGCCCCATTGTTAGAACTTATTTTCTTGAACTGCTCATTTTTCATTATCCAGTTGATGTCAATACTTTTTCCGAATTGATCTTTTTGTTCAATTTTTAATATTCATAATGTATTGGTCCTCGAAACAAATGTGGAGAGACTGAAAATCAATGATGGGACAGCATTAATTCATCACCAGAAATGAATTATTATTTCTCTTTGTGAATTTATATAAATATATCAAATGGTTTAAATTATTTTACAAATTTTTATTTACATTAAACCTTTTAATTTTAAAATTTTTGATCGCGGTAAAAATGTGAATTTATTGTTTTAGACTGAATTATTTCTTTGAATATTAACATGAGTTAAGTCCATAAGTGTCCTTTTAAACAAATCGCTATATGAGTCTAAATAGAAGGTACTTTTAAAATGATACAAGATCATCACAAAGAAGAAAGTTTGTCAAACTTGGTAAAAAATATAATGAGAAATATCTTTTTCAAAATCATATCCTCTGTGATTGATGTGTGTTTATCCCATACAATTTTATATCGTTATAAGTGAAAATATTTTTAATCATAATGCTTAATTTCGCATACATAAACTTAATTTAAAAATTTATTTCAATGTGTTTCTTCTTGCTAGATGATATTTTTTTAAAATTTTATTTTTTTAATTCCTTACAAGAGTTTTTCAAATGAGTTTACTGAATTAAAGAGATTCACCTTGCATAAATTTAGAAAGAATACTTTTTTAGTACATAAATAAACAAAATTAAATAATTTTATTCTTCTACAAATTCGAAGAACACGAAAGATATTCTAAAAATAGTAATGAACAAGTTAACAGAAATTGTTAACATTAACAAGGAATTAAATTTCAGTTACGAATCAATAATGCTTACTTCGAAATGAGCTATAAATTAATTCAGAGCTTGATTCCATTTATCATATCTAATTCAGAATTCAAGGTTTCCTTATTATTCAGAGATTTAATTTTCCTTATTATTCAGAGATTTAATAAATAGATCAGAGATGTAATTTTTTTCTTAGTAATTTAACAAGAATAATTTTTATAGTTGGCTTTAGAATTCTGATCCTATAGTCTTTAAAAATCTTCAAATATGTTCAGACAATCAATTTAAATCAGAGATCGGGCATTTTTTTTTCTTTGGTCTATGACTTCAGTCATCATTATCAGAGTCATGAAAGTGTGTTAGCAGAACTTTTCTTGTTACATGCATGCGTAATAGTTCTTATGGCATATTTCAAAATCCCCATCCGAAGTTCTTAGACAGTAGCATATTCAATGCAGATTTAACGCCGTAAGGTTGGGACCGTTAATCTTAGCTCTTAACCATTCAAAATCAAAAGTAATTATTTTTCGCCTCAATAGCGCCATTTCATCTCTTATGTGACCTTGCGCCATAAAAACCAACCAACCAACCAACCATTCATCTCTTATGTAGTGAGTGCTCAATTAACAAAAAATTCTGACTATGAAAAAAATCGGACAATGAACACTTTCAGGAAAAATTCTTGCGTTCAGACAAAGAACACATATTTCGATAATGAACAAAAACGAATTCTAACAAATACTTTTCGACTCTCGGAACATGATGTGCAGCGTTGCCAAACCCAATGGACTAAAAATCGTTTTTCAATCTCTCTTGAATCCATTTTTAATTTGATTTTTAGGGTCTTCGGAACAAATAAATAGGTTTCTCAAAAGAAAAAACAATCCATGGTAAATCGATGATCGGTTAACGAACAGTTAAGATAGCAAACATAGTCTTGCAACGGGTTATGTTCGTTAACCGATCAGCCACTGTTTTCCCTTCTTATTTTCTTTCTTTTCAATAGCATTTATGTCTGAATATTATAAAAATTATTTATTAATTTATAATCGATATATTTCTTGGCAGCTTTCCCTTTTTAAACAATTATTAAATTAATAGTTATTTATTAGCTTCTTATATGTATATGGAACATCAATATCTTTGCCAAAATTTTTTAGCCCCGAGAAAGCAAAAGATTTATTTTGCTTTCTCGCCCACCCTTTGATTAAAAAGCAAATTAACACTATGCAGTTTTTTATAGCTGTTTTTCAGCAACAGTAGAAGATTGCTACATCTGAACACAGTGACAGCTGTGTTCTAGTTAAAACTATCTTTATGTTTTACGCTAACAATCACATGTCTTATAAAGAAATACCCTGCTCACATGAAAATTCTTCTCTAAAATCTCTATTAGTTGTTAAAATTTAGAATTACCTTGTTCACTTGAAAATTCTACTTTATAAGTCTTTTTTAGCCGTTGGAACAAATATGAGGAACATAAGAAATAGCGTTCCACTCTTTTGAATGTGAAATCAAATTGCAGTGCGCATAATTTAAACTTTTTTCTTATGACTAAATCTATCCTTTAG
Organism: Latrodectus elegans; assembly: GCA_030067965.1. Taxonomy (NCBI): domain Eukaryota; kingdom Metazoa; phylum Arthropoda; class Arachnida; order Araneae; family Theridiidae; genus Latrodectus; species Latrodectus elegans. The sequence continues at coordinate 25,725,328 of CM057818.1, forward strand.
TATCCATTTTTGGCTGTACACACACACACACACACATATATATATATATATATAACTGTTATTAAAACAATTTTTTTAAATCAATTGTCTTGTTCTCAAAATTCAAAAGAAAAAAAATATTCTAAACAAATAATTCACTTAATTTTTGGTATAATTCAATGGAATCCAGATCATTGTTTTTCAAATTAATTACGAAATCAATTTACTTGAGAAACAACCACAAAAGCGATTAACTGCAACTGAAACTTTATAATTTTAATTGATTGCATTTGATTGAAAACAAAAGAAAATTGCTCGAAGCCTAGTCGAGGCATTCCTGAAAGCAATAAATGGAAGAACTCTGCATACGAGAAAAGCATAGCTCCCTTTTCATAATGCCCCATTTCATTGGATCTCCCGTTGTCGCGTTGTATGCAGGAAAGGCTCTTGCAACAGTCCCATTTGGAGGGTTGCCAAGATGTTGCGCCATATCGCCGAGTGACCCTTCCCGCCCCTGCTCTTTCCCCATGAGAAACACATTGCACACTACTCCGAGTAAGAGTTGGCTGAAAATGTGTTTTCTCCTTTTCCATATATAGTATTTTTCTTTCTCTCTCTGTCAGCTGAAACAACTTTCTCCACAAAAACTGCACTTTTTATTTCCAAGTGACGTAGATTACGGATAAAAGCAGTGTTTGGGAAATTCTCTGGGAGTTAAAATATAGCTCGAAATACGTGTGTATGTATATTTTAAAACCCATTCACATAAATGACGTATTTATTTCCAATGTTGTGAGGAATATTAAGATGATTACAGATAAATTTGAAGTGAAATACAAATTTGTTTTCCAGGATGAATTTTTCTTATTGATTTTCTACTATTAAAAAGTTGCTCTCATTTATATCCTGAACAGAAAATAGACATTGAACGATGTTAAAAAATTCAAAAACAAACCATTTTACTCATTTTGGATTTTTTGGGAGATTAAAATTTTCGCAAAATTTTGGTAATTACTAACTTATAGTTTCTTTCTAAACCCGATTAATAAAAAAATAATAATGAATAAAATCATAAAACATAAAGATTTGGAAAAAAGAAAATTTATTTGGTGATAACTTTCACAAGAATTCCAATGAAAATGGGTGCTTGAATCAAATTGTTCTAAATTGCCCTGCAATGACGTATAAAGGGTTGCCAAATCAGAATGTTCTTGAATAACCTTAATGTCTTCTCTCTCTCTTTTTTATACAACAAAAAATGCAGCAAAGAAAGAAAAAAAATTAAAAAATCGCCAAAAAGTTTTTAAATTTAAAAATGATCCAAAATAATTATAGGACATATGTGGCATTTAAAGAATATCGAACATTTAAATAAAATCCTAATATACCGAAAGAATGTTAAATATTTAAAAATCCAAGTTTTTCATAGCTATATATTAGAACTATTTACATCTAATAATTTTATATTAATAATGTTATTTTGAAATTGCAATATGAAGGGGAAAAATGGCGGGACTCTCTGTAGCAGCTATTTCCTTATTCTTCTACTATTTATTTGTCTGTCAGTTCCCCTAAGATCGATGGACAAGTTCTGAAAATATAATCTTTTTATCATCTTATTATTTAACCTTATTATTTGTTTCACCAACTGTTTTTCATTCTTTTTTTCCAATTAACCATTCTTTTTTTACAATATTCTTCAATGAAATCCAAGAGATAAATATGATAAATCTCTCTTGTGTAAAGTGATTTACACAGTAGGAATTATTATATTATTTATTGTGTAAAATAAATATTATATTTGAATAAATACAAATTACAGTTATATGCATTATTTTTTAAAATAAATGAGCTGTTTTGACAAATTGACTGTTTTCAAAAAAATTTTTACATTTTAAGTCAATGCTAAAGAGAAAATATCTCTAATTTATAACTTTTTCTCTCATTTCACGATATATTGAATCAACACAGTAGATAATTTTATAATTATGTTTTATTAGTAATATTTAAAGTTCTTTAAAAAGTAGATTTTAATCATGTACATTACAATAATTCATATTGCATCAAAATGGCTTCTTTTCTACTGAAGATTGCATTGACATTTCTTATGTTTTCCTAAATATGTACGAAATGAATATCTCTTTCTCCATTCAAAGGTATGAAAGCTATTCCTGTCATTAAGATGAAATTTTCCGGATTTATAACCTCTTAAGATTGTTACATGAGTAAAAAAAAACTGCTGTCAGAACTTAACATGAAATGGCAACTGCTGTTTTTCCCCAACCAGAACACTATCTTTCGTATCAACAAATCCCCCCCCCCCGTAGTAAAGCGGTGAATAATCTGAAACATTTATTAACACTTCCCATTTCTGCATTGTCGGTTGCTAACAAGCAGTTACGGCAATCCCCTGCTCATGGAATTCCCTCTCGAAATCTTATGGATTCCAGATGTTGCGGCAGTAGACGTTGACAGAAGAGGCCTCTAAATATAAACTCCAAAGAAGCGCTTTTTGGTGTTTAATTTAAGGGAGGCCGAGAAATGGGCGCGTGCGTCGGAAAAAATGTGACTCTTCTACTCATTTTGTAAATCCTCGCTGGAAGGTACGCTGCTTGGCAAATCGGAGTGTTTACATTTTTCTTTCTTCTTCAGAGGTCGCACGGCTTCGCAGACTGCGATTTGAATCTTCTCCCCGCTCTGCAGCCTGTATTTTTAGAAAGGGTGTCCCATTGCAGCTTTACGTGTCGCTTCAAACCGAGCGGGGAGTTTCGGGACGAAAGTCCTGGTGTCATTTTTTTTTCGTGAAAGCATGTGAGGAAATAACTGTCTTGTTGATTTGGAAATTCCCGACATTTTTTTTTTTTTTGGTACTTTGCAGTTATCGTAGTTATTACAAAACGTGTCGCCAGATGTTTTTTGAATGTTGCCAAGAAGTTCATATAAATTCTCCATTTTCCTTTATCGAAAGAACGGTTCGTATAATGAATTTCGTTGAAATTTTAAAAACGAATAAGAAAAGCGTAAATATTTTGACGATTATATATCCATTGTTCTCTAAATTTCCCTCAGTCTATTTTTTTTAAATTAAATTTTACGTGACTTTTCTTAGCATTGGCGTTGTTTTTCAGATTTTCTTATATACATTTTCCTAAAATTGGAATCTCGCATGAGATCTTTATCATGTGAAATTCCAATTTTTGGTGATAATGGTGAAAGATTATGAGATCATGGTGCAACAATAACATTTATTCGCAATCGTACAGTTTGAAGATAATATTTATTTCATAAATAGCAGTGTGCGTAAATCTCTTCTAATTCATGGGGTTCCATATTTTTGTCGACGTTTTGTTCCTTGCTAAAACCTCGAATCATTCCTTCTAACCAAAAAAATAAAACCTTGCACAATTACGTAGACTATTGCCCGTCTACCACAAAAAGTTACTGTCTTTAGAATTTGCCTGTTGTCATGGAAACAAGACATTTACCATTTTCTAGTAGAAAAGCTAGAAGTAAAGATTGAAATCCTTCAGACTAACACAAGGTACTATCCCAAATATCAATAATTCGTGTACACACATGAATCCGGTCTAAAATAAGCTTTGCTACTATAGCAACCATTACTCCATAGACTACATCGCGAAAGCTATTCTTCTGGAAGATAGACAGTATATGACCAAAAATCACCAAATGTCTCTCGGTTTCAAATAACCAATTCCAGTATGCCGCTGTATGTGTATGAAAACATTTCAGGCTGTAGAACATTCTAGGTAACAATTTAGAATAATTTCTTTTTATAATCTGGTTTAAATACTTGCCTGCTTGGCTTAAATCTTGATTTATGATATCTTTGGAATATGTCGTTGGGTTGACTTGCATACTGGAGATGCCTGTCTTGGAACCAGTGTCAATTGCTCACCAACGTTGATAGATGAACAGCTTATGAAGACTTAATGGATAATTTATCTGGATGAGAGAATTGTCGAATTAAAACAAAGTGAGACCTTTTGACCAATTAGCTACAGCTAGTGTCTTTCAGACGAACCGTATCGGGTTTATGTTAAGGCCGCGCTGGCCTGGTTGGTTCAAGCGTGGTTTTCATTATCGGAATGTAGAGTTCGTATCCCAGCTTAGCCGAATATCCTTCGTGTTCACTAACGGCTGTTGGAGGATGTTCAATAAGCTATGGTTGCAATATCCTCCGAAAAAATTATACCTCTGGGGGTGGTACATCAAATACTAAGGAGTCTTCTCGTTGATTTCTGCTTCTAATAAATGAAGACTCGTAATCGGCTGCTTCCACTTGTACAAAAACTACTTGTACAAAGAAGTACTCTGTTGGGTCAACAAAAGTGTTTTCTATCGATATTTTTTCAAAGTTATCTGTTAAGTATCAACTTTGCCAAAGCGTATTACATATAGAATAGTCGTAAAAGTTCTCTGTCCAAAATGTCTAAAAATAAGTAGAATTTCAAATGTTAAAGTAGGTATGAGTCAAATAACTTAAAATGATACGCAGATCTTTACTATTATTTAACCGATATATTTTGAAACAATTCTTCAAAAGTATTCCAGAAGAATTTTACCCAATTGTTGGTTTGGGCTGTCGAGACTTCTGAAACAGTACCTGCATTTCTATTCTCATATCTCAAAGGAGAAACTGAGGGATGGGGGGGGGGAGGGAATTCTCCATGAAAACGCTTCCTGAATCTTCTAGTTCCGTATTTTAAAAGTCCTAACCACTAGGGATATGGCGGGAAAGAGGGAAAATGTCCAGGATGCGTACCTACTGTGATGGGGAATTTATACACGACCGCGGCGGAAATTTGTTTGAGAAATTCCCTCTTTTGGGGGGTGGGAAGGTATAAAAACGGTAGATTGGCGTGAAATAAATATTCACGAATGCAAATTTTATGTCTCGGTTATTCAGGGAGGATATCAGTCAATCCCTGTATCTTCTTCATGCGTTTCTCTTCGTCTCCTTTCTTTCTTCTGCTTTCCCTTGGAGATAAGTTTAAGCCATAAAACGTAGGGAATACATGAGGTTGAGATATGCCCTCACTCGTCACGTGACTTTAGCGTTAGTCTGAAATCTCTAATCCTATTGTCCTGATTAAGGATAGCAAATATTACATGATAAACTGGTCAGAAAAAGTTTGGTTACAACGACTCCGCTTTTTGCACTTTCGATTAAAAGAAGTAAACTCCCCAGTGAATGGACAGAACCACTTTTAGGTGCATTCCAAGTGATGGAGCAGACCTGATTTCAGGCATAACTTTTTTACATGTAGTAATCAGTTATTGGCCAACGCCAGGAATTTTTCTATCTTTTTTTTTTTATCAATATTTTTTAAAAAGTGATTTTTTTTATGAATTTTTTTATTCACATTTTTAATTATAATCTACAGCCAACAACGTAATTATATAACTAACAATTTCGACATCAAGAATTTATTGGTGAAAAATTTGACTGAAAATATAATCGAAAAATTATTTAAAAAATAATTATACCAAGAGATATTTTAATGAAATATATATAATTTTATTAAAGAACCTAAATTCATAGTAGATTAAAAGAGCTTTATATTTTCTCCTTTAGACCGAATATTTAATTGTATAAATATTGAGAACCATTCAAAAAAGTAAAAATTACATTTTTGGCATTTTTTTCTAGATAAAAAACTACTTTTTTCTGTGATGTTCACTAAAAGGAAGGTAATTGGAATAATTTGTAATTCTCTTTCTAATACTTATGTCAATGATATTATTACAGAGTTATCCAAAAATTGTGTTTTAGCATCGTCATAAATGACTTCTGTTACATTCTTAATACATTCATTTTTTGAATGTATTAAGATTGTAATTGGAATGGAAGATGGTAATTGGAATAATTTGTAATTCTCTTTCTAGTACTTATGTCAATGATATTATTACTGTGTTATCCAAAAGTTGTGTTTTAGCATCGTCATAAATGACTTCTGTTATATTCTTAATACATTCATTTTTGTTAACTTTTCCGAAAATACTTCCTACAATACGACAGCCTTTGCGCAGTCATAAGCTGACTGCGCAAAGGCTGTCGTATTTGATATTCCTCATATGGGCGAAAATTCCCTTTTTCAACTCAGATTTCATCCGAGCGTATTGCCCTGTTCCATAAATAGAACTCAGGCGATTTTCCTTGAAGAGAAATTGTTCCGGACTTTTAAGAGACAAGCTGGAATAATTTATCGCCAAACAAATAAATTCCATTCTAGTCTGGCCGTGTTGTTGGCAGCAAACTCCGCCATCCATTACAGGACGTTTGTGGCCATGTTTCAATTTTGTTGGAGTGTCTCGGATGCAGCGGGAACGGAGATAACTCATCTTCCTCGTAGACCACACACAAGGAAGAATGCCAGCCAGCGCGTTCCTCTGTCCCATGCCTATTTGTGAAGCTGACAGACACTTATTGGCATGACATTGTGTTCCATGACCTCCTAAATGTCTTGTACTAACAGAGAAAAATTGAGGGAGAAGATTTCATAAGTGAATGAATTTACCTTCCCTTATTAGTGAGCAGATTAGCCAGAAAGTCATAGTTTATAACTTGTTGAAGTAGAGAAATTGAAACATGTTCTGCGTTTATGAATCATTTTACTGAATGTGGTCTTATTGCTTATTGAAAGCGCAAGATTATTGTTATTGATTAATTTTTATTTTACATATTAACAAAATCAATTTCAGAAGAAAATAAAAAATAATAATTTAAGGCAAAATTTGCTACATTTGGCGAGATAATTTTTGTTGAAAATAGTCAAAAAAAATGATATGTAAGTACTAATGCTAATTTCCATCCGCTGTTAAAACGAGAACCACAGATTTGTCATCTAGGAATGGATTTAGATGTTTCAATTGGAAAAAAACATTTTAAATTGCATGAATGCCTCAGGAAAATTTGTATTTTAAGAAAAATTCTTATTTTCTTTTCCACGTTTTGTGAAGTTGGACTAACCCCATATTTGGCCATGACCATTTGCACATGGCATGCATTTTAATCAAGAAGTTTCTGTCCAATTCAAACTGTGCCTGGGGCTGACGAAAAGGATGACCAGTCCGTTGATGCGCGAAGTTAAGAAGATGTGATTGGTTCGTTCACGCTTCATAACTTTTGGTGGACGGAGAGCAGAGAGAGAAGCTTCCTCCCTTGCCCTAGTCTTTCAGAGCCCTGGTTGGTATTTAATGGCTCGGGACGTCATTTTTACGACCGGATGCGGATGATTGTGAAGAAATCAATCTTCTGCCGCGTTTGATTTGGCTTCCTGGAGGAGGATTGATTGACCTGAGGCCAGTGAGAGTGTCATACCCGTCGCAAATGAAATGGAATCGCTTCGGAGCTTAACCCTGCCATCCGAGAGAGCTTGAGAAGGAGAAATAAATTACCTCATCTTCTACGGAATTCTTCTGACGTCTAATACTATGTTCCTAGAGTTTTTATCATTGCCGAAAATCATCTTTAGTTTAAATCGTCTCCCAAACTACGTGTAGCAAAGATTTAGCATCACAGTGTAAAATGTGATTTGTATAAAAAGTAGAACAATTAAAATTTAATGTTGGCTTAAGTAAGGCGTAAAACTTAAGATTTAAAAGCGATTGTTTACAAACATTGCAATTATTAATTTAGATTTCTATTTGAGTGTTCTAAATTTTTGACGAGTTTTGTGCAAAAACTCAATACTCAATGCGAGCTATAAGCCAACAAACATAAAGCTCCAAAACTGTTTCTGTCATATTACTAAAAATTCTATTAATTAATGAAATTTGGTAAATCTGTGGTTTGGGTACCCCTTTCTTGCCAAATGGGCAGTAGACGCGCCAAGCATGGTAACCCTATTTCATCCTAAATTCACTCCTTGTGTCAAAAAATACACTAGAATATGGAAAAAATATGATAATTTTTTTCCTTATTCTAGTGTATTTTTTGTTATACAATTCGTAAAAAAAAAAACGTTGTTTTTGTTTTCGTTGCCATACCAACGGTGAAATTCCTTAAAACACGGATTTCGGTTTCGTCGCCATAGAAACGCCGTTTTTGCGTAGTGTCTCTCGGAGCATTCAACTGTACGAGACAAAACGCAAAAACGCGCCAGTTGGCGACTTTTTGAAAATGCGCCAAGCAAGGGACCCAAAACACATTTTCACCTGAAATTTTAAAAAAATTAAATCGTCATTGCCGATTTAGGCACAAATACTATATATTCCAGGATCTCAAATTATGGATTTGGGGATTTTTTGGCAGATTTTCTTATATATCTAGCTTCTGGCTTTTATTACGTCATACATGCGGAGACTTATGAAAATTGTAAAGAATATTCTATTTTGGCAACCCTAGTATTTACGGCATTGCGCACGTCACAATATGTCATCTTGGCAGCATTTCTTCATCGCCAAATAAAATTCAGAATTTGTAATCCTGGATTATACAGCATCTGTGCCCCGATTTAAACTAACCACAAAGCAGATGTTTTGACTTTTCTTTTCATTTTCCTTTTGTTCTATTGTCAAGGGTTAATGGCTTGAAGCAATAGAAAACGGCTTCTCAAACCGATCCGTTGATCCTGATATAAGAAACCGCTTTATTAACAAAAGGAACTTCGACACTATTCTCAAACTTTTGATAGTGAGCTTCGCCTTGCTTTCTGTTGCTCGAAGAAGGGGATTTGAAAACAGCAGCAAATTCGTCGACAGTTTTGATTTAAAACGCCCTCTCAATGCGGTATGTGACATAGATGAAATGTTATTTGACGTTATGGGTATTTTAAACCAATGAGAATTATAATAAAGTGATGTAATTATGATCTCAACTGGGACTAAGGTGAGCAAAATGTTGACATTTTCTATGTAGTTCAGTTTTAAGTTCAAACTTTGGTTTCTTTTTGCTTTCGATGATCATTCTTTTATTCATTTGATACTATTTTTGTCACCATTTTAATAGTTACGGAACTGTCTATGAAAAATAAAGCCTCATATGTAAATTTTCATCCATTATGTGCAGGATTCTTAATTGAATTAAATTTTCATCGAATTATTGAATGCTTTTTTTTTCAGTTGGATTTGATAACGTATCTATTGAAGCCTACTGGTATCTTTATTTAATGAATGGCAGCCGCCATTTTATATCGATTTGTTCTACTTCAAAACTAATATTTTTTTTTATCAATATAAGTTTAATTAGAATATATTTATCAGGTAAATGTAATTTAAATAAAAAATATATTTTAATTAAAAAAATTGAGATATCTTGAATTCTCCAAAAAAGAATTCGATTAAAATATAAGTAAAGATAAAAAGATTGCTTAAAAATTTAACTCTGAAATTACCAAAAATAATGGAATTGTATTCTAAGTGATAATCATGTTGTTATTAATAAATTCAGATTTGAAATTAGTAAATGTAATTTTTAAAAAATAAAAACTATATAGAACAAAGGGAATGTAATGCATATTGTTGGAACTATATATCTTCTTACACATTTAATTCGCATTTATCTTTTAACTTAACAAGAGTCCTGGACACAGTTTTATTTTTGTTATACTTATAATTAAAGCTACGCTTTGCACCGCCTTCTCTGTCTTTGTTTTGATATTAGTACACCCATTTTCAAACTGCAACTGTAGCTTCCGTGAAAAACCCGATGATTATCATTTGGTCTTCGGCGAGATGCCTATAGCAGAATTCAGAACATACTCGAGTACGATAGCCTCGGTTTCGCAGGACAAGGAGCAAGTGCCGAGAAAAACATCAAATGTTCCTCGTTTCTTCTTTACTTTATCCCCTGCCATAAATTCTGCCCCAACCCCTTTTAATATTCCGGCGATATTTATTCTGTTTTCCAAAGTCAAGAAGGAGAAGAATTTTGTGTGTGTGTTTAAAGTACCTCATCAAACTTTTGAAGACGGAATCTTCTGGGAGAGTTAGTTGGGAGTGGTGGGGGGGTCCTCCAAAGAAAACTGAACGAAACCGTCTGCAGGCGGGCCTTCGAATAAATCCTCTGCATAAGCCAGCCCAAAGAAATTAACCCCCTCAGGATAATCGGGCACACGACGGGTATTTACGCTGATTGCGTTTACCGTGCGACTTGATGAATCTCTTTACCCTTTCGCCTTCGTTAGGAGTGGCGCCATTTCTCCAAGGGCCAATCGATTGCCACCCCCACCTTGATGAGAGGGTGGGGGGATCCACCCTCACCACGGGATAAAACAGTACTTCCCAGATAGAAAGGAAAAGCATCCCAGCTTAAGGGATTTGCGCCCTACTGTTTTTGGCTGTTTGCGTAATTGTTTTAATTCTCTTGTATGCCCCCTCCCCCACTGTGTCTTCAGAAATGGAGAAGGATGCTGACAAGTTCTTCCCAATTTAAATTTATTTATTTATTTCAAATTGGCACCACTCAGATACTGGAAGACAAGATTGTAGATATAATCGCAAGGTTACTTAATTCTTGAAATAGCGATGAAATTGTTATATTTTCATGTGTTAATATTTATTCGTCATAAATAAAATGATCTGCACTGTTTCCTGGAAGTATTTTATTCTCAGCTTTCAAAAATATTTTTTGGAAGAGGATTATTTTACTGATTTCAAGTTTGCAAATATTTTATTTCTATTCTTAACTTAATTAAAAATATTTACTTTCATTTACTCATTTATTTTTATTATTTAAAAATTATTCTTTCTTGTACCCAATGATTGGGATTCAAAACAAAGGAATAAATATTTTTGGATCACTTCAAATCCCCATCTTACTCCATATCAATGTTTCGCATTGATCAAATTATTCTTCATCAATATACCTGACCAGTAGGTACGTTTATGTCTAACTGCAGACATGAAGTTACAGTACTATCCGTGATTAAAATACCTGTATGTCTGACTGTAGGTTTGAAGCCATAGAGTTTGTTTGTTTGAAAATTGTTTCAATTCTTTTTTGAGAAAGCATTTTTAGATTCCTTGTTTCTCCTGGAACGTCACGATTTATGTGTGCAATGTCTGTTGTTTTGGATTTAATAAGTCACCTTTCATCGCAACCTGATTGCCAATCTCTAATAATTGAAATTCTATTGCTCAATTTTAATGCATATCTCAGAGATATTGATTTTAGCGAAAATGCAGAAAAGAAAACACCAGAGATCGTTAAGAGGAAGATTCTACGAACTATTTTTGGCGCTATTTTAGATAATATTTGAAGAAAAAGATATATGTTGAACTTTATAAAATCTGTATAAGGTTGATAATATTATGAAATATATAAAGCAGACTTGAATGAGATGGGCAGATCACCTTCTTTGAAAAAGTAATGAGAAAACAACTGTTAAAGTCTTTCATGCAAGTTCGTTGTGTGGAAGATCTAGAAAAAGACTTAAGAAAAGATGGAAGGTCAGCTCTTTGGTGAGAATTTCGCTGAACTAAAAATAAATAGCTGGAGATCTTCTACTGGAAAAGGGAATGAAAAAGAATCCTGAAGAAGGTCAAGGCCCACAGCAGTCGGTTAAGGCAACGTTGGTGATTGACTCTAATAACTGATTACTTAAATATCACTGAATGCAAGTTACGCAAATATTTGGTACACGAATAAACTCTTGAAAATCAAGGGGAAATGACGCCGAATAACATGATCTTCTGTCAACAATTGAAAACTTTGTAATTCTGTGTCTAGTTATTATTTTGTTATGCCATTTGTGTTTATATAAGATATTGTTTCTAACAACTATTTATTATCTTTTACATTAGATGATAAATATTTTAGATTTACCTACTACAAAATAGAATATGCTATTGTTTCCACCGGCTTTATAATCTATTCTATTGTTCTTATATTTGAAAAGCATATTTTTGTTATTAAAATAATTAATTTAAAATATCTTTTCATGTTACTATGCAAAACTATTAAAGGAATAAGTTTAAGCGATTTTGGGATCAGTTTGATGGAATTTGGACAATATTCCTGGTGGCTATTTTTTTATTGTAAATTTATTTACAATAAAAAAGAGTGGCCACCAGGAAGGGCGGCCATTTTTACAATACATTTTAAAAATGCTAATGATTCAATAACAGCGGAAATATATAATTCCATATATATATTTAAGTTAAAAATTAGACATGTTTTACCCCTTTTTTACTTACTGCCATAATTTTCAAATTTTCCCCTCTCACTTTTGTTTTACTCAACATATTTTGATACATTTTTAAAGCACACGTTTTCAAAAGACTTTCAAATATGCATTGTTAATTTTATCCTTGAAATAAAATTCAATTTCTAATATAGTTCCGAGGATTCTGGTTATGATAAAGAAAGCGGTACAAAAATCAGCGAACTTCATACACAGATGATCAAGTCTGGCGTTTCTTCCAGATTGTTTGGCGAGAATATTGAGTAGTGGAGGAGCGGCGACAGTCCCCAGTTTCACAAATATTTCTCGTTTAACATCAAAATAAATAAAAAAAAATACTTCACCTCGGTATTTTCGCAACTAAATTTACATTTTGAAATTACTTTCCACGCACACATGCAGCGCGTTTCGGTTAAAAAAAAGACAAATTCTTTTTCATAAAAAAGAAGAAAAATGAAAGTCATTCATTTTTACAAGCATCTATCGTAAAGGGGAGAATTCTTAATTTATTCCACTTCCTCCAAAAACTTCTTCTCATATTAGAGACACTCCCACAACACAAAGCTGGTAAAAAAAATGGCAGCGAAAACGAAACAAAATGTGGCGAAGGAAAAGAAGATGACTGAAAACGCCTGTCTTCTTCACCCTCCGCCATTTTTATATCTCTTTTCTTAAGTCTTCCGCGAACTTGGCGTGCAGCGAAAGAAGAGAAAGTTCGTGACTCGAAAGAGAAAACTTCAGAATATGAGGCTTTTAAAAATAAGGAACTGCCACGGTTGCAGTGACGGGATCTTCACGTAAAATAATGTCAGTTTCAAAAAAGGGAAATAAAAATGCAAAGTTTTACGTAACCAACATTTTTACTAGAGTTCGAAGCATATACCCAAGTCGAAACATTTTTCAAAACGATTCTTTTTTATTCCAAATATATATTTTTTCCAAACGATTTTTATATTCTCAACCGTAATGAGCTATGTGCACGCCACAGTTCCCGAAGAGTAATGCTATACTTTCGCTGGTCGTCGGTAAAGGAAGAGATTCGCTGGTGCCTTTTCATAATTCGTTCATTTTATAGAAGAAAATAAAGACCTCCATTCCTTCCAAGCGTAATAAAACTCGTTCCTTTTTGAAATGGGAATACGTTTCTTAAAATTGCGGTATTTTCGAACAGTTGGAACGATTTAAGACTTTTGGTTTTAAAAGAGCAGAGGGCGCAGGATCCCTTTCCATATTATTATTTATTTTTTATTCAATAGCGCGTTTTTCCGAAGGATATTATTTTTGGGCTCCGAAACGACATATTATATGTTTCTGTGGCTCAAAGATTGCTGCCACAGATTTTTTTTTCAAACTTGCTTTCTAAACCTCTTTATAAACATATAGATTCAAGAATATTTTTTTATAAAAAAAAGGAAGAAAGAAACAAATGTGTAAATAGTTTAAGTTTGTTATTTTTTTTATTAATTCAATTAAGTGTTGAACAAGCTCCCAGTGCCAATTAAAATTTTCTTTTTTTTTAGTTTTATTTAGATAAAGTAAAACTAAAAAAATAAAATAATCAGAAATAGATTTTTTGTCTCATTTAAAAATATATGAATGATTTGAACTGTATAGAGTTTGTGAAACTATCATCATTCATTCATTCGACATAAACGTTGGGAAAACTGTTCTTCGCATGCTCGGGTGTTGATGGATTCTATAGTCGTGTCCCCGGAACAAATGTCAAGTGGAGCACACATAATGTAATTTCATTGTCCTTCCACTAATATTGGGTGAAAATGAGGGTGCATGTTCTAGTGTCAATCTTGTCGCCTAACTGTGGTTTAAAATTTCCAAGCAACTGGTTTAATCGAAGTCACTAAATAAAGTGAAGGGGAAAACATTTTACAACACCTTCAAAGTGTAACTGATTAAAGGAACTGGCAGTTTTTCTCTTCTTTTAAAAAAAATCATGAATTATATTATCAATCAGGAACTATGAAAAAGAATAAGAATTTTTAGTGCAAAAATTCATTTTTTCCAATCGAATTTCTTTATGGAGTATAACAAAATTAATAAGTATATGAAACAGCAACTACTAGAAAAGCAAAACTAGTTGCTAACGTTCCCGATAGGTACTAGTCGCTGCAACGAGAAAAAACTTGGCAATAAAAATGGTGCTGAGAATATTTGCAGTTTGCATATTTTTTTATTTATGAAGAATAATCAAATTTTTATGAAATGAATTATAAAAGTTAACTTGAATTTTTGATGAAAACATCATTTTTTTTCTTTACCAAATGTTTTTCTGGAGTGCAACTTCGGAAAAATATAAACCGTTCTTGCCGATTGAAATTTAATCAAAATATTTTTTTGTTTGTTCTACTGTCAACGCCCAAGGACTTGTGGAAACATGGTTTTGATGTTCTAAAACGGTTCATGCATGCGAGCAATATGTTCCTTAACAACAACTTTTGTATTTCAAATCGAAGTCGATGCCACTAATTCATCAACCGAAATGCATATCATGCATAGATGGTGGTTAAACGGCTTATTTCAGAATTCACGTGAAAGCAAGTCGAATTTTGGGAATCCATGGTTCAAATAATCTAGAACTAACTGGCGAGGCCTTGGTTTTGGTATTCGTAGAACATTCATTGTTTTTGGAATAAAATGTTAACAACTTTTGGATTTAAAACCGAATGAGTCGATGCCACCAATTTATCGCCAGAAATAAAGTGATGTGTCTGAAGCCCTTTGAATATGGTTAACCAGATTATGTCAACATGCACATGCTTCGAATCCATTCGAAATCATCTGGAAACTATGGTTTTGGCGTTTGCGTATCAATCGGTATTTTCCAGTGATAATACCATATAACAATTTGGAATCGAACGAGCTAAATCCACCATTTTTTCAATCTGAATGGCATTTATCCGAAGCCAATACGCCGTGATTACACAATGTGATACTAACTCTTTAATGTCGTATAAAACATTTGAAGACAGAATAAACTTAAAATGAAAATAGGAAAACTAATAATCCTAACTGCCCGACTAAAAACTAGAATTGCCAGTCTCATTTTAGAAAAGGTGACAATTTTTGGCATTTTTTATTGCAATATTGCTGAAGTTTTTAAAATTGAATACTATATAATTGAATAAAATATTAAAAATAAAATAATGTTTAATATTGAAAAGTGATGTGATCAGTAAGACAAAAATCTGAAAAGATCTGAAAGAAACAAAAATTCACTTTATAGCTGAAAAAACAAAGTTAACTGCAAATATTATTGCCAAATAACGCAGTCGCCATTATAAAACTTGTTATTAGAGCATTATAGAAAAAAAGGGCAAGAAATGTCTTTGACATTATTTGCAAACATAAAAATTGTGGTCATATTAAATCAAAATAAAATTTATAAGTTTAAAGTGCAACCAATTTTGAACATCCAACATGAAAAAAGTGCTCTTGTTTATGTAGGGTTTTTTTCTTTTAATTTTTGAGTTATTTCATTTCCATTAAAACATCTTTCAAAAGCAAATGAATTTTATTTTATTTTATGTGGTGCTTCATAATATTATCCATGTTTCTCATTTCACACAATCTTTCGTTGAATTTTTAAATATCCTTCACAAATAATAATTATGACATTGATAATGATGACATTTTCTGGAGAAGCTCATGCCAGCTTTAATGTTTTATTTCTTCGAAGTTACAAAATATTCCTCAAAAAATTTTTAAACGCTACATATTTTCAACGCCTTTAGTCACTTTTCCACACTCTGTTGTTGTTGACTGTGAAAATTTTGAAATAATCTTTATTTCCTGTGAAATGCATGTGAACGGAAATTATGTACATTAGAATTTTTCGAATTATTTTGAGGGTATTATATTCAAGAAATTTTTTTTAAATTTCAGTTTGAATTATATTTTGTACGCTGGGCAATGCTTCGTATGATGATGATTTAATGCAACTGAAATACATCTAGTTTTTTCGAATTCATTTTGAATGAATAACTAATACAAGTATAAAATTTGTGCAATGCATGTCACTGTTATTGATAAACTAACACAACAGTGCTTATTACGTATAACCCATAATAGTGTACATTAAAAAATTTTTAAAAAGAATATTTGTTAGAAGTGTATACATTAAAAAAAGATCGATATAATGGTCATATACTGTTTATCGATTCTTATTTAATCATAATCAAAGAAAAAATTTAGTTGAACCATCGAAACAGATGTTACTACACTGATGATGGTTCAAATAAGCAAATATTAGACGAAGATCATGTTTATTAAAAATATTTTATAACGATAATGCTTATTAAAATAATTTTATAAAGATTACACTTGTTAAAATATTTCACAAAGATTATGCTCATTAAAATATTTTTATAAAGATTATGCTTATTAAAATATTTTTATACAGATTATGTTAATTAAAATATTAATATTTCGATAAATTAAAAGTATAGTAATGATTTAAAACTGAAAATAAGAAAACTTATTATTTTATTCTTTCAGAAATAAAAAGCTTATTATTTTATTCTTTTCAGAATTCAGAAGCTTATTGTTTTATTCTTTCAGAATTCAGAAGCTTATTATTTTTTCTTTTCAGAATTTAGAAGCTTATTATTTTATTCTTTTCAGAATTCAGAAGCTTATTATTTTATTCTTTTCAGAATTCAGAAGCTTATTATTTTATTCTTTTCAGAATTCAGAAGCTTATTATTTTATTTTTACAGAAAAATTATTAGAGTCATTTCTTTTTAATTTTGAGTTAATAACCTGTTTGGATTTTCTATGTTAAGATCTAGGATATAAAAAATTGCTTAGGGTAAGAATTAATCAATAATATTAGTAATGAAGTATCGATTGAAAAAAATGATGTTTAATTGAGACATACACCACTATTGTTTTCATCACCTCATTTGTAAGACACACGTTTATAATTTTGTTTTGATAATAATTATTGTAAACCTATAAAAACATTCTTGAATAGATTATTGTAGGGGGTAGGGGAATGTATTGAGATAATGATGGTTATCCTCGCAGACGACTATTTGAATGGAATTGTGAATATATTCTTCACATAGAATGTGAGGCAGATTAGACAGCTAATTTTTCTTTCATCTTTGTATTTAAAAAGGTGGGAAAAAAAGGAAAGAAAAAAGAAACCCGCACATTAGTAATTTGAGAGACAGAGAGAGCCAATAAAACTAAAACTCAATTGAATGGAGATTTCCCGTATTAATTGCCACTAACTCTGTTATCTACACTGAAATGTTTCTTGTAATGAATTCGATTCAGCTTTCGATTTCTGCCGCGAAAAAGAAAAGTCGTTTGCTTTTTCATTTCCTGCGCTCTCGAAAGAAAAGATAAATAAATAAAGTCGTTTGAACACTCTCATTTGGCGGTCATTACAGGGGCTAAATCAAAATGCATTCTTCCTTTTGAGCGGCCCATCTGCAATTCAAAAATCGTTTTTTTTATTCAGTCCCCCCTCCCCCAACTCGCAAGAAAAATAATGAATCTGGGAGAGTACTCTACTCCACCCCCTCCGCAAAAAAAAAGACCGATAAATAAAAGCCAGTTTCGTTTGTATTACATGATTAAGTTTATTGTCGCAAGACCTAGAAAAGTCGTTTTCTATTCCATTCTCTTTCATTAGATGGGGAGGGGGAAGGAGAGAGGAAAAAAATTCCCAATCTCTGGAATAATGGACATTTGCATCAAATCGTTGCCACCGATTTGAGAAAAATGTTGATGTTTTTCTCCATTTTTCTTTAATCTTAACTGCAGTTCTTTTCTCCTTGCCTTTTATCATTCATTTCGCCAAATGTTGCAGTCCTTTGTTAAGGTGCTTTTTTCAGCTTGTATTTTTATGTATTCATTCTTGCTTGCATCTTCTAGAATTCAAAAATCCGTTCTTTCTCTGCACTGCCCCCTCATCTATTGCAGTTTGTCACTGCCCCTCTCCCCATCTTTTAAACGGTTTTTTTCTTCTCTGGCGTTCTTTCTTCGAGTAATAATTTGTTTCTGGGTTCCCCCCCCCTTTTCTCTTTCTGGTTCTTGTCCTTTATTTTTCTTCTTGTAAAGTGTATTATAACTCGCTTTAGATTCGTGACTTTATATTAGGCTTGTTACCAAATGTTCCTTATTTTTTATGTAAAAAAATTAAAATATTGAGTATGATTTAAAAGCGAAGGTTGTATAACCTGTAAATAAATTATTTACATTAGCAGAATATATATATATACAGTAGTGGCCAAAATTGTGGACACTTTTGGAAATTTGTATGTTTTTGAACTTTGTATGCTTATAGAAAATGTTAACTTTCCCAAAATGCAAACTTATGTATCATTTTACTGAGAATTTATTACTGAATTCAATACAAAACACAAAATTCAATTTTTTGCAGTACAAAAAAGTTAAACTATAATATTAGATAGTGATGATTGCAGTGAGTTATCAGTACTTAGTAGAGTACCCTTTAATATTATTTTATTCTTATCTCTTTGCAATAAACTTTACTATTTAATATGAACCTGTGGGATTTTTTTTATTAAGCGTGTATTATTCATAACATTTAACGAACGAATTTTAGCGTATTATTTGAAATTGTAAAAATAAAATAAGACACTTAGTACAGATGTACGGGGGTTTTCCAGTTTTTCTCCCTAGAAATATCTGAATGTCTTCCAATCCATCACATATACTTTACAGGAAATAACATACCCAGGTTGTGCCTAAAAAACTTTGCAACATCCATCGGACGTTCGGTTGTCCATTACGTCGTGTCAAATATTATTCTTTTGAGCTTCTTGATGCCAGGTATTAGTATGTGCTCTTCGGGATGGAAGATCGCACGTTCGATGACTGCCACTGTAGTGCAAGACATTGCGCTTCTATTTTCTGCTTGCATATCTGCCGGAGTAAATGCTTGAGAATTTTCCTAATATTCTTCCTTAGGATTCACGAATACGTCCCACTACCAATGAAAAGGACCAAGGACGGAAGAGGAGCAAAGCCGACAACAATTTATAATTTAGAATAAATTTCGTTTTTCAGACTGTGACGAAGGCAACAATTTTCAGACATTTTGCATAATTTAGTAGTGCATTATGTCTCACAGTTATTATATCCATGTAACGGAAGAGACGTGAATATACCATTATATACATGAACAATTGAAGAAACGATATAAAACAGTTTAGGAAGAACTTGAACTTTTAGAAACACTTTTATGAAACAAGCAAAACTTTTTTCTTATATACATGAAGAAAGATATATTCACAAATAGGGGAAAATTCAAATATTAATTTAAAATTATAAAAGCAGAATAGAAGTAATAATCATGACATACATACATACATAAATACACACACACATATATAAATATTCACTACAATAATGTATAGACAGGATATATATATATATATATATATATATATATATATATATATATATATATATATATATATATATATATATATATATATATATATATATATATATATATATATATTGCCAACCGATGACTGAGTGGTTAGTGTTCCTGACTCCTGAGCTGTGGGTCCCGAGTTCAAATCCCAATTCTGGCATGAATGTTACTTTCTTTCTTTATCCTTTCTTCTATGATGATGTATGAATGTGGCCCATCCTATAAACGGGTTTATGGTGGTATGGCATGGGCAAAGCTACTCACCTCCGTGACTTGGTTCACAAGTGCCCACTGGGTAACGACAAATGAGTAGCAGTTTCTGGCCTTGTTGTGGCAAAGGGTTCGTCACCATAGAGCCCGCTGTTGGATGCATATATATACAATGGTGGCCTAAATTGTGGACACTTTTCGAAATTTTTATGTTTTTGAACTTTGTGTGCTTATAGAAAGCGTTACGTTTCACAAAATGCAAACTTGTATATATTATTTTAAAGAGAATTCATTACTGAATTCAATACAAAACACAAAATTTATTTATTTGCAATACGAAAAAGTTAAACGATAATAGTTATCGATATACATTAGATAATGATGATTGCAGTGAGTTATCAGTACTTAGTAGAGTACCCTTTATTTTTTATTACAGCTTCACATCGACATTTCATTGAGCTGACAAGAGTTTAAAGCTAATCTTTCGTTATTACATGATGTCAAGAAACAATTATAGCCTCACTTAGTTCCCTTTTATTTGATGGGCGCCTCATTCGGACAAGAGTTTTCAAACCTGTTTCATATACACTGCAATTACAAGTAGGAAATTTTGTAAAAGTTTTTAATATTTAGTCAAGAAGCAATGACATCAAATAAAAGGGTAGATTGGACATCTAGAACGACATCTTTCCTATGTTGAAATTGCAAGAGAGGTGGGTGGTTCAGTGACTACATCTGGAGTCCAAAAGTTTTGTTTACGATACCAGGATACAAATTCAATAAAAAACAAAGAAGAAAAAGGCCGAAAAAGGTGCACCACATCTATTGATGACAGAGGAATAAAAAGATTATGCCTCCAAGATAGAAAGATGTCACCAGAAATGATCTAAATGATGCCGGTGTTTCTGTCAGTTCAAGAACAATCAGGAGAAGATTAACAAATGTTGGACTGAGAGGTAGAATTTTACGAAAGAAGCCCTATCTTAATTTTCAGCATTGAAAAAAGAAAAGACTACAGTGGGCAAAAGAACACATTAATTGAACAGATGATCAGTGGTCACAAGTTATATGGAATGATAAAACTTAGCTATCGTTATTCGGTAGTGATGGGCAAAAATATGTAAGTAGGAGGAATAGGAGAAGATCTACATCCAGACTGCATTCAAGCAACTGTGAAGAACCCAGATAGTGTTATGATTTGGTCATCCATGTCAGCAGATAGTATTGGTCGCCTTCATGTCATCGATGGGACACTGAATGCCATAAAATACATTGACACTATTCTAGAACCAAAACTTCTACCTTCCATCAGAGATATCTTTCCCAACAATGCTTCGTTTATTTTTCAGAAGGATTCTGCTCCTTGCCACACGACCAAAATATCGAAAGATTGGTTTCGTACAAAGGGCATTAAATTGTTTTCATGGCCAGGAAACATTCCTGACCTCAATCCTATCGAAAATTTATGGCACCGTTTGAAAACTTGTCCGAATGAGGCACCCATCAAATAAAAGGGAGCTAATTGAGGCTAATGAATAAAGTATAATTCCTTAACCTTTTATATTTAAGAATAATATTTCAATTACAAAATTATTTAATGTACTGCAAAACTTATCAGTAATTTAATATTAATCGCTAAAAGTGTGAAATCACTATACTGGTATTAGGAGCTTTTAATCAGTGGAAATAGAAATTTCTTCTGATGAAATTTCAAATATGTTCAAATATGTTTTTCTGAAAACTTAAATATTTGTCTAAAATTGATATAAATATTTGTATCCATACCCTGGGACAGAGGAAATATAATGTCAATAGAATGATTTGATTAAATACGCGTATTGCTTTCCTTTCAACATAATTTTTTTTACCAAAATTTGCAAAAAGACTGTGGCAGCTAGACACCCAGTCGCTTAACTGTAACTGCCTTTATACAGACAATAATCTGCGCCACCATTATAACTTGAAGCCAGTTCACCAACAAAGTGCAGTCGGTTAGAAGCGAATGCCATCTGACAAATGGCCATTGGTAGCTAAAAATAAGATGGTTATCTGTTGCCAATAAGAATCCATCCCTCACCTGGATGCTGAGGGAAGAAGAGGACATTTTCGGTTACTTCTCCGGATGCGGAAAAGCGATTTCTTGTTCCTGTCCGACCGACACTTTCATTTGATTTCCACTCCTTCTGCGTCCCCAGGGGGGGGGGGCTAGAAGAGGGGAGAGCGGGCATCGATCTCCTCCAGACTTTCCGCCTTCTGTCCCGTGAATGTCACCGCGATCGAATTCTTCCATTTAATCTGTTGATGTAGCTCCCCCTCTGCGCGCTTATTAATTGATGGGATTTAAAACTTCTCTTTTGTGTGCGCCGACGATTCGGTTTGTCGCCATTTTATCGCTTGATGAGAATAGGCAGACGTCCTCTTCTTGTTTGAAGGCCTCCGGTGTTTGTCCTGTTCGACAGGAACTAGTAAATGATCTTTGGTGAAGTTGTTTTTGAAAGGGAGGTTGTTTACTTAAAAAATATAACATTTTAAAAACAAAAATGCTATTTCCATTACGATGGTTGACGTAAAGACATCACGTGTTATTTTTTCATTGAAAACAATAAAAATGTAATCTGATCTGTCATTATTTTAATTACAATGATTTGCTTTTGGAGCCTTGTAGTAATCACATTTAAGATAATTTCGCCAAAAAGTATTCCTTAAAGCAAAGAAAGGAAAACAATACATATTTTGGATAAGGGTTAGCACATGTTACTGTTGTTGTCGTGTACCAGCTAGGCTGGCATTATGGGGTGAGCTGCTCCACTTTTCCAACTGAACCCTATTTTGGTGTGGAGTCCGACTTCCTCAGTACACACACGACATAGGTACCCGCTTATAGGGTAGATAACCATTCATAACCCATTCATACAAGGAAAGGACAAAGACAGGATAGACAAAGAGAGACAGTACATCCATGCCCTTACAGGGATTCGAACAAAGGATTACCCTCTCCGCAATTAGGCACTCTGACCACTAGACAAGTTGGGCGGCAAAGGTTAGCACATAAAATATAAAAGCAAATATAGTCAAAAATGTAAAAGTGAAATGTTTCGAGTTACTCTCCAGTATAATCACGAGTCTCAATTAAAGTTTAGAAAACTCCCATATCATCAGATATGGTTACAAATAACAAACGGAAGTCATTCGATTCCTGTTTGTTTCCCAACATTGGCTGGATTTAAACTTGAAACTTTTCGACATGATGAGTGCTTTCTTGTCAATATATTTTGCAATTCATTATTCATGAAAAAGTGACTCATTGCATACATAATGTTATTCATGACGTTCAAGATTTTCGGGCTAAGAGACTTTATATACGTTGCAAACTCTGTCGTCTTGTGTATTACTATGTTGTTGGGGAAATTAGATAAAGAAATGGGTTCCATCCCAGCTGTTAACCAAAAGCCGCAGTCGTCTGGTTGGTAAGGCCTTTTGTTCTCATTATCGGAAGGTAGTGAGTTTGAATCCCGATCCAATTAAAAATGAGTAGTGTTTGCTCATGGCGGCTGAGGCACTTAAAGTATATCGTGGTCACGATGCCTTCTAAGTAAAGTTATACCTCTGGGGGTGTCAAGGCAGGTCTTCTGCTTGATCCCTGTTTGTTAATTACGAAGACCCGTTCGCTTGCTCAGCTTTGCAGGCTTGGCGAAAAGTCAGCCATCAACCTTAGATACTGTCCTGAGCCACCTGAAGCTGCATCTGACACCCTTTGTCATGATCAGCACGTGCCCATGGACTCGATCGATGTCTTTGTCGATCACGTGGGATAAGATAACAACATTTTAATAAATTATATAAATGAAATCTGAAACCTGATGTTCAGATCTTTCTCTGTGTTTATACACATTGTTGCACCAGAATGCCCCCCCTCCCTCCTCCCTGTGCCTAGCCGTGAGTTAGGCTCTGCCAGTTAGATAGAAACAGATGGGTGAGTCTTCATGATTTTGAAGCAAGGACTCAGGAAAAGACCCCCAATACTTGGCCTGCCACTTCCAGAGGTATCGTTTCACTTGTAGGACATTGCGACCACGCCCATTTTAAACGTGCCCCAGCCACCTTTAGCGAACATGACCGATCTTCGGCTAATCTGAGATTCGAACTCACTACCTTCCGATTATGAGAGCGGCCCCCAAACCAACCAAGCCACCTTGTGTTCATTCATACATGTTTAATATTTTTTCACAGAAAATCATTTGTACAGGAAGAAAAAAAATGAGGAATCGTTACACACACCTGTCTGTTACAGAGTATCTGAAGATTATAAATCTGTCTTTTAGCTCACAAAGAAAAGTTTATTCGGGGTTGCTCTCTAATAGTTCTTTAAAAAGTAACAATGATTCTTCACTCTTTACCGCCAATGTTAAGCCACAAGCTAATATGATACAATGTTTTGGCTTCCAATTCTCTATAGATTCAATTTTTAAACGTGCCCCTTTTCAGTACATTTTGGAAGGCTCTTAGTTTTTCTCACACCCAAACAACGTCTCCAGTTTCAAGAGTCTCTAATAATCTTTTAAGTTTTTTTAAGCTTTTGAATCTAGCAATTTATATAACAAGTTTTTTTTTTCTTACCTTAAAGTGTTTCTTTCTTTCGTTACAGTTGAGTACGCCCCTTTATAATAAGCCTCGTCGGTTTAAAATATCCATGATGTCAGATAACGTTTCATCAATCACACATCGTATTGAGGCGGCGTTGTACATTAGACTTGACGACAGATTTGGTTCCTGCCTTCAAATCGCATTCTTTGAGCGGCAGCAAACAAGGCGAAGTTCACCATCGAATGTCTGAGAATAAAGTTTAAGTGTATTTTGTTAATAAAATCATTTCTTATATGAGGCGCGAACTAACGATTTGAAAAGCTGTTTTCCATAGATTCAAGCCATTAACACATGGACAATAGAACAGCAGAAAAAACAAAATGAAAAAGACATGACAAAACATTCACTTTATGGATAGTTTAAACGGGCAAGGATGTTTTAAATTTTAAAGAATTTCATTATTTAAGGCACAGATGCCGTATAATCCATGATACCAAATTCTGAGATTGGCGATTTTTTGGCGGATTTCCGTATGTATCTAGCAACCTCGTTTTTATTACGTCATACATATGGAGACCTATAAAAATTATGCAAAAAATTCTATTTTGGTAACCCTAGTATTTACGGCATCGCGCACGTCACGATACATCATCCTGTAAACTTGTTCTTTACTTATTTATTTATTTTTGTAAATTACTGGTACCTTATTGCGCGAGTTATATTGTTGCCGGATATTTTAAAAGTATGTTTTATTTAACCATGTGAATATATTTCCTCGTTTTATATTCATTACCTCTAAAGTTGTAAGTCACGCGTAATATATTTCTTTGATACAAAATGTGATTAAGACCAAAGATACCTTCATAAATGGTTTGCCCATTTTTCAAACTCCTTTTAGACCTTGAAATAATAGAGGGGAAAAAAACGCTTTCTTTGTAAACTATTTCATTACTTCCTGATGAAATGTTGCGTGTCTTTGGAAATAAAAAGCTTGTAAAAATTACATTTTCAAAGTGCTTTATACTTTCTTGTTCAGTCTATTATTTACATAATTCTGTTACGCATTTCATTCGCTTAAAATATTTACATGCAATAAATGTTCAATATAGCTGAAGTTGTCATACCAGAACATTCTCTGAATGTTGCAAAGGGTGGAGACATGTAAGAATAAAATGAGATTATTATGTTTAATCTTTTCTCAGTAAACTCATATAAAATCTAAATATTAAGTTTAGTACACAACAGACAGTAAATTAAAGAAAATAATGCCTTATCGATTTAATTTCAAGCAATCCAAAACTTATTACTACCTTTAATTTGTAAGGAATCCAATGGTAATATATATATATATATATATATATATATATATATATATATATATATATATATATATATATATATATATATATATATATATATATATATATATATATATAACCATTTTCTACTTTTTAAAAGCATTCTTCATTTAGTTTTCTTGATCCGAGAAGTCTATATTTAAGTCTTGAATCGATTTTAATTAATGTGCCTCGGGAGTCAACATTTTTCAAATTTCAAATTAAAAATTCGATCTCTCTGAGAATAGATGAAAATTCTTTTAAATTAAGTCATGTTTCTGAAAAAAGATATTTCTCTCCTAATTGCTTTTTTAGAACTTCCTTTTATTTCGAAAGAATTAATTACAATTTTAAATCTTTATATGGAGATTTATTTTTAATTTCTTGAAGGAACTTGTAGCGTTACTTCAACAAATATTGTACCAACTACAATCATTCATATTTATAATCAAAACTGGCCATTTATGTCCAAAACATTATTTGTTCGATATTCTGTGAGGTTGTACTTTAAAATCAAAATGGCTTCGCTTAGATTGTTGTTAAACTTCGTTGTTATTGCACAGACATGTTTCTCTTTACTTAGCACACATTTTGGGCTCTGCGAATTAGGTTCAACCACTGAATGAGGGGGGGGGGATCTTTGTCATTTAGAAACAGGAACCAAGAGGAAGACCTCCGAATACTTGACCACCCATCCCAGAGGTTTCTTTTCACTTGTAGAACATTGGAATCTCACGAGCTATTCAACGCCCGTCCCCAGCCGCCATTAATGAACACAATGGATTTATTGTTAAGCCTGGATTTGAACTCACTTCCTCCCGATAGCAAATACGACTGTTTCGCCAAACAAACCAACAACACACCAAGGGCTCTAAAGAAATTGTGTTATAGAAAGATGGAATTTTTTAAAAAAAAATTTAATAAAACATTTTTGTATATACTGTTTAGGTGAAGAAAAGGGCATTAAGATGCCCTTTTCTAAGTTACGTCCTAAACTTATACATAGTTTAGGATTATCCGACGTATTGAAGTCATAAGTGTTTAAGATTCTTCTTCAGTTTTTAAGCGTTTCTTACATTTTCTAAGCAAAATTCCCAATAAATCACTGCGAACAAGTTTCTGTACCGGTTTGATGATAAGGGCATGAAAATAAACAATCCATAAAAATACTTGGGTAAACGTAAACATATAAACGCATATACATAAGCTGCATTATAAACATGATTAAAATCGCCATTTATTTTGATTTGAGTTGCTCTAAAAGGCAACTTTGTAAAAAAGAAATTTTAGTTTTCATAGAAAATGTTTTTCTATTGTCTAACATTTGCTAAATAATATATGCAGTTGCATTCTTCTACATAGATATGTTGTAATTCAAAATCCTTCTTCGCCCGATGTTGTTAAAAGAATCTTTAATAACCTTGAGTTATTGTATACAGAATTACTTTTAGGATATAAAATCAAATGCAAATCTTTCCTTTTTTTGTTAAAAAAGAAAAAAAATCCGTGTGTCGCGTGTTCTGCGTCAGAAGGCATGGCTGCTGTGTCAACAACATGTGCCCCGATTAGAGATCAAAGTCATTGTCTCATTGAGTGACCTTGATGCAGCTACTGCTAAAAAAAGTGTGGGAAAAAACGAGGCGGACCCCCTCGGCGGAGGCCACTCTTCCAGTTCTGATTCCTGATGACACGCTCCCGTGCGCACGATGAAGACCTGAGTGTCACTGGAGCGCAACCAGCGATGAACAGCAGCAGCAAATGAAATTTCCTCCCGCACTTAATCGGAGGCGATGAATGAAGCAGCACTTAGTAGCTTCCTGTCGCCACAATTCGTCGCCCAAATCGGACCTTGCTGTGCAAAAAGAAAAGGGGAAGAAAATCGCCAGCGTTGCGTTGGCCGTATTAATCAGCGAAGTATGTCCTGTTATTGATAAGGAACAACTTTTTTTGGTGTGTGCAAGCGTAACGACGCCAAACGCCTTTCAGCCCGTGGAACAAAACACTCCATTCAGTGAATATCTGCCTCTTGTTTTGCGAATGTGAGCGTACAACAAATTGAATTAAATCTCTTAAAATAATGATTAATTTTGGAGCGCTAATTAAGAAAGCGTTACTCTGAACGACGTTGTTGATTCCAATAGGAACATGAAATCCATCTTTTTTCATTTCAAAATACTAAAAGGAGGGCATTATGTTTTGAATGAATTTCTTCCTTGGTTGATAGAAAATATTATTATCTCTTTTCACTAACCATATTATAGTTTTGCCCGCAAATAAATATATTAGTATTTTCCGTCCTTAAAATTTTTTAAGGATATTGAAATTTCAAGTGTTGTCCATGAATTTATATTAATAACCTTTTACACATTGTTATACGATATTAAACTCCTAAGGTATAGATAATAGATTGTCGTTTGAAAATATGATTTTAAGGCTTAGGAGTTTATATTCAATAATCATCCCCACAGAATCGATACTTTTTCTGGACGTTGGTCTTCTTTAGAAGTATGATCCAAAACTTAATTCCCCGCTGATTGATTTAAGCTAGACAAATCTCTATCAAGTAAACAATCCATTTTTATGTCTATCTTGTAACTTTTATAAGAGAAGGTATTATATTAAGGAATCTCATTCATTTGTATTAAAAATACATACATGAAAAATTATATATATCGTTGTGGGTTTCTATGCATATAAATTCCGATGGATATTCTCGAATATACGACCGGAAAAAAAATATAATAAAAGATAACTACACAAGGGAAAAATTTTTCTCATTCGGGATTATTTTTAATGGTAAAAGTGTTCTAGAGAAAAACTTAGCTTTACTTTGGTTACTTTTTTAATAATTGAGAATTTCAACTAATTTAAATATTCATTTTTAATTGATAAATTTATTTAGGAAAAATTTGACGCTCTTATTATATTGTGAAAGATCTTGAGCATATTAAGTCAAGATAAATTAGTTCGAAGGAGAAGTATTACTTTTTATGTGTTAAAATACTCAGCTAATTTCTTATGCAAATGAGCGCGATTAGTTGGAAAATCTGCTTATATTTTCTTTCCTGTTAAAATGTCATTGAGTTTTACTAAAAACGAACGAATTTTTAACTCATAAACTCGCAGCTTCAAACCTGCCATTACTTCATCTGGCAGGTGTATTATTTCTTTCTTATAATAAAAATATGCGGGAAAAGAAACCGGATTTTTTTTTTTCTTTTGAGACGGAAAAATAAAAACTCCAGAATGACTCTCCGGATTCCAATTCCCCTTTCGAATAAATCCCAGAGCCAAATAAACTCGTGACCCCCTAATCAAGCTGCAACTGACGTTGACCAGATTGCAGCTTTTGTCATACTTTATTGAGCACACAGGCTTCACACTTCTGCCGGCAGGCGGCGTGACGGTCGCCTCTTACCTGCGATACAACTAGGAATTCCACTCAATTAAATTCGCACACCATTTCTTTTTGATCCTGCTTGCTTTCTTTCTTCGTCGGTCACCTGGGAGGACGGTTCATTTCGTCTTATTCATTTTTTCCTCCTCCTCTCTTTTTCTTCTTCCAGGAATTATTAATACCCACCATGTCGAAAGTAAGCCCCGAATTCCTTTTTCTCCCTCGCCTTTTTTTTTTTGTGTGTGTGTTCTTTATCTTGTACGCATTTGTTTCAAGGGATGAAAAATGAAGTGAAGATGTGAATGACTGAAAAAAAGGGGAAAAGAAAGGAAAAAAAAGCTCCATAAAAAGGTTGTTAGGAATTGAAATTGGGATGTAAATTTCATTGATCAATTCCTGTAAAAATATTTTTTAGCTTCTGAAGAAAAAGTGAACAGGAATTGGAGGGAATTTTTTCCCTACATTTATTGAAAGGAAAAATTTTAAAGTGCATTTTTCTTCAATGTTTTTCAACAGGCTGACCTAGAAGACATAGGTTAAAGTAATTTTATCTTTAAAATAGAGACATGCTCTTACAAAAATTTGAAAATATAAATTATTTCAGATATATTATTTGTAAATTTTCTCCTCTCTGGAAGTAGAATAATCAATTTTTGTAAATTAATATGCGTAGATTTTTAGTGGAATAATCACAAATATTATTAACGTGCTAATTTTTTGATTTATTTCTTTATGCATCACTAAACAAAGCATAAAGTCGAAACTAAGAATAGCTTAAAAAGCCGATAAATAATTTTATGAGTCTGGTGTCTCTTATCATTAAGCTGGCTTAAGAAGCACTAGCAATTAATTAATCCTTAATTTCGAGCCTGATGTCTCCAATGCCCAAGCACTTATTCAAAAGATAGCTAAGAAGATTAAATTATACAATTATTCATTATGTGATAAACGTCTCCAGTATTATGATAATCATTTACAATATAACCCAGGAAGACTAAATATTTCAGGAAGACAATACGACTCAGGATATAATTATAAAATTCATGATGTGACGGACGATTCCAATATTAAGATAATCATTTACAATATAACCCAGGAAAACTAAATATATCAGGAAGACAATACGACTCAGGATATAATTATAAAATTCATGATGTGTCAGACGATTCCAATATTAAGATAATCATTTACAATATAACCCAGGAAAACTAAATATATCAGGAAGACAATACGACTCAGGATATAATTATAAAATTCATGAAGTGACAGACGATTCCAATATTATGATAATCATTTACAATATGACTTAATAGATTATAAACAGATATATACAGAGAGATGTCTTTTGTACACAAAAGCAGCGATTTCTTCTCGAATTCTCCATTATCCTCTTTTTTCTAGAATCGCGAAAAGGGGTAGAGGAAAGAATGGCCGGATTTGCTCTCAAGGTTCTATCGATTTTCACATTATTGTAACACTGGGCTTACCGTGTCCTAATGGTAGGACAGCACATTTCGGAACATAAAGTCCCGGGTTCCATCTCAGACACAGTTGAACAATGGGAGACGGAGGTTACGCTTCTGCATTTCATCCGTCTTAGTGGGTACGTGGAAACTTTTCAGGTTATGTCCTTGGCGATAGGGTTCTATGGCCCACCACCTGTGAAAGGCGCTTCCAAAAAATAAAATGACAAGTTGGAGATAAAACTGCCCTACAGCAGATTGAGGCCGTCATGCTGTTGGTATCAAAATGATTACAGCATTGCTTTGATGCTAGCGATAAATATATTATCTTTATGTAAGTTGTCGACTTATCCCACTTGGCAGACACACGTCCATGCACCCGTTCGGGTCACGGTGAGACGCAGTGGGCGCCAAAGGTCTTGCTTCAAGACTGCAGAGGACTTGGCTGGGGGCGGGTCTTCGTTATTTAGCAGCAGGGACCCAGCAGAAGATCCACAGACTTGGTCTGGCACTTTTGAGATATCATTTCACTTGGAGGACATTGCGACAATGCCATATTTTAAGTGCCCCTTCCGCCATTAGCAAACACGATGCATCTTCAGCTGCGTTGGTATTCAAACGCATTCTATATTCCAATAACGAGAACGAACGTCCTAACATACCACACATATAAGTAAAACTCAGAATAAAATATGGTAGACAATAAAATATTAAGTTGGGGAATAAGTTCGTAGCGTTTTTGCCCCAAAGACTTATATTTAAACAAAAAACAGTAATTATATCAGTAAGTTAATCAATTATGTATTCACCGTTGCTGCTTACAACCTCTTCCCACCTCTCAACCCATCGGTTGCTGCCGTTCCGCCAAAAATCGCCTGATCTGCTGTCAACGAAGTTAATGAGCCAGTTTTTACGGACCTCT
Organism: Latrodectus elegans; assembly: GCA_030067965.1. Lineage (NCBI taxonomy): Eukaryota > Metazoa > Arthropoda > Arachnida > Araneae > Theridiidae > Latrodectus > Latrodectus elegans. Next base: position 25,756,798 of record CM057818.1, read on the forward strand.
TTGTTATCGAAGGTAACGGCCTTCATATGGTTTGACAAGAAGCGTAAAAGATGGTATTTGGTCAGTGCAAGGTCCGGAGAATATGGTTGATGCTGAAGACCTCCCATTCGAGTTCTTGGAGTGGGGCGTTGTCATGAAGGAGTATGGTTTGACCCTGTCGATCAGGTCTTTTCAGTCGAATAGCCTCATTCCCGATGTGTAGCTGGGCAATGTAGAGCTTTATGTTGACTGTGGCATTCTTTTCGAGCATTTCACATTGCATCAAGAGGTTCTTAGAAACTGGCTCAACAACCTCTTTGACAGCAGACCAGGCAATGTTTAGGGGAACGTTATCAACAAATGGTTTGAGAGGTGGGTTTTTTTTTTATTAAATATCTTTGGTAAAACTTTGTCTTTGGTATGAACTTATTCCCCAACATAATATGTATTTTACTTTGGCATTGTGTTCTTGTAGCAATGCAAGACATATTTTCTTTAAATAAGTGTTCATGAACACAAAGAGCTCCTAAGTGTTATAAAAAGAGAAAAAATGTTCCGCGTATGCAACGACAAAAAAAAAAAAAAAAAAAAAAAAGTTGATAGGAGGAGAACTTTGGGGTGTCAGTATCCCCTTTCCGCAGAATTCCCGAGTGGATTTTATTCCATCGACCGCTGTACGCTAAGAGTTTGAGACGGGAAAGAGAATATAAAACGATTATAGGAAGCCTTTTCTTTCCGGGGAAGCTTAGTTAAAAAGCAGTGTGACTGTGGGCGTTTTTCTTCCCTTCTTCCGGCGTTAATCGCCCGAATACATTAAGCACTAATACCCTGCAGCAGAGCTCCGAGCGATCCTAGAATTCTATAGGATCCTGCTACCCCCCCCCTCTCGAAGAGGATTTACATGCGATTATTGGCTGAAATGACAGATATTAGAATGCGTTAAGACACCCCAAGCGTGGATAATCGCTTCTCTCCGCTGTGGGACCACCGGGCTGACGTCTACAACAGCACATACCACACAAACCCGTGAGATGCGAAATTCATTTTGAATTTTGTGAATTTTCAGGGACACCCTAGTGGACAAGACAATGGATTCCATCAGAATGCTTCCCTCTACCTAACCCTGAGTTGGGCTGTACTAGTTAGATAGAAGCAACCGAGTGAAGTCTTCGTGATTTTGAAATAGGGACCAGCAGATTTATTATACCCCTATACCAGATCTGCCATCTAAGGCATCATTTCACTTGAAGGACATTGCGACCACGACTTATTCAACGTGCTCCAGACGCCTTTAACGAACACGATGGATCTTCATCTAAACCGAGATTCGAACTCACTACCTTCGAACGACACACCAGGTTACAGTGGACCTCACATCTGTCAGGTTGTTACACCAGCATACTTACCCTGTACCTAACCCTGAGTTGGGCTCTACCAGATAGAAGCACTCGGGTGGAGGTTTTGTTATTTCGAAGCAGGAACCAAACAGAAAATTCCCAATGCCGTCCCCAGAGGTATCATTTCCCTTGGATTTCATTGTGACCATGCCCAGTTTTAATGTGGCCCAGCCACCTTTAGTAAACACGACGGATCTTTGGTTAAGCTGGGATTCGAGCTCACTACCTACCGATAATGAGAACGATGCGCGCTAACCAACCAGCCCACCACGGCACTGCTCTTCAGGGTGGATGACTCCTAGCTCGAGCTCACCCACTGTTGAACAAGCGAAGTTGTAAGCATTTATGATACGTTTCTCATTTTTTCGGATACTTGCGCGGGATTTTTTCCTGGTTTTTTCCCTTGCGAAATGTGAATGTGGTCAATTGTCTGAAAAGTCCTGTTATATGCCAACCAATGCAGTGGGCTCAAAAATGTCTCAGACTATTAGACTATCCGATGCTTGGCGCCATTTCAAAGAAATTGTAAAATGTTTTCTATCGTGTTAAGAAAAGCGGCACTTTTAAATACTCTTTGAATTTCGCTTATTTTCATGAAAAATATAAAGGCCCATCTTCACTGATTTTCTATGAATTGTTTTCCTCTCAATAAATTTAAAAAAGAAATGCTTCATGGAATCTGCTTCTTATGAGACAAACAACTCTTTAATAGCCAAAGTTATTATAAAGAGAATTCTACTGTGTCGCTGTAATAGCAGCAAACAATGGAACAAAGGAAGCTAGTAAATACATATCATATAGCCAAAAAGAAGCTAAAATGGCCATAGTAATGACAATAATCCAAATGGAGTTCAGTATTTTCCATATACATCGTAAAACGTGTCGCGAAACACCTTATTTATAAAAAAAATAAAGAAGAAAAAAGAAAAAAAATTACCTTTCGCCAAGAAGAGGCAAAAAAGCAAACAGCCGTAACGCGGAGAGGTTGGGGGGGTGCGAATCGTAGATATTTCGTTGATGGCCATCGATAGGAGGAAAAAAAAAATCTCACATTTCCTCTTTCATTAAATACATGAGAAAAAAGAGTGAAGCTACTGAAAAAAGGGAAGAGACATGATGGATGGTGTTCGTCGGCGTACATTTGTAGAGGCAATAAAACACAACACGTATATATCCATACACAGCAGCTGATGGATCTATGTAAGTGTGACTCAGCAGAAGAGGGCCATCCATTCATCTCGGAGCAGGGGTGCACACCCCGAAAATAGATGGCGCTGCACACGCAGAAAGGAACCGGACTCATCTTAATTGATTGGCTCTCGATTCGGCCAAAAGATGGGTTGTTGCACAGGGGTCAACCCTGCTCCATCACCCACTCATTTTTTTCCATTCATTTCCAGTTGAAGTGGGGAAAAAAAGATTCCACTAAAAAGGTTTTTTTCCCTTTTGAGGGAAAAAAAAAACATAACAATTTCGGTATCAATACATTAATTCGCAAAATACAAAATGATGTAAATGAAAATAATTCTAGGGTATTCATGAGTGCGTTTCAAATGAGAAAAGGTATTATTTTTAGTATGAAACAAAAATGTTTGTTTCTTCTTCTTCTTCATCATCAAAAAAAAAAAAAAAAACATGTTTTAATATTTTCGCCATTTTATGGGAAAGAAAGGGATTTGATGATTAGGACAGAATATAGAACGGAAACAGTATCAGTTTAAACAAAGCTTTGATTAAAAAAAAAAAAAAAAACTTTACCCATTGAGATAACTTAATCAAATACTCCAAAAAACAAAACCCTGTTCTATTTTACTTATTTTTTTTAAATAACAACGACGCTTTATTTAGTTTTTATGAATAACATTTCAATGAGCGCAGTTACAAAAAACTGAAAATGAACCACAATCACAGATCATTTATTTGTTGATTAGGATTCTTACTTTCACACAAATTACCTTTGAAGTTCGTTTTGTCAAAAACTCTCATCTAGTTTAGAACCTCTTTGCTGACTTCTTAGTACACTAAGGTTGAAGATACACTCCTCCTTTTTTGTTAAAAGCTTTTTTGATAGACTGGAATACTTTTATTGGCTTCTAGGTAGATTTAAATTGAGGCGACACTCTTCCTTTCTTTTGCACCTCTGAAATAAAAAATTTTTTACCATTCAGGAATCTCTGCTGGATTTAAGTATAAGGCTGAAGCGAGACATTTTTTTTTATCTAATTGTTTTTGTCAAAAACTTTTGCTAGTCTAATCTCTGGTTTCCAGGTAGACTTAGGTTGAGACGGTATTCTTCCTTTCTTTTGTTTATCTAAGGTAAAAAAAAAGTTCTTTTTGTTAAAATGTTTTGCTAGTCTCAAATTGCTTTGCTAACTTCCAGGTAGACTTAGGCTGAATCAACACTTTTACTTTTTTGTTATAAAATTCTGTTCGGCAAAAACATTTTGCTAGAGTGGAGTTTCTGCGCTAATTTTCATGTGATGTTGAGATGAAGTTTTTCCTTTTTTGCATCTCTGAAATAAAAAAAAGTCCACTTTGCAAAAAGTTTCTTATAGTCTTGAACTTCTTTGGTGGCCTCCCGATAAGCTTAGGTTGAGATGACACTCTTCCTTTTTTGTAGCCCTGATGCACTTTTCATCAGAATACTTGGCTGGATGACTTCAGACGGACTTAGGCTTAAGCGATAATCTTATTCTCTTGTGCATTTGAATGATATGGTTGTGTAAGCAAGAATGATCAACTATTACTTTATGGTACAGCTTGGACTTGTTGAAATCTGATTAAAATATTTTGACCTCTATTCATCTTTTCTGCGACCCATTGTAATTGCTCAAAGACCTACCACAGGACTTTCGATTCCACAGATTTAACGAGACCGTATATCGCATGAACAAGGTATGTTTTTCGCGGCATTGGAAATCGAATCCAGCTCTTCCGAATGGTAGGCCGATGCCCTAACAGTTAAATTACCACGGCCTTCACTTCTGTTGTTGTTGATGCACCAGCATACATCCTCGAATCTAGGCCAGGAGTGGGCTTTACTGGTTATGTAGAAGTTGGCGGGTATTCTTCACATTTAGGAGCAGCAACCAAGCAGAAGATCCCTAATAATTGACTACCCATACTTAAGGTATCATTTCACTTAGAAGACGTTGCGACCTTGATATATTGCTTCAATTGACTTTGCTTCCGTTGTTGTAGCGTGGAGAAGAGATTTCTTGTTCAAGTGTCTTCCTTTTACCACGGATAAAAATGGTGAAACGTTGATGGGATTTAATCAGTTTAGTTTATAATGAGCATCGGCTGGTGTGTTTTCTCACTCACTTCCAATCTGTCCTCAAAATTACAATCCCAAACTGGAACTTCGAATCCAGAATGTAATCGTTTTACAAAATAGTGCACATGTATTTTCTGCACAGATATTTGCATTAAATATATAGTAAAAATATCAAAATCACAAATAAAAACAGTCATTATGATTCACTCCTCGTGAACAGAAATTGTTTGCCTTGCTGTAATAAGTTCGTGTTTTAGAATTTTAATCTAAAAAACCCATAAATGAAAGAGGAGATTTATGTTTCAATTTGAATTAAGAGAAAAATGCCGAGAAGTCAATCGCGCACAAATTGCGCGTTTAATTAATTTCGATAAGAAGAGAGAATAATAACTGCGATCTTTTTTGTTTTCTAGATCATATAAGTAATTAAATAGTTAATTCTAATTTAATCTGAAAAAAAGCGCGCTTTTAGTTTTTTTCTTCAACGACGTCTTTTGTCTTCGACTCAACGGAGGAAATTTAATTACATCATTGTTCTTATCTTTTAATTACATTTCCAGCGATGTTTTAAGATTTGAGACATTTGTTTCAAGTTCCAGGGAGTTGTCTCCCTTTTTTTAAGTTTCTAATTATAGAATCCGCGGAAATAGAAGTCGGATTAGATAACATTGCATTCTATACTTACTCATTTCTAAAAAATATTTGTTTTTTATTTATATTTCAGAAATATATTGTTCAACAGAAACCCCCGTTGAAGTTTCGAACCTTCTTTGCTTCTAGTATTTAGAATCAAGATAAACGTTTCTACTGAAATTTGATGTTAGAATTTGTAGATTTTATCAGAATTATTCTATAATGCTAACAATAATAAGCCATTGAGAAATTTTGATATTAGATGAAGACGTTAGAATATTTGAACAATTTTTCATTTTAATGTGCTAGAATAAGGGAAGACAATTCTCTCTAGACATTAGAATTTTTAAAGATGGTATGGAATCATTATATTCTCTTAGAACCAATTAGACAATCGAAAATTTTGATAAGAAGACATTTTTAATCTAAAATGTTCTAGAAAACAATATGAATTAAAAAAAAAAACACAAGGATATATTTCAATTTGAATTAAAAATCGTTCTCTTTTAGTATTAGTTTGACTAGAAAATTATTGAGACTAAAAGAACTATTCCATTTTTCTTGCTTGAATTAGATAAGGAAGATTCTATTCTCCAGAAGATTTTTCTTTCATTGTTCAAACTTTTTCCGATTTTAGTGTATCACAAAAAAGAGAAGACTCTTCTCTCTTGATATTAGAATTTCTGGATAATTATTCTTATGTGAAGGAGATGTACTGGAAAATTTTAAGAGTCCAGAAAAAGTATTCTATTATTATAGTACATTTTAGACCTTGGGAAATTTTAGACATAAGAAAGAGCTTCTTTGGAATGTTAAAACCTTTCGTAATCCCAGCGTACTATTTCTGTACTTCTGTATTTTCACATTAATTTTAGGGTTCGATTCAACTATATATATGCTTATTTAAAGCTCATGATGCCATTCATGTTGCCTCTGATAATTGAAATAGTTCGGCTAACAGACTATTCTATAACACTGGCTATCTCTAAGGTATAGCCTTCCAGAATTTCCAATAGGTGGCTCTCAAAAAGCCTATTCCAAAGTTTCGATATTTAGATATCTCCTTGAATTTTTGCATTATTTACTTACCTCAATAGCATGCATCGATTAATGAAGAATATCTCATAAGAATACAGTAAAATTCCAATTATACCAATCAAATGGAACCAGATCCCATTCGGATAATCAAATATTTTGATAATTGGATTTTTTTAAAAAAGGGGTTTATTTTAATTGATTGTTGTATCTTGAAAATGAAAAAAAAAAAAAAAAAACTACACATTTTTTTAAAAAAAGAATTTGTAATCAATTAAATGAAAATGCAACACTTTTATATCTTAAAGTACTTACACACACAAGTACTGTATACAGTATGTATGTACAGCGCTGTAAATGAAAGTCTTTGCTAGCTCAACATCTCGGTCAGAGCAAGCTGTTTCGCTGCCTTCATCCGTTTCCGGATAGCCTCAAACACTTGACATTGAGAACTTGCAAGCTTTCTCACTCGTACTGGTCCTCATCAAAGCCTTAAAATCTTCTGAATCTACACTTTAAATAAGCTTACCACCATTTGCAGTTTGAAATCTATCGTGTCTCAGTCATAATCTATCCTCTTATATCTTCAGCTTTAACTTCTGAACTTCCAGGAATTTTAAAAAGTTTGCTTTTGAATTGCTCAAGAGACACGTCTCTGACTCTCTCTCGTTCTCTTCTCTTACCTTTCGTTTTCTTGAGGTTTTGCCCTTTTTCTCATTTTTTTTTCTTCTCTTCTTCGGTATAATTTATTTTTCCGAAATTCTAAAAGCGATTCAGATAATTGGAACTTAACTATACATGAAAACTGTACCCCTTGTGATGTCATATTTCTTATTTTTACTGCGAAAACTCTGAAAAGCAGTGTCGATTGCTTAAAAAGAGATAGAATAAACTAACTGTGGGGAGGTTCAACTTCAATGGACTGTAAGAATCCTGATTAAAATTTCGATTATATAACCGAAATTTATCTGGAATGATATTTGCTAAGCCACTCTGTTCACTCAGAAGTTTTGCTTTTAAAGGCAAATGTCCGTGTATCAGAGCTAGAGATGAGCTTACACGAACTGGCTCTTAAAAATCAGTTCCTTCTTTGGAGTGAGTGAACGATGACTCAGAAAAAAGAGCCGTAGCTTTCTGGAATACTTCCTTTCTCCTACTTTTATACTATGACAGCTTTACCAATCAAATTGTTGTAAAGAGAATCGACAATTGTTATAAAGAATTTACGAACTGGTTCTTAAGAACCAGTTCCTTCTTAGGAGCGAGTGAACAATGATTTAGAAAAAAAGAGTTGTAGCTCTCTATAACACTTCTTTTCTCGTACTTTTATATTGTAATAGCTCTACCAATCAGTAGAGAATCTACGAACTGCGTTCTACAAGTTCAGTTCGATTTTCGACTCCTCTGATCTTTAATTCTTATCAGTTCTAGCTCAGGTGCCATTTTGTTTCCCTGAAGTCTATATTCTTTTGGACACGGTCTTTCCTTCCCACAACAGTTAGCCCCTCAATTCTCGTCACCTTTATCGTCAATTATCTTAACTCACAATTGGATTTGTGTCATCCTTATGTGTAATAATTACTTTAAGTTATGCTGATATTTTTTTACATTTTTTTCTCATGCGTAATGAGGATTTTAATTTTCCCATTTGCTTTTACTTTTATTGATGAATTTATAACTCAATTCTCAGTTGAAAATAACATTTGTTTTTTGAGATATATTAATTTTTTTCTTGAAGGAGTGAGCAAGTAAGTCTTAAAAAAAATCTGGCTTCTTTTAAGGAATGAATAGTTTTTAATCTGATCTATAAAATGAAGACAAGACCGTACACACTCAAATAAATGCGTATGGGAGTTGAAAACACAAAGTACTATATACATATATTGTTGTCTTGTGCCAAAAGTAAGCTGACATTAAAGGATGCACTGCTCCACTTTTTTGAAGCCCTACTTTGCTGTAGAGTCCGACTTCTTCAGTACACACAAAAAACTTAAACCACACTATTCACACTAAAGCTCAAACCATGTCTGATTTTAAATGTTTAAAGTTAACCGTCTAATACTTGGAAATCTTTTATGTTCAGCTTCATAGAAAATCAGTTTGATTTCTCTTTAATGACATTACCATCAACAGAAAGGTTCCTTCCTTTAATTTTACTCAGCCAAGCAAGCAGAATTTTTCCCAATGTAAGATGTTTAGCTTTTCTGCATATTTTCGAGAGGGACACTTTTGCTGGTACTGTTTCCTTCCCCAAGCATTTTTTTCGAGTTTTTAAAATTTTCAAGAAATTGTTTTTTGTAATTCACTATTTTTTGGAAATTTTATGTTATTTTTATAATAAAAGTATATTTTCGTCTACTTCTTTCAGAAATGCTTTGTTTTTTGGAATTGATAAATACGTTCGTTTCTTAAACTGCGACAAATCCTCAACGATATCGGTTCTATACGAAACTTCATAAATTAAGTTCTTCAAATGGAACGAAACCAACTACAGAACAAGAGAATCAAAACTTTTAAAGAGTTCCATCCCCTTTCTATGTTCCAACGTATGGGAAGGAGAGAATTTCCACCTTTTTCTGTATTCTTTTCTTATGGGGAGCACAGAAGTTGAATTCGACACCACAATTTCCATGTTCTATCGTATGGGAAAGAGAGTATTTTCTCCTTTTTCTGTATTCTTCCTTATGGGGAGCACAGAAGTTGAATTCGACACCACAATTTCTATGTTCTAACATATGGGAAAGAGAGAATTTCCTCCTTTTTCTGTATTTATCAATATTGCACCTGTATCTATCTATTAATATACCTTTTTCTGTATCTATTAATATACCTTATGGGGAGCACAGAAGTTGAATTCGACACCACAATTTCAATGTTCTAACGTATGGGAAAGAGAGAATTTTCATCATTTTCTGTATTCTTCCTTTATGGGGAGCACAGAAGTTGAATTCGACACCACAATTTCTGTGTTCTAACGCATGAGAAATAAAAAGAAATAAAAAAGACGGACATGAAACTATTGGTCAAAATCGAAAGTATACAAACAGGAGATCTTTCAAAATTTTAGTCCTTGAATGTGAGTTAATTAGTCCTTGAATGTGAGTTAATTAGTCCTTGAATTATCACTGTGTCTATGGTGTTCAGCGCAGGCACTAGCTACTAGTTCGTAAATTAGTGATTCGTAAAAGCGAGTTTTTGATGTATATCATTACAAAGAAATATTTCAGACAGTAATTCGCAGTGAATTTTAAGGACATCTTATAACAGCTTCCGGTTGTAAGGCTTTGTTCGCTACGCTATGTCAAAAAAAAATGGCCATTCATACAAACCAGAAAACCCCCTTTGGCCACATATTTAATAACAGGATATTAATGCGTCTGCTCAACCAGATAACTATGCGGGTATATTGCTCAAACGTATTGGTGACGGGAGAACAGATTCCATGCACAGAGCATGGAAATGAACTTTACCATCATTTATTTTTTAATAACTTAGCTTACAGAAACGACTGAGTAAGGGGGTAACAAAGGGTGAGAAGGGGGGCAAAACACACCATAACTGTTCACCGTGGCTCATTGGCGCATGCTCACATCTCAGCATGTACACGGGGATGGATATTGATGGATAGTTGAAGAAAAATAGTGTTGCGGGGGTGTATTTTCCCCCCTTCTTTTTCCTGTTCCACTTTTTTTTATCCCTCTTCCACCCCCTTTCAGGACTGGATAAAGTTCAGGAAACAAACCGGCAGACAGTGAAGGGGAGCAAATAATATTTTTCATTTTAAATCGAAACGGGTGGAGGGAGATGTCGTCGAAAAGGATGGATTAATCGGATAAGGGATTGTCGGCGGGGGGTCGTTGGGGGAAGCAAAGCTCCGGAGAATCGCGGAATGGAAAGATAAGTTCATCATGCTTGGCGAGTTGAGCTGATATTCGGCTGTCGTCTGTTCCACTCGAGTCTGTGGGGACTGGAGGGCATCTTTCAAGTGTAGCGCATCTGACAGTGTAAACACATGCGTGGAACTGCTTTTTGAAAGGAAACAAATCGTGCCAGAAGTGGGGAGATAGCATTTTGATTCCAAAGTGTTCGCTCGTCTCAATGCAGTAGTCAGTCGGAGGCTTCATGTTTCGCGATTACAGCGTTTCTTTATCACTCGACATTTCTAAGGCGTTTGCGCATGCCCAAGGGTCATGTTGGTAAAGACACAGTGTTGCCACACTTATTTTCTAAATAATCTTATGCAGACATCTAGATTTCGACTTAACAGAGCTAAAATAGTTTCACATTTCGATATTAAAATCACGACAGAGAATTAAAATAGTTTTATTTCGAATTTGAATTCCGACTTTAGAGATCTTAAATAGCTTTTCTCCGACCATTAATTATAACTTTAGGAATCTAAAGAGATTTAATTCCGATATCTAAATCATAATTTTAGAAATCTAAAATGATTACATTCCTACATCAAAACTCTGAGTTTGAGAGTTAAAATAATGTTATTCCGATATTTAAATTTCAGATTTAGACATCTGAAAAATCTCCGACCTCTGAATTCCTACGTAAAATATTTAAAATAGTATTATTTTGACATCTAAATACCAAGTTTAGATATTTAAGATAGTTTTATTTCGAGTTTAACTTCCGACTTTAGAGATCTAAATTAGTTTCATTCTAATATATAAATTTCAACTTTAAAAATCCAAGATGGCTATTCATGTCGAATCTAAGAGCAGGTTTTAGAAATTTAATTTAAATACCGATTTTAGAAATCTAAAATAGCTTCCTTCCTATATCTGAGTTCCAATTTTAGACGTATGTGATATACTGATCTCAATTGTGACTTCAGAAGTATAAAATTCTCATTCGTACAACTAATTCCGACTTTAGATATTTAAAATAGTTTCGTCCCAAATCTTAAAATTTCAATTTTTGGAAAAAAAAATTTGTTTTCCTTACAACAATTGAAGTTTGATATTAGAGATCTAATCTATTCTATTTGAAGATATGAAGGTAATTTATTTATTTCTAGAGAAAATAGGTTAGAAAATATGTTGAAATACTCTTCATTTTTACGAAAATATTGAAACTTACTCTCAAAACTCTTGAATTGAATCAAAATTTAATGGTGCATATTTTACATATTTCGTGCAACTCACAGGTTTATATGCAACCAAGTGCTGAAATGTGTCCAATCTTTTACTTTTATTTAAGTGTACCAAAAATTTAACTTTCCCTCAAATGTTGTTGTTGTTTGGAACATGTTATTAATAAACTGATTTTTTCCTGGAAGTCTTAAATTTAAATCCTTCAAATGTTAAGTCTACTAAAAAAGCTATATTTAAGACCCAATCTTCGTTTTCAAATTCAGTCTCAGGCTTCCCATTTGTTTCCATAAACTTTTTCATTTCGGTTCTAAAATCGTAAAACATTTTGAGTATTTCCCCCTAACTGAGCTATCTCACTTCTGTATGATAAATAACATCTGCAAATTCAGATGCAATTGTTGTCGTGTGCCAGCTAGGCTAACATAAGGGTGTGCGCTGTTCCACTTTTCCAACTGAACCATATTTTGATGTGGAGTCTGACTTCCTCAGTACACACATACAATAGGTACCCGTTTATACGGTAGGCATCCATTCACAACCCATTCATACAAGGAAAGGACAAAGACCGGATAGGTCGAGAAAGAAAATACATGCATGCCCGAACCGGGATTCGAACCCTGGACCTCCCCATTCGTATTCAGGCACGCTGACCACTAGACAAGTTGGGCGGCTCAGAGACACAATTATCTTTAAAAAAATGTTGTTCGATTCGAATCAATTACTTAAATACAGTGAATTGAATTATTGACAAAGTGTTAAGATTTTAAAGAACTTAATTTTATATCCATATACATTTATATTTGTAAAATAATTGAGAGAGCACATATAAGCGCACAGAAACAAGAAATGATGATAAATAAAGTTTTCTTACAAGAACAAATTGTTCCGCGACAGTAAGTAATAAGATGGCGACAGGATCAGTTATATATTTTTAATCATTTTTACTTTTGATTTTCGAAACAGCAAGAAGCATCTGATTAATAAGTACTTACTAAATGTTTGCATTAAAATTTTTATTTTCAAATATTTGTCAATGAATCGATTATATATGAATCCCATTGCAAGCATTTATTTTTTTAAATAAAAATGAAATTTAAATGTTTTCATAATTTACGTTTGGGCCGCACTTTAGATAAGTCTGCTCAAAATATATGAATATTTTTTTTATTATATTTAGAGAAAAACTATTATTTTCTCGTTTTAGTTGCAGAAGCTTTTACTGACAAACTAAACGTTAAATTTCAAATTTATAAATTTTTATATTAGGACTGTTTTTTTTTTTTTTTTTTTTTTTTTTTTTTGGTCTTGATTTCCAGAATTACTGACAGTTACTAATCATGTAAGATTCTATGAAAAGGAATTAACCCCTTGACTGACTTTGACGAGTCTGACTCGTCATTGATTTCCTGGGCCATCACAGACTTTGACGAGTCAGACTCGTCAAGCGCTTCTTTCGGCGGACGCCGTGCAAGTTACAATTAGATTACATAGTTGCTTCACTCGTTCGACGATTCTCATTTAAAAAAGCACACTGAAAGTAAGAGTTCAGTTTAGCAGAAGTCTCGCACGGTGAATGTTATACTAGCCAATATTTGAGTTTAGTAAAGATTATAAATAATCCCCGTAACATGTATAAGCCGGATGCATTATATGAAAGTGGGGATGATGGTGTAAATTGATGGTGTAGTTCAATTAAGCGAAATTAAATAGTTTTTTTTTGTCGCATCAAATTCCATTTAATTCGTCAGTCAAGGGGTTAATCAAGTATTTTCCTTGTGATTTTCTAAATGTTTAGGGAATTTCTGGGCTGGAAATAAAAATTTAATGTATTAGCGCTTAAATGGAGAAAATTTACTTAAAAAATATGATATTTTGATCGAAGAAGTTAGTAAGGCATAAATCTGCTCAGAGCAGAGGGTGATTGTTTGATAACCATTCACCCGATGGTCTAGTGGACAGATGGCTGAGTTCTTAAGCTAATCACGTGTCTACATTATGTACATATCTTATTCTAACTTTTTCTGTTAATGACTTTATATGTTTTATGTCGAAATAAAATGTCACTCTTGTGTATTATGGCAATTAATTATTTTATAACTGGGTAAAAAAGTCAGATGAAAGATATTTAATTTTGCTTCTTATATTTAAATGAACTCTTACCCCTCCCCTAAACTCGTAGCCTGTTTTATGAGTTGATAGCGTTTACGTGATTTTATTCTTTATTTTAAAATATATCGCAAAACTTGCCATTTGGAAAAAAGTAGATTATGTTTCTCGAAATGTTGAATTGGGAGCCAGACATTTTACGAAAAGAAAAAAAGAGATTTCTAATGTGTTCTGCACGAGCAGAGATAAGTTGTTGAAAGAATTGTTGTTGTTCTTCCATAAAACGATGATCTGCAGCTGAGTACACATTTTAATCACTCAGAATTATTTATAGGGCCTTACATATAGCGTAAATAATGATTTTGAAGGAGATATGACATCACCAGAGCAACATAACAAAAGTTGTCTTCGTTGTTAAAATATGTGAGTCGAAGAAAGTTTTAAGCGTTTTTCCTTCAACAAAGTTGTTTTAGATTCAAGAAAAAGGGACACAAAGATCTGTCAAACTGGATTACGCAGACAGTAAAAAAGCTTCGAAGATTTTATCTCTGTTTTACAAGCGCATTTATGTTTAAAGCTTTCGGCGACATTTTAAGTCTCAAGTGTCTCAATTGGATTTCATGTAACGAGAAGGAAAAATTAAAATGATTTAGACGGTGTTATATACTTTCTTATTTATTCAAAACTGGAAAATAAAAACAGAAGTCTTTGATTTCACAATAAATGATTTTACATAAGGAAAATCTGACAACAACCATTTTAAAATCTAACTTAAATGAGCAATTTGAAAGTCTGATTTAGCCTTCAAGAGTAAAAGCAATCAGAATATGTGTTCCGAAGACACCGAGAAAAAAGTTTTCTTTCACCTTCTGTTTACAGATAACGAACACAATCTGTTATAAGACTATATGTTCGCTGTCCGAATTGTTAATTAACCGATCATCGATTTACCATAGATTTTTTTGCGAAATCGATTAATACTTCCGGTAACCCTAAAAATGAAATGGAAAAAAAAGTATTTATAATTTCTTATTATTAAGTTTATAAAAAAATAATACATGCATATAGTTGTCTTGCACATTAATCAGTCCTTTTCATTTTTTGTTCATAGTGCATTAAAGAATGTGCCCAATGTCGATTGCTTTTCTCTCTTTTCCTGCATTTTCCGGAAGTAGCATTTTTTGTCGTTGTTAAAAGATTAATTGTTGCCATCTGGGATTCTTTATTCAAGATTATACGAATGAGATAGTGAATGAAAAGAAAGAAAAAGGCATTCAAAATGAAATCTGTTTTGATTTTGAATAAAATCAAAACCGAAACTGATGCTCTACTTTGGCTATAAATATTCTATTGGAATTTTTTTTTATAATTTAGAGCTTTGAATTGCAGTAGGCAAGTAACATGATTCAAAAGAGATAAAAAGTGATTTTTGTTCCTTATGGTTTGGCAACTCCTGCTCGTCAAACTCAAGAGATGTTCATTGGAATTCGTTTTAGTTCGTTTTTCGAATATGTGTGTTCGTTGTCTGAACAAGAAGTTTTATCGTGAAAGTGTTCGTTGTTTGATTTGTTCGCCATTCGAATTGTTTATCAACCAATCACCTATTGTATTGTGCCTGAGTTTCTATTCTTTAACAGATCGAGGATCAAACTATTCATCTAAAGGGTGAATAGGAAAAAATTGCTTTATATTTGTTTCCGCATTCAGTAGCTGGAAAATCGTTCACGAGCCTAATTAATCTGCAGATAAATTATTTATTTTTCATGTGCAGATGTGAAACGATTTTCTCCAATAGTGTGGAATCAAGAGATATTCATATTTTACTCGAGTAATATTCACGGCATTCAGATTCATTGTTGATAGTTGGAACAATTGATTTGTCAACTAATTCCTTAATTGTTTGATGAGAAGAATTTGATTTTTAAGTATCGATAGATAAATGACATATTTTCCTTAATTGTAATAATATTTTAAGCCATTTGAATATTTGCATTAATGTTTTTAGTGAATTGATCTTTGATATTCTATTAAGTAATTTATTGATTGCTTGATTTCATTCACTTGATTATTTAAATATCGAAAAGTAAGTAATATGTTAGTTTAAGATTGTATGTAAATGTTGCTATTCTTCAAGAAAATGACTTATTTTCACTTTAACGGATGTATTGTATATAGGTAAAGAGAAATTATCTAGGTAATTAGAGAAATAAAAAAAGAATTTCGGTTTTTTAATGCATCACCCTAGTTAATCTAATATTACCTAGGTAATCTGATGTAAAACAAGAGATTTCTGCATTTTAGTGGTAATGGATGCTTTATAAAAATAGGAATGGAATATAAGATTATAATTTCTTGGCTAAACAGAGTATTACGGTCTCACCTCGCGGAGCGCGAAATCTCGCCAATGTTCAATGTCGCGAGCGCGAAAAGTCGCCAGATCTAGTTCTTGTTTACATCGCCAAGTTTAATCGCCAAAAGTAATTAGTCGCCAAATGTTTCATTTTGATTGTTTCTGTCATTAGCATTTATGTTAATGAAAAACCAACTTCGAGAGGAGAACAAGAGGAACAGTTATTTTTTTTATATAAAATTGTAATTATTATGGTATATTTTAATCAAATTCTTTTGCAATGATCGCAACTGTCCTTCGTTCATTTCTACTGTCACATCTGTGTGATCCCCCTCTTTCATTAAGCAGAGAAGTTACTTGAAGTACGGATGCAGTGAGCTGTTCTAACCAAGTAACAACGGAACAATTCCAAATCAGCTGCGGCAAACAATTTGGTAACCGGAACTAGTTAAGAAAAGAAGAAGAAAAAAATTTCCAGAAGAGGGGGGGGGATATTCAAGAGATGCTCCCATTTTTCCTCTTTTCGTTTGAAAACGATATTTATAAAAGGAGAATCTGGAGGTGCGTTATTTATTTTCTGCTCCAAATATAAACTAAAGGCGGATTCCGAATATCAATGGCGTCTGGAGTCGAGAGTAGCAGATGGGGAAAATAAAAAAAAAAAAAGGGAAGAAAAGGGACTTCCATCCGAGTCAGAGGGAGAAAATTTTTCTCTCTCCGACCGCAGTTCCAGCGTCTCTTCTTCAAAAAGGGGTTCTTTCCCGCGTGTAATTGATTGCATTTCCTCATCTTCACATCCCTTTGAAGATTCGCCCCCACTGCCACCCTCGCACCTCTCTTTCGAGAGAGGGGGGGAGCAGACGATCTATAAAAAGGAACTCTGCCAGGGTGTGTGCCAGATTTTTTTCTGGAGATCAAAGGGATGAGAGGGGTTCTGACAGGATGACCATTTGCTGAGCTCTTCCCACTCTGTGATCGGACCGGGCAATTTGACTCACCCCTTTCCCCCATCCACCCCGAACTTTTTCTCCCCCCCTCCAAATTTCTCTTTCAGTTCCCTTTTTCAAATTTTGCAGCTTTTCGGTTTTTGATGACGTCTGCTATTTGAAAAAGTTTTGTTCCGCTTTTCTTTTGCGCACCTTTCTTACGTCTACCCGCGTGCATTGTTTTTTCCTTTCCAAACTCCTCCCCCATAAAAAAAAAACTGAAATAGGTTTCCAGTTCGATTTCTTTTCCCGCTCTTTTTTTTTCACACGTAGCTCATGGATAGGCATTTGGAATATTTATCGCCAATGAAATTCTTTCTCCTTTTCTTCAGTTTTGAAAATTGTTTCTCTCATCTAGAAAGTGCAGATGAAGAGACACTTTGGTCCCCAAACATTTCTATTCGCGATAATCTAATCCTTTCTCTTTTTCTTCATTATCTTTGACGAAATAAAAAAAAACTTTCAAAGTCTTTCTATTTAATACCATTTTTTGTGGCTTTCGAAACTTATGAATTCAAAATGGTAAATCTGGAGCTCTGTCCTTAATGAGCTCTCCTACATAAATCATTCATCAACTGGAAAGTTTCATGAAATAATATTCTCCTTTTAAAGATAAAAGATGAAATGCAAGTGAAAACACTGAGAGAAATAATGGCGAAAATATGTTGGCCCAGCATTGTTTATCCTCTCGAAATAGATTTCCCTGTTTGGTTGCTTTCCCTGTAAGTGAATATGATTTTTCAATGCAATATTTAGAAATTCGCCTGTAATAAGGTCTCGTGTCACCCAAAGTAATAGAAATATGTTCAACAGTAATGAGACACATAGATTCCATGTTCTTATATTTTCGCTGGAAAATAAGTTCTAGATTATTTTACGCTGTTAAAGATATATTCCTATTTAAAATTTCTTCATGTCTTTTATAAAATGGTATAGAATTTTTTAAATTTAATTTACCATATTCTAAAAATTTATCATATTTATTTATTACCTGTTAAAATTATTATTGAAGATTAAAACTTAATCATTCAAACATTTCATTTTTTGTACGCTACACATTTTTCTGGGTGTGAATGAATCAGTAAACGTAAATGAAATTCATGGTACTCATTTAATTTTCGCCATTTTTGTTTTTCTTTTTCATTTCTCATTTTTTATTGCATTCATTTTTATTTCATGCATTATTCTCATTCATTTTCATTAAAAGAAATCCAAAACTGCTCCTGAATGTGGAATTATCATGTCTTAAAGTATTTTTTTATAGAATCTTTTCATGATTTCTTGTGAAATATAGGCACTTTTTCTTGAAGTTTTTTCACAAATTCTTTTCAATCTTTCTTAAAATATATGTTTTTACTAACCAATTTTTTGAAGTTTTGTTTCTTTTAACCTCCATACAGAAAGTTGTATCTTTTCCATTTCATGTTATAAACATTGAATCTATAGTTTAAAACGCGAAACTTACATCAAGATTTTACAAGATGCTCTTCTATAATGCTTCTTTCTTAAATAACGGTTTTCACTTTTCTCCAAAATAAGAAATAAGTTTGTAACAGAGTAAAATATTTCACATCAGTGTCAATCTGAATCAAAAAATATTATCACTCCCATTCTACTACTTCTTAAGTACTAGACACTTGACACCATTAGTCTTGAGAACATCAGTTTTGTTTGCTAAAATGTCAGTTAAATCATTAGTTAAATCTCCGGTTCAACGGTCCGCGGATTCAATTCTCCTCTCGCATGTGAATGTTTGGGTGGTTCCGAATCCATTTTAAACTATACAAGTTCTCCTCCAATGACCTCTCGTATGGAGAAAGTGACCGGTGGATATCAAGAAAATTAAATTCACCAACTGCCATTACAATGAAACCATAAGCAATGACGTCAACAATAGAACCTTGTACTTCTATTGCTAATTAAAAATGAATCAGAGTAATGTATATATATATATATATATATATATATATATATGTATATATATATATATATCTATATATATATATATATGTATATATATATATCCAACGGTAGGCACTAAGGTGACGAGCCCTTTGCCACAAAAAGGCCAAAAACTGCTACTCATTTCTCGTTGCCCAGCGGGCACCTGTGAACCAAGTCACGGAGGCGAATAACGTTGCCCGCGCCATACCACCACAAAGCCGTTTATAGGGTGGGTCACATTAATTCATCATCACAGAAGAAAGAACAGCGAAAACACACAAAAAGTAACATCCATGCCTGAACCGAGGTTCGAACTTGGGACCCATAGCTCAGGAGTCAGGAACGCAAACCACTCAGCCATTAGTTGGCAGGATATATATATATATATATATATATATATATATATTATATTTTTATAATTTTAAATTAATATTTGAATTTTTTCCTATTCGAATATCTTTCTTCATATATATAAGAAAAAAAGTTTTGCTTGTTTGATAAAAGTGTTTCTAAAGATTAAAGTTCTTCCTAAACTATTTTATATCGTTTCGCCAATGGTTCATGTATGTAATGGTATATTCACGTCTCTTCCGTTACATGGATATAATAACTGTGAGACATAATGCATTACTAAATGATGCGAAATGTCTGGAAATTGTTGCCTTCGTCACAGTCTGAAACACGAAGTCTATTATGAATTAGAAATTGCTGTCCACTTTGCTCCTCTGCTATCCGTGGACCTCTCATTGATAGTGGGCCGTATTCGCGCTCCTAAGGGAGAATATTAGGAAAATTCTCAAGCACTCACATGACAGATATGCTTTGCAGAAAGGAAAAGCGCAATGTCTTGTACAACAGTGGAAGTCATCGAACATGCGACCTTCCATCTCGAAGAGCACATACAAGTACCTGGCTTCAGGAATCCCAAAAGAATTAGATTTGACACGACGTAATGGACAACTGAACATCCGAGGGCAACTTGGGTGTGTTGTTTCCTGTAAAGTAAGTGATAGATTAGAAGATATTCAGATATTTCTAGAGACAAGAACTGGAAAACCCTTGAACATTTGTACTAAGTGTCTTATTATTTTTACGATTTCAACTTACGCTAACTTCAACTTCGTTCGTTAGATGTTATGAGTAATAGACACTTAATAAAAAAAAATTCCAGGTTCATATTAAATAATAAAGTTTATTGCAAAGATATTACAATAAAATCAGTAACATGGCCAAGCTTAATATAGGGTCGGCCTCATTATTATTAATAACATTTTACATACGCTTATTATTAAGACAAAATTTGTACTCGTAAAATGGAATTAAAAGTTCTTACCATGTTTAAATAATTTACATAATTGAAACTTCCACATTACTTACGACGATATCAGGAGACGCGTGTGTAAGCTGTATGGAGAACAATTGAGCTTATGTACTATACCGGGCAACGAGGAACCCTGTGATGACGTGTTTATCTGGATACCTTTTTTTGCAATGCCATTCATACACGTTCTTCACCCCGTCTTTAAATTCCTGGAAATTAGGAGTCCTGTAACAACCTCTGAGGAAAATACACTATATCCTGGTCCACACTCTCACCATGACATTTCGCAGCTCAAAATGAGCATCACTCCTTGTTAGAAACTCGATACGTCCGGTACTGTCTTCCAATTCCCGATTTCTTTTTATCGTTTGCTGGAACCGAAACCAGTTCCTGGCAATCCCATTCTTTCATGTGGCAACGCGCTCTTCGCATGAAACACGCACAGCGCTCCCTCACAAATAATTCTAGTTGCAAACCACAAGAATAATTCAATTGTATCCATTTGTGATCAGCACTCATCTATCTTGACAAATGTGCCTGCTAAATGCTAACTATTATGACTGGAATTGAACCCGTGACCCTGCATTTCCGACACTGCCATCCTACTCCTAAGCCACGATAAGCGCAAAAGAGTTTTATTGAAAATTTACATTCCTGAAACGTTTCTTCCATTTTACCAGTCTATTTTAGGCTGGGTAAAGGGGTACGCGATATTTTGTAAAATGCTTTTCGGAGATTTTTAAATTTTATTGTTTTATTATAAATATTCCTTATATCTACCACTCGATCTTTCTCTTTCCTCCAGCAGCAAACACTGAACAATTATCGTTCAGCAATAGAAAAATTAATTCTTTTTTTTTGTCTGATTAATTTCTGTTTACCCAGTCGATCATCGCATAGGCGACAATACTGTCTTCAAACTCTCTCTCTCCTAATACTGTGAAAACACGCCAGTGTGTGGGAAAGAAAAGAAGCGCCAAATTATCTCTACAAACATCACGGAGGCGGATGGGAACAGCATCTTTCATCAGAGTGAGGCACCGCACGGGGGGACAGGCGTACAAGTCTCGCCTAGGGAAAGACTCAGCAGGGAAAGGCATATCTTAATAAATGAGAAGAAAGCTTATCCACTCCAGCTAAAATCAACGGAAAACCTCCTCCTTCCACTTGAAGCAGAATGTTTCTCCTCCCTTTGGAGCTCAACCAACCTCTGGCAGAAGTGAAGGAGCGTGCGCTTCTTTTCTGGGAGCTGTAAATTACGCGCCAAATGGAAGAAAAGCAAACTTCTAATTTAATGTAAAGCTTTAAACGCGTTCAGTAAATGCTATATAAATTAGAACTGAAGAGTATGAAATGAAATACTCTTAAAAATTCATTACTGTTCTTTAAATTGTTTTCGTTTTGATCAGACATGATTGCAGCTTTTCGCTTTTGTATGAAAGGAGTATAAATTTCTCTTGTTAATCAGTGTAATTAAAAATATGCTCTCGTATCAAAATTTAAAATAACTTGTTATCGTAGTGAATAGTCTCGTAAGAATTAAACTTTTAATCTCTTTTGAATGCTCGTTTCTCATATTTTAGACAATTCTAGAAGTTTTATGTGAGTTAGCATCGTATTGAGTGTGTTTATTATTCGAATATGAGATATACAAAATGAGATTTTACATATAAATCGCATAAAAAATTGAATGAGGTGTGGAATATTTAAAAAAATCTTTTGAATTACGGAATTATATTAAATATGAAGTTTCTCTTTTATTGACGTTGCAATGAATTTCCGATCGGCGTCGTATTGTAAAAACCGGAAACATGTTTGGTGCAGTAGTCAAAAGCAATATTTCAAAATTAGAAAATATATAAAATATCATTTATATATATTTTCGATTTTGAAATATTGAAAGAATTGGAACCCATTTTTCTCTACTCTTAACGAAATAGATGATAATTAAAAAAGGGAAATAAATCACATGCTCCCATTCTTGACGCGAACACAATTCCGAACATAGTTTTGGCTTGGTAGTCATGGCTTAAGTAATGGATCATGTCATTGTATATTTCTATTAAATTGGCTCAGTGTCCTCTTGCTCTGATCCTCCACGAAACGGAATTAGTTTTCCACCAACGATAATCATTTTTGCTATGTGGGTACGAGTGATTGAGATTTTGCCATAGATATAGTCTGAAGAATGGCTGACAATAATGATAGCAAGGATGGTGAGGACCACATTGGTTCCTGTCGTTCCCTTCTCGTGGAACTTTGGTTCGTGTATAAATTTTTATGAATAAACAGTCCGCTTGTTTGGACGACACAGTTTATTGAACATAAAATTGAATATATTTATAAGGAATGGATATACAGAAAAATTACAACCGACCTCACGCGTCAGTTGGAGGAACGCTTCTCTTCCCTCTCTTATTTTTTTTTCCTTTGAGGTGAGTGAGCGACACGCCCTCTGGCGAAGATGTCTGAACACTACAGTTCCAAATATACTTCAATTCTAATTGAATCAACTCTGAGAACTGGGGAGCATTTGAAGTCTTTTTCGGACTCTTTATAGTGATAGTCTTATTCCTCAGATGCACATGGCACTGTCGTGTTGAAAATACTCATCTCTCCGAAGAATAACAACGAATGGATATTAAGTGAACATGATAGGAAATTATGGATACATAATAAGTTTTGTGTCCTATTTTTACTCTATGCGCATATCATTTCCAATGAAATATATTAGTCGATTGTTGAACCATTTGTTTTAAGTTTCAATCTATAAGTGTTAAATTTTCAAACAAATCAAAAGTCTCATTTGGTGAAGGATATTTTCCGCTGTGTAGTTCCTGAGTGGCAACTAGCATTTGACTTACCCAAAACGCTACCACGGCTTCAGGAAGACCATTTTTCTCAGCTATTGAATTTACATTCACAGGAAAAAAACAAAACAAATGCCTTTTTGAGTGGAAATGGGGGCTTAAATGAAGTCCCGAATGTATTCAACTCTCTCCTTCTGAGAGAATAAATGTCCGAGATCATTGTGATGCTTCCTCCCGAAGTTTCCAGATCCCGGGAAGATAAATAATGGGATTTGGGATTCTGTTAAAACCGTGGCTCGATCCTCAGGTTCAGGCAAATCACGTGACTGCTTTCTGCGCATGGCAGAAAAGTTTCTTGGAGTACAGTAGCCAGCGTTTTTTTTTCCCCTCTTCCTAACCTCTCTCTTTCCATCTGTCCATTTGCTTCGTTCACATTTCCTGTATGTATTTTTTTGAAGACATCATCCGGGCATCCATCAAAATGGGAAGGGGGTGGGGATAAAAAGATAGATGTCTGCAGTTAAATCCCCATAAATCTTTTGGAGAATTACAAAAGGAAGCGAGACAGAGACGGAGAATTCTATTAAGTATAAATGAAGAGTTTTCTGCTCACTTTTTTTTGTTGGAAAAAAAGCTGTTGAGATTTTCCACTTCTGGAAGTGCTTACTTCTGAAAACGCTCCGACCGAGGAAAATGAAAGCAGCAATGTTTTACGCCAAATAAATAGAAAAATTCAATGGTATTTCTTGCAACACTTTGTGGTATCATTTTCTTTTATTTGGGTCGAAGCAACCTGTTCACCGACGTTTCCAAATTAAAATCTTTTTATACGGTATAATTTTTTTCACGTTTGCAATGATTTTAACAATTTGATATTATTTATATAGTAGAAGCTCTATTTTACGATGTCGTATGGATCATTTAAATAATGCTTGAAAGCGAAATTTCGTAAAATGGTAAAAAATATGTATTAGAATTTTAAAGTTAAATTCTTTTTTGCTCTCCTTTTATAAATCAAGTATTGTTTGGTAAAAAAAAAAAAGTGTGCTTCTAAGAAATACTATATAAAAACACGTGCAAAATAAGTTTCATACTTAACAATCACTCTTACTTTTATTGATCAAAAATCCTGCAAAGTAATCACATATTTTTTGTTTGAAAATTACATTTATAAAAACTTATATTTCTATTTTTTCGATGCAGTAAGATTCGTTTCCATAAAAGAGAGCATTTCAACTTAGTTTTGTTAGACATTCATCTACTTCCCTTGCCTATCCAAGTGACCTAAATGTCTTTTGTAGCATCTTCCTGACTGAGGAGTGTCATTTTCATAATGTAGAGGCCGCCGTTCAGGTTGTTGTTCTCATTATCGGAAGGTAGGTGAGTTCGAATACTCGCTTAACTGAAGATCGATTGTGTTCGCTAAAGGTGAGTGGCGCACTTTAAAATTGGACGTGGTCGCAATGTCTTCCAAATGAAATGATACCTCTGGTGGTAGCAGGCCAAGTATTAGAGGTCTTCTTTTGGGTATCTGCTTCAAAATCAGGGACACTCCCACCCGTTGCTTCTATCAAATTGGTGGATCCCAACTCAGAGCTAGGTACATGGAAGCAGGCTGGAGCAACAACATTCAGTTCACGTGAGTATAGTACTGTGGGTCTTCTGCTTGGACCCTACTTTAAAATCACAAATTTTCCAGTTGGCAATGGAATACATACTACGCGCTGAACAAAAGGTTATTAAAATGAACAAAAAATTAGTTTTCTTTTTACAAATCAATTTCAATCCCAAAAATACTTTAATATAACGTTCAAAGAAAAAAAAATGGTCCTATAAAAGGTTAAATGACACATTTCATTAAACGAATTTATAATCCATACCGTCTTCAACACTTTTCCAGCGTAGTAGGATTTCAGCGTGTATTTGAATTTATTAATTTGTATGACCTTTAGTTTCATTGGATGTAGTGAGTTCAGTGATTTGACATTTTTATACATATCGATTTTCAATAAATAGTGAATAACTCGCTGATAGATGGCACCACTTAACATTTAGCAATAAATTTTAATTAATTTCAAAAAATTGTATTTTATTTCAATTTAAATTTATGTGCGTCATTGTATGTTTCTATTCATATTTGGTTCTTTCGGTAAGTTTATTGTATATATAAAAGTGATATTTAATTTTCTTGCTTTATAGAGATTTGCTCACTTTTATAAATAAATTCAAATAAAATGTTTTATTTTATATAAGCAATTTTCTATCACAAATATATATATTAAAATTTCTTTACAGAAATAAATCTATGAAACAACTTAATAATGCATTAAAAAGTGAAAATGTGTGTGTATGTTCAACACAATTAATACACCAATATTAGATTAAAATTTAATTATAAATTTATGTACAGAATGAATCAGAATTCCAATTAATCGAACAATCTAAGTACTAGTTCCAATATTTTTTGTTCTAAGAAAATGATTGATTCTAAATTCCTTCCACTTGTAATTTAACTAATTATATACGAAATGAATTCCTTTACTACATTATAAAGTATTTTACTATAGATACGGTGTGTGATAGACATTCTAATATGGTGACGTCAAGAATCATTTCACTTTTTAAAACACTTTAGAGAGATAACCTCGTTTCCGAAGCTGATTCTATCTGGTGTCAAACGATAGTAAAAGCAACAAAACTTTCAACTTGCGTTTGCGAAACACAAGAAAACTCAACTGAAGGCGTAGAAAGGGTGGGTAAAGCATCCTTTCAAATAAAGAAAACTGAACGAAGGTCAAATAACTAGATAATGCATACCTAGATCATATTAAAATCGTTAAACGCAATGGATGTATTGATTCCTAAGCTGATGCGGCCATCCATCGCTGAGTTCATTCAACTTGAGGCGTTGCTTATTCCTCATCGGCTACTTGTTTATTTCTGGAATGAAATCCCTTCCGAGAAATGGAACAGAACCTGGGGAAAGTCATTTTTCCTCTCCCCCCCCACCAGCCTTTATCTCTGCGGAACAGATAAAACAAGTTTCGATCTCGAAAAACTTTCTTTGGCTGGGGGTGGGAAAACTTCTTGTCTTGGGAAACAGATGTTAATTGGAGGCAGGTAAAGGATTGTTGCTCATTTTCCAATCATCTGAGTCAGAGGAAGTCAATAAAACTTATTCTAAATGGATCGCTTCGTCACAGCTTTTTTTTTTTTTTCATCCTCGCTTCTACTTAAGTCGACGCTGTTGAAAGTAAAAGTATACATTAATAATCTCGCTCCTCGTTCATGGAAAATTTAAATATTCCAAACAGAACGCTACTTAGTGTAATACGGCTGTATTCTTTTTCTTTCATGGCCGGAACTCGGTTTGTTTGCTTGGGAATTGATAAAAATCCAATTTAAAAACCGTGCAAAGATTTTTCTTAAAAATATATTAATGATTTTAAGAAATGCTTCTACAAGAAAGATGTGAGGAAAACAAACTTGAGATCTAGGGACATTGTTGTCAGTTGTTTTCAAGTCATTATTGCCTTTGTCTGTTTCTCAACCAATCAGAAAAAAAAATGCAAACATTTCAAATCAAGCACTCTTTCTATATAAATAAAGCATCATTTGCCACGGTCAGTGATTGGAAGGCTAACCACATTCTCCTTCACTACATTGATGCATCTCCGTAGCTTGGACACGTGTACACGTTCATCTGTGACGTCCAAAATCCTCTTTAACAGTGAGAAAATCAAAAGATCCGGTGCCATCAAACTCCTAAGTGTAACCATCGTTGAAAAATTAAACTGGTCATAGCACATTAAAATTCAGGGAGCAAAAGCTGCAAAAATACATCAGCATCTCTTAAGAATTTCAGGATCCATTTGGGGCTTTTCCAAAAAAACAAAGAACCCTCCTCTACAGAACAGTTGCTGAAAGAATTATTGCACATGGATCTATGCTAAGGGGCAGAAACCTCAGAGTCAAAAACCAACTTTTGCTGGGTAAGATTCAGAAGAAATTTCTGCTCAACATAGCAGGAGCCTTCAAAACAACAGCCACTAATGCCCTACAGGTCATTACCGGAATTCCACCCCCTCATCTCATCATCAATATTGAAGTTCAATATAGATTTACCATAAAAAGCACCAGTGCTGACCATATAGAATGCAAAGAAGCAAATCTAACTATTCATCCGGGCCACTTTCGAGTGGACACTCTCATCAATATAAGTAAGGAGAATCATCCCAAGAATAATCAGGAAATTCACTACATCTATAGGGACGGATTAAAAATTGAGGACAGTGTGGGCGCAACCTTTGTTGCCTATTATAAAGACACCATTGTCCACAATTATCAGTATAAACTTAGTAATACAAACACAGTTTTCCAGGCCGAATTACTTTCCATCTTCCAAGCGGTTAAGTGGGCAAGACAACTGGGCCAGACTTGTTGAATCCAAGAGGACAGCCAAACAGGTCTGATGGCGGTAGGAAATCCAACTACCCTAAGCAAAATAGCTCGGAACATTCTGAGAGAACTCAATGCCACCCATAATATCATGGATGGATAAAAGCCCATATGGGACATGCTGGTAGTGAGGCTGCGGACACCCTAGCGAAAGAGGCAACTATAATCGAAGGTCCCAGAATATCTTTTCCAATCCCACGTTTCTTCCATAATAAGCGTTTTCCTGATGATTTTATCAAAGCATGGAAAATACTCTGGGACAACGCCTCAACATGAAAACTAGTCCATAACATATTACCAACAGTGAAAAACAATATCACCTGCTGGCCACGACAAGTCATTCTATTTGTTACAGGTCATGACCCGTTCCCAACCTTTCTACACAGAATAGGTGCCACTTCAAGCGGCCACTGTGCGTGTGGATAGATTGGGAGCCCAAATCACTATGCCACCAGTTGCCCAATTACAAGTTCTTGGCACTTCTGCTCTCCCAGCGATCAATCACCTGTTAAAAGTCGGGATTAAGAACATAGTTGACAATGGCCGGGCTAGAACCAAACTAAACAATTTGATCTCCTTTCTCCTTGAGCAGAGAGACTTGATTTTGTCACACGAAGTAGAAGCAGATGACTCACTTGATGAACTGCCCTCCTCTGCTTTGTCAACCATGAGCATCTATGTTTCAGTCCATACCTGTGGCAACTTAATGACTCTAACTCCAACTGCTTGTAAACTGCCACAAACTGTTTTACACTATCCAATCTGCTAATACCTCATCATTTTAGTGTATAGTTCTAATTAACTAAACTGCTCTGTTCAATCAGGCTTTTTAATGATTGTTGGTGTCATGTGCCAGCTTGGCTGTCAATATGGAGTGCGCTGCTCCATTTATCCAAATGAACCATAATTTGGCGTGGAGTCCGACTTCTCAGTACACAAACGCCATAGATGCCCATTAATAGGGTAGGTAACCATTCACAACCTATTCATACAAAAAAAAACAAAAAAAACAAAAAAAGACACGAGAGAAAAAGAAAGAAAATACATCCATGCCCGACCTGTTATTTTGTGGCAAAGACAGAGAAAATCTTACTCTGACCTTGATATTTAACCATGGCATATGAGATTGTCTTAAATAGACTATTATTATGTAAACCCCCACAACAACCAGTATGTTGTAGTTTATTCAACTATCTAAATTAAGCGTGACGGACTTTTTTTTAACATTGGACTTAAGAGATATTGAAGCAAAATAACCTCAGGCGAAATTGTCTGTTTCTCAAATCTAAGAGAAAATTTACTTTCTCTGGAATTCAGTAATACAGGTTCTTTAAGAATGTTTTTAGGAGTCTATTTGAACACCCCTACATGTCGACTGGCATTCCATTGTCTAATGACCGGTCTGCTTTGGCGTGGTTCTGCAAATTAAGGACGCCAATTATAGCTGGCACAAGTGGGCGTGCGCCAAACCATGACAAATGCAATTGAATTCATTCGATTTCGCGGACTTTTTTTTTTCTCCCTCTCTTTAATTCCTTAAATACCATTTAGTTGGTGAGCATTGAGAGGGCATTAGCGCAGCTCTTAATTGCTCAACTCGCTGGAGTGAAACCGCGTGATTGGATGAAGTGTTCCAAAATACAATGGAACATGAACTGGTGGATGTGTCTAATGATAACGACTGTTTGTTTTGATTCGTTGCCTTCTGTTGCCATTTTATCTTTTGTAAAAGAGAGGACCTACTTAGATGAAGAGGAAACAGTTATCTTCTAAAGCTGCAAGAACACTGAGCTTCACCAAATGTGAACTAATATTTTTTTGTTTTTATTTCCTGTAGATCCATCATATTAAATCCTGTTATTAAACTACTTTTTGGACATTACTCTAGGAGTACATTAACAACCATCCTATACGTGGGAATTACAATTTCACCAAATGGTTGTTTCAGCAGCCTTTACTGTTTGAATTTTAGGTTTTGTAAAAAGGAGTTTATTTAATTATCAGTCTCAATGAAAGCTGATTAAAGCTGTAATAATTCCCGGTGACGTAGTGGTAGGCCTTCACATTCTGGAGACAGAGGTCCAAGGTTCGATTCTCGAACTGGGCAAAGTTGATATAACATCATCTCTTCAATGGGTGGATAAACTGAATATCAAGCACATGCTTGGGAATAAAACACTGGGAGTTTCGATCTAGGTTGACAACTTTACTAGGATACATGCTTCTCACCCAAGACTTAAATCATGAAAACAGTTATGGGCACTGTAGGCCTGTTCCTATATGGGCTGTCCCATATGGGTTCCCATGTGAGCTTAGTTTCTTTGGAATTGCAATAAAAAATGCAGAAATTTAAAAATTGGAAGTTGCTTTTGTAACATTTAACAAACTACTCTCTCTTATTTACTCGTTTTTGAGACTCACAAATAAAAATATGAAAGTTCTCATTTTGTTCTGATTTTTATTATTGTCTGAGTGGGATAGAATTTTGGAAAATATGAATAATTAATAAGATTAACTAATAAGGTTATTCTTTCATGCCTCAACTGGTTCAAGGTTAAGTCTTGGTCTCGCCAAACTCTATGCCATTATAAGCAAGCAATCGATAAATGGAGAGATTGGAATTTGAACTGTTTTCCCTTCATCACGCTATATTAGTGGAAGTACAAATGTATATTGCGCAAGTGACAAATCCTACCTTCATAATAGTCTCAATTCGGATCGTAAAATGTCTATAAGAAATCTATTACTTTCGACATCGCGTAGTGGACCCTCTAACAGACGAAGACCGTTTGAAGTATTTTAGTAGCCACAAAGTAAATTGCCTTTTAGAAAGATTTTTCATTTATTGTGGGCCATAATCTCGAGTCGCAAGAGAAGAAACCTTGAAAACTCTCAAGCATCCACCACAACAGATGTGCAACATCCCGTTTTCAACAGTGGCTGGTGTTGAATCCAGTACCTCTTACATACAATCTTTTAGCTTAATTATTTACAGCAAGTCAAGTTTAGGAGCCCTGAGCCATAAGGTGGATCAAGGCCAGAGACAGCTTTGATCTTACTGAGCTCATGCATTAGTGCATTAAACGTAAGGGAAAAGTTATTCTATTCCATCAATTACTTTAGTCCATTCGGTTTGCATCCTTTTAAATTTTTAAACCAGTATCTTGGGCATGAGCGTTTATTGCGAAGAAGAACGGAGTTGGTGAACCCTTCCTGGAAATTAAAACAGGATACCATTACGCATTTTTACTTTAATGCTCTTTTAAATGAAAGAGGTCAAATATTTATTTCAAAAACAAATTTTGACCTATTGTACAAATAAAAACATGGCAACACCCATGGCCTTAGGTAAGGGAATTTCATGGTTCGGAACACACCAATTTAATGTAAAAGATGAGGAAAGTGTTCCAGCAGATCGATTAGCTAGCAGTGTGGACCACTGCTGTTCGAATTCAGCTGTGCTTGATGGGAGAAGGAAAAGAATAAAAAACAACAAATAGAATAAAACATAAACAAATAGAATAAAAAAAACTTATTCGTACGAATCAGCACAGTAAGCAAAGATAGATGGTGCGAGTTTGTGAAAATTGGCAATGGGTTAAATGTTCCTCAAAAAGTTCTTCAAGTGTTTCTTTAAATATAATTTATCAAAAAACTACGCTGTTGTCCAGAACAATTAATTTTTTGTCTGAGCTTGATAAAAGAACGTGAAAATTAAAAATATTCTAAGTTATTATACTGATCAGAAAACGAGGAAATCCAAAAAATTGAAATAGGAATGAAGATTAATGTCTTTAGAATGGTTTTTCTTCAAACATGGTGACTTTTCTGATTTTCCTGAAAGTGGCGACAATTCAATCAATACTAGTGCTTCAGAACTGTCAAATTTGTCGCCATTCTTGAGTATTTCACTCCATTTTTAGTTCAGCTCATTAATCCCATTATTGTCATTGTTATTTATTGTTTTGTTCCCGATTATTGTTTTTCTTCCTGCTTTAAACCACTTTTTTAAGCTTTTTTATCACTTTATTAAGCAATTTTCTTTTTATCAAATGCTTTGTATGTTTCCTTATTAAGGTGAATGAGATCGTTCCATGATACATAATACATAGTATGGTAAAGTCAGTTGGATACAATTCCGTTTTAAAAGCGCAAACTGATATTTTTGGTGACAACACGTGGAATTTTAATAAAATATAAAAATCACTAGTAACTGTAGTTGGAAAAAATAAATATAAATGAAATAGGGTTGTTATATAAAATTAAAATAAAGTTGCGCACCATTTTTAAAAACGGTATGGTAAAATATTTAAATTAATGATACTTTGTTGAATGATACTTAGCGACTTCATTACTTTCTCCTACAAAATGGAAAAACAACAATTGTATGCCATCAATGAAGTTCTCGTAGTGCTGGTTTGGTTCATGAATCTATCTATCGCTTTTCGAGCAGGAAAAGTAGTTTTTCAAAGACGTAAAGTGCATTCTGAACTACTTTTCACTTTACGTGTGTTGATTAATTATGATAAGGAATCGAATCTATGAGCTGCTGAGCAGATGGCCAAAGTGTTAACCATTCATTTGGTCTAGTTTTTTATATGAGTTGTGCAAATATACGTTGCAAAAGTGTACGGATGACATTTGTTTCTAACTATCTTTATAAAACAACATTTATGTATAATTTCTTATCTTATGTGATCTGATTAACTGAAATTGATTTTTTTTCACTTCTACATTTAGTGATTTATTAAAAAAAATATTCCAAAAGGTATAAACTTAATTTTTACTTATTTGTTAAAACGCTCTTCTGTGTTGTCCTGTAATTATTTGTAAATATACTAAAAATTATCATACGGAATAGATTAAGATAATTTATCCGACAATTTGTTGAAGATTCTCCAACCATGGTTTGATGTACCTCTGTATATCGCTCCATTCCAATCAATTTTTGTGACTTCATATTTATGCTTTGGCTAACAAATCTTTACAGAAAATAAAAATTGTCCTACATTTCTTAATTTTAGTACAGTGACTTTTTCCTGAGTAAAACGATCTTGGCAGTAAAAGAAGTTATTTAGAATATGGGCTCCATTTGGTGTTCTATAACAAAAGAGAGCTTTAAAATGTTTCATTATTTATTAAAAAAAGACATATATTTTATTCCGGAAATTTTGGCATCATTTTCTAAACTCGGGAATACAATGGCCTCCCTTGTGCAACTGGAACATTTCAAATATCAGGCATTTGGCTAATAGTGTGCAAATTACAGAATTGCGTGCTCGTGGGCTATGAGCGCCTTTCCCTTTGATTCGGCTCCAAGAACGAATACCTCGCTGCTGACCCCCCTCCTCCCCCGCATGAACCCAGCTTCCGATATATGAAAGAGTTCTTTGGGACTGATTTATATTTTTGTCAAAGAATAAGATTAAAATGGACTAAACACGCTTTTAGAAAAATGCTATGCGATTTCCTAAACGACTCATGATTCTGTGTTTTTATGGCCCCCGAGGAAATAGAAAGGAATTGAGGGTGCTTTTTCGAAATAACGGAATCTTTCTGAGAAGAAGTGGTTCATTTATATCCACTTATGAGGGGCTGGCTATTAGCTGAGTTTGGAAAATTGAAAGGGAATTATATTATTTTATTTGACATGCTGTTCCTCAGTTGGGGAGTCAAAGACACTCTTTGTTCTTCAGTGGGATATAATTTGGAATCAATATTACAAGAACTGGCGTTTTTCCCACTGTCCATTTTCTGTGTTCGTAAGTTGTGCATGCAAATTCTGACACGTGCCATTTTTCTTCAAGCGAACAGTTGTTTTATTCAAAAATTTGCAAACGATGTTGCTGTTTGGTTATGAGATTCCAGAGCAGATAGAGAAGTTCGAATAGACATTTTATACGACATAATTATGCTATAGTTCTATATTTAATTAGCCCTTTCATACAGATGATGGCAAAAATAAATAAATAAGCGACATAATTATGAAAGTAAAAGATCATAATTTTGCAATAAAGAACTGCGGTATGTTTCAGTTATGTAAGTTATTTAAACATGGAAAGAACTTCTAATTCCATTTTACGAGTAAAAATTTTTTCTTAATGATAAATGTATATAAAATGTTATTGATAATAAATGAGGCCTATCCTACATTAAACTTAGCCATGTTATTTGTTTTATTCTATGCAAATCTTTGCAAGTAAACTTTATTAATCAGTATGAACCTGAGATTTTTATTAATTGTCTATTGCTCATAATATTTAACTAACGAACCCTAGCGTAAGTTGAAATTTTAAAAATAATAAGACAACTTAATACACATAATGTGATTCATGACATTTTCAGTACCACTTTTGCACCAGGATGGTACATCGTATTGCATCAAAGGATGATCTGGCTGGAGTAGGTTACCGGCCCTAATTTAGAATCAATTATTGGAGAATGTTATCACGTGATTTTTAATCTTGGAAGATGCTATTATAAACTGAACCATTACCATCTCATTTCCAAGAAATCTACTTAAAAGAGATTTTGGATCACTCTGCTGTATTTAAATGTCCACGAGACATTCCTATTTTCAGGTTAAATACAAACATAACTGTCTAGAATCATAACAAGTTAAGAGCGTATTTGGAGCACAAAATTATGACCATTAAAACGGAAGGCATTTGCTCTTAGCTACGATTGAGAATTAAAGCAAATTTATCGTTTCGTAATAGATGTTGATCTACCTGAAGAATCCTACTCACAAGCTCTTGGAGATACTTATCATAGATCACTAATTATTCCTCGTCTTCCATGAAAATAATATTCAGAACAGCTCACAAGAGGGCATAAGGGTCCTGATTTGAAAAAGTCAATGCTGCAGATAATTTATAAGAACATTAAAACGATCTTTTTTTGATAATTGGTGATGAATCATTTCTTACGCTACAGACCATTAGCAGTTGAGTTATTTTTCAAAATTTACTGCACATGTTCTACCTTATCTTAGACTTTGAAAATGCATAAAACTATCTCTAAAGTTTCCACTCAATAAATTTTTTTAAAATCTTTCTTTTAAGCAATATGTCTCCTGTCTTGCACTTTTTAGTGCCTTCCTACATTTTGACGTGCGTTTATTTGGCTTCTGCCATTATCGTTAGCTGTCTTCGCTTGTTTGTTCTTCTGGTTCTTCGCTCTTAATAAATTGAGATAACATCGGCGCTGAGAAGATCCAGTTATCGGCCACCCTGCTAAGTCAAAAATAAAGTCTCCCTTCCCACCTACCTTCCGTAGGGCTGGGGCTCCTCTTTTTGAAGAAGCCATTATCCGTTGCCATTCCGCATTGTATAAAAGATGCATTTTTGCGCGTAATCCCGAGTGAGAATTGAGTTACCTCCGAGTTTGTCTGCGAGGGAAATAAGAAGCGCATCTTCTTCTATTGGCATCATTATCCCTCAGTCACGTCAGGGGAAGCAGAAGGAAAAAAAAGTACCTGTTTGCTCTCTCCGGAAAGAATTGTTTCAGGGTTTTAAAACTTTTTAATGCGCTCTTACCTACTCACTGGACATGTCTCACTCGCTCAATTAATTTGTTTTCCCCTGCATGTGGAAGTTAATGTTCAAAGTTTAAATTGCGAGTCAGATAAAAATAAGAATCCGGCTCTTTTAAACTGGATTACACGAAGTGTAGTTAAGTGCGCCTCCTGTGGAGGTTCTTGCTTGCAGTAAATTGAAAGGGCCGATGCACACTTGGCTTTAATATTTTAAGAAGCATTCGCCAAAAGAGGCGCCAAGTTAATAGTATTTTACAGCACCCATTACTTGTTGTGTAGAAGAGCACTTCATTTTTCTTTTGTTTTCATCTTTGTAAAGAGAACGTCAAAATTAAATAGAGAGCGGTCGAAAGAAGCCTGTCGTGGCTGAAAAATTTTTTCTTTCCTCTTGAAAACGGTTGAGTTTTAGAAAATTGCCATTATTTTTTCAAAAAAGTAAAGTTACTATTAAAAATGCAACTCTAGTTCCTAGATAGAAATAATTAGAGGGGTCTTCTAGATTTAGGTACATTGTTATGGTAAACTGTTATTATAGTATAGGTTCGTTAGTTGAGTGGAGGAAGCATCTGAATATCATTTTCCGAACACTTTTCTTTAAGTGATGATTGTTTTGGAGCAAAATGTTTGATTAAAATTTATAAATTCGGTTAAATGTATGACAAGATAAATCTTTTTTTTTTTTTTAAAAAAAAATATTCACGCTTTATTTTTAATTGGGATTGACTTATCAACACTTTTTGCAGTTTTGATAAGCAAAAGTATCGCATTCATGACCTTTCTCTATCAGTCACGATACTTTGAATATTAGGCATTAAATGAAGAAAATAATATGAAAATAATTCCATATAAATATAGTTCTATATGGTTATGGAAATAGTTAAGTATCATTAATTAATTAATATAGCTGTGTTTTGTGTGCGATATGTTGTAAACTGAAAACATAGCCATTCATCATAGATATATTTGAAGATATGGTAAAAACCTTGTAAAGTAGCTTATTGTGTGACCTCACTGAATATTTTCATAAGTACGATTTTTTTCTATCATTTCGTGAATAGTCTCATAACCAAGTGTTGTAGGATTACACTGTTGACTTTAAGGACATTTCACATATATCGAAAATCACATTCAAGGATATCAACTCCAAGCATCCACCAGAATGGACATGCATGCAAAAAACCGCAATTACCATCTCTCCTTATTCAACAATGGATGGACTCGTACTCGGAACTTCTGTTTGATAAACGCTGTCTTACTACTTGTTCATGGTGAATTCATAAAATAATGAATATCCTGAAAAAAGTTCTGAGAGAAGTATGCTCGTGTTATCAGCTTTACATATTGAGCTTTGTCTTTGGTCAATCAGGCCGCTGCATTAGCAGAGGAAGCAAAATGTTCTGTGATTTCCTTAGATGGACTGTGAGATCAAAATATTAGTATACGAAGAATTTTATCACTGTGTTGGGCATTTTTTTAATTGCATCTAAAAAACACTTTCTTTGAGAAAATGCTATTTAAAAAATTTCTTTTCAGAACAGATATTATCTATTAATGTATCTTACGCCACATTATTGCCTGGTATCACTTGAAGCTCTTCAGATTGTTAGTCCTCAGGTTCGATCCCAGATAACGTTAAACAAAAGGGGATGAGTATTGCTATTCTGATTTTTTGCTATGTATATCTCCTGAGATTGGTTATGTGGATATCTCTCGGTGAATCGAGATGATCTGTGAATAATTCCTGGGTTTTCTCCTTTGTAATTCGTAAATACAACCCTATATCCACGAAAAGCCCTAGTTGAAGACAACATAATGCTCAGTGAATATTAAAAAGCATTACAGCCATGAGTTCATATGCCATCCATTTAATATCTGTGACTAAATAATCTTTCAAATAAACAATTATATCTTTCTCTAGTCCAGTGTCAGTCATCTATGAATAAAAATCTTGTAACTATTTGATATAATCTGTTTTAATTCAAAAAAGAAATTACATC
The DNA here is from genome assembly GCA_030067965.1 of Latrodectus elegans. Taxonomy (NCBI): domain Eukaryota; kingdom Metazoa; phylum Arthropoda; class Arachnida; order Araneae; family Theridiidae; genus Latrodectus; species Latrodectus elegans. The sequence continues at coordinate 25,793,733 of CM057818.1, forward strand.
TTAAAAAGGCTTAAGAGCTCTGAAGAGTTACTTTCACTATGCGCTAATTATATAATTTTTTTATCATGTTTTCTAAAAAATCTCTTCAATATGTTTTTTTGAAACATTTATTCTTGATGCCATATCAAAGTGCATTTGAACTTTTTACAGTTGATGAATTATATTTTAATGCAATGTGTGAATTTAGCTTCTGTGTACTCAATCTATCTGATTGACGTGATTCCATCTTAGTAAAACTTTTGTTACCCTCTTAAAAGTTCAGTTTCTAAATTTATTTTAGAGCAGAAACTTTCAGGTGTTTGTACTTTTTTTATTGAAATTTTTCCTCCAGAGAATGCGAGCGATTATAAGTGGGCGAGGGAACACCTACCTGCTGACAACACCCCTCTTCAAAGTCTTGAAAATCCATTTTAGTGCAAGTGACAACACCCAGAGCTATGCACTAAAAACCGGGTAATCAAAGTGATGGCCTTTCGAGGGGGAGGGGGAGGACACAGCTCAGCATGTGGGAACGTCCTTGGCTCATTGGGCAAGAGAAATGCAGAATCAAGGGGTCGAAAACTGGTTTCTTTACGAGACAAGCAGCTCATTTCATTTTCATTCCTGCCGTTGAGACGGCGTGGGCGAAGGGGTGGGGGTCCTCCTTGACTTTTGATCTCACACCTTTTCCTTTCGCTTTTCATCATTCTCCAGTATAAGTCGAGAATTATTCCTCTTCCTCAGTTGTGCGAATTATCAATATTCTTTAGCACCTGGGTGGGAGCTGTAACAGAAATTGGTTGCGATGATGAGACCGTATTAGATTTATGGTAACTAGGTTTAGTTTATTAGGATTCTAACAAAAGTTTTCCTCCAAAAAATTCTAAATAATGTTAAAAACAACATGAAAGCAGTATACTTAGTATGGGTAGTAATCATTTTATTTAAATCTATGATATTTTCTACTAACATTTTAGTAGTATCTCAAAGCTTTTGGCTCAGAAATATTGCTGTTGCTACATCTCTACGGTGGATCTTCCGTTAAGCTGGGATTCAAACTCACTACCTTCCGATAAGGAGAACGACGCCCTAACCAACCAGTTCACTGCGTCCTCCCCCAGAAGCTTGGTGAGCGGTAATCCATATAGCTCAACCCCATATGCTGATGACCAATGCAGAATCAAAAATTTCACCATCAGCAGGTAACCACAGGTTTAAAGAAGGTAAAAGTCCAAAGGAGCTAGGTCAGGGTTATGGGATGGATGTTCTAAAAGATTCATTCTGCTCCGTGCAGAATGCATGTGGTCTAGTGTTTTCTTGATGGAACAGACCTTCTTACGCCAGAACTCAGTTCATCATTTGGATTTAACAGCAGCGTCAACATGGACTAGCATCTCGCTGTAACCCTTATTGTCGATGCTTTTCTTGATATTCTCTGTGGGTAATACCGTAGCAATACCATCAGATACAAAGAATGATATTTTTATCAGACACATTGCACTTTGCGATGCTGCTGATGGATTTATCGGGTGCAGACGGACCTTTATATTGGCTAATGTTGTTAAAGTAAATCCACTTTTTCAATACAAGTGGTGATCTAATCCGGAATTTTGATTTTGCGGTGATATTCGTATATAGAACATGCCTGAACACGTCTATCTTTATTTGCTTCGGTTAATTCATGCGAACAAGTTTATGCATCTAATGAACATAGCCCTAACGTGTAACTCCACTCGAGCGGTTAAATGCTGGTTTATTTCCGAAGTTCCCATAGGCGAGCTTCATCACCATCTAGGTGATGGTGATGAAGCGCTTTCCTTGAATGTCATTGTCCTTGCATTTAAATTGTCGCCATCAAACATTCTTAGTCTCATGTGATACAACAGTAGTACAAAAAACTGTGTACATTATTTGGTGACTTTTTTTGGCAACAGAACTGGAACTAAATGATGCTTATAATGTATTAGCATCATAATTCTGTTTCAATCATTTTGTACTCAACGATATATTCTTGCAGATATCACAACATAATGCTCGTAAACAGGACTTCTTTCAAATACCAAAAATCTCAGATAAATTATACATGACCTCGCCAACATAAACTGCTTCCGCTGACGATGTTGGCGATGGTGGAACATTTTCATTACAAATTGATATTTTGCTTGCGTCGGCTTATTCAACCGGTACCTGCATTTTAATGTGGATTAACTATTACCAATATCTATTCTTGAAGTGGGAATCAAACTCCTGAACAGTTGAACTGAAAGCTAGAGCTCTTTACCGTTCAGCTTATAAATCTCAGAAAATGAAAGTTAGAATCCCAATATTTCACACTGCATGAATATTCAAGTTAAGAAAGACATGTTTTTCAACAGAGAGAAATATATATTGCAATAAAAACAATTTTAGGGTTCCCATGACTTAATGGTAAAACAGTGCCAGAGTTCGATCATAACAACTGTAGAATAACGAAAGATGAATGCGTTGGGTGCTCAAGAGTTTTCTGGGTGTCCTCCCATGCGACTTGCGAATTCGGTACATTATCTATAAAATTTACGCCGTGTCTGCTTCCATTCGTTAGGCTGTCCACTGCGCGGGGACAGTTAAAAGCAAGGCCGCGGTGTCCTACTTGATTAGGGTGTCGTTCTTTTTATCGGAAGGTAGAGAGTTTGATCAAAGTTTGATCGGCTTGATCAAAGATTAAAATGGGACGTGGTTGCAATTTCCTCCAAGTGAAATCATAGCTTTGGGGATGGCAGGCTAAGGATTGGAAGTCTTCTTCTTGGTATTTGCTACAAAATCATCAAGACTACACCCAGCTGCTTCTGTCTAACTGGTAGAGCCCAATAAGGTCTTGTTATGCAGAATTATGCTGGTGCCGCAACAAGTAAATGCAATGTTAAGCAATCTTCACATTTGTGTTCACACATGGAAGCTGTTCACAATTTCACTGCTGCATTGCAATAATTAGAGAAATCCAAAACATTCAAATGTAAAAGAATGCTAGGGAGAAAATTATATAGAATAGGAGCAAGGAGAAAATTATTATTGTATGAAAATAAATAAATAAAATACTCTGCAGTGATAGAGAGAGAGCGGTCCGTTGTCCTGCAGTTTATAGTACATTCTGAACCACTGCAAATATCCCCGCCCAAAATGGGGTTTTGAGTTAAAAAAAAAAAAAAAAAAAGGCCAAGAAATTTTGAGTAAAAAACCAGAGCCCTCTCCATTCTGTTACTAGTTAAATCGTACCTTGGTATATATTCTTTGCGAGTCGAAAAAGACGCTATTCTCCACCCGGACCCTGAGGCGTTTTGTAAGTGAGTGCAATTCACTGTTAGCTTACAGCACAGGCGCAAACACAATTTCAAAAAGTAGGTCACATGCTCCAGAAATGAAGTTTCCTTTGTTTTTGAAAGTAATTTTACATACTGAATTAAAAATGCGAATCTAACGTCTACCCTTTATTCACATTATTAAATTACTCACTGTAAAAGTTATTAAATTTATAATTATTGTAGAGGCATGCAATTATTGGAAATGAATCCGTACAAAATCTTTTCGATGGGAGCCGGTCAAACGTGTCACCACGCCCTCAGAAACGCACTTTTTGGGGCTATTTTAACCCCACGGGTCGTGAGAACTGTTGAAAGTGGCAATTACTTTTCTGCAGCCGAGAATTAGATCTCGTTTTGTGTCACTGGAACGAAGTCACATCACGCAGCTTCTAAGATGGATGAAGAGAAGTGACCTCGTGATTCCGGCATTCTCTCTTCTATGATATAATTTTAACTCGTTGATGAAAGCACTGATTCGTTGCCTTTTAAGAGCGCTATCGCTCTTGCATTCTTAAGAATATAAAGATCATAACATGCTTTCAGAAAATAGATTCAAAGAATCTTTGAAATTTTGTATACTTATCGTAATTGAAATAGGATGAACTAATTTATTGTGATTGACCCATTTTCTAAAACTTGGGATAATGAAATATTTACATGGGATGTGCTGGAATTGCACTTACTAGCTGTTTAATGAAGGAACAAAACTTTAATCATTCAGAAAAAGCACTTACAAGTGGTAATAAAAGTATAATTATTAAAAACTCAACTTTAAATTTGTACAAGCCAAAGAAAACCATTAGGTATCATTGACATAGCTTCAATAAATCTAATATACCATTGAAACCTATAGTTGAATTTAACAAGCAGAAATTTAAAGTAGTCATAAGGACAGAAAGTTTATGTTTATGTGTTTGCAATACGTTTCCCAATACCTATTTCCACCAAGTAGAAAACTCTACTGTAATCTTTTATCTTTTTTAAGGGATACAGATTTTTATATTTTATTTAATTTATGCTTTAAATTTGTTGTTTATGTATATTTTTTGGTAGAAATTTTTTAAATATTTTCTTGAACTTTAATTATAATAATCTTTGTTTTGTTAAATTTTAATGTTGTTTGTGTTTGAAAAAATAAAATAAAAAAACATTTTTACAAAATCTTTATTTTGGTGCAGTTTGCCCAATTTTGGACCTTGTGCCACAAATCCCAACCAAACAACCAATCATCGTTTAGAAAATCTCTAAACTTTTATTGTAATTGTAATCGTTTAGAAAACCTCTAAACGCTGCTATTCACTTCATTTTAAGCTCAAGTCAAGTGATGAGGTCGACACGCCAGCTGGCATCCTTCTCTTCCACCGAAGAATTAAATATGAGGTTGGATGAGGTAAATTATCGGTACCAAAGTCACGTTACTTTAATTCTTTTTGTTACTGAATAGGTAGTTGGTTTTATACTTGACCCAGCCAAAGTCCTTCATGCTCATTGATGCCAAAATTTCTGTGAGATTCAATGATCCTCTGTTGCAGTGGATTGAAAAAAGGACATTATTTGAATTATCGACAGTATTACTTCACAGCTGTTGCGTTCACAGCCATTTCGAATAAGTTGTAAATAATGACCATAAATGAAACCATAGAAATCAAGGGACACGAGTGAAAAACTACTCATCAATTTTAAGTTTTGGTACGTTAGGAAAACTTATGCCTCTCATACTATACATGGTGTAAGTTAATATTTTGCTCGATGAATCATCGAACAAGGCAAAAAGGGTGAATGTAGTTTATTTTCTTGCATTTTTGATTTTGCATGAATCGCGGTCACATTCTCTTGTTCACGAGACATGAACCGGCGCTGTATTTGGTGACTTCATTGTTGAAAGGTAGTGAGTTCGAATCCCGACTTATTCGAAAATTCGTCTTGTTAATTGAAGACTACTGGTTCATGTTTCGTAGGTCTTGATAGTAGTCATTTACATTCCATGTTTAAGATTTGCTGTATTGAAATAACGAAATAATCACATGCTAAACTATTATCAATGATGATAGGTTGAAGGAGAATAATTTATATTTGAACCAACGACATCATCTTCTTGAACTTCACAAATTGTTCTGTTCTTAAATGTCAGAGTCTCAAAAAGAGTTCGACAGCAAAACTGTTGATATTCCTGATGGTATATTGCTAGCAACATTATACATGGCTTTTTGGTAGAAGAAATATTCATGTTGGTGGAGATGGCAGTCTTTCATCTGAAACATATCTGCGCTCTGGATTGCAAATAGGGGCTGAATTCTCCTCGAGATGGTAAAGAAATGGACATTCTTTTGAAGAAGGAATAAGCTTTTTCACTGTTCTGGTTGGTCATCCTTAAAACTCTCCTTAGTGGAAAACACACAATATCACAAAATGTCTCACTCCTTTAAGTCTTCCAGATTCACAGAGGCAAGGATACTGTGCCTCTACATACTTTTAATGGCTTTTGAAATAGCATCACGTTTTCAGAGTTCCTTAGTCATATTACGTAGTGTCAGTATCATTTCCAACTTTTATTTTCGAGGAACTTTATTTCTTAAAGATCCTATGGCTGGATAAGGTTGACTTAGCCTTTCATTCCTTCAGTGTGTCGGTAAAATTAAGTATCAAGCATGCTTGGGAACTGGGGGAAAAAACCCCGTTCCCAACCATCTAACCCTGGCATACCATCTAACCCGCATATATTCTCTCCTGAGGGCTCTTGATGGAAAAAAATATGTTGTTATCGCAACCAGCATGCTTCTCTGTACCTAGCCCTGAGTTGTGTTCTACCAGTTAGATAGAAGCAGCCGGGTGGAGTCTTTGTGATTTTGAAGCAGGGACCTAGCAGAAGATCCCATACTTACCTACAACCTCCAAAGGTATCATTTCACTTGGAGGACATTGCGACCGCTCCCAGTTTTAACGTGCCCCAGCCGCCTTTAGCGAACACGACGGATCTTCGGTTAAGCTGAGATTCGAAATCACTACCTTCCGATAGTGAAAACGATAATGAGAACCCTAACCAATCAGGCCACTGCGGCACAGAGAAAATATGTATATGCACTGTAGACCTTGACCCCAGAGGTGCTGTCGTGCCTCTGAGTTTAGTTTATTTCTCAAATATGAGGCATCATTTTCAGATGCATGACCTTTTCTAATAGAGAGATTCTACACATTGACCTTGAGTAGCCCTTGGAACTATGATGAAACAGTCTGCGAATTTCACTGAATAGCTCTATCTTTTGACAAATCAAAGCATAAGTTAAAACGAATGTAATGTATGAAATATTATTCGAAAGTTAGATAATCAGCGAAATGTTCGCAGGCCCTTTTTTCACCATCTTAAGCACGGATATCTATATTCTGCATGCATAGTTACGTTCTTGGACAAGTTCAGCGTTCCATTCCGAGCTTTCGGTTGGGCATTTTAATTGACGGCCTTCTTTTCTCACTCCCAAAGGGAGGGTCTGCAGCAGACTTCGATGCTATCAGCTCATAAAAAGCGACGGTGGGTGGTGGAAGAGGTGTTCGAGGTGTCGCCTGGGCTGACAGGCGCGGGCGGAATTTATCGAAGAGGGGCGTCGGCCCGCTAAGATGGAATTCAGAGATAAAATCCGCTCTGAATTCCGCGTTTGATTGGAGAGTAATGGTCATTTCACGGGATTTAAATTCGTAATGCTCCTTTCTCTCGCTTTTACAGCCCTGCAGAACGACTGGGATTCGCTCAGCAACTCGTTAAAAATAACGATGAGAACCCTCGTCAACGCCTGCACCTTCGTCCCTAAAGCCAAATCTCAATGCAGGCTAGAAGTGTATAGGGTAAGATTAACTTTTCAACATAAAAAAAGACATCGAATAAACTTAGTGTAGTCAATTCTAATAAATAAAAAATGATGTGAGACATTTAAACATGTACTGCAGTTCATCCTCCAGGAGAAAATTTTCATATCATTAGCTGAATTCACATGTTGAAAAATTGAAAATCTGGAAAATTTCTAAGCATGCAACCTATTTAGATGTGAATGTAGAAAACAGAAATGGAAGCCTCATTTTCCACGCCTCAATATTGCTACACTTCTTTTCAGGGTGAAAGGTTCTGTGTTCGATTACAGTCATTGTTGAAAAAATAAAGTTCGATTATAAACATTGTTCCTGGTATCTAACCTGCAATCTTCCAGCTCCTGAAACTATAATTAGATCATGATGAATGTTGTCCATAAATAGGTAAAAACTACAAAAATATAGAATATAACCTCTTTTACACCATTTTTAAAACAAATTAACAAATCTTTAATTGAGCTGATTGATCAGTAGTTTGCCTCCTTTTAATTCTCAACCATACTCGATTGATAAAGTTGATTCTTCTTCTTCCGGAGTTATCTTCTCCATACTACCACACCAGTTTAACGGAGCGACCCTTTACCTTAAACTAGTCAAATTAGTACTGATCCTTCGAGACCAGTGATCTTTCGCAGAATCAGTTATCAAAGACCCCGCCAATAATTTTCTCCGCAAAGCTACTTGGCTTTAAATCTCACAGCAATCCCAGCGAGGCCAGTCCTCAGCACCTACTTGATTGCCTGGATTTCACTGTGGGAGAGTTTCATGAGAGACCTCTCCTTTTCCTCGATTTTTTGAAGGTTTACGTCCTTATGGATCTGATATAGCGGAGCTATATCAGATGGGATTAGTGACAACAACAAATCTCAAAGCAAATTTATCAACAAAATGTACAATGTACAGCGATTATCTTATAAATTAAAAAAAAAAATCCCCAATAGAATTTTTTTATATTTTAGGTACAAAAGAAAAAAAAATGCCCAGTGGACAAGAAAAAAAATGAAGCCAAATTATGTGATTTTTCCTCTATAATATAAAACCTAGCAAACACAACTGACCGATGGTAAATTGTATTATTTTTAGGTTTTTCTCATCACACACACACATCACACATTTAAACAGCGTTTTATCAATCAATAAATTTAAAGTATTTTTTATCTTAGTTGTTTCTGCTAATAAATTGTACCACAAGTAACCCATGTTCTAAGACATAAATCTCACCATTTTTTAAAAATGAGAGATTTTTGTTTTAAATCCTATTAACTACGGAACAATGTAAAAGCATTTTATGGCAATTTTGGGGAATTCGCCCCAACATTTGATCGACTGAATCTTGTGTGTGTTCTTTTTCAAATATAAATAAATCAACAACTCATTTAATACCAAATTTTTTTTAAATTCAAAATAAATTTAGCAACCTCTCTCTATATAAGTCTAGAAAGAAATACATTTTGTTCCCGTTGTTTAACTTTCTTTTATTCTTTTGTTTATAGAAAATTTCAAAAATACATTTCCTGTTTTCTTTTCATAGGTAAGTGGAAACAAACAAGATTTGTTTGGAATTTGATTTGTGAAAAAGCGTTTTGTTCTTATCAAGTGATTCACTAGAGGTAAATGCTGTTTCTATATAATCTAATCTTATAGAAATGAAGTTAAAAGGATTTTTTTTATTTCAAGAACAATACACACTGAAGCAATGCAGTAAAAATCTGTTAAGAGTTCTAGATTCAATCATTGTCATATCTATTTTTCGTTGCTAATAGCTGTTTTCTTCTTGGGAGAAAAATTGCATTTATTATTATTTTTCTATTGTTTGTTTATGTTCGTAATTTTTATAAATCACAAATATTTAAAAAAAGAATATGTTGAAATCTTTTCAAAAATTCGGCCACATACGAAATATAATAAGCGTTTCTATCTCTAAATAGATTAAAAATTTTTGTGAAAAAGTATTTTACAATGAATCTATTTTTATAATTAGCCGTTGCCCCATAGCTCCTTTGTTCGTGATTGACTTATAATAATAATTAAGATTTTTTTGTCAATATTTAACACCCTGGTCTGCAGTTTTACAGCTCGCGTGTTCGATTCTCGCATTAAGCGAGGATGCTCAAGGTGTTTGGGGAGTCATTTTAATTAGTTGGTTCGATTCCGTGAACACTGGCGAGCAAAATGTGGTCTTAAAGCGATAATGAAACCAAGCCATTTAATCATGCAATACATTTTAAAATTATGATTTTACTCATATATGTAATAATTGTAATAATGCTCGTCTATCTCCTATGTTTAATTGATTAAGTGGTTGATAGGTTATGCTTGTTGTTGTAATGTTTGATTCATTGATTGATAGGCTGTGCAAGTTGCAGTGTTTCCGGTTACCTGTTATTATCAATTACAGATGAAGTGACCTGTTGCGATCCGTTCCATCAATGCAAAATCGGTGAATCTTATAAAGTATTCAATTTGCATAGCCCCTTTCAATACGACAGTCTTCATCAGGTGCAAGTATTGAACCCGCTATCATCTGATTATAAGATCGGAGTGTCTTTTTTTTTTTTTTTATTCTTTCTCCAAAATCACATTCTTTCGTTGGAAACAGATTCCTTATTATGGAACGATGAATTCAGGTTGCTAGATGGTTTTGTTTCGAACATGATGTTGCCAACGATTCAAATCTGAACTATGATGACATAAACTTCTTCCGCTCACAATTATTCCTCGGGAAATTTTTTCCCTCATCTTTTCTAACTGCAGCGTTTGATTCGGTTTGTTTGTTACACAGTTTTCCTGCCCGGGCTTACAGCTTAAAATGGATTTCAAATTACTACCGATTTCTATACCCGAGGTGAGATTTAAACTTACAGATGTTGAACCGAAGGTCATTACGATAACCCTTTCAATCAAACCATGTTTCTATATTGTTTTAATACACTGCCCATACAGTTTGTAAATCATTTCACTCATAATATGTAATATTTTTGTAATGTTTTGGTAAATAGCTTGCTTTAAAAGACCGGAAATATTATGTAAATGTAGGGGTAGGGGAGGATTTTTTATTTTTGCTTATAAAAAGGGTAGGAGGAGTCCTAATCATTTTAATCTAGTTTTAGAAAAATACGGAAAATCTCTACAGATCGCAATACAAAATGGTAAAATTACAGAATTGAATTTTTCAAAAATAAATAAACTTTAAATATTTATAGTTTCTTATATATAAAATGCATACTTTGTAAAAATTATGCAGTTTTCAAAGTAAATGTGTGATAAGAGCGGAAATGTAAACTGATTTAAACTTTCCATCTATTTATGGTTCCAAAATGCATTTTGTAGAAGTTACGCAGTTATTTCTGAAAATAAATTCACTTTAAACTGAAATGTAAATTATTCAAAGTTTCCACTGAAACACAATTAAGAATATGTCATGAGAGGATGGATAAATCATGGGGAATCCGAAATTTGCTTACAAAAGATTTAAAAAGGAGCCAAATATGTGTATACATAAGATTTGAATAACGCGCCAGTAACTGAGAAAATCAGAAAAATTTAAAGGAAAACCCCCCGTTGATTTTTAATTTGTGAATAAAATATTTGTTAAAATATAATTTAAATAAATATAATCTTGAAGAATGTTTCATTACCATCAATCAATAATCGATAAAGTGCGATAGAAAAAATAAATCGTGTTAGAAGAGTTTTCGTCTTATACCTGCCGCAAAGAAACTTAGATATCCTATTATAGGACTGCTAAGACAATTTGTTGAAGAAGCTAGCAGAGCCACCTAGTGGCAAGAATAGACTTTATTGGAAGATTGATAGTACGTAATCTAGTGATTAAGATGTACACTTCAATCTTTGTATTTAATTGTTTTCAGCATAATTATTCAGATTTCATTGCTTACAATCAAAAATTTAAGTTATCATCATCAGAATTTCTTCAACTTACATGTCAAGCTCATGTCTGGCATCAGTTGCCATAGTAACGAATAGTTCATATGAATGATATATCCTCGAACTCTGGAAATGTGGGTCCCCAAACTGACTGCTTTTACGGATGCTAAAATTATTGTCATTGGAACTTCAATTTAAAATAAATAAATAAAAATATTTGGAATTTATCTTTGATTCAATTTTGGATGTGAATACTGATTATTCTTGCAAAAGAAAGGAATTGTAGCCCCGTGGGTAAAGACCTTATTCTCATTATAAAGAGGTAGATGGTTTCATATCCGACACAGCCCAAGAACAGCGTTTTGAGAGGATTTATGCTCATTAAAAAGTATCATAGGGTTTAGAGTGATATCCTAAATTATTGGTGATACCTTACGTCACATTCTTGCAGCACTGGGGTTTATGAAGAGAGAATGTGGATTTTTTCACTTGATCATTGTTTTAATTGTTAAAAAATGTTTTGTTCAGTTGGTTAAGACATGATATCGGAAATATACCGTTGTAATCTGGTTATTTTGGTCTTTACTTATACAGTAAGGAAAAATATTTTAAAAGAAAGAGAAAAGAAGGGCATTTGAATAGTTTGCAAACTTCTCAATGTGAGCGCTGCCTGCTGTTGACGAGGGCTTGTTTCCGATCGGATGACGCCATTATTTCCATATGACAGCAGATAATAACAGGTTATCGCACGGCATAACAGTGGAACCGTCCCTCCTCCATCGGGAAACGCGTCTGCTCCATTTAATACATTTAATTTCGCTGTGTTATTAATTTAAACTCATTTCACTTCAATCGGCCGGGGAATCTCCTACCTTAATTCTGTCCCCCAGACAGCTGCCCCTCCCCTCACTTGCGGTTCTAATAAACATCTTCCATAATTGACCGCGGCGTCCATCACGTCGGAAGGGAGGAGGGGGGGCAGCAGATTCCGCATCGACGAGCACTCCCTCCACTCGTCTCCCCAGAGAAGTCTTCTGGCCTGGATTAATGGACGACAGAGTCCGGCAACACGTGTGCGCTATCGTGGCGTCCGGCCGTAATTCCACCGCAGGCCGGACCGTCTGGAATATTAATGGAGTGAGGGGGAGGGACGAGACGAAGATGCTAGGGCGTCATTTTGTGGTCGAACGACTTCTGCGGCCTGTTATCCGGGGTGCAGTGGTCTCGGGGTCCACTGGGGCGTTAACAATGCTGTCGCCTTCCCTGGTAATTTAAGGTGGTCGGCTGTCATCAGAAGAAGCGGGGGTGGGAAAGGGGAGGGAAGAGAGAGATTTCTCTTCCTCAGCAAACAATTTCAGCCAGGGAGAAAAAAAATCTCGCAAATGCAGTGACTGCCGAGGCACTCGTGAATTCTGCGCCATCTTCAACCAGGAAAATATGTGTGGCTGAATCAAGACAAGTGGTTCATTAGTCTATCAGTTCGAGTTAGAAAGGTGAAGATATTTACGATTTAGAATTCCAACTGACTCATAACAGCTGAAATATTTTTTTTTAAAAAAAATACCAAATGGAATGTAAAAAAAAAAAAAAAAAAAAAAAAAAAATGCTCGAGAAAGGTTTATAAAACATGCAAGCTTTCACCGACAAATTTAATTTATTGCTGTTTCAAATTTACTTAATTTTGACCCATTACATTGTTTTTTTCTTCTGCTGATGTCTAAAATTAATTCGATTGCTAACAGTCTTGACGGAAAAAAAAAATTCTAATCCCACTAAGGCTAATCTAAGAAACACCAATTCGTGAGTCAGGCGGTGGAGTAGGATATTTTTGTCTCCTTTAATTAAGTTGTAAGAAAGTAACAATTTCAGCCCTTGGACAAATTAATATTTAATCATTTTGAATGTCTTCTTACCCGTAACTGTATGAATTCGTCCTCTGAAGTCATGGAAGAAAGCCCAGGTGGTGCATAACATTTATTTTAAACAGTATCATCACTCTATATAAATACTGTTATAAATAAAATCCTTTGATTCCACTTCTTTATATTTATCGATTGGGGTCATAAATATCACTCTAATTTACCCACTGAAAAAATTTTCCCTCTAACTATATTTATAGCTGCACTATTTCAATAAGCAGCTATTCTGTTTTTGTTATAGTTTCTCAGGTGATTTTATCTTTCTTGGCCAATTAGAGAATAAGGAAGATTATTATTTTTTTATCTGAAAGGATTATGCATAATGGCACAGTTATCTAATCGGAGATATAATCGGATAAATAATAGATTCTGAGTGTAAATTTATTCTTAGTTTTAAAAAAAAAAGAATCAGGGTTCAGAAGCTAATTATATTTGCTTACTTGAAAACACAAAGGATTGATAGGCTTATGAGGAAAATTTTTTTCAATATTACACAAATCTATACGACACTAATGGAATGGATTAAGACATTCTTCTTAAAAAAATATTAAATTGCGTGTATGAGATTAAAATAAATTTGCTATTATTTTATAGAAGTGTATGCATTTCACGCACTTTTAAGCTTACATTTTGTTTATTTCTTACATTAACCCACTATTGATAAGGTATCTAAGAGTTTGTTTCATTTCATTAGTATTTAGAGCGCAACACTCAAATGTTGCTAGACTGCTGCCATTGTTGATAAAGAGATAAATAAAATAAGAACAAATTATTATAATATTGTTATTGTTATAAATTTGAAAAATAAAGTAAGTTTTCAGTGATTAAGTTATTGTACCACTATACTTCCCGGTACCTAACCCTCATTTGGGCTGTATCAATTAGATAGAAGCAGCCAGGGTGTGTCTTCGTGATTTTTGAAGCGCGGACCCAGCAGAAAACCTCAATATATAACCTGCCATTGAGAGCTATCATTTCACTTAGAGGGCATGGCGACTACGCCCACTTTTAACGTGGGAGTTTTCGTAATTTAGAAACAGGTACCGACGAAGTATTTGCCCACTAACCTCCGAGGAAATTATTTCAATAGAAGGACATTAAAACCATCACCTATTGAATGTGCTGTAACCACCTTTAACTAACACAATGAATCTTCGGTTAAGCTGGGATTCCAACTCATCACCTTCCAGTTATGATAACGACGCCTTAAGTAACCGGGCCGACGCATCCAAAGAGACTGCAGAATTGAATCAGCTTCAGGGCTCTATAGTGTCCAGCATTACCGTTAAGAATCTCATTCATAAATAGGATGAACATCTATCTATCTTATATATATATATATATATATATATATATATATATATATATATATATATATATATATATATATATATATATATATATATATATATATATATATATATATATATATATATATATATATATATATATATATATATATATATATATATATATATATATATATATATATATATATATATATATATATATATATATATATATATATATATATATATATATATATAATATGGTTGAAAGGACTATTTCCGAATATCAAACACTGAAGTAGATTTGTCGTTAGCTGCTTCTTGACTTACCACTGACTTAAACCGATGACCGCTGGAAGAAATATAGAGAAAAATTGCAACTGACCAGTTCCATTCTGTGATACAGGCCTTGTGCAAGAGGTGGTATTTTTTTTAGGATGATAATTCCAATATTCAAACGAAACACCTACTCTCCTTTACAGCCATAGAAGTTTTATCTTCAGAAGGAAATTCTTTTCCAGTTAAAGTTATCGTTAAATCAATTGAATTGTGGTGATAGTCTATCATTTTGATGTGTTTTTGATAGAAATAAAAACCCCTCAGCTGATAATCTTGCTAAATGAGCAGATGCTTTATCATGGTGGAGGTTGAGTCACTCTTCTTGAAGAATTTCCGGAAGTCATGAAGTCATTGAGTAACGACTGTCGAATCCTCTCGATGGCTTTGACCAGTCTTGCTCTTCTTCAGCAGACATTGTTCTTTTCTGGCCACTTTTTCAGTCTGACAAAGTCAGCATGCTATCAATTTTAAAAATCCACAATTTACTTTATTAACGTGTTGGAATGTCAAAAAAAGGGTATTCATATTGCTTCTACAGTCTAAAATAATGCAACATCCACCATTTTAAGGTAGTTTAAAACTTTATTTATATATTCATTTATATAATATTTTGGTGTCGAGTTAAATTACGGCAAACTAATTTATTCAAGTGTAAATCCTTATAAATAATTTTATGTATGCCGTGGACTTAATGTTAAGATCCTACTAAATTACTTAACTTATACAGCCATTATCATGAATCCCCACACAGAAAATATATTATCCATGACGAAGACAGCATTCTTGTAGGCTCTTCCACCACAAGATAAATGGCGAGAAACTCTGCAACTAAATGAATATAGTATACTTGACTCAATTGAAGATGAAGCATGTTGAAAGTTCTGTGGCTCACACTATTTCTCCTCTTGTGACTGTCTGCCGAAAAGGGTGCTAGTTCAGATGTCAACCTCGTCTTTTGACCAAAATTAAAAAAACGAGTGGTTGGTTATGCTTAGCGACTTAAGTTGGCTTATGAAATTGCTGGTAACAAATAACGATAATAAAATCTAACCTCATTTATTAATTGAAGGGTGAGGCAATAGCAATCCATTGAACAAGTCATTTCCTCGTCCGATAAATTAAACTCTGCCCCATTCACCACTCAAACGATTCGCGTTCTATCGCTTCGTGGACGGGCCTCGTGACACTTTAACTATCCAGTTAAATTTCGCGCAAGTCTGCAAAAAATTTTCTCCGTCGGCTATAAAATCGTTCCGAATGGATGACGACGACGTTTGTCAGCCACCCTCACCCTCGCGGCAGTCTTCTTCCAATCGCACTCGACTCCGGCCGTCGACATTCGACTTCACGCCCCCAACAAATTTTTAAGGTTGGAAAACGATAAAAAAGGGGAAAAAAGCAAGTTTCTCGGTCGCCGCGATTGGGGGGTAATAACACTAAATTTCACTGTTTTTCTCTTTCTTTCTCCGTGCGGATGTCTTTTATTTTCACGGTCGACACTCAAAAAACCATTTCTGGTGAACATTTCTCTCCCTCCACCTGACTTCACTCCCCTCCCCATTCTCATTCGTGGAGGTTACGAGACCTTCCTTTATTTTATCTTCCTGCTCGTCATGTCCGCTGGAATCGTAAAAAATGAATGAAGACGTTAAAATTTGCGAAAGCAGAAATAGATGGAAATGATTTTTTTCGCCCAGCGAAATCGTATTCTCTTGTTCATTTTTTTTTTCTCTCCTGTATATTTATGACGACTGTATTAAAAGTGAATTTTTTTGTACATCTATAAAGATTACACTTAAAACAATGGAAAGGAAATTAAAACATTCACACCTCTTTCATTCTACTTTTCATAAATGACTATCTTCTCTATTTAATGGGCTGTTCGTTTGAAATTGAAAAATTAATAGTTTTTTTTTTTTTTTTTTTAATTCCTTTTTAAGTTTTTCCAACAATAAAAAGAGGAAATTTCGAACTTCTAAATTTAAAACCTATTTAAGAGATTTAATTTAGATTAAAGAAGAGAGAGCATAATTTTGTAAATATTTTGTCTTTTATAAAAATCAAACTCGTCCCCAAATTTTTTTTTGACAAAATCGCCAAGAGATTCTTATTTGTTGTAATCGAGTAACGTTATGATACCGCATAACAAGACAGTCTGAAGCTGCTGTAGTATTTTGATGTTTTTTTCGTAGATTGCTTTCCCGGTGAACTTTTTATTATTAATATGTCGTATTAGCAAATCACAAGGAAGTAAACCTGGAATACCTAAGGGGCAACCTTTCTCAACAGATACCAAAAGCAGAACTGCAACCTCCATCGCTTATTGTTCATTAATGGCTGGGATTGAATCCGTGTCCTCTTAACCTTTTAACATCTACTACGTAAACTAGCTTCCATAAGAACTAAACACAGAGAGCATGCCGTATTAACGTGCCACAAATGAAGAAATCCTGAAGATTCCTAAGCACCCACCCGACCGACGAGCATACAGAAGATAGAAGCTCAACCTTCCGTTCCCATTTTTCAACAGTGGCTGGAATCGAAGCCAGGGCCTTTCGCTCCCAAGAACTCTGTACTACCTTCTAGGCCACGGTGAGGCCAAAGGACGTAAAATTTAGTCTGGTGTCTAGGTTAGGCCTGGTATATTTTAGCAGAAATTTTATCGTGTATATTAAAATCGTAAGTATTTTTTGTTTATTTTTACCGCACAATATTTCTGCCAAATACTGAGTAATTGGCGACACCTGAATCGGGTACCAAAACAAGAAAACTCCCATGTCATGGGAAAATCTAAGACATGAGATTTTACTTAATTTATGTACATTAATCGCGTCCACATTGGCGTGGTGCAATATATTTCGACTCATTAACCGCTGTTTAAGGGGTTCAAAGTGTTTCTCTAGCATGTACAAGATGTCGCTTCGTACAGATGTAAAATGGCATTTTTTTTTTTTTTTTACGAAATTGCAACTTATGCATGAAAATGACTCTTTTGATAGACATTATCTGATACGAGGGATAGAAATGCATCACTCATCAATTTTTGAGTAATAAGGCCTACGTTTCGAGCACGGAGCCAACACAAATGAAGATAATTTAATTCAAAGTCGGTGACTGGTACGTTGATCCTTTTCAAATTATGACGTTTTAATTTTTCTGTAAATAATGTGTTCATAAAAATAAAATGACAGCGCCTCCTTTAAAAAACATTATTTTAAAGTCACTTTTGAAAGTGATTTTTCATACATAATTTTTAAAGATTACTAATAAATGGACACCAAATTTAATGTTTTGCTTGATTACATTGTGAAATCCACCACCAAGAGAGATTCTCCTATTTTATATATTATGCTCACGTGACCCCAAAAGTCCCGAAACATTTTGTCTAATAGACGCATATACAACTACCATGGTATCCTGGTGGTTAGGGTATTGGCCTTCCATCCGGAAGGGGTGGAGGTTCGATTCCCAATTCCGTCAAAGACCCACCGAGTACATGCGATATATGTGCTCGTTGAAATCTGTGGAATCGAATTGACGTCTAATAGACGCATATCTAACTTCCATGGTATCCTGGTGATTAGGGTATTGGCCTTCCATCCAGAAGGGGTGGAGGTTCGATTCTCAATTCCGTCAACGATCCACCGAGTACATGCGATATACGTGCTCGTTGTAATCTGTGGAATCCAATTGACGTCTAATAGACGCATATACAACTTCCGTGGTAGCCTGGTGGTTAGGGTAGTGGCCTTCCATCCGGAAGGGGTGGAGGTTCGATTCTCAATTCCGTCAAAGATCCACCGAGTACATGCGATATACGTGCTCGTTGTAATCTGTGGAATCCAACTGACGTCTAATAGACGCATATACAACTTCCGTGGTAGCCTGGTGGTTAGGGTAGTGGCCTTCCATCCGGAAGGGGTGGAGGTTCGATTCCCAATTCCGTCAAAGCCCCCCCGAGTACATGCGATATGCGTGCTCGTTGAAATCTTTGGAATCCAATTGACGTCTAATAAACGCATATTCAACTTTCGTGGTATCCTGGTGGTTAGGGTGTTGGCCTTCCATCCGGAAGAGCGGTATTCGATTCCCAATTCCGTCCAAAGGCCCACCGAGTACATGCGATATACGTGATCGTTGAAATCTGTGGAATCCAATTGACTTAAATTTGCATTGCCAAGGCATAGCAAGCTTATCTTGTCCAAATGTCATAAGTAACAACAATGTTATTTAAATGAAAGTATCGAATTCATAGCACTTCGAGCTAAAGCAGAGGTGTGAATAGCAATCTTGAGTCACTCTATGAATGTTATTAACTTATACTTGTAAATTATCTAACATCGTATGTATTCAATTCAATGCTATTAACGGCGTATAGGTTCATAGATTCGATTCCCTCTTCAGCTTCAATGTCTGTAATGATTCGCAGTAAAATATTAAATGTCGGCCCTGATGGGATTACCCTTGATATGCAAAAAAATGACCACTGACCAACAAAGAAATTAAATTATTAGCATGTTGACTAGTATGGGCTCGATACTGTGCTTACAATGATTAACTGACCATAGTACTGTCATCAATAAAGCTGTTACGCCTAAAAATATATATAGCGTGGTATTCTTCAGTATCTTAAAATATTTTCAGTGTCTAACTATTGAAGATTGAAATCGTTCAAGTCACTCACTGCACTTATACGTATTACATTCAGTGTTCAAGCGTATCCCAGATGTTACGTTCAAGTCTCGGGTAATCAAATTTCACAATTCATTTGAATCATAAGGAACGCTGATTTGAACTATCAGCAGTTTCTTATATTGCGATGTCATCAGTTTAAAGAATATCACAATTCTATCCGGAACTCTTCACGCTTCAAGAACGGAGGCGTGTGATTATTTTTTCCCTTTTTGAAATTATTATCGATGCGTAACTACGGGAAGAAGAGGAAAAATACGTACGCCATTTCTTTCCCTCTTTTGTTTACATTGCCACATACCTTTTTTTCCACTTCTGTAAATAGTATTATTTTTACTCATTAAACTATGCAATGCAATGGAACGTACATGAGAAGAAGCACTGTTTTCAGTATTTATTAGTTACGAAAGGAATTGTTTACGCGTTTTACTTTTCATTCGATTTGCTTTTAGCTATTGTAAGCATAAAACCTTGTTTCATCGTATAAAACATTTTGGACAAAGGTAAGTAAATAGCAAATATTGTTATTTTTCCAAATTTTTCTCCGAAAGCTAAGCATGCATTTTCCATTAGAACCTGTGACCAACGAATGTTGGCGCGCTTGATGACAGGATGTGTTTAAACTTACAGCGTAAACCTTTAAAGATTCTTCATAAAATACTCAATTCTATAACTCTTGATAGATTAAACAGTTTGTTTCTTGGATAGAATAACGCCTGATACAATCAGCTTCACTAGTCCCTATCACTAACTCCTGCCAAAACCATTCGGCGCAAGTAAGTTTTTGAATCTGTTCAAAAATCCGTATCAAATGTTCTGCTATTCATTATAAATTCCTTACCGTTCGGACTTCGCTGACAGTAAGCTACGCCTTTGCACCCACTGCAATAGCCATTTTATTCCGACTCCTATATCTCTATTTGATTTTGACTTCTGCATAAATGATGCTATGGAGTGAGTGTGGATATTTCTATCACTGCTGATTACGTGTGCGCGAGGCATTTATCACGGTGATGTGCACATTTGGTTTCAATGAATGCCTCTCTCTGCATTTTTTTCTCTGAAGCCTTCGAATAAGTGAACAATTTATAAGCTTAAAATTGTACTCCTTCGCGCCAAAATGCAGGGTGATCTTATTTAAAGTGACAGTGTTTGGAGTGTCCAGTAGCGCAATCTAATTGCCGAAATGCCAGCAAACTTGGTATTTAGACTAATCAAAACATAGAAAAAAGTATTCCGAAAAAAGAAATTTAATTTTAAAAGTCACCAATAGGGCATATTGTGGCGCTGTTGTAGTTTACAATAACGAGAATTAGCATAAAACATGGGTATCAAAGAAAAATGAAAATGTTGTCAATGACAGTGTCAGTAAAAGAGGCTATAAAAGCAAGTAGTAGACAGCTCCCACAAGTAATCTCAGCTGATGTAAACGAGCTCTAGTGTCCATACCTCTCACGTTATCGGAACGAACGCTTATGCCGGTGGAGTATCAAATTTGTCTATTCTAAAGGACAGCATAACAAAAACAGTGAGGAATATTCCTCGAGATATAATACGTACGGCTGTGGAGAACGTTGTGCACAGAATGTACGGTGTTATTTCTGAGAACGGTGCTCACATTGAATGTGGTCAAATTCCTCACCGGGGAAGTTAATGTGTATAGTAAATAAACACATGAATAATTTAACTGTACGATTGTATGTGTTAGTAATTCTCTTTTCTCACATTTTACACTTTGTAAAGCGCTACAAAATGCCCTAGTGTTGAGTTTTGGAACTAAAAGTTTTTATTCACCGAGTTTTTTTCCCCATATTTTGATTAGTCTAAATACCAAGTTTGGTGCCAGTTTGGCAATTAGATCGCGCTACAGGGCGTTCCAAACACTGTCACTTTAAAAAAGGTCACCCTGCACTTCTAGAGAAAAGGGAATAATGTTTCTCAGGTAGAGGGAAAAGGGATTTTAGTCGGACTATTACGCCATTACCATTCATGTGTTATAAAAGAATTGGTATTTGCCGAAAAACGAGTAAAGTGCTTGAATCTTCATGCATAATGCAATGTATTTGAGCAATATAAGGAACTAAAGAGTTTTGAAACTGATGCCTTATCCCATAAGGTTAATATTTATGGAATAGCACAAAGTTCTCATATATTGGAAAGGGGAAAACCTCTCAAAATTTCCACGTGCAAGATCAGAAAATATATTCGCATAAAGCAAATACTGTTATACCGATGTTTTTGTTGTTTAAATATTCTCATCTATTTTGAAAAAGAAAGTGATTATACTCAAAGTTTTTTTGACGGCTGGAAAAGAACATTTTGAGGATTGTGAGAAAATTGTTTGAAAATGCTGCTGTTTTGATCACTGAGAAGAAATGAATCACATTTTGAAACAACCGCATCCCTAAGGAATACAACAGCAACAACAACGAAATAGATTTTGCTCGTCTTCGGAACATCGTTCTCTCGAAGGTTATTCATTGAATCAACGAAAATGTCTTTCATTGAATCCAGTTGGCATTTCATGAATGAAAGCTGCTTATATTTTAAATGAGTCTCAGTGAATGAAACTTCTTCTCTGTCATGATTTCTTCACTTTTCATTGGCTAAAACACTGGGATTTTGGAAACACTTATGGTTGCAATACAGTTCAAAGGGTGCATTGCTTCGCATTCTCATCTAAGAAATGAAATTAGCTAACCTCGGAACAATGGGCTCATTTTGCCACAGAAGAGAAATTCCTGGTCTTAACCTCAGTCATCGTCAAACCGTGAGAGATAAACGCTTCCCATCTGCCTTCCGCATGACACCTGTCACTCCTGAATGTTCTGACATCCCTTTAAGGAGAAGCCTAGAACATTTATAAGCAATTTAACACTTACCGTGTCACTGTCTTTCTGTAGAAAGTTTCATATATATGAGGCCATATGCACGTGTAACAAAGGAAGGAAACTCGGAAGACTATCAAGCATCCAATCCGACATACATCCAGGCAGAAGTGCAAAATCCCTCTCCCGTTGTTCAGAAGTGACTGAGAAGGAACGAAGGATTTCATGCTTCGAAGGCCTCAGTTAGATCACGATGAGCGTAGGCTGTGTCATCAACTATATATATAACATTCAGGCCGTCAAGCTGTCTTCTACAAGTTGTCAAAGACCATGGGTTTTCCTCACGAATTAATGAAAGTAATTCTATAGAACACTGTTGTTGTTACACTTGGACTAGCCAAGCTCGCTAGCCGACGGCTATGCGAAATTAAGTCAGAAGGATGTATCTTCCGTTTTACCAGAGCACCACGAAAGTATGTCTTTGCTGTAAGACTCCTCTTTAGATTTCCCCACCTGAAGATCCACTCCATCCATTTTGTCTTTTATTTGGAGGGGGAGGGAATTTTCTCCAGCCCATTACTTCCATAATAACTGCTCAACGATCGACTACAGGACATTCGATTCTATAGATATAACGAGCACGTATATCGCATACATTTGGTTGATCTTTGGTGGCATTTTGAATTGAACCCATCCCTTCCAGGACGAGTAATTCAGGACTAGGGTAAAGGGAAATAATGTCCTATTAGAAGATATTCATAGAGCGCTTTTCCATGGTGGGCAATACGCTAGTGTACTGGAGTCAAAGAAGAAGCAAGGGGTTGCTAGATATCAGCAGGAATAAGGAATCTGATTAAGGGGGTGACACTGGAAAGACTTTGACCCCGCTCATTTGACAACCTGATGGCATACAGTTGCACGGCATTTTAGTGCTCAAACCATAAATAGCCTATCAAGATATATATTTTTATAGATAGCAGGCCCTATTCTCTGGTCGTTAGACTGAAACTTAAGAAACCTCCACCCCAGAAAACTTGAATTCAGCTGCAAACTGAGAAATATGCTATATTTTATGCTATTAGTTGCATTAACACTGGAAAATTCAATTGCCTTCTTAGCCAGTGAATAAAATAATGATCACTTCTTTGGTGATTCCTCAGTTTCTAAGCGGAATTCTTTGTTAACATTTTTCAGCTTGAAATTATTTTAAGATCTTGATAAGATTTTTAAAAAAACAAATTTTAGAAATAATTATTAAAGTTATGATTCAGTACTCTTTGATATAACGTGAAAGAAAAAGTTAACATTACGAAATCCAGCGTTGGAAGGACTCTCTTGCGAACTGTTACGATTCTTCTTTGTTTCCGATCTCAGACACCTCGCTTCGTAGCTGCGCAAATATTTATGATGTCTGGCAGCAGAAGTGACTCCCACACCCCATTAACACCTATCACATTTGCATGGCAAGACTCTTCAAGCCCGACGGTTACAGTGTATATTAAAATTCCTTCCCCTACAACTGACAGCTGCACGCGTGGACCCCCGAGGGGGGGGGAAGACGCGTCACACGACTTGGAAAATGGACTTGTCACCGGCAGAGTGAAAAATTTCAGGCGGAAGGTAACGAAAATGAGAGCGGCTTTCCCATTGGTCGCCACCGTTCAAAGGTTAATCGAATACGAAAGAGTGGCGGCCCAATGGGAGAACCCGTTTCGGAGGAACTTTTCCTTAATTTCCACGGATCCAGGAAAATTACCATACATATTGCTGTTCAGGCCTGAAACTGAAGTTGCCTTTCCCAAAAGTTTTGTCGCCTTTTCTATATATGAGGAATGTATTATTAGTGAATCGGTAAAGAGACCCTCTGGGGGGGGTGAGGGTGCTGTGTACCATTTGTCAGCAGGTGAACACTTCGGAGAAATTGGCCTTGTGACGTTTAGAAACCTCCTCAGAAAAAAATAAATCTCAACCAAAAAATGTCGTTTCTTTCCCACCTCCACTACTTTTTCCATTTTCGGTTTTGACAGAATGAATAATACGGATTTTTTTTTTTATTATTTAGAAATGTATTTTTCCAAATTGTTCCCTTCTGTATATAAAATGGAAAAGAAAGGAATTTGGCTTGCAACCATTTTGAGGGATATTCAACGTGCGATATTTTTTCGTAAAGATCTTTCTAATTGGCCAGTTTGTCAAAAAAATGAAAAATCTGTAATGTAATAACACTTGTTATTATATGACTTAAAAAGTAGAGATCTCAAGGGTATTATATGTACTACAAATATGCACTGATCTTCACAAAAACGTACCATGCTAAAAAGCAAGTGAAAATACAATAGTTAAGGTTTATACCGTAGCACAATTGATGATAGTGGTTCCAATCTTAACCAGCGTTTGCAAAGCTTACGTAATCATCCCGTTTAGAAATGATTTCAAAAGATAAATGTACTTACATTCGAATTACATACCATGATGCGTACATTTCAAGCTTACTTGATTATTCATGCTTGTACTGATATACTTTCCAGTACTGAGCCAGAGCTGGGCTGTACCAGTTAAATGTCATTTAGAAGCAGGGAACAAGCAGTGAACTACGAATGTTTGACTTCCTCATTTCACTTGGAGGACACATCTTATTGAACGAGCTCCAGCAAATGTTAAATGTTTAATCTCTTACTGTTCGTGCATTTATTGTAAACTTAATTATCTGCATATAAACAATGCAGACCTTTGCTATGATGAAAAATGCAATGATTCATAAGGCAGTTAAGGCATGAGTTTTATACATGAATGCATTGCTAAACTCTGTGGCATGACAACCCATATAGGCCACAAAGCCTATGTTTTCCTGATCGAGATGCCTTGGGGTGCGAAGCATATGTTGGATTAGGTGGTCAGAACCCCCAGTGTCTAACGCGTCCCTCAACGTTTAGTACCCAAGCATGCTTGGTACTCAGTTTATCTCCCTACCGAAGGGCTGAGTTGACCTTGCCTAGCCCGAGGTTCGAACCTCTGACCTGTGCCCTGGGAGCGTGAGATTCTACCACTAAGCTTCAGTATACATTGCAAATTTGTCATATTTATTAAATCATTGATATTCTTCCACATAACACATAATTTTATTTCCTGTACATATATATTACAGTCAGTTCATATCATCTGTTATAACTAAAATCAAGATAACTAATATAGATTTTTATAACCAAGGTTATACTTGGAGATATTAGGAACATCAGCTATTTTTCCTAAAAACTCCAAACTCTTTACTTAAAGCTCCTTACATATTTAAGTGCAATATTTACCCCATGTCACTTCCCATAATAGAAACTATTTAATATTTTGCCGATATTTTTATTTCAATTAAATTTATAATTTTGAACGTTAGAGATCTATTGAAATCTTTCGAGTGACATATAAATAGCTGGAGTCCAGGAAATCATGTAGTTTGAAATTAGATTTTTTTAACAATCAGAAAGTGCTTGACACAGACAATATCTACCTAAATATTTGTTGGCCATAATGATAATTTCATGTAATATGGAGAAGAAAGTTCCATCTCAGATTTCAAATTTCGGCGCAGTTCTAAGAGTCAAGGTTCAAGTCAGTTAATGATGAGAAAATATACGACCGGTTAAGCAATCCTGTATGGTCACATGACATTCCAGGTCATCCAGCACGTTTGCTTTTATATATGAAAGAAAAAACTACGAGCTGTCAGTTAAATGATGATTACTGTGGTCTTCAATTCAATAGTTCGTGGGTTTGACTCCTATCCCAGGCTTGGAGGATTTAAATGTCCTACAGCCCACTTTTAACTGTAGGTGTCCAATAAACTTTCGTGCGCATATAATGACCGTTGAATGACAAACCAAAACACAGGGAACTGCATCTGATTGTGACGGAAAACATTTATTCGGTTCATCGTCGTGGGGTGAACTATTGCGCATCTCCTTCTCTGTGTATTCCGCCTTTTCTGACATAAACAGTAGACTCCAATGCCGGAATGTTCGATGGGGGTATAGTCTTATTTCAGGTATTTTTTTTTTCAAAATACCCTTCCTTCTGTGAAAGAAAAATCACGGAGTCTTCCCTCCACCCTTCCTCCATTCCAGAAAGTGCATCACTCCCTCGCGTGACTGCCAGACGAATGAGAGCGACTTTTCTTCCAATTTGTTAAAAATCCCACGGACGATACATAACACCCCCGCCCTCCACCCTTCACGGATGAAAAAGAAACGACTGTTTCTTAGGTAAAAGGACGAAGTACACTCCGCCGATGGACTAAATTCTCGCACGTGGATCCATCCTCCCCCCGTCGGAAATAGAAGAGCGCGTGACGCACATTTCGAAGTTGTCGCCTGCATTTATGAAGCGTATCGATACGCTTTCCCCGTATCGATGGACAGGGAGGAATCCTCAATCAGAGGGAGTGGAGAGAATGTCCGGGAGACCATCCATCACCCGTCCTGCTCCGACAAGACGCTGAGAAAAAATTAATTTTTTTTCCTCTTTCCTCTGTGGCCACTGTCATCAATAAAGTGCAGAAAGGGGGGCGGAAGAGGATTTTGTATATGCTCTCCGCGGATTGTCATTCTTCTGGTGGAACACCCCTTGGAACACATGTTGAGGAGCAGAAATCGCTTTGTAATGCGCAGCGAGGTGCGGAAGAGCTCTTTTCTGTCCGTCCGTCCGCCTACTCCCACTCATTTAATCCAAAAGGAATACGTGTCGCAATAAATCGATTCCTTTTTTTTTTTTCCTTTCATGGGAAGGCAACTGTAAATTTGAGGCATTCTGACCATTTTTTTCCCCACGGTGTTGGGCGAATTCACTTCTTTGGACACGTCTCTAAAATAGGGAGGGAGGAAATATTTCTTGTGATTTTTTTTACTTATTTCTGAGAACACAAGCGATTTTTTGATGAATGGATTGCATTGCTTACTAACATTTTTGATGAAGAAAAATATTTTGATTTGTTTCCCAGTAGTCTGCACCCTGAGTGACGTCAATTGCATGAACTATCGGAAGACTATTTGGAAAGACAAAAAAAGACGAATAGTTTAATTAAAATACAACAAGCATTTCTTTCATTTATAGTGAAGGTAAAATAAGTGACTGGAAACACCCCATTACACATTGTTCGTTTAATTCCGTATCTCGAATCTACTTTAGTTTTGTTAGTTGCCTCTTGTTCAAAAAAGCTGCTAAATGAAGTTAGTAACTAAATGGTCAACGCTTTAGTTCTACTATTAATTGGATCAATCTTAACCTTCGTTACGGATATCGACCTCCGTCCCCTGGCATGGATATAAATCGATTCGGAATCCACTATCAATTGTAATCGTTTGAATATATTTTCATGAACAAAACGTCCCTCTACAATGAGAAACCAAATAAATCATATATATTGGAAGTCACGTTGGCCTAGTGGTAGGACATCATTCTTCAGAATGAAGTTCCCTAGTTCGATTCCAACTACTGTTTGGGAAAGAGTTGTTTTTCGCGTCTGCCTTGTACATGCAAGTCTGTCCGTGTAGTTGGTTGTGAATTTTTTGGTGTTCTCCCTTGCATCAAGTGAATACAACCCATTATCAGTGAAAAATCCTTCCGAAGGCTATGACGTGGTAGACGCTAAAATTTTTTTCTACAGCCTTAAGTAGTCCAGAACGCGATGCCTGTACCAAATAAAATATTTTACTTTAACAAGTGCACCTGTAATATTTTGTCACTCATGCCCGGCTTCCCTTTGGATATTCCTATTCAGCGTGGTGAAGGTGATGGCATCTTATGCAGTGGGGCATCCTGTGAGAGTGCCCTTTTCACCCCGAAAGTGAAAGGATGAAACAGAGAGAGAAAGGAACATCCATGCTCGAACCAGGATTCGAACCCGACACCTACCGCTTTGAAGATGGGGACACTAGCATCTCCACCATCAGTTGACTTAGCTGTAATGTGCACAAAGTTTAAGAGAATAGAATTTTTAACCTGAAAATGAAAATTCTGAGAATTAATGATCAGAAACAATTTACTAATTAATAATTAACAATTTATTAACTAAACATTTATAAAAAGAATATTCAAAGAGCTCATGCCGGTAGTTATTCAAGAGGTGACTTTTGAGAAGAAAATATTGGTCAATTTGAAAGTTGCAAGGTTTGAGACGTAGATTTTGCTGACATCGAATGACAATGCGTCCTAATTACGATATGAGATATTAAATGGAAACCCTTCAGACAGACAACGAGAAGGAGGTGTGTTCTGGTCTGTACCTATTGGTTATCAGGTTTAGCCCCTAGCCAAGCCTTCAAGTGTCCAAGGAATTGGACAACCCAAACTCAAATTGTTGTATTGTTTGGGAAAGAACTTAGATACCTCAAAAGTCATTAATAAACATAAAATACAACTTGGAATGTTATTTTTACCATCTGAAATGATAGCACTCTTAAAGAAGATATTCAATTCAGAAAATAAATTTCCAATATTCAGGGAACTTTGAGATGCATAGATTCCTCACTAACGAAGAAACTATTTTAGACAATGATTTCTATATCGTTTATAAGAAAAGCGGCGACCTAGAGTGCCTGGAGTGTTAAGTTGTGCAAGAAATATAGAAAGGTTCCACCGAGGAAAAACAATGTCACTGCAGTTAAAAGTCAAACTGTAGGGTTAATTCAATGTATATGGGCAGAACACTCGAACATTTTAATTAAAATATTTGTTCAACAATATATTTAATAATATAAAGAAAAAGAGATTTAAAAATGGCAACAATATTGTGCTGCTTATTTTTCAGGATTATTCTATTATGTAGATAAAGTCTAACGAAGCATTTCTGATGATAATCAGATTATTATGTTTATTCACTGCTTACAGCGCCCACTGACAGATCTTAGAGTTTGGCGCCAGACAATTAAGCCTAAGTCAACATTTTAAACAAGCCAAAGTTTGGCGGTATAAATCACCATTAAAGCCTTGTGCTACTGCAGTTGCATTTAGCAAAGATCTTAAAAGGCTTGTATTTATGAAAATGTTGGTAGAGTAGTAGTGCTGCATAGTAGCACTGCTTTTATTTTAATTATTAATTGATATGAGAGCATTTTGAGTGTATATATATATATGTTACCTGGTTATAACAAAGATATATAACTTAAAAATTAAAATGCTATTGTAACTTTTCTTCCATAAATTCACTACCGGTATGTCATGGTTAGAAAATAAAATAAATAAACGTCATGATTTTTTACATTCTAAAAAGAGTGATTGTTTTAAGAAGGGCCAATTTATTGTGTGGTCTGGAGTTTATTGATGAGCTTATTTAATGTTCACGGTAGATTTTGTTTCCGGGGGATTTTCTTTTGTGATCGCGATCAATGTTCATTTCCCATTTCTTAAAATTAGCGAAACCTTATGAACATTAGCGCAGCAGTTTGAAGTAAAGTTGATTGGCAGGGGATTGTCATTAAAGTGCACATATTTTTAACCATATAATATTATTTATAAGCTATGAAGATGGATGACGACCTCACCATGGTCCAATTGAGCCGCGCACTTTAGAGTGAAAAGTCTCGAGTTCGATATAACAGCCACTGTCCAACAACGGGTGATAGATGTTGTGGTTGTGTTACTGTATAGACTTCGGTTAGAGAGGGGGTGATTGGGAATTTTCCGAGTTTTTTTCTTTTTCTTTGCGATACTTGAATACGGTTCATTATCTATGGAAAATCCTTCGAGAAAGGAATTTATTTAGCACAGACTTATATTTTTGTGGTGGCTAAGTGTAATCGCCATATCCGATAAAGTCGTGATTCCTCATAACAGCTTCTGCTATTTATAGACAAAGATGTAGAAAGTAATGGAATAATGCCTGTTTTTGCAATCTAAGTTATCCGAGATGGAATCCGGACATTCCCCGGAGACTGTGATCAAACCAGTAAGCCCCTAAGATAGGATTGGGAAATTCTTAAAAAATCTTTTTAAAAACATTCTCAGAAATTCATCAGACAGAGGAATTTTCTTAGAGAAGGGGTCGTATTTACGTGTCGCAAATGAGGAAAATACGCGAATGATTAAGAACCGGATAGAGAACAATGATCAATGGTAT
Organism: Latrodectus elegans; assembly: GCA_030067965.1. Lineage (NCBI taxonomy): Eukaryota > Metazoa > Arthropoda > Arachnida > Araneae > Theridiidae > Latrodectus > Latrodectus elegans. The sequence goes on from CM057818.1 coordinate 25,823,964, forward strand.
TTAAGAGCCTGATACCATTTGTAGACCCATTTGTATTTAAGAGACTAGCTTTGTAGAAATGTGTAGTTAGATTGCTTCCATATATGCGACTCACCTGAAAAATATGAATGAGACACTGTGCTCTAGCTCTTTGGAGAAATATCGGATGTCGTGTTGTTAAGTCACATTTATTTTAAATTCTTGGCTGTTGAGAGTTGCGGCAGTAAAAAACAACCAAGTAGCCAAAATATGGAAAATAAAACGATCGCACATTTATAACAATTTTTTATGGCATTCCATATAAGAAACGAGTCCCAAAACGGTTCTCACTTCTGTTATTTTGGTGTTAAGTATGCTACGTATTAGGTTGGGGAATAAAGTCGTAGCATTTTCACCAAAGACATTTATTTAAACAAAAAACAATAATTATATCAATAAGCTAATCAATTACATATTCGCCGTTGTTGTTTACATCCTCTTCCCACCTCTCGACCCATTTGTTGATGCCGTTCCACCATAAATCGCCTGGTCTGGTGTCAAAGAAGTTGTTGAGCCAGTTTCTAAGGTCCTCTTGGTGCACTGGGAAATACTCGAAAAGAATGCCACAGTCAACAAGGAGCCCTACATTGCCCATCTACACCGCGTGAATGAGGTTATTCGACTGAAAATACCTACATGATCGACATGGTCAAACCATACTCCTTCACGATAACGTCAGGCCCCATGTTGCACAAGTCGTCAAAGCCGCACACCAAGAGCTCCAATGGGAAGTCCTTCACATCCGTTGTATTCTCCAGATCTTGCATTAACCGATTACCACCTTTTCCGCTCCTTATAAAACCATATGAAGGGCGTTATCTTCGATAACAAAGAGGTCCTTAAAATCTAACTCAAGAACTTCTTTGACACCAGATCAGGCGGTTTTTGGTGGAACGGCATCAACAAATGGGTCGAGAGGTGGGAAGAGGTTGTAAACAGTAACGGCGAATATATAATTGATTAACTTATTGATATAATCATTGTTTTTGTAGAAAAAAAATCTTTGGTAAGAACGCTACGAATCCATTCCCCAACCTAATACCTAACCAAGAAAACGTACTTAACTATTCCTCAACCTAATAGTTAAGTATGTTTCCTTGGTATTGTATTTTGTATGGGTTTTTACTTATAATGAAGATACTAAAAATACGTATCACGAGAAAAAAGTATTCCTGTATTCCAAATTATTATGCGAATTTTGAGATATTCTTTTTTTTTTTTTTTTTTTTTTTTACCTAAGTATATAATGAACATAAAATCAACCGTTGCACAAAGAACAAATAATCGAAGGTAAAAAGTAAACTTTCTGAAATATATATAATTTAGTACAAATTTAATTGCAATACAACGAGTCGGACAGTTAAAAATCCACTTCATTCCTGTGTTCCATAAAATTACAATATTCTGTGAAGCTGTGTGACCAATCCTCGAATAAAACCCTGTTGGCGCCTTAGAGAACTCATCTAAGAAGCCAATAACGGAGCCGCCTTTCATTCCTTTTTTCGAGAATATCCTGACGCAAATGGAGAAGTGAGTGCATTCATCTGCTGCTCCATTTCCTGCGGCGGAAAAAAAAGCGCCAATGTATAAAAAAGCATTTACATGTCATTCGCGGGCGCGAGTAACGAAGTCATCCGTCTTCGTTTCTTCCCTTTCAAACGGAATTTGGATTGCAAATCTGGGAAAATATCCCGTGTTTCTGGTACTTTTTTTGCAGTCCCTTCGCATGCATGTTTTACGTGGAGCCCTGATTTGGCTCACGGTAACAACTCACTTAGAATGAACCAGCATATTACCCGAATCCGAATCCACCAATCATGCGATGAGTGTAAATGATTTTTCCCTTTCTCGATGCATTCAGAATGGGGTTGTTGCTTTTTGAAAAGACTTGCTTCAAAAATAGTCAGCATATATGAACACTGCGAATATAAACATAACATTAAACGGGTATATTGAACTTTTTATTTATTCTATTTTAGTAATTTTCCATAAATCTTTGTTTTTGAATTTTTCCCTTTTTGACATAGCTTAGTGGCTAGCATAACGACATTGTAACATTCGTTTCGAGGAAAAAATTCTCAGAAATACCTCAAGCACCCCTGACAGATAAAGAAGAAATTCAGCTCCAGTTAGTTTCCCGTTGATTCAGTCCACACTGGCTGGGATCGAGCTTGTGATCTTCTGCACCTCTGGACCACAATAAAACTTAAAGAATACATAATTCTTAAGTTTTTTTAATGCTTTAGAAGTTTCCAAGATGAAAATTCTTAAGTTTGGAATCATCTTAAAGTTGACTTATAATTTATGGAAATAATAGTAAGTTAAGAAATAATTGAAAATAAAAATCTTATTAAGTCACATAACAAAATCAGAGATGACGGAATAAAACGAAATTCATTTGAAAAATTTCTGTCGCTGAATAAATAATTTACACTTCACATTTTATAGTAATCATTTAATATAAGGTAATTAAATTTTCTTCTATTTTTATGTATTATACGAATGAAAGCAGATGTTAATAGTATAGTTTTTGACGCCATCTTTTCTCTTTATTTCGTTTCTTTTCACGTAGGGCTACAATTTTTACAGATAAAATAAAAACGAATTTACTTGATTTTGATATTTATCTTTAAATATATTTGGCAAAATTCCCGCTAGTTTTTTGTTATTCCGCAGCAATTGAACTCATCAACTGTCAAATTAAATCACCAGACATCGAATGTGTTGTGACGTAAGTGCCCATGACATCGAGTAGCCATTAAACGACAACATAGCATGAAGAGCAACCTCTGATTAAATCCTGTAAGCCAGTAGTCGTAAAACTGTCGATCCCGAACTACTAATAATGCGTGAGGGCACTTTCTAAAGACCGCTTTAATTTCGATTTCTGAATACGTTGAAATTATTTTAGGTTCGGAAAAGGAATTCGACAAATTTTTCCCAGATTCAAAAAGGAGCTTAATTGTTCTACATCTTGTTTAATCACCTTTCATGAGGATTTATTCTGAAGTATTTGTCTTATAAAAAAGAATTTTAATTTTAAAATCACCTTTCATAAGGATTTACTCTGAAGAATTCTATTTGTCTAACAGAAGATAAGTTTAATTTTAAAATCACCTTTCATAAGGATTTACTATGAAGAATTCTATTTGTCTAACAGAAAAGAGTTTCAATTTTAAAATCGCCTTTCATGAGGATTTATTCTGAAGAATTCTATTTGTCTAACAGAAGAGAATTTTAATTTTAAAATCACCTTTCATAAGGATTTACTCTGAAGAATTCTATTTGTCTAACAGAAGAGAATTTTAATTTTAAAATCACCTTTCATAAGGATTTACTATGAAGAATTCTATTTGTCTAACAGAAAAGAGTTTCAATTTTAAAATCGCCTTTCATGAGGATTTATTCTGAAGAATTCTATTTGTCTAACAGAAGAGAATTTTAATTTTAAAATCACCTTTCATAAGGATTTACTCTGAAGAATTCTATTTGTCTAACAGAAAAGAGTTTCAATTTCAAAATCGCCTTTCATGAGGATTTATTCTGAAGAATTCTATTTGTCTAACAGAAGAGAATTTTAATTTTAAAATCACCTTTCATAAGGATTTACTATGAAGAATTCTATTTGTCTAACAGAAAAAAATTTCAATTTTAAAATCGCCTTTCATGAGGATTTATTCTGAAGAATTCTATTTGTCTAACAGAAGAGAATTTTAATTTTAAAATCACCTTTCATAAGGATTTACTCTGAAGAATTCTATTTGTCTAACAGAAGAGAATTTTAATTTTAAAATCACCTTTCATAAGGATTTACTATGAAGAATTCTATTTGTTTAACAGAAAAGAGTTTCAATTTTAAAATCGCCTTTCATGAGGATTTATTCTGAAGAATTCTATTTGTCAAACAGAAGAGAATTTTAATTTTAAAATCACCTTTCATAAGGATTTACTCTGAAGAATTCTATTTGTCTAACAGAAGAGAATTTTAATTTTAAAATCACCTTTCATAAGGATTTACTATGAAGAATTCTATTTGTCTAACAGAAAAGAGTTTCAATTTTAAAATCGCCTTTCATGAGGATTTATTCTGAAGAATTCTATTTGTCTAACAGAAGAGAATTTTAATTTTAAAATCACCTTTCATAAGGATTTACTCTGAAGAATTCTATTTGTCTAACAGAAAAGAGTTTCAATTTCAAAATCGCCTTTCATGAGGATTTATTCTAAAGAATTCTATTTGTCTAACAGAAGAGAATTTTAATTTTAAAATCACCTTTCATAAGGATTTACTATGAAGAATTCTATTTGTCTAACAGAAAAAAATTTCAATTTTAAAATCGCCTTTCATGAGGATTTATTCTGAAGAATTCTATTTGTCTAACAGAAGAGAATTTTAATTTTAAAATCACCTTTCATAAGGATTTACTCTGAAGAATTCTATTTGTCTAACAGAAGAGAATTTTAATTTTAAAATCACCTTTCATAAGGATTTACTATGAAGAATTCTATTTGTCTAACAGAAAAGAGTTTCAATTTTAAAATCGCCTTTCATGAGGATTTATTCTGAAGAATTCTATTTGTCTAACAGAAGAGAATTTTAATTTTAAAATCACCTTTCATAAGGATTTACTATGAAGAATTCTATTTCCCTAACAGAAGAGAATTTTAATTTTAAAATCACCTTTCATAAGGATTTACTGTGAAGAATTCTATTTGTCTAACAGAAAAGAGTTTCAATTTTAAAATCGCCTTTCATGAGGATTTATTCTGAAGAATTCTATTTGTCTAACAGAAGAGAATATTAATTTTAAAATCACCTTTCATAAGGATTTACTCTGAAGAATTCTATTTGTCTAACAGAAAAGAGTTTCAATTTCAAAATCGCCTTTCATGAGGATTTATTCTAAAGAATTCTATTTGTCTAACAGAAGAGAATTTTAATTTTAAAATCACCTTTCATAAGGATTTACTATGAAGAATTCTATTTGTCTAACAGAAAAAAATTTCAATTTTAAAATCGCCTTTCATGAGGATTTATTCTGAAGAATTCTATTTGTCTAACAGAAGAGAATTTTAATTATAAAAAATCGCCTTTCATGAGGATTTATTCTGAAGAATTCTATTTGCATAATAGAAAAGAATTTCCATTTTAAAATCACCTTTGGGTTAGATGTTGAAAAATTCTCCCTATTTATCTACTGCTATTATTATTATAATAATATAAAAGAATCTCAATTTTAAAATCGTCTTTCATAAGGCTTCATTCTTGAGAATTCTATCTGTTTATGTAGTAGAAAATAATTCCAATTTTAAATAATACCACAGTGGAATTGGAAATGATTCGTTTTAACAATAATGTATAAATAAAATCTCGTTCTTCAATCTCTGAAAATATTTGGTTTCTTGCTCTAAAAAGTGAAATCTTCTATTTTAACTTAGATTCAATTCACACACAATGTTGTTCAGCTCTACATATCAATGAGAGGTTTCCCTATCCAGTGCTGATATTCATTGAAAATGTGTGCAGCGATAGAAACAGACTATTTGGTGATCACACGGACCATTATTTCCAAATATTTCAGCCACAGCTCTCACGTTAAGAAATCTGTTAAAGAGGATATAAGAAATTCCTTCCTTCTCCTTAAATATAATAAGTCTGTTCTGAAAAACTGTTTTGACCTTTACTTTTTATTACGTATTATTCCTACATTTTTCTATGAACAGTTCAATCAGTTAAATTTCATTTCCTTTTTCTTATATATAGAGTTGTATTAAAGCGCTTATTGCATATTTTCTAAAAGGGTGAGTTTATAGGCAATAAACAAATTAAAATTTATTTTTCCTTGGTAGCTATTTAAATTGGTAGAGTTTAGAAACCACGCAATGGCTGAGGAGCTTCATATGTTTGGCGACCACTACTCGAACCGTTAAGAATGAAAAAGTTCTGAGCACACACAGACAAAAAAATATGAGAATAAAGATGTGGAATATGTACTCTCTGCCCTCCAGAGCGCTGAAAATAGGCCAAGTAGGCGGCCGAGATAGATGCTCGGAAGAGCACTTGGTCATCCTTCCGGTGATCGCTTTCCTTTCTTCCGCTAGAAGAAAGGAAAGAAGTCGTCGATTTCCAGAAGTGTGATGGATGGCCCTGCATCCAACGGACGACAGGGTCGAAACGCCCTCTCAGCCCTTTCTCCTGCCCTTTCAGGAGACCTCCAACGAACCTCTGTTTTCAATCGTATTCTTGGCGTGGATTTAGGTCTAATGCTAGGCCGTGTTTTGCAGTGCCAAAGCTGTCCAATGAGCTGGATTTCATTAAAACATATTTCCCTTTTATTCACTAGAGAAAGTGATAAAAGTAGGACCTTTTCTCACGTCTATTTTGTCTCTGTCCTCATGTGGGTGTGTGATCAATAACCCTTTGCACTCCACTGTTTAAAGCAGTTGTCATGAGATTCAGTGTGCATGTACAAGACGGCGTTATACAGCATGGAATTTTTTTAAATCTCCGATGGTTGCATTTTAGCAATGCATATTATTCTACCTAGGTTTTGCCGTGGACTAGTGGAAGGATAGCATTCTTCAGAGCGGAAGGCACCGGGCTCGATCCAAGTCACTGTTGAACAACAAAAAGGGGATGATGAGTTTCAATCTATGTATTTGTCGAGGTTGATGCTTGGGAGTTTTCCCAGTTTCTTCCCTCGAGACATATGAATACAGTCCATAAGAACATGATCTTATGAAAATTTTTTCCGGAAGGCAAATGACATGGTGAACGAAATGTTTTGCTGACCACTTACACTGACCACTACGTCTTGTCATTCTACATTTCTTTCTAGAATAACTATTAAAATTTGGGGGAGGTCCATTGTTCATTGTGACCCCATCTTTACTGAAATGCTTGTTTTTAACGTTATTAATACCACAAACAAAACGACGCATTTTTAAAATCAATTTAAATGTGATTTAATTAAAACATTATGCTTAGAAAAATTGCTTATTTTACCCGGAATCTAATTTAAAATTCATTGTTAATTTTGAGAGTTATTTATTGTTCGTTGATATTATACAATTTGAATTACTTATAGTGGAGTCCGATTTTAAAAGAATTGTTGAAGGATAATGAAGAAGATGTGATGACACAAATAATAAATGACGTTGACAAATTTACTTCTTTTGAAACCCAACTTCTAATTCTGTTATTAATATATACTTTTATAAATACTTCTATTGGAACATCTTTGCAATTTTTCTTCACGTATTCTTATTTCGATCGCTTTAGCCTTGTCAACACAAGTACTAATAACAATTGCAAAGAATAAGGTTCTAAATCATTTGAAACCTTTTATGATTCTTTAGTTTCTACTCCCTCTCTCTAATCATTTTATACAACCACTCACAACATTAATTGAGAGTAAGTTACTTTTAAAAATCCAGAGCAAAGGAAGTATATTCAATTTTCTGACGATTGGATTTTTAGATATAAATATGTATTGTAATTTTATTCATTAGTAGTTGTGACATAATTAAAATGAAGAAGAGAAATATCTTCTGTCCACTTTCTAAATTATACACCAACAGTAAACAAAAGGGGCTGAGAGGGGATTAAACACCCCCTAGGGTGTTAGTAAAACCCAGTTTACCTTAAAAGCTTATTCTCCGGGAAATATAGGCAAATTCGGAAAATCAATAATTTAATCATGAATGACTAATCAACACCTTGGGCAGCACATACACTTTTAAGGATAGTTTGATTCATTTTACCCCGAAATTAAAATTTTATTAAAGATTGCTTTTTATTGTATTTTCTATTAATAAATGTATTTTATTACATTTGATTTTTTTGCGTGTGTTTTTTCCGAGCTGGCAGCCGAAGGGTAAGCGCTCTTGCCTTCCGTTCAACAGTTCTTGAGTTCGAATCCCACCTTGGGCATGAATGTTTGTAGTGGTTCGGAATCCACTTTAAGTCGAAGGTCCCGGTCTAATTAGCCCTCGTGTGCAAAAAATGACCATTGAGTGACAAACCAAAACATCTGTTTTTAAAATTTTTTAATTTTTCACTGAATTACAAGTTATGTTTTTGAAATAACTATATGAGTGAAATAGAAGAAGTGTAGCATAAAATAATGTAAAAATAAGTACTAAAGTTTATGAGCTAGTGAGGGGATGCTAACTCTTGAATAAATAAAAAATTTTGAAGTCACCACCACCTCCCAAAAACATGAAGAGAGATAGTAATTAGATACATACCTATATAGTGGTGCAGGTGAGCTCTGACTATACCTTTAGGCTAACGGGTTCTGAATACTCCCCTACCACCAAGCGCCTGGTCATTTTGAACCACGATCAGGTGACGAGACCGACACCTGAGATGGCACCCTCTTCCCACAAAAGTGACTCATGAAATATCATCTAACTTCAGTAAATTCTCTGTTTTTATTAATTAATTTTCCTTCATGAGGAATGCATGAAGGAAAATTAATTAATAAAAACAGAGAATTTACTGAAGTTGGATGATATTTCATGAGTCACTTTTGTGGGATCTCTGGGTATGAGTGGAAACATGAACATAAATTAAAGTAAAGTAATTTATTTTGTAGCTGAGACTTACCTAATTACTTCACCTTTGTAAAATACTGAATAGTCAGAACTCTTCTTGTTGACTTAAACAAATACCCATCTCGGGTGTGGATGTGCGTAGAGGCTCAAATTCATATTAAAACATGAGTGCCAGGAGAAAATTAGGCCTAAATTGACCCTTGAATCAAAACAAAAGAAGCTGAGGAGTTAAATGTTCCACTTGAAGGGAGGATTAATCCTTTTCACCAATTAAAGATTGGTGTATTGGCTGAACTTATTAAATAATCGAATGACTTTAACTTGATATGATCATTTAGTCTCCATCTTTATGAATCGTTGTGTGCATAGTACAATCAGGACAAACCCCTTAAAGTATATCAGAGTTATGAGTTTTCAGTCAATAGAAAGCTGATTTCGTTTGGCAAAAAAAAGAAAATATTTTAAAATTCAATTTAAGAAACCATGGACTTGACTAGCTTCAAAGTCAAAAATCAAGATAATCTTTTAAATGTCATTCATTTGATTATTGGTTCAAGTGAAAAATATACAGTTCAGTAACTGAAGTAGGTCTGTACAAATTATGAACACCTGAATCGAACCTTGGAAAATGAAGATGACATCCACTAGTACGCTTAATCAAAGCTGTACTCACGGTACCCTTAAGGGAGAAGTTTCTATGATTTGGAATAACTGTTTAACGCTGGCATGGAGAGCGGCGTTAGGATGGACAAAAATGTGAATTATTCAGATCACATTGCAATCGTCTGAAATGGGAAAAACACTTCCAAATTTTGTTTCGACAACTCCACAAACAATACGATTTCGAATGTTTCTATGTCCCGTGGTTGAAACTCTCCAAAACATCCACTCATCAGATCCATAAACTGATGATTGTTGCTTTGCTTTTTTTTTTCACTTTAACCATCTCATTTGCTATTCAGTACGAGGCGGGAATGACGTGCCATCAACACTTTACCAACCAACCCACCGGAAATAAATGGCGCCGAAATCTCAACTCGAACAGGGATTCAATGGCTCAACCCTAACACTTCTCCCAGAAAGAAGAGATCCAAATTTTTTTTTTTTTAAAAAAAGCAATAATAGTAATAATGAGAAGGGCTAGAATAATAATAATGAAAAAAAATTTCACTTCGATTGGTGTCCCATCTTTTTATATGCAAGTTTTCGTAGTTTTTATAGGGCAGCGTTAACTGTAACCGTAGGGAAATTGGGCTCGCAGGACGGCATGCGAATTGCCACATAATGACTTAGAAGTTTTCAAATGTGTCCCATCGACGATCGAGCGACGCTTTCTTGTTCGGGGAGGGCAATAAAAAAACAGACGACATTTTTAATGACAGTGCTTCAGGAGTAATCTGCTTCGAACATCTGTTGCCAAAGAACGGTACTGAATATTAAGCATCGAACGACTGATTGCTTAAAAAAGGATTAAATTTCCAAAAGCGACATTTTTTTATGTGCAAAGGATTGATTGCAGTTGGGTTTTCTTAAGAAATTCTTATTACGAAATGATTTTCTTATGAATATTTCTCGTATGCATTTTAAAAATTGATTTGAAGCATATAATTCATTCTAACAAAATAAATGTGGATTGAATTTAATTTGTGTTTGGTGATCACCATACAGTTACTTTTTGTGGAATCGAATCTAGAAACTCTTAAACTAAAGATAATGTTAACCATTCAGTAGCAAGCCTGAAATTATAGAATGACAATCTATCATGCAGAAGTTTCATCTCCTTAATTCGTTTCTTTATTTTTATTAAATAAAATAACAGAATAAAAATAATTACTTTTTTTTTCAAATTTTTTTTTAACTTTGTTGTTGCATCAGCGTGATTAGCCCTAAGTTAGGCTCTGCCATTTAGAAGAAGCAGCCGGGTAGAGTTGTTGTGATTATGAAGCAGGGACCAAGCAAAAGATCCCCAATTCTTGTCTTCCCACCTCCTGAGGTATCATTTCACTTGGAGGGCATCGTGACCCAGCCCAGCTTTAAATTGCCCACCGCCCTTAGCGAACACGACGGATCTCCGTTTAAGCCGGGATTCGAACTCACAATATTAAGAACGACGCCGTAATCCACCAATGCTGCTTTCTGTTCCATTTTAATGTCCCTGTTCTCCACTCACAAGAGGTGTGGACCGTGAAATAGTTTCTGACGTGTGGAGGAAGTCTGGAGGGGAAGGTACTCTTTTATTTATCATTGGCGTGGAGGTGGAAGACGCTCATAATATTTATCGAACTTAATTTTTTAATATTTATTTATCTTTCTTGAATGTGACACACTGTGGCGGGTAACTTAAAAGCCGAAGATCATTGCCCTCTTGGAGAACTTATCATATCTAATGGCCTGCATTCACATATCTCATGAGAGAAGACTCGAAAAACTCCTGAGCGCACACTTCATTAGAAGCCGTAGTGGTCGGGTTGGTTATGGCTTCGTTCTCAATACAGGAAGGTAGGGAGTTCGAATCCCGGCTGAACTGAAGATACGTCGTGTTCGCTAAAGGCGGCTGGGTCACGTTAAAACTGGACGTAGCTGCTATGTCTTCCAAGTGAAACGATACCTCTGGGTGTGACAGGTCAAGTATTGGGTGTCTTCTGCTTGGTTCTTGCTTCAAAATCACGAAGACTCCCCCAGCTGCCTCTATATAACTGTTAGAGCCCGACTCAGCGCTAGACAGAGGGAAGCATGTTGCTGTATCTGCAACCCACTTCGCCAGTGGTTCACCGGAACCTTATGGTAAGACTGCGCTCTTCGAAGCGTAAGTCTACCGTTGAACAATGAGAGGTGGGCGTTGTTTTACTGCTTTATTCCCGGTAATTACTTAGCAGTTTTCTTCTTTGCGATGCATTAATATTGCCCATTCTCTATGGAAAAGCTCTCACGGAAGGCGAATTATGCAGTGGTTTTAATTTAATTGTTCGGCCGTTTGCAGTTGGTTGCCAAATTCACTTATTTCAAAAACTATGTAAGCAGAAAATAGAAGCGCAAATCATGCATTGTTCAGAAGCAGATGGAATTGAACCGGGCACTTTTTACTCTAAGCTGTCTTACCACTTGTCCACAGCGTGTCTCTCATACACAGATTCTATAAGCATCGATAAAAAAAAATGTTAATTGCGTAAATTTAGTTGATTCATCAATTACACTTTCTCATTAGAATGCTTAACATTAATGAATTAAAAATTAAAATTTCATTAAATGATTAAAATTTCATTAAATGAAATTTTTAAACTGATTAGAAACACACGAATAAAGGAGTAATGCTTTGAGTTCGAATCTGATACTCGAATTCTTGGATTCCAGTCGAAGCATTTAGACAACGAGTTGGATCAGGAGAAAACTAAGCTGCCTAAGGATGTTGTAAAGCACTTTAATATCCATCGGGACAATTATGTCTCGGAAGTACTTTTCATAGATTGTGGGTCATAGATCCGCATCACAAAAGAAGAAATCCGGAAAACTTCTAAAGCACCCACCTCCAAAAACAGACACGAAGAAGGATAACATTTAGCTCCCGTTGCTCAGCTATCGAACCCATTACCTTTCCCTCTAAAAAGCATTGTTCTACCACTAGGCCACGGTCAGCGAATGTCCATGCAATAATTCATTATTTTTCAATGTAGAACTTAAAAGATTTCAGCGAAGGGGCAAGGCCCATATGATTTTATATTTTAAATCAAGTTGGAAAGCGCGAATGAAAGAAACAGAAATATGCTCTGTGATTGGAATTCCCACCTCATGAGGTTCAACCAATTATTCATTCCCGATGGAACGTGGAGGGATGGCGGCCGGGTTCATTGTCACCGTGCGTACACAACCTGCGGATCGAATGTATCCCTTATCGCGAGCATCTCCCTCACGCCCTGGTCGCCCCACCCATGCTCACCGTGGGAACAGCTTCCGAAAGAAAAAAAAACATCCCACTCGCCTCTTCTTCCACCACCGGAATCGCTATGTCTTCTCGCGTTCGAATTTGTAAATAACGCAGTCACCAGAGAAGAACCACAGATACGCTGGCTTTCCGTCGCCAGTGCATCCAGTTTCGGGAGCCATATTACAACATTCGGAAAGCATTCGATTTAATTCTGTTGGATTCATCCGATTCGGAATTATGCAATGGCGTTCGAAAGGAAATAAATTGATTTTGACTCAGCTGGTTTTTTTTTTTTTTTTTTTTTTTTTTTTTTTGTCTTCGCTAAATTGAATTTTATTTGTTGAATAGTCACATTTTATAAATAACTAGAAGTGCAAAATTGTATAATAGAATATTTTTCGCATTAATTAGCTTTCGCAAGAAATTATAAAAGTTCTTGTAAATGTATAGCTTGTTTAAAATCAATCGCCAAAAACTTATAGCAGGTGGCAACTTATTTTTAATAAAATATTGAATAATAAAGTATATTTTTATTTTAAAGGAATAAATTTATTTTGTTTCATTTTTTATATTAAAATAAAAAATATTATGTATATATATTAGATGGCATGTGGTTATTTCAAAAGTGTTGAAGGTGATAAACGTTAACAATAATTCCTCTGACATAATAAACCTGTATATAATTTATAAAAATTTTATATACAAAATGGTTTTAATAATTTTTGATGCACCAATATTTTTTAATGAGACTTTACATTATTTAATGGAAAATTATTACGGACTTTGATACATCAATGAGGCTATAATTTGACTCCGCCTGGTACAGACCTAAAGCTGTGGGGCAGCTCGTTATTTGCTCCAGGTGTCCACCCAAAAACGTGCTTCTCAGAAAGATTTTTACGTATAGTTGACTAAATTCGCGTGTTCCAAGGAAAGACACTCGGAAAACATCCTACCGACCCATGAGCATGCAGAATGCAAAAGCCCAACAACTTGACCCAGCCGCTCAATAGTAGCTGGACTACGGGGATGTACAACTTTATACTTTATCAAAAGAGATGTAGTAAAGTAATTGTCGTTAAAGTATTCTATTTTAACCTGGCCCTTTTTTCTGGTAATTTTTATATTATTATTTATGACACTTGGACAAGCCAAGCTTGCTAACCGACGGCTATGCGAAATTAAGTCAGAAGGGTATCATCTTTCGTTTAAACAGAGCAACATGAAAGTTCGTCTGTGCTTTAAGACTCCTCTGATAGATGCCACCACCAGAAGATAAACTTCCTGCATTTTGACTTTGGTCTGGAGGAGGAGGAAATTTTCCTTAGACCATTACACCCATGGTAACTGCTTAATGATCGACCCCACGACTTTCGATTCCACAGATTTAACAAGCACGTATATCGCTTGTACTCGGTGGGGTCTTTGACGGCAATTGGAATGGAATCCATCCCTTCCGGACAGAAGGACGATGATGCCCTAACCACTAGGCTACCACAACCCTTGCTGGTCATTACATTTCACCAAAAGAGAAGAGCAAATATCTATTTTTGGTAATGATTGTATTTTTGGTAGTGAAAAAGAATATTTCGTTATCATTCCATTTCGTTTTTTACATTTCATTTCCTTTTTTAAATACCTTAAATTGATAGCAATGGAAAGCTGCTGCAATGCAATTAAATATCTTCTCCGCTTTTCACTTCGCGAAATATTATCACAGATCTCGGACAATAGTCACCTGTCAAAAGGAAAAAGAAACATTAAAACCAAGTACATTCACCAATAACCATACATTGCAGGAATGCAACATACGTCTTGTTCAAAAGAGGTCACGTTTCTTCTCTGGAGAACAATATTATCAGCAGTGATTTCTGCATTTGTGAATTATTTTCCTCAGTATAAAAGAACCGAACTTTCTTTGGAATCCATGGATTTTGTTTGTAAATTATAAGTATATACAAAACATATTTAAATCACAACGATTCCTAATTTTAACCTGCCTCTATAATTTAATAACCACAGTACAACTGATCGATTTTAAATCCTAATCTAGTCTATCCTTGTTGCACCAGTATGCTTCCCTATACCTAGCCCGGACTTGGGTTCTACCACTTAAATAGAAGCAGCCGGGTAAAGTCTTCGTGATTTTGAAGCAGGGACCAATCATAGGACGTTCTACCCTTGGCCTGCCACCCCCAGAGGTATCTTTTCACTTGAAGGACATTGTGACCACTCCCAGTTTTAGCGTGCCTCAGCCGCCTTTAGCGAACAAGATGGGTTTTCGGTTAAGCCGGTATTCGAATTCCCTACTTTACGATTATGAGAACAATACCCTAACCAACCAGGCTACCGAGGCACTGAGTGTCCAATCTGCATCTACTAAATTTAATCACACCAGAAAGATTCATTATTTTTCTACATGAGGGGTGGCCTAACGAGTAATGCGATATAATCGAAAGACCAACTTTCCTGTCCACAGCAGAACTGAAAGAAAAATTTTCAATGGGTTTTCAATTGAACTTTGCATTTATTTTAAATGAAAGACCAAGTATGAACACAGAATCGACTCTATAGTCAAAATATGTACCGCTAGATGTCGCATTCGTAATTGGATTCATCCATTAGAATCGCAGATACCTGAACTTTTAATATCATGAATATATTGCTTTTTTTCATTGAATTACTTGATATCCTGAATCAGATCATTCTCTAACGCAGTCCCAAGAGAGACGAATTTGTCATGCGCATGAGTTGAAAGTAGAAGAGCCATGACGTCAATCGCAGAACTTCTCTGTACCTTTTCCTTTAGTGACTGATTTTTGATTTTAGTTATCTGTTAAGCACTCCGTATCGGATATCTGAGGCATTTTAACAACATGTCGATGATGCTTAGAGTTCGATCGCTGCCATTTCGTTGAAATTCTAAATTTAACCCTGCTTCTCTTTTGACGCAGTTGCCACGAGATATTGGGTTCTTCAAAACGAGGCAGAACATTCAGAGCCTATAAGGAAGCATGTACGATTCTCTGAACAGGTGAATTGCAATTTCTTTCGCTAATTATGCAATTCTATTCAATTCCATCTCCTAAAAAACATCAAACATTAATTCTTTCAATGAATCTTAGTATCTTGTGTTCTTTTACTGAATGAGCTTAAATTGTTTTGTATATAGATTTTTTATTAAAAAGTAATTCCATCATTTTATGTAACATTTCATTTGATAATCTACAATCATTTTTTTTAATCAATCAAAACCGTGGATTTTAAATGGTTGTAAATATCCACCATTATGGTGTAAATTGGATTCGCCGAACTACTGAAATGTTGCTGTTGTGGCATTATAAATACTTGAACCAACCCACAATTTGATTCTACTATTAAGGTAGAAACAGCCAGGTGGAAGTCTTTGTCATTTAGAAGCAGAAACCCAGTAGAAGATCCACCAGTTCTCGATCTGAACAAACTAGAGGTACTGATTCACTGAGAGGACAAATCGATCACGAATCACTCACCTTTAGTGAACATTACGTATCTTAGCTTAAGATAGGATTTGAACTCTCTGCCTAACGTAACTTAAAGGACAGACGCGCTGTCATTAATCAAACCATCTCGGCCAATTAAAACTATCGAAATATAGATCATAGTGGTGACTCCTAGTTTGGTTTAGCATATATATATATATATATATATATATATATAGAGAGAGAGAGAGAGAGAGGGAGAGAGAGAGAGAGAGAGACTCATGTCCGTAAATTAAGGATAGTTCAGAATCACACAGAAAGGGAACTCTAAAATAAATTTCCCATGTAGAGTTATCATACACACTTTGAAGAATAATATTCAAATTATATGAAACCACTAGATGGCGCTGATAGTACGTCACAATGACCAGAGTGTAAGATAGGGGTATATAAGGAATGGTTGCAAAAGAGGAAAATTGTTCACAAGCGCTTTAAAAGCCTTTTAGTACAATAATCGCATAGTTATGGCACAAAGGAAGCATTTGTATGATATTTTACGTAGTAAAATTACCAGCCGTCTGGAATTCGGACGTACCCAGTTGGAAGTATCCGAGGAACTTGGAATCGCCCAGAACGTCATCTCCATGCTTTGACAACGGTTCCAAGATGATAGTAATGTGAGTAGAGGTTACAGCACAGGTCACCACTGAGTTACAACGCCAAATGCGGACCAGTATTTTGCAGTTATTGCAAAAGAAACAGCCGGAGCACAGCATCAGAACTATCTCGTCAGCTCCCTTCAGATAACGGTATGACAGTTTCAATCAGACCGTGTACAGATGCTTAGGGCATATTGGTCTATATGCTTGTAGGCCTATCAGATGTGTTCCATTTATCACAACTCACTGTCACAGCCTAGAGTAGAGAGCATGCATTGTGGACATCACAAGGTGGTCTTGTGTGATGTTTTCCGACAAGTTCAGGTTTAGCTGTCAGTCTGATTCTCGCCAAACTTTCGTATGGAGAGGGCCAGGTACCCGTTGCCACCAAGAGAACACCATTGTACAACACCATTATGGCGATGCAGAATTGCTCGCTTTGGGGGGGGGAGGAATTATTCTGGGCTCCAGAACTAACCTGCATGTTCAGAATGTAACCATGACAGGCTATATCTATAGGGACTTCATTCTGGAACAACATGTACGTTTGTTTCGGGGCACCCTGGGTGCAGAATTGCTGCTTATAGATGACAACGCTCGCCTTCTTGTGCAAACATTGTAGACGAATGCCTTTAATCAGAGTATATCACCCGTATAGACGACCAGTATACTCACCGGACTTGAATCCAATAGAGCATGTGTGGGACATGCTTGGATGACGAATTGCAGCCCGTCAACCCCCTCCCACATGTCTACCAGAACTTCGGAGAGTGTAATATTTCCCAAGATCAGGTCGACAATTTGATACTCAGCATGCCTAGGCGTTGTATTGCATCTTCTGCGGGGGTGGGGGCTACTATGTATTAACCATCATACCAACCATGTTATATTTATTTTTGTAAATAGGTTCTTTTTTAAATTTGCTCTAGGGAATAAAAAATCGCAATTTTTATTAATGATGTCAAACATATAACATCCGCCTCTTCCTTTGCCTGAACTTGCATTATCCTTAATGTATGGACACGAGTGTATATCTGATTTGGTATATTATATATTTCTTTTATTTTTATAATTTAATCGGGACTTTCTATTTTAAGTGGACTCATAACCACTGCAAACATTCAAACCTAATGTGTGAATCGAATCCACAGACTGTTGACAGGAAGACTATTGCGCATGATCTTCGATTCGGATTATCCTAGGAGATGATTGCAACCAATTGTTTCATTTGTTCTCGATGTTCGAAATTCAAGAAACATCAGAACAAAAAAATTAAGACCGTGAATCGGATTTTTCGTTTCAGATAATAAAATTTTACAATCGAGAAGATATTCTTATAAAAGAATATTATCTATCTGTATAAGCGACATACATATAATTTCATTTATCCAGATTAATGCTTTATTATTTACTACAAATATTTCAACATATATTTTTCAGTTTCATTTATAATGTATTTAATAAAAATATTCAACATGGTTTGTTAATTGAAAAATTAATTTATTTTGTTTAGAATACTTAATGTATTCATTAAAAAAGACAGTTAATTTTAAAAAATTATAAAAGTAATTTTTCTAAAAATTTATTATTTCCCCTACATTATCTTTCCTCATCTTATGAAATGAATGATGTCAAAATTAGTGAAAATTTCTGATGTTAAATTACATTTTTTTTTGTAGGTGCACCGAAAATCTTTGGATATTTCCTGTTTGATTGAAAAAAAAAATTAAATAAAAGGTAAGTTAAAATATCTGAAGTTTTCCTGACCATCAGTTTTTTTTTTAAATATACTTATGTATTGAATTATATATATTCAACACAAAATTATAATGTCAAAGAATCTTATATTCTTATACAAAAGGATATGAAAACAACATTTAAATAATTTTGTTTGCAATGACCTTTCAAAATATGTAAACTATAGAAAAATATATTATATGAAAGAATTCCTACTTGGTCTTTCTTCGAAAAACAATTTAAATTGCAATGGAGGGTCTTGTGGTTAATAAAAAGGAAATAAAATAGTTCAAGTTTATAACGCTAAATGATTTCCCGAAATATTTTTTTTAATAAGTGCCAATACATACCATTATGGTGCTCGGATCTCCGGATCAATAGAAGCTGCATCTCATCTCCTCCTTATGACTTTTGTTGACCCAGAATCTTAATGTTGCATCGTTCGTCGCACAGGATATATACTCATCTCCCCTTCTGGTCCTCGATTTCCTTAGGGTCAACGGTCTGATGGATCTTATCTGACTTCGGAGGATAAGGCCCATCAGACCGTTGACCACAATAACATACATACTTACATGGCGGTGCAGTTGAGCCCCGAACTGTACCTACGGGTTTGGAATACTCATCTGTTCCAAAAGCAGCTCCTCATTTTGAACCATGGTCAGATGATGAGGTCACACCTGAGCTGTCACCTTCTCCTTCATACGCAGCGGAAGGACTCTGAATGTCACACATGTACGTGGACACGTCCCCTATCCACGAAGCTCCAGCAACCCAGTGAGGGTGTAAATGTGATCACCCTCCCAATCGCTATCCGAGACAAATGAGGCTTCACTTTGCTGATCATAACAGTGACAATTGTTCTACCTAAACACATTCCTATTGAAGAGACTTAACTTCTATTGAAAAACTAACAGATCATCTTCCCACGTGTCTGCATTCATTTCAAAGCCAGCGAAAATTTGAAAGCTTGTCTTATCATGGATAAATAGACTTTACAATAATGTGCCCTTGCAAATCAATTTTTTTACTTTCAGCCATCAAACTATTTTCTTAAAATTTGCTCCAAATTTTTTTCAGTGAAAATGTATGTTTTTGATGTAGAATTCAGAAATCGTATAGCCTGGTCTATTTTACATTCGCTATCAATTCGCTCAAAAGAATGCTTTTACCACATATTTACAGTGAATTTATTCGGATATGAACTTTTTTTTAAAAAAAATCTTTTTAATTAATCTTTCTTTATTATGTATTCCTGGTTGTGACAGTTAATTTTAATATTGATTAAAATCCCTATGTATGGGGATTATTATAATTTTATTATAAAAATCCCTATGTATGGGGATTCTTATAATTTTATTATACAATTTTTTTAAAGTTCTATTTTTTTAATACGAGATATTTATTTAACTAAATTCATGAAATATATACTACAAACTCAATACAATTAGTGCACAATATATCTGATTAATAAAATTTCGTATATTTTATAATAATTCTGAATATATATATATTTTTCTGATAATCTCATAAATTTATGTAATTTTCATGATTTTAATTAAGTATAATATATATATATATATATTATACCTAAAATGGAAATACAGTTCATAAAATAAATTTCATTCAAGGAAAAAATGTGTAAGAGAAAACGTAAAAATTAAATATCTACCTAAAATTAAGTTTTCATTCCTGTTACGACAAAAAGAGAATCGTGTTCTTAATGGAGGATCCTATATACATCCGATTACAGCCATTGTGGTACATTTGGGAGCTTTCATTTTCTCTAGGCTGGTCTGTCGAGGTATACGTGTTTAGCAATTTTCCTGCAGTACGTCTCACTACTTAACAACATTCGTCTTGAAAAAAAAATCTTAGCAAATTCCTCGTAAAAAGTATTATAGATTTTAGCAATTATGTATAAAAATATTTTCTTCGGCCTAATGTTTCTAGGGTATTCTTCGAATTAGAAGGTTTAAGGTTCGATTTCGGTCATAATTAAATAAAAAACGATGTGAGATTCGAATATGATTCTTCAACTTAAGTCTTCGTGCAGGTGTTTGGAAATTTTCTTTGTTTTCTATCTTCCAACGTGTTAATGAACATATTATCCTCTCGACTGGTTATTATAGTTGCGGAAAAGCCTTCAATTGTTAAAGTGTCCACGCTATGCTATGTCAAATTGGGTAGTGAAAATTAAATGAAATCTTTCAATTTTCCATTGTCTGTAACAGGATCAGAGATTAAAATTGTTGACTAGAAAAATAGATGTCTGAAAAATTTCCCTTTTTAATGAATTCCTTTTGTTTCAGTAAAGGCATGCATTAAAATGTTGTGTACATTTAATATCACTTTAATCTTTCAAAAGCTGCAGATTCATTTACTTAATGCTATTGGAAATCAGATATTTTAACAACAAGGAACTACCTTTGTTGAGAACTTTCTCCACTGTATGCTTACTGTTTGTTCTTTGTGGGGATGGTTTAGTGCGAAAAGAACGGTATAAATTCGAGTATTACTTTCTGTTAAGATTACATACGTTCTGAACAATTCACACTTTATAAAAAAGAAAAACGTTTTGGAGAAAATAAGAATCCTAATTAAAATATGATTATCGTTGCATTATGCATAAAAAAAGATAAAAGATCAAATAATATCCATAATGATGACGTTTTCTTCAACGAAGAAAATCTCTTAGTGGGTCGTAAAAGGTACGCGCACTGCAGTTACTTCGGAAGGAGCGAAATTTTTTCTCACTGCTTACAAATAGAACTATTAAAACGTTGATATCTTTTTTTGACTTTGAAATCATTTTTGGAAGATCCCGTGGACTCACTAAGTGCAGAGTTAGAATCCCACACCCACTCAAAACCCAGTCTCGCCAATGGATCGACATCTAACATCTGCTCAACGAAGGAAAGTCATCTGCTCCTCTAGTATTTGTACCAAAAGTGGATTCATCGATGAGAGTGGTCGCTGAATTGACCTATTCAATAATGAACAACGAAATGCTGAATCACGAGAACACCGTGCTCAGTCACACCTCGACGTTCCTCAGGTTACTCAGAGCTTCCTTTACTGAATTTCCTCCAATTGCAACACATCCCTTCAAACTTCTGAGTGCGGATAAACAGAGCCCCTACGATTACCCCAAGAGATGGAGCTGACATCCGTATTCATTGAGCACTCTTTTGACGTGCTGTGGTGAGCGTCCAAGTAGAAAGCAAGGCCCTTTGGGGGACCTACATTCTGATGGAGGATCCCTCAAGGGACTGCAAGAGGACGACTCCTCCGCTTGCTGCTTGAATAGTTTAAGTCAGAATGCTTCTTTAGGATATTTGTCCTCCCCTCTTTCCACCTGTGTCGATTCACAGATAAGGCTTCTTCCCTACTACCACTTTTGAGCAAGAACCGTCAATTGGGAAGTATGCGCGTTTGAAAGAGATTAACCACTCTCATCTTATGCAACCTAAAAAATGCATTTCCTGTCATAGAAAAAATTTACAAGATTAGTTCTTCTGTCAAATGCAGTATTTTTTTTAGCCACAAAATGTTTTTTTTTTTTTTTTTTTTTTTTTCGTTTCAGTTGAGATCATGAGTACGCCATTTTATTGCAATTCTCATTGGTTTAAAATATCGGCACAGGTGCCGTATTATCATCCAGAATTCCGAATTCTGATTTTTTTGGCGATAAAGAAATGTCGCCAAGATGACGTTTCGTGACGTGCGCGATGACGTAAATACTAGGATTACCAAAATAAAATTTTCTGCATTACTCTTATAGGTCTCCATATGTATGACGTCGTAAAAACAAGGTTGCCAGATACATAAGAAAATCTGCCAAAAAATCGCCAGTCTCAGAATTTGGCATCCTGGATTATACGGCACCTGTACCAAAATATGTATGATGTCAGATAACGTTGCATCTACGTCACACATCGTATAGAGAAGGTATAAATCCGACTTGTCGATGAATTTTCTTCTTGCCTTCCAGTTACATTCTTCGAGCGGCAGCAAACAAGGCGAAGTTCAAAATCGAATGTCTAAGACTTTTTTTCCAATTATTCAAGCTATTAACACGTAACAAAGCTAAAAAAGACAAGACAAATCTTCCCCTTTATGTTTAATTTATATCAGCAAGGACGATATTAATTTTTAAAAATTTCAATAATTAATAGAATTTTAAATTAGTGATTGCAATATTTGTAAACTATCTCTGTTAAATCTTAAAAATAATTTCTTGCTTACGCCAACATTAAATTTTTAAATATTTCTCATAATCAAAATTGCTAGGAAAATTTCTGGAGTTATATATATATTTTTTAATATTATATTTGGCTAATTTTTTTTAATTCCAGCTTTTGACTTTTCCTTTTAAAATTTCGGGAAATAAATGATTAGATATGATATAAAAAGAGTTGCTAACATTGTTGACTTGAAACTTTTTCTGGAAAAGAAACTGGAATATATATTAATCGGTAAACTTGGTTTCTGGATCGCTTTATGATGACTTTTCGTATGAACTTTCATCGACAAGTATTTATGGCTTAAAGTTCATTTCAAACCACTACAAACATTGATGGCGGAGGAAAGAATCCAACATGTGAACTTTTGTATTGAAGAATTAAGCAATGATCCCTAAGCAACTTGCTAAGTTACAGGATAAATATTTATATTCAGTATTTTGTACGTAATGGTTATATCGAATATAGCAACATTATCCTATTTTTAACTTAGGTAACTTGTATAAAGATTTGTTCTATACCCAAAACGTTCCGCGTTTGATACCCGCTGTCGTTGTCACTTTCGGTAGTATCTAGTGATTTTTACTTTTTTTTTTTTTTTTTTTTTTTTTGGCTGGATACGAGAACAACAGTAAGTTGTTGAGTAAATGATTGGGTAGACATTGATGACAGCTTTACTTTGGTGTTCGGATGGAAGATCCTGGGTCATGACGTCATAGATTTATGACATGCAGCAGCGTTTAAGGAGCGTCCATTTACTAATAATTGCCCATAAGCTTTAAAACGTCTCAAACAAAATAATAGTAATAATAATCACTTACAACCGAAGAAGGTTACTGTATAATTGTGTAACCGAGAAACTCAGATGTTGAGAATGAAACAAATAAAATCGATTCAGAATATAAAATGTATAATTTTTCAAAATTTATATTTTCGTATTACCTGTATAAGAAATAAATTTGATTTCCAATGTTATAAGAGATGGAATTATTTGGATAGGAAATTTCGCACGCGCGTAAAATAACCATACGTTTAAATAAGAATTTTACTTCCTTATGATCAAGAAAGGGGATGTGCGGATGAGAAATTCTTCATTTATTAGAAAAGGATGCTATTGCATGGTTGCAAATCCTTCATTCATTTTCAAAATCTAAGATAGTAAATTAAGGCAGTGGTTTTCAACCTGTGGGGCACCCCCCAGGGGGCCGCGAGACAGTTGCAAGGGGGGCATGCACCTGCTTCCAAAATATCATTTTCGAATACGAACCAAAAATGTCGAATATGTGTCAAAAAATGAATCAGCAGTATACATAATCCACAATCCTCGCCACGAATTTTTTGGATACAAATGCTAAAACATCCCATCCATATTCTTCTTGGAACGAAATATCTCGCTTTCGCGTTTGGGGCTGGTGGGGCGTGGAATCAAAAGATAAGCACTGGCAACATCCCGGGAATTCTCGTGCTTACTCGTGCCAAACTTCAGTAAACAGAAGCATCTGATTGTTTCTGCTTTCTATGAACAGAATTAGTTCGTTAGTAGTGCTTGCGATAACCACGTTGATATATACAGGGCCGGCCCCAGCGTAGGGCGATCCGGGTGGCCGCCCGGAGCGCAATGATCTAGGGGCGCCAAAATCATGGAAAATGAAAATAAACTGGTAAAAAAATTAAGTTACAGGCTTTTATAAAATGCACTAAAAAGTAAAGAATATTTTCTTATCATTCTGATATCATATGAATAAATTATTTTTCATAATATTGCTTTGTCATCGGACCCTTATATTGTAAGTACACCAAATATTGAAATCAGTTCACGGGAATTTTCTCAAAAACGCGCTGCAAGGTTTGACTGATAGTTTTGATTTTGATTTCGAAACCAAGCGAAACAAGATCTACTTTTTAACTGCAGATAAAAAGGAAGTAGACTTAAAGCAATGCATTATTTGCCACTAATTAAAAACAATGCATTATTATGCACAGGGGGTGCATCAATTTTTTGTTTTTAAAAGGGGGGTGCCGGTACAAAAAGGTTGGAAACCACTGAATTAAGGTTTTGTGAAGGAAAAAGTAAAAATAAGCTATATAATGAAAAATAAGCTATGCGTAACATTATCATAAAAAGGAATAATTTAAAGCTAAAAATAAGATGCGATTTTCAAAATAACTTTTATCAACTTTAACATTTGTGTGTTTTGCATTAAAAATCTGAATTTCTAAATATAACCAAAGCAAAAGCACCCATTGGATAGCTTTCAACTGTTCTATTTATAATGTGATGTTCGTTAAGGAGAAGAAAGGGAAGGAAGAAAATATCATTCATATTTTAACATTAAATGAATATTTATAATATGTATTTCCTTTCGGTATTAGAAAGGATTATAAATATATTTCTAACTCTGGAAAATACTCATATTTCAAATAGATTTAATTATTAATTTTTTTAGTCTTATTCCCCACACATTTTTCTCATTGCTTATACTATTTTTTCCCAAATATAATATGAAAGTAAATATGAGATAAGATTTTTAAAAAAATTTTCTGATTCAGATATGAGCTTTAAGATGGTATCTGCCTTAAAATATTTAGGAAATACCGTTTTAACCAATCACAGGTTGATAAACATTCTTTCTGATTGGCGCTTCAATGTATTGATGCCTACTAAAGAAGACACGTTTACCTGGTGGCAAAGTGGTGCTGTCGTGTCTGGAGAATAGCTGGTTCGATACTTGATTCAGCTGAAGATCTAATCACGTTAAAAATTCAATTATCTCCCTGTGGTCTGATGATGGGACGGGAAAAAGAAGCTGCCGGCTCGGATGTCTTTCCCGTTGCTTGGCACGTGTTCAAAATGAGGACATACTTGGCGGTGTTTAGTGGTCCTGGCCATTACCAACAAGCAGCTAATCTAATTTAAAGGTAGTTTAGACATCAGCAAGTTAAAAATATATTTTGTGAAGTTAGGGTTAACTCTTAAGTTTTCAAGAAACATACTTCATTGTTATTTGCTCATGTGTTCTGTTTCCAATGAAATCATTCTCGAGATAATTACGAATCGAAATATTAAGCTTACTCGAATTTTTCTTAAAATATTTAAACTAAAAAAACACCACTTTTATCTTTTTTTAATATTTTATGTTCCAGTATTTTTAAGTATATCTACTTTTTAGATTCTAGGTGCAGTTCTTGCAGTCTAATTTAACAATGATTGGATTAATAATTTGAAAACCATTCATTCGATTATTTTTGAAATTGGTTTATTTCTTAAAAAGATGCAAAGCAATAATAACATTTGTTTTTTTCTTTTATAGTTGTACAATAAGTTTCTTCTAAAATTGTATTCGATAACATTTTTTTATGATTGATTCTAGCTAAGTAAAACTACAAACAGAGTTTCAAATGTGAAATTTTCATAGATACTGTATAAATAGTCTCTTGGCAAATTTAAAAGACTCAACCGATAGAAAAATCCTTTTTTTGGTCGCCTACAGTTGCTTATCGAAATCATAGGATTTAAGAAGGCCCCGAATCACTGAGATGATGAGCAGTTACCAACAACAGTTTAGTGAAACTCTTTCTGATGAAGTGGGCATTATTCAACCCTATGGATAGATTCCTATCAATTGAAGTTCCTCACACCGATAAAAAAAAGTTTGCTCTTCCTTTTAGCGACACTCTCCTGGTCAAGAGCGGGCGGACGGAACAGATTTGACAGTTATTAGTGCAACATCCCCTCGCTCACGTCCTTCAAGACTGAAAGGGGGGAGGGCATCGAGAACCATCAGGAACAGATGGTCCAATTACTCGCCAGCTCTCTTCCGTAATTACGCGCGTGACTCAACAAACTGTTGGGTTAAAAATTTTCCCTTTTGTCCGCTTTTAATAATCCTCATCCCCCCCCCCCCTCTCTTTATCCAGAGACTCTAAAAGCTCCCTTTAATGCAGCGATGATTCAGAAAACCCTTTAAAGAGTATTAGACCCTCTCCTGGCTCATCCACGCCGAAAGAGATTTCCCCGAGTGCGGGTTGTCAGGGATTTAGGATTCTTTTTAACCGTGTCTTGTCGTGTGACACCCAAAAATTATTCGCTAATTGAAATTTCGGATTTCGAAGATGGTGGTGGCTTAAGGGAGACGTTCGTCCTTCCACGCGCGATCGCCAAATGGGTCTTAGGCATCAGCTTTGGGGATGAAAGAAGACTTGTAATCCACATTTTGCACCGATCTGAATACCTAAGACTCATTTTTAAACTTAAGTCTTTGATACAGCTATAAACTACGCTTCGATGCAGCTAACCTAATGCCTAGCATTATAAAAATCAATTTCATAATTCTACCAGTTTTCTTCTTCACGAGTGCACGAGCTTCGTTGGTACCTATGTGCACGTGTCTCATTTTAATTGGCTGCCTAGTGGAATTCTAGGAGTCGCGGCAAATGAATAATTGATACTTTTAATTTCACTCTATGTAGGTTTGGCTGCCACCACCGGTGTGAACGTAGTTACGGAGCACTGATCTGTCTCTCTACATATCAAATGATTGCTCTTGGGTGTAATGTATCTTATGATACTACTGCCACTGAGTTTGAAAACCGGAGCTGAAATATTTCATTTTGGTAGGGATCAGTAGTATTGCAAAATCAAGAGGAATTGAATAAAACAGTTCATAATTTCGAACATGATAAGAAATGGTACGCATAGAATAAAAATGGCCAAATGGGGTATTTCTGAATTTTCAAAACAATCTAAGGTTAAACAGAATGAAAATTATAAAATGATGTGCTTTGTAGTAGAATATCAGAAAAAGAGCAAATAGGTTAATGATATATAAATGTTAATCGTTAATTTGTTGTATAGTGCGTAGAAAAGTTTGTTTTTCGTTAAATCATATACATATTTATCCCGCGCTTTGAAGTCGTGGCATAATTTCGACTCCTGACGGGACATGACTGTCTGGTTGAAAACTTGCACCTCATTGGCATTTTAAATTCACCAGACTGCCCGCTCTCCAATTTGGCAGAGCCCATGAATAGGATCCACCTCTAATGCAGTGCTCCACTGCATGGCAGCTCTGAATCATAGCTTTATTGGAAAACCAGAGAATTTTTGGGGCAATTACTCCAGTCATCTCGTTTACGTTGTATGTACTGCATTCACCTGTCCTGTCTTCCTGTCTTCGTCTCATGTTTATTTTGCGATGTTTCACATGTTTAATTTGTGTTATTCCTGGTATTTGCCATTGAATATATATATATATATATATATATATATATATATATATATATATATATATATATATATATATATATATATATATATATATATCCTCTCCAATCGAATAAGGCCTCATTTGCGAAAAATTGTGTGACTAACTAAACACAACTAAGTCCTCTATGTTGGCCATAGGTGCCGTATAATCCAGGATGCCAAATTATGTTTGGAATTTTTTGTGGCGGATATTCTTATATATCTGGCAGCCTCATTTTTATTACGTTATAGATATGGAGGCATAAGTTTTCATGTGTTTCGTATAAAGATACCTTCCATCATAAAAGTATTGTTTGTAAACATACTACCAAAGAACGATTATAGGCCTAAAATAAAATATCTTGAAAGAGACCTAATGTGAGATTTTTTTTTTTAAAAAAAAAAAGGATACATCTTCAATGGGTTTTAAAGGCCAGTAGTAGTAAGGTTTTAACATGAATTAACTTTATCCTTTTGTTATACAAATTGCTATTATGAACATTGTACAAGATGTATTTTTTTTCTTTTCTTTTCTTTTTTTTTTTGATTATTCCTTTTTCAATTGACTGATAATTACACAAAAATATTTATTTTATAATTTGTTAAAAGTTTATTTAATGAATTCTAGAACAATATTTAAAGATTAAATTTTTACTAAAAAAATGTATATATAATCGAGTATTGCCAGTATTTTGCAACACGATAATTGTGAACGATTATCAAGTGTTATTTAAATACTCAATCAAATTAAATATTTCAAGAAGATGCAAATTCATTCTCTGATAGTTAAAATACGCATAACAACTAAAAGATACAAAAACACTTTCCCTATCGATGCTTTAAAATAACAAAAAATGTCACTTATTTTGTTTAAAATCTGATTGTAAGTTTAATCTATATAGGAAACATCTTAATTATTTGTATACAATTTTGCAACTGAAAAGCTTTATTTCTTCTTTAAAATTAAGGATTCAATTTGCTTGAGTGTAATCCATTTTCATTTTATCGTATTTACTCTTTAGAATGCCATAAAAACAGTACATTATAGGCGTTTCATTTCCTTCCGCTTCATTCTTCAGTTTAAACTGTTGCCAAAAAGGAATACGGAAATAGTTACCTCTAATGATTGAATTACGTAGTCGTTTTGGAAGCAAGTCAATCGAACGGGCGCCGTTAACGGAAATACTTGACTAAGGAAAAGAAAACGATTTTTATTTTCCAGCCTATTATAGCTCTACTTTTTAGCCTCACATACAAACTTGAAATCTATAACTTCATTATTTTGTAACAGGATACAGAGGAAAGATTCTGGAAAAGAAAGGGAGGAAGTAAGAACATATTATTTCAAATGTTCTTAAGGGCACGGATGAATCGAAGTAAAAATCGAATCTAACTTTTTGAGAATACGACATTTTCTCCGATTCAACAATTCGGTTGTGTTGGCCCGGTGAAAGCACTCGGAATAAAGATATTTTCCCGGCGAATAAGAAAAGGAAAGCGATTTCAATGGTGGATAAAATTCAAACAATAAACTCGGGTAAAACAAAGGGAAAAAGTTCCGAGTAAACAATTTGGGCTGAAATAAAAGGAGCAAAATCTTCTTTTACTCGAGCCTCAATCTATATAACGATTTATTCAACAAACGCTACCGAGTATTTGGGCTATGAATGAAAATATTTCTTGGCATAAACTTGCCGTTGAGGACATTAAAGGCAGAAAAATCTAGAAATTCTGCCAGAAAAGATGGACGGAATTATAAGGAAATAAATTATAAATTCACCAGATGTCTGTCATTTCAAATATTCTCCTTTTATTGGAGTAAAATTGAATACATAATATTTTTTTCTAGAGTAAACGAATTTGAAACCAAAATCTTGTTTTAAGTTTTTTTTTTTTTTTTTTTTTTTTTAAAATTATAACATGCTTATTTTACATTCTTTTAAAATTTGTATCCTTAATGAATTATTTGGTGATTTTTGGTGACAACTTGTTATAAACTTAAAAAGCTGCAAAAAGTATTTTTATAAGTTAAATTTTATTGAAAACTACAATATAAAATTAGAAAACCATGATTGCTCTTAAATTAATACTGATAATAAAATAAATAATTCTTAATTATCATTTAAGTTAAAAGATTTATCAAAAAAATAATAAATAAAAATAAAAATTGATAAATTTAAATTGCTTGAATATAATTAGAGTATATTTAATAAATTTTGTTTGGATTTATGAGAGAACGATCATTGTTTTAACACAATTATTAATTTTGTCTTTAAACAGAAAAAACTTAATGATAAATATATAAGTATGATTTCACTTTTTATCATGGATCACTTAAAAAATTTAAAATTTTAGAATGTTCTTGAATTAGAGGTTTTGGATTCAAGAGTATATAGAATTCTTTTTCGTACAGATAATTATAGTAAAATTACCAAAGTACCAGTATTTTATGATTAAAATATTTAACTTATTTTTAAAATACAATAGAACTCTAATTTTCTGATCTTCATCTATTTGAATCACTTCCAAAATTAAAAAAAAAATATTATTGAGACATAAGAAATGGAAAATGAGTAGGAGGAAAAAGCTCAAGAAAATAAAAAGTAAAATGGAGCTTTTTTGGGGGGAAAAAAATCCAGTTAAATCGAATTTTATATCCTCCGAATGGGGATGGTCCAAAAAGATGCGGATGATTGGAGTTCTACTGTATATATTAAAAACTGAAAGAACTGTTTAAAAAAATTGGAATCAAAAATCGGTAAAAATGAATGTTTATTTTACTGTAGAATAAAACTAAGAGCGTTTTCTTGTCAAATCTTCTTTACCATTGTTGGGGAGTATATATTCTTCAACTTCAAAAACTTTCTTATAGTTAGAAATTTTTTTTCTAAAACTATTATGCATGTTTAAAATAACTAGTATTTACAAACGAAGAGTAATATTTTTGTAGTTTGAGAAAACAATTTTGATTTTGCGATTGAATAATTTTCTTTAAAATAATTATTAAAAATAAAGTGGGGGTAGAGCTTGCAAGCGACATGTGATTGACGTGGACTATGAACCCTATTGAAAAAGGCAATGCATTGTTTTGTTTCGTTTGAAAATTATTTGAATTTAATTATGTAAGAAAAACACAAAAAATCTTAAAATAAACTTCTTCTTTAGCACGACAGCCCGGGGTGGGCCAAGGCTTTACTCCGAACACTCCTCCATTGTGTTCTCCGGGAGGCGACAGTTCTCCAATTTGTCACTTTCAGCACTTAAATGTCCTCCTCTACACAATCAGTCCAGCTAATTTTGGGCCGACACCTTGATCTGTTTGCAATGGGCCTATAATTAAAAATCCGTGAAGTGAAAGACAAGGGATCCATTCAACACCCGCAAATCTCAAGCGACATACTTTATTTAAAATAAACAATTCATTCAATTTTAAATTGCTTTAAACTCAATAAAAAGAAATGATAATGAATGTGAATATTTCATTTTCACTTTTATCAGATAATAATTAATAAAGAAAATTTACTTTTATTATTATCAAAAATTATAATAAAATGTTCCAAAAGAGATTGAGGTCAGTAGGATCATTTTAACAGAAAGGCGTCTCGGAAGACAGTCTCCCCAAATGGCTCTTTCAGAATATGGGAATTGGGGGTGGGAAGAAGAGTCAACATCTATCTTCCTACTGTAGCAGCATCGAATGATGTTGTATTCGATTCATTTTTTTTTTTTTTTTGCTTTCTTATTACAGTTATTCTTTTTATGCATTCAAATATACAGTCATTCATTGGTACAGCAGATTCAACGCACAGTTACTTTGGTGGAACAAGGGACTCGTTGGATCTGCTTTTCACTTTTAGAGTCAACCCCCAATGAGCACCCTGCTGCACGCAGAGACAATGGAATAAATATGTTTATGGCGCCATTCTGAAAGCATCCATCGGCGACGGGCGATGCTTTCTTTTATGATGGCTCTTAATGAAAATCGGATGCAAAAACAAAAGAAGAGCGTCGAAAAAATTCGCTTTCGTTTCGGTGGGGATGTCATCAAGTTCGATGTCGCGCCGATTGTTGCTCGGGTTTAATTGTAACGCAAAGAGCCCTTTCTTTCGGAAGAGAAGCGGAAGTATTAATTTGTCCTTCCGATTCCGAGCGGCGGAAACAAATGAGAGACAAATCAATCAGCCCCAAATGTTCTCCTTTCGATGAGCGGATGCGGCAGGGAAGCTTTCAGATCCATCGGCTTCGATGGTGACTGATTTTTTTTTCCTTTCGAATTCTCTTTTGTTCGTAAAAAGAATATTTTTCCAGCGGAAAGAAAAAAAAACATTCTTTCCTCGATAAATCACTTTCCCATCTTTGGAAAGGTGCGCATCAGGTGCTAAACTTCTACGTCTTTTTCAAATGCTTCCCCATCAAAGGAGGGAACAAATGCTGAGAATACCAAAACAAGTAAGAGTTCGCGTGGTTTTGTGGTAAAGGTGTGCCTTTTTAGTCAGCAGACCCTGGATTCGTACACTGCAGAACAGCTGTTGGAGGATGTTGTGTCTTCTGCATTCTCATCTGCTTGAAGGTGCTTCTTGGAAGTTTTCAAAGTATCCTCCTTTTTGATACAACATACAATCAGGGAAGAATCCTTCCGAAGCACAGCTTATGTCGTAAACATTAAGATGATTTACAACAGCTGTTATATTTTCCACAACTCGATGGTAAAGTATGAAACGAACTATTTGGAACAAGTTATTGCGATACATTTCTGTCTGTGTATCTCTTCTAACTGAAGTCACTTAATAACCTTGTCATTTTGAACTTAGGTTTAACAAGTAAGTCGATACATGAAATAACAGCCTTCTCTTCACGTCCCCCAACACCAAAGGAGTAGCATTAGACTCCCATGAAAGTTTCCACTTGCAAAAATATTTTCATCAATACTATTTTCATCTGGGTTCAACTGTTAACTCCCTAATATGGGAGCAGTGTCCTATCCACAAGTTTACAAAGACAACCAGCTAAGAACTGTAATGAAAAAATTTCAAAATAGAGATATGTGAGGAATGGTTTTAACGAGGTACTTTTAGATTTAAGTGCAAGTTTAATGAAAAAGTAAAGATTAAATGAATATTTTGGCCATAGAAAGGGCTATCAGAGCGTCTATTTCTACAGCAAGCTATCTACCAGAAGACTATACAAGTCTTCATATTTGCTGATAACAACGCCTTGATTCATAGATCCTGAATATTTGTCGTAGAGGTTTTCAATATATTAGAAACTGAGGCGAGTAAATTAGGCCTCAAAATAAATGAAAATAAAACAAAATTCATGATGACTTCACACAATACACCTATTCAACAGCAATTTAAAGTACCTTTCAAACACTGTTACAATTCAAATATCTTGTAACTATCGTTACTACTAAGAATGATTTGTGTGTGTGTGACCATAGAGATTAACAACAGGCGCGCCAACAAATAAATGATATTATGGCCCAAAAAACCAACTAAAATCTCGATTTAAGTTTAAAAAAAATTAACGTATTAAACACTAACTCAATCAATATTGCTTTATCGGAATAAATAATGGACAGTTACTAAATTACATGAAAATAAGTTATTAAATTTTGAAGATAAAATCTTAAGAAAAAAATTTCGCTGAAGTCCATGAGAATAATAGTTGGAGACCCTTATTTAATTTTGAAGTCGATCGAAAATACAAACAACTTGATATTGTTAAAAATCATAAAATGCAATAGACTACGAGCATTTATTGCGATCTGACAATGCAAACCCAGTAAACAAATTCCCTTTTACTAATCGCATGGGAAACAGAAAACGAAGAAGATCACCAATTAGTTGACTGGACTCAGTGGAAAAGGACTTTAATCTGATCAATAGAGGAAAATGGAGGAGCCTCGTGATGTGCAGGACCAGATGGCAACGACTATTAGGGACTGCTTTGTCTTGTTACAGGCTGTAGTGCCTTAGAAGAACAAAAAATGAATACAAAATACTTATGGCTCGAACAGTACATATTTCATAAAGTGGTTAATGAAGTTTATTTTATATATTAATGGATCAATCTCGTACTGGCTCACATTATCTTCTCTTCTGAACACAATAGGTGTTGATACGGAGAATTGTAACTGCCGTCATCCATTTAGACTTCAAAAATTAAATTGATTCAGCTTCAGATTTCGGACATAGTTTCTTTGCACCACTTAATGGCATATCTTCAATTGAAGATTTTCCTCGTCTCATAAGTGCTCCATAAGACTGACATAAAATCTGTGTGCAAGGCGGAAGATTTGTAATGCAAATCTTCCTTTTAAACTTACAACGTAATGCACATCCCTAAACATGTCGTTCCACGAATCTATATTCTGCCACTCTATATCGAAATGGTAACATACTAGAGGAATACATTGAAATTTTGCGCCTTATGTATAATCAATAAGCCCTCCTTTCATATTTTCTGAGAAACTTAACTGCATCTCCTTATAAAAAAAATCTGAATCCATAGAGTTCTCGCACTAACCCCAAAACCAAATTTTTTGTAAATGTTCTACAATTTTTTATTCCCTAAAAATATGTTCTAACATTTGTGTGTGATTGGTTTCTTCTGGATCATCAATATCTGGAATAATTTTCCGCTAAACTAATGTGCTGCTTTGTTGTTTTTACTAACCTTTCAGGATCAAGCATCAGTTACATCTGGTTCATGTATTCAAGCAAAGTGAATCACAAGAAGTTGAGATGATATTAGGCTTTGTAAAAATTTAGACCCAGGCAGCCTAAGACAGTGTTTCTCAACTGGATTTACTCTAAGGACTGGTGAAATACACTACTGGCCATTAAAATTGCTACACCAAGAAGGCGACATGCTACAGACGTGAAATTTATACGAAAGGAAGAAGGTGCTGTGATATACAAATGATTAGCTTTTCAGCGCATTCAGACAAAGCAGGCGACAGTAGCGACACCTACATTGTGTTTAAATGAGGAGATTGTTCAGCCGGTTCCTCATACACAAATTGCATTTGAACGTTGTTGCCTGGTGAAAAGTTGTTGTGATGCCTCGTGTAAGAAGGAGAAATGCGTAACAGCACGTTTCTGACTTTGATAAAGGTTGAATTGTAGCGTACCGGGATTGCGATTTATCTTATCGCAGTATTGCTGCTCACGTCGGTCGAGATCCAATGGCTGTTAGCAGAATATGGAATCGTTGGGTTCAGGACGGTAATACGGAACGCCATGCGGGATTTCAACGGCCACCTATCACTAGCAGCCAAGAAGACAGGCATATTATCCGCATAGCCGTAATGGATCGTGCAACCACGTCACGAGCCGTGAGTCAAGAAACGGGGTCGTTTGGAAGACAACAAGTGTCTATACGAACAGTTTGACGACGTTTGCAACAGCATGGACTCTCAGCTCGCAGACCATGGCTGCGGCTTCCCTTGACGCTGCGTCATAGACAAGAGCGCCTTCAATGGTGTGATCAACGACGAACCTGGGCGCACGAATGGCGAGACGTCATCTTTTCAGATGAATCCAGGATCTGTGTACAGTATCATGATGGTCGCATCCGTGTTTGACGGCATCGTGGTGAACGCACACTGGCAGCGTTTATTCGTCATCGTCATACTGGTCCATCACCTGGCGTGATGGTATGGGGTGCCATTGGATACATGTCTTGGTCACCTCTTGTTCGCATTACGGTGCTTTGAACAGTGCACGCTACATTTCTGGTGTGTTACGACCCATGGCTCTACCATTTATTCAAGCCCTGCGAAACCCTACGTTTCAGCAGGATAATGCCCGACCGCATGTTGCCGTTATTGTACGGACTTTCCTTGATACGGAACATGTTCGGCTGTTGCCCTGGCCAGCACGTTCTCCAGATCTTTCACCAATAGAAAACGTCTAGTCAATGGTTGCCAAGCGACTGGCTCGTCACCAAACGTCAGTCACTACGGTTGATGAACTGTGGCATCGTGTTGAAGCTGCATGGACATCTGTACCTATATATGCAATCCAATCTCTGTTTGACTCAATGCCCAGGCGTATAACTGCTGTTATTACTGCCAGAGGTGGTTGTTCTGGGTACTGATTTCTGAGGATCTATCGAGGCAAATTTTTTGAAAATTTAATCACTTGTTATTTCTAGTATATATATTTGTCCAATAAATATCATTTTGTTATCTGCATTTCTTCCTGGTGTAGCAATTTTAATGGCCAGTAGTGTATTTTGGTACGTTTTCGTGGATGGGTAAGTTTAATAATTCGACTCACTAGCACAATTTTTACTCATAAATAAATCAGGATGACAAAAGTAATTTTTAAAGAGTAATTAAATAACGAAAATAATTTTATAAATTATTACCATAGATAGCATTCAAATAGTTAACGATACTCAAGGCAGACAGAGGCACACTAACTGGTGTATGGCACGGCAATTTATGAAAGGTACATAATTGT
Source organism: Latrodectus elegans (assembly GCA_030067965.1). Classification (NCBI taxonomy): domain Eukaryota; kingdom Metazoa; phylum Arthropoda; class Arachnida; order Araneae; family Theridiidae; genus Latrodectus; species Latrodectus elegans. The sequence continues at coordinate 25,860,280 of CM057818.1, forward strand.
TACTATATTTTTCATCATGGATTGTTATTTTCCAAATTTTTGTAAACTATTGTTACTGTAATGTAGGTGCTGTTTTAATATCGGCTGTCGATCCATGACACTTTGAATTTTAGACAGATAGCTGGATATTTTGGTGACTGGCAAAAATTTTTTACTGACCTATAATTGAGAAACACTGGTCTAGGACACCCTGGTCATGCTATCTAGGGAGCCTCTCAAAGCTCGCACTAACAGATTGCGGTTCCCAGTGGGCACCAGGCACTTCTAGACTGAAGTAGAGGTACAACCTGATAACCAATAGGAATAAAACAAGCCTCTTTTTCTCGCTGTCTGCCTGTCTATCTAGGACATGTTCTGAGGAGGCTGGTTTTAGGTGACACTTGTTACAGGTTGGGAAAACTTTGCAGCCATATAAAAATTTCAAGACTAAACAGTAGCCTTTAAGATGGCCACCGTTTAGTCTTGAAATTGCCGACACCCCTCTAGCTCAAGAATGCAACCTTGGCGCTATCTACAGTACCAGTGGCGAGCAGGAGGAGTTAGGCCTATTTTTTCTGCATAGACTTTTCCATCCAAAAGGAATTGCGTAGAAAGGGAATGAGTCGAAACCAATCAAATGTGCTGCAGTAGAATATGTATTCAAAATTTTCAAAAAGATACCATGTTTTTGGAAGGGTATTTGATAGCAACAAACGATCAAATTAGGCAAAACAAAGATTTAGATAGTGCTAGACTAAGTTATTCTAGACTGTGTACTGGATTGTATAAGTGGATTAAGACTCATCAGATTGTAAAATTCCTCGTGACCAGAAAGAATTATTTAATTAATTTATCATTTTCTGAAATCTTATAATTTTTCTTTTTCTCAATACAATTGAGTTACTGATATGGTAATCTAATAATTTTCAAAACAAGAAAAATGTTTTTTTATATAACATGTTTTCTGGAGTTTTATAATCTTTCTTTTCCCAATTCAGCACAAGTTTTCTTCTGAAACCATTTGTGCATTTTTAAAACAGAAAAAATGCAAACTGAATAATGTTAACGATAAAATATACAAAGAGTAATAAGATAGTTATCCTTTTATATAGTTAGTTTTGCTTCTTTTTGTGTTTTGAATTATTTTCATACTTGTTTCAACATATTACGACATCTATTTGGAATTTTTTTTTTTAAAAAAAAGAAAAGTATGCTATTCAACATGAATGAATACTTTCGTTTGTTACTATGAGATCCGCTTTTTATAGAATTCCAAAAATAACTCGTCTCTAAGACAAAAAACCTTTCCTAGTTGGGAAAAAGGAAACTTCTATTTAGGCATGATAGACGAATATCTCGAGAGAATTTCGGAGATTTAAAGGAATCAATCTTTTCCTACCGAGTTGGCTCTACTCTGAGGAGTTTCAGTTACAAATTTTCCACGTAAAATATATTCCATTCGCCGAGGTTTTGGTTTGAGAAATATCACCACAAAAGAAATATCAGAAAAATACTCAAAGAACGGTAAAAATAAATTCTATCTTCATCAACTTTTTCGAAATAAATTTGAATATAAAATGGAAGCACCACACTCTGTGCTCAATTTACGATCGATATATGTTGACAAAATTAAAATAAGACTAATTTTATTAATAATTATCATTTACCTGACATGCGATTTGAATTTGAATTATTTTAATATAATATTTTGTTACTATATTCCAGACTCTTTCATGTGCTCAAAAAGCAAATAGAGCCTCGTGTTTTTGTTCGCCCTCACTTGCAGAAAGCATAAATGGAAGTATTTGTTTCCCTTTTGAGATTTGTTTCTTCCTCTTATGTCTGCAAACTGATGGAAATATAAACAAAGTAATACCGCTTCTGTTTAAATTCTCATAAAAAAAAAAAAATATATAAACCGAACTCGATCAATTCATTTATTTTTTTCTTTGTTTCTAATTCCAAACATTTTTGTATGTCTTAGTACTAGGATTACACGACTGGTCAAATTGACGAATTACAATAAATTTTAAGAAAATGATAAAAAAATCCATCTAATTTTTATATTATCTAATGTAAAAACTTTTATTCGTTGAATAAAGGATATTTTTACATACACTGATATCTATTTTCTTCAAAAGTCTTGAAATATTGGATTCTTCCATGTGTTATACCTATCTCTAAGGATATGCATCACAAACGCTGTTGTACTGTTAAGTAATATTTTTAGCATATTACTTTTACCCATGCAAAAATTTACAATCAAGTATGAAAACGGGACTGTCTTGTTGTCGTCTTCAAAGCAATAAGTCCTATAAGCAACAGTAGAAACTAAATGCATGCCAATTACTAAGGGTCCTGTGACTTTTAATTTACAGAGTCTGTGATTATAAATTTGAAGTGGTTAATAGTTTTTTTATATTTAGGCTCAATTATCAATACTCAAATCGGGGATTTTAGATGCAAAGAAGTCCATGAGCGCTTGCGGCAGATCTATTTTATTGATTCTTACATTTTATAAGAAATAGGATCATAAGTTTTTTTTCCCATGAACAACACAACTAAACTCAGAGGCATGACAACCCATACATAGCGATGCCGACGAGCCCCGAACTGTGCCTTTAGGTTAACGGGTGTGGAATACTTGCCCATCACCAAGTACCTCGCCATTTTGAGCCACGGACAGGTGACGAAGTCACAGCTGAGCTGGCACCCTCCTCTCCAGACTCACGCAACACCAGCGAAAGGACTTTGGATGCCACATATTAACGTGGACACGTCCCCAACCCACGGAGCTCCAGCAACCCAGTGAAGGAGAGTACGACGTGGTCACCCTCCCAACTACTGTCCGCGGCAAATGATGCCTCACTTTGCTGATCTTAAAGGGAAGCGGCGTGAAGATACTGAGCCACTGGAGCTCTAGGACAACCCATATGAGTGCTCATTCCTGTTTTCATGACCATGGGGCCTGTGATGGGAAGCATATGTCCCGGTTAAGTGGTCAACCCAAAGCGAAATTCCCAGTGTTTAGTTATCAAGCATGCTTATAATTCCTTTTTATCGACCCTTTGAACGAATGGAAAGCTGATTTGGATGTACTCTCTAATGTAGAAAATATATAAGCAAGAATATCTTCTTTTCTGTGTTCAATCTTTTTATTTTCGAATGTTTTAAAAGTACTAAGTATGGAAACAGAATGATATCTTTTTCCAACTATGTTCTGATATGGGAAGTATGGAAAGTTTTACATTTCTTAATTAGTAATTCCTATCATTATGATGTCCTAAAAGTATTGCAAACACAAACAAAAACATGCTTTCTAATAATTTTCAATATTGTACTAGGAACGGATAGTATATACATCTGACTAAATGCTTTCCTCTTCTTTGAACGTTTTATGAATAATTTATTATATTGCTGTTTGTGTTCACAAAGTTTGAATCTGGAACATAATAGGCCGAATACTGAATCCGTTTCTCTATTAAATAAAAAAAAAAATAATAAAAAAAAAAAAAAATGCTCGTCCATCGCTTCCTGGGAACCCCTTAATGACACAGCCACCTTCGGAAAACGTGTTGCTCAGTTGAAACAAGATGGCGCTAGTCTCAGTTCCCTCCACTTAGTGTCACGTTTTCGGGTTTTAAAAGAACAGACGCCTGTCAGACCCCTTTCTCTCCCAAAAGAGAAAAGGGAAAAAAATTCTCTTTCCCCTCTCTGTTGTTCTTATTATTTGCCGCTAACTACCTCAAATATTTACCCTCGCCCAACATGCCATATTTTTTTCTGTCCTGTTCTCCTTTTTGCTCATTTGTTTGCTTTGTGCCGCTAACATTGTTAACGGACATTTCACTCCGGGAATTTATTGACAAACTCTGCTTCCATTATTTGCACCCACAATTTGCTTACGTGCCTCAAACCAGGAATTTTATTCTCCCATCTGAAAAGGATTTCCAGAATGTTAAGCGAAGGGATTCGCTTGTCTGCCACTAAAGTTCTAGACAAACATTTTAGAACGTTTTTTCCCCCCTTTTTCTTCTCAGATGCATTTCTGTTGTTTAAAAGATAATGGAATCAGCTTATTCTGTGTTGGGCAAATTACAGTTCATGTTCCTTCTTAAAGCCACGATGCCTTGTATTATGCACGTGCCTGCTCCATTGCCATTTCCAAAGTAGTCGTAGCAAGTAGTCAAAATGACTAATTTTCAGCTTCCCGAGAACTTTTGCGTATTGATTTTTAAGAAGTATTATTTTTATGTTTAATGAATGCTAGTAGATTTAGATTTTTTTGCTATTTCTGCCCCAATTTTCAGTACAGAACAATAATCAAGTTTTACAGCATAAACATACGACTTTTACACACAAACTGGAAATTACTGAAAGAAGTGACTTGAATATACTTAATGTACTGCCTATTTAATCATTGCTATTGTCTATCAATCGGTGTGCTGCAATTATATTGAAGATCAAATCTTTTGCTTGTAGCTTCTCCTCGATTTGAGTCTGAACAATTCAGATAAGGAGTTAATATTTTCATCTCTCTAGTATATGTGATTCCATCAAACCTGATATTCGCGAAGAAGAGCATCAAATATTTCTCTTCAAGTTACATTTTAGAAATCTGATACTCGAAAAAGAGTATTTAATATATTCCTCTTCTAGTTAGGTTTTAAAAATATGAGGCTAAAGATGAGTATCAAACATTCTTCTTCGGGTTAAGTTTTAGAAATCTGATGTTCGAAGAAGAATATCAAATATTCTAGTTAGCTTTAGAAATCTATAATCTGATACTCGAAGAAAAGAATCGAATATTCCTCTTCGAGTATCAGTACGGAATATGTCCACGATGGAGTGTGATGCAACATTCCACACGTCGTATTATACTTTGCACAACATTATCCAGCAGCTGTTGAGGAAATTTAACCCATTCCTCTGTGAGTGCACGGATGAGGGTGTTCTTGTTTCTCGGAGGATAGTTTCGACCAGCAACTTGCCTCCATAAAGCATTTCACACATTTTCAATGGAGGTTAGATCTGGATAACGTAATGGCCATACGAGGCCTTGAATACCCTCTTGGTCTAGACAATCCTGAACAGCGAGTGTTCGATGACATGTTGCGTTGTCGTCCATAAAAACAAATTTATCACCGACAGCACCACGGAAAAGACGAACATGAGGAAGTAGAACTTCATTAATGTATTGTTGGCCCATCATAGTTCAATTTGCAACCACATCTAGGGGCGTGCGGCCATTGATCATGATGCCAGCCCACACCATGACACTGCATGTCGGATATTGGTCCCTTTTCTGGATATTTTCTGGACGATAAGCAGCACTATTCTCGCGCCAGATCAGTTGGCGTCTACAATCCAATGACAAACAGAACCTACTCTCATCTGAGAATAGTACGCATGCCCAGTCCGATTCAGTCCAATTGCGATGCTCACGACACCATTGCAAACGGGCAGTACGGTGCTTTCTGGTCAATGGGACACACACAACTGGTCTGCGGGTGTATAGTCTTCCTCCCCTCAAGCTTCTGGCAACAGTTTTTCGGAAGATCTGCTTTCCTGAGGCTGCAAGAAACTCATTTGCTACCTGCTGAGGTGAAGTGTGCCTGTTCCTTTTTGCTAATAGGACTATATATCTGTCTTCTGCAGGCGTCGTACTTCTAACACGACCTCCCCCGTGCCGCCTTCTACACATTCCAGTAGTTTTAAATGACATCCATAGCCGTGAAACAACGCTGTGAGCGATGTCGAACTCCTTGGCAACATCTGTTATTTTTCGCCCTTCTTTGATCTTTCCAGTAATTCGGCCATGCATAAAATCATCTAAGTGATGTCGGGAAGACATGCCAAAAATTTCAAGTTCGTATACTAAATTTTTTCTGTAAAACTTTAACTTGAAAGAACAACTGTCCACAGGCGTCAAAACCTATAAGCATGTTCATCACGTGATAGCGTTCATGAAAATTTTAAAGCTCTTATGAATGCTATCACGTGATGAACAGACGTGGAAAAAATATTTGCATACGCATACTTCTTCTTACTATATCCCGCACTTATTCTAATTTTCCACATTTTGTTTCCTTTCATTTTGTGATTGCTATGGATGATAGTGTTATCCGTCCTTAGCAATTGTCCAGCAGTGTATGTCCTAATGTGATGTTGATCGGGTATTTAAATCGTTAAGTGCAGACTTGGTAATAAGTTAAGGAGACATTAATAAACAGTACCCTTCAAACATCAAAATTTGACTGTTCAGACAAACAGTGACGCATACAGTCATAAAGAAGGAATTCATTTAAATTGTTTTGTTTACAGTAAAGTAAGTACGCCGTCAATGGCAATGGTTCGTTTCCTGCGATCTTTTAGTTGAGGCTGACCACTACATATTGGCCTTCCATTCAGTGTATCTTGGATTTGATTCTCACCTTTTGTTGATTCCCACCTGGATGTTTACAGTGATTCGAAATACAATTTAAAATATATAGATTCGATTTTAAGTAACGTTCATCTGATTCACATTTAACTGGAAAATTGTTTGCACAACTGTAAAGATAGACAATGTTAAAGTAAATCATATTTGAAGTCCGATTCACAAGCTTTATTCTCTATATCATAAGAACATTCATACCCACGTTCTTTTGAAAGTATGCCCTTAATCATGTTCTTGGAAATCTTGAATGAGAGTCAAAGAATGAGAGTTAACAAGGAACAATCAATCTTCAAGATTCGTTCCAAAATGTCATTGTATCTCTTTTGTCATTCAACAGCAAAATTAAAGGCTTTTCTCCCAAATTGCAATACACATTTTTTCCTAATTCTAAAATATGAAGATTGAATATTGTTTACTGAATAATTTATTCTCTTACTGTTTTTTGAATGCTTTGAGCAATGATGGAATTATAAAACCACTTGTCAAATCGTTTTTATTTATACATACTGATGCAAGAACTCAAAAGACTCAGTTCTTGGTCATGAAAAACACAGAAGTGTAACATGTATTTCATAAATGAAGAAAATTGAAAGATTTTCTCTCCCTGTCAGAAGGAAAACCGTTTTCGTTGGACTCGCACACAGAAATAAACGTTTTCTTTTTCTACAGGGGCCGTAATTGAATGGAAACCGTCCGAATGGAGGCTCTTTAAGTGGATGAGAATGAGGCGAATAACGCTTTCCGTCGGAGGGAAAAAACTCTTCCTAATCGTCTTGGGTTCGGTTGTTTGTGCCAGGATGCGGAAGGAAGTGCGCGTAGAACAAAAATTCAATTACAGGGCACGCTCCTTCCGAATGAAGGATTCATGCCTTGTCCCCCTTTCAAAAAACTCTTTAGGCGGAAAAAAATGGGGAAGAGAAAATAAAACAGCTCTTTTATTAAAAAAATAACAAATTTTTAAATGTTTACTTAAATATATATATATATATATATATATATATATATATATATATATATATAACGTTTGTAATTTATTTGGAATATAATTAACGCTGAAACGCTGATTTAAACTCCCTGTAAAGTTGTTTATACTGTAATATAATAAATTAAGGTGACGTAATTTTACTCTCTGGAATTCTATGGGCTTCAAGAAAGAAATTTATTATTCTTTTTTACCTTTTAAAAATTGTCATATCGTAAAAAAAATATAGAAGAAAAGATAAAAATTGAATTCCCCTTCTTTGTGGTTTTGAATCAAACTTTCTTCTTTCAACATTCACACGTTAATCTTTTTCAAAAATTATGATATTTGATTTTGTCTTTTTTCCCCAGATTTTTGAAACAGTATTGTTTTCATTCACTGCTACGTATGCGCGTTTACGTTCTTCTCAATACGCTGCTTATAGGATACGCATTTATAAACATAAAAAGAATTGCATTCAAATAAAAAAAGTGTTCTAATTTTAACTTTTAATTACTTGGCAACTAAAAAGCATTTTCATAAAAAGCATTCAGAGCAAAAGAATATTGCAAAACATCTCATTCTATTTGTTTGTTACGTGTCTATGTTTGAAACTTCCATTTCGTGGTATGAAAGAGGGCTTTAAATGAAGTGAATATTTAATATTGTTGTTTTTGAAAGGCAATTTTTAACCATAATGTAAGTACATGTTTTGCAATGAATGTACGACTATTTTCTTCTAAAATATATATATTTGGAACAAAGCTAATGAAAATTCTGTCACGTTCCATTGAAATTAACCAATTACTGAATAACTGATTTTGTCGATTATCTTCGTAAGCCTACTTATTAAGTGCACGTACTAAATTTATCCGTAAACTATGACGCTTGAATGTAGATTTAGTGTGGCATACCTAATCATATTCATTCCAATAATCCGGGGAATCTTATAAATATTCTATAGAAAACAACCAAGAGGAGGATTATTTTCGTGTCAAATATAATCATAAATTAGCATCGTTGCTCATTATAGTTGGTTGTTTTTGTAGAATATTTTAAATTTCATCAGAAATTAAAGGAAATTATTTTTTACAGAAATTAATTAAATATCAGAAATTGATTTTTTACATAAATTCATCTCTGTAGCTCAATAAAATTTTATATATATATATATATATATATATATATATATATATATATATATATATATATATATATATATCTATATATATATATATATATATATATATATATATAAGAGAGAGAGTTTAACATCATATATTCACTTTAAATTTCCATAGGAAAATTCTGCACATGGAATTTTATAATCAATCAATTGAAAATTTTCTTATGTCAAATTTTACTTTCTAAACGAAATCAAGAGCCGAAGAAATCCGATGGAACACGAATGTACCCGAAATCATCACTGCATTCGTCAGCCATCGTTGTAAATCGTTTTTCAAATGCAACATGCATCGGACTGAAAAGAAATGAGTGAAACCAATGGGAGTTACTTTCAATTAAATACCTTTAATTATACAACGAGAGATAACACACAAGTAGGAAATTAAAATTATTTTAATCTCGCCTGACAACTATCTCCATCTCTTCTAAATTTATGGTATTTTGAAGTACATAACATACTTTATATGTGGGACATGGAGTGTTTGCAGGGGATTCAAATATTCACTGAATACAAAAGGGGTAGTTGTTTTTTTTACTTCTGACGGATTACTTACAATAAATTGTGAACGTGATAGCAACATCGCAATAAAGAAGAAAAACCTCTATTTAAAATGTGTGAGATCCATATTATTGTAAGACAAATAAGTAGTTATGGACAATGTTGTCGTTTTTATTGAAATGATATGCTGTTTCTTCCTGGGTAACTTTTATTAAAATAGTTTATGAAAAAGGAAGTTCGACTAAAATCCGAACAAAAATTATAAGATGGTTAAAGAATCGTTATGTTATTTATTTGTAATACTCTGATATCATGATACAATCTCACCAGCGGATTGAGCCCCGAATCGAAGTTGAATGACATTAGAAAATGAAACATTCTAAAGATACCCCTCAAAACCTTCTTTCCTGGTAAAGTCTGATAAATAACTTTACTGGAAACTGTTGCTGTCGTAAACATGTTTTAGAAACACACAGTGGAAGTTTGGCGATGCTTTCTCACTGGGATTCCTAGTTTTCCCTCAGTGAAAACAGGAACAATCGCCAATTTTCAAAAGTCGAGAAAAGTTTGAAGCTCTTGTGAAATCATTTTAACATTATGGTGGAGAATAAATGGCTGAAACACATTCGTTATTCGACCCCACTTGGCGATGCGCTGTTTAAGTAGTTGACGACTGAAAAGTTAAAATTAATGTTTAAATTCCATTTATAGCATTTACGGATTTTTTTTTTTTTGCCAAATAGAGCTTTTTTGTACTAAGAATATCCTTTAAATATAAATGTCTTTTTAGAAATACAAAATTTTTTTAATTTACAAAACGTTTATCTTGAAATGTGCCTCCGAGACCTGGACTCTGACTAAATCGGAGTGAAATGCTGTTGCAGTATTTGAAAGGAGATTTTGAGGATTGTTGGTGGTATAGAGGAAAAAAAACTGGAGAAGGCGATATATATCAGAATTGTATGAAATATATAAACAACCGAATGTTGTTGACTGTATAAAATCAAAAAGAATGAACTGGGTGGTTCACGTGCTTCAAATGCATGATGGCAACATTATGAAAAAGATTCTGCACTTTAGACCTACTTGAACTAGATGGTTCGGTTCAACAGTTCGCGGGTTCGAATCCCACTTTGGGCATGGATGTTTATAGTGGTTCGGAATCCACTTTAAACCGTAGATCCTGGTCTAATTAGATCTCGTGTGCAGAAAATGACCGTTGAGCGATAAACAAAACAAACTAGAGGGTGTGGAAGACCGATGGGATGACCAAGATATGCTGACTCGGTGGAGTCTGATTTTCTTACAATGAATGAGAAGAATTGGAGTCACAGAGAAATCTTTTAAGGAAGACGTTGGCTCACATTGGGCTGTCTGGCCATTTATGAAAATCACTGACAAGAATTAAACAATGTGCAATACAAAGAATTGGAGGAAAGTATAGGGACCACGTCTTTGTCAGGAGGAAGATGGACATCTATGCAAATTAAGCACTCTTTTCTGATGCACACAGGACATATATCTAAAGATCTTCGAGCAATTTCCCCTCCCCCCTGAAGAATGTTTGTGTTAAAAGAAAGAATTATAAAGATATTAATATCAAAAAAATTAAAGTAAAAATGTATATCAAAGCAAAGAAACCTACAGTAGAAGGAACTGCAGATATATTTTCAAAATACCAATATCAGCAAATGAAAACTTATTTAAATACTGGAATAAAGATTTAGTTTCCAAAAGTAAGTTTAAAATTGGGATAAAAATTTAGTTGCCAAGAATAATCTGAAAAATTAGTAATTGAATTCTAAAAGATGACGTAGTCAAGAAACATGCAATAAATTTAATATTAAATTATGTTTAAAGAGATTAAAGATTAAATTATGTTTAAAGAAATGTAAAGTGCTTTAAATTGAAAGTAGTTATTTTCGGGATTCTTATAACTTCGTCAGTGCTAGGATGTTCATCAGTCCACTGATTGGTGTTAAGGGCTTCATATCCTTAACGATGATTGATAAAAACCTGTTGATGTGCTTTTACAGTAAATGATATCTTTCTAATCGCATCAAGTAATAACCGTTAAGGATCTTTAATTATGCGGCCATTTCAAGGAATTTAGTTTCAAATGAGTTTGATAAGGAGGAGGAGAGAGAGGCTCCAGTTTGGCCCGCTGCATAAGAAACTGTCTTAGAAAACAATATTTATGTGTTCTTAGGAAAAGAGCCCCAAGAATTCTCTCCAACCTGCAAAAGTTTTGGGAGGGAATCGCAGTATTTTTTGACGAAAATCCCTCCTCGCCAAACGTTAATTAGAGGGACAGCCCGAAAGAGGCTAATAAGGACGAAGCTGCCCCCCTTCTCCTTAATCCTATTTTCATTATAATCTCGAAACCCAGTGCTCGTTGCGCCTGCTTTCGTTTTTTTCATCCACCCCTTATCTTCTTTTATTCCTTAACAACGTAGGAAGAATTTTACCTGCGTTTTAATTATTTCCCCTCTTTATTATTATTATTTTTTAGGCTGCTTGTTTTCTTTTAAGACGGACCTTTATTATTATTTTTTTTGTGCCAGTTCTTTTCCTCTTCACCCCTTCCCACTTCTTTGCAGTGACAACGCTTATTCCAGCTAAAGAAAATATTTTAATTACGGCCCAAGCAGTCATCGCGCGGAATCCTCTTAGTACACGTGGGTGGGGGTGGGGGACACAGACCCCCATGTTTTCGTTCTTTTGTTTTGCGGGGGGATTAATATCTGCGCTTCGGCTCCTGGGAATTTCGAGATGAAACGGGAAAAATATGACCATCCGACTTCCACGAATGAGTTTTTGCTGCGGGAGGATTTAAATTAATTCGACGAAAGAGCTTCTCCCGCTCCCAGTTGTCGAATTCTCTTTCCGGGCACATCGGTAATGGAAGCCATTGAAATGGCATTTCTAATTTGTTTAATGGACAGTGAAATCGAAAATTTTTCATCTTTCATCATTTTCGAGGAACAGTCTCTTTTTTCACGAGAATCCAGAGGAAAAGTAAACATTGTAACTTCAAACGATTAAATGTGTATAACCGTCAGTAGAATTTAAATTGCTTATAGTTTTCAATTTTTGCTAATTTTATTTATAGGTTCGTATGTTCTTATGCGTAAAAACTTCTGCAGCCTTTGAAATTGTTGTAGTTTTTGATTGTCGAATGGCAAATCTAAATAATTTAGTCTCAAAATCAATGACCTCCCATTGTTTCCAAAATAAAATTTAGGGAAACTTGTTCATTTGATTGTATTCTTCAGTTGTCTCTCCTAACAGGAGTTTTTGTTGCATCAGCTTACTTCCTGATACATAGCCCACAATTGCATACTCTTAATTGGTGGAAATCAATAGCATACTCTTAATCGGGAAAGAATCTTCGTAATTTACAATCATGGAGGATGCAGTCGATTTCCTAATGCTTGATCTGGGACTCCAAAGGTATCATTTCGCTTGGAGGACACTGCTATCACGACCTATTTAACGTACCCCAGTCACTATTATTGAAGACGACGGATTTTCGATTGAGCCGGGATTCGAGCTCCCTTTCTTCCGATTATGAGAACGACGCCTTAACCCAACTGGCCACCTCGTCCTTCTATTTTTAGCTGCGTGAGTTGTTTGTCACTTTTTGCACGCCATGACCGATTGGGTTGAGATTTTTACGTTAAAATGGTTGACAAAACACCACAAATATCCATACTTGAAATAGGATTCGAACCCATGAATTCTTAAGCTACAGGTCTAAGTACTAACTATTTAGTTTCGGTTCGATTGCATTGTGAAAATCACCGTGGTATAACACTTTATCAATACGTAATTTTTATATTTCTCTGGGACCAAAGAGAATCCTTTAAAATTAAAAAACTTTATTCAGCCTACTCATTGAACTGTAAGAAAAATGATATCTGCCCTTCCTCATCATTTAAAATAATGGAAACCTGGTCGATTCTGCTCCAAAAAGAAAACATGATCCAAGCATTTTTAAAATGTATCCCCCTTATGAAATAATTTTAATTAGAAAAAAATAAAGCTTTATTCATATTCTAATCCAACAGAATTAGAAATATAATATAATTTCTTAATATTCAAATTTCATTCAAATTAATGCTCACAAAAGCTATTGAAAATCTAATACTGAAAGTGGCCATCATTTTTCCTTAAAATGAATGCATTGATTGGAAAAGTATCCTTAATCAACAAATGCGCCTTTTTCAGTTGAGGCATTGGAATTATTTTTAAGTCTTCGGGTGTTTAGAACAAAATCATAATAATAAAAGCTATTGAAAAAAAAAAAAAAGTTTTTCCTTATAGGAGTCAACACATGTTTTAATTCTACATTGCTTAAAATAACTTCTAATTAAAATAACGAAATTTTAAATCAGATAAATTAAAGAATTGTTTCCTTAAAATTAGTTTTCAGTATGAAAATATCAATAGTTTTGAGTCATTGCTTAGTTCTCTATTTATTACCACAAACTGTTGGAATTTCTTAATAATTTGACCATATGCTTATATAATTTTAGAATTTAGGAAAATTTTAATTGCGGAAAATTAGAATTTAAATTTAGGAAAATTTTAATTGCGTAGGTTTCAATAAAAATAATTAAACTTTTTTTTTATTTATTTTTACTTTTAAATAACGGTTTATTGCATGAAGAAAATGTAAGTTGATTTTAGCATGTATGTCTGTCGGGGTGGGTGCTTGGGACTTTTCCAAGTTTTATCCCTTGTGATACGTGAATATAACTCACAATATATGAAAAATCTACATAGAAGAGAATTGAGGTGGGGGGGGGGGGGTATTAAAACACATTATAACAGCGTGCCTGTGCAGTATCTGTGCTTAACGTTTTTCTGTTAGCAACTCAGTCCTCATTAATTAAAAATTGCCACCACCTTTTTTTAAATAATTAATCTGAAAACAAAAAATGAATTATTGTGATTCCAAGCGGTTCGTCAAATTAGACAAATCAAAAGAAAAGTATCTGAGGTTGCTTATTTTTAGGTTACAATTGACTTTACTTTAAAAATGGTTTTATGATGATCAAGTAGTATCAACATTTCACCACTAGATGTCGCTCATGTCAGCTGTAGCATACAAACAACGATATTCACTGATATGAAAAAAATTGCAGTTATAATCCATCACAAATTTTGATTTTGCAGAGTATAATTTCTTTTAAAAGCAGAAACAGTTGAAATGAAAAAACAAAAAAAGAAGAAGTTCCAGAACGATTTGCTACCACAATTTGCATTTGTTTTTTTCTCGAAAACAAAGCGATTTGGGAACACAAAAATCGATGAAGTGGAAAAAAAAAGTAAGTCTTCCTTGAGCTTTTCTAAGTTCCAACGGAAAAGTCTCCGACTAATAGAGGATTGTGTTTCAGGCTCCCTCCTTTTCTCTTCCCCCCTCCCTAAAGACCCTTCAAAGCGAAAAAGTGCCGACGGGGCGGGTTTTTTTCCGTTGTAGAGGCGCTTCTTTAGAAGTCGTCCGCCACCCCTCATCACCAGGCAAAGGAATTTCTTTGTTGCTACCTAATTTTAACTTTTTTGTTTTATTTTAAGTGGTTTTCAAGCTTATGCCGAACGGTAGAACACTCGACGAAGATACCTTTCCTTTTGTAAGACTATATCTCTTAGTTTAATTACACTTATTGATGTCGCATTTCTTATTTTTCATTTAATAGAAAGTGTCTCTTTTCCCTTTCCTTGACGTGCTATGTTAATTAATCCATTTAGATACACTTTGACCCTCTGGAGAAGTATTAAGGTTATGTATATTTCATAATAATCAATGTTTTAAAATATGTTAGCTTTATTTACCAAATTTTTTCCTCTTGCCAATGGGAAATGGAAGTATTTTGAGGTATTTTGGAAGCACTTCGGCAACAGGAGAGGCCTTTTGGCAGAGAGTTGACTTCACTTTTGAAAAATATGAATTGTAACATAAAAATCAACACATATAATTTTAAACAATAGCGTTTTCATTCCATTCATTGATGGTGTTCATTTTATTTCGTCTAGAGTTGACTTGTCGAGTGTCCTGTAGAGTTGACGTCAGTTCTAGACGTCAATTTAGAGTTAACGTATAGCATTAATTTAATGAGACCAATGTGTATTTTTCCCTATTTTTCTAAATGAGGAACATGATAATTTCTCTAAATTTTCATCACAAAATCTCAATCTTATTCAGAATATCAATGGAGGATAAACATGATGAATCCTTGGTCGCTCACAAGAAAGAGATTCCGATTTAATTCAGATTTAACTAGATGTAATTTCGGGTTAAAAATTATTTTTATAAATGAGGAAGGAGATTATTTGTCGAAATTCTCATCACAAAATCTCAATCTTATTCAGAATATCAATGGAGAATAAACGCGATGAATCCTTGGTCGTTCACGAGAAAGAGATTCCGATTTAATTCAGATTTAACTAGATGTAATTTCGGGTTAAAAATTATTTTTCTAAATGAGGAAGGAGATTATTTGTCGAAATTCTCATCACAAAATCTCAATCTTATTCAGAATATCAATGGAGAATAAACACGATGAATCCTTGGTCGCTCACAAGAAAGAGATTCCGATTTAAATCAGATTTAACTAGATGTAATTTCGGGTTAAAAATTATTTTTTTAAATGAGGAAGGAGATTATTTGTCTAAATTCTCATCACAGACTCTCATTGTCATTCAGAATATCAATGGAATAAACGGGATGAATCCTTGGTCGCCGTCGTCGATTTAATTCAGGTTTTACTGACTGCCTTTGTAGACCAATATTTGACGCCCCTATTAAATAAGGAATTAAAAAAAACATGAAACTAATTGATCAAAAAATCATCGTATGGCTTGAAATGTTAGATGATTGCGCTTGGCTGGCAGGAAAAAATAAATAAATAAAGCGCACGAGAACACCCTCTTATGTGGAACCTATTTCCTTTTAAAAGACATTAGATTTTTTTCAAAATCACTTTCTTTGCATTTCTTAGTTAAGAAAAGTTTATTTCTAATGAGGATAGTTGTCATATGTTGTTAGCTTAGATGTAGTCTCTATAACAGAAACAATCATAATTGATAACAGACTGACTTTTGTAGATGGAGGCTTTTTCACACAGATGGAATTTCCGCAGACATTTCGCTTCAAACCATACAATTGATTCTGAATGTATGGTCAGTAATTTTCTCTTGACGGAGCTTCCTGTTATGAATTCACATCGAGTGACAAGATCGGCGATTGTCAATCGATGACGAGGCGATTCTGGATTATTTTTTTTAAAGAAGTGCTTGGAGAAATCAGTTTCTTAGCTACTCTCCCAGCACTTCTCTCAAAAGGTAGTCTTTTACTAGTTTATGATGTGAACTTACCTCACCATCTTTCCTGAAGAACTTTAGAAGGACTCAGAGCTAGTGTTTGTACCAAGCCAGAATCATATTTTTCTGCTTGTACAAATTATTTTAGAGGAAGATAAACCCTAATACCGAATTGGGCTACTTGAGTTGTTGAAAGAATTAGTTCAGACTCCATTATGATGAAAAGTTTTTTACATTGCAAATATTCATTGAGTCCGAAATTCCCTTTAGTAAGCTGGATGTTTTTGACTACTGGGATGGTTCTAAAAAGAAAGACATTTAAGTATATATTTTGTAAAAGAGAGGCTGATGTATTCCGTCAATCGACAGAAGCTTTCCAAGATTCTTTTAGATTTCACTGCATCTGTGTGATTTCTGTAGTTTCCAAATGAATGGGAAAATGATTGCTTCTTTTATGTAAAGGGAATAGCTTAAGACCACCTGTAAACAAAACGAAAAGATGAAATAACTTCTTATTGTTTGGAACATTTTACATGCATGGACAAAACTGATAAAATGTACTTTTTGGTACTTTGGAAATGCATCATCGGATTTGTGAATACAATTTTTTTCATAACTTATCCTTACAGAATAAAAAAAGATAATTTTTTTATTCTTTCTGATATTTCTAAATCTTTTTGTTCAGAGAGTCAAATGTAAACCACAAAGGGGAAAAAGTGACTGATTTTATATTAATTATTTTCTAATATTTATTTTTTTAATTTCTGAATAATTTATAAGTTTCATTAAAGATTTTGTTTCTAAAAAAAAAAAAGGGTTCCCATTTCGTAGTAGCGAATGCTGGTGTAAATTCTATTGCCAACTGGCGAGAATGGTTGCTACCCATTTCTGCCCTCAGAAGAGTAGACGTTTTGTGGAAAATGACGTGACTTAAAATAATGGGGTCCGTTGAGAGGACAAGGTGGTCACCCTGTGGTATGTTCTTCATTCAATCAGGCATTTATCAAAAGCTCTGCCCATCGCATCCTGTGGAAGATGGAGATCGCAAAGACAAGAGAAATGCCTCATTTGTTTCTTCTCTAAGAAAACCTATTTTTGCGGAGGAGGAAGAAGGATGGTGGGCGTGGAACTTTTGTTCGGAAGACGCATTGGGAAAGGGGGGGGGCTGGCGGTAGAAGATTCCACCCCATTTATTAATTCATTTTTCTTCTTCCTCTTCGGGTCGCCCGTGAATTTATGGCTCCCTGGAATTGGCTTGTTAGGGATAGAAAATGGATTTCCGAGAGCTCATGATGAGTGGGTGTGCAGGGGGTAGGTGTAAATCATAGGTGAGGAAGGGGTTGCCCAGGGAACACGCCGGAGGAATGAAAGGAACCGCAGATCGTAAATTTATTCTCTAATAAGGGATTGTCCGCCCCTTTCCTTCGTCTTCTTCTGTGGTTGAGGAGCGATCTTCACTTCTTCCTCTGCCCGTGATTGTGAAACGTTAATCTACTTCCTGTGTAGTATCACAAAGGGTTATTAGTTCGATACCCTTCAAAATATCACCTCAGCAAACTTCTTTTTGAAAAAACCGGTGGTTGTGTTGATAAAAAAAATCAATATTTTTTGATAAAAGTATTCAAATTCATTAAAGATTTATGAAAAGTACTAATGTACGTTTTTTTTTTTTTCATTATTTTTGGACATTGGCATTATAAATTATACTCTGTGATATATTATTTTCTTATTATAAAAAAATATATTGGAACAAGTTCAATATCCCCATATAAGATTTCTCGCCAAATCTGGCGCCCTTTGTTTACTGCGTAGTGTTGCCGATTTCAGCTTTTGTTTTTATTTTAGTGTTGCCAATTTCAGCTTTTCTTTTTATTTTAGTGTTGCCAAATTCCGTTTTAGTTACTTTTTTTTGTTGTTGCCACTAATCAATTTTCTTCTGTTTAACATAAATTTTAAAGCTATTTAAAAATTACTTCGACTTTCATTGTTCTAGAAAATTCTATGTCCCACGTTTTTTCGACATTTCTATTTGAATTGGAAGCCATTTGTCTGTAGTTTGTCACCAGCGTCTAATCATCGTAAATTTTTATTTTTTACAATTTCTTTTACATTAATTCATTATTATCTTATTAATTTAATTCATTATTATCCTAATAATTTAATTCATTATTATCCTAATAATTTAATTCATTATTATCTTATTAATTTCTTTTACATTAATTCTTTTTATTTCGTTTATTTAATATATATTTATTATTAGCTTAATAATTTCTAAAATGCTTATTTTTCGATCGAACTTCCGGAAATTTCCCGTGTTAGCTTGGCGCGCTTACATTGGCGACTTGGCGACAAAAAAAAATCGCCGCGTTCGCCAATATATGGGGAAACCGAACTAGTTCCAATATATTTTATTATAATTACTCTGATAATATTTATCAAAGGAAACGTAGTTTAGTTCCATAAAATGTTTTTCTTCGTTTTGGAGTGAAAGGAATTTTTGATGAATATATTAAATTAGTTCAAATATAAAAAAAAATTAATTTATTAAGAAAAAAAATACACTAGCATAAATTTATGAACCTTTTTCTTTCTTTTGTATGGAGGAATCATTTTACATGCAGGGATATAAATGCTTATTCAAGATTTCAGTTCAGTTGTCAGTGGGTTCAATTTCTACCTCAAGTTATATATGTTTACCAGCATTATAAATCACATTAGTTATATTTTGACGTGATATTATATGAAACTATATTGCATATATATTTCACAAAAAGTAGTGAATTTGCGGCAGAAACTCCCTGATTTTCAACTGATTGTAGGTTCGATTCCTACTTCGATCCCAGAAAATGAACACAGAATTCATTTTCTCGATTCCTGTGTCGAAGTAGGAATGCATCTTTAAATGAAAACGTGGAGACAACATCAAAAGTTCCTTTAAATAACCATATTTCGTTTTTTAAAATGCAGTATATACTAAGTTTTAATTTCAATATTGTTTTATGGAAAGTAACAGTTACGAAATGTCCCATATTGTTTTTCAAAAATGTAATTTAGGGAAGCCATACTCGAGAGTTATTGATTTGATAGATACAATCTGCAGCCCCTGAAGTGACGAATAACTTATGCCGTTAAACGCTGCAAAAACTTTCATGCAATAATGAAAGCAATATTGACTTTTCAAAACTTATTAGATGGCATCATATAGGAACCAGTGTTAGAAAGAAATTTAAAGTCAAAATAAGCAGGAAAATATATTAGAGTTGCTGACCATTCCTCATCAGTTTGTAACCATGATTTATGCGGTGTGTAACCTTGAATTTTGATGATATACTCAACCACGCCACAATCGTGCTTTGAGCATAACTAATATTGGAAACGTGTATACACAAAACATCCTAAAGCTCCTTAAATATTTCGAATAGGATTGAGGTCTGATTAACATGCTGGTCATCCTGCAGTTGTATATCATCTTTATTCTCAGTGAGTCATGATTGATGGTAGCTCTACAAAAATACTATAAAATTATTAAGCTAATAATAAATATATATTAAATAAACGAAATAAAAAGAATTAATGTAAAAGAAATTAATAAGATAATAATGAATTAAATTATTAGGATAATAATGAATTAAATTATTAGGATAATAATGATTTATCTCCCGAAAATCTTGAAAGCAGGATCAACTTCAGCAGCAACAGATAGGCAATAATTTTCTTCTTTTATTGTATTCAACTGATTTCAATTATTTATTTATGAAAAATACTTGGATTTATTTTTTGCTTTTTATAGTTAAAAAGAAAAAGCTCTTGAAATCGATTACATATTATTTTTACTCTCACCACCAGAGGTCATTGGTTGCAAGTTGGAATGGAAAATGACGATTTTCATTTTTTTCATAGCTGATCAGAATGTTGGTGGATAGCACTCATATTTTTTGGCTTTTGTGAAGTAGTTTGATTATTTATTTTATTATAATTATATATTTTGTTCAATAATTTACTTAATCGCGATAACTACAATGCGAAGACTGAGCTATTGCAAAATATTAACTGAATCAGTCCCTTGCAATCTGTAATACTTTATATATATTCTACAGTTTATCATCAACAGCAAATGCGAAATGTTCAATTTTATACCATTCATGCATTAAACTTAATTATCTGCATATAAACAATACGGAATTTTAGTATTGTGAAAAATGCAATGTTAAATAATACAGTTAAAGCATGAGAGAAAGAGTTCTTTACACGCATATATTGTAAATCAGCCACATTTATTTGCTCTTTTTCATATTCTTCTACATAAACACAATTATAATGTCAGTATGTATGTAGTATAATCCATTTATTTCATCTGTTATAACCAAGATCAAGGTAACTTATATAGATTTTTATGACCAAAGCTATTAAATTTCAAGGATTAACCTATTTTTAAAATTTAGTACAATATTTAACTTATGCCATTTTTCATTAAGGAAATTCTGTTGTTGTTGTTACTAATGACACTTGGACAAGCCAAGCTCGCTATGCCTTGGCTATGCGAATTTAAGTCAATTGGGAGCGTTTTTCGTTTAATCAGAGCACCATGAAGGTGAAAGTACGACTTTGCTCTTCAAAACCTCCGATAGATGGCGGCACCGGAGGATGTACATTTTTAATTTTTGCATTGATTTGAAGGGGGAGTAAATTTATCCAGACCATTGCACCCATGGTAACTGCTCAACGTCCGCCCACATGACTTTCGATTCTACAGGTTTAACGAGCACGTATATAGCATGTACTCGGTGTGTCTTTGGCGGCATTGGGAATCGAACCCCAATGATATTCTTTAAATGTTTTGTCGATGATAATTGTTTTTTTTTTTTGTCTAATTTGTAATTTGGAACATTGGTGATCTACTGAAATGTAATGTAAATTCGTGACAATTCTGTCACAGCCAGATGTATTACACGGTAAAGCAATACCCGATAACATAAGGTATAGACTAGGTGTTCCATCGCGTATGTCTATGTCCTCTTTAAATGGTCCCCATGTTTGTTTCACCGTTCGTGACACTCGCAGAGAAATTAAACAACTATTGTATTATGTCCTTCCCTCCAATCTTAAAAAAAAAAAAAAAAAAAAAAAAAGAGCAAATAATAATAATAATAAATGTGAATTTCTATTGTGCTTAAAATGTGGTTCACTCCAAACATGTACTACAGTCTCATCAATGTAACTTTCTTGATATTTGGACGATTAACTGGCAATATTTTCGCCCTGTTGGAGAATCCTAAGCACGGGAAAATGTACCTTGGATGCCCAAATCATATTAAATCGACAACAAAATCAATGAGTCCTTACAGTTCACTTTCTTCAAAAAATGATAAAGATCGAATAACAATGAGAGAAAGCTTTTTAGTTTTCTACGGCTCATAAAATCCAATTTTTCTAACCTCGGAAGAGTTGAAATTTTTGGCACTCTTTTGGGCCGTCTTCACACTTACTCATGCATTCCCTCTGTCTCGTTCCGATTCCACCCAGCCCCATTATTTTCCGCTGTAATACAATGAAAAACAATAATGTAGCCAAAAATCATGAAACCTTTGGGGTTGGTGAATATTTTTATGAAGGGAGGTAGCAAAGGTCGTCGACTGTGACCTTGAGGGGCGACTAGCATCCTGATGACTAGCCTCTATGTTTCTGTTCTGCAAAAAAAGAAACAAGTAGAGAAAAAAAAATCTCTCCCCTCCCCACGTAAGGATAATACCTGCTGAAACACGCAAAGGTACGTAGCGGTTTGCGTTTTGGGAAAATACATTCACCGCCATAAAAATTAACGAGCCAGGAAGCTGCGGGCATGTTGCAAAACTTTGTAAGCAACTGGAGCGGATATACTTACAGAAGGTTTATGTTTTCCGCAGTAAAGATGAAAGATTTCTTTGGAAAACAGTTTTTTGTCTTATTAACTGTAGCCATGTGCCATTTTTTTCTTCATTAAAAAACTTTAATTACTATCGTTAAAAAGAATTCTAAGACTGTGATTAGAAATTTTTACTATCATTGTGACTGCAGATCTTTTTCATCTTAAGAGAAATATTGGATTTACAAAGTCAGAGTCGTTTGCTCATTTTACATAATGTTACGTTCTTTAAGCCCAAAAGATTATCCGGATTCGATTTTTTTTAAAACATTAAAATACCATAAAAAGTTTTACTGTCTCCCAAAAATTATCAATCAAATTTTTGAAATTTAACTGTTGAACTATTCGAATTATTCTGGCACGCATTAGTAAATAAGAGTAATTTGAATATAAATTTGCTGCTTCTATACTTTAATGATGTAAATTAATTACTTTGATAAAATACATACTCAATGACAAATTGCATTCTTAGGTTTTTTTTTAATACAATAGTAAATAAGAAAATTTTTCTTTCCTTAAGTTCCGCTTTACCACACAGTTCTTATGCGCTGCACTGAAATGTATTTTTAGATCGAAGTACTATTACCAGGCTTTCCATCAATAAGAAAGGTTTCTTGAAATTTTATAATATTTAGCTGCCTATTTCTATTCAAGTTATAGACATCCTTACTTCATGTCTCCATCTCAATGAAAATCTAAGAAGTGATGATCATAAGAACTATTGCCTTTAACAGTCATCAATCTTCTTCAATTGATTTGAAAGTCAAGGCACTTCTTCTGAGTCATTTTGTACCAGCATCAAATCCAAAAACATCTAGTTACATCGCATTTTTTAAAATTAAATCAGAAAGGTTGTTTATAGAGCTGGTGTAATTCTTCAGTATCAAGTGTACCTAAAGTAATCAGTCGAGTGGAGGCAAAGGCACCGCATTCATATACAATATATGATGCACCATTTTACCTAATTTCTCTTATTCTCTCTACAGCAAGGCTTCATATCGTAGAATTCGAATAACGCAAAATAAAGAACTAAACTGTCTTACATAGGAATTCGATGTCAGCTTTGATTTTGACACTTGTTATGTTCGTGTCTGAAAGCACCCCGGTGTTAGATTTGCTGTCGTGTGCACTTGATGTCTGAATTCTGAAACCCGTTCCCCTTTCAGCCATCGCACGTAAATGGGTTTCCAACTCATCACCGTCGGCTGCATTTGGAAATGTCTCTCACCATAAAGTTGGACTGTAATTCGGTGTGGGAGGCAGTTTTTCATATTGTTGAATCAAGATTGCGTTTGAACTCTGGTGAAGTGGTCACGTCCGTGACGAAGTAATATTGGATTTAATAAAAACAATGCTTCGCCCCAGTCGAATTTTTTTATCTGGGGTAGTATATATTTTTTGTTTATCAATAGCGACTACTAATGGCATTTGGTATTTTATTAATTTAATGATGTGTTTCAATGCCTGTTGTTACTTCTTCCTTGGAATTCTCAAGAACTGTTTTTTCAAGCAGATCACTCTTGATTAATTGTTGTGTTGGAAATGGCTCAAGAAAATCAATCAAAAGGATATCTGCTTGGCTTGACAGCATATATACTCTTCTTGACAAAGGTATGAATTTATCTTGACCGTATGGTCCTCAAGCAAATGAGTCAATACTGTAGACAGCTAGGTGGATATCCGACATATTGAAAGAGTAGAACTGCAATTTTTTATTATTTAATGCCACAAAAATGTTTCAGTATTTCATAAATAACCTATAGGTCTCAATTCCAACACATAGGGCTTTCTATATTCGTCCTAGATACAATGCTGCAGTGTTCCAAAAATTCCACTCTTTTTGTAATTTTTTTTGACAATTCTAATTTTATCTCTGAGAACTTAATTACTTACTTTCATTAGTGTATTTCATTATCGCACAAATACATTCTCGTGCAGTTTTGAATACACCTTTTAGTAAACGGTGTTTACTTTTTCTATCAGTGAACTTGATTTTCTGCTATATTTTTAGATATTCTTCAAATATGTCTGTAAGATTACTTTCACTATTTCGGGATATAAGCAAAATGTTTTTCTAGTATTTTTACTTCCTGAAATTTCTTAAGATATTTCATATTCGACTTATAAAGAATTCATATAAATTATAGATTATAATTTGCGTATTTTTCCTATGTTGTGCTGTGATACGTCATACTTACTCCCATTATAGGATTCACTGCCTCAATGGAATATTTTGGTAATTATCTTGTTTTTTTTATATCCAATCAGGCTTAGGAATATGTTAATGCATTGCAATAGGTGTGAAATGGTGGGGCAAGGTGAAATTGACAATGATAAATAAAATTTCTACTTGAAAGTATATTAAAAAATCAAATTCAGTACTTAAATAAGCTGATATGGGAAAAGATAGGCTGTACTTGAAGTAATATTATTCAATTCTCCCCCAAAAAGCATGTCATTGGATGCGCAATCAAATGCCATTCAATCTCCGATGAAAAAAAGAAAAAGAAAAAAAATCTGAGTGGGTGTCAAAATTGAGAGGAAATTTTCTCTTTTTCACTCCCTCGAAAACTTCCAATAACAGCTTGATTTCTCTTTTCTCTTCACCTGTCGGGGACCGTGGACGGAGAGAGGGGGGCGCTCGAAAGAATGTGTCACGTGGCATGCAAATAAGCCGACTTGATGGATGGTTGGGTGCAGCAGCAACTGTTGCCAACTCCCAGGCATTAAATATGATTAATCACGGGACGTCATTAAAGGGTTATTCATGGACTCGGGAGTGGAGTACAGACAGGGGGAGTGGACTGGCTTCCTCTGGACACCTGACCTCTTCTTCCGAAGTCCAAAAATGTACTCGGATATTGATTTGATTCGGTTTGGGCTTAATTTATGCCCCGATGAAGCAAGTATTTTGACAAATCTTAATTAAGCTTTCTAAACTAAAAAACTCTTCCTTTATACTCACGGTGTGATAATGTACACACAGAATAAACTTTTACGTTTTCAAATCAAAATTGGTCGCCATGAAAGCTTCTGGAAAGGGAAGGGAATGTTCTCAGATATTTGATTTCATTGGATGAAGAAATTCCTGACAGATGTTGGACAGCTTGAATGCTTCACGCTCTCCTTTTCAGCTCAACAACTTGGGATTTTGATTCCTGTATTAGTGCCTACATTTCTTATAGTTTGGAGTGCACTTTAAATTGTATGGCTTATTTCCTATTCACATACAACTATAGAATGTTCGATAACTTTTAATCTCCTTGATTTCGGGAAAGGGAACGTAGCGTTTAATGTGATATAACATAAAGTAGGACACTAGCTTACACTTTGCCTCTTCTTTTCTGGTTACTATTCAGCTGAATGGTTAGCGCTCGTGTTTTCAGTCCATGAGCTGGGTTCTTCCTCATGTGAATATAATGATCCGGAATCTACTTTTAAATTTCAGGCCTCTGTAAAATGCGTATTATTGTAAGAAAATTGTCCATAAATTAGCAAGCAAACCAAAGTTATAGACCCCTTGTCTAAGTTTGACTGATATCATGATACATCTTCTTTCTCCTTGTGCCTAGTATAGGAGTCATACATGCGCGAAGTAAACTACACCTTGAGGGATCTATTCTCCTGGGATTCCTAAAGATAATTTATAGCCTATATTTTATGCTAAAACCGAAACAACTTTGTCAAAGATGAGATAACCACCAGTATTTTCAATCGGCTCCGGTGCTTTCAACATTTTAAAGTTTCATTCAATTTAAATCTACTTCTAAATCATTCAATAAAAAGTCTAATGGAATCAACTTGAAACTAAATTGCTTTGGTTTTTCTTTTAAGGTATCAACCATGGCATAATTATTGGTACTATATATATAATTATTTAAAAAAAATAATAAAAAAAATAAATAAATAAAAACTACTTATAAATCGAATTACTTTCCAAGTGTGAGAGAAAATTAGGCGAAATTTTCTTTCTGATTCAAATTTGTGTTAGCTCTGTTGTTCTGTTACACACTGGTATATCATCATTTGTGTATAAAAATTTCCACCTTTATGCACAAATTACTATATAAAGTGTAGGAGGGCAATTATTAGTAGCTATCATCATCGAATCAATTTGATAAACTATTATTAACTTTTGAACTATATTATTATTTACCATATTTAACTAATGCATCTTCTATACAAATCACTTTTACATTATTGATTCCAATACTTATGTAAATCCAATTGCTTCTATTATCCGACACTGTGTAATAAGTTACACTAAAAATATCTTTTCTCATTAATTGTAGTAAATATTTATATTAATTTCTGATACACAAATTCTTGCGAAGAACAATTAATTATGACATTATATTGAGATTTCGTGGTAAATCTAACTTGCTAACAAATTTTCTGCCTGCCTTCCAATCTTATTTTTCGAGTAGCAGCAAACAAGGCGAAATTCACTATCGAATGCCTGAGAATATTGTTATTGAAGGTCATATTGGATTTCTTATGTAAGGAACAAAGCATCGGTTGGAAAAGTCGTTTTCTATCTATTCAAGTCATTTTTTTAAACACGTTGACAGTACAACAAAAGAAAAATGAAAGTGATCAAGGCAAGACATCCACTTTATAATGCTTATATCTGGAAGGACAATTTAAATTTTTAAATATTTCATTAAATAATAGAATTCTGAATTAATAATCGCAATGTTTGTAAACAATCTCGGCACTGGTGCCGTATAATCCAGGATGCTAAATTCTGAGATTGGCGATTTTTTGGCGGATTTTCCTATGTATCTGCCAACCTCATTTCTGTTACGTCATATATATGGAGACCTATAAGAATTATGCAGAAAATTCTATTTTGGTAACCCCAGAGTATTTACGTCATCGTGCACGTTCATGACACATTTATCTTGGCAACATTTCTTCATCGCCAAAAAAATTCAGAATTTGGAATCATAGATTATACGGCACCTGTGCCACAATCTCTTTTAAATATTAACACTTATGCCTTTCTTACGCCAACATTATTATTTTACTTATTTATGATTCTTCATCATATTATACCATATTTTATAATTTTTTAATATTTTTAATTCTATATAATTCGAATTTATTCTCAAGATATTTTGAGCTTAAAGGAACATAAACTTCGACAATTTTCAGTAGAATCTATCAATTCGCAGTACATTGTTGCAGTCTGTAAATGTTTCCAAAATGGTATTGTTATTTTTACTTGCACCAATTTTGTGACTTTGAGCTTTATAAAGATCTTCATGTATTGTGATTCTAACTTTAATGAATCGGTCGGAACTATGCCCATACATGGATTTATTAGCTGGGGGGGGAGGGTATTACTTGAGGACATGAATCAAAGGAGTTAGCTGATAACAGTCCATGGGGAGTTTTCCAAGACAGAAAAGCCCGCTCTGAACAGTGACATCGTAGTGGATTCACATTATCATGCAGCGGTGATGACAGTTTCAAATAAGCTCTAGCATTCCTGCATGTTTTTTTAAAAAAAACTTTAATCAATCTAATTAGGTTCTTTTCTCTCATGAAACTAATTCTAAAATTAAAGTTTTCATTCTATCATCGATAATATTGGCTCAGTAAATCAATTTAACAAAACTGTCACTACTTTACTTAAGCATAGGCCACGCGTCATGGACAACTAAACAAAGTGAGGCTTGTAAAGCATTTGCAAGGGCACTGGTTCAGTTCTGCCATTGATAATGATACGTATTGTCATATCGCAAAGAAGAAAACTTGGAAAACTTTCAAGCACCCAGTCCAACAGATGTGTATACAGAAGGCAGATGCCTACATCTTCCGTTGTTCAACAGTGGTTGCGATCGAACCCGAGATCTTTTGATCTGAAGACCGAAGTTCTATACTGGGCTTCGAATATAAGTCTAGTATAGAACTTCGGTAATATCGGCTTATATGAGTCCTATTTTATTTAAGTTATATTTATTAAATTTCATGCTGCTCATTATACCTTTTCATGCAACTGTCTTCCTGCATTTTCCGCTTCCCTCGAGTACAAACAATTTAGCCACCACTGTCCAAAAGAGTCAACCAGGTGCCTTCCTCTCCTGCTTGTGCCTGTGCGTGTAAGTATCTTCTGTAAGTGCTTCTCCACGAAGAATGCAGCCGGTGAGGCAGGGCACAAGTGCTCCCACGTGGGCATGTTGCACTTGCACCGGTGCAGTAGAGATCTGTGGCATGCATGCAAAGGAAGGGCGACTTCCTTTCTGCTCTGGGAGCGAAACAAATAAATATTCTTGTCGCCCCTCCCTCCAAATGCCCGTTTCATTCGGGCCTCCTGTCAACCCGGGCAAAAGAATGTACTGCATTAGTATTCATAAGTGGCAGCGGCGGCAACTTATACTCCTCCCCCCTCCCGAGGAAAAGAAGGGGGAGAATGACGAATGCTTACGAAACGCTTACTTAATGCAAAAGTTGTAGTTTTCGGTTATTCATTACGGAAAAAGGGGGGGGGGCAGTTGAGTTATGATAGCCGGCAAACTGTTTTGCCGGGGAAAAGGGGGAAATTGAAAATAAAAAATAAATAAATAAATATTCTATTAGAGTGAAGATGTTTCATGCTCTGTTATTTTCCGAATTCCAAGTGAAACGTATGTTTCTTTTTTTGCTCCCTTTCGCATTAGCGCCGTTATTTATGGAGTGCGTTCCTTTCTTTTCCAAGTGAGTGATCTGCGAACGTGAAGGGAATCGCTTATGCGTGAATCACCTCTCTCTCTCTCTCTCTCTCTCTGCGTACGTTTTAATTGCGGATTCTTTGCTTATATGTGGAAACATTACCATATCCATGTCCGCCGCCAACGACCATGATCCGTCGCCAAGGTTTTACCGTGCGTCGCCAAAGTGGAGCCGAGAACAACGTGCCCTGTTTAATTAAGTTGTATTTTAATATACAACTGTGAAAGAAAGATATCAGTCTTTCTAATGATTTGAGTGAAATTAAATAATAATATAAGTTTGTCTTATCAATTGAAATTTTAAGATTTATCGAAATATATGAAGGGTTATTTATAAGCATAAGAAGATCCAATTGATAAGATATATATATATATATATATATATATATATATATATATATATATATATATATATATATTGAAATAATTAACATGTTTTCAAATAGGCTAAATTGATGAAGTATAAAAGTAGAAATATAATAATAGAGCTTAAAAAGTAACCCATTTTGATTTACACTCTATAATCGATTACATATTATTCACTATAATATATTCGCTATAGAATTTCATTTCCCTACAAATCCATTTGTTGCATTTTATTCTTTATTATGAACTTATTTATGAATCCTTTATCAGTATTTTATTACGTTCTATTATGAAAAATAATTTTCACTGTCGAATTTGAAAATAATAGTAAATTTTGTTATCATTTTGTAAAATACTATATTTAATTTAAGTATTTAAATATTTGTTCATTAAGCATATTTAAGCGTAAGTGCTAAAACTTCGAAAAAATTAATATTTAATTATAATGAATGACTTCCAATATCATTGCTTTTATTTGTCCTTTCGTACTTTAAAAAAAAATTCCTGTATTTAACTTTCGTTATTCACATTTATTTTGGGAGTTCGCCGAAGTATAGCAAATGTGGTCGCTAGATTCATTTTATATACCTTCTAGCGGTAAGCAGGCATTTGGTAATGTACATGTATGTAAAAGTTAGGCCCGTTATTTAAGTGTGGCGGATGTCAAACTTGGGTCCTTTAACTGCGGAGAGCGTTATTCATTACTAATGTAAACAAATGTATTATTTGATTTGCAGTAATTTTTATCCAGTTACAATGTTTTTGAAATGAATGCTATTTTTTGCAAAATTTTTTATTTGTAGCAGAAAAATCTGAAATGGGATGTTATTTTTAGGCTACCAAGATTTCTTTCCATAAACTAAAAATCTATATCAATTTTTTTTAAAGAAAATCTCGATGTGATGAGATTATTTAATCAGTCAGTTATAAGATTGAAAGGACAATGGTCAGCTCTATTGAATAATTTTTTTACACGTGAAAATTTTAAATTTGATTGCTTATAACCGAAGTGCATGGAAAGCGTTCCATTACAAACTAATATCAAAGTATGATTCTTTAATTTCCTTTTTTGGTGAACCCTTACAGCTTGATTCATCATTAAAATGACGTAATTGGGTGTAGAATCTTCCATAGAGATTATAATTCAATATCATTGTTATATTTGTTTGCTTAACATTCTGTAAAAGTAAGAAATATAAACATTCCTGAAAATTAAGATGATTTGTAGCTTTTATTACCAAATGCATAAAAACATGTCATGAATAAAGTTTTGGGAAAAGTGCGTTTCTCTTTGCAGTGGGATAACTAAAAATACTGCAGCAATATTTCTCAATATTGCAAGTACAATATTTGACGTTATAATATTTTGGGTAAAAAGATATATATATATATATATATATATATATATATATATATATATATATATATATATATATATATATATATATATATATATATATATATATATATATATATAATGTATTTTTAAAAAATCTGCTTTCTAGAAAAAGTCACACAATTTGAGATCTCTATATGAAACTATTAGGTGTCATTAAGATGTTTGCTTGCTTGAAGACTAGGTGAAAATGAAATTCAAGTAGGTCAAGAAAACAAACTAACAAAAATTAAATTTTAATACCGACTGTAGAAATAAGAAAGTCAAGTTTTCGGCAGAGAATGATCGAAAACGGCTACCTTAAGAAGATGTTACCGCAAAAAATATCAATACCGTGTATATTTTTCGAAACTTTTCTGAACTAACCTCTTATTATAAAATAGTGTAGGTTCTATAATTGACACAGCTAAAGGCTATCGGGCTGAGAGGGTCCATGCACTTTAAAATTAATGCAGATTCATTTCCTTGATTTTCCGCTGGTGTGGTACATATTCCCATTTGTGAAGAGAAGTGCACCAGTTCAGGTATTGTACCAGTCATGGTTCAAAATGACAATTTAGTGGATTGTGTAAAGCGGTTTCTTGGGTTCACCACCGGTTATTCGCGGGACATCGCTCTTCAGAGCCAACAGTCTCAAATTGGATCCCAACCACTTCTAAACAACAAGAGATGAATATTGCCTTTTTGTTTTAGAAATGGATGTCTGTCGGCGAGCCTTTTAAAAGTTAAGGGAGTTTTCCGGGTTTTCTCCATGGCGACACATCAGTACGGTATATTATCTTTGAATAGTCCTTCTGGAAGACAATTATGGGATGAATGCTGAAAAATCTCACAGCAGGCGCAGAGCGTCAGGCTGCGTGACGTCAGAGCATCTCTTTAATCATCACAAATAGGCGAATCACTTGAATATTAACCCTATTTTATATTATTATAAATATTTACAATTAAACAATATATAATTTCCATTCACATAAATTTTCTTCTACTGTCTGGTATGTGATTATCATTCAGACATTTTTTTTCTCATTGACATGCAAATTTTGACTCGTCAACGAAGATTTTCTTTCAGTTACTGAAAGCGTCTTTTCATAAAATTCATTCTTCGTAAATTCATCTTTAAATTTCTCCTGTTAACTGGCCGAGGGAAGCCCTTCAGTGAAATTGCTTCAAAATTGGGTTTCAACCGTACTTTCTTTGTTAGAAGAGAGATCTCCGACATTTTAGGGCTTCCTTCAGATTTTACTTAATTTGTTGAGTCACGTCTAGCATCTCATGGGAAACAAGCGGCATGGAACTGTACCGCCATCTGACGACGGACACCTGCTACATATTTTTAAATGTCCATTTGAAGTCTGAAGAAGCGTCCCGATACCACTCACTGAGTAACCCGAAGGCTGTTATGAGCTGCTTTTAATATGCCCTGCCTATTGTACTTTAAGAAGAATTGTCTTTAAGAATTTGCCATTAGGTCTCACCTAAGCTTAGCTATAGCGCCGCGCTCTTTGGAACATAAGATATCAGGTTCGATCCCAGCTCTTATTGAACAACAGGAGATGGACACTGAGCTTCTGCTCTCGGCATGCATCTTTCGAGTGGGTGACGATTTTCCAGGTTTTCACCCTTTCAGCACGACGGACTCTCTAAGAAAAAGTACTATTTATGCTGTACATTTTAAAACGCTTTCCATCATTTTCAAATCATTTATTACACTTCACAGGGAATTATTTTATGTGTCAACGGATAAACAAAGGAAATTCCCTAATGCATATCCCCATACACGAAATCGATATCACTCTTATACATATAGAAAGCGTACAAGTGATATCAATTGGTACTGTTCAAGAGTGGCTGGGCTCGAACCGGGAACCTTCCATTCCAAAAGCCACCATCATACTTAAAGCAACTGTGAGATCTCATGAAATAGAAATTGGAAAAGTGTCTTTTCCCCTTAAGAATGTCGACGATATCTTATACAATTAAATAATTTTTTCAAAAGAAAAAAAAAAATAGTGATTGCAATGGCTCTTTTTAATGGGTGAGAAACGTAGCCAAAAATATTTAAGAATTAATTTATCTTGTTTCTTAGATTTAAGAACATGTAAAATAAATAGGATTGTGTTTTATATTTTCTTAATCATTCTCTATCCTATCGATATTTCAATTCACTGAGCACTGGTGAAAACTGGGAACTCTGTAGAGACTACAGTCTACGAGGAACCATGTATTTATCCCGCTGAGGGGCTAGGAAACCGTGTGTGCAAATGTTACAGAACAGACACGAGCTAAACGGCTCATTGAAAGCTGTTCATGGTTCAAGAAGAAAATTCCTGAGGATCAGTATCACAGGTTAGACAGTGGAAAGAGTAAAATTTCATAAAGGGGTACTTCTTGATTCTTTGGTGATTTTTTGACTCCAAGATAGCTGCTATGATGTGACTAACAAGTTGGCCGCCACTCATAAGCTATACAAAGATAAAGTTATTAAGATCACCAGAAATAAAAATTTATCACCAAAATGTACCGCCAAACTAAATAGTACTCGATTCTACACCGAACCTGCTGTATGAAGACTGCATCACCTGCGCTACTTCGACAGTGATATTTCCTTGAAACAAAAATATGCTGACACATGATAATAATGACAAATATAAGGTTACTAGGATTACCAGAAATAAAAATTTATCACCAAAATGTACCGCCAAACTAAATATTACTCGATTCTACACCGAACCTGCTGTATGAAGACTGCTTCACCTTCGCTGCTTCGACAGTGATATTTTCTTGAAACTATAATATGATAACAAATGATAATAATGACAAAGATAAGGTTACTAGGATTACTAGAAATAAAAATTTATCACCAAAATGTGTCGCCAAACTAAATGGTACTCGATTCTACACCGAACCTGCTGTATGAAGACTGCTTCACCTTCGCTGCTTCGACAGTGATATTTTCATAAAACAATAATATGATAACAAATGATAATAATGACAAAGATAAGGTTACTAGGATTACCAGAAATAAAAATTTATCACCAAAATGTGTCACCAAACTAAATGGTACTCGATTCTACACCGAACCTGCGGTATGAAGACTGCATCACCTGCGCTGCTTCGACAGTGATATCTTCGTGAAACAATAATATGCTGACATAGTGCAATTTCAGTTGCCACGATAAACGTGCTCCAGCATTGACACAGCCCTTCCTTGTACATAGCCCTAGTTTAGGCTCTGCCATTTTGGCAGAAGCAGCTTTGTCTTCATCATTTAGAAGCAGGGACCAAGCAGAAGACCTCCGATATTTATCTACCTATCTCAGAGCTATCCTGGAGAACACGATCCATTGAACGAACCTCAGACCCTTCACTAAACACGACGAATTTTCGCTTTAACTTTCGATAATAAGTCAAATCAACAAAGACACTGCTGTTTTTTGCTTCAGTGGTAAAATGACAATAATTATAATAAAACCTTTAAAATCGCCTAGTTGTGTTATAATGTGCGACAGAAGAGGTCTCCTTAAGATCAGTTTAGAAGATGTTCTAATATCAGAGCTGTGCCCTAAGAAAATAGTTATTTTCAATATAGTAAAAAATAAGTTAATTTATATTTTTAATTTATAATATAAGTTTTAAAT
The DNA here is from genome assembly GCA_030067965.1 of Latrodectus elegans. Lineage (NCBI taxonomy): Eukaryota > Metazoa > Arthropoda > Arachnida > Araneae > Theridiidae > Latrodectus > Latrodectus elegans. Next base: position 25,894,687 of record CM057818.1, read on the forward strand.
GTAAGTTTAGCAAAAGAAAAGTATTATTTATATCAAAATTAACAGTATTCTTAGTGGTTAAGAAACTTACATATTTGCCTCATATTGTTGAAAATAGTTTCGTGACAAGATCAACTAATGAGCAAGTACAGCAGGTTGCTGGTAGAAGCATTTCTCCTAGTATAAAATTATTACAAATATTGTTTTGTGGGACTAATAAATTATTACACGCGCAAACACACACACACACACATATATATAGTGGGGGGGAGTGTGGCTAAGTTTTAATTTAATTAATTAACATTTCTTATATAGCCTAATATTTAATTAACACATATTTACAAATACAAATGTATACAATTTTGGAATATTTACAATTAATCGTCTTAATAGCATCAAATGAAGTTACGGGAGGGGGGGGGGAAAGAGCAGTCCTCTTGCTGCTATCAAAAGCTATCAAAGACAACGCCGTACAACATCTTCTTCTTTCTAGTTATTTCCCCATAACTTCATTTCACACTATTAAGACGATTAATTGTAATATTCCAAAATTATATACGTTTGTAAATATGTGTTAATTAAATATTAGGCTATATAAGAATTGTTAATTAATTAAATTACGCCTTGGCTACTCCTCATCCTATATATATATATATATATATATATATATATATATATATATATATATATATATATATATATATATATATATATATATATATGTAAACTACTGTTGCCAGGTCATTTGTTGATGTCGTCGCGAAACTATTATTTTCAAAATTAAAATTATGAAGCAATTGTTTAGGTATATGCAATGTTTCCTTCCCACCAAGAAATTTAGTCTCTCTTTATATTATTCACTACTATTTTATTTGGAAGGAGAACATCTTTTTTTTTTATGTATTAAAATTAATGGCATTTTTAATGGTTTAAAATTCCATCCGCATCCATCCTTTACCACCTTCTGACACTTTGCATCTTAACCAGGCCACCGATACCTCCTTGCTTCGGACGCGGCCGTTGTTACATAAAATGCCGAAGCATTCATCTCTTCAAAGTGACTATCAGTGAAAAAAAAGGATGCATGTGATCACATAAATATATGCATTACGTATTGCATTGTGTTTTATGCAGAAAAATAAATTTTTCAACGCATCTTTTTTCAATATTTAATTGTAATTAATTGCTTTTTGATGCTGGTAGTCATGAACATAAATATTAAAGGCTAATCACGCTCACCTTGTTCAAAGTGGAGCGATCACTTTTTTTTTTTTCATGAGACGTGGAGACATTCTTCTCAACTTAACATGAAATGCTAATCTGCGCACTCACTCAACTGTGGAATGCTGCAGACGATAGAAATTAACCACGAAGAAGGGGTGTCTGTTGCTTCAGGGGACACCACGAGTCAGAAAAAATACTCCTCTGCATTTTTTTTAATAAACGTGCACGCACTCCTGTAATCATTCGCCTCTTGTTTTCTTGTAAATGAACTTCTCTCTTTCTCAGGATAAAAGGCAGGGGGTGGGAGTGTATCGAACGCCCTGGGGAAGAGAAGGAGTGTGGGTGTGTAGGTTATAATTAAAAACCAGGAGTCCTCCGTTATCTTCGGCTCCGTCGCCTCTCCGGGTGTGAAAAACAATGGGAGAAGCCTTTCAACGGAGCATAAATAGGAATTAATGAAGATTAATAATGGGGGATGATGCTGGGAGGGAAGGCGCCCGGGGGGGGGGTAGGCAGTAATTGTTTTCTTTGCAAACTCTCCCCCTTCACCCTCAGCTACCTCCCACCCGCTTCTTTCAAATTAGATTTGTTTTCGTTTTTCTCTAGCCATCGTTTCGCTCCGGGCGCGTGAAAGGGTTGAGTTGTGTGACTTCCCTGCAATATCGTCTGCGCGGTGGCAGTGGGTGAGGTGAAGTGAAGAGAAGATAGCCCATCGGTCACGTGAAGTATGTAGTTCAACAGACTAGAGAAGTTCATTGTGGCTTGCAACAACACACTTGGCAAGAAATGATCCCTCCCTTTTGGAAGCGAGATTCTCTGCAGACTTTGGAGCAATTTGTTTATCGTGAAATCTTCTAATCACCCACTTGTTCTTCTCTAAATTAATTTAGAGTAACTTAAAAGTAATGCTCTACATAGTATATACTTTGAAATAAAATATCATGCTGTGACTGTCAAACTCTTTCACTGGCGAAAATATTAACTGTGTTCCAAAACACAAGGGGATGACAAACAATTCATTGAGTTTTAGCTCCTTGTATCTAAAAAATATATTATTCCCACAAGTTAGTATCAATAACCAATGAAAGAGCACATTAAGTTATTCCTGGTTTTATTATGATTCATTTCAGTTTGCAAAACGATGGGTTATCAACAGAAAACATTTTGATTTCTTTAGATGGTCCCTAAGGTGCAGTTTGTCTTCCTTTATGGATACACAAAAGATAATGTTTAATGATCATATTGTTTATATATCATGTTGCTGACGGCATGCACTATACTTAAATACCACATCTCTTTTTTACTGGCAAACATTGATACACGTTTATAGATCGAAGTTGACTGAGTGAGAGTTTGTATTGATAGATTTCCCTATAGTGAGAGTTTGTACTGATAGATTTCCCTATAGTGAGAGTTTGTACTGATAGATTTCCCTAATTAGCCCAGAGATGAACTCTACCACTTTGTTAGAAGCGGTTGGATGGGAATTTTCGTCATTTAGAAGCAATGACTAAGCAAATTGACCTACCATTCTTAGAGGTATCCTTTCACTTGGAAGATATTGCAACCACGGTCTGTTTAGAATGTCCCAGTCGCTATTAGTTATTTCGACTCATCTTCAGAGAATCGGGAATCGAATGCATTACCATCCAATAACAAGAATGAAACCCTCTCCAACCAGGCCACTCTTGCCTTGATTAAGTCTGTCAAGAAAAGTTTATTAAGCAATTGCAATGATGTGTAAGACATTTTAAAATGCGGTTTTTCATGCTATATATATATATGTTAAGATCTATCAGAAAGTTTTGTTCATTTTTATAACAAGATAAAATACAAATTTTCCGTATCGTCAGTACACTTTATTAAATGATATAATTATCGTTATTATTAATGATTTCTTGCCATCTTGAAACAAATTGTGTGCCCCGTTTTTGAAAAATGTTTCATCTTTGCATGCGAAAAATTGAAATAGTGCTTGATTGATATCTTCTTCATTTTTCAATTTTTTGCCCTTTAAAAATTTTGTAATTACAAAAACAAGTGATAACTGCAGAGGAATAAGCCTGGCGAATGTGGTGTATGGAACAGAATTTCCCAGCTTGGTTCTGCAATTTTTCGACAAACTCTTTTCTAGATATCTTTCTTGGAACATTGTCTGCTTCTTTTCTTGGACTGGTCCCCCTTTAAATTCTCCAGTTGCTGACAATATTTTTTCCAAATTGAGCTTTTCTCTCAATTTTTAATACTCATAATGTATTGATCCTCTAACATCCCACCATATGCACAACATTCTCGTACTTAGATTCAAATTTGTTTTAGAGTTGGAAGGGCTAAATTTTCCGCACAATATACCCTTTTCCTTACGATGTTTTCGTACCATTTTTCATCCCCAGTTATCATCTGGATCAAGAAAAGTTCGATTTTGTTCAAAAAAAAAAAAAAAAAAAAAAAAAAAAAGCATCGTCATCGAACAACTTACAGAACTTTCCGGTAAATCTAATATTTACACGTCATTATATGTAATATTTTGAATTTATGATACACAATATTTTTTCATTTATGATATGCAGTATTTTGAATACCTGATGAATTCCCATTTGACATTCATGGAAAACTCGAGGAACCATTTGTAATTTCCCTGGGTATCCAACTCACTGGATGACGAAACAATAACTTCACCAAATAAAATATTCCTTTCAAACTGTTCCGTGGTCTAATATACAGTCATAAATAGCCATCTAAAACGTACACATGGCTGATGACCACTGCTCTAAAGATTAATTAAAAATTGTTTTTGATTCGGTAAATATTTGAATTGTGTTCATTAAAATAAGCGAACTAGATAACATCTTTCAATTTTTTAAAAATTAAAAAGTTTGGTAGAATTGAAAAAAAGTCATGAGTATACAAATATTTGATTCTCCAGTACCTGAACCTTATTGACATTTTTTGCTGTTGGCTCAGGTGAGTCTCCATTTTAGGATATTTCCTTAAAACCACTAGTTCTTACTGGTTATGGAGATAAACTCATGAAAAAATGATGTTTCTGACAGTTATGATTTGCTTAAAAACCACTAGTTCTTACTGGTTATGGAGGTAAATTCATGAAAAAAAGATGTTTCTGACAGTTATGATTTCTTTAAAACCACTTACTTTTACTTGTTATGGAGGAAAATTCGTGAGAAAATGATGTTTCTGACAGCAGTGATTTTTTTAAAATTACTAGTTCTTAATAATTATCGAGGTAGATTCATTAAAAAATGAGGTTTCTGACATTTTTTTCACACCACTTTTTACTGGTTATGTTGGTAAATTCATTAAAAAATAAAATTTCTGACAGATATGATTTCTTTAAAGCTATTTGTGCATGCTTGTTATGGTGATAAGTTTGTTTACAAAAGAATTTTTCAGACAGATATAATTAGACGAATAATAGAAGAAGAAGGTTATGAAGTACTGGTTTATTTTTAACAATGACACAAAAATAAGGAATAGAATCTCTAAAAATATTCTACATTTTTTTGAGTAATCATTGAAACTTTCAAATAAAATGTGAGAAAATATCAATACCACCAGAGGGGAATAAATCAACAACAAATTGGGTCCACTTTATCGGAAGCACAGCGGTCGGTTGCTTGAATCTCGATGGAAATCGATACAGTAAAGAAATCGATACTCCGGTATATTTCAAGAAAAAGCACGTCTGAATAAATGTTGTATATACCAAAGATGAATGTGAAATATCTAGTAAGTAATATGCATGCAGACTGATTATTTTTCTAAATCGATTCTTAAAAAATCGATCATGTTTGTTTATTTTTTTTATATTCATTTTTTGTAATCTTCTAAATACAGAATTTTAGTGAATAATTGTTTGAAATGTTGGTCAGTATTGTTTAGAGGGAGAGAGAGAGAGAGAGTAAGAGAGAGAGAGAGAGAGAAAGAGAAAGAAAGAGAGAGAGAAAGAGATAATGTACTGTTGCCTTAATTTGGTCACGAGTTGAAGACAATTGAATAATTAGTGTTCTGGCCTTTCGTTTAACAGTTTGTGGGCTGGAAATTCACCTCAGGTTGCAGTGCTTGAAGTTTTTCGGAATCCTTTTTAAAATGTTGATGCCGACCTAATGAATCTGTAAAAAGTTAATATTGAGTAGGAAACAAGCCAAACCAAACTGAAGTGAATGCCATTTTGATATTTACCCAAAGCTTTGTTCAACAGTTCTCACCACAACTTGGATGATGGCCTTGTTGTTCAAAATCTACTTTATATATTCAGCCCTATTCCAATCCATTATCCTGTCCAGAAGAGACGGTAAATTGGCAAACCAAACCAAAAATTTGAATTTTAAAACAGTTTCATAGGTGCTGAATAGGTTGCAGCTTTTATTTGATTCAACAATGCTCACTAACGCACCATTACTCACAAGAGTAATTTTTAAAGATAAATGACATAGAAACTAAAGCTATGCGCCAACCTGTCAAAAATATCTGTTTAAAAACTCTTTAGTTTCAAACATGAATAGAAAGCAACTCTTTCTCAGCTGTACATCATGTGGTTCACTCACAAATTTGCTTCCGGAAACTTCCAAACACGGGGCATTTTGAATGGATTTGCATCGCAAATTGTTCTGCAAAATTTCTCGCGCCTTCTTCCCAACCAATGAAGCCAATTCATGAATCATCCTTTGCCGGCAGACATGTGACCACTTCTGAGGCAATTAATTTCCGGAGGTTCTTTAAGACAATTGCCATTCATTCAGAGTTCTTGCAAAAAATTCTTTATGAGCGCTCCTCCACTGCCGCAGTCATTAATAGCTTTTCAGACATTGAATAATTGGATCTGCCCAGTCTTCATCTCCACAAGAAGTGTGAGTTGTTATGGGCAGGCGACATCTTTTAATGGGCATATTGTGTTGCGTTTTCTCGTTATTTTTATATTCATTGATAATAATATACTATTTTTATATTGATGAAATACATACACATACCCATACACCCTATATATATATATATATATAGGTTGGATGAGTATGTGTATGTATTTCATCAATAAGAATTCATCATCAATTCATTGTTAAGAATTATAGAAATTTATAAATGCCCTTATTTATCACACAAGCTTTAATTAACGAAACGAACAACATACAGAGCTGCTTGCTCTTTTATAATGTCACCAAAAACTCTGGAACACTGTTCCAGCAGAACGAAGTATATTCTAGTAAATTACAGAATTTAAGGGGAAGTTAATTTGAAATTCGCTATTACCTTATATGAGCATTAGAACTTACAACTCCTTGTGCAGAAGTCGAAAGCTTGACTTCTCCACCAAAGAAATACCAGTGGGAAGTAGCTTTGAGAGGTAATGCACAACTTTTTGAATAATATACAGCTTTTACAAAATAGATCTTTAGTACTATTCCATGAATATGCCTTCATTAAGAAAAAGACTGCAAGAGAAAGACGAAGTCTGTAACAGATTTAGCGTTACCCAAGGTGCACCATGAGGAGGCCTGTTACACTACACCCTATGGGCATGATTTTCTCCAGATGATGACTGGGCATGATTTTCTCCAGAAACATCTATATCACATAGGGCTTGTGGATTCACCCAACTGCATTTTATGTAGGGAACATGTTGACATGGATGACGAGCATCTTTGGAAATGTTCTGCCCTCCAGGAAGCCCGCTCTTCTTCACATTTAGAGACGCTCCCCACTCCTGGAGATACTTCTTTTCTTTATTAAACTGCAAAACTTATTATGCTCGAAAGAGCCAACATAAGGACGTAATTTAAAAAAAGTACTCTTCCATTATTATCGAACTAAAATCTCTTGAGAAACATCACTAAATCCTAATTTTTTTTATCAAAGAAAAGACTTAAAAAGTTAATTTCATAAAAACATATTAAATTTATGATTTTGTTTAAAATAAGTTGTGTATTAACGCTGAATTAGCCAGTATAAATTCCACATCTTTATCCCATGAGATGTTCATAAAAAAGTGCATCCTTTCTTTAAATCTAAGTTAAGTTCTAATGCTTGGATGCAAAAAAAAAAAAAAAAAAAAAAACTGAAGCAACCTTTGCATAAGCTCCCAGTTATCAAATTGTATCGATCCACTCTCGTTACCAACGGCTACTGCTCTGCCTGCATGAATGTGATCCCTTTATATGTAGCTGTGCAAAAATTCGTGAAGCGTCATCAAAAAATAGGTCATCCATCCCACTTGGAGCGTCAACAGTCTGCGGCTATGGTATTTGTCCAGGGCTCCGCGAAAACACGGGGCCCTCAGGAGAAGTCATAAGGAAAAAGAAACTAATAGGTCCAATTGAGCATTTTTTTCTCTTCATCTGATGCGTCGGGGGAGGAAATTAATTGCCGCTCCATCCGTGTATCCTTCCATCTCGCTAAGAAAACAAATAGCCCCGGCTTATAACGTCACAAGAGGAGGAATTCCTTCGCTCTGGAACAGAAAAGTAATCTAATGGGGCGGCCTCTTAAATGAGATGAAATACCGACATTACGCACATTCTTCTCCTATTTGATGTGGGCATGTGTGGGTGTATATATATATATATATATATATATATATATATATATATATATATATATATATATGATATTAAATTATTATAGAAATAATACACAAATTAAAGATTTAGCAAGCCGACCAATGGCTGAGTCGTTAGCGTTCCTGATTTCTGAGCTGTATGTCCCGGGTTCGAATCCCGGTTCGGGCGTGGATGTTACATTCTTTCTCCGTTCTCTTTGTTCTTTCTTTTGTGATAATATATGCGTGTGGCCCATCCAATAAACGAGTTTGTGCTAATAAGATACGGACTACGCTACTCGCCATCCGTGACTTATTTCACAGGTGGCCGTTGGTTGACGACAAATGAGTAGCAGTTTCTGGCCTTGTTGTGGCATAGAGTTCGTCACCCAAGTGCCCGCCGTTGGGGGAAAATATTTAGCAATTCACTCAGTGGGCAGTGGGTGGTGCGTATTTCATCATCAGTAGTTGACTAAAATTGTACAAAATATGCCTTTTTTTATATCTATATGGGAAAGACGAAAATCTAAACTAATTTATTTCACCCCAATAGCTTACTTTAGACTTTCATTTTAGGCTAATGCCTTTCCATACAATCGAATTTCATCCAAAATCGTCAAAGCCTCAATTACTTATGTCAAAAACATCTATAATTCTGAAGTTAAAAGGAAAATGTAATCCACTCTCTTTCACAGTCTTATTTCTATTGACCTTCCACGACAAATTTTTTGTGCAAATTTTAGAATTATAAATGGACATGACTATCTTCATAATCATCTTCATCATATTTTTAACTTTCCTGACTGCCCCCTATGTTCCACAGGAGAGGCTATGAATTTTTGACATTTGACTGTTTGCCCATCTCTGAACAACCTCAACTGTCTTAGACTTAATTACTATTATGTGTAGGCTATTTTACACTGGACATCTAGATGAAAAATGGTCGATGCGGTTAACCCCCTGACGTAGGAAAAAAAACTTTTGGTCATTGCAAATAAGCCCTATTTTGTATCAATTTTGTGAATATCCCGTGATGAGGCTGGCTACTTTTGGGTAGTCTTCCATGTTTTATTTTGCTCTTTTTATTAAATCAATTCAATTTTAAATGTTTTTACTTTATTCTAACTTTTATTTGTTGTTGATACTTATTTTCCAAATGTCGGACGAAGTCAGACAAATTCCATCAGACCGTTGACCCTAAGGAAATCAAGGACCAGAAAGAGGAATGAATATATATCCTCTCTGGAAAGTCCCAAACAGTCCAAGAATGTGAATAGAAGAAGCCTGCTCAATTTTACATTTAGAGCAGACCTCAAAGAAATTCCTGCCTTCGAAATACGCGAGTCCCCTAGTGTGGTCACTTGTTAGTCTGGAAATTGCGGTTCTAGAGGCTCTGCCACAATTGAGGGCGAATGAAGAGCCAGGCTCTTTGCCCGCTTACCATTGAAGGCAGGGAGGAATACTCCATCCTTTCCAAATTTTAGAATTAACTATAGATCGATGTTCTAAAAAGGTGAGGGTTGAAGAGGAAGGATTATCGTGGAAACACCAACTCCTCGGCCAGTCTATCCGCCTGCTCCTTGCCGTATATGTCTACATGAGAAGGTATCCACTAAAAATAAACTTCATGGGACTCCGAAATGAGCTTGAGATGGTTAGAATTGCTTGTTTGATCTCCAATGGCAATGCAGTTGTGGAAGTGCTGAAGAGAGCTTCTACTGTCCGAAAGTATCCATAGATCCCCAAAATCGCTTTCATTAAAAATAGCTTCAAGACCTTGTTCAATTGCAATTAATTCACTTTTGAAAACCTGGGATGAATCAAGGTTGCGAAGACTTCTTTATTATATATATATTAAATTGTATCCTTATCGGATATTCTCTTTTTAACATATGTTTTCAAAGTAAAAAAAATCGATTCCAAATATGCGATCTAATACATATATAAATATATAGTATTTATATGCGTGTGTATGTGTAGATAATAAATGGATAGATACAAGTAACTAATAGATGTCAAATTATAGAAAAAAAACTATAAATTATGATAATATAAAAGAAGGAATAAGCACGAGTATTGCTGATATATACTAAGGTTGTTCAATTAAGTATTGCAAAAGCAGCTAGAAGCAAAATTATTCAAATATGTCACTGAAATCCTAATTTTAATAAAACAAATACAATAAATTGCAACGCTGCTAATTTCATCAAGTGACTTTGACACTGACGGTATGTTTTGTTTCGTTTGCTGCGTCATGAGAAATAACGAAAAAGCATAATGTCGTTATATATAACAGAAAAAGAGAGCTATACGGTCACCACTAGGACTTGGCAGTATTTTTTCCCGCCAAGCTGCTGAAACGTGAACATTGACACTCTTAATGGCCGTGAATTAGTTTTTTATAAACATTGGCACACAAATTTGTAAAAAAAAAATAAAGGAAAAAATAGAGATATCTTTAAATTGCTACCTCTTTAACAATAACACAAAATCCTTCTAAAAGTCGATTAACCTTTTTGAAAATTCTTACAGTTTGTTGGAAAGCTAAAAAATATTCTATAAGAAAGAAATTCCATAGCAAATTTTAAATTATTTTTATAAAATAATAAATTTAATATTTCCACAAACAGATGTCATTCTTTAAAAATCTAATAATGAATTCAATCCATTTAAAAAGTAAACATCTCTTATAAAAAAATTATAAGTCATGAAATACAAAAAAATATGTTTTTTTTTTTCTATTTTTGTCTGAAGAGATTCTTTATAATCAGAGCCTGTCATTTGCTTCTCCTTAAGGCACTATTTGTCAGCGTGGCTTGTCATTCGCTTTCAAAAACATTCTCGAATTCAAAAGATATGCGTTCGTAAACAAAGATCGTTGCAGGATAAACCTCATGAAACGTTGTCTCAAGCTGTATGGGAGTCATTCCCTCCCCACTCATCACCTGTTCATCTTTCAGTGCATCTGATCGATTGGAGTAGGGTATGAGCTGTAACGGAATAAGCTTTGCAAAACGCCTCAAGGTTTCAGTAAGGGACTGGCAAAACACAGGTACCGTTTGAAACAAACATCATCACGAGCAAGATTCACCTCCAAAACTGAGACGTGAATAATCATTCACCATGGACTGATCATAAAAAAAGTTAAAAACCAATCTGCAAACAAAAATAGCGGTTTTTTCCATGATATTTTTGGGTCTTTTATGTCTTGGCTATATTTCTACTAGCTTAGTACGAATCAGTCATCTGCATTATGTTTCTTTTTTTCAATCAAATGATCTGCAAAACAGGATACAATGATCTATGATCTACTTTTATTTTCCTTCCCTGTATCCGAAACCTAATAACGAGTTAGGGCGATTTTTCAACGAATGAATGGTTTTCAAACAGACACTTTTTGTTAACTGTATCCGTATGACCATGGAATCCAGTCCCGGGTGACATTCAACGATCGCACGTGCCAAGGAGCTCAGCTTGTCGGAGATAAGGAGAGAAACCCAAAAGAGCAAAAATTTGAATAGGGCCCAACATCATTTCACGGAATGCTGGTCCTTCCCGGCCGCAGATAGTGGTCCGGAACGCTCCGCTCCTGGACGCTGCAAGCAGAAGGTGTTTTCCATTCGATAGGATGCTAAATGAAGCGGCTATTTATAAGACTTTGCTGCGTGGGTGGTTGGAATGTGATAGTGCCTCCTTTTCCCTTACTCACTGCACAGTTTTTTTAAAAGAAAATCCAGAATTTTTTTTTTTGTTTATTATTTATTTTTGTGGTTGTGTGGTACGATAGCGAGGTTTTTCGTTCCTTATTCGAAATCGCGTCAGTGCATAAGAGTTCTTTTCGATTTCGATTCTTTTTATTTTTTGAAACAAAGTAATGTTCTTGCATTAGAACATTTCTGAGGGATAAAAGGCGATCCAAACAAAGGATGTATCGGTCATTTGGTACGCAGCATTGAAGAGGAAAAACAAATACCCTGGCTCATTTTACAAAGATGTAATTAATTTCAGAAAAAAAAAGATGATCAATGAGCAATAAACAAATCAAGAGTACATTATTTTTCATACAATGTCTTTTTACAGACATCCTATTATATATGTGAGTGAAAAAAAAGGATTTAAAATATATATTCATGTATATATTTATGTAAAAATATAATTTGTTGTCTCTCATTTCCTTTTGAATTACGACCTTTTGATAAAAACCAAATAGGATTCAGTGAATTTTAAAATTTTAGGTTTCAATTTTGAATAGGAAACAAAAGAGAGAAAAAAAAATTGCATGATAATTCGAGGTTTACAAACATTATTAAAATAATTTAATAATACAGCTATAATTAAATTTTAAATTTGACTTAAAAACTCTCGATTCTGTAAAAACAAAATTTTTATTTAAAAACAAATTTTTTAAAAAAATATATACACGAATATATAATCAATATTTTAAAGTTAAAAATTACTCATAAAGCGGTTGGGTTGTTTCTTGTGCCATGAAATGTATACGTATCGAGGAAAATTCATTTTTAATGCTCATTCGTTATTATCATTTTTCCATTCCAAAAATTGATTCGTATTGAATCTCTATCTGAAATTCCGAGTTGAAGGGGGCTGCCTTGGTTACAATTAGTGCCCCCCCCCTTTTTTTTGATGGCACGTGCCCATTGAAAGTCTAGATTAACTCACAAAGAGATTTTATTGACGAAAAATATTCGAATAAGCGCCAAGCACATTTAAATGATCGTTCATCGCCTCATCCCCTGTAATAAGAACATCCTGATCACGTAAAAAGAATGTCTCTTTTGAGCAGTTGACCGTAGATCTCTAAACTTTGCTCCTTTATTCTTTTTTAGAGAATAATTGTTTTCAATCGATTATTTTTTGTTCACATCGAAGTCTGTAATATAGAAAATACAAAATAATGCAATTCTGAAAAAAAAAAAAAAAAAAAAAAAAAAAAAACTTCAGTGTGATTTAAAATTTTACTGTTAATAACTAATTTGAACTTTCTGGATGGACAAATCTAGTTTGACTTCTTCTTCTTCAGCATGACAGCCCGGGGTGGACCAAGGCTTTCCTCAGAACACTCCTAAATTGTGTTCTCCGGAAGGAATTTTAATATAATTAAAAATTCTTGAAGTCAAAGACGAGGGGTCCATTCTATAGATATGGCCCGCAAATCTCAAGCGACATATTTTCATATAATTGACCATGTCAGCTTCCTTAAAAAGTCTGTAGAGCTCGAAATTGTATCTGTGCTTCCAAACTCCATTCTCATTTACTGCACCAAAGATCTTTCTGAGTGAGTCTTTGTTAGAGTCCAGGTTTCGTATCCATAAGTGAGAACAGATCTTATGATGGTTTTGCATAGCATGATTTTTGTAGATCTTTTGATCAGTTTCGATTTTAAGAAAGTTCCCAGTTCATATAAGCAGCGGTTAGCAGCAAGAGTTCTTCACTTCACTTCAGTTCTTATGCCATTATGAGAATCAACCTTTGAACCTGGATATGTAAAATTGTCAACCAGTTCAACTTTAATATTTTCAACTTAAAAGCTCCTAGGGCTCACAGATGATAATCTAGTTTGACTGCTTAGCATAAAAAGGATTAAGAGATTTTGGAAGAGATTCGTTACGTAACACATTTCCCAACGACTTTGTCATCCTCATTTCATCTGCCCATTCACAAAGTGGAAGATAATTTTGTTATGTAATGCGCTTTTTTTTTTCATTTCACTTCTCTAACTGATATTGAAGTAAATATTCTCATACAGGTGATGATGAGGTAAAAAGAGGTAATATCTCAACTCAATTATTTAGAGTGATTTGTTTATTCGACTCGTTCTTCTACGAATGGTAGTTCTCCATTCTACGAATCAGTGTTTGGAAACCTGTGGACGCTTCCCCAACTAGAAATGAATTCTCTGGAATTGATTTGTTTTCTCAGCTTCGAAAACATCTTTCCATTTTTATGTTATCTATTTAGAATTTCTTGTTTGCGAAGCTTCGGAAATTTACGCCAAATGTTATGAGTAACTTTTTCATCTTTGATCTTAAACGAAGTAGTCAAAAATAATACTAGCAAAAGAGAATTTTCATTTTATTTTTGACCTCACAAGATTTAAAGGCAAAACGAATGAATCTCCATAACGTCATTCAAACTATCCTACAGTGATCTGCAATATTCATTTTCTTTTATTAATGATAGCTTTTGTTATGTGTAGAGTAGTTGAGTGACTTTGATACCGTTTAATTGTCCTGATTAAATTGTCATCCTAACCCTGCTGGAACACAATTTTCTCCATAATTCTTCATCGACTTTCAATGTTTTATTCATTTTTTTATGCTCTAAAACCATGAAAACAGGTGTTATTGTGACTTTTATGTCTTTTATCACATGTCTACATCTGATTTACTTGAACACACGTCTACATCTGATTTACTTGAACACACGTCTACATCTGATTTACTTGAACACACGTCTACATCTGATTTACTTGAACACACGTCTACATCTGATTTACTTGAACACACGTCTACATCTGATTTACTTGAACACACGTCTACATCTGATTTACTTGAACACATGTCTACATCTGATTTACTTGAACACACGTCTACATCTGATTTACTTGAACACACGTCTACATCTGATTTACTTGAACACACGTCTACATCTGATTTACTTGAACACACGTCTACATCTGATTTACTTGAACACACGTCTACATCTGATTTACTTGAACACACGTCTACACCTGATTTACTTGAACACACGTCTACATCTGATTTACTTGAACACACGTCTACATCTGATTTACTTGAACACACGTCTACATCTGATTTACTTGAACACACGTCTACATCTGATTTACTTGAACACACGTCTACATCTGATTTACTTGAAAACACGTTGACATCTGATTTACTACATTTTATGAGGAAACTTTTTTGTCCAAGGTTTTATTATGCAAAATCAGAGAAAGATTTTCGGTAAGCATTTATAAGTACTATGTACAAATCATAAAGTGAAATATTTTACTATAATGTCTATGCAAGACTGAAAGAATGGATTTGACAGCGGTCTCTGCCGTTTTAGGCATTATCTTCCATCAATCTTTTTTGTACACTTACTGTCGCAAAAAGATTATATTTTGTTATGTGCATCAAAATTGTAATTGCTTGTCTCATCAACCCTAAAAAAATTGTATGCGATTCACCGATCCATTTCATTTGAATGTTATATTCTCTACTAGTAGAAAGGTATGCCTTATAGTGTGTGTAAATTTGATCTTAAAAGTCACTTAGACTGTCAACCATCAGAGTTGGGGGTTTTTAGTAGTGACGCTGATTATTACGAATTTTAAACTAATCTCTGTTGTACTGAAATTTTCTTCCTCCTCTTCTTCATCTTATAGCTTCATTCATCCTCGTCATCATCTTATTCCTTCATTCAGCCACTTCATTCCATCGAAGTTAATTGAATTTGTATGTTGTAACTGGTTGCTGTCCCAATTTCAAGGTTTTTTGTACTAAAAAATCTATTTAATTTATCAATTTTAAGCCCCACGAGAACAAAATATTCATCTATCAAGTGTAGGCAATACAACCAAACAAACAGTGGCTATTTCAGAATAAAGAACTATTTAGTACCTTGAAAACACCAGCCTTGATATTTTCGATGACATATATTAATTAAACGAATAGCGTTACATTATCAATAAAAATTGATCCACGCACTTTTCAAAGATTTTTGGAATGTTTTTGTCGAATGACTGGTTAAAGTTTAATAAATCAGGCATGAATCTCTTGAGTTTGGCGCAGTGTGTCCTTCTTTCGACCTTGAACTGAAATTCCAAAAAATGACCAACTAATCTGCCAGTCATCTTGGATAGGAGTGTAAGGGACTAACCCACCATCCTAAACGAATTGTGTATATCTTAAAGTTAGATACCAATTTTAAAATATCCACATTTACAACTAATTCATTTCTAAAAACTAAATTTATAAACTTTTAGAAAAGTCTTTCTTAAGAGGTCTTACTAATTACAGTAAATAGGTAAGGTTTTTTTCCATCTATGAAAAATAAAGAAAAGAAGCATCTTACTTCTAAGTGAAAAAAAAATTTAACTTTCATTATAATAAGGCTAACTTAACTTCTCGTTCAAAAGCCATGACTGACTTTTCCAAAGGTACTTTTGTACTGTGGACGCCCTGCTCATAAAAATCATTCCCCTTCCTTTCTTCCCCCAGTTGCTGTGCTAATGATTCCCGCTTCCTCACTTCTTTCGCCGAATTACCTGAGGCCGTTATAATGAGGTTTCGGCTATTATGGAGGGATTTTTAATCTGGAAATAGATGGAGGAAGAAAAAAGTCCCTAACAGTTTCTGATTCTCTCTCCGTCACGTAATAAGTTCCCGATTTGTGCCGCAATTGGATCCCCCTCTCCCCCCAGTTCATCAATCGGACCGTTTCTCCCATTGAAACCTATTACTTTCTTCTTGCTATAAAAAAAGAAGAAACGGAAGAAAAAAACGAGAGGGGGGACGGGCTCTCCCCCGAGTGGGGAATTTGCGGTGCGTTGAAAAAAAATAGAAAGAAAGAATTCGCTATCTGGAGATTTTTGTCTGTAATCGAACATCCTGTCTCGTTTGACAAGGGTTTTAGCTCCGTTAATCTGTCTGCTCACCCAGGGCCCCTCGCGTGTGGCCGCGGGCCCCCCTCGGGAGGGGAAAACAGGAATGCCAGGCACGTGGGCTGCAGGAGGGAGGGTCGCACGGTTCATTCCACGTTGATGAGTTGCAATTTACTTTGAGTTTAGCAAATAATGTGTTACTTTATTTCTTTTATAAAATATAATTTAAAAACGAATATATATAAAAAGAGATATAATAAAAAAATTAAAACCCAGAAACAAATCGGTAATTTTGAAACAAGATTGGGCTGTAAGAAAAATTCAGCTGCTTATTTCGCCCATCTTAATCAGGTAAACAAAATTAACATCCTTCTCTTTTTGAACAATCAAATGCCGAGGTCGACCCATGAGCTAGCATCCTCTCTTTACCACGGCTCCTCAGCTGAAGGACATTGGATTCCATGGAACTTTCAGCGTACATAGTCCCTCTCAGTCTCCAACTGCGTCAGGTATAGATCCTAATACTTCCAGGTCACATGAACGACACATTGATGCAAAGAAGTACCACAACCCTCAACTGCTCCATTAAATCCGAAAAAGACCTTCACATTTCTCATTCTGTCTCTAAATGTTGTAGAAATAAGTTTTAATTGTTCTTCTATAGCGTCGATTGGTTTAATTGTTTGCCGCCACTTTTCACACGAGAGCTAATTTGATTTAAAACTGTCAGAGGATGACGGATCACAATGAAAATCCATGCTTGAATTAGGTATCGAACCTGCGAACTGTTCATTTGGTTTAGTTTCTGGTTCTATGGTCATTCTTTGCATCCAAGTGGCGAATAAGATTAGGACCCACAGTTTAAAATGGAATCCGGATAGTTGCAAATAACCATAGCTGACGTGGTAGTCCAACTCATGAGTTGCTGAACTAATGGTCATTGCACTAATCATTCAGCTACCAGCTTGGCTTCTATGATGCATATGATTTTTATCATCAAAAGTACGTGGGGAATGCCGGGATGATGGGATTTTTTTTTTTTTTTTTTTTGTCTTCAGATGATCCGATTCCACCACAGTACTGAACGATGTTTCCATCCCTATGACCGAAAGAGCGAGTCTTTTATTCGTCACAATGGATATAAAAGGAGAATTTCTAAGTACCTATGCTCATATATGTGCATACGGAAAGCATAAAATCAATACCTATTTTTGTTGTTCATCAGTGGCTGGGATCGGACCCGGGACGTTTTAATCGAAAAAGGCAATATTATTATAATTAGGTCACGATGAGTCATTGTGAAAAAGACACAAGGGATCACCGTGGGCTAGTAGTAGGACGGTGTTTTCTCAGAGCGATGGTCCCGGGTTTGATCATGGCAATTGTTAACTGTTACGCTTCTTTCTGTCTTCTGCATGCATGTTTGTACGCTCACATAAAAGAACATCAATAGTTAACTTACAATCACTTACAAAACTAGCCAAATAGTAAGATAATCAAAACCAAACTAATAACTTAATAAATAAAATGCTAACTGTACTCAGAACAAAAAGAAAGAACAGAAACATATTCAAAACATAAAAATATGCGGATTTTACAAATCAATCTACACATCAGTAGAGCAGCCACACATACATCATTAGCGGCAACATATATTATGGATAATAATATATATATATAGCCTTGCTTCAGGACCCTTATGTAGGTAACGGTAAGCTATACAGTTTCCCAATGAGTTCGACGTACAGTCACTGCAACAACAAAGAAGAGTGGCTAGTATTCACTGGCTCAGTGGTCATTAATTTACTACCTCCAACGGAACAGCAGTTTTTGTAAGTATGACGACACAAGACGGAGACATAACAATAGGCACATAGTATGCCAGACCATACGGAGACTTCGCGGAAGCCTTTCAAGAGTGGAACCATTTAATAGAACACACTAGGCCATTTATCCTAGGCGCAGATCTAAATGCAAGGTCACAACTTTGGAGTTACAACTTCGAAGACGAAAGAGGTACTACACTAATAGACTACTTAATTGAAAACGACCATCACAGGGCAAACGTATTGGGTGATATACCAACGTTCCGCACAACAAAAGCACAGGAAAACCCAGACTTCACCATAGCAAACAATAGTGTGTTTAATATCAACACAGGTTGGTGAGTAGAAGACACGCACTCGGTGAGGGATCACAATTACATACGGTTCGAAATTGATTGTAATAAACCAACAGTACTAAACACTCGCTTAAGAACAAAATTCGGTAATCACGAAAAATTTAAAAGGCTATGCAAGGCAAATACACGAAAATTAACAAACGAACTGAGTAACGTAAACAGCGCTGACAACTTAGATAAGCTAACTGTTGAACTGATAGCAACAGTTCATAAAACGGCAAGTCTAATATACAAATTAAAGAATAGCAATCAAACACCGTAATTCAAATGGTGGACTAAAGACCTAGCAACTCAACGAAACATGGTTAGGGCCTTAAGCGCAGATATAAAACATGCGCTGATGAAGAGAAACAGCGATGGAGAATTTCGTTCTGTAAAGAACGCTCCAGCTAAACAGAGCTATTTTAAATGGAAAAGCAAAGACGTGGAAAACTTTCTGCACAAACCAAACAGACACATATGGAACGGCTTTTAAAAATGCCCACAACAAAATATTTAAACAAACAGATCTTAGAATCAGTTGGGATGGTAACATAGTGCCCAATAAAAAAGCAGCAATGGAAAAAATTACAGAACATCACTTTCCAAATAAGCCAGTGCCCTTTCACCCTAGAACACCAGTGAACAGATCTGAGGAACAAAAACTGCCAACAAGAGAGGAGGTAAGAAATGCAACCTACTCATTTAACACAAATAAGGCTCCGGGACCTGATATAAGGCTCCAATAATAAGGCACAAATAAGGCTCCGGGACAAATGGCGACCTCGATTATCTCATTTGGAGAAGAGTCGTAGACGCGACACCACAATTAATTGCACACTGGGCAACTCAATGTTTCAAATTACAGCACTTTCCGACACCACTAACAGCAGCAAAGTTTATTTACTTTGCAAAAAATGGAAAAGATCCAACACTCCCGGAGTCGTATAGACCCATTTGCCTCCTCCCAACATTAGGCAAAATTCTAGAAAAATTAATCTGTCAAAGATTAACACACTTCCTGGAGACAGAAAACAAATTAAGCGACAGGCAACATGGTTTTAGACAAGGCAGGTCATGTGAAATGTCACTCAAGGAAGTAACTAACCAAATAAGAAACAACCGGGACGATAAACTCTACACTTTACTCAACTCAGGTGATATTAAAAGCGCGTTTGACTCGGTTCACTGGCAAAGATATCAACATAAAACTAATAGACTTAAACTGCCCCAAAATGTTAATTAATCTCATCAATACATATCTAACACATATATTATACATATGTAACTAGGACAGTCCAATATGACTGGGGCACTGGAAATGCGAAACAAAGCATATACAAAGGCTGCCCTCAAGGATCATGCCTAAAACCAATATTATAGACAGTAATAGCTAATGACTACCTCGAAAATATGACACAACCAGAAGTCAACATTACAGCATTTGCTGATGACTTTCTGATAAGCGTTAGAGGAAGAACACGGATGATAATAGGAACTATAGGGCAGACAGCAGTCACAACATTTGAAGCTTGGTGCAATGCACATCAATTAGAAATATCAGTTAACAAATGCAATATAATCACGGTTGCCAAACCACTTACTACAGAGAGAGAACCCATCATCCGGATGGGGGAAAATCACTAAAGGCTGTAACTACTATTAAATACTTGCGTGTGACGTTAGACCAAAACTTAAATTGGCTCGCACACATCAATACACTCAGGCAAAAGCACATGGACACCTAATCAGACTAGCACCACGCGCCTTGGGAATTAAATCCAATCTCCTGAAAACTTGGTATCACACAGTAGAAGAAAGAATATTCACATATGCCTCATCGGTGTGGGGATCAAGCCTAGGAAAACAGGCAACTCAAAAACTACTAATAATACAAAGGCCAATTTGACTCAGAATAACGAGGGCCTACAGAACAACATCCACAGCAGCGCTAAATGTCCTAGTGGGTGTGATACCACAACATCTCCAGGTACTGAGGGAAGTGATCATTGCAAACGTGTTAAGGAACAATGACGATACACTTCTAGGTTCACATTTGCTAAAAGCAGAAGATTATCAATCCAAAGCTGCTATTAATCCCATCCACCTAGCTGATAAAATTATGGAAAAATACATAAATCTACCACTGACTCAGAACATACTATCGCCACAATACAATATTTATACCGACGGATCCAAAACGGAAGATGGTGTTGGCGCGGCAATCTGTGTTTATAACAACACACAACTTATAAATACACTCAACTCCCCATGAATAGGAACAATTCGGTCTTTCAAGCTGAAATATATGCTATTAACAAAGCACTAATATAAATTCAGGAAAAAAGCCCAGTAACAACACACATTCATACGGGCAGTTTCTTAAGCCTTTACGCCTTAGCAAAACACAAACAGAGAAACAAATTCATACAAAAAACACAACAGCTGCTTTTAGAGTTAACAAAAGTACACGCAATTAAACTGTACTGGGTATCATCACACACAGGTATAATAGGAAATGAAGAGGCCGATCAAGCAACAAAAAGGGTGACACAAATACCACAGGAGAATATAATTAAGCTACCACAGTCGCATCTAAAAAAAATAGTCTTAAATGAAATCCTGAATCGGTGGCAAGAAGAGTGGGACATCGCAGACACAGGCAGGTATACACATACATTCTTCCCTAAAGTGAACACAAAGCGACTAGTGGGCCAGCAACAATTAGCCCAATATTTCACAGGACATGATCAATTCCCAACCTTTGTTCAAAGGCTGGGTAAGGCCACGACAGGAGATTGCGTATGTGGGGAAGAAGGAAACCCACAACACTACGCATTTGATTGCCCGCTAACATCAGCGCTGCACCTAAATACTCCAACAGACGTAAACATGCCTGCGTCGAGCGACTTAATTCTAAATAATAAAACTGCGCAAAATAAACTAATTCAAATTGTAAAGAAACTTGAAATTATCAAATCGGTGGCGGTAGACGCGATTAACATCTAATATTCCCTGTGCACTACACACATTTCAACAGACACAAAAAAACAAGGCATGCCTCACCTTATTTAGGATTACAAGGTCAACACACAAACACAAACATGGCAAAATGGCAGCCCTCACCATTTTGAGGAATAGGCACACCTCACCTTCTTGAGGATCATATCCACCAAGCAGTGGACCAAATGACCTAACACCGGACGTGACTAGGCGAAGGAACCCCATCGACCTGGTAACCAACACCACATAGAATCAATAACCAGCACGGTTGTGGACGAAGAAGTCGCCGATTTGAACCTTTATTCCGGTGACTACTTCTATCCACATGTATCAAGACCATCTTTAATAGGGCGTGCAGCTGTTTCTGTAATCAGCAGTTGAATTTCAAGTCAGCTCGGGATGGGTTCTAGAGGTTTTTAATGATTTCCTCCTAGACTTGCGTAAATACGGCCCATCTTCCCACAAAGTCCCCCATGAGGGCATTCCCTCCCCAGCTCGCACTTGTAAAGGTGACGTCCACTGTGTGGGCTTCACCTCGCGTTAGGGCTTTGTCATGTCAATAAAAAGCTAAATAAATATGGGAAGTGACGCATACGCGAAGGGTTGGCGGACTGGCTTGTCTGGTTTGTTCTGGTATCGAGCAAAGATAATTTAGATGATTGATCAGAACATCGGTCAGGCAGAGTGATAACCCGTCTGTTCGGAACTCGGCTACTGGAATGGCTCTCTTTTCTGGGCCCAACAGGGGGTCTCGTTGCCTCTCTGTGATGGGTTTACTACGCAGCGGACATCAACAGACTTACACTCGCTACGCGAGTAGGCTGTCCGTCTGCGGCGTCGAAGGTAGACGCTTGGGAGTTTTCCGGGCTATCTCCCTTGGGATACATAAGTACGATTCACTCTCTGTCCTTTTGGAAGACAATGACACAGCGGCTTTCATGCAGCTCACAACGTGGTTTTAAAGTAAATTACTTGCTTCCATTACTGATTAAAATCCAATCTTCTCCTGAGAGTTGCTAATACAAGGAGAGGGTTGGTTAGGGTGTCGTTCTCACTATCGAAAGGTAATGAGTTTGAATCCAGTCTTAACCAAAAATCCGTCTTGTTCGCTAAAGGTTACAGGGACTGGGTGGGGTCGCAATGTCCTCCAAGCGGAGTGATATTTCTAGAGTTGACAGTCCAAGTTATGGGGTTCTTCTGCTTGTTCCCTGCTTCCAAATCACGAGGACACCACACAGCTGTTTCTGTCTAATTGGCAGAGGCCAGCTCGAGGCTAGTTGCAGGGAAGCATGCTGGTGCGACAACAACACAAGGGTAGGGAGTATCTTAGATTGATCGATCTCAGGTTTGAACGTTGGACGGCAGAAAGATATCGGAGAGGGTGATGAGGACCACGTCGTCGCTGCTGTTAGTTTCAGCTCAACATTACTACAGTTCCCAATGCTTATGTTTGTACTTAGACATAAACATAAGCGACTGGGCACCTGGTCTCTGAAACAGGTTGGCAGCTGTTGCTCCACCACGTAATGCATCTGGGTGTGACAGAATTGCCACGAATTTAGAAAACACCATTACAGTATTGTATTTCACGAAAGCTCTAATGTTTGAAGTTACAGAATGGGCAGATATCGAATATCATCCACAAAATATTTACAGAATTTCCACTATGGGGAAATGACAAGGGGTAAATATTGCACTAAAAATTTTAAAAATAAGTTATTTTTAAAAACTCCAAAAGACTCCAAAAGAAATTTAGTTAAATAAAGTTGAAACTGGTGATATAAACCGACTGCAACGTACGTACATATACAGTCAATAAAACTATGTATTCTATAAAAATACTATATACTATGAAAAATATTCTATATATGAAATACTATATGTAAAAAGAGCAAGTAAACATGACATATTTACCATATATACATGTTTAAAACTCATGCTTTAACTCGCTATGGAACATTTCATTTTTCATAAAACCAAAGATCTCTGCATTGTATGCAGGCAGATAATTAAATTTAAAACATATTCATATTTTGGAATAAAAAATTGAAGATTTAATAGTTATGTCCTCCTTATAAATTGCTCAAAAATCAGACCGAGAAAAATCATTCAAGACAATCGGTTCTGATCGATTTACGAGCCTTTTCTAGATATTCACTTTAGACTTGTGGAACAAGAGCATTATTACAGGGCACATACTCAAAAATCAGTTTCTACCGTCTCAGACATTATTTGCTTTTATTCTGTTAGATTAGTTATATTTAATGTTTGATATATTTACTGTTAAAGATTAGTTACATTAATTATTAAATATTAGTTAATACTTATTAATTATTAGTTATATTTATTGTATGTTAGGGGGTGTTAAAAAACGCTCAGATGCCGTATAATCCAGAATGACAAATTCTGAATGTTTTTGGCTAAGAAGAAATGTTGCCAAGATGATGTATTGTGGCGTCTTAACAATGACGTAAATACTAGGGCTGCCAAAATAGAATTTTACACATAATTCTTATGGTTCTCCATTTGTATGACGTAATAAAAACTAGGTTGCCAGATAAACAAAAAAAAGTTGCCATAAAGTCACCAAACTCAGAATTTGGCAACCTGGCTTTTATGACATCTGTGCCAAAAAACTAATATTTAGTCTGGGAATTAATAATTATTAGAGAAATATTTATGAGGGTTATGTCTGGGGTAATCGATGCTAAGTAGGGATAGCGCCGTCTAGACATAAGGTAGTAGGTTTCATACCTGAGCCATTGCGAAGACTTATCTTGAAGAGGTATATGCACATTCCCTAACTGCCGTTTTCAGTTCTTCCTAAAGTTCTTCTTTTGTTGTAAGGATCAGTATGTTAGAAGGAATAAACACCAGCTCAAATTAATTAATATTTGGATGGGGAATAAGTTCGTTGCGTTTTTATTAAAAAGACTTTTATTTAAACAATAATAATATCAATAAGTGAATCAATTATATATTCGTTGTTGCTGTTTATAGCTTCTTCCCACATCTCGATCAATTTGTTGACGCCGAATATTTCCTGGTCTGGTGTCAAAGAAGTTGTTAAGCCACTTTTAAAGACCTCTTTGTTATAGAAGGTAACGCCTTTCATATGGTTTGACAAGGATCGGAAAATATGGAAATCGGTCGTGTAAAGTCCAGAGAATACAACGGATGTGAAGGACTTCCCATTGGAGTGCGGCTTTGACGACTTGTGCAAGATGGGGCTTGGCGTTGTCGTGAAGGAGTTTGGTTTGACCATGTCGATCAGGTAGATCTTTTCAGTCGAATAGCCTCATTCACGCGGTGTGGATGGGCAATGTAGAGCTCCTTGTTGACTATGGCATTCTTTTCGAGCATTTCTCAGTGCACCAAGAGGACCTTAGAAACTGGCTCAAGAACTTCTTTGGCACCAGACCAGGCGATTTTTGGCGGAATGGCATTAACAAATGGGTCTAAAGTTGGGAAGAGGTTGTAAATAGCAACGGCGATTATATAATTGAGTAACTTAATTATAAGTATTGTTTTTGTTTAAATAAAAGTCTTTGTTAAAAACGCTACGAACTTATTCCCCAACCTAATACTTTTTTTAATTTGCAAAAGACAGGCAGTAAAAAATGTAATTTAGTAAAAATAAGCACTTGCATATATGTAATTTAATAAAAAGTAAACAATTGTAAACATACACAATATCATTTTACTTAAGTTTAGCTATATTTCTTTATTCAGATCAGGATTTAAAATTAGGAAAATCTATCACATCAAATTATTTAATAATTTTTTTTAAAATATGTTTGCATATAGTTAAGACCGAACATTTCTATTTTTTATTCTGTAATACAAAAGAATGTGAGTCTAAATTTTATTGAACCGTTTCAATTGATTTTTCAGCTTGATGTAAAAAAAAAAAAATGATAAATAAAACTAGACGTGTGCGATGCTTCTTCTGTTACCTGCGCATAGAGGGGGTGGGGGTCCCTGTGTGGATGCCGCCGGAAAGGGTTCGAAAGAAAGAGTTCTCTAGACTTAATTTCTAGGGTGAGCAGGATTAGATACTCCTGGCTTTCAATCTAATGTTATTGGCTCAGAAAAGGGTTGTGAGTGTGTTTTTTTCCTATCCTGAGGTTATATCCCTTTTAATTTCGTCCTTCTTTTTGGATACTGTGCTGACATTTTTTTTTTTTATCTTCGTTTTCATTTTTATGGGGAATGCCCCGCGGTGAAGACGACAGATGGCGTCAACAGGCGTCATTCGCTCGGCTTGAAATTAGCTTTCTTCCCTCCCCCACCCCCATTTCAATATATTCGGTACGAAAAATAAAAATAATAAGAGAGTGCAAAAAAAAAAAAAATAAAATAAAGGAGGTGCGTATATTTTCGTGTTTATTTTGTGGCTAAAGTGTTCATAACCCAGAGGCTGTATCCCCCCCTCCCCTGACTAGCGTTGAGTTGTCGCGTGTCAGTTACTTTGGTTGTCAAATTGAATTGGGAAAGCGAGGAGGCTTTAACTTTGATAAGATTATTTTTATAAACTGGTCGGGGAAAAAATAGAAAGAGTTCTTTTCTATGGAGCCACTCGGTTCGGTAATATGAACCCTGCATGGATTATTAAAAATTTAGAAGTTCGAACAAAAAAGATGATTTTCTGACAAAAGTTGCCCCCAGCGCACTGTTCACAAAAGGAAACGAGTCCATAATCTTTTGATCAGTTGAATGTAAACTGATGGGCTAACATAAACTGCGCGTTAAAATGTCACCGTTAATATTCACACCGATAACTGCCTGAATATGCTTTTCAAGTAAAGATTACACTAGAAAGCTTTGAAAGCTCATTATTGCTCTTAAGGCAAGTAAATTACAATAAAAATTTTTTCCTAAAAACTCTAAGAGGGGAAAAAACATTATTTATTTTTTTTTAAATAATATTGTGTTATCGTGGGAAGTTATGGTTGTGGTTGGTATGACTCTTTGTCACCGCAAAAATATATATTTCGCTCTAGGTATCGGCATAATACAAATGCATAATCTACAAAAAATATTAGAGGAAGTTTTAGTCTGAAGTGGAAATCGAGAGAGGGGGGGGGGGAGATAACAAATCTGTCGATTCCACAAACTATTTCCCATGAACAGTTCTTAATCAGTCTTCAGAGGTTAAAATTTATATTAAGACCAAGAAATAAGATAGGAAATCACAAATAATGAATTAAGCTGATTTACATCATTCAAATTTGCTTTGCAAGTTATAGGGATTTTGCAAAACCCCACAATGTCTTCCAACCACCACAATATTTTTATTCAATACCTTAGTTAGTAACTAAGAAAAAGGAAATATATTTTTGTAACGAATTTGGAAAAAAAGGAAAGCCTGTTTCAAAAATATCACTGGTTGAGTTTTGGTTTCACACACAAATGCTTATCTCTTAAGGATCTGAAACCATGGTGCCAAACATGTAAAAACACTTTGCACTATTTTCCTAATTTTAACCCCTTGTCGGGATTTTAGCAATTAATGCGTTTTAGTTATTTTAACAGCAATTTTTTAAAGTTAAAAGATGCATTAAGAAAACCAGACTCATAATTTTTTTGCTTT
Source organism: Latrodectus elegans (assembly GCA_030067965.1). Classification (NCBI taxonomy): domain Eukaryota; kingdom Metazoa; phylum Arthropoda; class Arachnida; order Araneae; family Theridiidae; genus Latrodectus; species Latrodectus elegans. Next base: position 25,921,826 of record CM057818.1, read on the forward strand.
TTAGACAGCTTTATTCATTTTATTTCATTAAAAAAAATTAAACATAACATAAATTCTTTTAGCTTTATTATTTGTATATGTGATCAAGTAATTTTTAATGGATTTATCACCCTCTTCTGATTTCATTTAGTTTGTGTGTGCGTGCATGTGTGTGTACAAGTTTTTAAATTCGGACATTGATTTAGATAATGAGAATCATTTTGTACATAACTCATTTTGGAGTTTTAACCTCAGACCCAAAATATAATTTGATTTATGAAACTTGCCAACATTTTTTCTCTGTCCATCAAGTGTATGACTTTATCACAGTTTTGGTATTCCGATATGATGAGACATAAATATCGATACACTGAGACATATCGTAAGGCTTGTACCACTTTTCTGCCTTTTTGACTCCCACATGCAACTATAGTTCTTTAACCAAAAAGAAAAAAAAATGTTAAATAGTTTATCTGAAACGACTACTTACATAGACCTTTAAAATAACTAACCTATCTTGCTTTTTTACCAAATAAAACAGAAAATTGTCTCATGACTGTTGTTTGGCTAAACTTTTCAGACTTTGCTCCATGAAATTCAGCCAATCAGATCTGAGGACGATTGCTAAACCACAGTCATCATCAATTCTTTTGCTCCTCGCTCTTCATCTGTCAGTTCTTTAATTGGAAAGGAAGATCAACCACAACTCATAGCCCAATGCATCATTTTTTTTTTTCCTATATGGGAGCAATATTTGTAGTAGCCAAGTTCCCATATGCCGCTCCCTCCAACAAGGTAAAGAGGATTCCAGATGTCAGGTCCCCGATATGCATACCATCCCCCGTGAGAACCATTTCCCACCCAATGAGAGTTCTTTCTCGGAATCAATTTTTCTGTTTTTAATCTCGACGGTCGCTCTTGTTTGACATTCATCTCGGCTCCCAGTGTGAAAGGGGTTCACTGAGACATTCGAAGTATTTTTTTGTTGATGTAGGGGTGTATATATGTGCCTAATCAACCGTGATCCTTCCGCCCCCGCTTTCGCAGAGATGAAAGATTCTGTGACGCAAGGATTAGAGGCATCTCTGTGTGAAGGTTCAGCTTTTGTGAGAAAATCTTTCCCGAGCTTCCATTGTGTGGGTGGTTGTAATCATAAAAACAGACACCAGATATACTCAGCCGAAAAGTTAGATAAAGCTGTCTAAATTTTTAATCCGAAAATACATATTGGCTTCATAAACCTAAAAAAAAAGTAATTAAAAATACTCAGATATCTCCCTCTTATGGATGTGAAATTAATTACTCAGGTTATTCTTTTCTATTAATAGATTATATCAGAAAGAGTATTTATTGTTTTAGCTTCTATTGTTGCTTATTCGAATATGGATTTATCAGAATAGGGCAGTGGTTTCCAACCTTAGGGGCGCGCCCCCCCAGGGGGTGCGAGACAGTTGCAAGGGGGCCATGCACCTGTTTCCAAAATATCATTTTCGAATACGAACCAAAAAAGTCGAATAGGTGTCAAAAAAAATGAATCAGCAGTATACATAATCCACAATCTTCGCCACGAATTTTTTGGGGACAAATGCTGAAACATCCCATCCATATTCTTCTTGGAACGAAATATCTAGCGAAACAAGATCTACTTTTTAACTGCATATAAAAAGGAAGCACACTTAAAACAATGCATTATTTGCAACCAATTTTTTGCTTTTAAAAGGGGGGCGCCGGTACAAAGAAGTTGGAAACCCCTGGACTATGGGGTTGGAATCAATTTTCCTTGATTTGAAGAAGAAACATAGAAAATAAGGAAGGATCTTAGCTTGTTCACTTTATCTGATACTTAATTCAGAATAAGAATATTTTCTTTTTCAATTGGGTAAAAAAATTCGAATAATATTGGCATTTTTATTTATTTTTCCTTTTATAAATTGCATATACTTGTTTTTTTCATAAAGCCAGCCGATGGTGGAGTGGTTAGCGTTCCTGACTCCTAGGCTGTTGTTCCCAGGTTCGAATATTGGTTCTGGCATGGATGTTTCTTTCGATCTGTGCTTCTGTGTCCTTTCTTCTGAGGGGATGCATGAATGTGGCCCACCCTATAAACGGGTTTTGTGGTGGTTTGTCATGGGTAATGCTTCTCGCCTCTGTGACTTGGTTCACAGGTGCTCGCTGTGTAACGACAAATGAGTAGCAATTTCAGGTCTTGTTGTGGTGAAAAGTTAACACCTAAGTGGCTACCATTATTAAAAAAAAAGGTTTCTTTCATAAAAGGAGATCTGGTAATAGTTTTCCGTTACGAAAATTTAAAAAAAAAAAAAACAACTTATTACTGTTTAAAATACGGGTGTGTAATTTTTCATATGCCTTTGTAAAGAATATTGTAGGTTGACTGTCACGTATTAATGACAAATAAGTATTTTATGAATGAATATCGCTTTGCACAAATAATTTAGCTAGAAATTTTCTAACTGGTAGCAGATGTAAATTCATTTGCATGGTATATTTCAACAAAACATTAAAAAATATAGATCAAATAAAATTCACATTTGTACGAATTACTTCTATTAGAAGACGACTTTGAATAAAAGCATCAAGAGGCACTGTCTGCTAAAAAAAAAAAAAAAAAAAAAAAAAAAAAAAAAATTTACAGGCAGAATCTGCCTTTATTCTAAACTGTAAGGTAAGGCTTTCCCATGATACGAAAACCACATGAATAATTGTTTTCGATATCTTTTGCTCAACAGTAGCTAATCTCATTCGATCGGAAACTACAGCTCAGACTGGATTGGGCTCAGCGTGACTTATTGGTGGGACAGTACTCTTTTGGGCGAAAGGTCTCGAGTTCGAACCCAGTCTCTGTTGAAGAACGGGAGATACATGTTGCGCTTTTCCCATCTGCATGCACGGTGAGGGGGGCTTCCTGATTTCCTCCCTTGTGACGCCTGTGTATAGACCACCAATTTTCTATACCTTGGACATTAAGATGTCATACGAAATCTTCAGACTGTCCACTAAGTGGTGTTAAAGCCTTCCCGCTTATGATGAGATTTGAATTTATGAACTGTTGAATTGAAAATCAGAGCTCTCCCATTCAGATACATGCTTGAACGAGCTGAGTGGAGGAAGTAAGCCCCGAAGTGCTTGTTCCGTACTCGGCCAATCGCAAAACGAGTGATTTCTTCGTAATAAATAATATTTTTAAATAATTAAGATTCTTTCTTTAACACCGCAAAGTGTGACCTGCAGTTATCCTCCTTCAGGCGCTTAAAGCCACGAATCCACGCCGAAGCACGGCCTATCTTCTCAACAATAGCACTTCACGTGTTGCGTAAGAGCGAATGTGGAATAATTAACGGGCACTTTTTTGCCTGCCCCTAATGAGGGGGGCCCTGATCCTCCCTGCTGGGTGAAGGGCGCTTCCTGATAAAAAAATAACCTTTTGTTTGTTTACTTTTCCCCACTCCTCTTTGGAAGAGTTTCCTCACTGGCCATGAAATTAGCATTCAAGCCGTCGATCGCCTCCAAGCTCTGTTTATCCCGAGAAAAGGAAGAGGGCTCCCGCTGCCCCCAAGCGTTTATCAACAAACAGCGCGGGGGCGTAAAAAAGAGTTCTGAGCCTTAGACGGCGAGGGTAATGAAATAAGATAAAAAAAATAATAATAATAGTTCTATTCGAAGCCCAGCTTTATGAAGCGAAACGCTTTCTCCTACTTAATGGAATGGAAAACGTATGAAAAGTTTAAAACGAGTTGAAACCCGAAAACTATGCTTAAAGCAGAATACTGCGTTTGAAAAAGTAACTTATGGTTAATTGCATCACTCATTTTATGATAAATTGGTTCTACGTGTAAAAACTAATCATCGTTGGAGAAAGAGTTATACCAGTGGGTGAGTGGTTGCCAATTTTCTGATACATTTCCTCATCCAGTGGTACAATTTACAGAAATATAAGTGTGATTGGTGCCTAAAATGCACTCATTTATTAAATGATGGATGAACTATTCATTGAAGTTAGTACCAAGCCTAGTGTTGCAAAAATGGGAAAATACCGAATTTATATTCTCAGGAGTTTTTAAAATTCATGAAATTCATTTAAAATTCTAGGACGTTATGAAAACTTTGAACTCATATAAATTTTTAAGTTTTCTTTATAAAATATTTAATTAAGATAAATAAAAAAATGTTAGAATTGAATATTTAAGAATCCATTGAAAAAAAAAAAAAACATTTTTGTTGTTCTCACAGCACTCTTAATTAAATTTCGAATTAAGAGACGGAACAAACATCTTTTTGCTTCATTAGCTACATGATTCAACTTTGTTTCTTGTATGTGAAGCAAAACAGTCCAGTAAATCACATATGATTGGTTGAGTTTTTTCCTTCAAAATTCCCGAAATTTTTACATGGGCTCGTGTCAGTACAATGCAAAAGGTAGTGGGTTCGATATTCAAATTTACAGAAGAATTCGATGACTCAGAATTGGGCCACTTTGCCAATTCATATTTATATTGGAATGGTAATTGAACGAGATACGAAGAGTGATAGTAAAGTTAGTTATTCTCTTCCATTTCCAACTGAATAAAACTTCACATAAAATAAAATATTTGACGAACGCGGTAAAAGTAGACTTTAATTTTTTTGCCTAAAACAAAAGGGAAAAACCATAAAATTAATAACAAACGCAGATAATTGTTTCAAAAAAAAAAAAAAAAAAAAATGTTATTTAAATAAATAAATAAATAAATAATAAAATAAAAAAGAAGAAAAAAAAAAACTTCTGCGCCAACGTTCGCTGTCAGTGAAAAAATATCAGTTATCTGAGCATATAAATGCAATAAGTTTTCTTATTATCTTCGTTATAAAATGAATTATTCAATATTAAAATGTGTTTTACATTTTATAGACATTTTAAAATATGTAATGTAGATATTGGTAGCCGCATTGGTTAATATCATAAAAATATTGGATACTCGCGGAATGTTATATTAACCCAAACAAATTTTATAAAAATCAATGAATCATTGTTTAATGAATACTTCTGAAGAAAGGAATTTTTACGCTGTAGGGGAAAAAAAACTATTAAAAAATGTGTTCGCGCTTGGTACTTTATTCCCCTCTTTCTCTTAAAATATTCCGATTTCTTGAAACTCTCCCGAGTAAATGCGGTCTGTAGTGTGTACCAGCGGTTTTTTGTCTCTGCTCAGTGAATGGGGAAAAAATTTCCCTCAACTCGCTCTCAGTTTTCTCCTATTTCCCTTCCAGTTAGGGATTTTTTCTCCCGTTTGTTGCGGCCTGTCATTATCACCTGCAGGGACAGCTTCCAGTGTATTTCCCTTGTTAATGTCTCATCCATCATGGTCCGAGCCTTTCTCTCCCGACATCAAATCCAGATCCTCGCCTTTTTTTTATGACTCCTCCTTCCTTCCAGTTCAACGAGCTTTTGAAAGTCAATGGGAAATCGAACTTGTCAAAAGACAGAAGGTACGCGCCAACCTGCATCCTCAATTGCGCTATCTTAGAATTTATTAGCCACATGAGGATTCCATCTAACGGTTGAGTATCTGCATTTATAAAGAACAATTGAGAGGGAGGAATTCTTTTTCATTACACTGATGTTCTCAGAAACAAGCTTCGATTGCCGATTCTGTAAATTAATCTTCCCTAGATACATACTTTTATTAGCTGCAATTTCTTTCTTTGTACCCAATTACAGCATCTGAAATTCTTACAGATACTGTATTACAGCCCGAGTGATAAAAAGTCTTCTCTGCAGATAGAGAAAGTCTGTGTCTGACCTTGGCGAAGACTGTTATGTTGGGAAGACTTATGAGGATCAAGAGTTCTATAGGACACCATGCACCATTTCTTTCGTGTCATGTGGAGTGATAAGTAGGGTGCCCGATCAGATATCGACCCCTTTCTCGACTGTGGTTTAAAATAACGAATCATGGGTAAGGAATTAGTCTGAATCAACCTGAATATGTCAGTTGCAGTGATCTTTCAGCTGTTAAACTTTTTTTTAAAAAATTTAGAATTGTATGTATTTCGTGAAAAAAATATATCTTGGCGTGCTGAGGCAAGTAGAAAAATAGAATTGCCTCGTTCCCTCTCCCAATCATTTGATAAAAAGAATGTCATTTTATCAAGTTTTTATGTAATTTTATTTTTTATGTAATTTCTATTTCTTCCATTAACGATATTTTTTCTTTCTAAAAGATAATGAATTTGAACTATTTCTTAGAATTTTTACACGGTAGGATGTTATACTATAATTTTCATGTTTTGTAAATATTTTTCAAGGATTTTAAGGATTTGCAGTTTAACTACAGCAAAATTCACGAAACTTCGGTCGAAATTAATAATATCATGAAAGCGAGATTTTGTTATCCATTTTTGTTTTGCGTACCGACAAGAATTTTCCGTACATAGAACATTTCATCCATACCGAATTTTAATTTTGTATAGAACGTCTGCTGATAAATCTTGTTCGAAATTCTTCTTGCAATAAAACTATTTATTAATAAAAACACATGCTTATATTTTTAATTTGGAGATATTTTTATTAAATTACAAGTACTTTACAGATAACATTTAAAATTGATTTACATCAAATTATGAATCAAATTCTGTATTAAATTGTGATACAAAATGTTTGTTTTCTTCTCAAGTGTTGCTTTATATCAATCTGTTAACAGGCACACGATATGATAACACTTTTTTCTTAGCATATTTACGAATGTAACAAGAACATTGATGATTCTGGGCTTTACCCCTACAAATTATGTAAGTGAAGACCAACATACTTCTCTGTACCTAGCCTTTTCATTTAGGTTCTGCTTGTTTGGGAAACTTCGTAATTTGGAAGCTGTTACCTAGCAGAAGACCCCCACCACTTCACCTGCCACCCCAGAGGTATTAATTTTTTTTTGGGGGGGGGGTATATTATGAGCATAACCTACGCAACCGCTTTTAAGAAACTCGACGGATCTTCGGTTAAATTGAATTTCAAACTCACTTCTTCTGACCATGAGAACAAATATTTTACCAACCAGACCACTGCGACATCTCCATATATTAATAGCAATATTTAAATGCAAGAGATGGTGCAAAACACTTTTATAATTGAGATAATACCATACACTTCGAGATCATGATCATTCGAATTATTGTTAGAAGAATCATTTTTACACACATCGCATCATAAAAGATACATTTTAGAAGACATCGGTAGTCTCTGTGCTACACCAAAAGCAAATCACGAAATATTTATCTGCAGCTGTACGAATTTAATGGCTAAATGTTATTGGTTATCGTTGGGAAATCGCAGAAATAGTTCATAATTTGTTGAGGAATTCGAATGCCACTTGACATATTGTCTTCTTACAGAAATACCGAGAGTTTCATTTTAAAGGGCACAAGTATCTGAATATGGACAGTGCACCAAATGGAAAATATTGAGATGATCAGTGGTTGATAAATTCTGTTTCTCATCATTTGACTGTATTTTATCAAGCGCTTGTCTATCTCAAAATCACCGTAAAGTACTTTTCTTTTACAAAAACGAAAGGCTTCACTTTTGGTTCAGAATGACGCGACATCTCAATATGAATTGAGGCTAGCTCTGTAACGACATGTTTCTTTAATTAAAAATACAGTGACGTCAAAGCAGTTAGATTCTGTCAAGCGATACTGTCAATTGTTTGATTTGATTGTATTATGTTTGTTGATAAAGATAAAAAAGTTCTATTTCCATTTTATAAAGTTCGTAAGAAAAGTTGATCCCGACCAAAAGTTGGATTATGCTCTTTGGAGGAGGAGGCTCAAGTAGATTCCAGTCATGTTTAACAATGGGAGGTGGATGTCTTGCAACCAGATAGTGAATAGCCTTACAGTTAGAACTGCTGTGAGATTTCTTTGTGCAGATTCACCCGTTTGTCTTCAAGGAGAACTCTTCATGCATTGGGGAATGGCAGTCGCGTGTTGCAAGACATGAAAAAGAGAAACATTTTCATGCACTAACCCTGACAAACATACATGCAAAAATCAGAAGTGCAATATCTATGTATATTTTTTAAATAGTGGCTAAGATCAAACTCTGGATATTCCTCTCAGGAGAGAGTGGTTCTACAATTAGTCACTCACTACCTTCCCTATTAACTACGGAAAGTCCAAAATGCAAAATGCGATGAATGCTGAAGCACCTTTCGGCTGCTCATACAAATGCTGTGAGGTGGGACAGCAACAATGTCTCCCGGAGAAGGCTGTTGTATTGAATACCGGGTTACCTGCTATTGTTGTTGTCGTGTGCCAGCTAGGCTGGCTTTATAGGGTGCGCTGCTCCACTTTTTCAACTGAACCCTATTTTGGTGTGGAGTCCGACATCCTCAGTACACACATGCCACAGGTACCCGTTTATAGGGTAGGTAACCATTCACAACCCATTCATACAAAGAAAGGACGAAGACAGGATAAACAGAGAAAGTACATCCATGTCCAAACCGGGATTGAGTCCACGACCTTCCTTTCCGCAGTCAGACACTAAACAAGTTGGATAGTGGGTTTTTCGCTATTGAAGACTTATAAATTTGGGAACTACTGTCCTTCCAGTCTCCTTCTTTTCTTGTGGGTAGAATATGGCATCGTAAGGTTTCTAACTCATTATATGGCGAATTTTGTTTTGTATATGGACCCTGACGCAAAATAGGAGGTTTCTATTGTATGGCTAATATGCCTATTTTACGATGATTACATTTCTCCAAATTGTTTGTTTACTTGAGCAGTCTTTATTATTAGGTTCTATAATTATTGCATTGGTTAGAAACATTTTAAATCCCTTTCATGTTTCTCAACAAAAATTTAGTTGTTTATTACTTTATGTGAACATGTGTTTCCTCTGGCTTACAAAAGTAGGTTGGATATGAACTATATTATACTACACTATACTAACAGAGAGTGCCCGCACGACAAGATCAAGCAACCAAAGTATTGCAACTGTATTGGGAATCACCCGGCCTGTTATAAGCGTTGCCTTCAATATCAGAAACCAAAGGCAAAAATGACATCCATTTCTTCAAAAGGAAATCAAAATCGAGGGTACAAGTATAGAAACCATCAAAAATCTAGTAATAGGGAACCTGATGTCTCGTGCGCTAAAGGTACACCCCTCACTCCTCCCCCTACAGAACAATAACGTTCTCCATTTCAGGGAATTCTGAAGAATTTTTAAACTTAATTGAATAAATACTGAAATAAAAAACATCTCCAACGGCATTCCAATCAAAGAGCTTTTAAGTGATTTAAAGTATTTTTCCCTTAGGAACAAACTATTTAAACTAACTTCGTACTTCCAAGCTTTAGGAAAATAAATATAATTTAATTTCTTATATATATATATATATATATATATATATATATATATATATATATATATATATATATATATATATATATATATATATATATATATATATATATACTTAAAACGAATAACTAATCATATGCCAGCAGAGTAACAGTTACAGTCTACTCTCCTGCAAATGAGGGTGTGAAGATCCATTGGACCCTGGTATTTCAACAACAGGATGCGTCAGCCTAAGTTTATTTTAACTGCAAATTATTATGAGATTAAAAATTATAAAAACAAAGGAATTTTATCTTCCAAATGTCAAATAAAAATTATATATGCGACTCTCTCTCATTAGAATCACACTATTCAAAGTGAAGTTCAGAAAAATTATAAACTAAAACTTCTGTACGTTGAAATTTTTTAAAATTTCATCAGCATTAAAATGAATATTGTTATAACGTTTTCTCGGGTAATATTATAAATGTTTTAATTATTCCTTATATTTTTAATTAATTAAATATGGACAGATATTTTTACAGGCAGATTTTTATCACACACGGACAACCTAATCAAAGTTAGATTGTAAATGATGATACTATATTCTGACTCGATGCCTTTCAAGTACCCTTCGAAATATTCATTCCTTTTCATTTGAATTGTAACTTGAAATGCTGTTTTCTTGGCATAACACAAGTTGTTCAAAATGTTGTTATTACTTTCGCCGATAGTTATAAAATAAATCATGATCTTATATTTTTATTCATCTGCCATTGGTTCCGAAAGAAAATGTAGTTCCCTGATGACACAGTGGAGAAGATGTGCATGTTGTCAAGAACATGGGGGAAGTTATGTGGCTGTGCACAGACACAGGCAAATAATAATGCCAGTAATTCAATGCCATTTGCAGTCTACTTTCATTTCAAGCAATCACGGGGGCTCCACCCTCCTGCGGGGGCAGTGAGTTCAGGTGAATTACTGACCGACGTCGACATTGTCCAATGCCCCTTGGGACCTTTATGACAATTCCACCTCGGTTCTTATCACGGTTACAGTCAATTCCCCGAGGAAGTCTCTAATGGAAGCGGGACACTTTTAACAAATACCGTCCCTTGCCCGAATGGTATTTCCTCCTCACACCTTTCTGCACCCCCACCCCCGCTGCGATGCACGTGATCCTCACATTGCATTATTAACATTTTGAGGACTGAATCACTCTTTTGGGAGATTGAGAGCAAAGTTGCTTCGGTTCGTTGATCATTATCATAATTTACTGTTCGTCTTCCTTGCACAGCTAAAGAGGGATTTCAAACAGAGCATTGTTAATGCTATATGAGTTTTAAATAAAAATATGCTCAAAGGTACAAGTATGGTTTCTCATAGGCAGCACATACACGTAAGGATTCGAATTTATCTGAAACGGGAACCAGGTTGTAAAGAAGTTATTTAACTAAATTAAGTTACTAAAAATTAACTAATTAAAAGTTGAAATTTTAATCACACACATTACAAAGATGCATTTATTTTTGACACCTTATAATTTCGAATGTATAATGCCCATTTGCTAATATGCTTCCAACAAACGACGAACTTTTAATATTTCATTTATATTGCACCATCATGCTTCCATGTACCAATACCTTAGTTTATCTCTACCAATTAGCTAGAAGCAGTTGGGTGGAGTTTGGCTAGATATATTGTGATTTTTCAGGGTGACAGCAATTTGCAGAATGATGATTAATCAAAAGAAATCATTTTGCATATTAAGTTGATCTTAAAATCTCCTGACCTTCCGATTAGTTATTATTTTTTTAGCTAGGTACATGAAAGACAGCTGGTGTATACTATGTGCACTTAGTGATTCACTTATACTATATACCTTAGTGAATTACAAAGGGTAACCTTACCCCTAGTGAATTTTTTATGAGCTTCAAATTTGACTACTGAATAAATAATTGTTAAATGACAAAGGGTGATAAAAAATATTTGCAAAGAAATATAAGAAGCTGGAAAATATGCTCCTTAAAGTAACATCATTCACATATCATTTTATGATATATTTTGTGAATCGTATGTATGGAAAAAAAATCAAGCAATCATTGCTTATTACCCTACATAAAATGATGAAGACATTCAACGTAGATCACGGTATTTATTATACTTCAATTCAAAAATTCAATTCAATCACAAATTTATTTATTCCACTTTTAAATACAGACTAAGTATTCATTTATAGCTTCTTATTTAGAATGGAATGCCAATGATTTAAATATCGTCAGGGGCCGGAAACAACTCCAAAAGAGAGTGAACTCGAATGACAAATTTTCTCTTTTCGTTACTAGGAAATCGGGTGACGACAGCATCCCGAGTTTATCCCGGGACCGTGAGTACCTGGAGCCCACCCTCTTCCAGGATCAATACTAATTATCCGGAAATCAGTACGGCCAAAAACAAAGTTGTTCGTATCGGGCCCCATTAGTCCTCTTCTGCAAGGGTCCATGAATGGCGGCCGCTTAATTCATTCTTAATTGCGTCTTCCTCTAAAAGCTCCCTTTCAATCTGCATGAAAAAAAGTTGAAACGATTCAGTCAGTCTTCGGGATTTGCATTTGATGAAAGCTGCTTCCAAAGGCTGCGGCTTCAACATCATTTATATTTGCTCGCTAATTGAATTCAAGATGTTTTCATAAACGCGAGAATGTCACTTAAAACTCGGTTGAGGAGAATAAATAAAAATCCCAAGTGCAGAAAGAATCTGAAATTCGGAGACTATTTTACTCTCCCATTATTATCAATGCAATATCCTTTGTGGGGGTGGTATTTTGTACGAATATTTTACAAAATGGTACTAGCAATGTAGGGAGTTGAGGGAAAAGTATTTGATAGTTAAATAGCATTAGAAAAATTCCGTTATGCTCTAAATAAAGTTACATAAAAAAACAGAAGCAGATTCTAATATACTGAGATAGTGTTGTATAATTGAAGGTTATTTATTAATAAAAGTAAAAAGGATTCTATTTCATTCATTGATTGATAAGTCAGGTTAATACAAATAGCAATTCCTCCTCACAATTATGTTCTTATATTCCATTATCGATGGATTTTGTGACCAATGTTTCTGTTGAGAGAATTCTTCAGACTTTGAGGACAAAATAGCTTCTATTTCTAAGGCATACATTCAAAAAATATTTTCGTTTAAATTTTAAAAAAATATTACTTAAAGGATATTTTTACTTGGGTATTTGTTCCTTAAAAATTATTTTCGACAGCTATAGGTATAACAGTCTAAATTAACTTATTGCATTTTATCATTATATATTTAATACGTTAATATATATATAGATATATATGTATGTATATATATACATATATATAATATACAATATATATATATAGATAGATAGATATAGATATATGAAGCCCTTGATGGCTTAGTGGTAGCTTTTTATGCTCCTAAATTACAGGTTCGATCCTCGATCTGGGCAAGGTCGACTCACACTTTCATCCCTTCATTGGGTCGACAAACTGAGTACCAAATATGATTGGAAACTAAACACTAGAGATTTCAGGTTAGTCTAACCACCTAGTCGAGACCTCTCACTCCAGAGCCTTTCAAGGAACTGTAGGCCTTCCTTGGCACACATGGGATGTCGTGCCATTAAGTTATATATATATATATATATATATATATATATATATATATATATATATATATATATATATATATATATATATATATATATATATATATATATATATATATATATATATATTCCAACGGTGAGCATTCGGGTGACGAACCCTGTGTCACACAACAAGGCCAGTAACTGCTACTCCTTTGTCGTTACCCAGCGGGCTCTTGTGCACCAAGTCATGGAGATGAGTAGCGTTGCCCGCGCCATACCACCACAAACCGGTTTACAGGGTGGGCCTCATTCATACATTATCACAGAAGAAAGGACAGAGAAATATAGAGAGAACAGAGAAAGAAAGTAATATACATGCCCGAACTGGGGTTCGAACCCGGGACCCACAGCTCAGACGTCAGGAATGCTAAACATTCAGCCTACGGTCCGCATATATATACTGAATATTGATATGCGTGGCAAAACTCAATCTCTGAATTTAAAATTTTAACTCTTTTCGGTTAAGGAATATCTAATTTAAATTTCATTAAAATCATAATGGTAATTCATTGCCAAATTGCTTAGTGTATATTTCTATCTCTACAGAGTATTCTATCTCTATCTTCTTGGTGTCAAACGTTTTGGATGATTACTTGGAGTTTTTCTTGGTTTCTCCTCTCTGTTTTTTGACGGGAATATCCATCACTATTAATAAAAATTTATTAATGAGGTCACATTCAATGGTATCAACAATAATCACCTGCTCTTTCGGTGCCATTACTGAAAAAAATTCTGAGCATTTTGAACAATCAAATTTTTCGAGACTAACTCATCCTCGAACGTCTCAAACAGTATTCATTATTGTGAAATCGTCCCTCATACATACATAATATTCCCTTATCGCAATTATAAATATTTTGCATCTGAAATGGAAGTATTTCTCTGCAGGTGGATTAATTTTATTACATGATTACAGTTTAAGTTTATTTGTCAATTTAATGGAATTTTTTGCCCCAAGAACTTTTTTATAAATTAGGATTTACAATTGAAGGTACTCTCTGAAATACTACGAACAATCCATGCTGTCAAAATGTTCCGCATTCGACCCTAGCCATTGCTGAACTATACCACACGGATGCGGCCCTTCTGCATTCACGTCTGTCAGGGCAGGGGTTTGGGTGTTTCAAGGTTTCCTCCTTTTGAATGAACTGCATGAACTTGAAACCTATTTTTATTTGAGTGCACTCAATTCTCGATGGAGGAGATCCTTGGAGACCCTCTCATTTTTCTTGATTTTCTGAGAGTGCATGGGCTCATGGGTCTGGTGTAACTCTGTTATTCTGGATGGGATTTGTAACAACAACAGCTATTTTTATGAAAAATTAGTAGCCTCAACTCCTCAACATTTCTGTAGAGTTACGCCATCTGGTGGTAACATTGTATTAGGAGCTAATTTGCAAATGAAAAATTAAAGTAAAGGTGCTTAGAAAGGGTTGACTTTCCTAACACACATGGTCTATGCATTTTATCGGATTCAAATTCACACCCACCTAATGGGAAAACGCAACACGCGTGTTTATGATTGGTTCATTTAATATAATAATAATAATAAACTATTTTTATGGCGTGGAAAGAAGTTTAATATATATTTTTAACTTGGCAATTTTTATCAATTTTTTCTTATTCGGCATTAAGTTATTAGAAAACTTCATGTTTTTGGATATTTAAAAACAGCATCGCAAAATTACTTCTGTACTTTTCGCGATAAAACGTGTTTGTATGAAAAAAAAAATGAAATGAAAAAAATTGGATTCGGATGGGAAAGAAAATTAAACGATCATCAAGAGAAGAAAAAATACTGAGCATTGTTGTCAGCGCCGTTTGGAAGCGAAGACATTGAAGAGAAACACGATGTTCACCTCGTTCCGCTCTCACGTGAAAAGTAGAAATGACCCGTGACCAAGAAACGAGGTTTTCTTCGAGGAAGGAAAAAAGAAGGGCGGAAGTATGTGGCAGTTTTATTTCAAGAGATCGTCCATTATTTCCAGGTCTGCAGAGAAATGCCTGCTCCCTGAGAAGGAACGATCGCTCCTCTACATATTCCAATCCCAAGCCGTAACCGTACTCAAATGTAGACTGAAGAAACGGATTCTTTATTACTGCTTTGTTTGCCTTTTGCTGAGATCAGATGAAAAAATTCAAACGAAATTGCTCAGGAAGTCAAAACATTTCTCCTTTCCCACTGGTTAATTGAGCAGCTGATAGACGAATGGTGAGTGCGTAACAGTTTATGGGTTCGAATCCCGTTTCGAGCTAGAACATTTGAAGTGGAACGGGAGCCTTTTCTAAATGTAAATCCTGGTGTTATGAGTTATGCAAAAAAGGACTGTTGAGGGAGGAGGAGACCCAATGAACTATAAATTCCATTAATACGTCATATTAATTTACCCAAATGCATTCGAATGTAGCCTTTCAACACAATCAATGGTCTCCTTGTATTAAAGCTTCACTGATTGACGAGATCAACCCCTGAGCTGATAACCTCCATTCACCGATCAACGCTTCCGACGACTTCTGACCCCTCTGTAGTACAACGGCTGCATCAGTAGACGGAGGGTGGTCTCTCTGTATTTTTATTCGAATGTGGATTTCCTCTCTTTTCATTTATTGTTTGAAACACTTTTTTTGAATTGGATGGTTCTTATTAATTTATTCGATTCATAGTTTCATGGAGAAGTCTCACGAAACTAAATAAAATAACCATATAAGTTCTTACTCAAACCCAATATTTGATGAAAGTTGACGAAGAGAGTGTAAAAAAAGTTTTTAAAGTTTTGCTCTCGCACAAACAAACAAAACAGTGCAAAACAGAGGACTTTCCTGTTTACATTTCCTTCATATAGAACTTCATCGTACCACGTGATTAAAAAGCGTTTGTGCTCTGCGATTTCCTGGAAAAAAAAAAGACTTTTTTCTTTCCATTGATTTTAAAGAATGAATGTACTTTCTAGTACTTTTAACATGTAGTGTTCAAAAGGTTAATCTTTTGAGAAGATGGTTTGATTTGCTTATATGCCTGTACTAGAAGTAATTAGGCAGTAATCAAAATTTTAAGGTAAGCTTCAAGCTTCTGGCTACTACCGAGATGGCAGTCGAACTTACGTACTCTTGAACTGAAGTCCAGTATACAAAACAGTTTCTGGGGGAATGGCTTGCTTTGTTTACATATCTACTGAAACTTTTTGACTTACAAAAATTAATGAAACTCGGAACTACTATTTAAAATAAATTCCGTATCACTACAAGCTTCCTGGCCAAGATGAGAATCGAGCCGATGAACTACTGAACTGAAGACTGCAGTGCTTGCTATGAAATATACGTGGAAGCCGTTCGGCTTTATGTTATCAGTCATTTCTCGTTATTTTCGATATGTTCACTTTCTTAATAAGTATTAAAATTTATCTAAATTGGAAAGTAAAAATAATCGAATGTAATTTTTTCTTAGAATTCAAATATTTACCGGGTAATCGGTATGTCAGCTGCAAAATACAACTGCGCTTTCCAGTTCGATCTGTGGGTACTCATTTCTCGTACCTGCTCTTCCAATCGTCTCAGCAAACAAGTGGTCTGTGAATGATCACGACAAACAAAGCGTTTCGGTGATATGTTTTCTTTGCACCAAATGCGCCTGAGTGTTTGTTTTCCCAATGTCCTCTACCTCTATTGGCCGCCTGCGCAAATAAACAAAAATATAACACTTCCTCATACCAAACTATGTTGCATGTTACTTCTTTGTATTTTATTCGTTCAGATTTTATTCATTTTCAATAATATTTGATAAAAAAAAAATGTTTACATACGTGGTAAATGTAAGGTATTAAGTTTTCCTCAATGCTGATTTTTCAATTGAAATATTTATTAGAAACACTCTATTTATTGAATGATACCTCGAATGTAAGATTGAATGCGCTACATTTTGTAAAAATAATTTTTTGTTTGGATGTGCTTCTGAGTTTGTTACACGCCCTGTTGTACGATAAAATCATATCAGTTGGTGCATTGGTCAAAATCATTTCTTAATAAACCCAAACTTAACCACTGAGTGAAGAGACTCTTAAGTTGCAATAAACCCTATTTGTTGGCGTATAAGTCTTTTAAAAAGCGCATTTTTAAAGGACAAAACTTTATTACCAGTACATATTATGGATTTACAGAATTTTGAATTTAAAGTAATATGAATAAATAGTAATACTTTCTGCAAATCCACTGCATTATTTGGGATTAGTCTTAAAAGTCGGCTCTAAATTGGAATCCTAACTTGAAGATAGTGGTTACACTGGCTTAGAGGTATACTATGTAAATGTTTAAATGTAGCTTCATCAACCCCGTTATTTCTCAGGTCTCGGTCTAAGTTCTCCAAAGAGGATTTATATATGTTGGATCATGCATTTAATCTGTTTTAATATACATAACACACACAAATTAAGTATTTATGAAAAATAGTAAATTACATATTTATACATCAATCAATAATTTAAAGTTAATTACTATTTATATGTTTAGTTGATATAAACATAAATAAAAATAGTTCACTGTTGCAGAATTTATATTCGCAATGAGGATGAATTAATTAACTTATACTTTAAGAAAGTAGTTTATTTATCTTGTCTAATAGATTTATGTTAAAAAGTAACAATAAGTCGCTACATCTTTTGAAAGGAAGAAAGAATATGTAAACGTATTACGCACACATTAACCATTTAATAATCAAGAAGACAACACTAAAACTTGCTAACCGCAAAGATTTATCGCATTATTTACATTGCCAAGTCACTGAATCTTAGCCAAAATCTGTTACCCATTCTTCATGTGTTAGAGTTTCCATCTAGAGCAAACATTTGAGGTCTTTTCCTGACATAGAAATCTATTTCGGAACCTTTTTATCATCTTCGTCTGTACCTCGACACCACTTCCAGAGCCAAATGAAGAGTCCCTTTAAACATCTTCTAAATAACACCCTCCCACAGTAAATTGTCCCTGTGTTCCAGGGCATTTGTGGATGGCACTTATTTCTTTTCATAGAAGGGGAAAAAATGCTGATTTCCTCAATGCTGATTTTTCAATTGAAATATTTATTAGAAACACTCTATTTATTGAATGATACCTAGAATGTAAGATTGAATGCGCTACATTTTGTAAAAATAATTTTTTGTTTGGATGTGCTTCTGAGTTTGTTACACGCCCTGTTGTACGATAAAATCATATCAGTTGGTGTCATTGATCAAAATCATTTCTTAATAAACCCAAACTTAACCACTGAGTGAAGAGACTCCTAAGTTGCAATAAACCCTATTTGTTGGCGTATAATTCTTTTAAAGCGCATTTTTAAAGGACAAAACTTTATTACCAGTACATATTATGGATTTACAGAATTTTGAATTTAAAGTAATATGAATAAATAGTAATACTTTCTGCAAATCCACTGCATTATTTGGGATTAGTCTTAAAAGTCGGCTCTAAATTGGAATTCTAACTTGAAGATAGTGGTTACACTGGCTTAGAGGTATACTATGTAAATGTTTAAATGTAGCTTCATCAACCCCGTTATTTCTCAGGTCTCGGTCTAAGTTCTCCAAAGAGGATTTATATATGTTGGATCATGCATTTAATCTGTTTTAATATACATAACACACACAAATTAAGTATTTATGAAAAATAGTAAATTACATATTTATACATCAATCAATAATTTAAAGTTAATTACTATTTATATGTTTAGTTGATATAAACATAAATAAAAATAGTTCACTGTTGCAGAATTTATATTCGCAATGAGAATGAATTAATTAACTTATACTTTAAGAAAGTAGTTTATTTATCTTGTCTAATAGATTTATGTTAAAAAGTAACAATAAGTCGCTACATCTTTTGAAAGGAAGAAAGAATATGTAAACGTATTACGCACACATTAACCATTTAATAATCAAGAAGACAACACTAAAACTTGCTAACCGCAAAGATTTATCGCATTATTTACATTGCCAAGTCACTGAATCTTAGCCAAAATCTGTTACCCATTCTTCATGTGTTAGAGTTTCCATCTAGAGCAAACATTTGAGGTCTTTTCCTGACATACAAATCTATTTCGGAACCTTTTTATCATCTTCGTCTGTACCTCGACACCACTTCCAGAGCCAAATGAAGAGTCCCTTTAAACATCTTCTAAATAACACCCTCCCACAGTAAATTGTCCCTGTGTTCCAGGGCATTTGTGGATGGCACTTATTTCTTTTCATAGAAGGGGAAAAAAATTCATCGCATCACTCCGAATATATATATATATATATATATATATATGCAACAAATTTTCATAAATGAATGCAATCAAAAACTGAGCATCGACGCAATGGGTTATCCAAATTCATTTTCGAAGATAAAATAAAGTGTCTTATACGCCGGCAAATAGTTTATATTTTCTGATGCCACAGTGACTCCTGAGATTCACGAAACATTTCCATTATTTCATGTTAACACTGCAAATCATTTGAACCTACAATGCCTACTCCCACTCCAGAAGACTTTTCCTAAAAAATCACCTGTGTTAGCTTATATCAACAAAAAAAGACCTCATAGAAACAAATTCAATCACAAATTGTTCGGTTGTTTCGAATTGTCATTCCTTAATAATGCTGATAAAATTGCGATATAATAAAAAAAACTCAAATTGAATCATGTTATTTTTATATTTTAACAGTTATTTAGGATCAAGGTTATACCCAGAACTTGATTTAATGCAGTGGCATACGGGGCAGTTGCCCCCAGTCCCATATTAGAGAAGCTCTCTAACTGAATAAATAGTTTATTTTACGTTGTTAATCGAATAGAATCGTTTGCAAAATCGAATAAAATGTTTTTTGTTGTGAAGAAGAGAAGGGGGGGGGCAAAAAAATTTTCCCCGGACCCCATAGAAGCTATGTAGGTTCCTGGTTGTACCATCTTGTGAAACATTTTTTTTCAATGGCAGACTGTAGACAGTTACAACTGTAACAGAGTCTATTCAACAATTGTTCCCTGATACCAAGGAACCGGCCAGACACAGCGATTTCTTAGCTGCCGAGGCATTGCCCCGGATGACCCACAGGGGGTGGGCCACCATCGCACCCTTACACATGCCATAGGTACCCGTTTATAGGGTAGCCATCATTCATATTTCATTCACACACACAAGGAAAGGACAAAGACAGGATAGAGAGAGAGAAAGTACATCCATGCTTGAACCGAGGACCTTCCTATCCGTAGTCAGGCACGCTGTCCACTAGACAAGTTGGCCGGCCGTCTTGTGAAACAAATGATCGGAATATCACTATATAAATATCAAAACAATTGCCATCCAAAAATATTTTGAAAATTATCCATAACCAGCAAACACTATATTGTTTAAAATAATTTTATTTTAAAACAACTTCGTATTGCAAAAAATTTCTAATCTAATACTTCAAGATTTAATACTTACATTAATTTAATATAAATTTAATACTTGAAAAAAAAACATTAAATACATTTAAAAGATGTTTCACCGATGATTACATACAAGCAATTTAAATGTTTATAACATTTTATTCTCTTATATTTATGTTTATTCTGACAGTTTTTAAATTCCTAATGCTAGGTTTTAAACTCTTATTAAAACAATTTAGAGATGTGACCCACATTTTAACATCTGCACGCGAGTAGAATAGTGTTGTCATTTTGGCACGTGTTTTTGACTTTCGGTGACCTACGTCATCAACTACTTTCTGGGATGGAGAAGTTATCGACAAGCAAAATCTAAACATGATAGAGAAAGATGCAAATTAATGAAATCATTTTTTTTTCAAAATTATTGCGAAATAACAATTTCAAATTATTGCAATCAAAATAAAGTTCAACTGGATCCACCCATGTCAGAGAGCACAGGAAAGAAAGCGGTTCACAGTGAAAGAAGGGTCTTGCTGCGGTCAGCCTCGACTTCATTTTCGTTGGGCAAAAGGGCGCAAGGTCGTTTGCTTCGCACGAGATTCGAACGGCTTGTTCCTTGCTCGCGGGTCGCTGACCTTGTTCCGCTCTCCTCCTCACATCCCCCGGTGAAACCGCGTCTACTCGCTCGTTATCGTTTGGGCGGCTTTTTTCTCTGATCGACGAGGTGTTCGTTGAGTTGTTGTGTGTTGATTTGTAGACCCCGATAAGCATCGCACAACACTAGCTTCTAAGTTGGCGAGAGAGAAAAAAGCTCTCCTTTCAAATGTTGGAGAGTAATCATTGAAAACGACTTTTACTTCCTTCTTTTACATTCTCATACGTTCTGACTGTAATAGACTGATAATTTTTCTGAGGAACTGACCTGCCATCCAGTTCCGAAAAAAAATCACCAACTGGATCTTATCTAGTCTCAGTTTTTTTTTCAAGAGTACGGTTTCGGTTAGTTTCTCATAAAAGAAAATAGTAAATGTTTCGGCAATTACTTTGTGCTTTAAATTTTCAGCCCAATATTGGAGAGATTTGGAGATAGTTATAACCGACAGAAAGTTAATAATTTTGCATAAAACCCAAGATATTAGAATTAACTTTTACATAAAAAATATTATTTATCTTATTTTATTCATTTTTTTTCATCTTAATATATTGAAACTATTATAAATAATGTACTCAGAATATAATTACTTATGAACACAGAATATATTTTGAATTCTTTCAGAAGGAAATAGTTGAAATGTTTGTTCCTTATTTTTTTTTTCTGGTTAGCAAATGAAGAGCGCGATTCATCATCAGATAAAATGTTTTGAACTGTCATTTCTGGCTTCCTTTTTCTTTTTCGATGCTTGTAAAATTGTTGAATGCTCTCATCAGTAACTCATTTGTATCTCTGATGGGGTAAAGAACGTTTTCCTCATAATGAGGTGCATATTTGATAATTTGGAAAAATAATACTGTGCTATTTGTTAATATCTGAAGATTTCAGTATTAATATGCAAACGTTGTTTAAATTCTATGCGAAAATGATTTCTTTTCGTCACTTAGTACTCGATTCAAAATAAAAAATATATTTTAAAGTAAAAAATAAAATGTAGAGAAAGTTTTGATGTTTTATTACATTTGACTTAAAGATTGTCTTAAATTGCAAGAAAAGTTGCAATAAAAAGATTAATTATTTAAAAAAAATTAATTTCGTTTACACTGATAGTGTTTTGAATAAAATTCTGTTGATTTGAATCCAGTTCATCCGAGAGATTAAACCTTTAGTTAATTCGATTCCTATCTTTATCGAAAATGTTTACAGTATTTGGTAAATCACTTTAAGCTATTGGTCCTATCGAACCGTTTAAAAAGCTCCGTTACGCCAAATGTAATTGCAGCGTAACAAAGAAATCAAACAAATAAAATTATTTTTTTGTAACTGCTGAAGTGAAATAAGAGAAAAAAGTTGTCAATGTTGCTCAACGAACTTGTACATTCTTTACATTTGCTTGGAAACGCAGTGTCTTGTATGCTATGTTGCGTATAAAGCTTCCATCGCTGAGTTATAAAATAGATTTTTTTTCATCTGTTGTGCCCAATGACTTAGGAAATTTCAATCCTTCGACAAAGAAAAGGGCGCAATGGGTGGCAATTTAAGTTCTAGGAGCTCTGAGTAGTGGTCTATCCCAAGGGAGGGTGCATTTTATTAATTTAGAGACAGAGAGCACAAGCCAAAGACCCACAGACTAGGCATGCTTCATGCTTCTACCAGAAGTATCATTTTACATTGAATGCGACCAAAACCTATTTTATGTTTTTCAAATGCTTTATGGGAAGATGAGGGATCTTCGGTTAGTTCGGGAATGGAACTCATTACACTTAATCAGCTCAGTAAGAAAACCTCATCCCTAATCCATATGTTTTATTATAGAACTTCACAGTGTTCATACACATTTTCGCAATGGTCTTCCACTTCTTCCACAATAGTCCTCCATTTCTTCTACAATAGTCCTCCTCTTCTTCTACAATAGTCCTCCTCTTCTTCCACAATAGTCCTCCACTTCTTCCACAATAGTCATCCACAAAGATCTTCCACTTTTTCATGTTGGTCTTCCACTTTTTCATGTTGGTCTTCCACTTTTTCATGTTGGTCTTCCACTTTTTCATGTTGGTCTTCCACTTTTTCATGTTGGTCTTCCACTTTTTCACAATGGTCTTCCACTTTGTGAAGCTTAAGAAGGCTTCATACATGGTAAGAAAGTTATTCCTGGCAGTGTTGAATTAATATCTGCAGATCACCACTAATTTCCCTGAAAAGGGCATGCTCAAGAGGTGGCACATTTTCAGATTGTTATTTCCATCGATATTTTAAGATAACCACGCATTCAATATGCAAATCAGTCCAAATAACGAGTTGCTCTTGAAAATCCGCCTCACTTCACACTAAAAAAGAAAATCCCGTTGTTTTACGTGACATCCAATCTCGGCGACGTGAAAATCGAGCCCACTTTTCAAGAACATCTTCGCTGCCGAGAACAGAAAGAACTTATCGAAATGGCATTAGAGAGTGTGGGTGGTGGAAGGGAAGCGTTATGTATATTCCCCCTTACCTCTATTCGCAACAGAGGGAAGCTGGGAAAGAGAAGAAGACCCCGTATTTATGGGAAGGCCCCGAAAGTGGCCATTTCTATACGAAGAGGATATCTTCGAATTTTCGTTGTTTTGATGGGAGGTGAATTATTGCGGCTTTTCTAGCACGCTGGCTTTTTTCCTCCCCGAATTTTATGGGCGCACGAGGATACCCGCCCATTTTGATATACGTCGAGGCGGGGGCGGACGGGGGTGTATTAAAAAAGTGGAAATCGCTCTTCTCGAAAGAGCTCTCCTTTTATTTACAGCATACATAGCACTATCGTATATTTTGCTCCCCTTCATTTTCAGGGGATTCCTCGCGTGGAGTCTATACTTTGTTCTATTTTATCCATCTAGGAGGCGCGCGAAGCATCATTCCCCACTTTCCTTTTTACCAGGATCCATAAATAACGCATTTTTGCGCCCTGTTTGAAAGTAACGATTGGAAATAGGTATGTGATCATGTGATCTGCTGTTGTCAAAGAAATGTGTGGGTGGTTTGGTTTTCAAGAAATTATGGCATTCTAACTCATATCCATTCCATAGAAATTGGAGATCAAATGAAAATATTTCACATGGTGCAAAATATCTGCTGTGAAAATATTCTATGTTTTTTCTGGCACTTTCGGACTGGGAGTCCCTTGGTTCAACAGTTAATTGGTTCGAATCCCATCGTTGGAGCGGGTGTTTGCAACGGCTTGGAATCTACTTTAAGCTGTAGGTCTCGGTCTCCTTAAACAAAGAAAAAGGATCTTTGGATCTTAAACCACCCAACCGGCCGCAGTTATCTAGTATCATAATATAGTAATTGCTAGTAGAACCATAGGCCATTTCTTAACACATTCTTCAATATGGTATATCATATCATAACTTTATTCTATTTAACTACTATATAACTGGGTGAAATCAAAACTACTTTGAGTCTTCAAAAATACCCTATTTGGCGATCTTAATGCAATATATTTCCGTTATTTTAATGTTAGAAAGTCTGTAAAAATATTTTGTTTCATTATTTTTTGGCTCTTTTGAAGCAATTTTACTATTAATTGTACTATAGCTATATTTTAGTTCAATATTTTTCTTAATCCTGATAACACAATAGTGTGCAGACGGAAAAGCTGCGAAATATTAACTGAATCAGCACCTTGCACTTTGTAATACTTTAAATATTCTACACAGTTTATCATCTACAGCAAATGCTAAATGTTCAGTCTTATGCCATTCACGCACATTGTAAATTTAATTGTCAGCGTCTAAGCAATGCAGATCTTTGGTATTGTGAAAAACATAACTCGGTTAAAGTAAGAGAGAGTTTTATACATGAATATATGGGTAAATCTGTCACATTTATTTTCTCTTTTTTCACCACTCTCCTACATAAACATAATTATATATATATATATATATATATATATATATATATATATATATATATATATATATATATATATATATATATATATATATATATATATATATATATATATATATATATAGCTGAAATACCACTTAACGAATATTTATTCACTTCTTGATTGGTACTCATTTGTGGACTTCCTCCTTCAGAAGCTCGTGAAGTGAGAAATAAATCGCTGTTCTGAGAGTTCCACAGAGGCGAACTGTGTTCAGAAAGTGCAGCACGGAATAAAAATAGCAAATGAATAAATAAATAAATATAAATGGAGGCGGCCATCAGTGCCACGGATAAGCAACACGCGCCCGCGAATCCATAACCATAACCAAAGAGGCAGAGGTGTATTTTGGTAGTGAGATGCACTTAAACTCTTCCCTCCCTCCCTACATAAATATCCCCCTTTTTATCTTGAAAGAGGAAGACGTAAAAATAAGCGCCCACTTAGCGCCCGGACTCTTATTTCAAAAGGAGGGTCCGGCTAATGGGAGAGATAACTCGTCCGGGAGGTCCGGGAAAGGATCGTTAGATATCCTGGAGGAAAAAGCGCATTAGGCAGCAAAAAAGTAGCTGACGCAGACGATTTTTACCATTGACTTTTTCTTACTGGCACCCCTCCCCCACCTTAAATGATAATCGATATCGCTCCTCAAGAGTGGTTGCGGTTGCGATTAATGTAAAGCAGATGTGAATTGCAGACAATCTTGTGGGAAACTCTCTCCTCTGCCTGCCCTCCGATTCATAACCGTCCATCTCTGTGTTTTTATCGTCACGAAGAGTGATGTATAGGCAGGCGAGCAAATGAGCCGTTCCATTCTCAGATCGCGAACTCGTTTTATAGACTGATCAAAGAGCTACTTTCTGGAGGCCGAACATTTTCAAAGCCCATCCCAAGAGAACCTTTCAAGCAGATTGTGACCTTTAATCAAGGAATTCAGTATCCTATTTTCATAGACATCCAAACGAGTACTTTAATTGCTTCACTTGGAGTCGGGGGCTCTTGGGAACAACGGAAGTTATATTTTATCTGCTCGGAATAAAATAAAAAGTAATATCTCATGCACTGTGAAGAAAGAACGAAAAATTGTTCGAAGGCCAACGTGAATCGTCGGTCTCCTCTAGCTCCGTTTTTCTCAAATAGTCGATGATATCTTCTTGAATTAATTGGAAAACAACAGTACCTAAAAATGGCAAATGTGATCACTTCTTATACCCTTGATTTCAACAGGGAAAACTTTGGTGATTTATTCTCAATAAAAATAATTTCAAAAGTTTCTTTATTGGAATCATGTGTTTTATGAAAATTGAATGGGCAAGTCACAGATACACTAGCTGGGTCATTGGTAAGTTTATCGAGTGGCTCGTTTGTTATACTTGATAGTAAGTCGACATTCTGCTCAGCTGAAGCGAGTTGAGTTGTTCTATGATTTGCCCAAGAACAACGATGTTTATCACATTCACTAAAGCTGTTAGAAAAGGTGGCGAAGGGTACACGGTAATTACACTGTAATTTAGCAAAGCACATTTATACAAACTACTATAGTCAAATATACTATCATCACATTTTGATGTAAATATTCCAGTGCTTGCACTGCAGGTGTATTGTCTTTAGAGAGTGTGTTAAATAGAACTTATCCTGAAATTGGTTTTCTTGAAAATAAATTCGAATTCTTGTGGTCAAAAGATTTTAAAATATGTAGCTTTCAATGTTCATTTAAAAGGTCTCCACACTCATGGAAAGGGTTCCTTTGTTTTCGACTGACAAAATATGTCAAAATTTCAAGTAAATGTCTTCGTTTAAGGTATATATTTTAAATTAGAACATTTTATTTTTTAATAGTTTTAACACTAGCTTATATTGAAATAGATTTTAACCCAATAACTTAAAAAGTTATTTTAAAGTTACAGTTTAGTCATTTGATTCATCAGAGTATGAGAAACATTCATGAAATGGGAATAGAGAAAATTTTTCACTCAAAGTAAAAAATTGTGACGAAAAGTCCATTTAAAATACAAGCATCCTATTTGAAAAATTACTGGCAGCACTGAAACGTAGTATTCCTACTTATTTCTAAATTCGTTTTCTGTTTTTTGTTATATACGCTGAACATTCAGGTAAATGAAAGGAACCGCTTTGTTTTTGTTGTTATGCGCCTGAGTAGGCAATTCAGTAGCTAACTCACAGGTTTTTCTTTCAACAGTTCATGAGCTGGATTCCCATCATGAGTGCAGATGATTGCAGTGGTTCGGAAATTAACTTTAAACCGTTAAATCCCTATCTAATCAGCCTTCTTGTGCAAATAGTGACCTAAGATCGATATATACACCAAACTAATTCATTTTCTCAGTAGTTACCTTCGACCGGTTCAAAATGAACTGGGAACCATCACATCCAATGTGAAATTCAAATCTATAAAATGTTGACCAGAGCGCGGATCTGCACTTTTTGAGTAGAATAAGATATAGTGGAAATTCTGATATAGATATTGATTTAAATAAAAATGAAATATAACTTAAAACTACTCTTATTTATTGACATTTTTTCCTCTTTGCAGGTCACAATCTTCTTAGGGATTTCAATATTCTCTGAATTTTCACTGGACTACAAAAAACCAGGTATGAACTTTAATTTATTGTTTAGTTATACGAATTCTATGCGGAGTGAGGCTCTTGCTGTAATATATATATATATATATATATATATATATATATATATATATACATATATATATATATATATATATATATATATATATATATATATATATATATATATAAAGAAAATAATTAAATTTAAAAGCAATAAAGAATGCAAAAATATTATCTAACCACCTATCCAGCGCAAAAGTAGCTAAAGAAATATAAGTCAGGATAATAAGATAATTAGAAATACTAAAATATATAATTGAAATATACAGAATAAAGAAATTAGAATTTTGCCATAAATTCAATTTCTTTATATAGATATATGTGTGTGTGTGTGTACATATAGAGTGTATTCTTTGGTGAGGTATCATAAGGAAAATAATTTTATAAAGTATGATATGGAGCACAATGTTTGGTCAAAGTGAAAGTCGTACAAATATTAATGAATTTTATTGTTCAATTTTTCTTTCTTTTGTATCTATAAAACTATTTCATTGTACATACTCTTTTGAACACTTATCAAAAAAGAAAACTTGTTTTTTCCAGCAAATATGCTTTAATTGCCTTTAATATTTAGATTTAGTTTTGTTTGTGTATTTTTCTAAAATAATATTTTGCATATATGAGTTCATTTGTTTAAGACATACGGTTTCAATTGATTTGTGAAACACTACAAACATTGCCATTTGAAGTATGAATAAAATCCATAAATTCTTTAATTGACAGTTGACATTCAAAAGGCCAAGGTTTTAACTACCCATTAGCAGCTTGACTTGAATACTAAGATAATATGTTAGCACAGTTTAAACGTTTTTGCGCTTGAAATCGAAATGTTGTATCTGTAACTGTGACTGATTACTATGAAAAATACCATTGTTGTTTTAGCTTCAAGAGGGCACTGTGTATTACTATTATTTTCACGCCGTGGTTTCTTGATTGGCTAGGAAATCATTCTTATTATCGAAAAGAAGTGAGTTTGAATCCAGCTTAACCAAAGAGCCATCGCGTTCTCTAATGGAGGTTGAGGAATATTAAAACTAGGCGTGGTCGCCATGTCCTCCAATTGACATGATACCTCTTGGGGTTTCAGGAAAAGTATTAGGGTTTTTCTGCTCGATCATTGCTTCAAATCCACTAAAACTCCACTCGGCTGCTTCAACTGGTGGAGCCCAACTCAGGGCTAGGAACAAGGAGGCATGATGGTGCAACAATAGCAATTCTTTTCAATTTTAAGAACAAACTTTTCATAAATTCATGGAGAATTTTGCATTTTATTGTAAATTTCATATGGTAATTTCAATATCACATAGCATTTCTCCTATAACTACTTCGTTCATGTGTTCTTCAAATGATAGATTACAAATTCTGCAACAATTAAATGTTGCTGCTGTTTTTAAACTAACATACTTTCTTGTAACATGCCCAGAGATGGGCTCTACCTGTTCGAGGGAAGCTGCTTGGGGGATCCTTCGTCATTTCGAAGCACAATCTAAGCAGAAGATTCCTCAAATATTGGGCTGCCAGAGGTGTTATACCGAGGTGTTATGCCAAGAGGTGATTTCAACCTATTGAGCGTATCACAGACACCTTCAATAAACATGAAGGAACTTTGGTTAAATCAAATTTCGATCTTATTACTTTCCGATGACAAGTATGACGCCCTAACCAGCCAGACCACCTCGGCCCTTAACCGGATAAATGTTGGTATTCAGTCCAATTTTAACGATTCAATTAACTGGTAAAACATCAATTCTAAGCACACGTATTACCTATCATCGGACGTTCGAGGTAATTAGAAATGATTCTTCAAATTTCAACGTTTTTCGGCTTTAAATTTCTCCAGAAAAAATATTTTAAATCTTTAATTTTGGCATTGTAAATTTGTAATTCACCAACTGGCAGAGGGATAATAGTTTGCAAAATTGCAACTCATCAACAGAAGGCATTAATTTTGTTTTCTTCCTTTCATAACCTCCAATGTGTTCTGAAAGTTAACTTCCTCTCCCTTCGATTGGGGATTTTTTTGGTGATTTGTGACGATTTGTTATGTCGATTTAAATTCAGGATCACATCACTGCTGCTGTGTTGAATAATCATGCTTGGACATGCATGTATCCAAAATTTCAACCATGAGGCCGTGCTGTCCTGATGGGCTAAGAGGATTGTTCTCAGCATAAGAAAGTAGTGAGTCTCAATCCGAACTCAAAGGGAAGTCACTCATATTCACTAATGGCAGTTGGAGGCCGCGGTGGCCTGGTTGGTAAGGGCGTTGTTCTCATTATCGGAAGATAGTGAGTTCGAATCCTGGCTAACCAAAAAGTCGGTCATCTTTGTTAAAGAAGGCTGGAGCAATGCTCTCCAAGTCACATGATACTTCTGCGGGTGGCAGAGCACTTTTTGGGGGTCTTCTGCTTGGCCCTTGCTTCAAAATCACGACTTCAAACGACTGCGTAACTCTAACTGGTGAAGCCCAATTCAGAGCTACCAACAGGCATGCATTCTGGTGCAACAACTAATGGCGGCTGGGAC
This sequence comes from Latrodectus elegans, assembly GCA_030067965.1. Taxonomy (NCBI): domain Eukaryota; kingdom Metazoa; phylum Arthropoda; class Arachnida; order Araneae; family Theridiidae; genus Latrodectus; species Latrodectus elegans. The sequence continues at coordinate 25,951,988 of CM057818.1, forward strand.
ACGGTCGTCTGTACGTATTCGCAATGTCTTCCAAGTAAATGTTATTTCTGTATATGGCCGGTCAGACATTGGTAAAGTCTCCTACTGGTACATGCTCCTAAATGACAAACTCCCACTTGACTTCTTCTACCAAACTAGTTGAGCCCATCTATGGGCTAGGTACAAGGAAGAATACTGGTACAACAACGATACTATTATGGAACGAACCACAATCACGTCTCTCAAGTGGGACGAAGAGCACTTAGGAAATTCAATAATGTGAAAGAAACTTAAAAGTTTGTTTTCCCACACATGTATCCCTTATCATTTTTTTATCTAATTACTGTGTTTAATTATCTAATTTCTGTGTTTAGCCATCTAATTATTGTGGCGTCCATTCATTAAACATTCGGTGAATCACTTGTAGTGAACATAACTTATCAGAAAATGGTACATTTGTCCAAAATCCTGTTAAACAAATAAAAAAAAGCCAAAAAACACAGTTTTTTTTTTTTTTTTATTTTTTTTTTTTTGCAAACGATAGAAAACTATATATGAAAAATATAACTGTTAGTTTGATGAACCATTTGTATTTCTTTAAACAAGAATTCGGTTTAATAATCATTTCTCCCTTTTTATAAAACAAATAATAAAAAAAATTTATACAAATTTTACTTCCAATGATCATGATATTAACTTCACTTGAAATCAATCAAGGCTCAAAATGATGACCAAAAAATATCCATGTGTAAAGAAACTTGGTTTGGAAGCTATCATCAGCGCTGCTTTGACGTCTCTCAGATTTTTTGTCGATATAAAGGAGCAACAGCAATCGATTGAGGCATATTATTTCCATTTCTTCATTTAGGTAATATTTTTATTGTTATTACTGAAATAATGAATTTAAAATACTTTTATTTCTGCAAATTGCGCCAAAATCATTTTTAACTCTATTTCCTCCGTTGAAATTCTCATTTAAAATGCAATCTGGAGCAATATGAAACGATTTGCTGTCTGTTTTTCGATATGTGCGTCATTTTCTTCTGGTGGACATAGTTTTATAAAAATATCAAAATGTTATAATGAATAATTCTGAACTAATTATAATAACTAGTTATATGAAATAATTATTATTATTAACGATAGATGGATGAGAGAGGTGAAGACGAGAGATGGGTGATCAGATGTGTCCTCGTCACCCGACAGTGGTTCAAATGAACGAGGCACTTTCTAATAGACAAGATTTCCCGTTAACCACAAGGTGCAGTTCGGGGCATCCCTGCACTGTTTGCATTGTAATGATTACAGAAATGCTGTGGTTATGAGGTGAATATTCCTTATATCTTACTCAGAAATGACAAAAGGATATCAGATCTACAGATTTGCTTGCATCAATAAATGAAGTCCGTATTAACAATATAGCTTTCAAGGGTAAGAAGTCGAGGAATTTGGGGGAGGGGAGTTGATATGTTTCTCCCTCATTTCCAGATTTTGGTGATCGACGTCTCCAGGCAAGACACTCCTGTGTGATGCGTGACAAAAGTAAGAAAATGCTCCGAACCGTTTCACAGGAACGAAGACTGTGAAGCACTTTCATCAGGCGAGTGATCCTCAATTATTCAGGCAGACGCGGATAATTCATCTTTAATCAACTCTCAAACGGTATTTCCGAAATTATAAAACGAAGTCAGTTGAGGAGAACGTCATTTCTACGGATGAAGTCGTCTGCTGTAGGGGTTGAAGCGTGGGTGGAGGGATCTCACTTTTAATTAGCCGCTGAGAGGTTGACATTTATAACTGTCGGAGCGCAAATAGTTCTCAAAACAGCGTCGCATGCTAATGAACGCGGGAGGGGGGGGGGGGCGAGGAAAGAGGGGGGAGATGGTCTGGGAACTTGGCGTGCCACTCAAAGAACTTTCATCATTTTTTCCACTCCCCTACCTTTTCGTTCTGCGGAATTTTTCTCTTTTAATATCATTTAATAAAACGTCATGTACCGAAGATTGTTCCGAATGAAATGTTTCCATTCATTCTGACAGATTTCAAGAGAGGGATTTTTGAGTAATGAAAAATCCCTTCCAACTGGAATAAGGGTTGGAGTGGGGAGCGACTGAAAAAAAAAAAAAAAAATTGAACTTTCGTCGAAATAGGTACTCATTGACGTCGAAAGTAAATTGAATATAAAAAAAATTCGTAGGGGAAAAATGTGAGAATGGAGAAGAATTTATAATTCCAACCCCCCCACCTCCCCTTCATTATTTAAATGAAGTTGTGATGGAAGAATTCGGAAAGTAAAAATTTTCCAGTAGGGAAAATATTTCTTTTCCACTGAAGTGAATTTTCCCCTGAGCGAGCACGTCTGCTCTGAAAATCGCTCCACGCAAGTATTTCTCGCAACGCTACACGTTACACAAATACTTCTCGTTGTTAAACGCGTAACGCAAGGAGAAATTTAAAAAAAAAATCTTCCAGAAGTTTCCATAAGTATACTTATTTATGACGTGTGTGCACATGAAAAATAAGAACTCTCATTTTTAATCAACATAAGGAATTGCATCTAATTCAGCATGGTACGTCGGCTACATACATGCTGGTGTCGAGATTAAAAAGATTTCTTTTGGTTCGTGCCCACAAGATTTTAGTTTTTATAATCATCTTCCGCATACGTAAGGCGCGCTTGCGAAATATAAGAAAATCAATCTCAGTTTTCGAGTTATGTAAACGCTTTCTTTCAATTTTGGAGCCCTGTTGTGGGTCACTCAGCGGTAATTTATCCCACACAAAGCTTCCGACATCTACAGTTTAAGGCGGAATCTCTGCAAACATCAAAAACGAAGTGGGTATCAAACCCATAAACTGTTGAATTAAATATCACATTGTCACCATTCAAGTATAACATTGTCATTCTCTTACAATGCTATGAATTATAAAGTTGAGTTGAATTGGATTTAGATTTTTGTCCATATTTTATTCATCTTAGAAAAAAGCAGAAATCCAGTTTCGAAAAAACTAAGTAACAAAACTTAGATTTCACTAGCTTTATTTGATTAACAGTCCTAATACCTTATTATAAACTTTATTAAAGAGAAGTGAAAAAATGCAATAAAGGTATTTCGAATTCATAATTTTTAACCTCTTCGTGTGCTCATTTCGATGAATTAAAGATAGCAAATTTCGTGATGAGTTGGACTGAAACATATGATGTGAATAAAAATGTTAATTTTTTGCACCAAACTTTAATTAGTTTGTGTTATTCTTTAATTCAAAGCGAATTTTTTTTTCTCTTTGAAGTATGAACTTCCTTTATATCTGATGACGTTGAAGATCATTGTTTGAGAAGAAAAGGCAGTCGGAGTAATAGCAGGTGTCTTATTCACAAAGAATATCCTCTACACTTTCTGATATTTTAAAAAGATGGAATTCAACAGCGGCCCACATTTAAAAAAATAAAGAAATGCGAGATCTTTTCGAAATATCGGAAGTTCGGTGAACCACCTCACTAAACACTATCTGAAAAATGACATTCGATGGCGAGACATTTTTCTTTTACAGGTGCAGATTCCTGCGCAACCCGTATTTATAGCTCGAAAGTGTCATAAACTGGCTGAGCAGTGGCGAGCATCCATTCCTTTTCCACCGCCCAACCTAACGACTGCCCACGAACGTTGTGGGGTGGGGCAGACATCTTTTTATAGAACATATAAACCGACTTCTTCTTTTGGGATTCTTTGTCAGTAGCCATCAAAGGCCGGAATCAACCGGTAATCAGAAACTCATAAGCGCTCTCTGTAATAGTAGCTTCAGGGCAATCCACCCCCGCTTCTTTCTCTTTTTCTCTGGAGGAGGGAGGAAAAGAAAGAAATCCCTACTCAAATCATACACTATCGATAGGTGCTGCTCGAATGGGGGGAGGCTCGTAATGAGGGGGTCAGTTGTGGAGTGAGGAATGCCGGGAGTGGGAAATAAAACTGGGAATAGAGGGAGAGATACTATCAGGCACAAGTCGATCCGCTTTTCTGTTATACTCTGGAGATGCGGTAATATAATTGTATTCTGATCCAGAACAGATGTCCTTTCCAATCGGCAAGCAGGTCCTTCCCCGAATATGGCGACAAATAAATCTAGTGGAGCTGTTCGTATAAAACTTTTTTGTCTTTTACTACCATTTTGGTTTATCTGTTTGCCACTCAACGTTCCTTTTTCTGCACATGAGACCTCATTAGATCAGAACTTTTAGCTCCTGAAGCACTACAAAAAATCAAATTCTATGCGAGATTTACGAATGATTGAACCACAACGTGCTAATCACTGGGCTGACAGCTCGGCCCACGAAGCTTATTAGACTATTTACGACTCAAACTGGAATTCCAATCACCACCAATATTCGCATTTGAGTCAAACACACGAACAAGTGAAGCTTCTCCATAAAAGTGTTAGATTTATAGAAAAAGGCTACTTAAATAAGTGCTACTTAAATGAATGTGAACATAAATGAACTAGAGGAAGGAAAATAAATAGAAAAACTTGTCAAGTTTGTAGTGAAAATATAAGTTCTTAGCTCCACAAGGAAGCCCTTGTGTTGCTGGAAGTAAATACAAAACTGAAGCCGATATTAGATTATTCTAAACCAAATGATAGTTTGATGTTTTGTTTACTGTAAAAGAAGGTTGAACAGAGAGAAACATCGTACAATAAATGCTACATACTGTGGACAGCAAAACATATTTTACGACAAGAAAGAATGCCTCATCTTCCCAAAACTTTTCTGGAATTTTGCTGCAACAGAAATTGAAATAATTAAGCATTTTCTCTTTGAGTATGGCAGAAAGTGAATCCAAGCGATTTCTATATTTTTTGTGAGGAACATTCTTCATTATACGTGGCTGAATAAAACTACTTCGTTAAGTTGCTGAATGCCGTGCCTTGAAAAAATCGTATAAAGACATGGCATTTTAGTTTATTGTGTTGCTTTAATTTATGAAGAAGTTGGAGAAGATTGTATGACAAAATAACGCAGTTTTTAGATAAGAATTGAGCAGTCTTACTATGTTCACTGCTTTTTATACCAATTCTTTAAAAGAACATTATGCGACTTTAATTGGTCACAACAAACAAAGATGAATTTTTTTTTGCATTCATTTTGCTTTTAAGTTTTTTTTGCGCTGCCCAACATTTTAAATTGCTTAGTTTCTGCTGACTTTCCTTTCTACTTTTGAAATTGCTTCTTTTGACCCTTTTTGACCATCTCCCCTCTGGACAGTGGAGTTAAGTATTTGCAGTCCACTTTCTATTGATCCCCCAACTATCATATCAGCAGGGAAAGGAGGGCTCACAATCACGTGATATGTATTTAGAATTCAGGAAAACTTGTATTGATTTCTAAGTGTGCGTGGCACCCCTGTAGGCGGCCTCCATTCAACATCTGATCGTGCTGCGAGAGATTATTGGACTACATCGCATTTCCACCCCTTTTCGTGCCATTCCGCTTCTTTTCCTCCGGACAACCTCTCCAGTACAAATTCCATTCAGCCGCTTAAAATGAGGGTGATAAACACATTTTTAGAGCAAAAAGGCTTGATTCTAAAGACATGAGAGTTTGAATGTTTTAAGATTTTACGCCTTACCCTCTTCAGAGAATTATAATCAACGAATAGATTTAGTTGTGTAGGCTCATTTAATTGGGTTACTGAATAACCTGTGATTCCAGCCCTTAATCTTGGTTGCTAAATCTGGTTTGGTATTCATGTCTTCCAATATCGATGTTAAGCATGGCTTAATTTATACTTATGTTTGTCATGAATAGGCATTGATGAACATTTTTGTGTTCTATCCCAATAAAGTAAATCCACCTGGCTAGATTTCCGTGTGTGGTGAGAATATGCACCTAGTACTTTATTAATAGCAAAATAACATAACGACGATGATCCTCCCATTGAACGCACATCGTTTTAATATAAAAGCTGCCTTTGACAAACTGTATAAGCCACTAGCTGTTCTCTCGGTAAGTTTAATATCTGCTATACTTTCAATAAAAATAAACATTGCAGAGTGTATATGCAGAGAGATAAAAATGTTCTCAAAATCTTCAAAAAGTGTTAAAGGTATAAAGAAGTCTGAATCTAGCCATCTTGTCTTTCTTCTCTTATTTATCCACATAATGCTTATGTTCAAACTTCTTTTTCCAATTCTAGTCACTGTTATATGATTTCGCTTGACAGTAGTTTCTTTCTCCTTCGTTTTCTTTCTACATCGTTATATTTGTTACAATGTATGGAGCATTGTATATTTGTTACAATGCTCCATACATTGTAACAAATATAACGATGTAAATGTGCTCCATACATTGTAACAAATATAAAACACTCCTAAAAACACAATCTTAAAAAGTAAAAGCAGAAAACGTTTAATTTAGGAAAATGATGCAAGTGGGAGAGAACAAAAGCAGGAATTGTGAAATAGAGAATTATATGTGAATTGTGACTTCTTCAATTATAATTTAGCGAGTGTACCTTTCACCTTAATTAGGGATAAGAATTTTTGCGTAATTGTAGACCAGATCTATGATGGTTGAAGATCCATTATTTATGGCAGCGTGGACGCAAAAGTTCTGAACAGGTGCATTGCTCTAATTTAATTGCATAAATCTGACGTCTGTAAACACCATCAGGAATTACTTATACCTAACCCTCGAAGGATGTTACCACCTTTGGATGGAGCTCTCTGGATAATTTTATCAAGAACTATGCAAAATAAATACACCAACAGCATAAGAAATAGAATACAACTCATAAGGTGTTACGTAACATAATATACATTGACAATTCCTGGATTATTTGATGGTTAGGAATTAAATAAACTTGATTATAATTAGTTCTAAAACAAACAGTGTATATTACAATATGTAGAGTATTTATTTATGTCTCGTTGCTATAGAATTAGAGTTGAGGTCATAAAGCTTATGCTAAGTCTTCCAGGGAAAGTTCGTGAAAGATCTCGTCTTCTTCAGAAGCGTCTGGAATAATTAGTTCTCTGTATCTAGTAACTTATGGACTGTTGATGCACTGGAATACTTCCCTGTACCTAGTCCTGCGTTGGCCTCCACCACTTAGATAGAAGCAGCCGGTTGGAATAATCTTCGTCATTTTGAAGCAGGGACGTAGTAGAAGACCACAATATTGGCCTGCCACCACCATAGATGTCATTTCACTTGGAGGATATTGCGACAGCGCTCAGTTTTCATTTGCACCACCCACCTTTAACGAACATGACGGATCTTTGATTAAGTTGGGACCCGAACTCATTACCTTCTGATATTGAGAACGACGCCCTAAACAACCTGACCACCATGAGCTCACCTATGGACTATTGAAACGGGTTGAAGAGAAGAGACCAAAAGAGAGTGTACGAATTGTCTGTCATGTGGTATGCTGTCATTTGGTCGTCTTACAGTGTGTAAAACGTGGATGAGAGTCGTTCTCATTATCTGAGGGTGGTTGGTTCAGTAGTGAAACCTTCAGATTGTTCTCTGCTCATAAATTATGGGGGCTCCCAACCAGCAGCCTCCACCTAACTGGTAGTGTCCAACTTTAGTCTAGGTACAGAAAAGTATACCAGAACTCATGGTACCGGTTAGCGTTGACCAACATATATAATTTAGCTTTGCACCGTGACATTACGAGGAACTTTTATAAGAGTCTCCGTAAAATTATTATTAGTTGTCATTACTCTTATTCAATATATAAAACTACACTACTATTTTAAGTGATAATTATTCATGGGTATAAATAATTTATAAAAAAAATCAAGGAAATGTAATGTCTGAAAAATCTCGAGTATTAATATCACCTGGTTTTGGGGTATTTGGCTGTTTATGTAAAAGTATTATTGACAAGTGTAGAAAAATAGCTTGAATCTCAAATTTCAAATCTATGTTGCATGTTTGCACACCAAGTAATCTGCATCAATTTTGCCGAGTTGGTAGCCGAACATTTAGCGCTCTTGCCTTTGGTTTAACAGCTCATGAGTGAGTTCGAGTCACACTTTGGAAATGAGTGTCTGTAGTTGTTCAAAATTATTTAAATTGTAAGTGCCGTTCTATTTAGCCCTCGTGAGCGAAAGATGGCCGTTGTGTACGAAATCAGAAACTGCAGAAATTTCCTAAATACCACAGTGAGAATGAATAAAACTACATCTGTATTGCTCCTAAAACGTATTTAATTAATTAATCTTTTTTTAACAAATTGAACAAACGTATTTCAGCTATTACACACACACACATATATACATACATATATATATATATAGAGATAGATAGATATAGATATAAATAGATAGATAAGGATAGGTAGACACAGATATATAAATCTGTACTATATATGTTTATCTTCACTGTTACATAAAAGGAAATAACAAAATATTTATTTGATAAAGTAAGGAAATGGTGTAAAAAAGCCAACTAAATGTATTTTTCATAAATTTTCTTCATGAAAAAGGTATTCATTTTATATTAGATGTTGGTACTTTATCCTTATTGAAGAACTGAGCATTTATTTTTTTCCCTTATTTCATACTTGAAACACTTTTTTTAACTTTCTTCTTTTAACTTATACAAGAATTTAAAAATTAAGCTAGATTAAATTCAAATATTTACCAGAGAATCGTTTGCTTTGCTTTTCAAACATGTGCGAAACATTTCTTTTAGTAAACTGAACTTTTTCTCACGCGAACTGATTCCAGCCAGACCCGCTTTACTTACTGCTAATGGCATTTATACTGCTGCACAATTTTTGCCACGTTTGAATCTAAATATTTACCGAGCCTTTTTTCTCACTTTGTTTGGAGAGCTTTGACTCTCTTGCTTAATTGACATGTTTACCATGAAACAATTAAGAATTCTTTTTGCGTTTCTGACATGCGAACTCTCGCCATTTTCAAAAGAAATCGTGATTTTAAATATTTATTTTGCAAGGAGCAGCAACGGACTGCGCCACTTTTCGATAATTTTTGATTTCAATTTTGGCAACAAAGGCAGTGCTTTTAGAGATGAGGAAAGTCAATTCTGAAATTAAATAGCTGGCGTCATTTTTGGAATTCTGTGTTGTTTACAAAAAAACTTACTTTATAATATCAAAGCATATTTTTTTAGTCATAAATTGAAGAAATATATGTTCGCTTTCATATTAATTAACCTTTCAATCGATAAAATCTACATTAGTTGATTAATTGGTTCATCACCAAAATGGATATATTCATCGAACTAAAAATAGAAGATATCATTTATTATTTTTCAGTTAAGGAAGTCATAGTAGAGCTAAAGAAAACAAATTGCTAATATATTCAGTATGTTAAAGACAAATGTGTTGATAAAGTCGAGAAAAATTGGGAGTGAGGTGATTCTTTGGCTTAACTCATAATACAATTTTTGGTTACACAATTTTAATGTACAGTAACTGTAATTGAATCCTTTAAGAATGTCGACTGTTTTTATGCGACCTTATTTGGAGATTCAGAAGACAAAACCAAATAAAAATTACATTACAAAAAAATATTTTACCTCGTAAGAGTTTTTCTTAGCTCATTTAACACCATTTAATATTGTTGCACCAGCATGCTTCCCTGTACCTAACCCTGATCTGGGCTCTACCTTTTAGATAGAAGCAGCCGGGTGGAGTCTAAGTAATTTTGAAAGACCAAGCAGAAGTACCCCATATTTGGCCTGCCATCGCCATATGTATAATTTCGCTTGGAGGACTTTGCAATCATGATCAGTTGTAAAGTGCTCGAACCGCTTTCAGCGAACGCGACGGATCTTCTGTCAGCCGGGATTCGAACTCACTGCCTACCGATAAAGAGAATGACACCCTAACCAGCCAGGCCACCGCGGCCCCTTCACACCATTTAATTTACAATCTATTTTGAAAAATATTGGTCTATAGCACATAGTGGTTGTTATTGCATCAGCATGCTTCCCTGTAATTTGTTATTAGTCCTGAGTTGGGCACTACCAGTTAGATAGAAGCAGCCAAGTGGAATTCTTCGTGATTTTGAAGCACATACTACGCAAAAGATCCCCAATACTTGGCCTACCACCCTCAGAGGTATCATTTCATTTATAGGACATTGCGATGACGCCCAGTTTTAATGTAGCCTTGACGTCTTTAGCAAACATGTTAGATCATCGTTTAAGCTGGAATTCGAACTCACTTCCGATTATACCCTAACCAAACCAGGCTGTAACAGAACGACTCCCAAATCAACCAGGGCAAGACAGTCCTTAGCACATAGCAGTGCAGGTGAACCACGGACTGTAGTTACATGTTAACGGAATGTTGACTCATCACCAAACGCCTCGTCATTTTGGACCGGGGTCAGGTGTCGAGGTGATCTCCTCTCTTCACCAGCGGAAGGACTTTAAGTATCACTTATAAACGGGGACACATCCCCAATCCATGTAACTACAGCAACGCAGAAGGGGAAGAATGTGGTTATCTTTGCCAGTCATTGTCCGCGTCAAATGATGGTTACATTACTGATCTTAACACGAAGCCACGAAGCTCTTGATAAAATCCTTAGAAATACATGGACTGTGCCTTCCTGTGGGATATTTCGTACGGAGTGGGTTTATAAACGTATCTGAATGAAGACTGAAAAATGAAAACTCCTAAGTATTCTTTTTTGAGAATTGAAACCTTTCATGGAAAAGTGTGTGATGTTTTTTGGTGTGGCGGGCCATTCTGTTTTTAAATCATCGACTTTTTAAAGTTGATAATGACGACTAGCCCTGGAAAAACGCTAAAAATATATAAAATGGACATAAATCTCCTGGTTTTTTTGACGTATGTTAGAGATAAAAAAAAGCATCTAAGATTTTGGAAAGAATTACAAAAGATATTTTATTTCCAAGGCGTGTTGAGAGTTCAGTCTTTCAGGAAGATCGAGACCAAGAGGAAGGACAGGATATTGGAAAAGGACTTAAGGAGACTGAAATCTTAGAATCGAAAATTTTAAGTGATGAGTTGCGTGGAAAAGATAAAAATATTAAAGCTGGTTAGAGCACCTGTTGATAAGAATGAGGTTTTATGTCATACAGCTTTTTTTCATAACTTCGTCTGGTGTGATTGTTAACTTGCAAAATAAGTGTCATCGAGATTTCACTGTGGGTATTTGATAACATAAGAGTTATTATCAGTATCCTTTTACGTCAAATGAATTTATTTAATTCTTATAAACTTTCCTCAGCCATTGACATTTGCTTTTACAAGGTATCCAAACTGAAAATCAATGATGACGATGGATGTAAATCTGTACTCAAGAGCAGAGATGTTGATTTTTTGCAGATATTTTATTTCATCAACTCCTACCAAACAACTCCTAGTGTTCCTTTTGTTTGCATTTCATGTTATATCTTCATCAGTTGACCTATGTGGTCTGCTGATGATGTTACTATTTACACAAATAACAAATTGCCGGAATATAAATCACATTTTTCATCACATCCTAATAATCTTTCTGATCACAACGCTCTAAATATCATTTGTGTTCATGAGAGCCTGGAAGCAGCTGAGGTAGACCAATGTGTGGTACTATTTACACAAATAACAAATTGCAGGAATGTAAATCACATTTTTCATCCTATCCTAACAATCCTTCTGATCACAACGCTCTAAATATCATTTGTGCTCATTAGATCCTAGAAACAGAATTAATGAGGTAAACCAATGTGTGGTACTATTTACACAAATCACAAATTGCCGGAATATGAATCACATTTTTCATCCTATCCTAATCATCCTTTTAATCACAACGCTCTTGAAATCATCTGTGCTCATGAGACCCTGGAAGCAGCCACAGTGAGGAAGGTAATTATCTATAAAATTCTATTCAATCGGTCGTTATCAGACATATTAAATATGAAGGAATTCTATGCCACTTAGAACGTGGTTTCTGGTGACTTTGAGACGTTTGATTCATCGTTGTGGTTTTCTCTACACAACTTGAAGCTTTACATCTAAATCATTGAGGCTGGCAACGAGATTTCAATTTCCGTATTTTATCATTCCGTTCTCTCCCAGACAGCTCCCACTTTCTCAGTCAGGACGGGAGTCACCATTTATTGCTCCCTCTCAGCTGTCACGTGTGACCCGGTGAAGGGTAGCGAGAAAGCGATATACCCATGGAAATCAAATAACGCAACAGTCATAGTCACACACCTCGCTGCAGACGATCTGTCGAGTTGCATTATAAATGTCCATCTGCCGAGTGCTTTCACCAACCTCAACCTCACGCCATCCAACAACTTCTGAAGATCATCCACTTGGCTGCACCGTTCCAACACTCCCGCCACCCGCTTCTTGGGGTCTCCTTCTCTGCGGAAGGAAGAGGACCATTATTATTATTACTATTTAACTACGAGAGAGCTGTAAAATTTAATTAAAATTCGAATATCGACAAAGGGGGTGAGATTTGCATGGGAGGGAGGAGACGGATCGTTCCTCAGACCCGCATCTTTATGAAGATGGAGAGGCCGTGGGGATTGCTTAATGGCGATGCTCTTGTGGAGGGGCCTTCAGCTGGTGAAGGTTTATCTTCCGTGGAGTTGCATTCAGTCATCTTGATGCAATAATAAGTGGTTCAACCCTTTATGGAAAGGAATCTTCTTCGTTAGGAAGAAAACAATCCTTTGCAGAAAAGGAGAATATTCCCCATCTTTATTCAAATAAAGATAATATAAAATTATTTGTTGAATAGAGGATTAATCTACAATGGAAATTATCGTTGATGATATTTCCATAATTTGCCGATAAATTATTTACGTGAATGTAATGAATGAGAGAAAATCCTTAAAAGAGGTATTCTAAAAGGTTTTAAAAGTACTAAATTGCATGGTACAATAGAATCGCATATAAGTTCAGTAATATTTTTAAAGCCAACTAAAATTTAAAAGTATGCGAGATTGTATAAACACTCCAAAAAATGCTGATTTTCAAAGCTAATTTTAAGAAACTCTTCGAAAATTGCCAATATTTTATCCCTGGTTCTATTAAGAGTATTACTGCAAAGAAACCATTCAGGTGAAATTGTACTGAAGCACTTAATGAACAAGATGTCTTTGCAAGTTATGAAAGTGGATGCTTCTGCCAGTTCTGTTATTTACCTATAAAAGTTGTACTATTGAGTTGCCAACTAGAAAAATAGCTACTTCTCCTGATAACATAAGTATTCAGTTGTTGCTTGCAATGACATTTCGAGAAGTAATCTCTTGAGATTAAACTCGGTATTTCTTTCTTTAAATAAGCAGGTTATTTTCACCATCACTACAGATAATTTTCTTTAAGACTGAAAAACATAATTTAGATAATAAATGAATACGTAAAAACTGATTTAAATAAATATTGAAGAACTATCGCTTTTCAGATTATGTGGTCTATGATTCAATCCTAGCAACTGTTGAGCTTAGGCAATATTCCGCTTTTGCCCTCGGCATGCACTTCTGTCTATGTTGAATGCTTGGAAGTTTTATGTGTTTATCTTTTCTGTTTTGTCTTACTGTATGTGAAAAGTCCTCCTAAGAGGTGATAAAGGCGGTGATAATTAAATACCTTACACTACTTCGTGGCCTTTTTCCCTTTTGTGGTGTCAAATACAGAAAAACAGAATGTGACTGCTCATAAATTCCTGCATTCGATTATTAAAAAAAAGAATTGGAGATAAAATCGTAGTACTTGTGTTTCCATAACGGAAATAGAACGCAATTTCTTTACACAGAAGTATATTTACTATCAAATATATTTAAGCTTTATAATGTTTATTTACTCAATTTAAGAACGCTTAGCAATAAAGTTTCTAGGGCTTTTGTTTCGACATCGTTTAGAAACGACTTGTTTTGGAATAGTATCATTTCGTATTCTTAAAGTAGACAAATATGCTCTTGCTTTTAGGATACAGTTGACTAGGGCTCCGATTGATAGGTTCAGACCGGAAACATATCCTAATAACATACCTTATTCCCGTTTAAGATATAAAAGACGCTCATTGTCCGTTCTCATTATCGGAAGGTAGTGAGTTCAAAACCCGGCTTAATAGAAGATTCGTCGGCAAGAGCTCGTTAAAACTAGGTGTGGTCGCAATGTACTCCAAATATAATGATACTTTTGGGGATATTTTGGGTCCTCTCCTTAGTCTCTGCTCCAAAATGACAAAGACTCCACACAGCTGGCTCTATGTAACTGGTAGAGCTGTATTCAGGACTATGAACAGGGAAGCATGCAGTTTCAACAACATTATCTTTACCAGTACTTGGTTGGTCAGGGAATTTTATTGGAAGGTTGTGAGTTTAAATTCCGGCTTAACCGAAGATCCGTCGTGTTCGCTAAAGTCAGCTCGGGCAGGTTCAGTGGATCGTCTTCGCAATGTCCTTCAAGTGAAATGATACCCCTGGAGGTGGCAGGTCAGGTATTAAGGAATCTTCTGCTTTATCCCTGCTTCTAAATGATAGAGACTCGCATTCGGCTGCTGCCCTTAACTAGTAGACTCAGGGTAATTATGATGAAGTCTGCTATTGAAATAACAATCATGCTTTTATCACGTTGCTCCCGATTCTCTTATAGCAATGGAACAGCTGATATCTGAGTCATAATGTCCATGAATATGCACTGGAGCTTGCAAAGAGGATGCTGCTAATGAAGGCAACAAATGGCTCATTTCCTTGAAATCCCTCTGACTGATCGTCTAAAAATCTAAGAACTGCGTTTTATCAATGGAGACGGTGCCTTGTTATCGTTATCGTGTGACAAGTGCAAAAATAAAATAAAAAAGGTAAAAAAAAAAAAGACAAGTCATATGGGACTAAAGGATGGAGCATTACCCTGGTCACATTTTCAGCTTTTTCCATATAAAGGGTGTCATGGCAGCAGTTGGGGTCGATGTCGAAGAGGGTCGAGGACACAGCGATGCAGTTAAAGAGATACCTTGCATCCAGATGGTACCTTAAATATTGTAAATCAATAAACCGAAGTAAAGTGATAAGTATGTGATCCCTGAAAGTAGAAATATCAGACTCTGCAATGAAATCAATACATTTAGCATCTGTTGTAGAACAGTGGAAAGAACAGACACTTTTTTCGATCATCCAGTGATAGGAAAGTCTTATGTATCCTTATGTATGGAAACCTCCTTTACTATTATAGAATTACAAACTTTCACTTCAGTTCTGAGCAGATACTGTGCCTTCTTCTGGATTAATGTACCGTCGGTTTTAAGTTTTGCTGTAGAAATCATTCCCTCAGTTGTAAATTTTGTCAGTTGAGAGTGATTCACCGCAGTAAAAAGTTTGACATATTCGTTCCTTGAACAACTTTATAAAAATTAAAAACTAGTGGTACATAAACTAGATTTTAGGAGTAATTTCAAGAAAATTCAATTTAAAAATCTAAATTATTTGGAAGATCCCTGTTGTTGAGCAAAAGAATCTAAGGAACACTCAAGACTGAAGAACAATTCCTAAGGAACAATGTCGGACTTATTGATAGAACTGCTTTTGTTACTTTAATAACTACTAGAATTATTATAAACTTTTATATTTTAGATGTAAATTTTTGAAATATTTATTTAAGCTTTATATGTATTAGTACCATTTGAATTTGAAAATAATCTTAATTTTATTTTTACATTATGGGCCATAAATTTGATGAATTTTCTTGTTTGGATAACCAGTTCCGTTGAAAATTAATTTTTAATATATAATCCCAACGTAATAAAAATATGACTGCGTCATTTTACATCTTCATGTTAGGTTTAAAAGTATATCACCTTATGTTCAACTTAATGTTAACAATCATCGTTCACGTGACTAAGAGGTTATGGATTCTGTACCTAACCCAATATAAGATCTGTTCTGCTCACTCATCGTGACTGAAACTCTTTCGACAGGCACATTCGATACTGTTAATAACAGTCGACTGATTCACAGCGAAGACACAGGATTCACTGGGCATTTGCTGGTGTGGAGCTCAGGTGACTTCATTAGTGTATTTTGATTTCGAAATTAACGACGTTGCAGTCAGCAAACGAAAACTTTTAAACGTTATTATAACATAATATAACCAATCCCACCATTATAAAATGCAAAGTTAAAGATATGGTGGTTCTTAAATTACCATATCATGCACTGCTTATCATTTTAGAACTGGTGTAAGTTTGCATCCCAAAACTCAAGCAAGAAAATGGCAGGAAAAAATCATATTTGAAATAATATAAACTATTGATTGGCATGTAAGCAGAGTTTTTCTGATCAACTGAAAGAACAATTGATTCTTCCGTCTCTTCTCGAATCAATATTTTAAAACGGGAGGTTTTAATGGATTGTCTTGCCGAATCATATAAACTCATCATTCCGGAAGTCCTGTGTCTTCCCAGGCACCGAATTCTTTCGGCTCAAGGCCTATTGGAAAATCAATCCTGGAACAAGTAAAGGATTTCGTGCAAGGGGGACGGAGAGAGGGATCTATCGAATCCAGGTGCTCTCCAAACATCGAAACTGTTTCCTCGATGGCTATAAAAGCTGGAGAAACGCCGTTTTTCCTGTTTCGGTACATAAACCCAGCACTCGGTAATAACTCTCGAGACATTTTTGGGAATAAGAATCGCTTGTCTGTGAAATGGGTGTTCCGCCTGTAACAGGGATCCGCCATAACCGCGGTTATGGCCTGAAAAGTGTTGGTGAGTGAGCACTCTCTGAAGGGTGGACGAGCCCATCTATCGCTCTTTGATCTTGAGATTCAGGCCCCTAAATTTGCCAGCGATTGAAGTGATGACCTAGATTCTCCTCTTATTCTGTTGAAAAAGAATCGTCGAAGATTTGAATGGTAGATGTATTTAATCTGGGACACACTTCCAGATCTTCAAGAGTTATTGACCGTGAAAGCAATAAGGAGGCAACCATTTCGTCTATTCTTCTTAAACATGATTGATACGATAATACGTTTTGATCGAGGCTTGAATTTCGAATAAGTACGAAGAGGAAATTTGTTTTATTGTATGGTGCATCTTTTCTAATAATTCTTGAAGGTAGATAAAAGAAGTTTACATTCTACTGTGATATTTTTCACTTGAAATTTTACCGTTAAAAATTGTTCGATTCTGGTGGCAGTGTCTTAACGATACGTCCAAAACCAATGTTTCCTTCCCATCGATACCATTCATAGCTGAAAAACCATTTTTGATATGACGAATTAATTATCATATCATTTATCATATCAATTAATTATCATATCATTTTTGTCACCAAATTGTGCAATACATTTCTAAAGTAAAATTACGAATTAATTATCATATCATTTTTGTCACCAAATTGTGCAATACATTTCTAGTGTAAAATTCACTTATCACTGTACCTTCTACGTTTGCCTTTGTTTGCTATTGATCGGTAGATGCAGATTCAGAGTTCTATCACTAAACTTAACGTAGAATTTTTTGTATTCACTTTATTTCCTAAGCAATAGAGTTGACACTGTTATTATTTATTTAGGATTTGAAACGCCAAATAAAGGTTTAACTTTTGAAATAACTGAGAACAATTTTTCACACTCAACGAATGCACTATTAAAAAAATTCTTGCGGTAGAATGAATCTAAGAAAGTGTAATCATATACACATACTTTTGGCTTAACCTTCAGTTTGCACAAAATGCATAAAGTTGGGATCATATATCAATTTTTATGGGACAGCAGGGATCTTCTCAAATGTTCCTAATGACCAATTATTTTTCCACTGCAGACTATGAATTTAACAAAACATTAGTTAATTCGTGTTTTCGATGGTAATGTTACATTTGTTTAGGGAATTATATCATGATTTTCAATAGACGTTAGTAAGTTTGTTGTATCAGTTGAGATTAGAATTTATAAGTTGAAATTTCATTAAGTTATCATTGCCTGTAAAAGCTCATGACTTCAAAAGCTTCAAGGTGTCAGAAAAGACGGTTCTGCTGTGATTGGAAGGTTATGAACTCTACCTTTCCTAGTGCAAAATCTGCCGGTTCACTAATGATGGATGGGGAAACGTAATTAGTGTAGAAATTAGTGCATTCTCATCCAAGCATTAAAAAATATTAGTTTTTTAATTAACACTTTTTTCGAGTGGAACAAATTGATTTCCATTTAGAAGTTTAAGATATTAAATAATCATACAGGTAAATTATAATTTAAACTTTGCACAATAGTTGTTATGAGGATTAATTTTTAATTTTAAATTATGAATCAGCAAAACAATCTAGGGGCTTAATGCATATGTAGTGTGCAAGTGGGCCAAATGAGTAAAATAGCTTATCTTTAACATTCTATAATTTTTAATACTCTTATTGTATCGATTGGGCAGCGGTGGTCTTGTTGCTTAGGGCATTGTTTTCATTATCAGAATGTAGAAGATCGAATCCCGACTCAAACAACGATTCGTTGTGCCTTCTAAAATTGGTTGGAGCACCTAAAATAGGACGTCTTCGCAGTGTACTCCGAGGGAAACCATAATATGGAAATGCAGGTCAAATGCTGGGGCACCAGCGGTGGGACTTGGATCAGCGTAGGCACATCTCCAATCCGCAAAGCTGCAGCAACCCAGTAAGGGAGAAGGTAGTCACCCTCTGAATCGACACCTGCGGAAGTGGTGGTTCACCTTGCTGATCTTCCGGGAACTGGCATAATCATACTGAGCAGCTGCAGCTCTCATCATTCTAGCACAAGGACAATAGAACTTATTTTATATGCTCTAACCACTGTAAGGGAGAATGACATGACTTCGTTTGGGTCAAGTATAGAACTCACTAATCCTTGACATGAGAATTACTTTTTTCCCAATCTAGTCAGTGGAGGTTCCTAAGTTAGGCAGGTTATTTTTAGGTGCCTATTTCTAAAGAAAGAATCTATTAAACACAGCGAACCTTTTACATATTTGGAGCCATGGTCCAGCGGTGAGGTTGACACCTGACACTCTTCCCACTACAGCAGAAACGTGGGTGTGAGAAAGGTTAGATTCCTTAATTTCAAGCAGAATTAATTTTAATTGAGGAAGAGAATAATTTAATTCAAGTATTGTACTCAAAAGACTAAACCGATAATGAACTGAATATAGTCCCATTGCTTTTCTCCTCCTTCTTATAATTTTTTGGGAAAGAAGTAATCATAAGTTGTTGCAAGAGTTGGGACATTCTTCCCTTTTTCCGCTTCTCCCATGTCTCCCCCCTCCCTCAGCAAATCGGTGACAAATCTCGCTCTCTTTCAGAAAGCACACTTCGTTATGCCATCTTTCTTCCAGATCGCCCTTAAAGGACGGGGGCGCATTGTTCGAATTGTTCCAATTTTTAATTCGAGGGAATGCTCAGAAAATGAAAATCTTCACCCTGGGGCTCGAAAGGGTAGATGCTCTTGAAAATCCCGGCGCAGAGTGATTCCCAGATTCCTGGAATACTTTCCTCTTCACGATCCGGTGATTCCGTTAATGACAACGAGGGGGAGACTCTCTCTCTCTCCTCTATTAATTAGAAATTTCAAACGTTCCGCTCGAGCGAGCCCTCTTCGCTCCTTGTTGTGTCAACAGTTAATGGTACATAACCGAAAGGAAGCGGAGTGGAACATGGCAAACAAAATAGTTGCGCATAAAACCCGCAGAAGTGTTTTGTTTGTGGACCGAAATCCTCTCCCAGGAGGTTTCCTCCCTTCAAGTTATTTTAAGAACAAAGTTTTTCTATTACCTGTGAAATTCCCTTCTCAGCAGTCATAAATAAGTAATGACTGAATTTAATGGGGAAAAAAAGAATGCTTAGTAGTTATAACTCTGATTTGCTTAGAAGTCCATAATTTAGAAATAAACATTAATTATTATTAAAAGGAGTTTAATTCTGAGAACCCAGAAAATTAAAATGCTATCGGACAAATACTTTTAATGAGCATTCATTTCAATGAAGTCATTCATTTTGCATTGCCTTTCAATACACTATAGAATGAAAACCTTTCACTCTCTTCAAGTAATCGATTTACTCATGACGTCAATATACGTCACTATGATGTCACAGCCACACAGTTTTAGAAAACATAAGATCTCCAACGACTCTGCAACCATCATAACAGCTGCCACGCAATAAACTTGACGGTGCAATGCTATTGCAAGTCTGTGTCCACATCCATATATATATATATATATATATATATATATATATATATATATATATATATATATATATATATATATATATATATATATATATATATATTTACAGATCCATAGCTTCTCACTTTTTTCTGTCCATTTGAGAACTTAAATCATGGGTGGCATTCGTCGACTGATTTTGCGGTGTAACGCAGAAATATCATCTGAATGTTTTTCTCAGATGTGACTCTATCCTTCCTTATGTCACCCAAATTCATATCGGTGGGTAGAATTCAAATCTGAATACTCATAGCTGGAGAGGATTCCTCAGCAACAGATTCTTGTACCTTTTTCATTTGTGTATGCAATCTTGAATGATGTCAACAAGGTTGTCACCAACGCTAGTTCAGTGAAAATATTTTTTGTTGGTTCTGAACTTTCGTTTTTCTGCCGAAATATTCACATGGTATATTGACCATGTTGGCCTGCGTTGTTAGAAGATGCCACCTAAATTAGCTTAGTGTCATAATGTCAGATAATAGGAATTTAGAACAAACCGTACAATTTAAAAGAGTTTTATCATGTAATTAGAGGCCTGAACATTAAAAGTTGTATAGAAATATACAAAATTTGTATATTTCTACATTATTATTGTATATTTCTACCTTTATTACATAGGAAGTAATTATGGGGTTCCTGAGAATATTTAACTGTTATTGATTGTCCAAATGAAGTCGCCAATATTTTACCCGTCTACAAAAATCATAATAAAGAATCTTATCACTTAAATCTAAGTTTCCATTTCCATGTAGTCATTAACATATCACTCGTTAGTATCTTCTGACAAACATCTTAGAGATCTTAACTTAATACCATAAAAAATCATTAAAAGCAGTTAAACTAGGTTAAAGAAATTTCCCAAATTCTAAATTTTCCCTTAGATTTACTTTTTTTTACTGTCTTTTAGGGCAAATAGCACATACTATGCTATGTTTCGGGTAAATGCTTTGTTACCACAACAGATTAAGTGCTCATCAAACCAAAGAGTAATACTGCATATGAAAAAGCTTACTGAGTTATAAACCGTTTGCTTAATAAATTTGCAATGGCGCTGTATCAAAAACTTAATTTCACCCAAGACGAAAACAAGAAAGACTTTTATGATGGTTCTCCTGAAAGAATCTCTCCAGAAAAAGTCTAAATGGGGAGTCATTAATGTGATGGCGTCTTCATTAGAATTTAATTTAATTTTGATTCTCGCAACGAATAGACTCTCCTCTGCTGCAGATGGTGCAGGGGAGAATCAATTCTGGGAAATATTGACGCTCTCTTCATTTGCAGACCTTTCGATTCCGATTAAGGGAAGGAATTACTCTGATGAATCGATGCATTTCCCTTCCTGTCTCTCTCCCCCCTTCCCCTGCGAAATGGAATTAACATCCCCTAGCTCGTAAACTTGAGAAAAATGATTGCGGTTGGGCAGCGACTAACTGTCCGAATTTAAATGCATCATAGATGTGTTTAAATGCTTGTCCATAGAGGACGTCATAACTCTCCAGCCGTCAATTTATTGGCGTCTGTGGCATTCTCAAGATTGTATGGTGTTTATATATTTATAATACTTTATCGGAAGACATGCTTTATCAACTGCCACATCATTTGCATTTAGGAAAATGGAGCTGCGACTTTAGAATATTAACTGGAAACTGTTATTTTACTCTTTCGTGGTTCGAATACAGTAACATGAATCTTACCTTGTATATATTCTCAAATATATGTACTGGAAGTAAGTAGCATTTTTGTGTCTAATGGAGTCATTAAACTGTCTCTGTTTACACACATCGTTTCTGAAGTGAATGTGCAGCCTTCTTTCATTTTGAGTGTCAGATTGCGTTGTGTGCGCAATTCTGAGCGAATGATGGTATTTCAGTCCTTTAATTGGAATTACTTTTATTTGCCACATTATTTAATATGTAATACATTTTCCTTCCCATTGAGTACACATTGATTGACATTACTATCTTTTGGTTATTGCGAGTCATCCAAAAGCGTGTCCGTTATTCAGAAATGGATTAAATGCTCCACTTTTAATCATGGAATAATGAATGAATGCGCAAAATGCTCTAAGAGAGCCATGATTTTTCAGCTCCATTAAATTGATTTCTTCGTTTGTGGGAAATATTCATAAATATTGTAAAATATGTAACAGTTGTTATTGTTGCATTAATGCATTGAAGCTGTCGCCGTCAAAGAACTGCGTGTTTCTCAAACTGAAACTGTTTGAATCTTGGTGCTTATAGATAATTTGTGTTTAGAACATGTGTTTGAAAGAGTTTTTTTTCCATTCAATAATTCAGAAGTACCTGATCTTTGAATAACGGGACAAAGCAGATAAAAATCTATTTTAATAGAGTTAATCACCTTAAGACCAAGCATCATTTTTCAGATTTTCAGGTTATATTAATCCTGTTGTAGAAACAAAAATATATTCTTATATTAGGAAAAATTAAATGGGGTGATGTGATATGAAAGCAACCACATAAGCTTTAAAATATTTATGCCTGATCAAGCCTTTTCGAAATTATATTTCGAAACTTGTCAATATTGTACTATTTACCAACCTCTTGTTAAGACACAGCATGCATCTCCTTAAAAGGAATGCTACTTAAGATGATGTGCAGGGAATACCATAAAAGGGAAATGAATTCTAAATACCGGAACTGTGGAGCTGAAGATTAGAGTACTAAACATTGCACTATTCACTCAACAAAAACTATCACTCATAATAATTGATCGGGGACAGATGCTATATAATCCAGGATGCCAAATTCTGAGTTTGGTGATTTTTTGGGCTGATTTCCTTATATATGAAGTAAACTGGTTTTTGTTACACCATAGATATGAAGACCTATATGGATTATGCAGAAAATTCTATTTTATCCTAATATTGGCAACCTTAATATTTACGTCATCGCGATTGTCTCAATACATCATCTTGGCAACATTTCTTAGTCGCCAAAAAATTCAGTATTTGGCATCCTGGATTATATGGCATTTGTGCCATTGATGAACATGACAAACGGTGAATTTGTCTTCTCACGCGTAAAAAGTATATTTTTGAAAATAATTGTTATAAACATATACTCACTGGAACTTCAAATGATATGCAACAGAATCAAAATATAGTGTTTAATGCTTACAATGTAGTTGAAGGGAAAAGCTCCTTCAACAGTACAAGAAGAAAGGTTAAAAGTCTCGGGACCTGAATTTGAACTCTGCACAAAGCTTTGGTAGAATTTCTTGTGAATGAATGGGTATATTTTGATATGATACTGAATATTGATCGATAAGCCACATTCAGTCTCGTGCAGTGTTTTCCAACTTTTATTGTGTGTCATGCCCCACCTGAACCTTTCTAAAATTCTTATGGCCCCTTTATAACATAATTTTTAATATTAAAAAATTGAATTGTTCATTTAAAAAATTTTAATGATAGTTTTTAGGAATAATTCACTTGTAAATTGTTAGCGAATCACCGTAAAGAAATTTTCAAAACACACATGTAATGAGAAACAAAATTCAAATTCTAAATAACTTTAATGAAGATTTTTCTATAATAATTTTAATTTAGTGATATATTTGCTGCACAGAGATTTTATGTTAGGCTCCAGTTTGATTAACTTCTTGTTATATCCAGGCAATTTCTTCTATTTTTTACATGTAAATTATTTACAACACTAAATCCACATTCTGCTAAATATGAAGATGGAAAAGGTATCAATAGATTTATTGCACACTTATTTAAATTTGGGTATTCGATTTCTCTCTTAAAATGCAATTCTCTCTTAAAAAATCTTGAACGATAAAATTATACTTCTAAAATTAATAAAATTAAAAATAAATTATTTACTAATTATGTCGATACAATGATATTTTTTTTAATAAACAAGACTTTTAGAACAGTTACCACAGGCGCCTATTTCAAATTAACCTGTTGAATGCTGCAAAACACTAAAGAAGTTGCAACGGGCCATTCATATGCGAGCAATTGCGTTCTTTAGCGAGGTTTTAAAGTGTCTGGGGGGTCCACATGGAGCTTGCCACTGGGAGGTTAACTTAACTACGCCAAAAGCCCCGTTGATAGTTTGGTTTTGTCAAACGAATTTATAATATTTATTGGCCACAATTATCTAAGAATTTGTTTTTTTTCTTTCATTTTTAGCACCGAAATCTAGCATTTTCATTTAATGACCCTGAGCAAAGAGGTTAAACTCGTGTCGAGTTCATTAACAATCAAACTGACTCCCTGTGGGGCAACACGTTAGAAAACATTGGTCTAGTGGCAAATAAAATCAAATGTATTCTAGATCCCAGATCTGAACAATAGATAATGGGTAATGTATATCTGGCTACTTTAGGTCACCTATAGATATTTCCAGGTTTTCTTCCTTGTAATGCGTGAGTAAGGTTCCCAAAAAAACAATTTATGTTATAAATATTAAAATGTACTACAACAGCCTTTAGAAGGTCTCTTAAGCTATATAAAAATGTATGCGTATACACCAGCGAGGTCCCTTGTGCCTAATCCCAGAAGGGATCTACCGGTCCCCAACCAAGTGTAAACGCAAACACCAACAATATCCCTGTACCTAACCTAAGAAGAGTTCTACCAGTTGAGATGGGTATTGCTGGAAAGAAATGTGAGTGACACCGTCGGAGGGGCGTCATCCGCAACCACAGCCACGATCCCCAAACTCAGCTTCCCAACACACGGTTGGAGGGCAGTAACACAACTGCTTCTGGCTGACTCCAATGGACGAGTTTATTAGATGAAATTGGGTGAGAGGAGAATCAGGTACAAATGAAGCATAATTAGGGACTGGAACACGATGGAACAGCGCAGTTTAGTTAGCGGATTGAATGGCGTAAAACAGTTTGTGACAGTTTACAAGCAGTTGGAGTTAGAGTCATTAAGTTGCCACAGGTATGGACTGAAATATAGATGATCATGGTTGACTAAGCAGTTCCTCAAGTGAGTCATCTGCTTCTACTTCGTGTGGTAAAATCAAGTCTCTATGCTCCAGGAGGAAGGAGATCAAATTGTTTAGTTTGGTTCTAGCCCGACCATTGTGGGGTGGGGGGTATAAAAATGTAGGCGCCCACTGAGAATCAAACCGACAAATGATTCAGTTGAAAGAGCGGAGGGCTGACTATTGACCCAACAACTAAGCCAAGGTTGCACCAAAAGACTCAGACATTTAAAAGAAAAAAGTGAAGTGAACGGATGAATGCAATTCAATGCTCTGTGGGCGTTTGTTGGATTTCCTAGAGGTTACTGTTCATGCATGATGACCCATTAGTTCGAGATTAACAGTTTAAAGTGGACTTGAAATCCACACATGAAGACGGTATCGAACCTACGAAATGTTAAATCCAATGACGGTTGATAACACAGAGCGGAAGACAACTCAGCTGAAGAAGTGAGGGTTCCTGGCCATGATTTCAAAGCTCAACCGCACTTGAAATGGCTACCGCTCAAGGGCTTTCTTTCTCTGCAAAAGACGACAGAGAAGGAGCTTCCGCTAATCGCACACCACAGCGAAAACACACTGTGACATTTCCTTTCGCGATCAGGGGAGGGAGGAGCAGGGAGAGTGACGGAACGATCGACCAGGAAGACCATGCAATCAAAACAAAAAAAGGACGATTTCTAAGGGCACGTCAGGCAATATAGTCTAAGGCGATACACCGACGAAAAGAGAAACAAGGACTTACCGGACAAATAGGTTTTCTTTCTCTCCCCCTACCTCTGAGAAGAGGCTCTCCTTTGATTGGTCAGAAGAAAGGAGAGATTTATGATAGATGGAGGCATTGTTTTCTTTGCTCCCGCTTAATAAAGAAATCGAACAAAATCTGGAGCTGCCATCTCCCATATCGATAGATATACCAATCTCAAAAACAACAAAAGGAAAACTTCTTTGTTCATTTCGGCGAGGAAAATTTAGTCGGGATTCACTTTTTTTCCCTTTTTATTTCCCTCTGCTCCTCTTCCCTCCTTTCCTTTCCATGCGACTTTCACCTCCAAGACACAGACAGAAAAATAAAGCCTCAAGTAATGCCAATTCGTGTACAATATATATATAGGTGTATCTGTAGGGTATATCTTAAAAATAACAAATGATCAAAAGAATTTTATGAACGACTTAAAAAGACAATGGTATAAAAATTATAAAAAAATTGTCATGTTTACAGAAGAAAACAAAGTTCGTGATAAAAAAATGACTTGAAAAATGAATATGTGCGTCTTATTCAGTAAAATGCAGTTTTATTAATATATATATATATATATATATATATATATATATATATATATATATATATATATATATATATATATATATATATATATATATATATATATATATATATATATATATATATATATATATATATATATATATATATATATATATATATATATATATAATAGTATATTTTATAAAATTTATAATCAAATATTAGATGGAGAATAATACATTGAAAATACCAAATGGAAAACAATACATAGTATATAGTTGGAAAAATACAAAATATAGTATATAGTTGGAAAAATGTTTAAAATTTCAAGGAAAAATATAAAATGGAACGAAGTACCAAAATGGCTAGCTTTCTCAGGGGGTGTTGACCACATTGGCACAAAGTATAGCTTTTCTGCACTGGCCCAAGATAGTTTTAAAGAAGATAGTGCAACTCAAAGCCACACCAAAAGTTCAAACCAAAATATCAAGCCAGAATAAAAGAAGTAAAATTTCATCGAAAATATGTAAGCCAAAATCCAATGTTGCCAAAATACATTTAATTTATAATAATCAAATTAAAACCAGATCCAAATCCATATCCAAATGCAAGAACCGCACCAAATACTGTATGTAAGCCAAATAAACACATAAATTAACACACTAAGTCTAAGCACTATTGGCATTTCAAGCTTCTTATAAAACCTTCAAGGCTTGGGGGACCCTTCTGTAGTGTAAAACTACATTTTACTTCAGCAATCTTGCATTTTATATCTAATCTTGCATTATATATATATATATATATATATATATATATATATATATATATATATATATGTATATATATATATCTACATATATATATATATATATATATATATATATATATATATATATATATATATATATATAAAGTTTAAAAAATTTCTTAAATAGTGAAATAATATTAGAAGTTCAAGGGATGAAATAACACACAAATATACAAATAATTGTTATTTCATTTTATGATATATCTTTATCGATTTTGTTTCTTACTTTAAAAAAAAAAAAAAAAAAAAATTACGTTTTTGATGTTAGAAGAATTTGAGTGAGTTTCCTTTCTCTTTTTGTTATTTATTGCACACAAAGTGACATTCGGTAGAGATTCTTTTCATGGACACCAAGCCAATGCACCTATTCGCTCCTGAGCTATGTGAATAGAACCGTTCGTCATTTTGCCATTCATCCGTTAGTTTCAACCAAGGGAAAAGCAAACCAAGAACACACTTGAACTTGATGTTTCAGCGGAATGTTCTGCATTCTTCTTCATACGTGATCCCAACGTTAAATGTAAGAAAGATTTCTTCTCTCAAATAGTCGTCGTTGTTACTACCCTTAACTGCGAGGCACAACTTTAAGAACAATTTTTTTTTTCAAAAGAAAATAAAAGTCTGACCCAAGAAAGTTGATTTTCCTAATAGGAAAAATCTCTAGGTGGCTATCTTCTCCATCTCAGGTATGTGGAGAGAAACATGATTCGAAATACCGTGAGTTGGATACCTAACACCACCGAAACTTGACTTGTTGTGGTGGGGTTGCTTATGGCCATGAGGGCTGATTGGCTTTCTGACCATATGCTGCTTTTCTATGTTCTTGTCTTTGCCCAGGTTACAACTTTTAGAATGGCATACAGTTCTGTCTGAAAGAAAGTGTTGTTTGGGTTGACTCTGAATTTCTCGGAGTGAACGATACTACCGTCTAAGATGGCTACAAAGGCTGCTCCAGGAGTAATCGGTACGTATCTGACAGATGCTCAGATTCCTTTTTGAGTGTTGATCATCTACTTGACTGATGTGGTTGTCTAGTTGGAAGTTTCCTGGCTGGATGGTGAGCTTGGAGAGTTTTCTTCAATAAGGTCTGTGCAGGTTTGCTTGATGGCGTATTTGGTTTTGGACCCCATTTCGATTCACGCAACCTGTCTCCTTTAAAAGCTTTACAACCGATTGAATAGTTTGATAAGAAGAATGCAGGAAAACGCTCCTGGTGCAACTTAACTGCTGATCGTGCCTTGCGTTCACACTTCCCGTAGTGTAAAAATATCTTACAATATTCACCTTTGGAAAATTGCACCATGGCCACGACCTTCAATATAGTTGAAACCCATCAAGATATCTGTTTTATAGAAGTGAACAGGTGTGACATTTCTTACGTCAATTATGAATGTACGTCAATTATGAATACGTCAATTATGGTCATGGCTACAATTATGAACATAAAGTATAAATTGCGTTGAGTTGATGCTGAGATCAATACAAAAATGCAACTCTCGGGATTTGAGCCAGAGTCCTTTAGACTATTCATCGCAAGTGATATTGTGCTTCATTGCACTGTCTTAATTAGTCCGAACGATAATATTTTCTCTTTCTGTTTACATTTCTTGACGTCACAGTGTAGGGATTCCCGAAAATAAAAATTCGCGTCTTAACCATTCTATTTTTTCCCATCCATGTCAATAAGCTGCCTTTTCGCACTAAATCGATGACGTTCTTCTATTTTGTAATTCACTTTTTCCCCCAGAGACCATTGTGGCTTGCTTAGTTAGGGAATCGTCCTCGTTATCGGAAGGTAATGAGCTCAAATCGAAGCCGATTGAACATCCAAAGCGGTTGGGCCATGTTAAAACTGGGCATGTTCGCAATGTCCTCCAAGTGAAATGATACTTCTTGTGTTAGCAGGCCAAGTATTGGGATTCTTATGCTAGGTTCACCCGGCTGCTTTTATCTAATATATATATTCTGTGTCTGCCACTTCATTAGTTCCTAAACCATGCTGGGGCAACTACAAGCGCTGAAAATGGAAACAAAAATAGCTTGTGAAATTCGAGCATTAAAGTTGGGGGGGGGGAGGCAGGCTTTTAAAAAGATTAAACTCGGTGGACGAGTAAAGAGAAGAATCACCTTTTACATTGATGTGATGCTTGTGAAACAGAATTCCTTAAGATCAGATGCGGCTGGCGTGCTGATTGTATAGGCGGGAAACTCCATTTTCGGATTTGTGTGCCTGTTGGATTCGATCTCGTATGCCTATTGGACCACTTTCACCAAGGAGCTCGTTTCGAACAGATAAGATGGTGACGCACTTCCAAATAATTCAAAAATGCCTCCTAGTAACACTAAACAGCGTAAATTGATCGTAGTACTGATTTTCCGATAAGAATTGTAAGATCAAGGTGTCGTCATTCCTGTGTTTTATTGCAGACTCCGTGGAGCGTTTCATGAACCATTTAAATGAATGAAATATCATGGGATGCTTTAAGATTAAAGGACTCAGGTTTAAAGGAAATTTTTTTCCACACTAAGTAATGGTTAAACGGGATTTCAATCCGTGTGCAAGAGAAAGATTTTAATTTCATTATAAAACAAATGTTGCTTTCAAAATTTTTTTGTAAAACTCAAAATGTGTGTATGCACATCAGAATTTACAATTCCAGCCATTACTTAGCTATGAAAGAATATTTCCGATTTTAATAATTTATTACTTTTTGTTTCATGTCAGTGAAGAGTCCTAAGCAGAAAGCTCATAAACTTTTTTATGCCTTGGGAGTGGTTTGGAATCCATATCAAATAGAAGGTTGAGTTGGGACACGTGTGTATTAAACTGCCTGAGGATGGTTCTTTGTTTTTCAGTGCCATCGTAATTTTTTTTACCTTATTGAAAAAGAAGTGAAAATAAAGAACTTCGAGAGGTATGAATGGCAAACAGAAATATTTCACCCAGCCAAAGAACTCCCTTCCTCTTCATCTGCAGGTGGTTGTGTAGCCCTGTGAAAATTTAGTGGCTATGCGAAGCATGTGCGCTTTCTGGAGGTGATTACGTTTCCTTCCCCCAGTTCCCGGAAGCAGAAAATAATTCGGGAGAATGCCACTCCGTTTCTAATTAACTTCATTAGTCTGACACTAACATCGTTACTTCAATTTTCATTAAGGTTCCCTGAGCCTTCTTCCTTCGTTATCTGGAATGCGTCGGCGTCTTTTTTTTCCACCCCCGTAGTGAATCCTTTTGCTGATTTGATCAGCGTCTCCATAACGCCTGGGCGGCCCATTTCTTTATGAGAGCCCCTTCACTGCCGAACTCGGCCACTTTATTTGGTTTTTCTATTACCGATCCTTTCCCCCATCTTTAATACTAAAGTTTCGGGCTCATCGTGTCTGATGGGTTGTACAGTCCTCTTCAGAAGCGAAAACTACAGGTTTAATTCCAGTCATTGTTTGACAATGGGAGATATTTAGTACGTACGTGTATGCAAATCTTTCAAGGTGTAGCAGAGGTTCTTTGTAGGGAGTCCTGGTGCTTAGAGTAAACTACTATTTAAAGACTGAACATTTATTAAACAAATAAAAACTATTCATATAAAATCATTATTGTAAAGTGCACCGACCTTCCAGAAAAAGATACTTTGCAGACAGCCTGCCATGCTTCCAAACTAAACTTTTATATATATAGTGCTGAATAAGAGAGATAGAAGCGCCTCACATTGGGCATTATCCGCCACACAAGACAAATAGTTTCATAGCTCTCCGGGTTTCCACCCTTTCTGGTACGTGAATATGGACCATTGTCTGTGAAAAAGTCCTTTCGTTTGATTATAATATTCAGTTGACGCGATAAAAAGATCATTGTAACAGCCAAGGAATGTTTGTTTCGCGGTGTTAAAACACTATGTTGCTTTATTTCATTATTTTAGCATGAGCTCCATCTCACTATTAGTGGGACCGCGCACTTTGGAGTGGAAGGTTCTGAGCTCAATACCAGCGACTATTAAGGATGAAGAAATAGGTGTTGTGTTTTTAGTACATGCTTGAGAGATTTCCACCTTTTTTAGCTTCCATCTCATATATGCTGTTTATTACATATGAAAAGGTCTCCAGGAAAGCAAGCATTTAGGAGCTTGCTTTTCTGGAGAGAGAAAAAAAAAGATCACACAAAAGGGCTCGCTACACTATCCATTACACGCTATCAGTATTTTTCTCAAACGGAGTTGCTTGTCATTTTGAACAAAGATCAAGTGGATAAACTTGTGAGACCTTATGAGACAGGCAAAACCTTATCAGCACCTCATCCTCCTTACCGCACCACACTGCAGGAATGGAATTAGACACTTCCAACTTTTTATTTGCTGGAATTTGTAACATCCATTTTCAGCTGACTCAGACGTTGAACCCATTACGTTTCATAGGCAAATGTGGTTCTTTTTTGCTTCAGTCTACTTCAGCCCTACTACAAATTTTTTTATCACAAATCCGAAGGTAACCAGTTATATCCGCTTACTATAATAGTTTTGTGAATCTATTTTTTTTTCTAATTCTCTAGTTTAACATATTGTCATCCTCATTTAAGCTATTCTATTTTGTGTAAGTGTGTTGATATAATAATTTGGAAATTCTCGGTTCACATTATGAGGCTCGTGGGTTCGATTACCGCACCATTTGTGAAGACTTAGGTTGGTTCAAAATCATCTTACAGGACCCACTTGATAAGTAATGACTATATACTTGAAAACTCCCCAGTTTAATTGCTTTTGGGGTTAAAAGTAGAATCAGAGCGAGCGTAAATACCAGCACAAGATTAACTATTTACAAATTGTGTTTTAAGAGGAAATATTCTATTGACCAAGAACACTCCTTCAAATATCTCACCTTCGAAGCAGAGAAAAAGAGCCCATTTTTCAATTTTAATTGTGTCAAAGATTTGTACAATTTTCCTCGATAAAAAAAAGGAATAAAACTAAAGAAAAAATGTATTTCTTTAAAACTAGATTAAATTTTTTTTATCCAAATTATCAAGAAAATAAGAGCGAAGTAACTAAATAAAGCAGGTTTAATTACCGGCCTCTCGTACTTCATCAAAAAAGATATTTTTTTTCCCTTTTCAATTCATTACTTCATACTGAGGAAATTTTCCATTTTACAATTACACATCCCCCCCCCCTCTTTTTCTGCAACTGATAACGAAAAATGGAGAAGGAAAAACAAATTATATCGAATTTTGTTTCGAGGAAAAAAAAAAAAAAAAGTCTTTCCTCTGTAATAGAGAATTATAGAAAAAAAAATAATTGAAAAAAAATATATAAAAAATAAAATGAAAAAAAAAAATAGTCAGAGGAACGCGAGCTCCTTGATAAGCTGACCACTGGAAATAAAATACTAGAGGGGTAGAATACTCGGGGGGAGGGGGCGCTCATTCCTCCAGAGGGATGTTTTTGAGGAGGAATACCTGATAATTATCGTCTGTAAACTCTTCTTCCTTTCGTCGCAGAGAAAATACAGTAATTATTTCAAAGAATTTTTTTTCCACATGATAAATGCTAGAAATCATAAGTAGGGAAAAAAATGCATTTGATAGTTTTTTTTTATTTATTTCATTTGCTTATGCGCATCTTTTTCTTTTTCTTGTGCACATTTAAAAACATGTTTTTGCTTCCATAAACACCTATCCGAAATTTTTTTTGTTTGCTCTAGTCTACCGTCTGGGGTCACCCATGCGTGAAATGTCACCATGTAATATCCCTTCCCCCCAACAGAAATATTCGCACATTATTGGCATTCTGAGTTTATTACCGCAAGGAGACATTCTTTTAGTGTCATTTAAAAATATAAATATCGGATGCTAGACTCGTTGTTTCAAGAGATCACATCTAAGTATCCCTTATGAGCTCATTTTTGTAAGCTTTTTTTATACCGTAATTAACTCAGAATGCCATGCGTAAAAAACGAAAAAATGTATAGATCGAAAAATACAGTTAAGTAATCATAATATGGAAGAAAATGGTTGAAAAAATTGCTGTTGGAAGCGTTAATGATGATTTCTGAATTTCATAGCTACTTTATATGAAATTTTAAATTTGTTTTGTGTCACATTTTGTGTATATGATACAAGGATGAACGGAAACATAGGCTTAAGAGGCATAGGCTCGTAATAGAAAGTAATTATAATGTCTAAAGCAATTGTACAAAAATATAGAATTCTTACATATAATGCTTTAAGCACAAGGACAATTAAGAATTACAAAATAGGCATATCTCGGTAGTATTCTTATCTGAAAATTATCTTCTTCGACTTTTTTTTTGAATGGAACAAGTGATGAAAGGTACAGTTGTTACCGATGTAGAGTGGTACTGCTGATCTTCTGCAGTGTCTTTCATTGAGAGAAAATGTCTCTCAATCAAAGACAGAAGTTTCATTGATCACGATTGCATGATCCGACTGGACAACTGCAATGACCAGCGAACCAGGAGACTGTTTATCACACACACTTTTTTAAACGGTACAAGTGTTACCGAAGTAGCCCTATTGCTGATGGTACATGCCAATCGTCAGTGTTTCAATAACTTCGCGTTAAGACCGGCAAAGTAAAGGATCATTTGCCGAGGGTAGTGGTTGAGAGAGTGACCACATTTTCCCTCATCAGGATTCTGGAGCTCCGTTGATCAGGGACGTGTCCAGGTTGATCTGTGATGTCAGGAGCCCTTCTACTGGTGTGGTGTGGTGTATGTAGTGAAGAAGGAGCCAGCTCAGGTGTGACCTTATCACTTCACTGAGATTCAAAAATTACGTGACGCTTGGTGATGAGCGAATAATCCAAACTGGTTGACCTTAGCACTAATACTCCCCTTCCCCCTATGTATACACGTATGACGATACATGTCATGGAAGCTACAGGTGTCTTTGATTGAGATACGATTGCGTGATGACATGCTTCAATTGAACAACTGAATTGTACAGCGAACTGTTCATTAGAGACACTAGTTGCCCGACTGTAACGTCGATGGTCACAAGCGACATTGTAGTAAATCTGATTACATTATCGGGTGTCAAAACTCTAACATGTGGTGAACATGAGCACATGGCCGTCATAACTTGATTGGACCATGGATTAAAAACCAGTTGTGTTGAACATGAGGTAAATTAAATCATCTTTAAAAAAAGTATTATAAGGAAACTTAAAGAGAAGTCTTAAAAACTAATATAAGTATATTGTATCCCGTAGCAAACCAAATAAGCTCCTTAGGCGAGAGAATTCAGAAAGTGATGATTATTATAAATAGTTCAAATTATATTTTACATTTTACACGTCACCCCTCACATGTTCTACGCCATGATATACTCAGATATTAATTAAACCAATTAATGTCCTCCATCCTTAACTTCGCTTAGCTTTTCGGTTTCATGGAATGGCTTTAATTATCTCATCGATCTTCCTTTTTCTCAAAGAGTTTTTCAAGGGAACATTTTTCTTATAATTAAATATTGGACTCATTAATCTCATTCGTTTCCCTATCGTTTTCTAAGCCCGCGATTTTCTTTCTTTTTCAATCTGTTTCATTTATCAAAACCATTTCTTTCTGTTCAAATTCTGCCACGTGAAAGAATCCCCCCCCTTTTTTTTCCCTTCTTATTCATTCAGAAGAAATTTAAATTTACTCTTGATTTTCACAGAAAAAGTTTTAAATTCATTCGGATATTAACTTTCGTATTTGCTCTTGATTTCTATAATACTTTAATATACTTTGCATAACATTTATTACTTTTTTAATATGCACACATATATTGTATATATATTAGGTTGGGGAATAAGTTCTGAGCGTTTTTACCAAAGACTTTTATTTAAACATGAAACAATATTTATATAAATAAGTTAATTATATATTCGCCGTTGCTGTTTACAACCTCTTCCCACCTCTCGACCCATTTGTTGATGCCGTTCCGCCAAAAATCGCCTGGCCTGGTGTCAAACAAGTTGTTGAACCAGTTCTTAAGGACCTCTTTGTTATCGAAGGTAACGACTTTCATATGGTTTGACAAGGAGTGGAGAGATGGTAATCGGTCAGTGCAAGGTCTGGATCATATAGCGGATGTTGAAGAACCTCCAATTCGAGCTCTTGAAGTGCATCGTTGATGACTTGTGCAACATGGGGTCTGGCGTTGTCGTGATGGAGTATGGTTTGACCATGCCGATCAGGTCTTTTCAGTCGAATAACCTCATTCACACGGTGTAGCTGGGCAATGTAGAATTTTATCTTGACTATGGCATTTTTTTCGAACATTTTTCAGTTCACCAAGAGGTCCTTAGAAACTGGTTCAACAACCTCTTTGACAGCAGACCAGGCGATTTTTGGCGGAATGGCATCAACAAATAGGTCAATAAGTGTGAAGAGGTAAACAGCATTATATAATTCATTAACTTGTTTATATAATTATTGTTTTTTGTTTAAATGAAAGTCTTTGGTAAAAACGCTACGAACTTATTCCCTAACGTAATACTTTTTTTAATTGTATAAAAACGGTTTTTGTGCTGTCTTTTTGGGTAAGATAATATATATAGGAAAATTTCAAACAAAATGGTACAAAAGTGATCAAATTATTGATAAAAAATAAAATTGTTTAATTGGCCATTAAGTTTGTTCAATTTTTCATTATACATTCGTGATCACATTACATGAATATTATATCTCCTTATTACATTATACTTTGAGTATTTTCTACCCTAGTATAAATTAGATTTATATATCTAATAACTTTGAAGTTTTGTGTTGTATTGGCCTGTGTATAGCTTTCTTTATCGCTATATCTTTCATTCAAAATACTTACTTTATTTTCGTTAAGTTCCCTCACCTTTTTAATTAACCGGGCTAACACTGTCCTGAATATGCTAGACTGGGCTCGTGATTTCGTTTAAAAAAGGCAGCTCCAAGTTATTTCTAAGATTTCGAATTATTTTTTACGAGAGAATTTGTTTATGCACCTTCTACTCACCTCTTACAAAAAGTACTTTTTGATTGTGTTGCGAAAAATATTGATATAACTAAACTCATGATGTTTTGTGCACTTGTTATGTAGGCACAAAAAAGCACTATCCAACGCACAAAAGCAGATTTTATAGTGCATACATAATTATTTGTAAAAACGATGAAAAACTTTCATATAAATACATTTCTCGCCAAGGTTTGAGATGGTTTCGATACATACAGCAAATTCTAAATAAACTGAGCACTATTTAATTAGATATAAAATATGCATTCATGTATAAGCATTAATGTATTTTAATTATAATAGCAGTTAAGTTAGCAGTCAATGTAATTTATAAGTTTAAGTTATTTTTAAGGAAAAAAAAAACGTTTTAACGAAAATTAAATGCAACAAATATAAAACCTTGCCCTAGAAAAAGAAGTAGTTGTTGTTACTAATGATATTTAGACAAATCAAATTCACTATGTTTTGCGCTATGTGAATTTAAGTCAATTGGGAGCGTCTTTCGTTTAATCAGAGCACCATGAAGGTGAAAGTGAGACTTTTGATCTTCAAATCCTCCGATAGGTGGCAGCATAAGAGGATTTAATCCCTCAACTCTTTGACATTGTTCTGAAGGGAGAGTAAATTTCTCCAGACCATTGCACCCATTTTAACTGCTCAACGACCGACCACAGGACTTTCACTTCCACAGATTTAACGAGCACGTATATCGCATGCACTCTGTGGGCCTTTGGTGGCATTGGAAATCGAACCCCACCCTTCCGGATGGAAGGCCGATGGCTGCCACGGCCCAGAAAAAGAAGTAAAAAGGGTATTTTTTTTTATCCATCACAAAATGTATCATTCAAAATACCAAAAGTATTGAAAACTATATTAAAGGTATATAGATACAAATTAAGTTAAATTTGGCAAAAAAATAAATAAATAAATAAAAAAAAATAAAAAATAAAAAATAAAAAAATAAATAAATAGAAAAAACTTTATAAAAATGTCCCTTTACAAAAGCATGTCCCTTTTCATATATATATCGGAGTAGATTGGTTTTTCATTTTTTAAAAAATAAATGTATAAACAATATAAAAATTCTCAATAACAAATAGATGCAACTATGATCTCAAAAATCAACTTCAGCTGCGAATCGTCTGCATTAGAATTAAAATCAACATGCATCTGTTGATGTGTGTTGAGTGTTCTAAAACCCACACATCCTGCTGTATATAATTGTGAGTGCAAGGCATTGAATGAATTGATCGAAATATAAGCTACTGATCTTCAGACGCGATATTCTAGGGAAAAATATTTGGCGCAATTTGCGATAATGGTGTAAGAAAATCCATGTTTTATCCTGAAATCAATCAAATGCTTAAATATGGTGACAAGTTCATATCCAGCCACATGGTACAAGATGCATGGCTAATTAACCCCGAGAATACGAACTCCATGCAGAAGTAAAGAAACAAATCTTACATCAATTCTTTATCAAAACTATGGTCACTCATTCGAGGAAATAAAAAAGCATAGGGGAATGATGTCTTGGATTTCGGGGCTGTCGTGGTTGGTTAGAAACTCCAAGCTATAATGTTAAGAAGTTGGGGATGGGATTTTCAATAAACTATTTTGAAATGAATAACTAAACCGTTATTGATATTTAAAATGCAAAAATAAAATTTCATTTGGATCACTACAGAATATATACCCAATTCATTTCAAGGTTTAAAAAGGTAAAAAGTTTCTTTAGAAAACTCTGTGTTGCATCAAGATCTGCAGTCAAAAAATAGTTCTATGGAATAATTTATCAGTATTATATGGCGTATATAAACTGTCTAGAAACAATTAAATATACCATATACAGAGTACTTCTCTTTTATCAATTAATTTTTACTATGCAAGTTCTGTCACAGAATGAGATTTATATTTCAAACCATAGTTTGAATCTATCGCTTGGCATGCCTTATTGAGCGTTTTTCTTCTAAAATCAAGAACATCAATTTAAGATGTAGTAATAAATTATATTAAATGTCTTTGAAAAATAAAATTTATGTATATATATATATATATGTACGTATATTATAAATTTAAGATAAATTTAATTAATGAAATAAGAAAGTGTTCTTTGATAATGTAAACTATTTAATACAATCCTAAATTTATGAAATTTTCCCTTATTTTACCCCTATACTGAAGTCCTAAAACACAGGTGCCAGTGAATTCCTAAGATCTTTCTTATACATTTAAAAACCCCGTAGCATCCCCTAAATTCCCTTCAGTAAGAAAACCACGGTAAGGGTTACACCTATATTACAGATTTACAGTGTGTGTGTGTGTGTGTGTGTGTGTGTGTGTGTGTGTGTGTGTGTGTGTGTGTGTGTGTGTGTGTGTGTGTGTGTGTGTGTGTGTGTGTGTGTGTGTGTGTGTGTGTGTGTGTGTGTGTGTATGTGTGTGTGTGTGTGTGTGTGTGTGTGTGTGTGTGTGTGTGTGTGTGTGTGTGTGTGTGTGTGTGTGTGTGTGTGTGTGTG